>JBAIAA010000005.1:2816404-4224607 GCA_037893245.1 Crossaster papposus | reverse complement strand
TTGGATTAAAAGGCATTCTGAATTGTCCACATTTTCCCCAAAACTAAACTTCTTTAGAATACCTTCATTAAAAGTTGGATTCTGTCCTCTTCACTGAACATTGAAGTGTACTTGTTTACTCAAACATTTGTTCCTGATAAATGAGCAAAATAACTTCCAAGCGAAACTGCAGTTTCCTCAATTTTCTGCTTCCCCTGATTTGGGAACGTTCATGACCGTTTAACCCCCCCCCCCCCCTTCCCCCCTTGTTGTTTCTATGTGTGTTGTATGAAGTTTGCTTGAAAAGAAGTTGCTAAATTATTTGCTTCCCCTAGTCTTGTGACTGCACCTGACCGACATTGCCCCTTTTGGCAATTGGTTAAATTTGTAGCTGGCAGGCACAAGGCCTTGTTTCTCACCTGCCTGCTTCGGGCAAATGAGCAGTCTTTAAACTGTCCTCTTAAGTATCTTACTTAAAGGCATCACTGTGCTGTTGTCTTTGTAAAGCTGCAAACAAATAATGGGCCCTCGGTGGAAATGCCAATCTCACTATAAATTGTTGTAAAAAGGACTTTGGCATCTTTCATATTAATTAACACCATATTCATTATAGGAAAGCTTTCAATTTAACTTCATGACATTTATATTGAAAAATTACAATGTAAATGTTAATCTTGGGAAACAATTAAAAGTTGGTAGACTCAATTAACATCATCATAGTCAAAAGCATGCAAGTGGAATTTGTGTAAAATTTCTTATCGAAAATCATTTGTAACTGTTAAATGCCATACAACTCTGGTAAAAACCACTGGTTGTGCCCACCTTTCCAAACATGACCTACATTATGCCAGAACATGTGCATGTATGACGAATACTCGAGGGTTGCCTTACATGCACATACACTTAGTCATTATTTTGATAACCTCTGTATGGCCCAGGACAAGTTGGTGTTAGATACGCTGGTTAGTGTCTCCCCCCTCTCTCTCTATTCCCCCCCCCCCCCCCCCCCTCCCCAACAAACCCCAAACTCTAGGCAGGCTAGAGAGTTCCTTTAACCAGCGGTCATGGGATGTACAGGATTTGCATCAAGAAAGGTCCCAGGGAAATAACAAATTATAAGGATCCTAAAAAAAAAAAAAATCAGCTGCGTTGTTTGGCCTTTGCCCAGTTAGCCAAATGTTGCATGTTCACGTTTAACTTCGATACCAGGTGTGCACGGGCTTAGCTGACATTGTACATGAAATGACCCAACACCACGCAATTTCTGTTCTGAGTCAAATTTGTTTCAGAAAAGAAGAAAAAATGGAGTTTGTTGAACAAGTAGTCATGGTGACTGGTGAGAGATTTGGTTCTCTGCCACACGCTGCAAATTGCATCATTTGTCAAAGTGACAACCCTGCTAAGTGCCAGAGATCCATCATGTCAACAATCTCGAGGCCAAACTGCTTCCAAAGGGGGGGGGGGGGGGGGGGGGGGGGGGGGGGTCACCAAACGCAGCAGGATCCTTTTCTGGCATTGTTCAATGGGGATTAGCTCTCACAGCCTTAGACTGTGGTTGTTTATTCACTAAGGTTGACAGCTAAGTGCATCAGAGTGAACCAGTCACCAGTCAAATGAGCATGCAGCAAAATAATCACCAATAGCTACACAAATCCTTAATCAAACAACATACTGTACCTGTGACAGATAATACCATATCTGTTTAAATTTCCTGTATAACATTTGGTAAAAATTAGGCTATTTTGTTTACTAATGAAACAATAGCTTTAAAAACAATTTACAAATTGGGAGATTGCCAACAAAGGGGCTGGAAAGGGGGTGGCGGAAAATGCAAAATTTAAACAAGAGGTAACTTAAGGTTGTAACCGAGTTACCACTAAAACCTTCCAGGTAAATCTCGAGGTACATATACCACAAGGTAAAACTCAAGGTATACCGTACCACAAGGTATACCACAAGGTAAGCCTCGAGATATACCACAAGGTATACCACAAGGTATACCTCAAGGTATACCTTGTGGTATACCTCAAGGTATACCTTGTGGTATACCTCAAGGTATACCTTGTGGTATACCTCAAGGTATACCACAAGGTATACCACAAGGTATACCACAAGGTATACCACAAGGTATACCACAAGGTATGCTACAAGGTAAACCTCAAGGTAAACCTCAAGGTAAACCTCAAGGTAAACCTCAAGGTAAACCTCAAGGTAAACCTCAAGGTAAACCTCAAGGTAAACCTCAAGGTAAACCTCAAGGTAAACCTCAAGGTAAACCGCAAGGTAAACCTCAAGGTAAACCGCAAGGTAAACCGCAAGGTAAACCGCAAGGTAAACCGCAAGGTAAACCGCAAGGTAAACCGCAAGGTAAACCGCAAGGTAAACCGCAAGGTAAACCGCAAGGTAAACCGCAAGGTAAACCGCAAGGTAAACCGCAAGGTAAACCGCAAGGTACTAGTATATTACAAGGTACATGTAAACCTCATAGTATACCACAGGGTATACCACAGGGTATACCACAAGGTAAACCTTAAGGTATACCAAAAAGTAAACCTCAAGGTACTAGTATATTACAAGGTACATGTAAACCTCAAGGTATATCACAAGGTATAATCTCAAGTAGCTAAGTTGGTGGAGCCACGCGTTGTTGCAGAGGTTACAGATCCAAACCTCACATGGACGCAAGCCATTTCTTTATCTAACTTGGTATTCATTATATCGCTACAGCTACACGTTCCGCCATGTTTTATTAATTTGTTATGCCCCTTCCTTTCTACAGGTCTCTCTGGTTCGGACATTTTCCTGATTGATGACTTTAGCTGTCGATACAAGAAGAAACCCACAGAGGTCATTCTGTCCTACTGGGAGAAGCAGGCTCATCCCGTACGTCCCTTCAACAAGACGGAACTGATCACAATGCTTCATGAGTTGCAGCGCCCGGATCTGCTAGACATTGTCATTCAACGGGAGAAGTACACTGGTGCGAAGCAGTGACTTTATTCTGCCATTGCTCCTTTATCAAGGGCCAATTTCATGCTGCTATTTATATTTTCTACTAAAGGAGCAGTTTTGAGCCTAAGCAGTAAACAGAGCTTTCTTCATTCACATGTAACAATACTAGAAATTGCAAGAAAGTGACCTATCTACAGAAATGTGCAAATGGCACGCAAGTTAGCATGTCCCATTTATTTACCTTTGTGGTTTTTCCTTTGCATTTCCACCTTTGAATATTAGGCTACAAGAGATTTACTGTGCCCCCCCCCCCCCCCCCCCCCCCCCCCCCCCCCCTCCCTCCCTCTCTCATTTATCTCAGAAATACCCCGCCACAATTTTTGCCACTGCTCTGTTCAGTAACTTTGTGATCTTTTTCCCAAGCAATGTGGAAGAGGAAAGCCTGATGTAAAAGTTGCTGGAAAATAATGTCCTCAATCCTTTAAAATCTTCACAAACAGTTAACTCTGCGAGTAAAAAAAAAAAACAGTCCGAATATAAAGTGTGGTTTTTCTAAAGTTTGACTTTAAGAGAAATGAATTTATCAATCTGCCTCTGCAAATAATATATTAAGAGAAAACTCTTTATTTCCAGACTTAAAATTGTATTATATTTGGTAAAAATATTTGTGTATATAATGTTCATAAAACTATAACTCATGAAATGTTTTATAATATACTTACAAATACATAAATCTATCTTTGTACAAATTACATTTTTAAAATATTTGTATTCAAACGGAGAGCGGTTTTATGAATTTCTTACTTGCTGAGTTTATTTTTCTAATTCTTTTGTATAATGTTTCTACTGCTAAAAGTTGTTATGCTGGTCAGAAGAAGTAACCGATTATGTTGATGCGTCTTGGAAAGTCATTGAGTGAATGGTAAATTTTTTTGGTGATCAAACTATGCCTTCTGGGGCCAATTTCATAAAACGTGTAAGCACCAAAACTTGCTTAGCATAACAAATTCCTCCTTGAAAAAAACCAGGGTTTTTAACCAACATTTCAGTTGATGTTTATCGTTTGTGACTGGTATTCAGCTGTTTTTTGCTTTGAATGAAAAGCACGTTGTGTTTTGGCCGATAACCTGTTTATACTGAGCAAGACTCTTTTCGTGCTAAGCACATTTTGGTGCTTACAGGTTTTATGAAATTGACCCCTGGTCATGCACGCATTCTTAACTTTGTAAAAACCAAGAAATTAACTATGCTGCAGTTAGCATTCTGCTCATTATGCAAAACAAAAACTTTCTTTGTATCTATATGAATAAATAATATAGTCTAGTTCATTATTCTTGAATTTGCTGACGCATTTGCCTAAATTACGCCAGAGGAAAGAATTTAATATGCAATATTGTTTTTACTGAGACCTTATTTTCATAGTTGAATGATATTTTTTTAATTTAATGCGACTACAAACTTCACTTAATGTTAACAGGTGAAATTTACCTTTTTTTGTTGAATATAAAGTTTCATTAATATATTATTTTTGTTGTTTGTTCGAAGTGAGAGCACAACAGGTAATAAAAACATTATCATGCTCAATGTGAAGTTCATAAAATTATCATATAAATGTAAGCATAGGCTGTTGCATTCAACCTGGTCTATAGTGCTTACTTTATTTTAATAGTAAGACCTAGATTAGAAACTTGCTGCCCGCAAATCCTGATTCCAAACGGCTATTTCCTTGATGCCGCGCATACACGCATATGAATGTCCAAAGTAAATTACCGTGTCCCTTCCACTTAAACAAACCCAACTTTCTACTTTGCATATTATGTTATGTAATACAAAATATTGGCTTGTGCAGTTTAAATTTGAAAAATAAATTGCAGTTTTAGATCTCGTATTGCGACGAATTTGTTTTCACCCCTGACTCCACACACACAAGTTTGAAGCAGCAAAACCAGGCACCCGACTATTTCTAATTTGCATGAATAGCCAAATACTTGATATTTTGTTGATATTTATTTTATTGTGTGGTCAACATTATAGGAAGGTCGTGTTCAATTTTTAACAATAGTAAATGTTCCTAGGCTTTTACATGTGTACTTGTTGCTTTCTCAATTAATTAGCAATAAACAATGATGTACAAAAGTTAGTGTGTTTGTCATTTTCATTGGAAGCGGGTGTGGAAGTGAATTGTTGTACTCCGAGCGCGAAGCCATTTACGACGTGGGGTCCGGGGCCCGCTTAAGGGCCCCTGGAAAAATATTTGATTCGGGATGCTCCGTGGTGCAATCTGAGGCATTTCCTTGCTACTTTCATCCGACTCTTTGAATCAAATTTGCTAAATTTTTCTTGGCATTTTTTATTGCATAATTTTTCTTCTGAGCAGAACTCATAAAGGGGGAGCGGGGATGACCAACATCAAGGGCACCGTTATTAAATTTATGTTAAAAAGCCAATCAAGAATTCCCCAAATAGTTTTCTCTACTTTTAATAGTGAATATTGAATTATTTTTATTTATTTAAAACCAAGTCTAAGCAAAAATCGTTTTATTATATTCTTGACACCAACTTCTTCCATAATTTTAAATATTTTATTACAAAAAAAGCAGAATGAGACATTCACAATTTTCAAAAAATTAAAACCAGGGTATAATTTATCTTGATCAGAAGTTTCATTTTATACCAATTTAGGAACTAAAATGAAAACTAAATTCACAATAAAACTTCTTTTTAAAGAAACTTCCGCTTTCCTGACAATAAAACACATTGAAGCGCCATTTTTTTCCATTTGGGCACAGCCCATTTCCCTCAGAGGTAATAGTTGATGTTTATGTCATTCAATTGTTTTGGGTACAAATTATCAGTCTTATTATTTGGTTCTGTGAAGTCTATAATTGGCTCTGTTTCACCCAAGGTATGCTCTATGAACGTTGACACAGCTATACAATGATTATCCCTAAATCCATCCGTTTCTGTAAATTACAGAACAAGAAAATATTGTAGATGATCACATTTAAATCTACATGCAAAATCCAGATACACTGCGTCTAAACCACACTATAACCAACTGTCACCATTTAGGACAATTGCACAGCTTGGGCCAAGTTCGATCAAGGACTATAGTTAACTATAGTTTGACTAACTCTGATCGAACTCAGGCTAGTCGACGATGGTTGGACTAGTCTAGTCAACTATTCACGACCAGCCTAACGCGGTTGGTCGCATCGATGGCAGTACAGAGAGGACCAGTTTGGCAGTTAATGGTCAATAGTTCGACAAGAGTCGTTCGCACTTCAACTTCAGTGCGCATGCCCTAATGACATCACAAACTAACCACTAGTTAACTATAGTTCCTTGATCGAACTTGGCCATAGATAACAAACAATTTCTTTATCCAAAATATATACATTAATGAGAACTGTGATGAGTCAATTTTAAAGCCATGGTAGCAGAGCCACAGCCACATCCACACGTACAGCCACAGCCACAAGATACACATACCCCCTCAACGGTGAGTAAGGGCGAGTTGATGGTGAGAACTCTGAGAGACACTTCAGTGCATCGATAACGATGTGCGACACTCCACTGAGACGCTTTGGGTTTGTGCACATTGAGAACTAAATAAATGTGAACCAGTACGCGCAGGTCGTGTCTCTCATCCGAGAATGGTAAAAAAACGCCATTTCTTGTGCATACACCGAGCTTATAGTCCTTTAACAGCAGATAACTCGCTTTATCTTGATTGTGACTTATATTTCATGAATATAAAAAACACTACATATTATTATAATACATGACGATACTCGCAAACGTTCTCAAGATGCAAAAACCATCTCTGGTTCTTCAGTTCTTTCTTTCCTTCTTTTCTCTTGTTCTGAAAAAAAGCGAACATAAATAAACACATATTAACATATTTAAACATAATTAAACAGTCCTCAAACATTTAACTGTTGGAAGATTGAGGACTGTTGGGGTTAAATAATACAAGAACCAGGAAAGTCAAGTTGGGGTAGTGGCACTTTGATCACCTTTCACTGCTGTGACCAAGGTTTGAATCCCGCCTGGGCCAATATGTCGAATGGGTTTTCAGTCCCTACTTAATTCCGTGGGGTTTTGCTCAGAATATTCTGGGATTTTCCTCCGACATCTAAAACCGCATTTTCTTAACATTGTCTTCTCATTACGAATAATTATTATATTATAAAATCCCTAATTCTTAACTTTGTGAAAAAGTCAGAATACAATAAAAAAAAAAACACCAAAGGTATTCCTTAATAATTTCAATTTTTTATTTTTTAAATGGCATTCTAACTTCTAATTACTTACCAATGACAGGAAGTTTGTCCGTCGGCACGTCTGGTAGTTGTTCGATTTGGTTCCCTGCCTCCTCCACTCCCGTTAGCTGTGCTAACTCCTCCAAGACCGCTGCCTCGTCATCCTCAGTTAAGCCACCAGCCAAGAGCTCATCAATTTCCTTGAGAAACAAATAAGGGGAAAAAATTGAGAGTTTTGCTATATTCAATTTTCAGGAGAGAGAGGGTTTGGAAAGTTTATTACAGAGGTCAGAGGTCATGACAACAATAACACAATGGCTGCTCTTAAAACAATATACTGAAGTGAGTTTTATGAAGTTCTTGGCAAGAGTTGCAATTGTGAGGTTCAAGCAAGACTAAAAGCACAATTGAAAAAAATGTCAACTAATTAATTACCTATCTTTGAGATGCCACATATTTCCTACTGGCTAAGTCGTAAGCCGAGAGTTCAAACCAACGTTTCGACCAGTCTACTCTGGTCTTCATCAACACGATATCTAGCATTTGTGGACCACCGGAGCTTCAGTGACAACATCTACAGATGCTTTACAGAACTGAAGATTCCTCATCAACATTGTTCAAAGAATCCATGTCTTTAGTTTGCTTTTTGCTCCTGTAGCTCCAGTTGGGCAAAACTCATCTTGTTGCCAAGTTTGTGTATGTACATGAAAACCTTAATGTTACATGTAGGTGAAGTAGTGCAGTACACATAAAGACATACAACGACTAGCCTGAATACAGCGTTACACATCCGGTCTATTCTAGACGACACAATTGGAGAACTCCAAATGGCACAGATATCACTAGGCACTATATACAGTCATTTTTGTATTTACAATGTTTCACTCTGCAACAAATCTGCAGACATGTCTGTCTTAACTTAGTAGTATCCACACAACATTTCATTTGCATGCCGAGATTTAGTGAATCCATGTACTTGCTCAGTTTAAGTAAATTTGTTTCTTTCCGATTTGAAAAGTTTCAAATGTCAAACACTGTTTTCATAAAGAATCAGGCAGATGATAATTTAATTCAGTGTCATGGTTCCCTTGTTAACCAATGCACATCTTTTAAAAGGGATGTCTTGCAAAAAAAAAAGGCATTGGTAACAGAATCGCAGCTTTTTATGAAACAGTTTTAACTGTTCGCACTTGTTTTTCCTTGCAAGTGAATCGATTTAGCAATTGGCACACCATTGCTTTGAATGCCGCCCTCAACTGATTGTACTTGAACCCATACATGACTGGGTTAATGGCCGAATTCAGAAGAGCCAAAATGATGAGGCATTTGTATAACAACATGCTGCAGCATTCTGGGGTAATTTCCTTCAACACCTTGCCGATCCGCATGGGAAAAACCAAGAAGAAGAAAGCGAGGGTGATGATGACTAGGGAACCAGTCACCTTCTTGTGAGCCTGAAGCAGTTGCTCGGCCGATCCCTTGATGCCTAAGTCTTGTAGGTTCTTAGCTCCTTGCTTGAGGTTGGCAAGAATCCGAACATACATCCAGATCATGATGCTTGCCGATACAGCAAAAAGGATCATGGACATGCTGGAGAATATGTAATTTATGTCTCGGGGCCTCCTATCGGTATCACAGTCATTCTGCCGAAAGTCGACGCTGATGAATATTAAACGAGGCAGTTCCACTGCGAAGGGGGTAACCCAAGCAGTGACCAGCATCAGCGTGATCTTGGCCCGACTGAAGAAGCTCACATAGTGCAAGGGTTTGATGATCCCAATATAACGCTCGATCAATATCAACCCCAGGCACAGCACAGAATTAGCAAAAAAGGAACTCATAACGAAATAATGAACCCATTTGCTGTTATGCTTAAACAGTAATTCCGGAGTGCATCCCGTATAATTCAAATATACTGCAGACTCAAGTTCTATAGATACATGTAACATGTATGGCTGTACAGACCCACATATCGAACACAGAGCATCCGCAACGGCAAGATTCAGAATAAACAGGTTGGTGACGTTGTGTAGTGCCTTGGTGTTATATATGGTCGCACATACAAGCACATTTCCCAGGAATCCAAAGACGCCTACTACTATCATCATTATTTCCACTGAAATCTCACCCATATTTGTTATCTTACTTGCTTGTTTCTGCGTAAGATGGTTGGGTCAAGGTGCATTCATCTCAGTTTCAAAAAGACACAGTGAAAATGGTCAAACACATTGAACAAGGAGGCAGAATACATCCTCTCCGTCACTGTTGCAAGAGTGATTTTTCCAAGGCTGATGGGCCTCGCTTTATACCTCTGGCCGACTGACAGCTACTTAGATCCTTTATTAGTGTTTACATTTGTGTCTCTCATGAGACTCTCCAAGTAAACATCATCATCAGTCAGTATCTAGAGTAGCCCTGTACCGCTTGATCCTTCATCACTGAAATGCATTAAGCGCTACTCTTTACTCCCACACAAGGTCCGGTGCACTGTCAGCATGTTATTAGCTATTAAAACAACTAGAAGGCGAAGCTCCACAACTTTTTTAATTACAAAAAAATCAAAACTACAGTCACTGTTTGGTGTTTAACTTTTTAACAGTGTGCTTGGTAGTGACGTAAACACTGCTTGCATGTATCCATATCATGCCAGTGCCTCCACTGCTCCAAAAGACCCCTCAGCAGTCAGAATTTCACCAACAAATATCATCTTGTTGTCAATGCATTACCAGCGCAAACTCCTTTGTCACTGAGATCAGCAGCGTTCATTTCAGCCGTGAGTAATTATGTGCGTACTCTTCAATGCATCCAAAAGCAATTACGAGCTTGTACAAACACACTGAGCCTCTCATTGCAAATAGAAGGCAAGCAATAACGTATCCATCTTCATTAACCAGTCCACCAACGTCGACTGTATGATTATAAAGCATTTTGTTTCCAAAAACTCTGGTGTCTCAAACAACAACAACCGAACATTTGTCGAGACCATCAAACCTAATTGTTTGAAAATTTTAATCTAAGCTAGCCTTTTGTTCTGCAACTTTTAGAAGTTTATTACTGTCGCTTAACCTTCTCTCGGACTTAATCAATTCTGTCGGGCAGAAACTACCCGGTAGGCTATAACGACTAGAAATCAGCTTTAAATTGAGCACAGAATTAATGATGACTGATAGAGGCAGTTTTGTAATCAACCCTCATTACGTCAACTTAATCAAACAGTTTCCCTCCAGTTGACAGCCAGTTTTACAGTCAATTTCTGGATGCCAACTTGTTTGTAATCGATCTTAACCGGTTCGCGCCGGGATTATTTTAACATCACTGAGCCGACGGGCGGGATTATTTTTAACGAGACTCGATCTGAGGCAGGTTCAGGCCAATGGTACCGGGAAGCACACCCACACATTTCCGGCCTTGCTCATGGCGTGTTTTTGGGTAATCCTTTTTTAATCTGAGAGAAACTTTGCATATATATTCGATACATCATCCGGCGCGAACTGGTTAACTCCGAACCCTGTTTCAGATCATCTAAGAGTAATTACGTCAAGATAAAGTCAACAGGGATATGGATTACCTCATGGGCAAACAACCACAGAAACACTCCCCCAACAAGAACAACAAAGTCTCATTAATTTTAGAAACTACCAACAGTACTACACAGTTTTGAAGTCGATAATTGTAAATAATTGTAATAATAATCCTAAATTTTTTTTCTTCAATTTTCACGATTTTCAAATACATAGCAAAATCTGTGAAAACAATCAGTTTTTTTCAAAAATCTTTGCCAATGATTTTGAGATTAGTAGAATACAACAAAACATGAATTTATAATAATAAATACATGTACAATATTGTGACCGTAGTAATTTTTTTCAAAACTGAACTAGAAAGAGCTACTACACCGGGGTATAACAAATCTGGCATTAACCCTGACCCCCTAGGCCCTTATTGCTAGGAACCATCCTCAATCCGCCAAAATCTTCATATTATCAGTATGTAAACATTGGATTAATGCTCAATCCTTCAAAATCATCGGTTATTTCTTGCATTTGTTCAGTGGAGAGGTGACCACTGCTTTAATCCTCCAAATTCCTAATTCAAACAATGCTATGGGTTTAGTCAGTGCCGATGACATTTAGAAGCAGTGTGGGTGGTATTGAGCATAATGAACGGTTGCATTAAGCATCTAAACATAAAGAAGGCTGGGGAAATTGAGGAGGGTTAGGGTTCAGGGCAGGGTTGTAGTGGAGTCCTAGTCTTGGTGCAAGACGTTGTTGTTCATTATCAAACAATAGAGGGCGCTGTTGGGAAACTTCCAGATAACCACCACACACATCGGCTCAGAACAACGTCTTGGTGATTTCGTCTCGTCTCACGTGACATAACCAAATGTGACCTCAATTGCATATTCAACAAAGGTCATATTGAAAATACGCAAGCGCACAAGTACGCTGCATAATGAGCTGACAGACTGGTACATTGTACATGTATTACTATGTATGCACACCATCAATAGTCAGAGTCAAAGTCGTGTGGGTACAAGACTCGTCACGTGTTCTGCAATGCATAAACTGTTTATGCAAATTTGGTACGTCATAGGTATGCGAGGAATCTGCCCGGAATTTTCCGGGCAGATTGAACGAGTTGGCGAAGACGTTCTTCTTGACAGATTCACGGCTTCCAGAATACGCCCTCTATCGGTGGAATAGTCGCGACGCGTATAGTGTTGTTGAGTGCATAGGCCCTAAGGTTTTATGGTTTTACTAACTCAACAAGAACGTCTTGCACCAAGACTAGTCGAGTCCCTGCAAGTCTGTTGACAAGTCCTTTCGTGAAGCCAGTCACAAGTCAGGCCAGTACGCAAAATTTTTATGGGGGGGTGCAAATTTGTACTGATGGGACCAAAAATGGAACCAAAAATTGTCGTGTGCCAGTACAGATGTATCAAAATCCCATTATGTACCCCGAAAGATTTGGACTATTTGGTAATTAGGGGGATGCGTACGCACCCTTGAACCGTTTTTGTAAGTCAATCTTTGTCAAAATTTAGCATATGAAACCGGTCATGTTTTAAACCATCCTATGCCCTCTGGAAAGATGGACACACATTTTTTTAGGACAGAGATTCGACCATCTCTATATTGGATGCTTGCTCGACCCTATTCTGATGTTTACATTTCCTGCATATGACCATTACCATAGACACAAACGACTGCCTCAACTTCTTATATTTAAACCCGTACAAGACTGGGTTGATAGCCGAATTCAACACTACCAGGAAAAACAGCATCTGCACCAAATATACAAGTTGAACATCTAATGATGTGAGTTCAAACACAAGTCTAATCATTTTAGAAGGCAGTACAAGGATAAAAAAAGCTGCAGTGACAAGAGCCATCGCCACAGTCACCTTCTTGTGAGCGTCTAGGAGCTCTTTGGCTGATCTTTTTACTCCCAACCCATGAAGGTTCTTGGCCCCCTGTTTCAGGTTTTTCAGAATTTGTATGTACATCCAAACCATGGCTCCAGTAGGTATGACAAGCATTATCAAGGACAAAATGGAAAAAGTGTAATTATAGTCAATACGAACTTTGGGCCTGCAATTTTGATGCTGGTAAGCAATGATGGTGCAAACAAAACGAGGCAACTCTACTACTAGTGGAATCACCCACATCGACAGCAACATCACCACAATCTTTTTTCGACTAAAATAACTTCCATAGTGCAAAGGTTTCACAATCCCAATAAACCGCTCATATGTCATCAACGTAAGGCCAAGTACAGAGTGGGACAAAAACGATGCACTTGAGTAATTGACAACACTTTTTACATAAAACCCAAAAACTAACTCAGAAGTACAAGTGACTGTGTTGTTAAGAGATGGCTTGACTAAAGAGGTGTCAAACATAATTGGAACTGCGACACTGGCTACTAAAGCCAATGCATCAGCAATGGCCAGATTAAGTATGAAAAAGTTTGTCACGCTGTGCAGTGCCTTTGTATAACATATGGTCACGCATACAAGAACATTCCCAATAAAACCAAGAGACCCAACCACAGAGAAGAGTGCTACAAAAAAAGCAAACATGTCTTTTATCTTGCCAAACTAAGAACTTAGAACAAGAGTTTTAGCCACTGCAAAGAGGGTTAGTCTCTGCAAAGAGAGTAAGTCACTGCAAAGAGAGTTAGCCACTGCAAAGAGAGTTAGCCACTGCAAAGAGAGTTAGCCTCTGCAAAGAGAGTTAGCCTCTGCAATGAGAGTTAGCCTCTGCAAAGAGAGTTAGCCACTGCAAAGAGAGTTAGTCTCTGCAAAGAGAGTAAGTCACTGCAAAGAGAGTTAGCCACTGCAAAGAAAGACACCAGCTTCTTGTGTTGGCATAAGCTGTTTGTCGCCACTGTTTGTCTAACTCCGAGAGACACTCAAAAAGATGGAGACCCAGGATGTATACACGCTGAAGATGAACTGACTGTCAGTTGAGAAGCTCTCTTGCAAATTTTAGACTCTAAACACTTTCACAAGTTTCCAAGAAGATGAGGATGATGCAACTCGTACTGGCAAGTCACTAAGTTGGCAAGTCACTAAGTTGGCAAGTCCCTAAGTTGGATACTCACTCAGAGCTCAAAGCAATCACGCATACAACGGGAGTTGTAACAGGCAACACTGGTTTCCTTGCTAACAATCAACAACTCTGAAGCAGCATTAGCATAACACAAACTCTTGGCAGCTGTGGATGGTTCCAATATCTAGAGACTGATCACGTTGGTGTCTTGTAGTACAGTTGTGATAGCTTATGACATGGGTAGACTGCAAATAAGTTGATATGCCGTCGCCATCCATGCAGATTGTATACAGAGACAAGATGGTACTTGGTAGATAGTCCCTGTATAAAGTCTATCCAAGTAAATCTTGTGTTTTACTGCAACTTAAATAAATGACCAGCTTAGTATTACATGGGATAACAAAATCCAAGACTGCCAGGCAATCGAATGTTGTAACGCAGAAATATTTCCAAAATTGAGCTCCAAACGACGAATGACCAACAATAACCACATCAGTTTTACAATAAAAACCAACCGCAATATTACCCTACATGAGTATCTAGCGATATAAATAAATAACGCATACATGTTTCTAATTAAACCTTGTGCAAAATTGTCCACAAAAATCAACAATTTCAAATTCTTTGCCTCAATGAAAACGACTTCTGCTATTGTAAGAGAGATACAAAGCATTTTCGGACAGGGTTTCATCCGTCATTACAGTTGGTGCTTGCTAGACCTGTACAATGTTTACACACACAACAAGGCAGCATACAATATTACATTTCTGCATTGAGTAGCTACATGTAATTGGTAGGCTAAAAGGAAATTGCGCTACTGGTTATAACAATGACCATGTAACACACCACAAAGAGACACACTAATAACAATATCTCATCAATTGCAGAAGCTACAATTTCAGAACCAGAAGAATTCACAATTAGTCCAATATTTTGTTGACCTTGTTTATGCGGTTCCTGTATGTACACAGTATATCATAGAATCCATCAGACACGACAAGGTTTAACAGTCAGCTGTCTTAGAAACACAAGCACTGTACATGTACATAAAGCAAAAAGGGTGGGTGCAATGAAAATGTTATAGTGCACCGGTATATATCGATGAAATAAACTTTTTGAAATAGAAAGTGTATTTTGTTTATTTCGGGTAATTTGTATACTGACATGTACCATCATACAATTGTTGCCCTCGGGGGCAATTGGCACCCTCGGCTTCGCCTCGGGTGCCATTTGCCCCCTCGGGTGTACAAAACGCCATGGACCATGTCACAGCAGGCAACAATTGTTTTGTTATACCACGGTAATAGATTACAGCAGGCAAGAATTGTTTGTTATTTAAACCATGGATTATGTTCCGTGTTTTTCCTCGTACTGGCGCTGTCTTGCTCGAAAATCAAATTTCTGATCTCCTCTTTTGAACGAGACAGAAATCGCTTCTTTGGAGGTGACTTAATGCTGTCGTCTGCCGACATTACGGAGAAAATAAGGCAAAATTGGAACAGAAAAAAAGCAGACGAACAGCATAAACGAAAGCCGGTGTAAACAACAATGGCGGTCGTCAGTCGTTGCCGAAAGTGCTAACTTCACTGTTCCCTGTTTACATCGCACAGGAACATAAATCAATTTACGTAGTACCAGCTAATATAACACAGCGCCATGTCAAAGGTTGCTAGACTCTAATATCAGTCGCTTCCATGGTATTTATCACAGAAATGGCCGGCCAGGCTATGCGCTAGCGTGTAAAAAAAAATTCCGCGGCCTGGAAAAAGAAAGTTCATGTACCCCGTGGGGTACATGAACTCATGTACCACGCGTACTCAGCGTACATCACTCATCATACCATGCTCATACATCGGCACACTCGGATACATGCGTTTTTGTGGCATGTCACGTGAACGCTTCTCGACCAATAAAAATTCACAATCTATTGCCGTGGTATAACAAACATACATGTACACACATTTGTACAGTCACATGTACACCCATGTACATGTACATTCATTGTACATGTACATGTAGTTGGAGCTGAAAAATACAAACAAAGAGGTAAAACACAGAAAAATACAATTTGGAAAGAGAAATATAAGGATTTTAGGGCAGAGTTTCATCTGTCATTACACTGGGTGCTTGCTGGACCCTATTCTGATGTTTCAACCTTCTACATTTGCCTATCACCATAGACACAAAGGACTGCCTCAACTGTTTGTACTTAAACCCGTACAAGACTGGGTTAATGGCCGAGTTCAGCACTGACAAGAAAATTAACCCATCTAGATATGCAATAGATTTTAACATTGGTCTCCTTCTAATCACAAATCTAATCATTTTAGAAGGCAGTACAAGGATAACAAAAGCTGCTGTGACAAGAGCCATTGCCACAGTCACCTTCTTGTGAGCGTTTAGGAGCTCTTTGGCTGATCCATTTGCTCCTAACTCCTGAAGGTTCTTGGCCCCCTGTTTCAGGTTTTTCAGAATATGGATGTACATCCGAACCATGGCTACAGTAGGTCCGGCAATCGGTAGCATGGACAAAATGGAAAATGCCACATGATTAGGTATAAAGAAATTGTCACAATTTTGACGCCCAAAATAAGTCATGGAAAACATAAAACGAGGCAACTCTAGTACGAATGGAGTCACCCACATCAGTAACAACATCACAACAATCTTTCTGTGACTAAAATAACTTGTGTAGTGCAATGGTCGTACAATACCAATAAACCGCTCGTATGTCGACAATGCGAGGCCAAGTACAGAGTGGGCCAAAAAAGTGGAACTAAAGTAAGTAACAACCGAATTCATATTAAACCAAAAAACAAACTCAGGAGTACAAGTGGCTGTGTTGTTGTAATTGTTAAGAGACAACTCAACTACTGAGTGTTGTCTAGTAACAGGAACTGCAATATTGGTTACTGAAGCTAATGCATCAGCTATGGCCAGATTCAGTATGAAAAAGTTTGTCACGCTGTGCAGTGCCTTTGTATAACATATGGTCACGCATACAAGAACATTCCCAATAAAACCAAGAGACCCAACCACAGAGTATAGTGCCTGATAAACATTACATACCAGTGAGTCACAACAGTTCAGAGCACCCCTCATTTCCATCTTGGATCGGAGTGACTTTTGCTAAACCTTGCTAAACAAAAATTGTACAGCATGGGCTAGCCTCTGCAAAGAAATCCATTAGGTCAAATATGCTCCAAAGTAGAATGCTCTGTAATGAACGACGACAGAGTAAAAGATGGACCTGCAACATACAGAGGCTGATGTTTGCACTTGTTGAGTCTGTTGAGTCTGATCTCTGAGGCTTGAACTTTCACCAAAAAGAAATGCAGGCTGTACACTGAGAGGATTTAACGAATGACGAATAAACACATCAGGTGCAAGGCCCGAAATATCTGTCAGTAACCAGCTTGCAGAGAGCGAGGCCAGAAATATCAGAGTGTACTACCCACAGATGCCGGAGTCGACACGTCTCAGATCAAGGTTTGTTAAAAACAATCTTGCGCCTGGGCCCAGTTAATGTCAAAATACTCCCGGCACAAACTAATTAAGATGAGAACGGACCAACTCAGACTTTTGAGTCACTGATCATCACCGAGTCACTCAATTGGAGTTCAACGCAGTTTTCCTCATGCACAGAAAAATGCTTTCTCAGCACACTTATAGTACGACACTACTGGACAGCACACTGGTACTCTAGGTAGCTATAGAGGAATAAGACATCTGGAGAATGAATCACGCTTGGTGTCTTGAGATACAGTTTAAGAAAGAGAGAGCCTTTTGCAAACTAGTAGAAATGCTCCAGCCACCACAAAAATGTCTGGGCTGCAATTTAGGCCAGCCATCTGCTGCACAAAATTAAGATGTGTGTAAATGACACCCCCTTCTTTTGACCGTTATTCCGTCCTGGTTGCTGTAAAATCCTCTTTGATCAAAAGTTAGTTTTTCCCAAGCAAGTGGAAAGTCTTCTGAGTAAGCAGTTAAAGAGACGGCATCGGTAAGGTCATGCAAAAACTGTTAAGCACTCTCATCTGTGGTATCGAAGAAGGTTTGCACAAGTAATCAAGTCAAGTGTATAGTGCGTACAGAACCAGGGACGTTTTATATGGAGAGAAAGTGGGTTGAGCCGCCATCCAACAGTCCCTATGCTCCTAATGATGAATGACCAACAATAAGTTATAACAAAACCAAAGACAATATTGAACGATATAAATTTCTGAAGCACGGTTGACAGCACGAACAGAACCTATTGATGACTGACAGATGTATTTATTTGAGTTTCATCCGTCATTACAGTTGGTGCTTGCTAGACCTGTACAATGTTTACACACACAACAAGGCAGCATACAATATTACATTTCTGCATTGAGTAGCTACATGTAATTGGTAGGCTAAAGGGAAATTGTGCTACTGGTTATAACAATGACCATGTAACACACCACAAAGAGACACACTAATAACAATATCTCATCAATTGCAGAAGCTACAATTTCAGAACTAGAAAACTTCACAATTAGTCCAATATTTGTTTGACCTTGTTTATGCGGTTCCTGTATACAATATCATATAGAACCCATCAGACACAACAAAGTTTAATTTAACGATCAGCTGTCTCAGAAACACAACCACTGTACATAAAGCAAAAAGGGTGGGTGCAATGAAAATGTTATAGTGCACCGGTATATATCGATGAAATAAAGTTTAAAAAAATTGTATTTGTTTTATTTTGTACCATGTACATGGTACATGGTACATACGTATACTTATGTACATGTACCCGGTACATGGTACATGTACATTTAGTTGGAGAAAATTAATTACAAACAAAGAGGTAAAACGCAGAAAAAATACAATTAGGAAAGAGAAATATAAGGATTTTAGGGCAGAGTTTCATCCGTCATTACACTGGGTGCTTGCTGGACCCTATTCTGATGTTTCAACCTTCTACATTTGCCTATCACCATAGACACAAAGGACTGCCTCAACTGTTTGTACTTAAACCCGTACAAGACTGGGTTAATGGCCGAGTTCAGCACTGACAAGAAAATTAACCCATCTAGATATGCAATAGATTTAAACATTGGTCTCCTTCCAATCACAAATCTAATCATTTTAGAAGGCAGTACAAGGATAACAAAAGCTGCTGTGACAAGAGCCATCGCCACAGTCACCTTCTTGTGAGCGTTTAGGAGCTCTTTGGCTGATCCATTTGCCCCTAACTCATGAAGATTCTTGGCCCCCTGTTTCAGGTTTTTCAGAATATGGATGTACATCCGAACCATGGCTACAGTAGGTCCGGCAATCGGTAGCATGGACAAAATGGAAAATGCCACATGATTAGGTATAAAGAAATTGTCACAATTTTGACGCCCAAAATAAGTCATGGAAAACATAAAACGAGGCAACTCTAGTACGAATGGAGTCACCCACATCAGTAACAACATCACAACAATCTTTCTGTGACTAAAATAACTTGTGTAGTGCAATGGTCGTACAATACCAATAAACCGCTCGTATGTCGACAATGCGAGGCCAAGTACAGAGTGGGCCAAAAAAGTGGAACTAAAGTAAGTGACAACCGAATTCATATTAAACCAAAAAACTAACTCAGGAGTACAAGTGGCTGTGTTGTTGTAATTGTTAAGAGACAACTCAACTACTGAGTGTTGTCTAGTAACAGGAACTGCAATATTGGTTACTGAAGCCAATGCATCAGCTATGGCCAGATTCAGTATGAAAAAGTTTGTCACGCTGTGCAGTGCCTTTGTATAACATATGGTCACGCATACAAGAACATTCCCAATAAAACCAAGAGACCCAACCACAGAGTAGAGTGCCTGATAAACATTACGTACCGGTGAGTCACGAAAGCTCAGAGCACCCCTCATTTCCATCTTGTATCGGAGTGACTTTTGCTAAACCTTGCTAAACAAAAAATTTACAGCAGGGGCTAGCCTCTGCAAAGAAATCCATTAGGTCAAATATGCTCTAAAGTAGAATGCTCTGTAATGAACGACGGCAGAGTAAAAGATGGACCTGCAACATACAGAGGCTGATGTTTGCACTTGTTGAGTCTGTTGTGTCTGATCTCTGAGGCTTGAACCCTCACCAAAAAGAAATGCAGGCTGTACACAGAGGATTTAGCTCTCGAGCTAAATTTACAAATAAGATTTTCGGAAGTCTATATTAACCAGTTCGCATCGGAGGACGGGTATAGTATACATGCAAAGTTTTTTCCAAAATTCAAAACGAATGACGAATAAACACATCAGGTGCAAGGCCCGAAATATCTGTCAGTAACCAGCTTGCAGAGAGCGAGGCCAGAAATATCAGAGTGTACTATCCACAGATGCCGGAGTCAACACGTCTCAGATTGGCACAAACTAATTAAGATGAGAACAAACCAACTTCAGACTTTTGAGTCACTGATATCACCGAGTCACTCAATTGGAGTTCAACACAGTTTTCCTCACGTACAGAGTAATGCTTTCTCAGCACACTTATAGTACGACACTACTGGACAGCACACTGGTACTCTAGGTAGCTATAGAGGAATAAGACATCTGAAGAATGAATCACGCTTGGTGTCTTGAGAAACAGTTTAAGAAAGAGAGAACTTTTTGCAAACTAGTAGAAATGCTCCAGCCACCACAAAAATGTCTGGGCTGCAATTTAGGCCAGCCATCTGCTGCACAAAATTAAGATGTATGTAAACGACACTCCCTTCTTTTGACCGTTATTCTGTCCTGGGGGCTGTAAAATCTTCTTTGATCAAAAGTTAGTTTTTCCCAAGCAAGTGGAAAGTCTTCCGAGTAAGCAGTTAAAGAGACAGCATCGGTAAGATCATGCAAAAACTGTTAAGCACTCTCATCTGTGGTATCGAAGAAGGTTTGCACAAGTAATCAAGTCAAGTGTGTAGTGCGTACGTAACCAGAGACGTTTTATATGGAGAGAAAGTGGGTTGAGCCTCCATCCAACAGTCCCTATGCTCCTAATGATGAATGACCAACAAAACCAAAGACGATATTAAATGATATCATTTTCTGAAGCACGGTTGACAAGACAAACAGGACCTTATGATGACTGACAGATGTATTTATTAGACCTCCTGTCAAACTGCCCAGGAGAATCAACATCTTCAGATTCTGAGGTCCTAGTGTTTTCACAGGCAACAAGTCATCACTCATCACACAATATTGAATTTCTTGTCTATGCTTGGCAGATATCTTCGTTGTAGAGAGAAGAGAGAAGTCCCTTTTTTTTCTAATTTAATGAATTGTGGCAGCATATCTTAAAAAAACATCAAAATGAGGCCACACTTTAGTGTAGATGTTGAGGGATTTCAAATGAGGCTTAACCCCTAAAAGGAACAAGGATGCTTTTTTCTCCTAGTTATGAAACATATTTTCTGTGTAAAATCAGAGCAAATGTTAAACACAATTGCCAAAACATCTGAGCAATCTTGGAACGTCTTGAGATTGCCACTTACTCTCTGGTACTCAATGCCCTCTTGTGTCTCCTCCATGATTCGCTCTACATTCTCCAATGACATCATCTGTGGAAAGAAAAGAGGAATCATTGATTCACAATATTTCATGAGGCTATAAAATGTATACTTTGTATGAAATTTAGATGACCATGTGTAGCATACTTATAATAGCAAGAGAAAGTTCATTTTAGCTTCATTGAAAAACACAAATGTGGTATTAAAAAGTCAGGTGTTTTTCTTTCTTTTTTTTCTTTACCTATTTGAATGTAAAAAGTATTTTAACCAGTTCGCGCCGGATGACGTATATAAACGCAAAATTTTTCCCAGATTCAAAACGGATGACGCATAAACACGCCACGAGCAAGGCCAAAAAATGTCTGTCAGCAGCGAGCAAGGCCGCAAGGCCGGAAATGTGTGGGTGTGCTTCCGGGTACTGGCGGCCTTAACCTGCTTTCGGATCGAGTTTCGTTAAAAATAATCCCACCCCTCGGCTCGGTGATGTTAAAATAATCCCGGCGCGAACTGGTTAAAGGACTAGGATTTAAAAAGGTAGAAACTGGCCACTATTGTTTCTAATTACAAGGCTGAAAACCTGCTTTAAAAAACAAACAAATTGCAATTGGTTTACTGCACAGTGTGGGATTTGGAGGGGATCAGGATGTTGTAGAAAACCTGCCTGTTGATTCAAGGTAAAAAGCAGAAAACCTTCCTGGATCAATCAAATATAACCACAGAGCTAGAAGGTGTTGCACGTATTCATTGTACTTAAACCATCAAACGGGCTTCTACATGTAGCTATGTGTAGAGTAACGGTGGCTGGGATGGGGGCCACCTACCTCAATCCTACAAAAAGCCTTCAAAACCTAACTGGTGGATTTTAAAGGATCTTGGAGGGTTAACGGTTTATCTAACAAAGTAGTAATAAAGCTTGGATTCCTTGGTAAACTTTCTAAATCCTACAAAGTCTTCGACACTACAGGAACCAACAATACATTGTACTTTTAAACAGTATCCCCAAATAACAGTGGCTGAAATCTAACTTCCTCAATCCTACAAAATTCTTCAAAACCTACCAGGACATTTTCTAGGAACCGGGAGAGTTTTGGATCAATGAAAGTGACTGGTGCATTACCTGGTGCATTTTCTGGAGGCATTCGTTGCCCGTCTTCAGACCCTCTATGACCCTAGCTTCCACCTGTGCAAATTCAATCTCCTGCACAAGCTGCTCTAAGTTACCCAGCTGGTTGTCTGTCTTGCTCAATACTTGCTCCTGGTAGCGTTTCTTCTTCAGCAACAGCTTGGCTTTCCTGAGAAGGGGCCGCAAGCAAGGATGACTTTTGAACGGGACGGTTTGCCAATAATAAGCTTTACAGTTTGCTATTTAGCAATGTGATCTCTATGAGCTTGTGATTATTTATATGATGAATTGGATGGGACTTCAACCCACAGCCTCCTGCTAAGAGCTCAACCACAAAACTTACATCTAGGTTAGGTCAGCTCACACTTCAAAGTTAAAATAGCAGCAACTACTGCTGTCATCGGTGACTTATAAAGATTGAATACTTGATACGAAATTCCAACTTAGAGGTATTAACCTTTTTTTTTTGCGGGAATTTATTTTTTATTATCGGGTTCACCCTGATTTTGAGCTACCTGTATTTATGAGCACTTACTCTTAAAACTAACCTGTGTCCCAGAGAGTCAATCTACTGTATCCACACTCATCGATGATCCAAATTTCATTTTGGTGATAGTACACTGTACTGCAAATACTAAATATTTCTCATACATGTACAGTGGGTCAGTAAGAGTACAGCATACTACAGTTTACTTAAGTAGTATTTTGTACTATTAGGTGACGTTAGAGGTGAGATACAGGTGAATATTGAAACCTACTCTTTCTTTCCATCACGTATAAGTGTCTTGGCAACCTCTCTTTCCCTCGCAAGATTGGCCTCAATCTTTCTCTGGTACTGCTTCAGTTTGTCTCTCTGTTCCTTCAGTTGCTGTCGAGAAAGTTAATCGATGATTTGTAGTGTGATTTTGGTAAATGCGACATGTTTTGTACACAACAACATTGTACTATAATAAACTTGCCCAAATCAATAACTCGATAGAATGCATGATACCTGTAAACACCGACTGTTTTCCAAACCCCAGCTTTGTCTCAGTCTTTGCCTTCGTTTATGCAGTTTGGCAATGGAGATGAAGCCGGAGACCGAGCCAAAGCTGGGGTTTGGAAAACGGCCCTAGTATCTTCGTACCAGAACCGCCTTGTCTTGTTCGTTGACTCGACTCTTCTTCTTCCCAAAAAGACTACCCATGATGCATCAGAGAAGGGAATAATTAATCTGCATCTGTTGCAATGAATAATTGATAACAAATAAAACCAAGCTATAGTAGTCCGAGTTACTGGGCCCTAGTAATCGCTTTTTTAACATTTGGACATGATCTGGCAATCTAGTAGCGCCAGATGATGTCCAAATGTTAAAAAAGCGATAACTAGAGTCCAGTAACTCGGACTATAAAAAAGCAATAAACTGGGACCCAGTAACTCGGACTAAAGCTATAGCTGGTTTATAACAGGTCAGAGGATCCATTAAACCTAAACACCTTGTGTGCGTAAACATTCGTATTGAAATTCACATATTTAGCACTGTTGTGTTGGGGTAGTCTTACCATGGAGGTTTCCTACCTCGAATACCTCCATTATAATTTGGTTGTGAACAAGTATACAGCAAAAAGGACAAGATTAATTGAAACATTGTTTTTTACATTGAACTGTTAGGCGATAAAACACGTTTATAAATTCAAAACGAAACCACATATTCCACCACAACAGGCAAGTTTTACTTACACAGTTATACTGTTTGCAACCATCTACGTACTACATGTATGATGTAATTCTAACAACTATCGCGTTCCCGTTTTTCGTGAAAAATCGTCGATCACTAATAAAATAGTCAGCAGGTATCAGATACATGCTAAAAAATATCGAGAAGTCTGGGGTGCGATCCGTAAAATTAGCAAAAGTACAAACATAGAGGGCGCAATTCAACATGGCAGCCTCCAGAGACGAAAATGTGCGTCATAAAACGTCGGAGAAATCAGCTTCTGGAAAACCGTGCAGGGCATGTACAGACTTCAGATCATTCGCACAAGGGCAAGGATTAGTCTTTCCACCTGGGATGCATACAGATGTAGGTATTTCTGTGAGTGTTTGTATGTAAATTAGTTATACAAAATACCATAGAGCTGTTGAGCGCATTTTTCCACGGCGCGCCTTTTAAAAAAATGCGCGTTGCGCAATTTTTAAACACGCAAACTTAGTTTGAGCGCACAAATTTTAAATTTGCGCATAAGAGTTGACGCGCATTTTTTGAAAATCGCGCGATCTTTATTATTCAAACAGAATTCTGACCACCACCATGAATTACTTGCCGTATAATTATATTTTATCTCCGAAGGTAAAAAGGGTAAGGCCAAAGCAGGGTTCTGCTGTTTGTTAATTTTTGTCTACAGTGATATTTTTGTTCAAAACTTGAGTAAACCAGCGTTGCACACGAACTGTAAGTTCAACATTCTTTGTGACAAAGTGTGCGCTCAAGGGATGCTGGGATACAATCAAAGATTTGGCAAAAGTATGGAAAACCAGTAGTAAAAACAAGAACAAATTAAAAAAACTTTGTAAAAATGCTAGAATTTGTTTAAACAGTGTTTAATCTATTATTATGAGCAATTAAATAAATAACATAACGCATTTGCCTTTTAAAAGATTTGTCAAACATTTTGCTTTGCATCACAATTGGCCACCATACCAAAAGGCTATTGCTAAAAAGGCTAAAGGCTATGTGGGGCTCTATATGGCCAAATAAAAAAAAAATGTTTATGCCAAATAAAAAAAAAAAACATGTTTAGCGTCATGACTTTTTTTTTTTAAAGGAAGGAGAAGGCCGGTTTTTTTCCCTTTTTTTTCTCAAAATGGCCGCCCGACACATCTTAATTCGAGTCGTGCAGTAAACATGTCACACCCTATCTTCTAATTTAAAATTAAAACATGGTTCACCCACGATTAGAAATTAAAATTCATGTGGGTCGATCAAGTATGCACCGTACAGGACTACACGTCACACCCTAGCCTACAGGACAACACGTCACACCCTAGCCTTCCTATTGGAACAATATATTTCCAGAGCATGTACACAGTAATGCTAAAGTATAAAATACGATCTTAAAATTTTATTAGATTGAAAAAAAAGGACCCAAATGGTTACATTTATTATTATTTTCAAAAAATAAAAAAAATAAGATAATAACAATAATTTTGAATAAAAAGTCCATGTGGCCTACACGAATATATTTGTGGAAATCGGGCATTTGAGACTTGCGTTCAACTCCAGGGATTTGGTTCTACAAAAATACTAATGTGCGTGTCTATTTTATATGGTGGCCGGAAATGCGGAATATATTTCAGGCCTGGGCGCGACCAAGGGATTGATGATCATTTTAGGGGTGGTTTGGGAGAGGGAATATAAAAAACAAAATCAACTCATTCAACCCTATAGTAAAATTGAAAGATAAATGTTGTAGGGGTCTTAATATTTAATACTAGTCTTAATATTTATTTTAATACTCATATTTTTATGAATCAATATATTTTTTGTTCAAATCTTAAACTGCCTGTTCCTTATGTTTTTGTCCTCTGCAAAACTCGTCAACATTTACTGTTGGTTCTACTGCCATGATGTTGCCGCCACGCATCATCTACCGAGTGCTGAAAATGACGCGACGCGTGGATTCCGCGCTCGCTAGCGCTGACGCCGACGTAAAACTCGTGTCTACCGTGTAGCTCGTGTCAGTATTTGCCTTTGTTGTTGACCGCATCGCGCAATTTAAGTTTGTGCGCGCAAACTTAACCAAAATAAATCTCCGCCCGCAGTTTTTAAAATTTGTGCGCGCAAATTTTAAAAATGCGCAAATTTAAAAAATGCGCTCAACAGAGCAATGAAAATACCAACATGAATTAGCCCGGCCTAGTCTATGAATGATGGCCCCGCACTGCAGTACACTCTGTGCCGTCCATCACTCAACTTTTTTTCACTTGTTTCATGGAAATCATTCAGTCTCAAACTCGGCATGCAGGTTCATTTATTATAGCGCATCGATATTTTGCTAAAATTAGGACTTTTCTGTGGTTCCATCTGGTGTAATTTGTCTCTAAATCTGCATTATAAGGTTTTTACAAAATTTGCGATAAACAAAAAGCAATATGGCGGAACAAGTATGCGCAGGCGCAGCGTGCAAAGCTGGTCGCACCGAACAACAGAGGGTACTAGCAGAGCGCCCTCTGGTGTTTGGTGCGACGAGCTGTGCACACCTGCACAGACTCGTCCGGCCATATTGTTTTGCATTTATCGTGAATTTTTTAACAACTTTATAACGCAGATTTAGAGACAAATTACACCAGACGGAACCACAGAAAAGTCCTAATTTTAACGAAATATTGATGAACTATAATAAATGAGCCTGCATAATTGGGGCATCTCAAACTACAACTTGAGTCATTCTGTTCACCTTTGACTTATTCACAATCACAGAAATCAACGAGCGATACTAGTAATGTGCCGCCCAGTGATCCGGAGTGCCCACTGGATCGAGAAGAGCTGGGCCGGAACACCTGGTCATTTCTACACACGATGGCTGCATATTACCCCAACCAACCTACACAGACTCAGCAGAGTGAGATGGGACAGTTTATCAACCTCTTCTCCAAGTTCTTTCCCTGTGATGTGTGTGCCGAGGATCTGAGACAGAAGTAAGACAGTCTGGCATGAAATCGGGTTTTGACAGTTGCAAAATATCAAATTCCATCATTTATGATTTCAAGTTTTTGTTTAACCTGAACAGTTCTGAATCCTCCAATTTTTATAAGATTTTACACACTGAATATTTCCAGCATAACCTTTTGTCAAGAAGCTTTGATTCCTACCCATAATTAGTCAAGTGTTTGTTATAGCTTTAATGTTCTGCCTCATATTCCCGACTTCCTGTTGGATTGAAAAAGAACTCGACTGAAATACAGTTTCCTATCCGTATGAATACATGCACTTAATTATGTCTTGGTTTCTGTTACCCTTCTCACGTAGGTTGAAGACCAACCAGCCAGACACCAGCAGTCGACACAAACTCTCCCAGTGGTTCTGTGGGCTGCACAATGACGTTAGTCGCAGGATAGGCAAGCCAGAGTTTGACTGCAGTGGAGTAGACGAGAGGTGGAAGGACGGGTGGAAAGATGGCTCATGTGACTGATGACAATTGGCTTGCATGCAGACTCAAAGAACAGCTAATGTGATGTTGACCTTGATGATGACCTCCTGACCTCCACCAATCACGTCAGGGAATAATGATGTCACAGAACACATCAACCAATGAACTTCATAAAGCCGTGATCATTCTTTAGTCGGGTCAACAGTCTATAAAGCAACTTATCATAGTGTCTAACCACTTGTGACCCAGTACGAGTAAATGAGACACTTTGCGGCAAAAATGAAAATTGATTTTGATTTCATCATTTAAAGCTTGTTTAGCTTTAAATGGTGAAATCAAAATCTAAAATTAAATTTTTGCCTCAAAGTGTCTCATTTACTCGTGCTGGGTCACACTTGGCTCAGCAATTTTAATATGTATTTATTTTATGGGTAGTTTCTTAAAAACTCTTATCAAAAATCTGATGCAATAATAAGAAACTGATAATTCTGGGTTATGTCGATTCTTTTTTATTAAAATATCGTATTAAAATTATACATTTTAAAAAAATGACAAGGTTGTACATAATTTATCTTACTGGTGTCAAAGTTATGTTTTAAATAGAAAGTGAGCTCACTGTCCGGACTTCTGAAGTAAAGTCGTGGAGAGATCAACTGGTAAATCTGCCACATTGATGACATTTTTCCAAATGCAGAGAGAGAAGAAACTTGGGCATATAAAAGCAGGGCCAAGGAGTAGCGAGTTAAAAATATAATCAACACATTCAGAACATGTTTTATGATTGTTCATGAAAATTAGTAAAAAAGGCAGTTTATATGTGTTCATATCGAAGCCTAGAAACCACAGCTGGGCTTTAATCTTCTGATGCATGATCTATCACTGAACATCCCATTCTACACACCAATCTGCACATTTACCACCGATAGTCCTTGAAGTACCAAGATGTACACGCACACACCTATACATTCAGGGCTCAATCTGGCAGCATGTCAAGATTGAACAGGTGTCTCATGGTAGGGCGACCGTGAGGACAATTCTATGACAAAAAGATGATATAGACTCATTTTGATTTCAATAAAAGAAAACGGTTAAAATATTGGCCATTTGCGACAGCTATAGGAACATAATTGTTGCTGTTACATTTATGGAGAAGGTCGTAGGTTCAAATCAACCAGAGCAAATTCATTATTTTTATTTGAAGGCTCTTGTACCAAACTATGTATGAAGTATTATAACATTGAAGCAATAGAGACAAAAATCTACCAAAAGAGATGGCATACATTGATGGAGATATAAGAAACAAATCACCCAAATGTGTGTTTTTTTGCAAACTAATTACAAACAAATACTCACCCATGGTTGATCAATTTCTGCCATGTGATTCAACAACTAAAAGAAAAACAAAAAATCAGCTGTAAAAATAATATTCTTACATTCAATTAAAACTGACACAATTTTTCAATAGCTCTTGTTGGAAAATCTGTTGGTGCATCGCAGTTCACATCCGGGATGAGTTTCAGACAAGTTGAATGTGGAATGGTTCGCTTTGAAAGTAGCTCTGTATTTGTCATGGACATGTTCTGAGAAAAATGTTCATCAGCAACTGCTTGACTCGCCAATACTGATAACTTCATTGTGGGAAGATTGCGAGTTAGTTGTTCAGAATCTTGCAACTTATACCCAATACAATGTCTGAAACCTTGTCTGTAACTCCTCTGCCCTAAGTGACCAGACTTGGCCAGTGAAGCTTCTCTTCCAAACGAAGCAGGTAAAGAGATAAAGTGCAATCGATGTCGGAAGCAACCAACCTTTCTCATCTCTCGTTTGTTGAGTGCCGTTCCGATCATGATGGACTTTCGACAGGATCGTGATGCAAACATCTGACGCACCCTACTGGGCCGACACATCACTCCCTGTTCACATGGTGGAGGAGAGACAGGGAGAACAGCAACCATCTTCAGTGCATTATACTAAATTACTGTTTCAACCCTTTAACCCATCTCCAGTACTTTTTTCAATACCGGAGAGTTTTTGAGACAAAAGTAACACGAACTTGCTTGGGTGGGATTCGAACCCAAAACCACCTGCTTTTTAGTGCAGATGATTTATACCTCAACTCCCAGGATTACTTATTTGAATGTGACACATCGTCAGGTATCTCTGTCAATGACTCAGGTCAATGACTTCCAATAGGATTATATGCAAGTCAAAGGTAAAACCCAAGATGTATTAAGAAGATATGATGTATTCTTAAGAAAGGTTTAAGATATCTAAGAAAGTTTGATAACTCACCGGCGAATCACTGAGCATAAAGATGACTTCATCAATATCCTCCTTGCCAAAGGTCCAATTCTTGCTCATCGGCAAAGATGTCAATTTAACCCTCTGGGTGGGCGGGGCTAAACAACAAATCAAACACAATGAAATACATATGAAATAATTTGTTTCAACATGAGTTTGGCCCAATACGTTTATTGATCATATTTTTGGGGCAATAACTTGAGTTTTGCTGATTTGGAGTGGTACAGTGATAGTTCTTTACAAAAACCAACACACCAATATTGTCACTACACGAAAAACAACATTCACATAATGCTACAACAAACACAATATTCTTTCAGTATTGATATCAGGACATTTTTCTGGACATTAGTAAAAATGTACCTTCCATGTCGATGCTGAAATCAAATCCATTCTTCTTGAAAATCTCCAGGTTATCTATCAGAATAGAATCACTAACAGCAGTCAGCTCTAAAGGCATTGGCCTGCATAAAGCAACAACAAATTCAAATAAATAAATACATTTGTACAAGTACCCTTTAGTGGTGAAAAATCCAAAACAGTCCTTTAGTTCAGGGAACAGTCCTTTAGTTCAGGGAACAGTCCTTTAGTTCAGGGAACACCCCTCTATTTCAGGGAACACCCCTCTATTTCAGGGAACACCCCTCTATTTCAGGGAACACCCCTCTATTTCAGGGAACACCCCTCTATTCCAGGGAACACCCCTCTATTTCAGGAAACACCCCTCTATTTCAGGAAACACCCCTCTATTTGGCAAATAATTTTTCAGAAGCTAAAGTGTCTGTGAACATATTTGGGCTAAGTATTAACAAATAAAAACAATGTTTGAAATAAAAGCCTGTAGTGAATGTACTCACTGTATAAGCCTCTGGCCCTGTAGTACGGTGTGTCGCTGCAACATCTCAAAGTTATACTTCTCGTCAGTGGCATGCTGCGTGTGATCACAAAATAAAGCAAACAAACAACCTCTTCAAGAAACAATCACAAACGTGCTAAGGTAAGACACGAACCCCAAAACCTAGGCAGACAAAATAACCAGTTCGCACTGGGATTATTTTGACATTGACCCAGCCCAGGCACGGGATTGTTTTTCACTAACCTCGATGAGAGACGGGTTAGGTCGGCATCTGTGGGTAGCACACCCTGATATTTCTGGCCTCACTCATTGCAATCCGGTGTTATTTATCCGTCATCCGTATTGAATTCCGGAAAAACATTTTGTGGTTAATTAACTGAATTACCTGGTCTATTATGAACAGGTCTCTACTGTGCTTTGCTATGATGAATCCAAGGTTGAATTGGCCAAGTATCTCCATGCATGGGAACATGTCTTTACTGTTGATAAAAACACAAAACAACTTGGCTATTATTGGGACTAAAGATGAAGACTTACAATAGCATCAAGCTACAAGTCTCTTTTGTGAGTTTGTGAAAAGAACTGGGGGCAACAAATTATGGAAAATGCGTCCTTACTTAACCAGTTCGCGTCGGAGAATGTATATACACACAAAATCTTTCCGTAATTTAAAACGGATATGACTGATAAACACGCACGAGCAACACGGAGCGAGGCCGGAAAAACATGGAGCGAGGCTGGAAAAACACGGAGCGATCCCGGAAATATCTGTCAGCAACCGGCTCGCGGCTGGCATTTGTGGGTGTGCTAACGGGCTGGGCCGTCTTGGGTCGATGTTCGTGAAAAATAATCTCGCGCTTGTCGCCGCTAAATGCAAACTGGTTAAGAAAGCCTAAAGTTGTAAAGAAAATCCAAAGGAGTTTATGTTGAAAATTGAGCCGAGGAAGAATAGTTATTCAGGGTTTTTAATAAGTCTAAGATAGATGACTTTAGACGGAGACATCCACTATTTACCTGACATGTTTCTTGAGTTCCTCCTCGGCTGAGCTGTTGTCTGAGGGAGTGATCGTTGCCTTGAAAGTACGAGACAAAGTTCTTGAACTGAGCTGTGAATCTAAAAAATATCGTAATGAGAATTCAATGTTTCAATTCCTAATTTTGTTAAAGTTCAGTGTGAACTACGGTTGAGGAATGGTTTTAGGTGTGCACATACCTCGTTCCCTTTTCATCTTGTTGGAAAGGATGTCCATCGAAAATGGTACCATGACTTCTCTCCTTGACGTAGTACCCTGAAAACCGGAGTCATCCTAGAAACAAACAAAATTTTAGATCTAAATACTAGTCTTAAAGGCTCATCTTTTTTTTCCAGTCTCCAACAAGAAATAAATATATTGGGATGTCTTCAAATTGATTACCATTCAATGCTAAATAACCAAAAATAGTGACTTGTGTGCCATAGTGCCCCTTCCTAACAAAATCTAAGCAAAGGTCATAGTTATGACTATGTATATTATGGGTCAATGTTTTACAAATATTTACTGAATTCTTACCATTACAAGTACTGTTTTGTGTGTTTGACCTTCAATACAGTCGTTTACTTTCAATGCAGACTTTGCACTGTCCTCTGTTTCCATGGAAACTTCTGCATTTTCTTCAATGGACGTTCGATCTGCTCCTTCATTTGGCAAATTAACATCTTCTCTGTGATCGCTCAGAAAGATATCTTGGTTTCCGCTAGTAGAGTGGGTCACTTTGTTTTTGACACAGCAGTTCTCTAAGACTTCTGCTGAATTACTCTCTAGTACAGGGCCACCATCTAGTTTCAGTTTACGGTTGGGAATGCTTTCTTCCGATCCGCCATGCATGTTTGGTAACTGTAGACTTGTTTCTTCATGGCCTGTGAGTTTAGAGCAATCTTCTGTCCTTATCTCGACATGACTTCCACAGTCGGTGCATTGGTCCCCATCTGTAGATTTACTAGGATTAATGTCTGTGACGTGATGTTCATTGCATTCTCGATCAGTTGGCATCACCTCTTCAGAATGTGCAACTCTTTCTGTTGAATCATTAATTGCGTCTTTGTCCCTCTGATGTGAGGTTTTGTTGGTCTGGATAATATCTTCGGTGTTACTTGAGGTGTGGTTTTGCAGGGAAGAGGAAAGATAGTTGGACGTTTTGGCTGGCTCTGTGCTAGAACTTTTTAACAGGAAAGAGTCTAATCTTGGCTCTGAGAACAAATGAATGAGAATCAAGTCCATCATGAGTCAGATTACAAGTCAGATCAGAATTAAAGAAGATGAACAAAGACAAAAGACTGCCTTTGTTACAGTTCAGTTGAACAATGCCCGTTATCTGGCTTGAAACCTTGCAATGACTTGACAATAGCTCAAAAATGCATTCAATGTAACTTTATTAAATAATCAAAGTACTTTTGTCCAAAAATACTCTTTAAAAATTCTGCAAAAATGGCATACTTCCACAACTAGAATCGGAAGGGTTAAAAATTATTCATACAATTTCTCTCAATTAGTTTATGTGACTCACGTTTGGAAGCCCTAGGCTGTGTTTCTTCATTACTACTGGATCCTGCATGTGAAAAAGACCTGAAAATGACAGAAAAAAACACAGTTTTTAATTCTAAATTGATTTAGGATGACAATATTGCCCTTTTACTACTATCAGACATGCGAGTACTTACAATAAAAAAGTGAGGCAAAGAGAAAACTAGGCCAGGAGTTGAGAAGATATTTCCTCTACTTTTGTACATAGAAAGTGAAGAGAAAAAAAAGAGGAAAAATAAAACCAAAACATGGTTTCTAATAATCAGCTTAAAAGAGTAAATTTTTCCATTCCTGTACTATGACTCCCACCATATATTCCACCAATAAGTCACACAAATATGTCTTTGCGTTGACGTGATTTACCTCTTTAATCCAGCCAGTGTCACCCTAAGGCCACCGTAGTCCCCTTTTGACCCACTGCTTAGAGACGGTCTTGCAAGTAGGACAGATATTCCTCCAGTCTCGGTCTTTCCGCTGTTGGTACCTGATGAGGATTTCATCTGAGAGTTCACGTCGTAGAGGGACGACCGGGGCTCAAACAACAGCTGCAATGAAGCCTAAACAGACAAACAATAAAGGTTCAGGCAGCCATTATAGTCATGTTTCCTAAGGGCATAGTGGAGATTACAACAGAGTGGGTAATGACAACATTGGTTTCAGACTAGATTGTTAAACAGGATCCAATCTATATTAACGAAATAATCCCTATTGTTTTCCCTGGAAAATATTCCTTTCACAAAAGCTATTGCAAATCTTCAGAAAAATATCTTTAGACATTTTTATCTCAAAGTTTTTATCTTAAATTTTAAAGTCAACATTCCAGATAATTAAAGATTACTGGCTCTAATACAATTCTGGGATTTGTTTACCTTTAGCATAGCTAACAAGCTCTTTTCTTCCAGCACAAAAATCTTTCTTTTATCCGGGGTAACATTGACATCCACAGAGTCTGAAGAAAAAAAAACCCAAATATTATTTGCATTTATTATTTGGAATATTAATATGCAGATAGCCAAAAACGATAGCTTAAAAATGAAAAACATTGCACTAAAACATTGCACTGCCAATTTTTTTTTAATTTTTTTAATTTTTTTTTTTGGGGTGAAAATATATACTACCTTTTGCAAGAGAGATATCCAGAATCACACACGGGTACTGATGTCGATTGTACATATGATAGACCTCATTCACAAGTTTGGAAACCTAAAAGAATACAGATATTTAAGAACATTTATGTTATAGCAGGCCATTTGTCAGTTGTGCATTTTTATCAATTGAAGCAGAAAAAGTTCTCGAAATCTAAAGAATGGTGCTTGACTACTAACATGAGAAAACCTTAGCTCTGTGAATGTTGTATATTCTGAGAAAACAATATTTTACAATTTAAATTTTGAACTAACTAGTAAATAACAAATGTGTCTTCGAGATGCATTTTTGGACTTATTTTATTATTTTCTTCAAAATAACACAAACAGCATATAAGAAAGAATAATTTCACAGGGATTATCTTTACATCAAGGTAAGACAATAATTTGGTTGGTTGCATTTTGGATAGTTGCAAAAGGTAAACCGTTCCTTTAAGTCTAAACCTGCTAGCCAGTGATCGGGACGTCATTGTTAAACACTGTTTAGCAAGTTTGTTGCCATTTGGAAGTCATTTGACCTCTTGTCGATGTACATGTAGCAGCATTGACTGTTTAGTCAGGAAGCTTTGGGACACACTGTTAGTTGATCTAACAGTTGGAATGTAGACATATTCAAGCGATCATATAAAGTACCTTTGGGAAGTCACATGGTCTCTGGTTGATATAGTAATACTGCCTGTCAGCACTACTCCTTCCTTGTCCATGGTCACTCTTAGACACGTATCCAGTCAGTCTAAACAAATGAGAAAAAAGACAAATTGGAATTGAAAACGATTTAAAAACCATGTATGAAGCTCACTCAAGATAACATTTCAAGCTACAACTTCTCTTCCTAGTCAAGCACGTCTCTCCATATTAACTTAATCATTGAATGTTAATGAAATTAGTGTCAAATAATCTTCTTCTTTTTTATTATTATATTATTATGAACATTCTTTAATCAATTGATTCATATATAGATTGAGAAGATCAATTGTGACCTGTTCAAACGAAACCCGGACAAAGTCGACTTTTTAGTTTTTCAGATTTTGCTTTTTTTTAATTCTCTAGGTTCTCAGCTTTAAATGATGTATCATTTACATATGTAACCCCACCCTATTTTCCCTGGGGTCTGGGTTTAGTATTAAAACCCTGACAACCTAATTATGAGATAAACAGCTTTGAAGTTCAGAAAAGCGTATTATTTCTATACACAAATGTTTCACAAAATTGACAAAAAAACACACTTCTGGTAGACGGATTTTGTTCAAATTTGAGGAGATTGTAGATTAATAGTGAGTGACTTAGGAAAACCTAAAACCTCAAAATGGTAAAATCCATCCCGAAATGATTCAGGAGTACATTGTGACAAAACACATTGTGCGACTTTGTCCGGGTTTCGTTGGAACAGGTCACAATTATTGTTCTGACTTGAAGAGCTTGTCTTGCAGCTGTTGTTCTGTTATTCCATACTCCTCACATTGTTCAGAACTTGGAGACGTTTGAGAAAACTCAAGCAAACTTTGGAGCTGTAAAGAAAAGATATTAAAATATGTAAAACAACCAAAAATTCCAGAAAATTATATGGAATTTTGAAAACATATTACTGAAGCTTGTTACAATCATGCATGGAATATGATTGCTAACAGGTCAGTCTCATAACATCTGTACCACAGACCTACTGTAATCAAACTAATTTCAGATTACCTGCTTTTGTCCAAAGACGTTGGCTATATTCTCCTTGAGTTGAGTGTTTCCACTAGTTGACAGAACCGGAGAGCGTTTCCTGTGGGAAAAAAAAGGACAGATTTGTATCAGAATCACAGAAATATTTGAATATGATGAGCTAAAGTTTGTTATTTGTAGTTTGGGGCAATGGTGTGATGTTTAACCAGTTCGCGCCGGAGGACGTATATACACGCAGTTTTCCCCAGATTCAAAACAGATGATGCATAAACACGCCACGAGCAAGGCCGGAAATGTCTGTCAGCAGCCAGCAAGGCTGGAAATGCGTGGGTGTGCTTCCCGGTACCATCAGCTTGAACCCGCCTCGGATTGAGTTTCATTGAAAATAATCCCGCGCCTCGGCTCGGTGATGTTAAAATTATTCCCGGCGCGAACTGGTTAAATAAAGTATGAACTCAATATCAGCGTATTGGTCTCACAGGTACTCATTATATTCCTGGTTGGAGAGGGCCAATTGTAGTAAAGTGCCTTGCCCAAGAACACAAGCACAATGTTCATTCAGAATTATATTTACTGATTTCAGTATTTATTTTTACAAATAAGAAAGGTAGAGACCAGCTAGTATTACTTTGCATAGGGCTTTGACCCTTGACATTTAAAACAAAAAGAATGTGTTTTTTGCAAAGAGAAGCATTTTGGAGGATTTAGGAAATAAAAACACCTCATAGAGAGTTAGGAGGCTAAAGGGTGTATCTTGTCTCTATCTCCTTCCTCTAACAACTCACCCTTTGCCGACTTGATTGGTGCAAGTTAGTTTGACCCCTGAGCTAATGATGCCATATGCCTGCAGTAACTGCACCATCTTGGTAAATTCCTCCACAACAACAAAAGAATGGTACAAATTAACAAAACTCTGTCAATTAAAATCGCATTGTTGGTCATTTAACATGGTCTAGATTGGTTTCATGTTACCGTTATATTCTTGATGTGGGGTATTCAAAAGTTTTTTTTCTGGTATGAAGACCCTTGGTATAAAAAGGATGGATTTATTACCTTCTTCAAATTCCTGAGGAACTCCTTGTGTCTTACAGGCAGTGTAGAGAAGAGATTCTGCAAAGTGACTGTAGTCCCATGCTAGAAAAGATGCCCCCCCCCAAAAAAAACCACACCACACCAAACAAACAAAATTAATTATAAAAAATTAATAAAATACCAAATTAATAAATAGATAATTGATAACAAGTAATTTAGGAGGCTAATCTTTCTCACTTGTAGCTGAATTGCCTCTGGCAGCCGGCCATACTACCCATATCTGAGCACGGAGCGCAGCTAAAGATCGTAAATGTGGATTTTGCGAAGTGAGAAAACCTGGGGAACCCGGAGAAAAACCCTCGTTGCAAAGAAGAGAATCAACGGCTATAAACTCTACTTACTAACATTATGGTCTGAGCAGGAAATCGAACCCGGGCCACATTGGTGAGAGACGAGTGCTTTAATACACACTTGCCACCCATGCCACCCAAAAACAAAAGAAGAAACATATTGGATAGCTTCCACAATACAGAAAACTTGTAACCAAACCTGCAATACGTACCTGTCTTGGACAAGGTGTCTGCTTAGTCAGCTTGCCGTTGTGATCAAACTCTAACCGGCTGCCAATGCTCACTGATTCATGGCAAGTTACTATCGTCATGTCACTACAAGAGAAATAGAGAATTACAATCATCTCACTCCGTCGAAGTCTGCATTCAAAATACTGGAAAACAATCCACTGCCATTTTACTTGTTTGCCTTGGAAATGTGTAACTGAATGAAATTACCTCAGAGCACAGAGAGAGCTGAGGGCTTCCCCGCGAAATCCAAACGTGTCCACGCTGCTGAGATCAGAGAAATCCCGGAGTTTGGAAGTGTGGTGCTTCAAAGCTAAACATAATTAAAATGCAGACAACAAAAGCCAGTTAGTGTAATAACAATAACTACCTACCATTCATTTCATCTACAAAAACATCTCTAATCACTCGTAAAATTGGTTGCTATTATGTGTTACAATTCACCACTCCGGACTCAAGAATTAAATATTAAGTTTCAAGAACAAAGTTCTGGGAGCTAGATAAGCCAAAAAACAGTTTCTGGATGTAGGCTTGACTGCAAAAGGTCTCTTTCTTACTCAGTCCCTGGAAATTGTTCTCCTCCACTCCTGTTGCATTGTCTGTGACTTCTAAGATTTCAGAGCCGTATTCCTTCAGACGAATATCTACAGTACAAGACGAATAAAATTGATGCAAATTTCTTACAGAAAATGCATACCAACTCCCTAAGTATTTATATTTACAGATGTCAACTAAAAAGCAAACAATCCTGCCGTTACTTCTTGTGCATTTTCAAGTATTTTCAAAGAAAATATTTCAAAGTATTTTCTGAGTCCCAGATTCATGTCTTTTCAACATTTTTGCAATGAACTACTGTCCTGATCATCATTGAGATAAATGATGAAAAAGGTAGCATCCGGATTCAACATTCTTTCCATCATACATTAAAGGCTGGTTCATCAAAGCACATTTGACGTCACAAAACAATCGCTGCGAAAATTGCAAGGGTAGAAATATGTTTTGCATGAATGAAAGTTAATTTCAAAAACTCCCCGTGAAGTCACAACTTCGCATTTACTTTCACGCCGATTATAAACCGGCCTTTACCCGAACATTATTACAGAAAGATAAACAAATCCTGACCGATGTTTGTGGCTCCTGCATCCAGTGCATTCTCCACTAATTCCTTGACAGCCGTCGCTAGATTGAGAACGACTTGACCTGAGCAGATACGATGTACTGACTGCTTGTCAATGGCCTTGACACTTCCTGCCATCATCTTGACGAGATAATAATCGCTGTAATGTGAAGTACAATCTGATGAAGCATGCAATCCAATACATATTGAAGACAAAATAAACAGGATTTCCGCGGTACCCGATTTCCGCAAGAATGTTGCATCCTGAAGCCACTTATTTTCATCATGGTATATAATCTTGATGTGGTCAGTCAGTGCAAAAATGTAAAAAGACATCGAATCAATCAACCTGGGACCACATTTTCATCTGGAAAACATTCCCAATTTTGGTAAAATTTTTTTTTAAATGCACTCTACTATTTAAGACTTTGTACACAACCAAAGAAGGGGCAACAAGACACCACATTTAAATTAAACATATGAAACAAGATATTAATTATTAATTCTTTTTTGTTATAATAATTTTTGAAAATGCACTTGACTCTTCATACTCATTACTCATCATAGACTTTGTACACAACCAAAGAAAGGGAAACAGGATAAAGTAAACATATGAAGCAAGATAATAGTTTTATTACATTTTTAATATTTAGGTGCATTTATTACATTAGATGTTAAAAACTTATGCTTTTTCGCACCCAAAGCTTGTAAGCGATGTACAGGTCTGGTGCCCGCTGTTTACTTATTTTGTCCGCCGGTACGGTGCGACCCTTTCTCTTGATCTTGACTTCAGCAAGTTTCCCGGGAATCCTCGTTCAACATTGCAATAACACTAAATAATTGTTTACAATAGTGTAAATACAATTAGACACAGTATATTTAAAATAGTATAATAATACAATGTGTTTATTTTATTTTTTTATAAAATAATCAAAATAAAACAATCTGCTTTGTTTTAAGTAGAAAGTTAAAATAATTTGAGAACAAGCCAGAAAAATCCAAGATGGCAGCCACCGTGAACGTTTTATTTCCAAATGGCCGCCGACAAAATGTGAAAGTAACTGCAAATACACGCATTTTGCAGGTACATTACTTCGATATAATAAAATGTAAAAGGCATTTGTTTTCTAGTGTGTTGGTGGTTTTGATTATTAAGATTTGTTTTTGAGGAAATCAAATGATTGGGAATGGGAAGGGGGAGGGGGGGGGGGGGAGGGGGAAAGGGAGGGGGGAGGGCGTTGCGTGGGGGGTGTGGCGTGGTGACATGCTTGTGGGTCGTGCTTGACTATATAAACTTTATGAGGGGGGGGGGGGGTTGGAATCGATGTAGTATTTTTAAACTAGTGTAAGCATGGTGGAATAAGAGTAAGGCACCGTCTCGTATACATAAACAACAGTAGTATCACAATACAAAATCATATAATGTCATCTAAGGAAATCTCCTGAAATTTTATTATTTTTTCCTTTCAAAGGTCATTGAAAATGTCTGCAGCAAGATGGGATGGAATCCTAATGAGTATAATCTGAAGTAAGTAATCAAATAGGCTCACCATTGAGTAAATAACAGTAATTTTAGTCATAGTTCCTCACAAAAAATATGGCCTTTTCCGTGTTGCAGTAAAAACACATCCCAGTTTCAAGAGGGTAAATATGATCTCTTTTTTTTACCTGGTGGATTTAATAAACCCAGGAGAGTGTATTAAAATGCACTTTGTATTTTTTCGGAAGGCACCATCGTAGTATTCTTGACCCAGAGCTGTCCATCCGCTATGCTAACCTTCCCAACAACTGCAAGTTGGAGCTGATCAAGGCAGACCGGCCCCGGACAGAGTCCGCTGTGTTCATCGCATTGCAGGTTGAGTCGGGGGAGAGACTGCAGGGGGAGTTTGCACCGGCCACTAGCCTGTGGGATATCTTGATTCACTGGGAGACAACAAATACAAGGTATAACATGAACCAGTTTCAATTTGGAATGTGAAAAAGGTGTTTCACGGTAATATGTGCCATCTTGCACACGGGACGAATTTTACACGCGTTGCTGTGTACGCATCGTCGATCGATAACTTTAGAGCTTCCAAGTCATCATGCGTTCATTCTAAAATGTGCGCGCGTCTAGCAACGCATGTTTTGTTTTGCCCCAAGAACAAGATGGCGCGTATTACAGTGAACACCTTAATGTTCTGGGTAGACATTAATCTAGATTTAGTAGTCAGAACTGTTTCCCAAAGAGTTTATTTCAGGCAACACTCATAGTTATACCGATTCGCTGACCTGAACGAGAGTTTTTAAAATTAGGAAATGTTTGAGAAAAATTGCTATCATGGCGTGTTGTAAGTGCTTACCACGGAGCAAGGATAGATGATCTGGATAGTGTGTCAAGTCAGAATGAATTTTAATTGGTAAATAATAATCAGGCACTGGCAGGGCAGTTTGGGGTGATAGCTAGTGACCCAAAGAGTGCCTAGACTGGAAGAATTGTAACTAACTACATTTGTATTCTGTGGACTTTCCTTTCCTCCTTTGATTGTAGCATGACTGGCAAGTTGACTACATCTTCTCAATCAGATGGCACAGGGAAGGTCATCCATCCTGTGTGTATCTACTTGAGGCAAGAGGTATCTTAACCCTAACCCCCTAGGCTCTTGTACTAGAAAACATACCAAACATAACAAACTTAAACAGCTGCACACAGGTTCAGTAATAATTGGTACACTGTACTGAACCTAACAGTACTAAACCTGCCAAACTCCAACATTTGTTTGGGGAGTCTGTACTGACTTTTCCCAATTTGTTTTTATATAACAGATCGTAGGAGAAGCCTGGCTCAAAGCAACTACGCTGAAATCTTTAGGATTGACAAGTGGAAAAGCAATTATCAGGTAAAAACTTAAAAACTTTATTTGTTGTCATGAAATTATTTTAGACTGAAATCAGAGATGGTGTTGGTGTTCAAGTTCAGCTGTTTGTATCCATTATTGGCTATCCATTAAATTCATAAAATTGGATTTGAATTAATTTTATTCCATTATTTTGGAATGTGCTTTTTCGGCATCCTTTCATCAATGTGCATAATCTCTCTCTTCCTAGGCTAATTCATAGAGCAGTAAATGTCCCTGCTCCACCATCCACCCAACCGGCAAAGACTACCCCCGCAACTAAAATCCAGCAATCCAGTCGAGCATCCACTCCTGCATCTCAAGAACAGTCTACTTTAGCAGCTAGGGTTGGTGATGGAGGTAAACCAGCAGAGGTGCAGAAAATGGACACAGATCCTGGAACTAGTCAAACCAGTTCTCAAGAGGACAGTAAAACAATGAATTTACAAACATCAGAAACTACAGACATTCAGAACAGAAGTGAGCAACAACTTATGCAGCCAGAATTCAAATTGTTGAGTTCTGATGATCCAGATCCGATGGACATTGATACTACAGATGCAAGACAACCTACTCCTATCGGAAGTAGAAATCATGAAGGCAGAACAGAAACACGCCCAAAACAAACGCAAGAGAGTCCCAGCTTACAACTCACTCCTGAAATGGAGCAGGTAAAATGTTTCTGCTTAGCAACTCGATGAAGTTTGCCTGTGGTGTTTGTTTACACTTGATTTGAACACGAGTAATATACTGTAATTATTTTCTGAACGTAGCGAGCCAATATGATGGGGGTAGCCCTAGCCGAAGCCATTCTAAAACATCGCACTGAGCAGCAGCTAGCCCAGCTGAAGCAGTCCTGGGTTGCTCAGTCACAGTCACAGCCACAGTCCCAGCCAAACTTTGCAGATTTCAAGGTAGGAATGTCAATTACAATCCACTCTAGAGACACATCAGGCTAGTAATATAGTAATAATAAATGCCTGGTATTGACGAATAACAGTAATGCATATGTGTAAAGCGCTTAGTAATGGTCTAAAGATGCTACATGCACATTACCCTGTTTATTAGGCCAGTGAATCTTAGCTTCATGGAGAGCTGCCATTTCACCACGAAGCAGCTAAATCAATCGCAATAACAATCTCTATCCTCAAAGGTACCCATTTTACTCCTGGATGGAGAGAAGCAATAAGTGATAAAGTGTCTTGCCCAAGGGCACATGCAAGGCTACAACCCCAGGCTGGATTTGAACCTACAACCGGCAAATTTACCCACAGACCACGAACGTAATTCTCCAGACAACAATACCACAGCACCCCATTGTACAGATTATAATTACATTACTGTGCTCTATCTTGGCGGTCTTTTTTTATCTTCAGTTTCCACAGCAACCAAGTAGCCAATCACAGCCCTCGTCGAGCCTCCAGCAGCAATCTAGCAAACCCCTTGAACCGTGCGAGAGGCAGCCTCTTGTCTCCAGTCTGGATCTGGTTACCGGTGATCCATCAGATACCAGTCAAGATTTGCCCGATGAGTTCTTTGAGGTGACTGTGGACGACGTCAGAAGAATGATGGCAGGTCAGCAGCTACACAAGTGAGTAATATGGCTTTAAAATTGTATCAATTCTTTCATTTGAAATTAAAAAAACAAAAACAACACAACCACAAGCCTTCTTGTGTAGAACTTGAACCCATGACCTCTGCTTGGAAGTTTAGCTATCTGTAACACTCAACTAGTGCTGCGGTCAGCCTACCCAGATATGCTAGTGAATGTTGTTCTCCTGAATTCTTTGTCAGCAATGAGTAAACAATTTTTGTAAAGTTGTCTTGATTGAGGGCACAAACCCTCACATCACTTTTGTGTTTCTAGGAGTAGCGACGACAATCCGCTTTTGCAGACCAAAGCAATGCGTGAAGCTAGCGCTCTCAGGAAGGCACAGCAATACTCCAAGGTGGCCGTCCGTATCTACTTCCCAGACCGCTATGTCCTCCAAGGCTTCTTCCGGCCTTTGGAAACAGTCAAGGCTCTTAAAGACTTCATTCAAGAACACCTACAAGACCCCAAAATTTGTTTTTATCTGTACACCACCCCACCGCGTTACGTTCTCAAAGATGACACGTTGACCCTCTTCAAGGCTAAGCTCTTTCCAGCCGCTGTGGTCCACTTTGGATCCGAGGTTACAAGCGAACACTACCTACAGTCGGATCTTTTGAGTGAGGTGACATCTTTCACCAAAGCAAAAGAGGAAGCCATCACAGTTGTTAGGAGCACCTCCAGGGATGAGCCTTGTGGAGCAAGTAGCTCGGGCAGCAATCAGATCGGACAGCTCGGCTTATCAAGTGAGTATTGATAGAATTTAGTTGCTGTTACACTTCTGTTTTGGGGGGTCACGTTGGGGCAATAACCCTCGAATTTCATCTCTGTGGTCAAAGTTTAAATCACATCCAGGCTGATGTGAATCTGATTTTCCAGTCCTTTCTAAATGGTAGAGGTTTTCATCCCACTTTAAAAGTGAAGTCTCCTCGTCTTGTTTACCTTAAACTTAATATTTACCTCAATTTCCTCACGCTTTCCAGCTCTAGTATACAGTCTTATATTAACACTCAATTCCCTCAATTTGATGAACTCATTCATGATGTTTTGGTGTCTTCTTTATTAACAGATGGAGCATCGACATCCAAGGCCTCGACCCAAGGGAAGAAAGACGGGTCCAGTAAGAGACAAGCTAGCGGTGAGGCTGCAGCCAAATCAGAGAAGATACCTAAGTGGTTTAAAATAGGTAAGTCCAACATACTCTTTTCCGCACTACAAGGCAAAGGTTAGTCCAAATGAAAAAAAATAGTTTCTTGTCCGAATTTGTTTTTTAAAAGAGGATGCGAGCCCTTTTTTGTTTTTGGCTCGACGTATTGTATAGACTTTATTGCAGAATTGTATAGCATTGCGTCCTATGATAATAATTAGACCCCACTTCTGCATACTATGCTCTGAAAGACTGAAAAAGAGAACGATTACGATCAGGAGATACGTGCCGATGTGAAAATGTCTACTTTAAAAAAATATAGTTTTTCCTGTTTTCTTTATTCTCTTTACAGGAAAACGGTGAAAGAATCATCATTATGAATACAAATTATGATAATCTATTGACTTACAAGCAAATGGTTAAAAGCCATTTGATCAAAAGCTGGTGGAAAATTATTTTGTTTCACTTTGTCTATAAGACACTGATTTTGAAACATTACTGGTTTAAATATTGTATTATTTAAAAGAAAACCAGAAATGTCTTGTCCTGGAATGTTTAACAGTTTAATTTTATTAAAAGTCCTTCTATGGTTTGTGGCTTAGAGGTTTTACTTTAATTAACCCTAAATGTCCCAAATCCGCAAAATCCACCGAAATTCCCCCTCCTCCCATCCCAAAATTGTTGGATTTTGGCAGACTTGGTCCTAACGGCCTGGCGTGAACAAATAATGATGGATTATGATGTACTTGGTGCAGGAGGCATGAAGAAGTGTCGGTGCTATTTATGATTTTTTGTTAGGATCCAGTAGAGTTGTCGTATAATGCATGTGTACCAACATCAAGCAACACTTCAGTGGTGGTTTCATTAGGCTTTTGGCAGATTTGGTCACCAATTCGCAGAGGCAAATATCATGTGGACTCTTTTATAATTCACAATTATGTTCTTCACATTTATTAAGCTCAAAGTTTTAACCAGTTCGCGACGGGATTATTTTAAAATCGCCGAGCTGAGGGGCGGGATTATTTTTAACGAAACTCGATCCGAAGCGGGTTCAGGCTGATAGTGCCGGGAAGCACACCCACGCATTTCCGGCCTTGCTCGCTGCTGACAGACATTTCCAAACTTGAACTTGACGTGTTTATGCGTCATCCGTTTTGAATTTGGGGACATTTTTGCATTTATATACGTCATCCGGCGCGAACTGGTTAATAACATATTTTTTGAAAACTTGAAAAATTTGCAAAAATTATTGTCCAGCTCTAGTTTTGAAAACTGATTCAGACAATAAGAACAATATCTTTATAGCAATCTATCATACCTTTTTACTCATGTTACAATTGATTTAAATGAAACATCATATTCGGTACAAAATTTAACAAATTTCATAGACCTGCAGTACCGTCTTTTATTGTAAAATTACCAGTTTACTTACAAGTTTACCAAATATTTAAAACCTCACAAATTTATAAAATACATTTTGTGTGAAAATCAAATGATTGATTAAAGAATAAAATAAGCAAAGCGAAACCTTCCAACATGTATCAAGTTCGGTGAACGATCTAGAAGATATGATTTTTGTCTGCATAGTGTAACAGCACTTTGATCTTTGCCTTTTTGCTTTATTCAGTCAATGAGAAGTAGTGATAAGCCAGATAAACTCACTGTTGGGTTTGGTTTTTTGTTTTTGATTGTGATATTGCGACACGAAAGAGCATTGTTTCCCCTGAAATCAAAGCCCATATCATCCTTGAACTTGTGAATAAAATCCTGAATGTGTTTACGCGTGCAGTTGCCAAAAGTTTGTCGCTCCTAAAAAGTTTGTTGACTTGTTTTTGCTATTTCACAATCAACCATGTCAACAGAGCGATAACCCCAAGGTTAGCATAACCCAACAGTTTACTTGGTCGACAGTAATTGATACCAAAATCCTCAATGACGTGAATCTGAATTCAACTCGGGTCACAAGTGCATTCGGTTTTTATTCCACATTTTGCATAGAATGAGTTTTTTCAATGCCCATTTCATAATTTCTACCCTTTTCTCAACATAAAACTGTCTTCAGATCTTTCAACCTTTTGAGAATTCTGCAGGGTTAAAAGCACCTGTTTAAATACTTGCCACTTTTACATTAGACCATTGGACTTTTAAAGGTAGATATTTGCAGATATCGAAAATATTTACTACCAAATTATTTAGAAATGTCTTACTCATTTGAAAGTAAATAACAGGTCAGTTAAACAAAATTTAGTATAACCCCCCCCCCCCCCCCCCCCACTCCACCCATTCATAATAATTCAAGCAATTACAAATGGTGTATCCTACTTTTAACACATTTTGTTTACATATATCTACAAATTTGTATTTCAAACAACAAACAAAAAAATGTTTTCAGGCAACTGTTGTCACTTTTTTAGTACTTTCGTTACCGTCCAACTTTTTCCGTCAGCAGATTTTTGTTTTCTGCCTGGCAATGCATTCTATTGGGCTATCTTTGTAAGTTTATTGAGACAGGCAGATGTGTATTTTACAAACTGGTTGCTGCTTTTTTTTTTCATTTTGGTCTGACGCAACAATTCTTTTATAAAAACCTCCTTCTGTGCACTTTGTCATCCCCCACAGCTACACCACACGTCGATCACATCAATATGTTTATTCATTACCAATTGTTCTGCCTGTAACTTGGCTAATCAGACCCTAGTTATATATTAAAAGTGATCAGATTGTGTAATAAGATTAAGACCAGAAGCTTTGGCAAAGTTTGGGGCGGAGTCTGTTCCGTGTGAATACTAGCAGTCAACAAACTTCCAGTGGCAAGGCAGTGATATGTTGCTTTTAGAGACAGACACTCGTGAAGACTAGTTTAGATGGCACACGCTTTTTCGGCTAATCTTGGTGAGTATGGTTGCAATTTGAAATTTGAAATTTTTAAAATAACTCGATCTTTAACCAGTTTGTGCAAATTTTTTTAGGAATTCAAAATGGATGACTGATAAACACGTCACGAGCAAGGCCAGAAATATATTTCAGCAACCGGCTCGCAGCGAGTGTGGCCGGTGTGCTACCCACAGATGCCAGCCTGAACCCGTCTCGGATCGAGGTTCGTGAACAAAAATCCTGCGCCTGGGTCGGTCAATGTCAACATAATCCTTGCACGAACTGGTCAAAATTTACTTGTGTAAAGCCCATGTCACATAAGGTTATTTCCACAGCTTACAGTTTGTGAAAATTACTCCATTTATTTTTATATTTAAGTTTGCCAGCTTTTTGTTTAGAGGTTGGACCCACTTGCCTTTTATTGTCTTGTGTGACATGATTCTAACTGAAAAATAAACATAAATGAAGGAGTCACATATTTGAATACAAGTATACAAATTATACACATTCCAGTGTCATAAACAATTATGTGCTTGTTTATAATTAAAAAGTTGTTGTTGAAGGTGTAATTAGATGTGTAATTAGATGGGGGGGGGGGGGGGGCCTTTGGAGAATTAAAATCTATTGGCCTCTAACCATTTCTTCGTGGTGGTTTCCATTCGGTGAAGAAAAAAATGGGGGAAATTGGGATATTGTTTGGTGCGATTAATAAGGACCAGATATACAGCACAATATTTAAAAGTTGATTGACCTTAATAGCTATTGGTGATCGCGGTCATATTTCTTTGGTTAAAGGTGAAAAAGATGCAAAAGTTTGTCGGCCTTAATTCTGTGTTGGTAAATGACTAGGAAGTGCAAAGTACGATTATCAGACAACAAAACAAGAGATTGTTAGTGAATGACAAGTATCTATTATCAAAAGCTCTCATGTTGTTATACAACTATTAATTGTAAGTAAGAAAGCAAATATATTTTCTGGCCTTTGTGTACTTTGCTGCAGTCATATGCCATGCACGCAGACACAGGATAGACACAGGTTGCATGTGATCAAAAGGGATAATTATCTTCAGAAACATAAATTAATTTTAATATCCGAGGCAATTAGGAAACTGAAATATGATTTATTATTGAATTAATTTAGCTCAACAAGCTCCTCCCTTTTGGACTAATAAAGTAACAATTATTGCAAGTAACCTTATGAAACAACGCCTTTCATATTGTCAACAAACCAAAACTGTTTTGTAATGCATTTCTTTTCTTACGTTCCCTACAGACATCTCTGGTTCACAAACCTCGGGGCACTGAACTGGCTCAAAACAGATCTAAAACCTACCTTCTTGTTTGAAAAGTCACGAATAGAGCTTCAATTTAAGGAATATGTGCATATTTTCATGAAAACTTGGTGTTGTCAAATACGTCAGTTGCCACTAGTTTGATGCATAATTGCATGAATTTAATATCGAGAACCTAGCACTAAAAAGTCCAAAATGGGTAGAACTTGGAACCAGTTCCTTCTCCTCTTCTGGAAGAACTGGACTCTCCAGTCGCGCAAAGTCATCCTCACGATCTTTGAGATTCTTATTCCGCTGGTCTTCGCCGCTCTCCTGCTTATCATACGTGTAAACGTTAAGTTTGAAAAGTTTGACTCGCCGATAGTCTACAGTTCCTATAGTGTCGACCGGCTCCCACCGACGCTTCTGCCACCACATGTGACCAACGCGACCCTTCCGCCGTATTACTGGAGAATTGCTTACGCGCCAAAGGGCAAAGCTGCTGATGACATCATGAAGAGGGTTGTGGAAAGACTGAAGAGCAATTTCACCACGATTCAACCTGTGCAATTGCAGAGTGGTAAGTATGGCACGATGTTCTTCTGAACTTTTGTCACATAAAGATTGATTTTTATAATTCTTAATTGGCAGTTGTCAATAATGCAAAAATCCAACTCTCTACTTCACAGCAATTGGTTTTGACTCTGAAGACGACCTCCTCACAGGCCTAAAACTTGCTCCTTCTGAAAACATCCTTGGCGGCATCGTCTTCCAGAATGGTTTCCACGATGACGGGGAAGGCATCCTGGCCAATGTGACCTATAAGATCCGATTAAGTAACTCCATGCGGAACTTAGAGAAACAGAGTAACTTCATGACCCAGTGGCAGACTCAGTCGCTCTTTCCCTTTTACCAGCTGCCTGGACCGAGGAACAAAGATGATATGTATGGCGGGGCACCAGGTAAGTAGTAGCTAGCAGAGTTATATGCAAGTCCATCACAAGTCCTTTAGTCTCAAGTCAAGTCACTAGCTATTCAAATGAACTGTTAACAAAAGCATTTCTTTGTCATTGTTCAACCAGTTTCTTGCAACTGGCTTTATGAAAGGACTTGTGACTGAATTTGTTACTGAACTTGTGAAACAACTCTGGTATATAGAACTCTCAATCTTAATGAATTTAGTTTGAGCTTTACATCCTGCATCTTTGACAGGTTACTATCGCGAGGGTTTCCTAGCTTTGCAGTACGCTGTAGACATGGCCATCCTTCAAGCTCAAGGTGCTGCTGTTAACCATGCTACCCTGATGCAGCGCTACCCCTACCCGCCTTACATTGCTGATAATTATGTGGCTGTCTTACAGACAACTCTTCCTGACCTGATCATGGTCAGTCTAGTGCTGGTGGCTCTCGGTATCGCCAAGAATGTGGCTTACGAAAAGGAGAAACGATTGAAGGTAATGGCAAATGAGGGAAAGGAATGGGTTTCTTTGTGCTTTAATACCGAAAAATGTTGCAAAGTGTAAAAGGTTAAAAATGCTAGCCATCAGTTGTTGCACGGAGCATATTAGTTCAGGCCACTTTTTACCCCTGTACATAAAGTGAAGTCTGTCTTGTGCCAATATGGTGCAGCAGACATTTTTTTCAAAGATCTCTTTTGCATGAACTTGACAGAATATTTTAATTTCCCTTGAATGGGATGCCAGTCCATGGCAGGTACTCCCAAGCTAATCCCAGTATACACATTTATACTTTTGCGTGGAAAGGCAAGTGTGGGTGAAGTGGCTTATCCAAGGACACAGCTAACGGCCAACAGCTAGACTCGCACTCTTGACTCTCTGAGTACACGTTGCAAACCCTGACCATTAGGCAAATCCATGTCTTGTTTCAAAACAGGAAGCCATGAAGATGATGGGTTTGGCCAACTGGATTCACTGGTCTGCCTGGTTCATCAAATACTTCATCTACCTCCTCATCACTATCTCCCTCATGACACTCATGCTCTGTATCAAGGTCGGTGACCTCCGTGCTGCGGTGGTGACCCACAGTGACCCCGCCGTCATATTCGTCTTCCTGATGCTGTACGCTACGGTCGGCATCATGTATAGCTTTGCATGCAGTGCGCTGTTCTCAAAAGGTAAATTGGTACCAATGCTTGGAGATACCTACTTTTACTTCTTGAAGTTGACCAATAAAAGAACCGCATTTGGGTCATGAATATGTATGATTTGTTAAAGTCTAGTTTCCTGTCTCCCTCTCTTTAGCTAACTCGGCCGCTGTTGCAGCTGGTGTGTCTTGGTTCATCACGTACATGCCGTACTACTTCATTATGTTGTTTTATCAGAGGATGACATTACCTAGCAAGCTAGCATGCTGTCTGCTGTCTAACACTGCCATGGGGCTGGGAACTCAACTCATTGCTATGTTTGAAGGCACAGGTATGTGCGTGCTAGGAACTTGACTCTTCGGTTCCATTCATTGGATGACTGGATGGTTTTTATATCGTATATATCCACAGGGGTTATGGTTGTAAAGTACTTTTTAATTTTTTTGTGAACGAATGTTATGCTGATTTTTTGAAAATTTCACAGTCTGTGCTGCCATATAAAGTTTTTTTCACAATGATGTTAATTCTTTTGAACAAACCAACAATACAAAATAAAAAAATAATGATTTTGTTTTTAAAATTTTACAACCATTTTTAAGCTGAAAGGCTAAAACATAATTGATCAATTTTAATCTTTAAAAAATAATTTAATAATAATTTTTTTTACATTATTATATTTTTCAAATTTCACATTTAATCCACACCTTTATAGCTGGTTCATGACCCATTTTCAATTTTACGGCTTTTCTTACTGTTAGCGAAATTCTGTGCTTACGGTAAGCATATTTCACGAGTCGAGGAATTTTGCCATTTGCGCATGCTTACTTTCCATAACTAACGATTCTGTGCTTACATGGTTAGCACAAGAGTTTTTTTGCTAGGGCTGTTAGCACAAAATGGTGATCATAACTGCTGAATTATTGATTATCAGGGCCCAATTTCATAGCTCTGCTAACCACAAAATCATGTTTCCTTCTAAAAAATATACTCCAACCTGATGGTTAGTCTAGCCCCATAATTTCTTTATAAAAAAAATAAAAAATAATAATAATAAAAAATAAAAAAATTCATCTAACTTGATTGTTAGTCTAGCCCCGTGGTTCCTTCTATAAAATATCCTCCAACTTGATGGTTAATCTAGCCCCGTACTTCCTTCTAAAAATATCCTCCGATTTGATGGTTAATCTAGACCCATAATTCCTTCTTAAAAATATCCTCTAACTTGATGGAACGTTGAAGTACTTTCGTTTTATAATTATATCTTTATTTTCTACTCAAAATGTATATTACAAATGGCCCTGATAATGTCCAGTTATAAAATTAAAATAAATTAATGATTCCTGACAAATATAGATTATCGTTCGTCTATCTGTTCAGTTTGTTACCATCTTTTTGTCTATAAACTTTCGTATCCCCTCGTGCCGAGTTTGGCAATGACTGGATCTTTAAACCGGTCGTCAAGCTCGTTAAATGGCACTTCCCGAACGGTTTAAACCCCCTTTCTCCACGGGGATCGTCTGATCGTCTAGCGTATCGTGAGGTACGTTTAGGGACAGCTATGGACTTCAGGTTTGTGGCGCTATAAATAACAATTTCATAGCTCTGCTAACCACAAAATTCCGCACTTATGATCACCATTTTGCGCTAACCGCACTAGTACACAAATTATGTGCTAACCCTGTAAGCACAGCATCCTTAGTTACAGGATGTACGCAAGCGCTGAAGCCAAAATTCCATGCTAATCCCTGAAATAGGCTTACCGTAAGCACTTAATTTTCTGCTACAGTACGCAGAGGTTAACGGTAAGCAGAGTCATAAAATAGGTTTCCAGCATTTATTTTATTTTGTTTAATTTTTAGGAGAGGGCATACAATGGAGCAACATTAGTCGACCGGTATCAGTGGACGATGACTTGACGGTGCTACATGTCATGTTAATGATGATAGCAGATATCGTAATCTATGGTATCTTTACGTGGTATGTGGAGGCTGTGTTTCCTGGGGAATACGGTGTCCCACAACGTTGGAACTTCTTCCTAAAGGTAAGTTTGAAAATCTTGTATTATCGCATCTTTATGATATTTTGCATGAGGAAAAAGAACATTTTAATACCGGCGTAGGGTGAATTTCAGACTCGGTGAATTATGGACTCATTGAGTGAAGATAAATAAGATAAATAAGAGATAGACTGGTCACGTGAGAGGGTTTACCCAATAATAGGGAAAAGTAGTCTGATTTTCATAGAAGTCTGATTTTCATATGACATCGGGTTTAGCCCTTCATCCAAATAATTGTTCTGGTTCGTTTTTCTGGGTAGCCATCCTATTGGTGTGGGACCCCCATCATCGCGGAGGTTAGCGCAGGTGACAGTTTTGCAATGAAAGCCCGTTCAGGAAGTTTCTTTGAAGAGGAGCCAACTAACATAGAGGCTGGGGTCCAGATCAGGAACCTGACTAAGGTATGACAGACAAAAAGTCTCTCTTTTTCATTCCAGCTCTCTTATTTGTCAATAATTTTTCATTTGTCTTTTTTTTTTCCAAAATGGCTGTCGTACTAAAACTAAGGATTTTAGGCCCCTAACTACAGTAAACATCTAGCAAAATAAATTTGGATGTTTTTTTAACAGATCTTCCCCAAGAATAAAGCAGCCGTCAACGACATTACCCTCAACATGTATCGAGGCCAGATCACTGTCTTGCTTGGTCACAACGGCGCGGGCAAGACCACCACTATGTCTATGTTGACCGGATTCATCCCACCGACTAGCGGCACGGCATTCATGAATGGATGCAGTATCCGTGGCAACCTGGAAGGGGTCAGGTCTAGTCTCGGACTCTGCCCGCAGCACGATGTACTCTTTGACGATCTGACTGTTGAGGAACACCTGTACTTCTTTGGGAAGGTGAGTTTAATGCATATTTATGAGCTGATCTCCTGTCATTGGTCAATTTATGAACTGATCTCCTGTCATTGGTCAACATTTTAGAGTGTTTTTAATGTATACAAATAAATATGTGTACTTGCATGTGGACTTGCATGGCCTTATCTTGTCTACATGACTATTACAAAACCGTTGTTGACGGCAAGATTATTCATTTGATTTTTACTTCAAACTCATTACAAACTCAGACATTATATAATTGCTTTATACACATTGAATTCCAGCTGAAAGGTCTTACATCCTCTGTGGTAAAGAAGGAATCTGATCACTATATTGAAGCGACTGGCCTGCAAGACAAGAGGAGACAGTTGGCAAAGTCTCTGTCTGGTGGATTAAAACGCAAACTGTCTGTGGCAATCGCTCTCATTGCAGACTCCAAGGTCAGATTTCTTGATTGGAGGAAAGAAATTTGATACTCGGTTTTACTTCTGTGAAATATATAAATCAAAACTGATGGAGGTAAGGTGGAAGGTGACAAACGCAATGCTGTTTCATATTGACTATTTTTATTTACTTCTTTCAATGCCCACGATAGATCTCTCTTTTTGTAGAAAAACTGCAAGCGCGTATTCTATGCAATCAAGCACGTGTTGAAAATGTTTCAAACACGGGCGCTTGTTGTTTGATAATGCAGCGAAGCCGATGGACGTTATGCAAGTTGCTGATGCACGTGGCTGATGTGTAGGGAATGATATCATTTGAGAGAGACCTATACTTGCTGTTTTGACATAAATATTGTATTGGAACTTGAAATTAATGTTTTTAAAACCAACAGGTGGTCATGCTGGACGAGCCAACGTCTGGCATGGATCCAGACGCTCGTCGGTCAACCTGGGACCTCCTTGAGACCCACAAGACTGACCGTACCATTCTGCTGACCACTCACCACATGGATGAAGCTGACCTGTTGGGTGACCGCATCGCCATCATGTCAGAAGGGGAGCTGCAGTGCTGCGGAACCTCGCTTTTCCTTAAGAAGAAATATGGTGAGGACCGAAGCCAATTTAGGAGGGAGAGTGTCCTAGGGGTTATTGCTCATGATTCAAGATCAGGGTTTCTAATCCAGCTGCACATATAATATGTCCTTGGGCAAGCCACCTCAACCCCACCTTGCCTCCCTCCACCCAGAGGTATAAATGGGTACCGGCATTCGCTGGAGAGTAACCTGTGATGGACTGGCATCCCATCCAGGGAGAATAGAAATACTCTCAGGCATCTTATGACATAAATATCGAAGATAAACCTAAGCCTGATGGTTCACATAACTTCATATTAGATTTTAAAACCAATTCTGAAACTGCTTAGAAGAATCTAATATTGCTTAACAAAGTCAACAAGCACCTATACTTCCAATGAAATTTTGCATGGTAATCTGCGGTTGCTGAGAACATTTCGTCTGTACTTCAGCAAATGTCTGTGCTTGACCATACTCACTATCCACTTGTGTCAAAGGTGTTGGCTACCACATGGTCATGGTCAAATCCCCCCACTGTGATGTCACGAAGATCTGGGACTTGATCCACTCCCACATCCCGAGTGCCGCCATGGAGAGTGACGTCGGGGCAGAGCTGTCGTTCATCTTGCCTAACGAGGATTCAGACAAATTTGAGGGACTTTTCACCCAACTGGAAGACAGAAAGGATGCATTGGGCATCAGTAGTTACGGCGCGTCCCTGACAACTATGGAAGAAGTTTTCATCAAGTAGGAAACATTTGTAATTTGGATTTCATGCAGTGCTTTTCATTTTTAATTTTTTTAAAAACTATGTTGCACCTTATCAGTTTTTTCTCGTGGTACACTTGAAATGTTGGGTTGACAAAAAGCCGTCTCCTGTTTGAGTGATTCCTATTTGCTATTTCCCAGGTCAATGTAACATTGCTAATGTCGCTAGTATCGTGACTTTGGGCGTGATCCCTGGCCACATGGCAATTACGGGTTTGTGGCTTCTGACTAGCGCCCCCTAAACAAAGATATTGTCTAATTTAGGGAACCCCCAACACAGGGCTGGATAGCTCAGTTTGTAGGGCACCGGAACGGCAATCCGGAGCTTGCTGGTTCAAGCCCCACTCCAGTCAATTTCCTTGTTAATTGTATTACCTGCATCTACCGTAGTCAGTTTTCCTTGTGGCTCATTTGAAATATTTTTTGAACTGTTCAACTTGTAGAGTTGGTGAGAACTCTGACAGCACCTTACGGGACAAACTTCACCACACCTCAGTGGCAAACCATCATGACCAACACGAAACCAACGGGATACTGCCGTCTAAAGAACACAATGGAATACTGCCGTCTAAAGAACACAACGGGCTACTGCAGAATGGTACAGCACACTCTAATGGAGTAGCTCCCTCCAGCCCTGACGCCACGAAACATCCCCACTACGGATCCATGGACAGCTTGCACAAGGGCTCACTGCTTGGCAAATCTACACTCGTTGATATGACTGGATGCAATGGCAATGGTAGTTTAGGTATGTTTCTAGGGTTTGTTCAAATTAAGATAAGTTGTTTACGGAAGCACCGTGTAGTAAATCCCTTTTGTGAGTTATGGCTGTTTAAGTTTGCATTTCTAGACAGGTCAAACAGTTTAAAAAAAAAATAAGTTTCAAATTTTGTATTCTTGAAAACGAAAGATGCCAATTGTTTTTCTTTATAAAAAACACCTAAATTCCACACATTTTTACACTGCAACTATAAAATGTGTAATCATATCAAAGATTACAAATATAAAATATGTGCAAATTAAAAAGATTTTTTTTCCAACTCAGTTGTTTGCATTTGTCTTCACTTTGGACTGTGTTCAGTTCCGTTTCATTTTGCCAGAACGCCTCACATATTGCCTTTATTTGCAATACTTTCAGGTGACAAGCTTTCTAGTACAAGCAAACTGTCGTTGACCGCACGACGCAACAAGGGCCCCCGGCTTTATGCTCAACAGTTCTGGGCCATGCTGATCAAGCACATCCTGCACAGCATGCGCAACTTCATCCTAATGGCAGTTCAACTCGCCATTCCCCTGCTAAACACTGCCGTTGCCGTCGTTCTGATTCTTGTCGCGCCTCAGTTAGAAGCCTCTCCACCTCTCATCATCGGCGCCACACCCTACCAAAACAGCATTGCTCAACTCTCGAAGGGGAGAAACCTACCTCATCCCGTCACGCAGAGTTTGAGCAGCATGTACAGCCAGTATTTTCAGGGCACGGGAACCAAAGTTGTAGACATTGACTCAATCGCATCCGTCCCTCACAAAATGCGGGACTATCTAATCTCAGAGGGTGAGAGTTCAGTCAGTGCGTTCAACTCCCGGAATCTGGTCTCAGCGACTTTTGAATATTACAACAAACCTGATGTTATTGGTAACATAACCCTAGGGAATATCTCCCTCCTTGTTGGCTCAGCATTCTACAATAACCAACCCTATCACACATCTCCCCTCTCTCTAAATGCCATCGACAATGCCTACCTCATGCACTACCTAACTGAAGACCATCAAGTCACAGTAATCAATGAACCCTTGCCGCCAACTCTCCAAGAGCAAATATCTGAGCAATCTGACTCCTTCGGGATGGGGAGCATGATCGGGTTTGTTATGATGTTTGGAATGGCCTTCCTGGCTTCCTCCTTCGCTGTATTCCTGATCATGGAATCCTCGACCAAAGCCAAGCATCTCCAAATTGTCAGCGGGGTGCACTCAACCACCTTCTGGTTCTCCAAGCTTGTCTGGGATATCATCAACTACATGATTCCTTGCGTCTTAATTGGAGTCCTCATGCTAGCCTGCAGAGTAGAATCCTACGCCTTAGAAGGTCGGGTCTGGGACCTGTACCTTCTCTTATTCCTCCACGGTTGGGCGATTCTCCCCTTCAGCTACCTTCTGTCGTTCCTCTTCAAGGAGCCAGCCTCAGGCTATGTTCGCATCCTTATCATCAACATTGCCTTGTCCATGGTCATGTTCTTCTCCTTCCAAGTCCTCTCCCTCCCTGGTCTTGGATTGAAATACATCGCTGAGATCTTGGACTGGGTCTTCATGCTGATGCCACTTTACAGTCTTGGCGCTGCAATGGAGACCTACTACCTCCATTACAATCACATCAGGATCTGCTCGTCATTTCTGCCGTTCAGCTTACAGTACTGTGAAGCAGAGGGTAAGAAAACCATCCCCGTTGAGACCCTTATCACAGATATTTTTTGGGAATCTTGAGAGATTCTCAAGCAGTTGACTAACAAACTATTCAAATCAAATCATACGGTTTAGTCTTTTGAGAATTTTGTTAGCCTCAAATTTTCAACTTCAGTGTAAATTACTGCAGTTAATCAACTTTTGCATTTTTGTTTATCTGCATTTTTTATTTGTAGGTATTTCTTACGAGCCTGACTACCTGACTTGGGAAGGCGAGGGCATTGGTCGTTACTTGGTCTACCTTGCCGTGGAAGGCTTTGTATATATGTCCTTGGTGTTCCTAGTAGACTCCAGCCTCTTCAAGAAAGTGGCTCCTAAACTCAGGAAGGCCTGCTGCCGACGGAAGGCACTAGTCTACAGTGAGATGGACAAAGTCACCGGTTTGGCGGTGAGATTTCTTATTTCAGTAAAGACGCTCTCTTATGTAAGAGAAATGGGATCCGGATTGCTTACAATTATTGTGCTGTCTTTTGTGCTCTACATTTATGCCGCTTGGTTTTTTCGGTTTTTTTTCTAAACAAAGGTTGATGAAGATGTTGCGACGGAGACAGCCCGCATTACAGACACCCCTCTTACCAAGCTCTGCCAGACTGATGCGTTGCTCATCAGTGACCTGAGGAAGATCTACTCCTTGAGGGGAGGCCAGGGGCTGGTGGCTGTTGATGGCATCTCTGTTGGGGTGCCTCTTGGGGAGTGCTTTGGCCTGCTTGGTAAGACAATATCTCGATTAGATCTAAGAGCTTGGATATTTCAAACCCTATGAGCTCCAGGCTTTACTAAGAGGTGATGCAATTTGTCTAGCAATTATGCCTTATTTAGTGGGACATACCCTTCGCTGATTCACGCTAGCATCGCATGCACCTTGTGTGGGATCATGGACCAGTACGGTACAGTCGTTAAGCAAGATGGCACCCGATACAAAATGTACTGATTAAACAGTTCCTAACCAGCATCTCTTTTTGCAACCAGTGAGGGCGAGTCTCTGTATTTGGCCCTGGAAGTACAACTGTTGTATTTCTATGCATGCTGTATCGGAAATGCACAGGGACTTTGTGCTCAGTCTTATTAAATATTTGGCATCTTTGACTGTTTTTGGAGCATTGAACACGGCTTCTCCTTAATATCCCTTTGTCTTTGCCATCACAGTTGCGGCTCATTATAAATCAAAATAATTTAAGAAATCAAGGACAAAAAGACCTTGTTTTAAACTTGATTGTTTGGGTACACCGCAACAACCTAATTAGTTGGCATCCCCGTTAAACACTTCAGAGATCAACATGCATTTACAAGCCTGTCTGGTAAAAATATACTTTACTTCTGCCAGGTATTAACGGAGCAGGAAAGACTACAACCTTCAAGATGTTGACCGGAGATGAGTCAGTTACGTCAGGCACAGCATTCCTTGATGGATACAGTATCAAATCAGACGTCAAATTAGTAAGTCACTCTGATCTAGTAGGTTTTGCCCAAAACACTAAAACCAAATCAGTTCAATTTGAAATAGAAATCCTACAAGTTTGAGGCATATTTCTCATCTTCCCATTTTTTTTTTTTTTGCAGGTCCAACAAAGGATGGGTTACTGCCCTCAGTTTGATGCCCTCATCGACCAAATGACGGGCAGAGAAACTCTCACCATGTACGGTCGATTGAGAGGTGTTCCTGAGGCCCACATACCGGCCGAAGTCAACAGGCTACTTAGGATACTTACTATCGAGCCTCATGCGGACAAACTGACCAAGACTTACAGGTAAAATGATTAGAGTGTCAATAGCGATTTTAGTCTTTTTTGTAAGTCAAATGTTGTGTGCTTTCTTGAGCGATCCTCTGTTGCCATTTTTTAGGTTTGCACGATTGCTGATTTTTGTATTTTGGCGTGATTACTGGCAAAAGGGCTCAAATGAGTTCGGAGCCATAGCCAGCATGGTGGAAGGGAAGGGTAATTTTTATCATGAAGAGGAACTTTTATGGCTAATAAAGAGTTGATTACATACACACAATCGAGTAAAACTCTAATGTCAATTGTTAGTAAAAATGTTGGTTGGGTGATGACCCTTCCCTCTTCCCCCATGGCTTCTGCACGAGTAGTGCCACTTAACCCTTAATTGTTCTTAGTCTTGAACTGCTAGGAACATTTTACCTCTGAAATTTACCTCTCATTAACATGTTCTAGTTTCAGTGACTGTTTTTACCAGCTTAGTTACTCAATCACCCTCATAATTTCGGGATTTCTTAATTTGTTTTTCTTCTGCTGAATTAGTGGAGGAAACAAGCGGAAACTAAGCACAGCCATCGCCCTCATGGGGGATCCACCAATCATCTTCCTTGATGAACCCACGTCAGGCATGGACCCTGTTGCTAGGAGACTATTATGGGATACGCTGTCGCAGATCCGGGCCAGCGGCAAATGCATCATTCTTACATCACACAGGTAAAGTATACCTCGTCGAATTTCAAGCAAGAAAGACAAAGAGAGTTAACGAGACTATTTTTTTGGAAAGTTGAAGTGTTAAAGGTAGGATACACCATTGGTAATTGCTTGAATTCTCAGGAATGGCTGGATTGGGGGGTGTATTTTATAATGAATATCGTTTAACTGACATGTCCGAAGTTTTACAATCATGGCTGCCGAGAAAAAAATGCCAGAAAAACGGCATTCGTTTTTAACCGGTGTCGGGCAGTTGTCCTTGTTGTTCTTGTATTTTTCGCGATCGCCGTTTGGTAATCGGGATTTTTTTTTTTTCAATTACATTTTTTTGAACAATAATTTTGCTGGATGCCTAGAATCTTTATTTAAAAAAAAATAAGTCAGATATTTCTTAATAATTCGGTAGTAAATTTTGTCAATATCTGCAAATTGTGTATTCTACCTTTAACTACTGAATTGTTAGTCTGTTTAAAATATGAAATAGAGATATGCACCACACAGTAAACAGCATATGTAGCCTGTCAGCAAAAAAAAAGAACTTAAAGTCAATCACTGAAAAGCCGATTTTGGAATTGTAACAATTTTTTTAATTGTTTATTTGGGTTAAAGTGTTATATCGGGGCTAGGAATGAGATACCACAATAACAAATGTACTTAATTAAAGCTTGCAACTTGTACTCTTAGGAAATACCATAGTCTTGATTTTCATTTTTTGCTACTTTACGCCAATTTTTGTTACTTGACGCCCATTTTGTGATAACTTGCATTGCAGCATGGAGGAGTGTGAAGCCCTATGCACACGGCTAGCCATCATGGTCAATGGTCAGTTCAAATGCCTAGGTAGTGTGCAGCATCTCAAGCATCGTTTTGGCCAGGGGTACACGGTGCTCGCCAAGGCTACCCACGGTGGGGACCTGAGTGGCTTCAAACAGCATATGGAAGAGCAATTCCCAGGTAAAAGTTAGGTTGGAATGTCTGTGTGATTGGGTGGTCGACCGAATCACTTCTGTTATTAAATTACAAGGTATGGGTACTGCAGTGCCACAGTTTTCATGGATTGTTTTGTGAATACAGAATTTATATGCCTAATTTTGTTTGCTCCAAATTTTGATTGGACAGGCAGTAAACTGAAGGATGAGCATCAAGGCATGGTGCACTATCATATCACCAACACCCAGCTGAGTTGGGCCCAGGTCTTCGGCACCATGGAAAGAGCCAAGTCACGCTACGATATCGAGGACTACTCAGTCAGCGAGACTACTCTAGAGCAAGTCTTCCTGAACTTTGCCCGCATGCAGAGGGAGGATGTTCGCCAACAGTAGCACCACTGACCCCAGGAGCCAAGTCACGCTACGATATCGAGGACTACTCAGTCAGCGAGACTACTCTAGAGCAAGTCTTCCTGAACTTTGCCCGCATGCAGAGGGAGGACGTCCGCCAACAGTAGCACCACTGACCCCAGAAGCCAAGTCACGCTACGATATCGAGGACTACTCAGTCAGCCAGACTTCTCTAGAGCAAGTCTTCCTGAACTTTGCCCGCATGCAGAGGGAAGACGTCCGCCAACAGTAGCACCACTGACCCCAGAAGCCAAGTCACGCTACGATATCGAGGACTACTCAGTCAGCAAGACTACTCTAGAGCAAGTCTTCCTGAACTTTGCCCGCATGCAGAGGGAGGATGTTCGCCAACAGTAGCACCACTGACCCCAGGAGCCAAGTCACGCTACGATATCGAGGACTACTCAGTCAGCGAGACTTCTCTAGAGCAAGTCTTCCTGAACTTTGCCCGCATGCAGAGGGAGGACGTCCGCCAACAGTAGCACCACTGACCCCAGAAGCCAAGTCACGCTACGATATCGAGGACTACTCAGTCAGCCAGACTTCTCTAGAGCAAGTCTTCCTGAACTTTGCCCGCATGCAGAGGGAAGACGTCCGCCAACAGTAGCACCACTGACCCCAGAAGCCAAGTCACGCTACGATATCGAGGACTACTCAGTCAGCAAGACTACTCTAGAGCAAGTCTTCCTGAACTTTGCCCGCATGCAGAGGGAGGATGTTCGCCAACAGTAGCACCACTGACCCCAGGAGCCAAGTCACGCTACGATATCGAGGACTACTCAGTCAGCGAGACTTCTCTAGAGCAAGTCTTCCTGAACTTTGCCCGCATGCAGAGGGAAGACGTCCGCCAACAGTAGCACCACTGACCCCAGAAGCCAAGTCACGCTACGATATCGAGGACTACTCAGTCAGCCAGACTTCTCTAGAGCAAGTCTTCCTGAACTTTGCCCGCATGCAGAGGGAGGACGTCCGCCAACAGTAGCACCACTGACCCCAGAAGCCAAGTCACGCTACGATATCGAGGACTACTCAGTCAGCCAGACTACTCTAGAAAAAGTCTTCTTAAACTTTGTCGCATGCAGAGGGAGGATATTCGCCAACAGTAGCACCATTGACCCGGGGAGATTTGTAGATAATATAAAATAGATTATTTGGCACTCAACAAGACTCTTTTTAATTCTTTAATTCTTGACGCAGGTATTAATTCTTCACTCACTGTATTATATGCATGACTGCACAGCAGCCTTTGTGCAGTAGCTGCACTGCACAATAGACCCGAGCGTGCAGCTGTGACACAGGCCGTGTTCTATGGCGTAGCATAACTTACAGCAGCATTTTAGACAGATTAGTGGGCCGTGGCTATATCCATAACTGCTCCCTGGCATCAAGGGGTTAACCCATGCGTTACTATGCGTCATGTTTCATTATTATTATTTATAAATAAAAACAGCACAATGACAAAGCAAATACAAATATATGTACATGAAAATATTGTAAGTAAAAAGACAATGCTGAATGCTCATTGGTGTTGAGGGCGTTCATTTGTTGTGAGCTGCCCTTTTGTTAGCTCCAGTGTATATAATATAACTTGGATGGTTATCTAGTATTTAATGCGCAATGAAACTTTACATTTAAAATGGAATCTGCCCAATAAAAATAAATGATGATTATCTTCTTATTACTGCTCATAGGACTGTGTTTCTGTTTGATTTTCTAATAAAATTTTACATATTTTTTTCCCGGAAGGTATAAAGGAAAAAAAAAAAAAAAAAAAAACAGAAAAAAAAATACCACTTGCCCAGTGTAAAAGTTCCAGAATTCCCTATTTCACCTTTTGTAATTGTTTTAATGATTGTACCTTGACTTCTGTTTTTTCACATTAACATTTTTTTTGATGCATGCCACAACAACCTTTTTTAATATTTGTATTTTGTTTGTAAAAATGAAATAATGATTAGTCTTTTCTCTTACATCACAACAAATAGTTTTATCATAGTGCAAACTAACTTCAGTTAAATATATTCAGTATTTAATAATACAATGCAAGGATTGGTATACAGGGTAGGGTATAATATTTAGAATCTAAAATTGAGTAATTTACTATAATGTTGAGTCGGTTGTGATCTGAACATGGTACAGATTAAATTGCTGAAACTTCTTTTCCGGGACTCGCCAATTTACACTAAATCATTAACTAAAAGCTTTACACTTTTCAACTTTTCAACTTTTCAACTTTTCAACTGTAGACATAAAACAAGGCAGAAACGAAGTTACAATAAATTGAACCGTATTGAACCGTTAATAGTTTGACGTTTTGAAATCCGTGTTTTTCATTTTTTTCAACCCATAGAGGAAAATTAAACTTTAATAATTGCCCCGCCCGCAAAGTCTGCTATAATTCGGGGAACGTATCATAAAACAGCCGTCGGTCACACGGTTTAGTTTTAAGTCTAGTAACCTTTTCTACCAAAGCGCTCTGAAACCAGACCACTCATACGGGAGCCAGTCGATTACAATATGTCACGAGAGAGAGTCAAAATGGCTTCGTTTGGCAATGACCCATGGTGAGAATTTGTCCTTAAAATACTCGGAGGCGTGCTTAATTGTACCATTTTTATTTGCATAATGGAGTCTGCTGGTATATTTATCGGTTGTATATCATCGTTTTTAGGTTGTTTTGCGTAAATGCTGCGTTACGGTACATTTATGTATGTCATGTGTACAAACAAATAGGATTTTGATGTGTGTTTAGTCCGACTCCAGTCCGAGTAGTGCCAAGCTTTTTTAACATTTGGAAATGATCTGCCGATCTAGTAGTAGCGCCAGATCATGTCCAAATGTTAAAAATCCAGTAACTCGGTCTAACTTTATTAAATCTTCAAAGAATATTCGTTTATTGAATGAGAAATTTCACTTCTTGAGGGTGAAATTTGATGTTCTAATTAAGCCAGGCTTTGGATGCAAAGTCCCGAGGACTTTCATTACTATCGATTGCCAGATCATGTCCAAATCATGTCAAAAAAGCGATATTAAAGTAAGCATAAAAAAATAAAAAAATACCCAAAATTGTTATATAGAATCCATACAATTGAAGTATATATCTTAAATTTAATGTTTAATTATAGAGGAAATTTATTCATTCTATAAAATATGGTAAAAATAATTTAAAAAAAATAAAAAATAATAAAGAATGAATGAAACTGTCGTTTTGAACGGATACAAATACTTGTATTTTATTTATGTCATCTTTAATGAGGGTAAACTCCAATCAGTGCACAGCACTGCTTTCCATAGAGGCCCTCATACTCTGAGAAGTAAACGGAAAGCCCTTTATCACTTCACAATCGCTGATGATGCATTGGCTTTACTGTTTGTTGTTAAACTGACGTGACAGGTTGGCTGACTATGAGTCCTGTTTACGGACAGGTCAGTCCATCATGGAGAAGATCAACCAGAGAGATGAACTCCAAAGGAAAGGATCCAGCCATTCAAAGGTTGGTATCAAACTCAACAGATAAAATAGTGGACAGTTTGCCATCACTGGCTTTCTTTTAATAGTGAACGTTAGTTTGCCAGCAGTCGTCTTTTATTCCTCTGGCAAAGTAGCACTAAAAGAAAGCCAGCGCAACCAATATGACGTAGTGAGCCAATCGGAGAAGCCTATTAAAATACAATTTATTCACTGCCAAATAATAAAATATGCATCTTCTGTTTTGTTGATGGCTAATTTTAAAAGAGTATTGACTGGGATGTGCATTTTGGTGTTATGTAAGGTGTATAATTATAGACATTAATTTGTTTGTTAATTTCTTTCAGATTGAAGCGGAGATTCGATTAGCCCTGAGAAAGTTCTCAAAAAGCATTGAAGGCTTGAAAGGTCAACTAGTGAAGGCGTCGTCTAACTACCATCTGTATCCTTAAAGTTTAGGATTAATCAATCTGTTAGGAAGAAAGCAATATTAAACAAGGGGTAACTCAAGGTTTTACCATAAGTTAACCTACAAAACCCTGGTAAACCTGATAAAACTGGTAAATCTTGGTTTACCGCCAGTTTCATTTTGTAATCTCCAATTAAAACAATATTTTTAATTTTATATTTTCTTGTTGACTGATGTAGTCCTTGGCACTTTCATCTCTTTATTTGCCTTATTTTTACGTTATTATTAAGCACTCATAAGTGAGTATATTTCCTCAACTTTCTCAAAGCACACAGCGAGAAGTAGACAGACGACAGGGCCTCTTAGACAACCTGACAGCCAAGGATAAGATTCTTAACGATGCATTCAGGAAAGACATCACCTACACCGCTCCTGAAAGGTAATCAGAGTCTTCCCAAAGCCTAATCTAATTCAAAACGTGAAAATACAAACTCTAGATTACTGCAAGCTCTTCTGAATCTACCAACATCCACTGCTAGGAGCGTTATGCCCAAGTACCCATCCCAACGGTGAGTAAAGAAGAGTCAGGGGCACCCAACTGGTACATTCCACACATTGCCAACGATGCCTGGTGAGGACGATGATTTTTTGCTGCTCAATTTTGCGAATTGCAAAGTTGTATCACTGTTTCACCAAATTCCGATCAATATTCTTGGTTACATACTTTGTTTAAAGGTAGGATTAATCATTGGTAATTGCTTGAATTATCATGAATAGGTGGATTTGTATTTTATAGTAAATATCGTTTAACTGACCTGTCCGAAGTTTTACAATCATGGATGCCGAGAAAAGCAAACAAAATGACGTTTGTTTTCAACCGGCGTCGGGCAGTGGTTCTTATGTTGTTTTCGCGATCACCGTCCGGCTTGATTCCTACAATCATTATTCACTTTCAAAAAAGTAAGATATTTCTTAATAATTCGGTAGTGAATTTGTTTGATATCTGCAAATGGTGTATCCTACCTTTAAAGGCTATGGTACATTTTGTGTTTTGCAGGACCAGATTGCTCGCACCCAACACCACAGGCTTTGGTCAGGACTATTATGATGAACCAGACGAAATCAGAGGTTTGTCAATCAACGAAATCAGAGATCAACAACAGCAAATCATTCAACGTAAGTCATTTCAGAAATTTGCTTAAAACCCCCCAACAAGTTCAGTCAATGAATATAGGTCAACCGTAGTTTGACTTTCGTTGACAGTGATCTTTTCATCACCAAACTAGGCTACTTTTTTTCCAGGATATCAATTAGCTTAGTGTTATCTTCTGCCCTGTAAAATTGTAAAATACACTGTAGGTCCTATTCCCAGAGCTAATTTTGACTAAATTTCCAGAAAGTTGAAGGATGTACTCATATTAAACGATGCTAGTCTGTGAAGTAAAAGCAATTTGGCCTTTAAAAGTACTGTATATGACTTTAATACAATTACAAATCAGGTTGTAGTTGTTTAAAATTATTCAAAAACACAACAATATTCCAATTGCTCTGAAACTGCCTAGTAATTCTGCAAGTATTAGTATTGGATTTTATTTAAGTTCAATTATGTTTATTTTTCATTTTCTATTGTATAATGTTTTCTTTTTGTGTAGGCGCCTTGATCGGTTTTCTGGAGAAGTGCGCATTATAAATCCATATTATTATTATTATTATTAAACAGGCACAAATTTCAGGTTTTTTTAAGTGTGTTTATTTTCTCACAAATGTGTTTATACAGAGCAAGACGAAGGTTTAGAATCGTTAGGTTCTGTCATAGCAAGACAGAAACAGATGGGGCAGACGATAGGCACGGAGCTGGATGAACACAACGGTAAGATCACGTTATAAAAACAAAACAAGCGATTAGTTGTGAGCTACATGTACTAGCCAAGTTACCATGAGAACCCATGGAGGAATAAGAACATGGATATCCAACAGAATACGATTCTGAATGCGTTCCAAAATATATCAAATGACTTGCCTGCTCAATCCAACAGGTTCCAACGAAAATATTAACTGGTTGGATTCAGCAGGGTTAGGGTTAACCAGTTCGCGCCGGGATTATTTTAACATCGCCGAGCCGAGAGGCGGGAAGCGAACCCACGCATTTCCGGCCTTGCTCGCTGCTGGCATACATTTTCGAACTTGAACTTGGCGTGTTTATGCGTCATCCGTTTTGAATTTGGGGACATTTTTGCGTTTATCCGGCGCAAACTGGTTAAGGAAGTTCTAGTCGGTACTGAACGTACCAGGGAAACAAAGTGACAGGCGTGATGTGTTCTTTCAATATATTTGGCTTTTATTTAGGGCCGGTTGCAGAGTTTAATATGTTTCATAACTTAACCTAAGTCAAGTCAAAACCGAAACAGACTGTCGGACAAACGTTGCACAAATACCCTTCAAAATGATTTATTGCTGCCCATGCAGTTTCTCATCAAAACCATTTTAGATCACTGCAAATTAAAAAAAAGGCTTTGTTTCCAAGTTTTAGTTTCGTTTGTGAATATGTGTAGATATCAAATTTTCAATTCTTTGACTTGTTCACATCCTGCCACTAGTCTACAATACAATAATAGAATAAGTTGGTAACCTTCCAAACAATTGGCATGTAAATTGCAAAACACAAAATTCTGAACAGGTATAATTTGAATTATCATGAAATGAATAGGTGGATTTTGGGGGTTGTATTTTACAGCAAAATATCGTTCAACTGACCTGTTCGAAGTTTTACAATCATGAATGCCAAGAAAAACAGCGTTCGTTTTTAACCGGCGTTGGGCTCTTATTCTATTTCTATTTTTCGCAATTGTCCGGATATCTAGCGTAATCATTTCACTTTCAAACAAGTAAGATTTATTTGACTAATTCGGTACTAAACAAATCTGCAAATGGTGTATCCTACCTTTAAGGGATGAATGCGATGCAAATTTGATGTCACAAAACATTCGCTACTAAATTCACCAGAGTTGAAATATGTGTTCAACTTTTGCAAATTCACAGAGCGAAAACTTGCCTAATCGTTTGTTTGTGTTTGCTTTTGTGCCAGTGTGAATCAGCTTTTAGGCATAACCTGCCTCTATTGCTGCATTCCAATCGCGTCGTGTTCACCGTGAATTTCTCCATTTCACAAGTGGGTTCCATTCCAAACGCTACCCACCAAGACGCACGTGCACAGTCGAGTTAGTCGTGCGGTAACTAGGACATTCTTTATCGCGCAAGAACTCGTACTTGAACCAACACGCATGCGCGAGTATTTCATTCGTTTATGAAGTAGTGAACATGGAGAACAAAATTCCACCTCGAGTTCACCACTGGTGAACACGAGTTACCAGGCGATTAGAACGCCATTATACAACTTGTGAACTCGTGAACACGATAAACACGACGCGATTGGAACGCAGCAATTTGCTGTGCATTAAGTGCCCTTAATTACTTGCTCTTATTGCTAAACTACATACTGCCCTCTCTTGAGTTAATACAGAGTCCATGGCCGTTTTCTAAACCCCGGCTTCGTTTTCACTCGTGGCTTTGTTTATGCAGTTTGGTGATGGAGCTAGGAAAGGAGCCTAAGCTAGGATTTGAAAAACGGCCCATATACAATGTACAACACATGTACAATCCAATATTGACATTTTCTAAATCTTGTTTTGATTAAATTTTGTATCGTTATTAATAAAAATCTCACACTTTTAGAACCTAATTTAAAGGTAGGTTACACCATTGCTAATTACTTGAATTATCAGTAATGGATAGATTTAGGGGGTTTTATTTTGTAGTAAATACCGTTTAACTGACCTGTCCGTCCAGCGATAGTGATTTTTGAAATAAACTTACTGGATATCTAGCGCAATCAATTTTTATGGATGCCTAGAATCATTATTTACTTTCAAATTTAAGTAAGATATTTCTTGATACTTCAGTAGTAAATTTTTTCGATATCTGCAAATGGTGTATTCTACCTTTAATTTATGAAATCACTCATACTCGATCAATTCCAGCGGAGATTTCTATGGCGGGGCTTGATATTTTTAGTTCTTTCCTGGGCGCGGCCCGCTTCTGTTTTTTGTCTATCGCTAACATCACAGAGATACATCATTGCTAACAGTTGAATTCGGGCGGGGCTGACAATTGATTGTCCTCTTGTGGCTTGGTCTAACTTTGGGTCAGACTAGGGGCAGCTTTGTTCTCTCGTGACGATGGTCAACGTTTAGATTGAAAGGTGTCAATTGTGAAGTCCCAAGGCAGATTTCTAGATAGAATCCAAACTCTGACGTACATTAGTCAGGAAGTTTACGTTATTCGGCCGACATTTTTCAATTGCTGACATTATTGTGCAACTGTTTGGACTTAACTAAAATGAGACATCAAGGTGGATTTGTAAATACCCTTTCCCCTTTGGCAATTCACTGTGCAACAAATCAGAGTTGTACTGTGTTTGGTTGAATAAAGTTTGGTCGTCATAATCCAACCGTTTTGGTGTATTTTAAAGGAAACTTTGTCCTGCGTGCCTGGCTTGACTAAATGTTGATGGATTATATGGACTTGGGACAGGAGGCCCTAAGCACTGTTGGGAATCAGAGTGATTAAAGGAACTTGGGCCAGGAGGCTTGAAGCACTGTTTGTGAATCAGAGTTATTTTAGCGCCCTTTACTCAGTGCTGTCCAAGAGCTTGCAGGAAAAATTCACGAGTCTCTGGAGGGAGTCGAACCAGGGACCTGCTTTACAAGTGCAGATGTCTGACCACTCGACAACTGACTTAAACCTGATATAGCGATGACTATCTCAAAACTAAATTTGTAGCCAGAAGAGTAGACTCTGCTGGCTTAGCCAGTATTGGTCACAGCTCAGCTCAGCTTGTGTTTCTATTAATAATTGGGGTCTCGCTGCTGGATGCTAAATTGCAAGGGACGCGGCTACAACGTAGTCGAGTCAATGGCACGTACATGGTAAAGAGCCTCTAGCAGCTACCCATACGACCCATATCTGACAACAGAGCACGGCCGAAAATCATAAATGTTGATTTTTGTGGAGGGAGGAAAATGAGAGGACCAGTACAAAAAACCTATATTGAGCCACCCTCTTATTATCTCGACACGGTCACTCCCCTACGCCTGTGTCTTGCAGACAAAGTCCATTTGGCAAAGAAAGTGTCCAAACAAGAGATCTGTTACTCGCCGAAAAAAATAACAACACGAAAAAATGTATGGCCCGTACATGTAATCGAGATAAAGCCTTTGATACCTTGTGCAATTTGCATGCAGGTGATAGCTCGTTTCCCGAATCGAAATTGCTAGATCGCTGTGTAACTTTATACCTTACAAAAAAGCCGTTACGGATTATGGTAAGCTCACAGGCAGCTGGTCGTGTGCGGTGAGATTTTGGTTTATTGATTATTTGATGAAGTTTGTAAGACTCAGAATTGCAAAGTAAAGCATTATTGCGGCAACCCTGCAAAAATAAGACAAGAGCTTCTTAAAATGGTTCTCCCTTTCTGCTTCAAATCTTTTCTGGAAGTCTCCTGCACTTGAAGGGTATGTGTAACCTTCTTTCTGCTAACTAGTAAAATGCAAAAGTGAAATTCCACAAGACCTGTGATAAAAATGTCATTATCATCACTGTGAGCCCCATATGTGGAAAGTAAACAATAGCTTCCTTTTCAGAGATTAAAAACCTGATGAGTAATACTTTGATGGACGTAAAACGTGGATTTATTACGTTTGTTTTATAATTATGTGAAAAGGGGACCTATTGTTTACTTTTCATGTTTTTTGTTTCCACAAAAGGTTTTCACTTCTTCGGGCCGTAGTTTAGATTCAATCTGAAATTCCCATGAAGTGCACCTATAATAAACAAACGTACCTTCGTACTTCAATTCTGAAGCTTGCTACTAATATTTAATTGACAACGGCATGTGTACTACTCAGTACTAATTGGCACCTACTCCCTACGTGCTCCCTTGACAAGCCCCTTGGGCAACCCAGAGTACACCCATCCTAGCTCTCTGCACCCAGTCCTGATCATACCCTCAAGGCCCTAAAATCAAACCCAATTTACTCCCCTTCCCTCTGTGGGATGTTAACCAGTTTGCTAGCCCTTCCTTTGTCACGCAATGTATCCCCTACAAAAATACCCTTCCCCCCCCCCCTTTCAACCTTTAAGAGAGGGCAAGAGTATTAGGAGAAACTTGCCTGAAAAATGTCGATTTGACCCACTTCTATGAACCAGATTTGTTAGGACAGAAAGTCGTTCTAATGTTTTCATTTTTAAACATAGACATTGACGCATGTTCCACACTATTTGTTGTATCCGTGGTACATCTCAGGTCAATTATATTTTTTGGACTCTTGCATGCAAGAGCATAATATATTATCCACGATTGTAGATAACAAGCAAATAAGTTATTGAATTCTGTCAATATCTCTGCATTTGAACGTGATACATCTTACATGTAGGTGTGCACAAATAGAATGACTACAATTTACAAAGATTGGTCCAGTTCATTTAATTTAGTTTCAATTTTACATTGTTTAACTTTAATGCAAACAAATTTAATTGGTTCATTCTTTTTGATAAACTGCTGTTTCATGTTATAAAGTACACGGTATTTTCAAAGATGGATTCTCTTTCAAACTTGTCAGATGTGATTCTTTGGTTTTGTAATCAGGGCCCATTTTTCCTTTAGGGATGCATTAACTCTAATCTCCAGTATTGTTTAACTGTTTTTTTTTTTCTCCTCGGAATGGGGTATTTCTTGGAAATATTTATATTATCGTTACTTGGAAAACTGTTGTTACAACCTACACTCCCCTTACCAAACAAAAACCTTGGCCAAGAAAAATTACCCTCCTCTTCAAATGTTTCAACACCTGGCCACAAGTTGAGCTGGCATCCCCTGTATAAGGAAAGAAAGTGCTGGTTTCTCCTCCCCTATTGCCCCTGGCCATAGCTTGGTCTCCTTGTTTACTCCTCTACGCAAGTACGCCACTGACCACCGCAGACTGGTATTCTGTTTCCCCGGTGCCCATGTCATTTAACCACCTACTGACAATTCAGCGCAGGTGGCACATTCCACTCATTTCCTTTGTTTTTCTTACTTTTTCTTTAAGCTTTGATTTTATTTGTCCATTAACTTTTTACTCTTAATTAGAATTCAGGTGTTTTGTAGAAAGGGTCACCTTCAATAGACAAACTACAGGCAGGTGATAAAAACAAAAACTTAATTGCCATACCTGTGTACGGATTACAATGGTATATCAAATTCAAATACACAAACACGCACATTTTCATACATCAAAAAGTTCAATCAAATAAAAACTTGAGTTAAAACACCTTAGTGACAGGTGAGTAGTTAACAGTTGATCTGTTGATATAGAAAAAGTAAAATGTTCAGGAGCAGAATGAAAAATATATTTATTATCAGAAAAACTTTTTTTTTCCTGTGCTTTTGAGACCAAATCCACCATCCTTGGCTCCCAATTTAAATTTTTGTTTGGCCCAAACATAAAGAATAGAAGGGAAAAGCCAACCGTTTCTTTGGAATTCTTTGGAATTCGGTGTGATGAATAAGCTTGTACATGTAATTACCTGATTCAATGGTTGGCGCATGTTCAAAGTCATTCAAAGTCTTTGCACCTGATGGCCCAGCCTTTGAGAATCGCTATACCGAACGATTGATATACCAAACAAAATCTGTGGATCCCGTGATTTTCGTTATAGCGGCGTTCCACTGTACAAAGAATGTAACATTTGGTTCTGTTCAGTGGCATAACTATTAGGGTAATGCTTTAAACTAATGCTTTAATTTTCTTTTTTAAAAGTGCAGATTTCCCTTTTTCAAAGTAGACTGAAACCTCAAAAAGGGCAGGTTTTTCATACAGTGGCCTCCTAATAACTGGTCTAGTGAATCTGCAGAACGGGAAACTGTTCCTTCGGGAGTCCAGCTTTCCCTTTTACAAAGTTGACTGAAAGCCAAAAAGGGGCAGGTTTTTCCTACAGTGGCCGCCTAATAACTGGTCTAGTGATTCTGCAGAACGGGGAAACTGTTCCTTTGGGAGTTTACCCCAGACTTGTAAGAGGAAAAGCCCCTACGGCACTCCCTCTACGCCACACCCCCTACGACACTCCCCTACCCCCCCCCCCCCCCCACTTTTTTTGTAAAGATTCTTGCATTATATCCCTGTTCAGCGGCCCTTTTTTATCAAACTTTGTACTGAAGGAAGTGAGAATTGTTGACACCATACCCCACTCTGTTTCTCGTACGGAAAGAACTCATTAAAGATGTTTCGGAGATAATAGCAATCTTAATAACGTATCTCGTTTTGAGGTGTTATGAGTTGACACCTCCCTGGCTTGTGGCTCTTGTCTGGGTCCTCGACGACGACTGGGGTGCGAATTGAACGCCAAATTCCTGTTAAGCTGCCAAAAATTTGGCCGATGAGTGGCGATAATGAGAATACAGGAAAGGGGGATGTTGTGTTACAAAAGTGACAACATGATCAGGAAGGGTGTCTTTTATTGGTTCCAGATGAAAGGTTGGACTTGTCATGCTTGTGGTTTGTTGTCTCGGATGAACAAAGTTCAGAGACTATGCAACCACACTTTCTCTGCGTAGTACGTACGTAGTACGTAGTACAATGTACATGTGTCATTTTGGTTAAAGTTTCGCAAAACATTAATCTTATAATACGCAAAGTTGAAATCCAATAGCAATTAAACTTGAGTCATAGATGCATTATCTTGTAACCTTCATATCATGGTTGTGGTAAAGGTCAAGTACTGAGTTCAAAGGTTATTTGAGGTCAAGTTCTAAAATGGACTTGAATTGTAAAACTTGTCTCATTTGGAAATTGAACTCCAATAGCAATCAAACTTGGGCCATTTATGCAATACTGTAACCTTTATATTATTGTTGTGTCAAATGTAAAGTCTGTGTACTAAGGTCAAAGGTCATTCGAGGACAAGTTGTAAAAGGCTGGAATTGTAAAATTGGTCTTGTTTAATTTGAAGTTTAATTTCAATCAAACTTGAGTCATTGATGTAATATGGAAACTGCCATTTGATGGTGATATTAAACGTCACATACTGAGGTCAAATGTCATTTTAGGTCAAGTTTGAAAAAAAGGAATCGCAAAAGTATATTTGTTTAAATCTACTGATAAATCTTTCAAAGTTTGCATTTATTTGTCGATACAGGACCAACATTGTTATATTGCTCTTCGACCCCACAACTATCTTCTTGAGCTTTTCAAAATTCACTCCTGCAAAAACCGAATGCAATTTGTTTAACTTGAAACCTTTAAAGTTGCCTCTAGTCCTATTTAAAGTAAAAGTGGCTGAGCGATAACTTCTCTAAGCTTATACAATTTGCTAAATCTTTGGAAGTACCTGAGAGTGATTAGGTTAAACTTGAACACTATTAGAATAACATGCAAGCCAACGCCAGTCTCGGTAATTAACTTTGACACCATGTTCAAGTTGCACAAATCACGCCATTCACTCTATAACTCCACACCTCGCGCCAGCCAGGCGCGCCTCCAATTACGCTGCGTCGATAGAAAAGCACAAGATGAAAACTCTTACTGTAAAGAACCACTGCTACAATTGCAGGGTTCTTGCCAAGCCCTACAAAGCGTGCAAATTGCCTGATTTGTCATTAACTCGACCTGGATAGAAAAGAGGTGAACTAGGTGAACTAGGGGAACCGGAAGGAGGTAGGCCGAGACTTCAGGAAAGCAGAGGATTAGATGTGAAATTGAGTCTGAGATGGGGGTTTCAATTCTCAGGCTTCATTCAAGATCGTACTCTGAGTTCAACTGAGACACTTTAAATGAGCTAAAGAATTTGTTGTATGCTTCATTTGATCTGGCTTTAGTAGTTGAGACACTGAAGATTAGGAGGAAAATGTATTAAGAAATAATTGTTTTTTAGTGTGCGTGCAGCCAATATTTCCAGTATTTACCCTGGATTTGAAAACCATATTTTGTTGGTGCCTTGGAAGGGCCAGGCCAACCAGCCCACCCAGAACCATTGCCCATAGCCCAAGGAGACGTACAACCCACAACAAGACAGTTCTCTAATGTTTTGAAGGAGTCAAGGGAGACCAGATTTGCACCTGACAAACAAACTAATTTCCCCAAAAATTTAATCGGGGACTTGCCCCGAAGCTAAGGCTGTACTAAAACATGCGAGGTCAACCCATGAAACCAGTCTGTGAAATGATTTGCCCTTAACTGAAGGAAAACACACTTTGGATACTGGAGACTAATCAACTTTGGTTTTTGCCAGAAGTTTCGTTATTGAAGTTAATTTTTGACCGAGTTAGAGCAGATCGCAAGTCAACGCGGTGTTTTCCTGGCCCGTGTTATATAACTAGATCAGTATTATGCCTAAGTTACTGGGTAATTTGTATGCATACATGGGGGGGAGAGGGTTTATAAAATGCAAATTGAGATGTAAGTCGTGCTAATGTGTTGTTGCAATGTATTGTAACACATTTTAGAGTGTAGATAAAAAGAATGAGATGCTTTTGCAATAAAGTACATCATACATGCATCGTTCATCCTCAGACAAACTGACTGATTGCCAGCTATTTCAATCGTGAATTCCTGTACATTTTTTCCCACGAAGAGGCCATTACCGAAAATAGATCAGTCTGATGTATCGTGTCTCTGACGGAAAACTCTGTTGGTAGGAATGGGTCATCTGCCGGTAGCTGTGGAATTTTCCTTTGAAAAAATGAATTGCAGAATGCTTTGAAGTTTGAAAGAACGAAAACATTTCATCGGCAAATGCTTTAAAGGATTGTCGCCAGTGTCAAAGTTGGGCTTATGCATTGGCTTTGCATGGGGCCCACGCATTAATGTCTGTCAAGTGGTTATGTATAGGCCATACGAATGTATACACATATTTGGATGTGCTTTCCTTTTGTGGTGTTTTACAATAATAAGCCACTTCAGTAACTCAATGTAGTAGTCCAGGAAGTAGTCATGCGATGTTAGCAACTACTGATTGTATTTAACGTGTGCGCATCGCGTGACCATCTCGCATGTTCAAACGCGCGACCATCTTGCATGTTCACACTCGCGACAATTTTGTATTCTTTGATTTTGATTCCCAGTTTCAAGTTTTGATAAAAAAAATCCCTTGGTTCACAAATAAATTCACTGTCTTAAAGATTTTTGTTAGTTGTTTTGACTGGCATTTGATAAAAACACCAAAATGTCTGGGGCATCAGCGTTAATAACGTCAATGTGAACAACGTTTGCGTCATCAGTGTCTTTACTTGTCAGAAATATTTGGAACACATTCGTCAAGATTGCTCAGTCGACACTGTAAATCCATGTGGAGTCTCCATGTAACATTGCAAGTCTGGAGATTATTTTGTCAATTATTCTTAATTGAAATAGATTGTAATCTCATCTTTGAAGAAAAAGAAATGAATGCATATATACCTGACCCCCTCTCCCCAAACCTCACAGGCAACTGGCTGTCTTGTCTGATAGGAACAGTCATTAATTCCATTTTGATTTCTTATTTTAGTTACGACCCCTCTAACTGTTCAGATCGGAAGTGTTTGCATTACTGGAAATCCATTGCACATGTTGCGGTGTTAGGTTTCTTCAAACTTTCTCTGTCTCAGTGTAACTTTGAGTTATAACATTTGAGTTATTTCTTTCTTTTTGTTGTTGGGGGGTGAGGGGTGGTCCAGTTGTTTTTTTGTTCTCTCTTGCTGGACAAATTTACATCAATTTCAATTTGTATCATTCTGCCTAATGGCACTTGGGTTAAAGATGACAACTGGAAATTCTATCTGTGATGACCAGGGAATTTGAAACCAGTTTGTTGGACAATGGTTGGAGTCCTAGGTCCTGAGGGGAATGTGGTCTGGCTTCCGAGGCAATGACCAGAAAAAAACAGAGGGGGGGGGGGGGGGGGGGGGGGGGGGGGGGAACACAGGTTTTATTTCTCTAAAACTATAAACCTTGGATCAATTTTCTTTTCAAGGAAAATTGTAGTTTCATTTTAATTTGAAAGTGTTTTTAAATAGACAGAAAATTTGAATAGCTGTTAGATGTCAAGCCTAATTAGAATTATCCTTGAAACTTGCATTTATCCTTTGGATATTATCATTTACACTGGCACACTGGCCCTGCAATCTGAATGGCTGAAACATCTGCACTAGCAGTAAGCGTGGTGTTGGTTCGGAATCCCACCTAAGTGGAGCTTGTGGATAGCACCGAGTTTATTGCTTATAACTTTGTTAAAGAGCAAAGTAAAGTACACAAAATGTCATTGGCTTGTTCCACTCTGTCAGAATTGGGAGTTTCGAAAGAAGTACATGTACCGGTAAAAAAGCCCAGAAAAATGGGGTAAAAAACGCACACGTTAAAAAAATACGTTTTAAAACGAATACCCGCCTAACAATTTCACTGCAGCGAATATACATAAGAGCTGTGGAGTTGAAGCCTAAAGAAAATACTTAAATGCATCATTATTCACTTTCTGCCTTCTTTGTTTTCATCAGAGGATTATTTATTTAGAGGTGTTGTACTTTAATAGTTTGTCGCTCGCAGTGGCCCCTGCAGTATCAGATGGTGTTATGATGGACACTATAATTTCACACCTCATTTATGCATTGAGATGATTGATACGGTAAACAGCGGTTGACAAGGCAGGCATGCAATAGGCGGTTTGCTTTAAAGGAACAGGCAACCGTTTACTGTAAAGGGAACCAAGCATGAAGCGGTGAGAAATCAAAGGTGCATGGTTTTCATCAAACAAGTAAACTTGCGTGTTTTGGGACAGATGTGTTGATCGCTTGGGACAAATTCTCCTAAACAGTTTTCATACACTGATATTTGGAAATCTTGTCTGAAAGGTTGATTCTATTTAGGTCAGTTGGGGGTTCATAAAATTTTACGTTAGAAATTTACTTTAAATATCAAGGGTAAACAAGATTCTGTAAAAAGTGGCCAATTATAGAAAAGTCAGGTGAACTAAAATTGTATTGATTATTTGTTTTTATGATGGTCATCCAAGTCTACATTTGATACAGATAAACATGACTTTTTACTCGATATAATGGTAGCTAATTATTATTAAGAGGCCCGCAAGTATTGAAATATCTTGAGAACAAAGTAGGCGACCAATCTAAAATCGATTGATTTTTAGCAATTGCCAGTTTCTCTAAAACTGTCCCAAATCATTTTAACTTTACCAAAGTGTTTTGTGATAGACAGAAAACATACATACACGTAGGTGTTGTAATTGTTTATAGTACCACAAAGCTTGCGAGATTTTGAATTTGGTCAAAAGCTAATTAGACATTCACCACTCCTCTTCCTTCCATGTGCTTGTGAGGTAAATTGGTAACAGTGTCTTATATGCAACAAGCATGAAGTATAAGTTCTTAATTATGCTCGGAAACCTCTTTTGGCAAGGAACATGAAGTATCAGGATGTGCAGCTTGCTGTGGGCAGCAGATTGCTGGTAATCAAAATAAACACAATTTGGGGATGATGACAGGACTGGTGTTTATCACATGATCAGCTCCGACCTTGCGCAACCTGGCTTCACAGCTTTCTGCTTCTCCCCTTCGTCAGCCTGTTTGTATATTTTGGTATTTACGCAATGTGTCTGCCCACAGCTAGACATGATGTACCGGTAGCTACATACTCAATGTTGGTCAGTCGGGGGACCTTTCACTTTTGGTGCAAAAAGTGTGTCGGTTTTAGACCGTGTTGATCAAAAACGGGCTTTCAGAACTATATGGCTAGATGCATATTGTTAACGCGTTACACATAGTTTCCATAGATCAGACCTAACGACATCAGGCTTTGTTTTCATGTGTGCTTTCCTACGAGCACTTGCATCCCTACTTCGTCTGGCGTCCCGACTTAACTCCCATAGGAAAGTGCATAGTAAACAAAGCCACTACATCATTAGGTTAAGACCTGGGGCCAATTTCCTAAAATGTGTAATCACCAAAATTTGCTTAGCATGAAAATTCTTCCTTTGGAAAAAACATGGTTACAAACCCAAATTTCAGTTGTTGTTCTTTGTTTGTGACTGATATTCAGCTGGTTTTTGTTTTGAATAAAAAGCAAATTGAGTTTTGGCGTATAACCTGTTTTAACTAAGCAAGACATTTTTGTGCTAAGCACATTTTTGTGCTAACAGTAACATGCTTTAGTAAATTGGCCCCTGCATGATAGATGATGAGGATAATGCCTTGTGCTGCATACATGATGCCTTATTACGTAAAACTAAAGATGGCTCTGTGCTTCCTAGCAACAGGGTCTAGATGAAGGGAATTGAATTTAGCTGGCCCATTTATATTTTATATTTGGTCCAAAAAATCCTGGGAAAACAATATATGAAGGCAGGTTTCCTTGTTTCTCAGTATACTCCAGAGATTAAAAAGAGGCAGGGAACCAGGCAATAATTTACCTTGCTGATCCACACGTTCTATTATCATGCCTTAGAGCCCCTTGTGTACAAGCAATCTGCTCACATTTTCCCACGTACCTTTTACATTTACACCCTAAACTTGAGGGCAACTTGAAACTTATTGAGTTTTCAGATCTAGATTAAAAGTCACATTGCTATAGTTTTGAATCGATAAGGCAGGATGGGCTTCTAGATTTTGGCAAATTTAGTGGTAGTTACTTTCTGAAGCTTTTGGTGGATTTTGAAGCATTTAGTAGGATTTAGGTTAGGAACAATACCTGATTGATCTTATCTCTGCAAATGCTTTCTTGACATTTTATTTCAGAAATTCTCGAGGACTTGTCAAGGCACGTCGGCAAAACGGACTCTAGGATAGTCAGAGAGACTAAGCATATACGAACCGTCTCCCAGAAGGCCAAAGATTGCTGTGAGTATCGCTAATATCATGTGATAAAATTGTTTTTTATTTATTTCATTTTTAGAACCCATTCAGTTATAGCCAGGAGTCCAAGAAATTGACTGAGTCAAACGTACCTGAGGAAGAAAACCAAAATCAATACAAAACTGTCTTTTCTGGGTGCCTCGGGGCAAAACAATTTTTGTCTTACTCAATGTGAAATTACCTGACCATAATTTAGAACAGGCTACAATATGACCTAGTTTATTAACTAAAAACAGAACTTCCTTGGAAAAACAAATGCGGTGAGTTTTTGCAGACTGACCCATCTGCAACCACTTTGGCTGTAGACGGAACAGGGGAGGGGAGGGGAGGGGCCAAAGGCAAGGAGTGCTATGAATGATATAAATCTCAGCAGGTTGTTTAAAATGCTGTGTACACAATCGCCTAAACAAAGACAAGATCATACATCATGATAGCCATCATTACATCCTCCAGGCCTCAGTATAATAAATTGTTGTTTGTCACCTTCTTTTTTTGCCTCATTTATTTCCGTGTCTTATTTTTTTATTTTCCACCCTATAATTTGTAATTAACTCTGTCCTATTTATTGCCAATTATTTGTTTAGCGTGTTGATGTAAATGTATGGGCACTTTAGTGAGTAACAGACAGGCTGGTTTTGGATAGTACAGTAACTGGGTTTAGAAAAGGGGTTAACGCCAAGATAGAACCGCAAAATTGTGTCGGGATTTTGCTGGATTTAGGAGCATCAAGGGTTGAAAGATGGACTGATAATACGTATATGTCACTCTGTGTACACGCTGCAAGAATTCATTGGACTTGTAATTCGTCATCATTCTCAAATGAAAAACAGGTGTCTTCCATATCCCTTAAAATCCTTTTCCTGGAAAATGCTGTACTATTAAGTGGATTATTGAAAGGGAGAGTTCAAATCCCTTGTATCTGTTGCAATAGTGTTAACTTTTTTATTGAGGATCCAAAAGTTGACCTAAAAAGCCCTAGTTTTGAGCAATTTGTTAAATTATTTTGTATTATTATTTTTATTATTATTTTTTTTTTTTTTTTGGGGGGGGGGGTGTTGTTGGCGGTGCTGTAACCGCACTATTTTTTTATTTTATTTTTGTTTTGGTTTTTTGGGGGGCGCTGTGTAGATGCGAATCAAAGGTTACATGTGCAATGTAGCTAAAAATAGCATTGTGCATCGGAACTGGGTACCCGAGTACCCAACTGGTACCCGAGTACCCAACTGGTACCCGAGTACCCAACTGGTACCCGAGTACCCAACTGGTAACCGAGTACCCAACTGGTAACCGAGTACCCAACTGGTAACCGAGTACCCAACTGGGTACCCGAGTACCCAACTATGTACCCGAGTACCCAACTGGTAACCGAGTACCCAACTGGTAACCGAGTACCCAACTGGTAACCGAGTACCCAACGGCTGTCAGGAACTGGTTCCAGATTGAATACCCATAAACAGCTTTACAAATTACTTTGTTGCTTCTCTAGCGGTAGTTTTTGTTCTATTTCTTTGTAAGCTTATGCTCGAGGCATTTTGGAAGACCCCATGTTTATGTAAACAGGTTAGCCTTATTAAAATAAAGAAGGAAAAAGAAAGGTTTTAAATGCCATTTTCAAAATGAAAACTAGTATTAAGGTATTAAGAATTAAAACAGATTTCATGTTTATGTGCATTTTATCATGCAACAGATGATGCCCATGTCGTAAACTGATAAAGTCCTTCAAAGAACCTGCAGGATTTTCAGTTTTGTGTTTCTTTTACGAGTACCCTTAACGTAGTCTACTTTAATAATAATAATAATAGAGCACACAGTTGAGTTCAATACTACTTATACATGCACACCACTAATCCAAACCTAAGACTTCACAATATTCAAATTTGTGGTCTACTACTGTTAAAGGTAGGATACACCATTTGCAGAAATCAAAAATATTTACTACCGAATTATTAAGAAATATCTTACTCATTTAAAAGTAAATAATGATTCTAGGCTTCCAGCAAAATGATTGCGCTAGATATCCTGTAATTATTCCGAAAAATATAATTTTATAAAGACGAATTCGCGATCAAAAAAACCCAAAACATAAGAATAACTGCTCAATGCCGGTTAAAAACGAACGCCGTTTTTCGTGCTTTTCTTGGCATCCATGATTGTAAAACTTCGGACAGGTCAGTTAAATGATATTTATTATAAAATACAACCCTACAAATCTACCCATTCATGATTATAACTCAAGCAAATACCAATGGTGTATCCTACCTTTAACAGGACAGACCTCCTGTACGTGTACGTTTGCTGAAGTGGCAAGAACTGAAGATTTTACTAAATTTTTTATTATTTTTTACAGCCTTTTACATCATCATCATACTTCTGCTGGTCGCTATTGTTGTCATTGCCGTCATCCCCAGGCCAAAATAAATCTGCCGACTTGCCTGCCGAACTCATGCTGCCATGACGACCATCCTGCCATGACGACCATCCTGCCATGACGACCATCCTGCATCGATGTCGTGGCAACCAGGTATTCAGGTATTCAGGTGGGATCAAAGATAAACAGGTGTGGATCAATATAACCGAGGATATTTTACAAATGTACTATAGGTTTGTTACTTTGAGTATCTGACATTATATCCATACGAGATATCATCTGATATATCTAGACATGTGAATTTTATACGACCCTTTGTGTCAGACAATCTGAGTCGACTGTTTGAAGCTGCTGATTGGCCAATTTAGCTGCCGTATTTTTGTAACCTAACAACGGGTAAACGAGATGAAATCACCCGTAGATTCAGGACAGAATCTTGAAGTCAAGATGCAGTCTTGTTTTGCATAATTAATCACTGAATCTGCTCTTAATATCATAGATGCTCATCCAACGAGCGGATATTCCATAGACTAGGTTGGGGGGGGGGGGGGGGGGGGGGGGGGGGGGGGGGGGGTGGGGGGGGGGGGGGGGGGTGGATAGTTCAATATTAGTGGTCCTGGGGGATTGACTAATAAGGTCTATTGTCGATCGGTTGATTTCAACAGGTGGCGCCCTGCGCTAAGGGAGCATCGCGCGCACGGCAAACCACTCAAAAATAATATGTCGTCAACAAAATTCCTAAATCTAAAAAGAAGACCAACTCTCATCGTATTTGAGGGCCAGAGGTGTTGTAGTAAATAATGAAAAGCACAAAGAGCTTGCCGAGAAGGCATACCGGGCCGAAAAGCTTGGTTTAGTTGCAAAACAGCTCCTTTTGTCTACCCATCATGCTTTGCGCTACTTTGGGATCGCGATCAGCAATAGACCTTATGGATTCATAGTGTCTCAAGTTTAAACCTAATGTATGCATCTGCATATTTAGTATGGTGCTATGAAGAACCCGACTTCTGATTGCTACCATTGCATAGTTAGGAGTCTGGAAGCTAATTCGTATGTTTATCCAGATCGGCCAGGAGTAAAGGAGGCGCATTGCATCCCAAAGTTACTTTCACTTCCCTAAACCTTGACCTTTATTAGCATTTAGTCAATAACTAGGTGTGTATTAGGTGTAACAAACAAGAATATGACATTTTAGTTTACCTTATCTGCATTCAGCATATTTTAGGCAGCTCTCGTACTGCTTCTGAGTGACATGTTTAACACCACAATATTTGATATGGACAGGACTTCAATAAGCATGTGATGATGCATGTACTTCCTTCCCTGGTGGCTATTATAGTCGTAAATTCTCCTTATTGTGAAATAATGCCCTCAACAGCTAGGAATGGGATGAACTTAATCAACAAAAATAGTCGGCCTATGATTCTCCTGTTGTGACTTGTGAACCTTTTCCCCGACACAGGGTGCTACTGAATCGCTGTTAAAAAAAACAGCCCATGTTTTCAATTTGACCTACATGTACACACTCTTTTTTATTTTGAGCCAAATGCATACAAGAAATTTTACAAATTTGAAATTTCCAGCAAAAATTTAGATCATCTCTGTTTACACACCTATAATTCTCATTTTGTTGTTTTGTTTCGTACCAAATCTCATATTCTATGCTTGTACTTTTTCAAAAGTTTCACAGCTTATGTAAATCTTAAAACAAAAAAATAGTGGTTGTTTAATAAGTTTTGAAATAATCCGGCATCCGGCATCGATTTTCTGTTATTATTTGTAAATATATTTTGCATTCATCATGTGTAAATACTTTGTGAGCAAAAGATAATATTTATGTTTATAAAGAAGCTAAGAAGTCATTTAACTGTGAAATAAAAAATAAAAAATTATTAGAAAAATGAAAAGGAAAGATTAACTTTCACGTTCACTTTGTTTAGAAACGATGCTAACCAGTTCGCGCCGGGATTATTTTGACATTCATCAGACCCCGGATTGTTTCTCAGGAACCTCGATCTGATGTTTCTGCTGCAAGCCGGTCAATGACCTTGCTCGTGACATGTTTATCCGTCATCCGTTTTAAATTCTGGAAAAACTGTGCCTGTGTACACATGTACACGTCCTCTGACGCAAACTGGATAAGGATTGTTGATTTTTTTCATAGCAAGTACATAACATCTAAGACAACTAGACATGTGTTTGTGGACAAACACAGAGCTGTTTCGGATGTCTAAGATGACTTTCATTATGTGTGTGCCAAGTCTGAAATCGATTGGATTTGCCAATTTTCCCAAGATATATAAGTTGAAAAATACATGTACAAATCCTATGGGTAAAACTACACCTTTAATATGACGTCACATGACACTCGATGGTGTCATCATGATGTCATCTTAATTTTCGTCTATAACACATTCTGGAATACTTGCATACCAAGTTTGGCCCCAATCAGACATCTACTTCCAGAGATAGAGGGTCCTAAAATCTGCCCCTTTAATGTGACGTCACATGACCCACGATGACGTTATCCTGACGATTTTCCACTTGGCCCTCCTGGGTATGGTGGTCGAGGTGTGTGCTAAGTCTGAAGTCGATCGGATTTACCAAATTGTCAAATTCAATAGTCTGAAGAAAAACGTGTACAAAACCTATGGAGAAAATTGAACCTTTAATGTGACGTCACATGACACCCGATGATGTCATAATTACGTCATCTTAATTTTCGTCTATAACACATCCTCGAATACTTGCAAACCAAGTTTGACCCCAACCGGACTTGTACTTTCAGAGTTAGAGGGTCCTAAAAACTGAACCTTTAATGTGACGTCCCATGACCCCCCGATGACGTCATCATGACGATTTTCCCCTTGGCCCTCCTGGAGATGATGGTCGAGGTGTGTGCTAAGTCTCAAGTCGATCAAATTTACGAAAGTGTCAAAATCAATAGTCTGAATACAAACGTGTACAAACCCTATAGGGAAAAAAATTGCACCTTTAACGTCACGTCACGTGACCTTAAATGACGCAATCGTGCCAAATGTCTTCAAGAGCCATCTGTGGGTGGTGTTTTAGGTATATGCCAAGTTTCAAGTCGTTCGGATTTACCAAAGTGTCAAAGTCAATAGTCTGAAGAAAAACGTGTACAAAACCTATGGGGAAAAATGTTACCTTTAACATGACGTCACATGACCTTGAATGACGTAATCGCGACGAATTTCTTCTAGGACCGTCCTTGGGTGGTTGTCTAAATGTATGCCAAGTCTCAAGTCGATCGGATTTACCAAAGTGTCAAAGTGCTATGCCAGAAGAAAATGACAAAAAAGAAAAAAAAAAAGAAAAAAAAAAACTTTAACGAAAACAAAAGCTGTTTCGGCTGAAAGGCCGAAACAGCTAATAACATCTAAGACAATAACATCAAGACACATCCACACACACAGTTGAATGTACATTGTTTTATTAATATGTCCAATTGGTGGGAATTTTCAATTTGTTTTCTTTCTCGAACGAAGCATGTAGCTTTATCTTACATACAATGTACATTATACGCACTGTGGACATTCCTTTGTCTTGGTGTAGTTAAGAAATCGTTGACTAAATACTCATTTTTCTCGCTTCTCAGATAATTTATTTCTATATATAACCCTAACTATTTTCACCCTAAAGCTCTTTTTCAGAAAGGGTAAAACTGACTGGACATGTGCAAGTCCACAATCTGTAACGTCTTTAGTTGTTTGGTCCACAGTACGTATAAAATGTTCATTCACTAATACTGACCAGGTACACTGAAGGCAAATATGAATACAATAAATGTCCAAAATAATTATCCAAAGCTCTGCCTTTTCCTTCAAAAAATATTTCTACAAAATTCAACATGAAAAAAGAAAGTTAGTTTTGGGTGTAAATTAAGGATTTCGTTTGTTCCTTTCAAAGATTTTTTTTTTTTCGACGGCTCTCATTGGTTTTGTACACGAATCTCAATCGAGGACGTCTTCGATTACACACCTAATCCTGATTTACCGATGTGGCGTCAGGGATGTGTCCTCCATTTACACCATATAACCAATATAATTGTTTACGTGTATCAATCATTGAAGCATTTGACCATTACACACTTCAGTGGTGCAAGCTCGCAATCTAAATTTGTCCGACTCAAAAAGTTCAAAATACACAATTTATCAAAATAATTCTAAATAGAGATACATGATTAATGTAGCTTGTTGAAGTCATTTTAAATTAACTTTTAACAAAATGAAGAATGTAAATGGAGATTAATACACTATTGAAATGTGAACACAACATGTACACAGCTTTTTGTTTTCCTTTTTAAGAAAAAATTACTGAAAATCCAGTTAGCAACATAGAAACGAAAAACAGTAAGAGCAAGATGTGAAAGATTAAATAAAACAAAGAAATCTATATACAAACTATATTGTCTTTAAATAGATAGAAGTTTAATTAAACCATATTATTCATGGGAAAACTCAAATACATGTCTATCAATGAATAAGGCATACACAAACTTGGAAGCAGGTGCACCAGACTAAAACGCCTATTATTTTCACATGAAAACATAAGTCTGGTACCTTTTTAAAGCATGATACTCAAAGAGTGTAGGGAAAGACTAGCAAGTCATGTCTCTACAACAGTAAATATTAAACAACGCACAGAATAGTATACAGCTATGCATTTATATATGATACAATTGTGCCGCCTTTATACAATGCCAATCAAATTGTTTACTTTTTTCTCTAAAATATCTTTATTTAAACAATTTCTCATTCAAAAACTATACAATTATATCCGCCTTGTCAGGGTCCACCTATAAGCCTGCTTTGAACAGAAAGAAACTGGCATTTAAATGTTGGATTTTTATCTAAATGTTACATGGAAAGTTTAGACTTGCAGACTGGACCGTGTTTTTGTCTACAGTTCAACGGCCATTTTCCAAAGATACAGGAAAGGTTTTTCAGAGTTGAATTATTTGGACAACAGTTTATCAGTATCGGAAGCAACAACAAAAACTTTTCTAAAAATTGAAAATATGCCTTTTTGTTCCCCCAATATCATTAAATGTAGCAACATTTACTAGTAGGCCCTAATATTCCAGTGTTCAAATGTTGTATGCTAATTTGTTCTTCTGCAGGTCACCAACTGCAAACTTTAATTTCACTTCTTTTCCAGAACATATCAAAGATAAACAAGGATAACACCAGATAAGTACCACTCTACGTTTAACGAAAGCCACAATGTGAATCTGCTTGAGTGGCTTTGTGGGGGGAAAGCGAGACTCTTACCTCATTAAACCTGATCAAATCTAGAAAGTTATGTCATCAAATCTGGCCTGCCTCTTATAGTGGACTATCAGGACACATATCAAATGTAACCACCTCACTTTAATCATTTCAAAAACTAGCACTCGCCTGACCTAGCCTTCCGTCGGATTTTACGCATCCGTCGATTCCACTCATCCTTCCATGGCAACACGATGCTGTGTCTGTTGGCGTATAGTCCTTCCTGGTCTTCATTCTCATTGTTGTCACCCAGGATCAGATACTTCTTGCCCAGCCGGAGTTTGGGACACTTGCAGGCGAGGTCGTGACGAGGCACGTATAGGAACTGATCACCGCGTCGGATGCGTTCACTGCCGCGCTTGAAGACTGACATGACGTTGATGGTGAATTTGACAAAGTTCTCCCCCATCTCGCGGGATAGAACGTGGGCTTGGATGACTGGGAAAAAATTAGGACGAAATAAGAAACATACTTTTTTTTTACTATGGCAGGAAAACATATTTTTAAATGCACATCAAATGACAACCGGGGAAATTATCTCCTGGAATATGGAAATAATTTCTTTAATTTTATACCATGACAAACTTCTTTTTTCAAAATCTCCTTTGCAGCACTATTTCAAATGAAAACCTTATTACCCCAAACTCCGCAGAATAGAACATTAATAGATATTTTGCACTCAGCATTTTGCATCCCACATCTGTGTTGAATGAGCTCGTGAAACCTCTAACATCCCAACAAAAATCATTCATTTTTTTTCTTACGATGTAAAACATGAGCTATCTTGCCCTATGTTGGCGGTCTCCCAAATTGTCAATATCTTTCTTGGAGGGCGCTAGTCAGAGGTCATAAACACCAGTTTTCCGTGTGGCCAGGGATCATGCCCAATTTTACGATACAACCTGGGAAGCGACATTGTGGGATCACAATCATTTGTTTCCAAAGAAGTTTCGATTCTCACTTCTGCTGTTTAATAAAAAAACAAGTTCAATTTGAGGATTTGAAATGGAACACAATCAACCAATACAGAAGCTCTTCTTAATTAGCAACCACATGCACTGCATGGATTGGTTTACTGGATGTATCAATTTCGCTGATTGACCAATGGGAACCACCCGTATAAAGCTGTTGGTTTGTGATCTTTCCAAGTGAAAAAAAACCCGTAGATATAAAGTGTCTGTCAGCGTGGAGTGTTTTGACTAAGAGTTCTCGCACCTAGTGTCAGAGGTTGCAGCAGAACTAACAACTGTGGCAGCTGGGATTCAGCCACAAGTTTCGACAAAAGTAAAAGAGCAAAATAGATTTGCCTTAAGGAATGAAACTGGGCAGACTGAGGAACCACACAGTACAATGCTACCATATCACAGAGCCTACTTGAAATACATTTTTCACCCCCAAATTCCTTAAAAAAAAAGCCTCGGTCTTTTTTTTCTCCATTTGTGTGTTGACAGGGGAAACTGAAATCGTTTAACACTGACGGATAACCGTATTTATGAAATGCCATTCAAATAAAGAACCAGGGTTCTTAAATGTTAGCCTTCGTTTTTTGTTGGGGCGTAGGGCCTAAGACCATTTGGCAACAGCCCCTGGTCATTGTATAGGATTTACAGCCAATTTGTTCCTTTCCCACACATATCTATGACAACTTTGATTGTTCAAGCCCCAATCCACTGCTTTCCATTTCTGATCCCCCAACTCTTACCCACACCTCCAGGAACAAAACCCGACTTGTTTTCTCTTTTCTATTTTTTTTAATCCACTTTAACGGTTGGGCAAACAGAATGTTCTCCGTAACAGTTTCTCTAAACAGGTAACCAACAGGCTATTTACAACTGAGTACTCAAAAGCATGGGCATAAACTGAAATCTAATTTCAGAACTTAAAAAAGGCCTCTAAATAGGTAAATCTTTAAATCTGATGTAAGGTTGTCTCAAAATATGTAGGAGTTTAAAGCATATAACAAATTCTTACAGAAAAGGTTATAGGTTAGTTTGAGAGCTACTTGGTGATGTTACGGGGTGCAGCATTTAATTGTTTGCACTGCTTACATTTGGCATAAATTAAAGCTCCGAAGCAGTACGATATCTGTTACTACAGATGTGAACCATTCGTTTAATTCTTTGCCTTTAATTCTACAGAAAGCAAAAAAGTCCAAAAAGTCTGGTGAGCAAGTTAGTTACCACATACACAACCGAGGCCTTAATCAATGATCCAAGATTTGCAAACATTAGTTTTGGAAGGGACATTTTTGGGGCGCCTCGATAGATAACAAACCCAACCAACTAAATTCTGCTTTTCTTCACTGTCATACCGGTACCTACATATTTAATAAGTGGGTTGGCAAGGTGTATTTTACCTGCGACTTTCCCTTACTTGCAATTCTGAAAAGAGTCCATAATGGACCCTATATTTATGAGTCACTCGTTATCCAACATGCCATAAGCAGCACAGAGCCCCTTATCCCCCAAACCGTTCCCCAGACACCCCTCCTATATCCCAACCCCCTCCATTCTATCCCCACGAGTAACTCCCCTACACATGCTTTGATTTTTGTTTTTCTAAATAGGCTCGTTTTTCCCCTTCACAATTCACCCTGACTGTCTGGCCATTGCTTGAGTCATACATGTAAATCTAAGACTACAGGAGGTGATGTACAAGATGTATGCCCAGCAATCGATAACCTCTTTCACGTACAGGTGGAACTCAAGCATATAGAAGCCATCTAAAGATGAGCCAATGCCTTCAGGTATTTTACATATACTGCACTTCAGGATAACTTGTAAAGCGAAACTTTGAATTATAAGTTGAGGAACTGATCAATATAGAACCATAGAGAATGTACTTCAATTTTATCTTCATGGTGTTGAAGAGTTTTGCTTGTCAGCCCAAAGCACGTTTCCGTACCGCCGCAAAATCAAAATGCCAGATCTTACAGTCGCATTGCAGTACATGAAATTGGAAATCTGTGAAGCAGAGCCACCCGAGGCAAGAAGTGATGAGTCAGTCTGCATCAGAGAGGAATTCAATACCTTCTTGGGATTAAAACGCTGATCGATAAAACAAACAAAAACAGGGCCGATGTTCTGGAATGCATGCAGGAGTAGATTGGGATGGCTACCCCCTTCTCTCTCAGCAATCAGTGGGGAAAAGTCACATTTTTCCCAAATAATATATTGGTATGTTTTGTTTTTACTTGTTGTATGTATTAAAGTTCTCGCCTTACACTGCTGTGGCCCAGGTTCGGTTCCTACCCTGGTCCACAACTCTACATGTTGATTAGGTTTTTAGCCCCTGCCTGATTCCATCAGTTCCCCCCAGTGTATTCTTCTGGAGTTTTCCTCCCAACTAAAGCCGCGTTCGCATTGGACTTAATTTTGTCAAAAGTTACCGTACGTGATTGTCAAAGTTTACGGTGTTAAATCCTCCGCTAGAAGCTTGGGCCTGTAGATCTTACTGTTGCGGAGGGTAAAATGGACAATTTGACAATGTTACCGCCTGTCCGCATTGGATTTAATTTGGTTAAAGTCTCCGTAGGTTTTACCAAAAAAGTCCAATGCGAACGCGGCTTAAAACTGTCATTTCTTCTCGTATTCTTACAGGATTCTTTAGGCTTGTAAGCTACAGTGCATATACCATATCTTTTGAGGGATCCTTGTTTTCAATTACCATCAAGATATAAAGAAATAAGTATTCACTTTAGCTCTGTAACCGTTCATGTAGCAATCCCCTTCAATCGTCATCCTAACCTCTTTATTAATCCCATGTTTGATCCTTAGGGAGGCACAATATTCCAAGCAAAATATTTTTCATAAAATGTCAAATTCTTAGGGTACTCTAGAGACAATTTTTCCCAAAAAGACTTTGTGCAAGACTTGTCACATTCGTTATCCCAAAACATTAAACTTTTCCTTTTTCTTAATGCCACAGGGAGGTAGGGATTAATATACAAAATATATTTGTGTATACAGGGTGTCTCTAAAAAAAGTATACCCATTTTCAAATTCATATTATTGCAAAATTACTGAACATTTCCGAAAAAGGCAAATGTCTGTTGAAAGGGTAGAATGCCCTCTGTCCAATGGTATAATGTTCATTATGTCATTGCCATGGATGACTGAACAAACAAGACAGTTATGAGAGGTACTGAAATCAGCACTGTGACAAGTTGGGACGATAAGTCGGGCATGAGACTAAGATGCCAGTTATGCATTAACAGGAATGGTGACCACCACCTTGCATTTGTCAGGAAAGAGACCCTGTCATAATTTTTCCAATTTGTTCAACCTCAAACAGCAAAAGAATTTGTCCTTAAAAACACCTGCCGGAGCTTCGTCGCTCAAGTAAAACCAACTTGTCACAGTGCTGATTTCAGTACCTTTCATAAATGTCTTGTTTGTTCAGTCATCCATGGCAATGACATAATAAACCTTATACCATTGAAAAGAGAACATTCTACCCTTTCCACAGACATTTGTCTTTTTCTGAAATATTCAGTAGTTTTGCAATAATACCAATTTTAAAATGGGTATACTTTTTTTAGAGACACCCTGTATAGTACTGCAAATACCCATGCATGATGAATGTACATTGCTCCATCATCAATCTCAAGTTTGCCTGTTTTTCCTCACCGCTCATTCTTCAAAGACAAAAATGCCCTGAGCTTTTTCTCTGTAAAGGATCGTCCCTTACAAAATCCATACACTGTCATCCAGTTGGACAAACATCACTAACGCCAAATTGGATTTTCTGTGTACAGAATGCACATTGAAATACAATACAGTAATCTTTGCAGATAAGTGGCATAAAATGTATAGGGACCTAGAAAGAAATGTTTCACCGCGTTTAATAAAAAAAGTGTACATGTAGTTTCCCTTAAGGGAAATTTGTGGACTGGCTTCCGTTCCTTAACGTTGAATTACCTGCTCTTAAGGTATCATTGACAGCAGGTTAGTCATGTGAAAGCATTATTACTGATCGCTTTTAAATTAAATGACTGGTTTTAGTGCAACTGCAAGGTGGTCTGCCGGCAAATACGTAGATCATTAATCTGGAGAAAAATATCTGCCGTATCCTGGGGGCCTGTGTGTGGAAATGAGTTACTGTAGACTGTCTTGGGGTTAATGACCAAGTGAAGAAGAGATACTGGATGCAAGGGACTGATCAGATAAAACAACTGTGCGGATTGGATACTAACAGACATCCAGAACTGGATGCTCCAATCAAAATGCACGTTATAAAAAAAAAATGAGTCTTGAAAGAGCCAAGTCTCAGAGGGGACTATTAAACAGGCTTTGTTATTGGTGGCTTTAAGGCTTGGGATGTTAAACTCCAATCACTAGCTGGAGGAGTTCAGCCTATGCGGGGAGTAAGAGCCCCGCTGATTGGTTGCTTCGGGCTCACAAGGGTAGTGCACTCCTTTTAGTGGGTGGGTTCTGGGTTCTATATTAAAAAAACACAGAGGGGAATGAACTCCAACTAGGCCTTAGTATAATTCCGACACGCTTTAAAAAACATACTTCTGTCAATCAGCATTTCTAGTAAACTGTCGGGCATGCCACCAACATGGCTCACAATTGTTTGGTCTTTTATTAACGGCTGTTTCTTGAATAAACATTGCCTGAATAATTTAGCCCTAAAATATTTACGGGGTCAAAAGGGAACAGCTCCCATTTTCTATTACACTGCTGAAGTTGACCGTCAATAATTTCAAGTATTCCTTGTTGATAAAATGTAACTATCTTTCAGCTATTCCCCTCTTGCTCCTTCAAGACCGTCAAACTAATTTCAATATTTTTTCTGACTTAAATTGGAGATCTAAATTGTTGGTTTCTTTGAAATGAAACAAGGCTCCTCAATTGTTAACTATAAATACTGTCGATTTTCTACTTTTAGAGAAATTACCTCAGATTTTGTGTTGACTCAGATTTAGTTTTGTCACAATTTAATGCATAAATACGGGTATGTTTTTAAAACAAGTTTGCTCTAAATGAAAGGTAAACTAGATGAAGAAATTATCTGAATATAAAACCAGATATTATTTTATGCTTTTAACATAAACAAGTAAACAAAATTGTTAGATTTATTGCTGTTTAGGAAACGCTGCATAATCCAAACCCCTATCAAGACGACCATTCTGAGCTGTTTTTTTGCTATACAATCACTTTGTGTGATTAGATCTGCCCACAATTTCTAAATTGGGAGCCTGTAATTAAGTTACTGTCGGCTCTTCACGAGACCCTAGTAAACACTGCAGAAAAAAGGCTTCCCTTTCGGTTGTCAACTCGCATGAAGCTTATCGGCAAGTTTTTTTCCTAAAGTTCACCACAGTTCTACTAGGCCGGCAGCACCTCTAGGCATAAACACTGCCCAAAACCTGCAAATGTACTATGCCTACAGAACCTTTTGTATTCCTTGAGGTTTTTGTCCAATTTCAGAAGCAAAGAAAGAAGAGAAGAAAACAGTAGCGAAGTGGATACTCACCTTATACTGTTGCGGACACTAAGTATTACCAGTGGCACAAATTGCGGTATAGGCCACTGCGCCGTTTGTTTAATTCTTTGTGGCCTTTTGTCGGAGCAAGATTTGACACTGAAAAGTTGTGACAATCTGGGAATGGTGCATTCCGACATTCTTAGGGTATATTTTTGAGTCCAAACACCACCCCCCACCCCCCCCCCCCTCCGAAAAGCCAATTGTTTTCCACACGTGCATTTTCTTTCTTGGTGGTAAAGGACGCACTTGTTATTTCAATACTGGTTGTGCAACCTGCACAATTTTAAATTGTGTATTTCCGTGTCTTTTGGGTGTGGCACTCTGTCCAACAAATTTCAATAGGATTGTTACATGTAGTTTCTTAGCATTAGTTAGTTAAAATTTTCAATAAAAAATCAGCAAACAAATTGATCAAATTAGTTTCAAATTTCACAAAAGAAGAGTTCCTGTTAAAAATTCCGACACCAATAATGTGTACATTTAATGTTGCTAACTCTAGAATGATAAATATAGTATAAGTGCAATAGTTTAGTTTTTCCTCATTTTCGTCGTTCATGATGTGTTAGCAGGGAAATCCATCACATGGAACGTTTTACGCTCAACACAACATAACACAGCTATTAAAATGGTAAAATCTGGCTATTTAAAACTAAAGTAAAGATTGAAGTTGTAAAGTAGAATTTGACAACACAAGGTGTAATTTCTATAGCTACTCTGGCCAGTAAAAACTTGGAGGGCTTCAATATTGGATACGGACAAACCCTTTGGGTGTTTGGTCTTTTATTACAAAACCGCACGTTTTCCAGCGCGATATTGATCTAAGGAAACAGTGATAGCATCTCGCTGTCTCAACACGTTATTCCCTCCCGGCAAACTAACTCAATAAAAAAAAAGTGTGAACAAAATAGTCTGGGCTTTTTAACAAAGTAGACAGTCACTGATTTGTAAAAGTCTTTGCGGTGCATGCTCCATACAAATACATATGAAACCCTAAAGACGCTTCAAATGTCGGCTCTCTTCTGAATTTTTTAGAGTAAGTTCATGCTTCCGTTTGACACCTATTCGATCACATTTTCATGTGCAAATCAGCTTCTTCCAATTTTAGCTTAATGTCTACAGATGTGCGGAACCATTTTGTAATTGCTGTCATAAGTGTGACACACTACTGTTCATGACTGAGCTACTTTTTGAAGGACTTTTAATCAAGTTAAGATTTTTCAGCATCCTGGGTCTAAAATGTCACATTTTGGGTGAACTCTGTGTTCAAATGTATAACTGAATGTCCAAGGATACCAGCTTTGTCCAACTGAAAAATAGCTAAAGTCACTGTATAGCCAATAAATTGTACTGGTTTTAAGACAATTAAAAAAAAAACATTTCCGGGTCTATAAGCCTCAAATGAACGGGAAATGATAACAATTCTGAGGTGTTCGAAATCCGATATTGGTGTCTGGCAATGAATGCCTTCCAATCCATGCAGCAGTGAACCACATATTGACTGAGGATTGACCATTGTGTTCTTCTTTGTTTCTGCACTATAACCTAACCCTATTAACCTAACGCTTATGATTTAGGACGCTTATGATCGAGGACAAATATTTACAAAGAAACCTTCATTCGAGGATTCTAATTAAGGAGACCTTTGTTCTCGTTTGTCTTTTTCGATCCTCAGTCGTAACCCCAATTTGTTTCAGAATGAGGAAACTTACTCAGAAAGTTTTCATGACTAATTTAGTTGCACAGGATGTGTAAATCTGGGAGAGGGTAAAAAAAAGGGGGACAACTAGCCTGATCTATCAGCCATTTAATTCCCAGCCGTCTTAAACAAATAGCAAAAATCTTAAGCAGCGTTTTTTTCCAGTGAAACCCGGCTACATATCTTTGTGAACTCTGAAGTTGAAGGTCGTTAAGCGTGTTGATTACTGTCAGCATCTAGACACTTTCTGTACCCCTCCTTAAAAATTGTCATCAATCATGATTTCAGGAAGAAACAAGCAAACATGTCACTCTTAAAAAAGGTTCGAGCTTGGAAAATGAGTGTACAAAATGTTTAGGAAAAGGGATCTTAATAATTTTTCTAAAATACTAGAACCTGACAATTTATCAACATTATAAGAGTCAAATAAGTTAAGAGGGCCTAATATTTCGATCTTAACAAGATCTTCTTCAGAGACATAATGGCTGTGTACACGAAACAAACATATATAGGGCAACATTATAAAAGAAAAACTAAAAGGATATTGCTTACAAGAAGGCCTACATGTACTTGGCCTACGTTAGCAAGCAAACAGGTGGTCCCAGCTTAACAAGCTTTCACAGAATATTCCTAAAAACAATGTCAACCACAGCACCCCCCCCCCCCCCTCAATTCTAATGACCTTATAAAACCCAGTGACAGTATGGCATATACACAAATCATACTTGTATCTCCCAACATGCAAACTTTAGTCATACAAGATACATTATTGTTTCAGGACCTAGGTCATACAAAGCACGTATGTGAACATCCTCTATATTTGAAACAATCCATTGTTATTTTAGGAAGGGCAAATTGATGGAGACAGGTTAAACTGGAAGCTGACTACCCCCCAATTTCCTGTTCAGTTCCCCACAGGTTGTCTGCCTCTTATTCAGCGCAGGAAAATGTCTTTGTTGTGTTCCAGAATGGCTTGCACTTTTCCAAAGCAGGCACATTTACATTCTGGTTTACACAGTGACTTACAGCACACAGTCTGTAGGCCTTCTGGCTGTAAGACTATAGTGTTCATTTCAAAGTTTCTTAGTTCGATTATTTGTTCATCATATTGAAACAGAATGTTGTTGAGTGTGGTGGCATTAAAGTTTGAAGTGATAAACTCAAGATCTAGGTAAACTAGGGGATTGGGGGTTTGAGTCCGGTTTGGTACTTTGCCATGCTGTTCTTAGGCAAGACAGCTTACCACAAGTTCCAATTATTAGACTTACCATAGTCTGTCCTGCAGTACCTCTTGTGGCTGATCTTAGTGCTCTTTGAACAACCTGGACATTCATCTGTAAGTTGAGAAAAAAAGAAGGAAAAGTAAAGAAATTAGAGAAGTAAGTGTCACTAAAACTCACTATAAAACTCTCACCAAGTTGTGTATTTTGTTACAATTTTTCACAGAATTATAGCAAAATCTGATATAACCTGGCATACAAATTGCTTGCCTGCTTGAAATCATAACGATACCATTATCTTTAGAATTTACACCTTCAATCAAAATAGTTGACACAAGTTACGAGTATTATGGGTGTTAGGTCTTCATGTTACGCCCTTTCGCAGTAATAATATAATATAATATAGCTTGTAATCTGTAGCGAGGAATTTCAACACATTGTATTAAACTGTGAAAAGTGGGTCACTGAATTCATAGTAGATTCATCTGTGCATGAAAACAAACGATGTATTTGTAATATTACATCATATTACTTCAGTGTTTACAATTTATGTTGTAATATTTTATTACATTCTTCAAGAACAAGGAGGCTATTATTGAATAATTTATTACGCCAAATGTTATCCACTATTGTTTTTCGTTTTGTTCACAAAGTTATGTGGACCAGTGCCAAATATAAATTCCGCTTCCATGAGTTGATTTATGTTTGATATCAGTTAGAGAAATAATGTATCATTCTATGTCTGTTCCAGATGTTGAATTGGGTTCACAAACAATGTATTTTTATATTGCTGGCTGATACAAGAATCTTTGCCAGTTTATTGGACTTTTTTTGTTAGACCAAGGTCATGAAAAGTTGAATATTGTTGATTCACGGTCTCCTCTGTTATCAATGAGAATAAATGAGACTTGCAGTTTCATGTATACAATTTCTTTAAATGGATAAAATTGTTTTGAATTTAGCCATGTTGAGGAATGTATCAAAAATGCGAGAACGTTTGTTGGAGTAACTGGAAGGGATTCATGTAATACTCTAACCCCTTGAGTGCTTTTAATAGAAAGTCTCCTGAATCCTTCAAAGTCCATTACGTTTATCATGCAAAAACTGCTGGTGTCCTGAGTCCATCTGAATCCACCAGTATACACTCTGGAGAAATCTTGAATCCATCAACAATCCATCAGCAAAAGTTTGATGGATTCTGATGGATTCAGGATATGCTGGCATACAAATATTTTGCCGTATTTCTCCATAGAAAGCCCACCAACTCAAAATCCATTTTGCAGTACTGCAGAGTCCTGCAGTACTGCTAGGCTTAAATTCATTAACCCCATTTTGAATCTATCAGAATCCACCAGTTTGTTCAATATAGAGGTATCTTGAATCTGCTGAACTCCTCCATAAAAACGGAATGGATTTTGAATGATTCAGGTACATTAGGGTAAAAGAAAATTATAATGTTGTGAAGCATTCAATTCGACATAGCAAAATGTCTCTGGTGTTATGACCCAACCCTTTCTTCATTGCTAGATATGCCATCAATTCCGCAGCTCACCGATCCATGAATATCTGGGCAGTTTGATGAACCAGTTTATTGAGAGGCCCCTGAACTTAGTGAGTGAATGCGCTGAAACCAACACTGTTAACTTATGTCACATTATACTCTCATGTTGCATGCACTTACACCATGGAGCTATCAATCATGTTAATTGCCTAAATCTAATGTAGTGTAAGAACATTGTTTGCATACCTTCAAAAACAATGGTCACATTATTGTCACATAATCTCAACATCTCCTAGGAATAGGACATGACACATAACCTTATTCTTGACACCATTTTTCTCTCAGTAAATATTACCCAAGCCCTGATTTACACATCCATAGTTGACATTATTGACTCAAGTTCCAAATAAATTGGTTTAGTGTGAAGAATTTTGGGTCAAGGACATCTGCTACTAGTCTGAGGTAAATGGCCACAACAATGGTCTAAATTTGTACAAATATTAAACAAAATAAAATTTAACTGTTCACATTACGACAACATTAATGCCTAAAGCTATCAACCCACATCATCGCATGGGTAGTTTAAAGAACTTACAGTGAATCAAGTCCATTCACATGTACTATAATGTACATGTAGAAGCTAGTTTTTTTCCCAAGAATGCACTGTATATTTTGAAAGGAGTAAAAAATGAGTTATATTCTAGCACCTTCTGGCTTACAATGGCTGACCTATCCCTACATAGGACACTACAAACATCAACACAAAGACATTTACATCTTTAAGGTCTTATTTAATGACACATCATTTTGCTCAATTGGACAATGCTTTGCTTCTCCAGGTGTGCCGCTCCTAAGGTCAGAGGTTAGACAAGGTCACAAGGGTCAACTTAGCTTCCTGTTTAAGGCCATATTTTTTCCTGGCTCCCTCCATCAATTCAACACATCTATCTCTGTCTTGAATTTTAAACACTTTTTTTTCAAGACCAGGTGTTCGCAAGCACTCATGCTCATCAGGTGTGTATACTTATTATCCACCACACCTTCTTGTGTTGTGGGTCAGAGGGTGAAAGGTCATAGGGGTCAACTTAAACAATATTTTGTTTACACTATGCACCCTGTGTGGGAAATTTGTTTGAGAATTTTCGACATACATTTTTTGGCTTTTGCACGTCAACAGAACAGGGGATCTTGTTGAGTCTGATCAACCTGAAGATTTACCAGATAAAATAAAAACGTCCATCACATTCACAATATATCCAACCTCATAAGGCAAATCAAACAAAGTAGATCACGATAAGAAAATATAATTAGAAAAACATAGAGGAGCACACACCTTTAATCCTTAACTGTCTCTTGAATACAAATTAGCGAAGAAAAGTCTCTGAGAGAACAATTTTATATAAAATCACTTGAACATCACTATCATTGGGTTGAACCTGGGAGCAGAAAAATGCTATTTACGTTTAAGCGCTAATAATATTGTTATTTAGAATATTTCTGGTATGGTAAAATATTTGCTTATGTTGTCATACTTCCCATACTTCACCTTTTCTCTCCATGCTCATATCAAAATCACTTGTTTTCCTATCTAGTTGTTTATAAGCCAAGGTTTTTGTTTGCCTCCCCCTCCCCTCAGACAAATCACTCAGATCAATAGATCAATAGATCTGTGTTCCTAGCTTACTTGTTTTCTTCACCACAACACCTGTTCTGAAACCAGATGTACCCTTTATCCAACAGTATTAATAAGCAAGCCTCCTAGATTCCTTCTGATGAGAGGTAATTTGCTGGCATTATAGGCTCTATCTTATGGCAAAGACAGCCTCACAAGAGTTCAGTCTAAACTGGCACACTTGAGTGATTTACGTCTTGCCAACACCTTAATTGTTTCTTCTGGTCTGTTATCAGTACCTATGGTTTCTCCATCTCTGCTATGATTTGCGGGGTGATAAGGAGACATTTCTTTTTTTACCAAAATACCAGCAGGGGTTGGGCACCAAAACAAGATCTGTACTCAAAATATATTTTCAAGAAGCTGTTCAAAATGTATTGCTGTAAATCAGAGAGTTAACCTAGGACGTTTTTCAAACCCCTGGCTCCGTCCTCGACTTCGTCTCCAGCACATTGCCAAACTGCATGAATGAAGCCTGAGACGAAGACGAAGCTAGGGTTGAAATGACCCTGGTGTCTTCCTTGTACTTATTTCACTCACTGGCTGGCTGTGACTGCCACTTGCGAGTTGGGCAGTTCTATTGTATAGGATCACACCTCGTAATGTCAATGAATTGACAAAGACACTATGGCTTCGCGCATACTAAGTCGCGCATACTTCGTTCACAATTTGTGCGCAAACCATCACGCACCAAGCTGTGTGTTTCTATCTTTGTGGCTATCAAAATGGGTGAAGCTAGAAGAGACCATGGGCCAAGGGGAACCCCCTCATTTGTGTTGGTCATTGTGTTGTCGGAATCTCAGGAATTCCTTTTAGCTATCTAGGGGAATGTGTTAGGTAATAATAGTCTGGACCCTTGTGTACAGGGTAAAGGAACAAGGTGGGGATTGGAGGAAGTACCAATCTGATATCATTTGCTATAATAATTCTCCCTAATCTAATAAATAAACCACTTGAATAAATCCTGGTCAAAACAGGAAGGTCAGACAATTATGTGTCATAATCCTGGGTCTTAAATCTGTCATTCCTACAGGTGCTGAAATACCAAGGCTAATGTAGGGAGAGGTATTCCTGTTGACATTTAACATGTTTATGGGACATTTATAGAGAAATCTGAGGTGTTTTTGTTGTGACCCAAATATGAACCCACTTGTGATATGAAAACAAAATCTTTCTAGCAACAGACAGATACAAATCCAAGTCTAACTTTCATGTCCCCAAACAATCAACATACCTTGGATTTTGTTCCGTTTTTTTCCTCACAAATACATGTACATCCTAGGACGAATAATTACCCACAAAAAGTCAGGTATTGCATTCTCCTTATTTCAGAGTCAATATTGAAAGTGTACATGCAGAATTTTATTCTAGCAAGCTGTTTGCAGAGCACATAGGGGAGGTAAACAATCTCAACAAGCACAACTTTAACTAAAGAGCCCCACCACAGAAAAAAAAATAAAACAAATTCAGCTGCACACAATTATTTCATGTCTGGCTGTCGTACATTAATTACGACTGTATAACTATAAGGACTGTCACAGAAAATATACCTTTTTTCCCCCCATAAGCAAAGTTGCACTTGCTATTTAAAAATTCTCCTTACCCAATGTTGTATGTACATGTACAGGTTGAACATTGTACTGCAGCCGAGTGGACTACAGCCTCTTTCAAGACTTATCATAAAAAATATATAATATTAGCATAGAAATGATCAGACGGATTTCAATTTCAGCCTGGATATGATATTACTACTACTGACCTGGGGAAGGTTCCTGGGGAGAAGGGCTACTTGTGATGTCATCCGGTGGTGGAATTCCTGTCAAAACAAGATACAAAAGAAGCTTATTATTACTAAGTCATAAACACCTACCTATTTGTTGAGAGCCCGTCACGTTAAACAGTTATAAAACACCAACTGGTTGGAAACACCTTTTTCTGATGTCGCTTGAAATGTCGACTCCATTATATGTGAAATATATTTTACAAATTTGTTATTCAAAATGTGATTTATTACCAGTTTCAATATTATGCAATCTGTTGTGAATGGTAGGCACATAGTATCTTGAGAATAAGCTAAAACCATTGATCAGGTTTAAAATATGTCTAAATATCAAGGATGATAAAATTATAAAAATTTAAGAATTCGTTTCTTTGCCCTATTTATTGTGGAAAACATTATTTACCTCATTATCAAAAAATATATACTGAATCACTAAATAATGATAATATTTTCATTGTACATTCATTCTCTCAGTTTTCTCTACACCTTTAAGTATTCCGTTTCTCTAAAATAATGTGAAACAGTAACAAACCACTTCAACTCTTTGGAGTGGTTTATCACTGTATTAACTCAATCAATCTAGAAGTGAATTACTTCCACTTTTTGTTAAAGAGCATGTGAGCATTTTCACTCTTTTAATACAGTATGTGCGACATAGTTGCATTTTGAACTACAAGTTGAGTCATTCAAAAGAAGATGTTAGATTTTGCAAAATTGGTCTCCACCCGGCCCTAACCACCCCTTTTCCGGTGGGAACAAACCTTCCAATATTAAGTCTTGTCGAGTGTAAAAGTGAGCATTTTGTTTCATTTCCTTTCGAACAATTATTAAACTCTTTTGGGGAACATGAATCATTCATACATGTATTTGTTTTTCCGGAGGCTGAAAAGTACTAAATTGACTAAAAAAAGTCAAGAAAACTGGTTCGCCTATACGGAGTACCAACTGGCTTTGCCGGGCAAGCTTAAAGGCTGAGGGGTCAAAAAAAAGAAAAGGCGGTAAGAAAAAAACATCTGTCTTGCGCTGATAGGATTTGAGAAAGAGAATCGCCAGAATGTCCCGCAGCAATTTTCACACTAAAGGGATCCCTAACTGCGTTTTCTTCAAAAGCTTCGTCTCAGGTGACAGAAGGTTTTTTCTTCCATCGCAGGTTTCTCTGTTTTTGAGTGTACGTGCCCTAGAATATCTGTTCAGCTTGTCTGCAAAAGAGAGACAAAAACATCTGCTGGACAGTGAAAGATTTTGGCAAGGAAATCTCTCGGATATCCTGCAGCAATGCATCAGGCAGTTGATGCACTCGCAGAGCCACTTTGGCAAATATCGCTTTCCGTCCCCCTTTTTTCTCTGAGAAATCGAAATCCAGCATCTCTGAGATTAAAATGGGGAAAAGGGGGGAATTACTTATTAGGACAAGAGTCTTGTTTTCCAGATGATCCTGAAACACCTCAGCTCTAATGGAATTTTGCTGGAGAGCATTTCGTAGAATTGATTTGCCCTCTCTCTCTTTTGAAATGTGACTCAGAATTCGTAAGACTTGTTGCATACTAATCAAATTACTGATGGATTTTTTTAATCTGTTTTGAAAACCTTTACACATTATTTTTTATTTTATTTTTGGTAATGCAGATTGTAATATTCAAATTTGCAGAATATTGAAAAACAAAGTTTGCCAAATTATGATTAATCTGCATTCACAATTAAAATTTGAATCATAATGAAGTTGGTCATTAAAGAAATTATATCTACGTAACTCCTTTTTAATACTTGAATGCCAATTCAGTCACAGGCATCCCTAATAATCTCATCAGCTTGATTTATTATTTGATTCTTAAGTTTTGGTACCAAAACACAGGGTGCTGGAATTTTAAGTGAACGTGAATAATACTCTAGATCAAGAACAAAATGAGATAGTACTGAAAGGAAAGGGGATTAATGTCATAGTACTTATAAGTACAGCCTCCGCTGAGCAAAGACAGAATTCCAGCCAAAATATCCTGTTCTTGGCTTGAGGCTTAATTTCCTCCTGCACATAAATGTGCTCAGTGATATTTGCCCTGGGAATGTATTCCCCTCATTCTTCAAGAGGAAGAGCGGGAACCTTCAGACTTAAGCTGTAGGTCTCCGTTTCTTAACACCTCTGATTGGTGCGAAATCCTTAGGTTTCCCCTGGAGAGATTACGGAGCCTTTGAAGGAAATGCTTAATATCAGGACAGATGAGATGAACAGATGTGGGGGAAGAAACTAGCACAAGGTGATAGAAACAAGGGAGGGGTGTGACAAGATTAGAGTATTGAGTGGAGTCTTTGTTGGGTCTTAGTTTGTCTGAGATGTATACTAAAATATCACTTAGTAGGGAAGAAATGAACCCCAGATAGACAGTGGTATTTAGGTACTAAGGCTTTTGATATGGGTTCAAATCAGAATATCATCAAGAAAGGTACATTAAAAATGCTAAATGCCACCACTCTATCCCTTCTGATTTTACGGAGGAAAATCTCAAGCCTACTTAATTCTTGTCGTAAAATACCTTCTTGGGATGAGAAAATCTAACAGATAGACAGACAGATAGACAGAGAGACAAATGCTGGCAAAAACATAACCTCCTGGCAGAGGAGATAATGTCATAAATAAACTCCCAAAAATGACCACTTGTGCGCTCTGAACTTTGACACTGAGAAAAGTTCATCGTGCAATGTACTTTTTTTATTTTCCTGCGGGTGTTGGGAGGCAAATCTCTCCAGGGGGAAAAGATAGGGATCTTCCCAAGAAATTCATTAGATGTTTTGCCGATTTGGGGGATGATTGAATTGGAAGCAGCCACGTGCAATCTGTGGACAGATATGCAGGGCGGTTTAAAGTCTGGCAAGTCTATCTGTGGCACAGACAGCAGGGTGGTGACTGATCGGGCATTTGAGGTTCTGGGTGGTTGCTTTGGGGAGGAGGGGGGGGGGGGGGGGGGGGGGGGTGGTGTGAAGGAGGGGGGGGGGGGGGGTGTGAAGGGGGGGTGTGAAGGGGGGTCAGAGTTATAGGGCAATGACCAGGGCCAAAGGACAACCAGAGGTGTTAATATCTTACTTCCCATGCATTATTTCTCTCTACAAAACCTTTGAACTGTTTTAACAACTGGACTTGTATCTACTTTAACAAACTTGGCCCTAAAAGGCTTGGTAAAGAGCATCACTAGATCAAGTTGACCGTGAGCAAGGCTTATATTGTCAGTGTGCCTCTTAAAGGTTGAAACAGGCCTTTTGTAAAATTACAGGTCGTATCATTTATTCACAAAGTGGGATTTTTGTATTCAAGGATTTACCGATTAATCTTTAGGAGTATTATATTTTTTTCAATCTGTCCAAGTCTACCCAAATAGCCAATAATCTTGACACAATCTTTTCCCCCTTGCTTTTTGCCTGTGGATATCGCAGGAAAAAATAGCACAAAGCCACAAAATAATGAATAAGAATCACAAATATTTTAACCCAGATTATTCAAAGAAACATCCAGGTATTCGGTGAGTTATTTATCATTGCCATCGGAGAGGATTAAAGGATTTGCAGTTTTGTTTTCATAGTTAACCATTCATCTTTTGTAAAAAAAACTCTCGAATTATTTGCAAAAAGAGGGAGTATTTCAAAAGCTTCAGTTTTGCTACAGTCAACAATTATTTGTTGTTATTACTGAAATGGTTGATACCATCGTAAGGCTTCTGGGAAAATAAACAAAATAATGATTGGGATTTATTTGGGGGTATTAACTGTTTGGAGAGAGTTCCATGGGTTATACAAAGAGCAAGGAATGGGACAATAGTTGCCGATCTTTGGTCGAATTTACTTTTTATTTTGAATATTGAGTTCCACAAAAAAAAAAATTATGTGGGTGCAGTGGTATTTTCCGGGCTGACGGGCTAACTTGTGAATTTGGTTTTCAGTCACTTTTATGAGTTTCACTCAAATGTCATTTCAGTTTTTCTACGATATCTAAAACTGTTTCTTCACAAAATATTTCTGTAGGTTTCTTTTATTTTATTTTGGTTGGATCATGAAAACCAGAATTTCAGCAGGACTGGATCTGAGGGTGACCTTTCTGATAAAAACAAGAACACTGGATCCGACTTTGATACTCAAGATTTAAACAATCTCAGCAACTTTCTTCTATAATCTTGCTTTGGGGGTTTAACAATTGGGCGATAGCTAATCTTTGCCTTGTCAAAATGTGTATTCAGAGGATCAATGGACAAGCCCTTAGTCTGTAAATTGAATTTTTTTTCACAATTTTCAAGGTGCCAATGGGCAATGTTATAGTCAACAACCAAGCCTCCCAGGTGTTTTTTTCCACAGGCTATGATGGGAGAATTGTCCAGTGAAGGTCTAGTGTAGAAAACATTCCCTGGTGATTTTCATTTCTCTGCGAAACCTTTGATTTTTGATGACAAGGATTTCTATATGTCCTTTGCTATTTCTGGAATCAAACATTTCTCGGCCAGCATTCAAGCGACACATCCCAATCTGAATGGCTTCTAGGTTTGGCATTTTGCATAAGAAATTTGCAAACTTTGTTATGTGATCCAGTTTTGCTCCAACATTAAGAGTGAAAAAAGTCGTGAAATGCATGTACATGCATTTTTTTTTTTTGGATTTTCAATGCTTTATCGTACTTGTTAAAAAATATTGTCTTAATTCTATTACTTATATTTGCATAAAGGCCACTAAAAGCAGCCTAAAAGGATAAATTTATATAAAAGAAAAGCAGTAAAAAAGTAAAGGTTGTTGAAATTAACAGAAAATAGTATCGCTAAAAATGTTGGCAAAGCATTGCAATTGTATCGGTCTTAATATGCATGTACCAGGTTCTAAAATAGAAATCCAATTTTACTTTTAGGGTGAATTTCCACTTCATCTAGCTGAAGTTAACCCCGACTGCAGCCGCGCGCTAAGTTCAGTTTGTTTAATACAAGCTGCAATAACATCTGAAATGCTGCAAGTACCACCAAGTAATTGTTATCTGATCGTAACTAAACACTTCTGCTCGTTCCATATCAAATTTAATAATGCAATCCTACGTAATTGACAACTTGACAAGATGTTGCCAGCATCTCGTAAGCTTCTTTACTTCGTCCGATGAAATTAATGAAACTTTATTGGAAGGGTGAACGTGAGAAGTGTTTTTAAAAGAGGTGCTCTTGTGCAAACAGGAGACGATGATGTGCTGGTCTGTGCAGAGTATAGCTGATGGTAATATCTCAGCTTTACTTGGCAAGTGTAGTGTAATGGAAAGTGAATGGTAGGTGCAAGTTACAAGCTACGTGAACAAAATGGGCTCCGTGCACAAGTACCCCCTCAATGCCAAGAAAGAGAGAGTTGGGGCGACCACTGGGACAGATATTCAAACACATTGCTGACACACAAACAAAGATGCTACATTCAGAATAAAATTAGCAATGCGTATTTTGCACTATACATGCAGGAACTATATCAATGTGGCATGTTGTGTGTCCCAACCACATAGCTCTCCCAAGTGGTAAACTGCCCTCTATTGTTTGCGCACGGAGCCCAATAACCTGCTTATTTGTAAGATCAGCAGGAGCATTAACATATTTCATTTGCCTGAGCCATCCACAGTACCCCAATGTGATGGAGTTTGTTCTCGCTCAATATTGAAAGAAATTACCTCATTTTCTTTTTGTAAAGCATCATTTTTTTCTTTCTTTTTTCAAGTCAACAATTTATGTAAATTAAAGTTTGAGTACACTTGTGCATGTCATGTGTTCTTTTGGACACGTACTCAAAACTTTGATTACTGATTAATCATGCTGTTATTCAGCCAATCAGCTAAGACCTTTGAGTTTAAACAATCAATTGCTGCAAGGATGGGACACTGTGAATGGCTCCAGACAACACTGGTACTCTGTAAGAAAAAAACATACTGTACGTGGTGCATACCTGTGATCTCTACAAGTGCGGTGACCAGTGCAGATGGGCAAAATGTGCACATGGAAAGGAAAAGAAAACATTTAAAAATAACGGCAATTAGCTTAGAATAAACAATCATCGATCAATGTTCATGTTTCTCAACAAATAAATCCTTGCATATTGACTGATATGCCTCAAATTACAGTTACGCACACTGTGAAGTAACAGCTGAATTGTCTCTAATAAATGAATTGTTGAGGGTTATTTTTCCATGCACTGAAAACACATGCATAGGGATAATTAGAAATTAAAAACAAAAATACACCAGACGTCAGACATGATGACATCACACTCTTGACATGTTTCCTATGGGAGTTTGGTGGGTCTCGTCCCTACCTCTATGCTCCCATGGGAACGTGCACATGTAAACAAAGCGTGACATCATCATGTCTTCATGACGTCATCATGCACACTTTCTCTTTGACCAAGACATTTTGTCAAATTTCTTCCAAAAAGAGATCTTCTGTTTTACAGGACAAAACATGGTCTCCACATTTTAAATCTGCTAGCAAAATTGATATGAGTGCTTCCTCAAGAGCCTATGCTATAAAACAGAGACATACACACTTAATTGGTTCATTTATGAATATATTTGTAGGCGATGAGTGATTTGTTGTCTTTGTGCTAAGGTCAGTTAAGCACTATGCTTAGGTTCAGGAAGAAAAATGAAGTGTTAACTAATACCAGTAGCACCAGTTTAACAGTGCTGTGAACTGTTGCCACAACTCATCTCTGGTACTATGGGCGGATTGAAAATTTGTTGAAAACACTTGCCCAGTTATAAGAACAATAAAAGTATGCAGAATGTGCATTTTGTGAAAAGGCCAAAAACATAACACATGCAGAACATGCTGCATGCATTGTCATCATTTTCTTGAGATTTCCAGAAGCTGACAAATAAGATGATACAGTAGGAATGAATCCTTGCAATCGAACCTTGTCTGTCTACAAATTATCAAGCTACACCACTTTTTCAGGATTACATGTAGTTAAGGACCGGAAAATCGGACCAAAACTTTCATGCATATGTGTACCTCAGTAAAAACAACAAAATAACAGGTACAAATAAACAATTCATGCCCAGGCATTTTAATCAAATGAATAGAGATTGTATTTGTGGAAAATGTTAAAAATCCACTCACAAATTTTAAAAGGCCTCAAATGTTTTTTCACTCAAGAAAACAAAAATGCATTCTGAGTACTTTTAAATTTTCGAGAGTGAAAGTAGGTATTAGACAAAGTTGGTACAGGCTTTCAACCTCAAGCAAACCAAATAAAATAGAAGAAAGCTAGATTCCAAATTCTCAAAAAGCAAGACAAAAGCAAGACAAAATCAGGATAAAAGTAGAAGGTTTGTCTGCTTTCATCATTAAATCCACCATGGCGAAATTCTAAGGTTAACTTCAGCAAAGTACTGGCTAGAACAGGAGTTGAACCTCTACCAACTGAACTATCTGTAAGCTATTGGGTCATGTGTACACATAACGGTACATGTGTGATGAACGGCTTAGTTATTGATAGTGTCAATACTGTATTCTGGACGGACTAGGTTCATTTCTAACTACAGTCAATTTCTATGTCAAATTTTTGTTTTTGTAGCTAATTATTCCTTTAGATGTTTAGTGATGGGCAGCAGCATTAGTTTGGCGTTAATAATATTTGCGATTATAGCAGTTTTCTAACTACAATGCAATACTTTGTCATGCTTTGTTATTTGGGGTTAAATGTATCGATCCTGATGTAAATTAATGAGCATGTTAATTTGAATCTACCTGTACTTTCTAAGTTGCTACATAAAAGGTCTATAATGCTATTAAAAAAATACCTTTTACACAAATTTTCACAAATTATTTGGTTGTTAAAAACAGCAGTTAATTTGTTTTGCTGCCAAACAGGCAGGTTTGCAATGAACAGTTGGCACTGTAGAAGTTAGGAATATGGGGTGGTAGAAAAAATATTTAAATTATTTGAAAATTATTTGACAATAATTTTAACAATAGAAGTACCATGCTTTTTGAAACCGTGATCTCATAGTGACTAAATAGTTATTAACTTCAAGATGTAACATGACTTATGTAAATTATCTACTATGAATAGCAATACAACTATGGATTAAATTTTCCTGTACGCTGCTACACCATTATTTTAAAGTTAAAGAAAAAAACACCAGAAGGTACTGCTAAGTTTACAGAACTACAATAAACCAAAGCATATTGTAAAAAAAAACGAAATAAAAACACAAAAAAATGAGAACTTCACCAACTAGAATCTGGATGCACTCAAGAAATTTGTTTCAACAGAAATGTATTTTCTACAAATGACTAGCAACAAAAGGAAGAAGAATATACACCAATCTATAGCAGGAAAAAACACAACCGATTCCAAACCAACTTCCAAGCATAGAACTAAAAGCTTTTATTTCTTGCAAAGACAAGTGGGGCAGGAAAAAACAAACTACATTTCGCTAACAGAATTTTAGCAAATGAAAAAGAAAAGAGATCATTTCATTCTTTTTTAGAAAGATATCTATCCATGCTCAAAAAGAGCAAGGCAAAAAAACAATATTCCCAGAATTACCAGCTTGACCCCATTCAAGATCCTGTCCATCTACGTTGGGTAACACAGTAGCTGATGATTTCAAAATAAACAAAAATATGAGCACACAGTTTGTAAATCTAAAGGCCGTGTGAACAAAAAGTAAACACATCGACGATGATAACAATTGCTGTAATAAATACACTGATCCATCTAGAATCTGCATAGTGAAATGTAAACAAGTCCACAAATTAATACAACATTTTTAAGCGTTAAAAATTATACAGCATGGCTAGGGTTTGGTTAAGGAACTGGAATAACAGTGATTCACATGATTCAACATTTATCTTTTCATTTTGTTGAGCTACGGTACATCACCATCTCTCTGGGTAGAACTGTTAGTTTCCTCACTTTTTGCATATTAATACAAGTATTACTAATCGCCAATAAGCTTGTCCATGATAACATTTGTCAATTTTTCTATGGAAACTATAATCGTGATTTAAAGAAACGAGTACAAGACCAGTTTCTAGAATGTGAAAAAGCAAAATTTTGAGTTTTTTATTATTCATTCCACATGGTTTTTATTTATACTTTTCCCCTTATCCATGAGGAAGAAAATGTAGAATTGTTGTGAGTGAAACACTGTTTAGGGAACTGATGGATGAATATAAACATTAAAATATTTGCTGAATGGCGGAGCGGCCATGCAATGCACAGTGATCTTGCAATGTTGCGTGGTGATCTGCCAGCGCGTGACAAAATAATCTCAATGAATAAAATGCTGCAGCATTTAATTCACAACAAAAAATGTAAAATGGTCTCTTATGATCATACCCTTGGTGAGAATAACTTAAAATTGATGACTACTGCAGATGAATATTCATATCATAAAAGATGACTGGAATTATATGAATATTCATCAATTGTCTTCCATGCTACCTGATTGGCTACAAGTTTGAGGACTCAATAACTGATTGGTTGAATGTAAAGTATACGATGTATACGATGAAAACAGTTTCATGGTATATCAAATGATGAAATGATGTTTAAAAGAGTTTTGATGTGGTTAGAATGAATAAAATAGGTGCAAAACAAAAACGTCTTTAAAAATTAGTAATAAAAACTAGTGCTTTTCATGCAGTGCAACTCTTAAAAATGTGAAAGGCAACCCTGAACAGAAAATGAAGTCTGGTTTGCAGACAGCTTACTTATGCAGGGTGCGATGGTGGATCGGCTCTGCTGGTACCCCTTGGCGCACCGGTTGCAGGTTAGTCCAGTCACACCGTCTTTGCAGGGACATTGACCCGTGGTGCTGTTACAGACTGTGCCCGACGAACCCACAGGGTGGCAGTTACATGCTGTCAAATAGAGAAACAAATATTTGATTATTTCGAAATTTTGAAAATTGAACAAAGAAATTGACTGGAGCTGGGCTTGAACCAGTGATCTTTGGATTACCGTTCCAGTGCTCTACCAACTAAGCTATTCAGCCATGTATTGGCGATTCCCAAAATTAGTAAACAATGTTCATTTGAATTTGATCAACTGCAAATATGACAGACTGTAATATATAGCGCTGGCCAAGTGACTCATTGTAGTTCAGAGTATTTTGTCCTGAGAAAATGCATTGATACTCATCTACATAAATTAGTTAAAAAGCATAAATTATCCTTCATAACTTGTGTTCCTATTGTTTTTGTTAATCTATGACCAAAGCAGGAGAAACAAGATTTAATTTACATGTAGAAAATTGCCCCCCCCAAAAAAAACCCACCAACAAAATATTTGTTGGTTACCACTAATGTTTTCACTTAGCCTGCCTCCAAGCTCTTCTCATATTATGACACTGATGTAGTGTTTTTAAGTAAAAGCTTTTTTCCACTTAATTGAGGCAGGACTTTGCCAAGAAAACACCACCTAGTCAGACAGACTACTTACTACCCAAGAATACACCTAGGGCTATATTGGTCATTTTGTTGCTCATCAGAATATATACTAAACTCATTACACGAAGCGATACTAATACTATGGGAGATGACCTATAAAAACACTCTACCTGCGGTCAAAGATGTTTATGTGGTGTTTTTTTAAAGATGTCTGCTTGCCATCCTCTAAGGTGAAAAGGGCAATCGGATAGGAGTCTAAGAAACATGATTTATGTGTCTTAGTTAACTAAGACACTGGGAAGATTTGCTTGTCACTGATGTAGAAACACTGCCTTGAGATTCAAAACCTCTCACTGTGTCGTTTCAGTAAAGAACTCCATCAGTTCAAATTCAACCCAGAATTTGCATGTTGTGTAAATTTAACAAACAGGATATGAAAGGAGCCTGTGAAGGCCTGTAAATGACACAGTGAGGCCCAAAGACGTAAAAACCTTGTGTTGAAACCAAAAACGTGAAAAGTACCATAGGTCCCCTTTTAGCATATAACAAAAAGTGACAATGTGGCCTATTTATTTACTTTCACTTTTTTCGTTCCAATAAAATGTTTTCATGTCTTCAGGCCTCGCATAATGACTATATTGAGCCCCTAGTGTTGAGTTGGGTTTAGCCCTCTTTCTCAACCTGTTGGTTTTAATTGACCACCCTTACATTGCTGTCTATTTATATTCCACCACTCCATCTAGTCTGTCAGCTTTAAATTATGTACATCCCAGCCTGATATACAGGCATGTATGATTTTTTACTGATTAGGGCCCTTTAACATTCCAGTGTGGAGGAGCTTTGTCAACCTAAACTTGACACCGATTTCTGTACAGTGTACTCAACTCCCCACCCTTTTATATTTGTGTAGGGGGGTTTCCCCCCCCCCCCCCCCCTTTCAGTCATGGACTATAATTTTATGATAACTGACCGAAATGGGGCAAAAAATTGACTAAAATTGACTCAAAGTTCCTACATTTAAAAACAGATTGCCTTATGCAGGCCGAAACACTGTAGATATTCTTCCCACTCCCGGACCCCCCCCCCCCCCCCCCTGGACCTCCACACCCCCAGTTCATTTTCTCAATTCCCCCCTCCCCCACCCTTGCTCAAAAGCTATGTGCCTGTACTTTCTTGAGCTATAAACCAATATAAACAAAGTGCCCCTGAGATTCTACATCCTGGACACTGATAGACATCTTATTTTTATCGTGTTTCCTTCAATTTAGATTTGTTTAGGCCGAGTATTTTTTTTGAGTCACATGTACTGGCCCAGTGGTTTACATGTAGGTTTGTGACTCAGAAGGTCAGGAGTTCAAATCTAGCGGGTGGTCATGCACTGTGTCCACAGGCAAGCCACTGTACCCCTATTTGTCTCTCTCAAGCCAGAAGTATCAAATGGGTGCTGGCATTACTTGACTACAGCTTGAAATGACACACGAGTCTATCGTAGTAAAGTCACTTCCCATGCACTTGTGAGAAATGTCAAGCCGTGCCAAATTAGTCCGAACTCGGCCTTAGTTTGTGGGTAACCTTTGATGGACTACTATCCTATCTAGGAGGAAAAGAGACAGTTTAACTTGTGCACCATCAAGGAAACTAAGGATAAATACCAGGCTTCTTAATTATTATTAGCATATTTGCTAAAGACAAACGACTCAGCTAATTCCACATAATAATGTTTTTCTAATTTTACCCACATTTAAAAAAAAATTACTTAATACTTTGTGTACCTTGTGGTCATTTCCTTGCTAAAGCCTTTGCTTCCTCACTCAACCCTAACATTTCCTGTTGATAGGTGGACTATAATTAATTGCACATGCAAATTGTCACTGATTACATACTATATGAAAACAGGTAATTATGACTTTAAAACCCTGAGTGGAATGGTATTGGTTATGTTATGAACCCACTCGAAACAGAGCAATTTAATAAAAGGCTAAGGAACCACACTAGTTGGCTTATCCGGCAATCGTTGGAAAGTAAATTCAAACAAAATTCCACTTTTCTTGAAAACCACAGCACATCAGGTGCCATGATATCGGGATGCTTGAGACTACAGTCAAGTACGGTCTTTCATAATAATTCATTGGGTTTTGTTTTTGATATTTGCAAATGGTGTATTAATGTACCTTTATCTTGCCAAATGCAGTGCCTATTTAAAATGTTTAAATAAGTTGACCTCCTCCTGGGAGATTTTGCCAACAAGACTGATAAATAGGGGTCAGTTGCATCCCCACCCCCTGCTGTGACATCATTAACATCCCTGACAAGCATGGTCAATACAATTTTGTGTACAACTTTGTATTACAATTGGTCCACCAATATATCACAGTTTTCTCAGACTCTCCAGAAATACCACGTTATAATTCCTGCTAAGATCTTTGAAGTTTGAAGCAAGGTCCCTAATTGTTTGAATGTTAATACTCCCCAGAATTAGAAGTGGAAGTACTTAGTTCTCAAAGGTACTTCAACTATTTCCGCATGGTAATTTGGACAATTTCCCTGTATGTGCACATAAAAAAACCTTCATTTTTCAAGTGGAAAACAATTCAGAACCTTACTGAAAGGGCTCCCTATTCAAAATGTCCTCCTCTTACGGACCAACATGTACATGTAGTTGTGTCTAAAAATGCCGCTTTGTCAGAGCGTAGCATCAGACATAATTGTGAAATATGAGGCTTGTTGCCCTTCTGCAAATCATGGTTGATGTATTTCTCTCCAGTCAAATTTACAGGCATACCGTGTATAAAGCCTACTACAGGATTCATTTTCAAGGGTAAAACTTTTTTTCAGAAAAACCAAAAAAAAATGTTAAAGTCAGACACCTGAGAATTTGAAAGAAAAACCTTTTTCAGAACCTTATACAATGTCTCAATGAAAGAATCCACCAGCTCATGAACTCTGACCAAGACTGCCATTTCCCCCTAACTTGACTTTTCCCACATTTAGAGAGAAAAAAAGGTGGTTTGTATTGCCAACAGTATGCTTTCAATTGCTACCAAGTTTTACTTCGGGGACAGTTAGAGGATTTTTCAAATTGTTCTTGGCATATCGGATGCAGGTGGATGCAGTTGACACAGTGGGGAATTCCTTTGCCTGCTGTTAATAGAAGCAAGATTCAGTTTCGTCAAAGAGGAAACAATAGACCGATTGCGCCCTCTAAGTCACGTGACCTATAGTGGCCAGGTATCAAACATAACAAAACATGGCGTCCTCCATAGCAAAGTGCCGCTGTTGCAAAGTACATGATGATTGTTACATAGTTTCTTCGATTGAGGCTTTTCTTTCTCGAAATCTCTGAAGAAATCTTGGAAATTCTACAAGGAACGGTATGTTCACGATGTGGTACTGGCACGGAATGTTGGGACCGAAACTAGCACTAGAGTTTGTTCATGTTTTAAAGTTTAGCCTACATTGCAAACTGCAAAGTAACATTATTGCCAATAGCCCATGGTTTGTCCTACATCGTCTCACTTTTGTTGCAGTGCCGCCCCTTCTCCCCTTCCCATTTAACTCCAGTTACACCGCTGCTAAAATCTAAAAGGTTGAGCACTTTTTTAGAAACCACAACAATTATAATATTTGCCACAAAATGCAACGTGTAGTGTAATCCGGCATTAATAGCTCACCACAAGCTTTCTCATTTTGAATTTTCTTTCAAGTTATTATTTACCGGATTGTTTTTCAGTTGAAAGGTGCCAGTCCATTTATTGCCCAAGGGATTTTCCTGGGTATCAAATTGACTAATTTTATCAGACACCCGAGACCACGAAAAAAAATGCATAATCGTTTTTTACGGACTGTTTCTCCCAGCTTTTCTGATACTGAGCAGATGCATATCAACTTTAGGTAAGTTAAACTGCTTGGATGTTTCTAGGAGAAATGAATATCTATGAGCTCGTTGCAGGGAAGATTTGCAAATAAGACACTAGTTTTTACTTCAATGGCCCAGAATCAATGGAGGCAGAGTTTGCTTTGAATGTATTCTAATTAAATTTCCAACATATCAACAATGTTCATAAGTCACAGCTGTTACAATGTGATCACTCATGTATGGTTATTATACTGTGCAGTGTATGTTTCATGCCAAATACATTTATAACTATAACTTATAAGCACATAACTATATTCACTAGAGTCTTCAGGTTATTGTAACCTATTCAACAGAAACCTGCCCTTTTAAAGTGATTTGCTAATGCTACTTTCTATACTACTTTTGCCCGGTTGCCCTGAGCAATGTTGTAGGAATTTATCAGGAAATACGTACAATGTAATACAATGTAATCATCACCAATGAAACTTGGCAATTGTTTTACCAAATACAAAAACACTAACTAAACCTAGTGTATTTCTCCTTCAAATTACATATTAATATTACTTATAAATCTTATAGTTGGTTTCAATTAAGCCTGTTATATTTATCTATTATGACACATTCAAAGTAATAGATTCTTAGAAACAAACCTCAGTGAAACAAGAACTTGAGAAAACTGTAACCACCTAACAGAGACCTTCCTATAATCTGCTGAGTATAACTTCTCAATATCATTGTTTAATACCCCTCACAAGAGACAGATTTATTTGCACACAGATGAAATGAAATATCAAATATCCAGGCATCCCTGGGGTAAAATATGGTAAAAAATATGGAAGGGTCAAAGTTCAGTTATAGTCCCTGTGTAGATTCAGCAAGTAAGTACACGTACATGTATAGTCAACTGCTTGCTAGCATTTTTGTTTACTGTTAAGTTAACTATAAAAAATTCCAGACATCTATAAGGCAGTTCGTATTTAGCGCATGTATCTACCAAGACTGGTATAGGTGCTGTCATTATTACCCGGTACCTTTGCTTTAATTATTGGGCGCCCGAAACATTCCAAATACCATCTCAGCTGAGCTCCCTGGGGAGTATGCAGCTCAATGCTGCTGTTTCCAGCACAAAGCAACTAATAACAACCATCTCTGCCCTCACAGGTACCCTTACTCCTAGGCCCTCACAGGTACCCATTTACTCCTAGGCCCTCACAGGTACCCATTTACTCCTGGGTCAAGAGAAGCAATGAGTGACAGAGTGCCTTGCCCAAGGGCACACGCATCGTAGTCCCAGGCTGGACTAGAACCAACAACCTGCAGCTTTACCCACAGACAGCAAATTCAATGCTTCAGACCACGTACAGTCTTCGCCAATAAGAAGTATTAATGTTTCTGTCCAGGATTGGCCAGCTGTTCTCTACCATGGAGGAAGGAAAACTCCATGTCTCTACTAATACATGTTCATTTATAGTACAATAAGAACATAACATGGTACAGATAACATAACTGAGTATTTATCCTTTGGTAATAATAACTCTTATATTGTGGGAGCACTTCTGAGAGACTCTTTGTCACCTCACTATAGTATAAAGATTATGATAACTTGAATTTGTTGTATCTAAGTTCCTCCTTTTAAATTTGGAGGAAGGAGTTTTCAACACACCACCATGTCCACATCCTTGTCCCTCATGGGGCTCAAGGCATGCCGTCTAGAGGCAAAACTACAGATAGTAAATTCTGGTCACACTGCAGCTGTTCCTAACAGGCTCTGTGAACTTGCTAAAATATTCCCTCCACTGGGAGAAATTGCTCCAGTATTTCCTTCTTGCTGGGGAACGGTCATGAAAAACACCTTGAGCGTGACGCAGTAAATTGAGGGTATAATTTGCCTGGTATCTGGCAGGTATTAACTGGCTTCCCATGTGTTTGTGCAGTGGTAGAGTCTTGACAAGAGAGACACTTGATGTAGAGAAGAGGTTCATCTTTACAAATTCTAGTCTTGTAGATGGACTAGCCGGCTTATACTTAGCGCAATAAGCAAATGCCAATGTGACCACGGGGCAAGTTTTTGCGCTACAGATTCGCAAAAGTTAAACCTCTTACATGGCCATAGTTAAACACATTTAAACTCTGGTGAATGTTGCAGCAAAATGCTTCATGGCAATCAATTTGCACTGCCTGTCACTAGAACTGGTCTTTATAACTGTTGATTTTACAGTCTACTGTTTTAGATATTAAGCGAGTGTTGTTTTGAAGTGATTGATGTCATTCCATTGTATGACACTGATTGAGTACACACAAGCTGCAAATGTGAAGTGGTAAACTGGCAATTATTTAATACCAGTTCTTTTCTCAGCTTAATCTTTTAAATGTATGCGTAATGGATCAACTTATAAACTTTGTGTGTTTAACATATGTGTAATAAATCCTGACTGAAAATCTTATCAATTCATTGTGTTTTGGGCTGTAAGAATATATCTTGCATGTGCTCCTATAGATGTTACCACGGCAACACTTCTCAACTCACTGATTCTTCAACATGCAAACCTTCAAATGCTATGTTTTTGAGGCTAAATCTATCCAAATATCTGTTTGTACAGGAATTCAAATTGTTAAATTTCTTTCTCACACAAAACTTTAACAGGTGTCTCCCCAAATGTGCCTCTTTCACCTAGGTGAATGCTTTTGTTGGAGTGGCTTTTTTAGCACTCTCCTGAGAACCACCGTAGGTCTCGGCTTCAGACACCATTTAAGGCATATGTCTGGTACCCAGGGGCAGTAGATGTGTCATACATCATACAATAGATCACCAGACCAAACACTGCTGAGTGCTGACAAAAGTTACATTCATCAACACAGTACAATTCTGAAGGTTTGTTTCAAACTTCATCTAAACTAAATTTACAAAACCTTAATGTTTACACAAAGAACCTATATATGCAATTCCCATGTGCTTCATACCGGTATGTGAATAACTGTTAAATGGGAGGCAATATGAAACTAAATAACAATATATAGTTAATTTCATTTTTTTGTAACGTTTTTGTGTGTGTGGATGGGCGGCCGGCCAGAATCTATACTTAGAGAATGCTGCTAATTTGATAACATTACTAGCCGATGCATGTAACCACAGATGCATGTAACCACAGATGGTACTGTTAATGTTCCACACTAGTTATCTATTCTACCAGTACCTGCCTGACTAACATGACCCATCATCGCTTGCAGCTTACACACAGTCTGAATGGGAAGTCATTTGAGTCATTTCCATGCTGGTTATCTATAAACTAGGTCTTAATATTTATTCCCAGGCTAGTCTTCTACTTGTGTTTCTCATCTTCCTAATACTCACGGACTTGTCACCGCCCGGAGGCAGACATTTCGGAACATGCCGCATTGAATAATCAATGAGGTTGGGAATACTTTGTAGATGTCTTCTGTGTATCTCTCTCGATGCATGACTAGCATCATCTGTCTGATGGCTACTGAAAGATTGTGCATGCAAACTGCCTGCATGACCTACAAACATGTGCCTCCACTTGTAGACAGATCCTGGTTTATTTTCAGAAAGTTCAGCTCTTGTCTTATGCGTCTCTTAGGGACACATCAAGGATTTTCACAGAACATAACCTTCCCCCAGAAAAAAAGAACCACATGCTGCTCCCCCATCCCCCCTCCCCCCCACTTCCCCCCCCCCCAAAAAAAATAAAATAAAATAAAATAAAATATTAATACATAAAAGAGTAACCTCTAAACCAACTCAAACCCCTAAATGATATTTGTTTGAAGGAATTTCAATTAAGGGGATTGGGTAGAACTACCCTTAACAACACCAGTACCCACTGCTCAAGATGTCTGTATGCATAAAGAAGAGGTCAGGGGTTCAAATCCAACTAGAGCAAGGTAATCAATTTTTGTTTTCACTGGCTAAGCAGAACTAACACAAACTGCTTATAAGATAAGTTGAGACATCACCATGATGCAATATTTCATAAATCCCATTTCGAATTCTTTGAAATGTGGGTCACTGATGCAAAGCATACTCGTATAAAAAAAATAAAAAAAATAAATGGTGTCAGCTTTATTGAAATTCATAAAGCCGTTCCCTGGGCCCATGCATTATTCTCTTAAATACGAGCGAGTGCCATTTCCTCGAAGTAACAAGGGATTTCAGATGATTCCCTATGAATAATAACTACCGGCACCAATGAGGTTGTTCAAATCAAGGGTTCGTTCTCGAGATGAGAGCCTAATCAAGAGACAAGGCTTTAGGTTTCTAGGGAAAAATAACCCACAGACTCGGGTTCGTTAAGCTCGTGCATGTCTATTTATATAGTTCTACAGCAGCAGACTAAATCCAACTTAGGTCCTTTCTAGGAATACTATATACCATTATTAAATTAGGCCAAGTATTGGATTTCTCCAAATTCCATTAACACTCAGCCAAATTCAATCATGGACAAAGAAAGCAGATTTGGCTAAGTGCTCATTCAAAAAAATACTTTTCACAGATTTTTTTTTCCACCCTCAGATGTGGATTCTGGTGTTATTGAATTATAGGATGAGTAAGCAAGCAAACGTGATTATATCTGAGTACTGCAGGGTTATGTTCAACTCAATTGTGACTTTCAGGTCTGTCAACTCTAAAGAAAAAAAAACACCTACTCTTAAAATGTGATCAATATCACTTGAAAAATGTTTACATTAGTTCTACATGATTAGATTAATCAATCAAAATATATATTTTTTTTAACTGGTAAAGTTGTTTTATATTGATCTTGGGCAAGTCTTTGTGTAAAAAAAATTGAGAAAAATGTCTGGCCGACTTTTTTGGCCCGAGGGTAAATAACAATTTCCAAAGAAATTCTGTTGTTCGGGATTGTAAATGACTTTGTCATGTTGATATTGTTCATTTTGGATCACTGAGCCCAAATGCTGTTTTCTGATTTTGTGTCACAATAAATATTGGATTTGTGTCAGTTGGGCAATGGGCTATTATCCTCGCATTAGGTACGGCGATTTTCATCCCGAAAAAGTACGTAATGGTTGTATGTTTTGCAGAAAAAGAGTCCGGTAAATTGTAGGTTTTCAGGAGGCAACTAAGGTCAAGGGAAACACATGTAATTCTTCTTTGGCAAACGGTCGGGGTTCTTTCTCTGTGCTTCATAGGTAGAAGAAACAAGATTTGTACAACAGTTCTCTTAGCATTTGACTATACACAGGCAGAGATAGACAGTTGTGCACACTGGCAAAATTAACAAACTGTTCAATGGATTGTTATTCTGTTTTTTTCCTTTTCTTTTCAATGTTGTCAACTTGGCAACTATGGTTTTGTCAGACAACTCATAATACATGGCACCATACCAGGCGTCCGGATATTACTTACAACTGCTTCATTTAACCACATAAAATGAAAATGAAAACAGGCTGATGTATAGTACCTAAATGTTCTATGTTTCGCAATAAATCTCTTACTGTTTATAACTTTTTTTTCAGGCAATGTTCTGCATGGTTTCCTAAACGATTTGTTTTCCGTATCACTGAATTTCAGGGTTTCTTGAAAAATTGTAATAGCAACTAAGAGTTTTGTTTAAAATTGACACCCTTTCATGTGACTTCAATTCAGGGACTGAAAAATAACACCACGCATTGATGCAATATATAGGCCTGGAGTTTTAGATCCACATGAAACTGAAAAGAAAAAATGAATCACGTTGGATTTGTTAAAGATTTGCAAAACTGACTCCTAAAAAATAATCAGTGTACCTTAGAACATGACTTAAAGGTAGGATACACCATTGGTAATTGCTTGAATTATCATGAATAGGTAGATTTGGGGGGTTGTATTTTATAGTAAATATTGTTTAACTGACCTGTGCAAAGTTTTACAATCATGGATGCCGAGAAAAGCAGCATTTGTTTTCAACCGCCGTCGAGCAGTTATTCTTATGTTATCTTTGTTATTTCGCGATCGCCATCCGGCGATCGCGATTTTTTCTTTATAAAATTTAATTTTTCTGAAAAATTACAGGTTATCTAGCGCAATTATTTTGCTAGATGCCTAGAATCATTATTTACTTTCAAATGAGTAAGATATTTCTTAATAATTTGGTATTAGATATTTTCGATATCTGCAAATCCTACCTTTAAAAACGAAACAATTTTGAACTGTTGAGCTGTACCATATTTGGTTTGTGTGTGTGTGTTTGTAATTTGCAGCCTCAGCATACCCCTCTGTGATTCTTGCCCCATGAGACCCGTTTGGTTTCACGCCCGATTTTGCCCCATTTCAACATCCGATCCTAGAAAGTTGGCACCAAGTTTGGCACCAACTGACTCCCCCTGCAGAGAGCATGAACAAAAAAAACCACCAAACTTTACCCAGAGTTAAGCAAAGAGTCTGTCCTGTTGAGTGTGAAACTCCCTGACCATGAAATTCATATGTTTGCTCTACAAACAACCAGGGGAAGTGCAAATAAGGGGAGTCATCTTTTGGAATGCTGTGTGGAAGTGGAACTGGTTCACTCGTGCGTGCGTGTGTGATGGAATGACTAAACACACTGATGTACCAGAAACATTTACTAAAATTAGGCAAATTTTGTGATTTTCTTTTTCAGTGAAAGTTGGCTTTACTTCAAATGTATTTTGTTATTAAAGGGGTTCAAATGTATTTGTTATTAAAGGACACTATGTCCTGAAATCCCTGAAGCGCAATTTTATGTTTCTATATTCTCATTTGTTCATTCTCACAGAAGCTTTCTTATTTGCCTTTTATTGATTTTTTTCATTCTCTTAAAAAAACCAGTCTTACTCCCTCATTCCCTCAAGTATGGTAGGTTTGTCCTTTTATTTAAACCTGATGACAAAGCTTATAAAATTGATTGATATTTTTGATATCCAATTGGTTTTTCTGTGGCCATATATTTTGTCTCGTGCCTCGCGTGTCAAAATCCACAAATGTACCGGTACCACATAATACAAGATACCACACATGTTTTCTGTTTAGTCTCATTAAGCTTTTGGGAGTTAATTAATTGAATCCTGCACCTTCTTCTTGTTTACAAAACTGAGAGACAAAAATGGTCTCTCTTTCATTCAGGTAATTTGCTGGGTAGGAAATGATAGCAATATGGTGTGGGGTATTAACATGTATCCCCTCCTGTTTGGCACTGCACTAAGGATGTCATTCACATGCAACCAAGGCACATAATAACCTTGAGGCACTATTTCCTCTACAGAAGGTCAAGATTTCCTTAAAGTACAGTCTTAATTTGAATGCATGTAGGAGCCTACTGATGCCAAAACAAAGAAATTAAATGAGTATAGTCACATGGCAAAATGTTTTAGATCTGTTAAAACTAGAAAGAAAGAAATAGAACGAACATTTAGGGCCACTTTTTCAAAGAAGTACAGAGTACATGGTCAGAGATAGGTATGATGTCACTAGTGCTGGGACAAATCGGAGGTTTTCAAAACCGAATAACCGAATTTGAAAATATCGAATAATCGATCCTCCGAATTCGTTAATCGGTTTACAAAATCCAAAAATTTATTTTGTTTTATAATTTTTTTTTTTTTTTTTTTTATTTTTATTTTTTTTTTATTATAAAAGTGATTTTAATGGATTAAGTGACATGGAAGTTGCGTTCTCCAATACGTGCTATCAGCTACTTCAAACAGAACGTCTTTCCGCGTACCAGCTGACTGTATTCATGAGTTTATCTAGTGGCTTCTTTTCTGCCCAGAAATCATAAAAAGAGCAGTAATTTTATTTTTTTTTTTTCGAATATTCGGTTTCCAAATTCCAAACCGGTTTGTGGAAGCACATTCAAATAACCGAATATTCGGTTTTGAGTCCCAGCACTAGATGTCACCCATGGAATTTTGTTTGAAGAACCACATGAAAGATTCCCTTAAGAGATTATTGTATCAGTTATCATCTAATGGTGATGACAGATGATTGAAACAAATTTCCCTAGGGGTGTTATTCCTGAAGAGGGAATTTTTCCCAACATGTTTCAACATGCCTACATGATATTCTTGTGGAAATAAAGATATTTTTTTCCAGCAAGTTATTTGTAATAGAAGTTTCTTTTGATTGACTTTAATCTTAAATGAGAAAATGTTGACATCAATTTCATGTTGTTGATTAAATAAAACAACATTATAATAAAATAAAAGTAACCAGGTTATCTTTTTTGGACTGGAAGTGAGTCGGACTAAAACATGGGCTTTTTTAAGATTTAGTCTTGTGTGAAATTTATAGAAGTTTTCCTAAAACCATTCTGACAGTTAGGGGGAAAACAGCTACCGGTACCTCAGGTTAGGTTCATTGCAGTGTGTTTGGGTAGAAAAAATGTAGAAAAAGGTAAGATACACCATTTGCAGATATCGAAAATATTTACTACCGAATTATTAAGAAATATCTTACTCATTTGAAAGTAAATAATGATTCTAGGCATCTAGCAAAATAATTGCGCTAGATATCCTCTAATTATTCTGACAAATTTAATTTTATAAAGAAAAATGTGTAATCGCGAAGGATAACTGCTCAATGCCGGTTGAAAACAAATACTGTTTTTCGTGCTTTTCTCGGCATCAATGACTGTAAAACTTCGGACAGGTCAGTTACACGATATTTACTATAAGATACAACCCCCTCAAATCTACCCATTCATGATAATTCAAGCAATTACCAATGGTGTATCCTACCTTTAAGCAAGTTCAAGGGCAGGTTGACCTGAGCCTGTTTGTGTTCTATGAATATCCCCCCTCCCACTCAGTTTATTTGTTAGAAACCACATTCTTCCCACAAAACACTCTTAGTTGGGGGTGTCAGGATTACCCCAAAATTGAAGAAAAAAAATGGGTTTTGGGCGCAAGGTGATGAAATCTACATAATGGCTACTCTAGCATGCTGGCAGCACTGGACTGTAGTTAATAGAGTTTGAGAAATTAGTCCATTGTCCTTTAACCGCAACTTTTGGTAGGATACTGCAATTCTGTAAAATGACATGGCTGTCAATTTCAACTTTGGTTCTACTCTGGGAAAAGTACATCAATTCTTTTTGTACATTGCATTAGGGGGACAATCCATAGGGTTTGAGTGCTAAGGGAAACCTCTCTAAACTCAAACTCAGAACATTCTAAAATTCAAACATTGTCAACATCACCCTAATTTGTCTTCTTCTTCATTTTCTTTCATTATACCCTAACCCAATTTTACCTTGTTCTATCTTTACTGAAGACCCGACGCGCTATGGAGACTCGAAAATGTCCCCACTACTCGGTCTGTTTTTGCCAAACAAAAGAACATGTCCCAACAACTAGGTGGAGGCTAGGACACTAGTACTACATGAGTGATTTGTTTCTTTGGGCTCACGTACTGCTTTTAGCCAACTTTATTTCTTGCACTAATTACGTGTCCTGAATTTGTCTTTCAGTGGGACTGATGGGGGAAATATTGGGGGAACTGTGCCCGTGATGATACAAGCGTGAAATTTGGCACATGGTATGTGCAGATATTTGGATATTGGGTCATCGCAGATTTTTCCTTCAAAAAATAATACATGTATGTAGAATAAAAAACAGCCATTTTGAAATTGCTGTTATTCAAACCTATATTCAAATATCGTTCTCGTGACATAACTAGACTGTGCGCAATATTCCATGCTTGAATGATCATCTGCCGTACTATTTCTGAGATATGAGCATACCTTTGCAAGCCTTGCGATGCGTGATAGGCTTAGCTTCATCTCTGTAGAAGCCTTCCTTGCAGTAGTGGCAGTAGCGTCCCGCCGTGTTATGCCGACAGTTGAGACACACGCCGCCACTCTTACGCCCAGACAGCTTGTACAGCTCCATGTTGAAGCGACACTTGCGAGCATGAAGGTTGCAGTTGCAGGCTGTAGGAATAGACAAATGAGAAACATTTATATTAATGGTTGATTCAAAGGTAGGATACAAATTTGCAGATATCGAAAATATTTACTTCCGTGTTATTAAGAAAAATCGCACTTAATTGAAAGTAAATAATTATTCTAGGCATCAATTGTTCCGAAAAATTGAATTTTATAAAAACAATCACGATCGGCGGACGGCAATTGTGAAAAAAAACCAAGAAAAACAAGAACAACTGCCGTTTTTCTTGCTTTTTTTTTCTTAGCATCCAAGATTGTAAACCTTCAGACAGGTCAGTTAAACGATACTCACTATAAAGGTACCGGTATAATGACTCTAAACTTCCTATGAAATTATTCCTTCTGGCATGCAGTCATTTTGAAGAAGAAAATAAAAGAAGTATACAAAAATGCGTCTCAAAGATGAATTTTTTGAAATTTCTCATAGTAGTTGGTTCTAAATTTTCTTTGAATATACGACATTCGTGAGCTTTAAACTTTGTCAGGTTAGTTGCAAAGCACAATTCTTTAAATTCTTTGAACGATAAAAATGCACAACTGACAAATAAATAGTATACTATAACTTTAATGCGTTTGTCAACAATTTTTTTTGGGGGGGGTGGGGGAGTTCCCCAAAGGTTGAATTTAGACACAATTTGCTAGAAGTTCTTAAAAATAATGGTTCTTTTCTGCCTTTAAAGGATCACAGAAATAGAAAAATAAAAAGTACTTATATGATATAAAACATAGGTTACAGTATTAATACACCCAATAAAAAAAATTGTGTGTGATTTTAGGGTTATTTGAGCCATTACAAATTTCAAATTTCTCTTCGATCGCCCCGCCCAGAAAAATTCCTCCTTTGACAGAATGCCTGGATGTCGAAGTCGTGACGTCACGTAAAGAATAGCTTTCTTCGCGATTGATTGCGATCGCGTGGTTACGTATGTACGCTTGCGATCGCGATCAATCGCGAAGAAAGCTATTCTTTACGTGACGTCACGACTTCGACAGGAGGAATTTTTCTGGGCGGGGCGATCGAAGAGAAATTTGAAATTTGTAATGGCTCAAATAACCCTAAAATCACACACAATTTTTTTTATTGGGTGTATTAATACTGTAACCTATGTTTTATATCATATAAGTACTTTTTATTTTTCTATTTCTGTAATCCTTTAACTTAAATAACCGTGTGGGTATCAAGTGTATTTTCGGAACCACAAATATCACACACTGGCTATTTTATTGGAGCAAATAATGTATTCCTGGGATGTTTGACTTGTCCAACCAGGCAAAGGATGTTTGAAGACGCCCTTGACTAGGGCTCGTGTTGAGCTGTAATACGAAAAGGAAATCATCACGGTGTGACTTTCGCAGAAAGAGAAATTGCTCAATTTGGTTTTAGAAGAATTAGGTAATTTTTTTTTCTGTTAAGCAGAGATCACGAATGAAGATATGAAAAAGTGTATTGGACAAAATCTGAACTTTCACTTTTTACATTTATTTTACATGCCTACTTCTCAGATCACATATTTATAGTTCACTGCCTTTCTTAAACCAAGGTTAACATTTCAAATAACTAAAGTAAAAACTAAAAAAACTAAAACAAACATTAAAATTGGTAGCTAAAAAACGATAAAAACTCATGCTCACTCCTGCCAAATATTTTGGGACACTACCCTTTTCAACATATCCCATAGTTAATAAACAAGGCTGCTGTATTAATGACTAAGAATTACCTCAGAGAGACAGGTAAATGTCTGTCCTTTTCTAGCAAGACACAAAATAACAGTGTCTCAATCCTGCAAGCCTTTTAACTACACTGGTATAAAGGAGCCCTTTTTTGCAGCAAAGTCAAAATACAAAAAAAATGTTTCAAGATAACAATGTTGGTGAAGGCAGAGGAAGAAAATAAAAGTATAGGCCTACCCCGCTGCACTTTTTAGCTTAGTGAGGATAGGCCCAGTCGTAGGGAGGATGGGCTCAGTCGTAGGGATCGGATTAAGCTTGGGAGAGTCAAGTTACCATCGCCCTGAGGTATCTTTGTTTCCCCCTCTATTGAAGAGAGAGACGGGGATTTAAAATAAGAGAGGTTGCTGTTTCATTTCTGAGAATAGGAAAAGTTCTTTGACACTTTCCTTAAATCTGGGGTTGTGGTTCTACTGCATGGGTGTTGGTCTGTTTTGACAGAGTATCCCGGTATAAGTTTCTTGTGTAATACACCTTTTTATGGGTTGTTTGGCCAGGATTGTTTTCCAAACCTTGGTTTTAAAGGGGTGTCTAGTAACTAAAAAACACTTGCCAAATGTGAGTGACAGGCAGGGCTAGAAAAGGCAGGTGTGCCTCACTCCCACTTTATTTTCAAATGTTGTACCAGCTAAGGCCATGTGATTGAAATATTTGAAAGATTATAAGGTTAAAAGATTATAAAGTTTGCCCCTATACTGGTCACCAATTGTTTTTTTCAAAATTTAATCAATTGTTTTCTTTTTCATTTTTATTTTGTATTTGTTCAACCTACATGTAGCAGGGTTACGAGCCCAAAATAACTTCCATTATATGGAAACATTTAAAATACGGGGAAAAATCTATCAGATTTTGATCAATTGGTGTAGTGAATATTTAAAGGCCTGACTAGCCTAAGCATTTCTTTTGTGTCTATTCACGTTTGCAGGAAAAAAAATGTTCAGTCTTTAAAAAAACTCAGGAATGGCAATTATACATTAATGGGCCGTTACATTTGTTTGAACTTGTAATTGCTTAAATTATAACGAATAGATGAATTTAGGAGGTTGTATTTTATAGTAAATATTGTTCAACTAAACTGTCCAAAGTTTTACAATCAACCGGCGTCAGATGTTGTTCTTGTTTTTTCGCAAATCGCCGTCCGGTTTTTTTTTCATTATAAAATTCAATTTTTTAGAAGAATTACAGAATATTTAGCGCAATAATTTTGCTGGATGCATAGAAACATTATTTACTTTAAAATAAGTAAAGTATTTCTTAATAATTCGGTAGTACAATATTTCGATATCTGCAAATGGTGTATCTACCTTTAATTTCTTGGGTAACTGCAAGTGGGTGGTCGATTGGGGGTTGGATAGGTAGGCTTATGAAATTTTCTCTGAAAACTTTTTTAAAGGAAGTCTCTTAACGATTTGAGAGGGTGCTTTCTTTAACTTGCAGGTGGAACAAAGAATATAGTTGATGCCTGCGCAAATAGATTGTGGAAATGGCCCCACATTCTTTTTCTCAAGCCACTTAAGTGCAAGGCACTTATAAAATTCCTTGAAAGTTTTTGGATGGTTGTTGCTCTATTCTTCAAAGCGACGCTGCTCTCCACAAACAACAAGGAGAGAAACAGAAGGGAAGTATTTGTCATCGCTGTGAACTGAGAAAACAATTGCTTTTCACTTTCAGGTGTTTGGAGAAAAGGGATTTACAAAAGAATGTTAACTGTGTTGAATTGTGACTGGGGAGGGGGGGGGGGGGGTGTAGTTGATGATGAATCAACGAGCGTGACGTATTACACACACCAGACAGTAACAATTGCCAGGTGTGGTATTTGGATGTTTGGTGTGATTCTCAGACAATGGCCAAAGAAAATGATAGGCTTCGTTATGAGAACGCTTCAGAAGACATTTTCGGTGGGCAAACATAGGCAATTTATTATAGATTTCTTGCCTCTCAACAACAACAAAAAAGAAAGAAAAAAAAACACCCAAACAAAAAACAAACAAAACATCAGTTACATATGCTAGGAACTTCACTCTTCAGACCTGCATGTGCGCTGCCAATAATGTACACTTCAATATCAATTTAAGTGCCATTACAACATAATCCCTCGCATATGGAATGAACATCAAAGCAGCTTAGCCTCTGGTTGTGTGGTCTGCTCCAGATCTGCTGATCACTGTGACACTTGGCACCAACTTTGAAGATACCATATCCCAATGACAAAATACTCACAACAACATTGAAGCTAACAGAGACCTATAGGCCTACCACCTAAGATGTGTTTGTTAAGTCTTCACCACAATATTTGTCATCGTCATCCGATCTTTGTTTTATCTGAGGGTGTGACATGGTAACATTATCCGGCCTATTCATACCAATCTGTGGATGTTATTTAGTAATCTGAACCACTTTTACCTTAGGATATTGTGACCTACACCTTATATTAATCCTAATTTTATTCATTACAGATTAATGTAATGACCACAAATTATGGGACATAAGATTGGGTACAAAGAACTAAATAACAAAAATGGCACTGTAGTTATGTGGCAGGCGTTTTGAGTAGACAAAGAATTTTTAAGAGAATTAAACAAGGTATTGGGCTATACCATATTCATCAGAGTTTGCAAACAAAGTAGTGCAACATGGTCTTTAGTAGCATGGAGGAAGACATTCATTTTACAGACAAGTAGATATTGCTTAATCATATGTGTCTCTTCTGTGCCAACTATCATTACTCAGAGGCTACTGTTTAGAGATATCAGTAACCCTTCAAATATGGGCCAATTTGTATGGCCAGCTATACTAATTGGTTTTCACACCCACAGCCCAAGGAGCAAGTGCCAATCACAGATAACATGACAGACCTTGAGATGGCAACTTGTGCCCAGCCTAGCCAGACACACTTCATTTCATCAGCCAGGTCATACAGTATTATGTGATTAAGGTAATGTTAATAAACCAGTTTGCAGTCCTTTCCAACCCACAGGTGTGCCTTTTGTGCTGTCCTTGTGGTCAACCCCACCCCCCCCTTCCTCTTTTCACTGACTCTACCAATAAAAACCACACAATAATCAAGATCATGTCTGCAGTGCATGGCCCATATATGCCATGCCCTCATACCCATCTAGCTGGATAATTGGGTGTGAAAAACCAGCAGGTCTTGGCACTTGAGGTGGCCCAATTGGGTGCCAAATAGTCCAGCCTGCCTATACTTAACTGTAATGCCTAGCACACCTGGTTGGGTATACAGTTAGGTTCTTGCTGAATATGCAAACCAAATGAACACAACATAATATTGATCCTGTAGCATTATATACAATGTAGGTCCAACAAATCTTTAATACGAAACCGGTTATATTCAGTTATTTATTTGAAAGCCTGGAGAAACATAGAGAGAGAATTAAGAAGAAACATTCAGTTTATAAACCAGTTCGCGCCGGTATTATTTTAACATCACCGATCTGAGGCGGGTTCAGGCCGATGGTATCGTGAAGCACACCCACGCATTTCCGGCCTTGCTCGCTGCTGACAGACATTTCGGCCTTGCTTGTGACGTGTTTAATATGCGTCATCTGTTTTGGTTCTGGGGAAAACTTTGCATGTATATACCGGGTACGTCCTCCAGTGCGAACTAGTTAGGAAGTGAGAGGAAAACCCCAGAAAGATTTTTCAGATTGTAAACCCAATCCATGTCCATCTGGGTGGGATTTAAAACAGAGTCACATCATAGAGAAAGGAATAGACTGGTGCAAGGCAAGGAAAGGACAACATACATTGTGCCACAGAGCTATAGCTGCATTATTGCACTGTGTTTTCTGTTTTCCAAAATAAAAAGGCTAAAAGTATATGGTTGATCTTCCTAAAACAATAATAAAATCAAACGGTTTTAGCTTTATAGCGACTGTCACAACTAGTCCATAATTATTTTGATCGACCATTTTACAGTTCCATTTGTAACCATCAAAAGTCCTTCGATATCCAATCTTCAGTGGGGGCTCAGCAGGTAGCATTTCTAGGAAGATATACCAAGGTGAAAAGTGGCCAGCAGGAGCCACTAATTCATGGCTATTACCTTGCAACACTGTGGGATGTTACAACATGGTATGCTCTTGATGAAAAAATGGTAGAGCAAGATGCATAGGCCTACATTTTGGTCAAAATGACTTTTGGTGAAAAATGACAGAAAAGTCAGATGGTCTCTAGACCCAATGGCTCTAGCGCCTTCCTTGCTTTATGCTGTAACTATGCGATACTGTACTGATATCACACTTGTTGGCTTAGAGTTAGTGCTGTTAAAGAATTATATACGGTACTACATGTAACTTAAATATGATTTTCCAATTCCAGTTAGCTGAACACGAATTTCAAAGTTTAAGTTTTCATTTTTGTGACAATCTTGATTTTAGGGCTTTATTTTAGAAATATATTATTTTGTTATTTTTGTCAATCCAATGTTCAGTCATCCATTTAACAATCACTTTACCCTCAAATTGGCACTTGGTGGTAGGATAATTGGCAGTAAGCATGACTGGACCCCTGTGCAGTGCACTAAACCCAAACCATGTGTTGAGGTGTTAGGGCACCATACTGCCTCACCTTCAAATCAACTGCTACCCTATGGGTTCTAAGCTTGATTATATTTTCCTCAACTGTTTCAATTGTGATCATGGAATGGGTTATTCCTCCATGGATGGACATTCCTATGGTGGTCAGATGATAACCTTCCCAGTGTCCTTCAAAGCACGGAACCACTCAGTTGAAGTGGTCTTCCGCAATGGCAAGGCAGATACTTGAAAAAACAAAGAGCTTTCTTTGATCGGTCTGGAATGAGGGGACTGATGAGCCACTAGATAAAAAGGTTTCCTTTTTCCCTTCTTTGGTCGGAAATTGTCAATTTTTAAGATGATTTCACACTGAGAGAAATTGAACACCAATAACAGAGAAGGTGCTCAGCTGCTAAACCAATCGCAGACCTCGAAGCCTGATTCTTTTAAAAAGGTGGTTTACGGGCGAATCATCACATTGCAAAATTCTGATAATCACACTAATCAGCTCACGGATGTCTTTGAAGTTAACAAAAAAGACAAGGCCTCTCTTGACTGGTCTTTGGAAACTACTGAGTGCCTGTCTGTCCACAGGCCCACCCCTAGACGTGAGAAACACAATGCATCAGCACTTGAGATCTCAGATTCAGAACGACAAAGGAGAAATTCTGGTTTCTATTCTACTCCTTCCGAGCCTTGTCCAATTTTGTATTGCCCCATTTGCATCTGCTAGATTCTTTGATCAAAAACCCATCAGTCGGCATCTACAGTCACTCCGGGGTATTCCTTTGACTAAATGTGGGATTACTGAGCTTTATTACTCATTACAGTGACAATTACGCAGCATTAGAATTCATGCAACTGTTTGGTTATTCACAGAGGATTTTACTGTAAGTAGGTTATTATCTGGATTAATCCAGCAAGAAGGAATCTGATAGCCTACTCAGGCAATCGATATTAATCACTTCGGAAGTGAGAATCTATAGCATTATAAGAAGGTAATTCTGAGCGAATACTCAAATGCTTGGGTGGTTTATTGCTGGTAATTATTAGTTGTCATCAAAACTTACTAACATCTATCACAAAATTAGACCACCAAGGTGAACAAATTAGAAAAAAATTAAAGAGAAAAGGAGAAATGAAAGAGAAAAGCGGGAGAAAAGAACACAAGTAGGAGTTTGTAGGACAAAATCAGAATGAAGTAGGACTTTGAATAATGTCTTGCTACCGGGTACAGCCAAATGTCAAATGATAATGTGAGCACAGCAAGGTGGGCGAGCTACTGATAAATATTTTGCAGAAATTAGAAGGGGTGAATGCCCTCTTCCAAGAAAAAAACAAGTTGGTATACAAAAATGTTGTTTCTGTAATCAACAGAGGAACTGTATCATCTGTTGAGCGGAAAGGAATTTAGGAAGCAACGATAAACACATCAAATGAGGAGTTAATGTATTGCCATGGATTGGGATTTAACTTGTCACATCCAATCGACCCACAGTTTGTCCCACTCCTCACCTGCACCACTGGTGATGTGTATTAAAGTATCTGAGCACTTAATCCACAAGGGGTGTTTGTAGGCAGTGCAGCAGGGGTACCATTGTAACCCCAAATCGTTTTCCAACCCCCTTCGGTCAGTTTGTGGTGTGGCAACACACGCAGACCGGAACACAGACCCTTGCCTGGCAAATTAAAGGATTGGATCCATCCTGGATTTCATATACAGGTTAATTAGTGGAGGCGTGAACAGAAAACGCTTGTCAATTCGGTTTACTCAAAGCCAGACCTAGAAGAGGACAAAGTCCTGCAGCGCAGGGGGCACAAAGTGGCCATGCCCTGGTGATCATTGTTCACTGGTCACCTGTTGACAGTCGCCTTGGTTTACAAAGGCTGACGGTGTGGGTGGGTAACAATGGGTAACAATTGGGCAGCATGGGCACCCCACATTCAGGCACCCATTAAACCCAGTGATCTTCATGTGCCAATTGACAATTATATTTTCCTTATTACATTTTCAGTGTGAACTCCAATGAATTATACTAATAAATGAAATACATTCGGTGAAATACAAAGAGTGAACAAGTTTCACCCTTTGAATTTAGAGGGTGACCAACCCCCAAAATGGGTGGGTACAACTTTCTGTCCTATTTCCTAAAGAAAGTTCTTATTTTGCCTCCTTTCATTAAGTCAGATGGTTGACTCAATGGGGACAAGCCCAGATTATTCAACAGTTCACTTCCAGTACATTCCACCCCTCCCAAGATAGACCTCGGCTATGTTGACAAGTTGACAAGACTCAGTCAAAAGTGCAAGACCTTTACACAAATTATCAAAATCCTAAAGTTTAGGGCAAATTGCCTGAAATCCGCAAGTAAAGCAAAAGGGTGACATCAGCATCTCAGTTGTTGTAAATGGGCTTTGACTTAAAGAAAAGATTTAAGACATGTGGGCGCTAATTGGCAAATTTTCACAAAATGCAGAAATAAATTTCTCCTAAATGCTTAAATTTGCAACTGCAAGAAGTCCTGTTACCGTTCCTTTTGACTTTGAAAAATAGCCAATGTCAGCACTAGTCTCCAAAGAATTACTGCACAGTCTAGACTTAAATTCAGCCGAAGTGTAACCCCAATTCTCCAGGCTATCAAATGTGACAGCTTGGAAATGACACAACTGTAAAATTTACAGTGTGTTTGAGGTGATGCTGAATAAGTGAAGGATTGGAGACAACACCATATAGCTCTAATAAGCCATCGGCAACCTTCTTAAATACGACTGATTACATTTCTAAAACCTGAGTGATTACCTAATTATTTCACAGCAAAAGATTATTTTCACACATGTAAAATGTAAAACCCATGGAAATCCTATAATCTACCAAATGTAAACATATTATCAAATTATTTTTTGTGATGCAGAAAAACAAAAATACAGGTGCACTCTCCTGAGCATATTGCTGAAGAAACTTGAGATTTTAAGAACGCACCTCGGAAGGAACTGATACTCCTAGGGATAAGTTTGGGAGGTGTCGCACAACGTGACACATGAGCTTAATATCTGATCAATTGCGGATCCTGGTGATGCATATCCTGCAACTTGTTTTTCTTGTCACTCCTGAGATGTGTGAAGTGCACCAATACTCCTCCCTTCCCCCCCCTCCCTCCCCCCCCCCCCCCCCCTTCTTCCCCCTTCCCTTGACACAACATACTCGTCTCCAGGATTAAGTTATTAATACCGAGCCTCTCAGGCCCCCAATTTTGTTATTTATCACACGCGAAGGAAACTCGATACATATTTTTTTTTTAACAGTTCTGTGTAATTTGACTGTAATACATTGAGGCCGGTGTAAAATAAGAAGCTTTATAAACTCAAGGGATGCTACCCTCATCTGAAGCCAAATTGCCTTTTCACTAATGGATGAGAGTTTCACTTGCAAAGCATACAGACGCACTTTCCTAAACCTGGAGAGATAACATATCTGGGATGACATTTAAGAGCCGCTGAAGTAAAAATGGTTCCTCTCAAGAGATATGGGGGTGGTGGTAATTTAAATCGGGCGGGGTACAACTCAGTGTTAAAAGACATTTTTGGAAACTACATACATGTACTCCCCAATAACAGCGTACCATGTTTACAAATAAATTTAATAAATAAAAATAAAATACCCTCAATTTTGAATAATTATTCTATCATATCTCATTTTATCAATTTCAGAAACTGTACAAGCAAAAACAAATGGTTAAGTGACATTTTGATAGATGACAATGAAGAATAAAGCCACTTAAATATTCCCTGTTTCACCACAGCAATGGCTCCAAATTATAGTGTGGTCGACAGGAGTCAATTTCATGGCACAAACAATTGTTTAAACACAAAACCCCATGCTTTGTAAATCATGTTAGCAGCCACAATTCTATCTGATTGTTATACTGAACTGACAACATCTAAATATCAATCACAAACAATATACACCACATGAAGCTGTACCTGGTAAGCTGGGGTGTTTTTTTGTGTGTTTTTAAAAGCAATTTTTGTGCTTATGTAGCTCTATAATCATACATTTACCCAGCATTGCTGCTCATAATATGATCACCTCTTTCAGCCTCAAGTCCTGAATACACAAGACAGTTTTTCCCACAGCGTTTCTAGCCTCACAGCCTTCCCCATCACCAAGCCCAAACTTGTGTTCTCTCTAAGTCATGCACAGCCGTTAGCAAAACAATCTCTCAGAAATGTGCTCAATAAGCAGGCCCATGCACTATTTCTGTTCTTTTTTTCTGGAGAAACGAAATTCTCAACTTTTTTTACACTCGAAGATGACCTGAGGAATTTTTAACCCAGCCCAATTTTTCTCGGGGAATCTTGCTGAATCCAAGAAAATGTCTAAGAATGCAAAAAGGATATTTGGAAAGTCAAACACCACACACAGCAACTCAATGAGCCCATACACCCAAACTGTTATGCCTGTGTAAAACCATGGTAAAACATGGCAGTACACTACAAAAACATGGACAACTATGTATATAGTTGGATTTTGACAGGTTGGGGTGGTTAGGTGTAAGGAACAATAACCTTTCAGCCGCCATTTAGGCTTTATTGACGTCTTTAAAGTATGCCAATAATATTTCAAAATATGTTAAATGGGGGGGGGGGGGGGGGGGGGTGGAGGGGGGCGGAGGGGGGCGGGTAGAAGAGTTCCTCATTTAGGCTAAACAACTTGCCTTGGGAGCAATGGTTAACCAGAACCCTTTAGGTACATGTATGACATTGCATCTTAATTCATGTCTAGGGAACACCTGTATCCCACTTTCCTGGCCACATCTCCATCAACAAAATCATATTGCTCACCAAGGACTTTAAACAGAGCCAGAAGTTTCCAGAACCTGAAGTTCATATAATCATCATGTGCAACATTTGTTGAAATAAATACCTGGCTACGCCTATGCTAGCATAGTTTTATAACGTGACCAGCATGTAACCCTTTAAGAGTTTTAATAACAAAATTCCAAGATGGCTTTTCAAGGAAGATGCTTGAGTACAAGCATGGACATATTTGAAATATTGTCAAAGTCATGGACAAAATGTGTAAAACATTGTAAACAAGTACAACATAGAGAAGTTAAAAAAAACTCAACAGAGCTACAGGGTCAATGTGCAAATTAGACAAATGATTGCCACAAAAATAAGGAAAGCAACGCTTTTCATCATGATAGCCTGATTCAAGCACTTTTTAACTTCTTTGTTTTCATTAATCCTGGCTAGCTTCCACTCAAACTGTCCCCAGAGACCTTTGCCAAAACACAGCCTTGGTTCCCCTTCTGTCATCAAGCCACTCTTGACAAAACACCAAAGCTTAATCTATCAGAAAAATGGAGCTACCACACACATCCACACAAAACAAAACCAAAAGGGGCAAAATGCTGGTCACAATTTACTGGCATTCCCAATGTACATTATTGTAAGGATTTCACAAACTGAGATTTGATGGTCTGGAAAAACTATAGGTCATCAACAAGTTCAGGGTAGGCTTAACTGTAAATCATGATAGAATATTGCAAACTTTTGACCCCAAACTCCTACAAGTAAAAATAGCCACATGGGACAGTATACCAAAATCTAGCCCTACAAAAATAGGGCTGTCATTGGTTCTTTTTTGTCTAGATGGATTATCTTGACATGGTGACAAAATTAGACAATAGGGCCTTGACAAAAAAGAGCAAATTAAAGCCCTATTTGTAAAACTATATCCATATATTCAATAAGTACATGCACATAAATTACAATTACATTCTCAGAGTTGACACAAAAATAAGAATTGTTCAAGGTGAATTAAGACATTTCAAGTTATAGGCCTAACTGCACAGGAACACGTGATAGATACAAAGCCTTACAAATCAATAAATTATTGGTTTTTTTAATGTAAATGCATGGCAATTCAAAAGAATCCAGGGCTCATTTCGTGAGGGGAGAAATGTTCTCCAGAAATAAATTGAGCCTACGAGTGTCAGTCTAACTGGGTCAGGAACTAAAACACAATCGCAAATTGCCACAACATTTATTGTGTGGATTTTTACCACAAACGATTTATCCTAGTCTGAGTTCAAATAATGGAAAACAAGTATTTATCACAAAGAGTGCCTGTTTTATTTATGAAATGTAGTTTTCATTAAACAAAGAAAGAATGAAGATCACTCACCTCACGATTTTTCGAGGATGGAGTTTGTTATTGTTATGTTAAGAGTTAACTTAATCAGTTTTCACGCGATGACGAAAAAGTAATTTGTATTAATATTCACAGTTATAGTTTCAATGAAAAGCAATATTTATTTATAAACTTTCAAAAAGGTATTTTTCTCTTTCTTCATATTTTATTTAAACTGAAACTTTAAATGTTATCTAGGAAACTTGTATTAATAAAAATAATAAATCATTATAACACGTGAGCGAGGACATTCAAAGTAATGTAATTTTAGCGCGAACTTCGCGAACTTAAACTTTTGCTACGGCGAAAAAATCCAGAAATATCCAGAAATGCGGTCTCAACCTTCATTCTATACTCCAAGACAAGGAATGTTGTCTTCTAATTTCAGTTTCTCAGGACAGGAATATGTTTTTCGATTCACCTGGAGGATACAGAATTAGAGGTTTGCCTTTGACTGTTTTAAATTACGGCGGGTTTTCTGGCCTCGTTCCGTTTTGAGCTAGAAAGTACATGTATGCCATTTTGTCTTTGCGCTTCCGGACCCCTCCGTAACCCTTCATTTTTAAACGGGGTTACCTTTCTCTTGATATAATTTGTGTCTGAATGACTTCTAAGCGTACTCTCACCCATGAACAATTGTATCTTGGAATTTTTGTTCCTAGGTCTCCGTGTCCCTTCACAATGCGTACTTGCGCGAGAACGAAATGAAAACGACTTGAACTTAGTTTATCTTCCCAATGGATTGTTGTTTTTAATTGTTTGTTTGTTTGTTTTTGTTTGTTCTTTAAGCTTTTTGTTTATTTTTAGACTGGGTGAGTTTCGTTTTGTTGCACTGCATTATTTTTTGTAATATTACTTATTATGTCCATAAATTTTACCAGAATAGTTTCCTCATTTTTAAGCTCATGTGTGGTTTCGCATTTTTGATGTTGACAATTCCCACAACATAATAAATGAACGGTGTGTTGAAAACATACGGCGAACAAAAACACTCGGACTTCACCGACGCATACGCGCTAAAATAACATCAATCACCCGTATTTTCCACAAGGTTTTTATTTATTGTTTGCAAAACACACTGAGAACTATGTACAAAAAACACTAAATCAGCATACAATTTAACCAAACGTCGGCTTAATTTCATTCCTAAATCTCAACACGGCCTGCGCCCAACGGCATACGACCACACACAATGGTAGTTTTCAATCATGTTACTCCTCGTTAATAATATACAACTATAGTAACAAGCCGGTGTAGGCTTTAGACCGTTCGCCCAGGTACAAAGAATTGCCTGGGGCTAGTTCGATGAGCGTCGATAGTGACGGTATAAAGCTTTTTCTGTCGTGTTGTTTAGAAGAAGAAAAAAACCTGTGAATGGTTTTCCAACCTCACGCCTGAGGTAAAGATTGGCCCGGTTACTAGAATGTCATTGACATTCCTTGCTCGAACTTTTCAAGCAGTTCCAACCATGATTCACACTGAACCAAGAAGTGAAGAACCGGAGATGTTCCTTAAAAGTTAATCTCCGGATGAAACCAAAAACGAATAGGGCCTATACAGCAGCAGGATGTTTTGACAGATACAAATCCGCCAAGATTTTAAGTTTGCGGAATTTTCCAATCGAGAACCAAAAATGTTGGTTAGCTCGAAAAAAAGCAGCAATGTGACTTAAAGTCGCGCCATAACTCATCTGCTATATGTTTGCATACAGGTGTATAGACCTATCCCCCTACGGAAATTGACCGAACCACAGACTCACTGCTCGTAATTTCGATGAAAATTGATTTTAAATTGGAGAAGGGTCCCACCGCTTTTGCGCCCGCTCACGGCATGTCAGTCAACACTATGTAACATCTTGACTCGCAAGGGAAAAGAACTAAAATGCAAGCGTCCAAAACTTTGCTTGTACGGTACGATGGAGCTAGAGGTAGAAATTCGGGAATAAATTCGTAACGAAGTTTTGCGGCGAAACAAAAATCGCCAGGTAAAGTTGACTGTCGATCACCTTGTCAGTTACATTGCGCTGAGACTTTGGACAAGTCCTTTGAAGGTCTATACGCATTAACCTAAAGACACTTGTAATTAATGGTGGTGGAGTGGCACCGAGCGCTCGTAGATAGTTTCACCTGTGCTAGTAATATTACAGCACCGCATTTTTGGGATTCAATTGTGACGGGTAATCACTTATTACCAGGATGGGAATATTATTCCTGCGACCAAAGTTGACAGAGATGATAATTTACGATATGGCGCTGCGAATATTGAGTGTATAAAGTGCTATGTTTTGGCGCCGGCCCGCGCCGCACTTTAATTTAAAGTCCAAGCCAGAAATGTTTATTTCTTTAAGGTAAAACATAGCAATTCAATGTCAAAATCATTTGAAAGTCAAAAGTAACCGTTGAGACATCGTAAGTCAGACCGGGCACCTGCTGCGCTTTCTAATTCACGACACAAATTGCGCCTACGACAGTTTTTAATTCTATTGCGCCTAAGCTCGGCTTATAACGCATGCATGAATGTTAATGGCTTATGTGTCCCTAATTATTGGATCCTATAAATGGCCTATATAGCAACAGGTACGACTACCTTGTACCATAAAGCTATAAAAAGCTCCTTGCGTGTACATGTATAGATATAGGCCTCCAAAAACATTCTTCATTGCATTGAACGCCTAAACGAAACCAAGATGGCGACTAAAACTCGATATAGGCGCCTAATGATATTGCTGTGATCTGATTTATCCTGGTGTGGTTCTAGACACATGTATCCTTTAGTCATGTTCCCTCCGTCCTCTACTTTATGTCCAGCACATGCAGCTGGATCTCGTCACTCAATGCCTATGATATGAAAGGCTTCCGCTCAGCAGAAGACCTTGCAAACTGCTTTATTTCATTACACATCGGGGATGTTTGTCAATCTAACGATAATTATTAGAGTCATGATATTGCCGTGGTATTTCGATACTCATACGTGTATAAGAGAGCGCTTGCACTGCACCTGTACGGCAGGTGCAATAACCATGGAGGAATGCGTGAACATCCACAGGATCTTAACGGGCTTGTAGCCAAACTGATAACTCCACGGTTTAATATTTAGGCCTGTGGTTTCAGGAGGTATTTAGATAATGGATACCTCGCACTTTTGCCCATGATCTTGTGAGGAAATATTCAATTCTTCACAAATTTCAAATTCTATAAAACCACGTGGTATTCTATAAATATTATTATTTGCTGTACTAGTTTTTGAACTAAAACCAAGTGTCCAGACACTGCACATCTAGAAACTCAGTCCTGAAAATAATAAAAATCTAATGACTGCTAATGAGTTATTGTTACACGCTGAAATTACTCAACACTAAACCGAAGGAACCCAGTAATTGGACTCTGACAGAGACAGCGTGTCGTCGCTGGATGGTTTGATTCTTGCATGCGATGTCACGGTGGAAACGTGTCATCACCGGATGTGTTGTGCACCAAGACACCTCAGTCCTCAAGGTTTCCTTCGGCAAGTACTGCCAAAGCACAGCACTCACCTGGCCAAGAGGAGGAGGATACGGCAATTGAGGGTGCCTTTTGTTTTGGAGACAAGATTTGTGGTTCTCAAGAGAGCGGTCCCCGCAGATTGCCCTGAAGGCGGTTTTAATTCTTATTCTGTGTATCCAAAGTATGAATTGCAGCATTTTGTTTACTAATGGATGCACTGCCTAAACTTCAAGAAAGTAATTGCCTTTGAAGAACAAAGTAAATAAAGAGATTTTAAGATGAGATGGCATCTCAGTTTGTTGAAGCACGAGTGCACGATTGTGACACTTATAGGAACATTCTGCTTTTCTTTCGTATTCGGAACAGAAATCAGCGAATTTTAATTGCTCCTTAAACTTATAAACGTTCTATTTCCCCCCGAATTTCATGAATAGCATAATTATCAAGGGTAGTCGGAAGAAACAACAACAGTTTAGTAAATCACTAATAAGAAAAGTACGAACGTGAAATTTGAAAAATACATTTTGGTAGACAAGCATTAAACGTAGCGATGAGTCATCGGGAAAATCGTGCATGAAAAAGGTCGGTTTGTTCCCCCAATAAATAGACTGACGGAGCACCTCCAGCCAAGACCGGTGGCATATTTTCCCTAGACAAATTTGAACTTTTTTTCTGATTGGGGAAACCAATAGAACTAGAATCACGGAATCGCAGCAAACTGTCCGTATACACATAGCGGACAAAACAGACGTGTACCGGAGGGGGGGGGGGGGGGGGGGGGGGGGGTCACCAAGACCCCCCGGCCCGTAGATCCACGTTAACGTCTCCGCCTATCAACTCGCGAATTATTATAGCAAGGGTCTAACACGGCCATCGCCACAGTTCAGAAGATAAATCGGGGGTCGCACATGTTTTATTTCAGTTCGCAAAAAAACACATGATAACCAACATCTTGAGATAATTTCAACCGTTCGACATCGAAGTGAAACAGCTTGTCCGTTGGCACCCTCTGGGTGTGGGGGGGGGGGGTCTTTTATCCGTTGGGTCGCAGACTACAGACGTTTTCTTGGTTATTTACAGCAATATTACATGTATGTGGTGCATCTGGCACGTGCCCCATTTCACCGTGCGTATACGTCAATGAAATTACAATGGCAGAATGATATTTTTGTCAGATAGGCCTACGTCCATATGCTCGAAACAAATCTGACTTAAAATCAGTTGAGAAACGCGAAGTGATGTTTCAATTTGCAAGAAATATTCAAGAGCCTGATTTCGAGAGATATTCTGTTGACAGTCGACCGATAACATTTACGTGAAGGAAAAATAACCAACAATCAGGGTAATCAAATACATTTGTTGAAAGTATTGATAAGCTTGCCCTGACACCACAATCATTATGCTCTCGCTTTGAACTAGTTAAAACAGAATTAGACAACATTCGCGAACAGCCCGAACAGTGAACATTATCCAATACATTGAACAGCGAACATTATCCAATACATCAACTCATCGTGCATAATGCCCCATAATTATAATGCAGAATTACGTCAATCGTGCAGGTTCGAATTGGACTGTTATCGAACAGTTATCGTTCCCTTCGCGTGATTCTTTTTAAACTACCCACGGGTATCGTCGGATAGTTGGAGTGATGGAGCACTAGCCCGGAGCCATGCTTCGTTTCTAACATTAGGTTGTCTCCCTTACAGCTTAGCCCTGAGGAAGGCCGTTAAAAACTAACGATCTGCCCTGGTATACAACCAAACTGCATCGGCGTAGATACAAGCTGTACCTGTACTGACATACACGTGGTCCCTGTAGCTATCCCTCAGTAAATGGGCGGGCTAATATTACTAGCCGATTTAATCAGAATCTTGGGAGAAATTGACCGCAGTTGACCTGCAGGTATTATTTTCTCAAATAAAATGCCATCAGAGGTTGCTGGCCTACATACAATCTATATTGGCGAGGTCCAGAGATTCAATATCGACTGCGGACCTTTCAAGACCCAATCGCCCCAACGCCAACCCTTGGGACAATTGTATTGAGACTTTCTTATGCCTCTTTTGGGTCAAATTATATCTGTGAACTTTGCATTTGGTAGATCCGCATCAACTAATCCCATCTTTGCCCCTGTCAGAACCGGTTACCCCGGCCTTCCCGGGCCGGCGTATATGATACTCTTGACTAGCAAGTGAATAATGTCCGGCAGTAATTGAAATATCAACCACGATTCACCGCCCATAATTGAATCTTATCAGGAATGCAATTTCCCTCCACCAAACATCATTCAGCGCATACAAATTGCATTTTCTTGGTCAATTTACTACAGATGAGCATCAGCTTGGCGACATTTTGTTACTGTAAAACGTACAAAAGGAACAATTCCAACAGTGTGGCGTGTTGAATTCGGTCGTATTTGCGACTTATATTCCCTTATGCAAATACGTATATATTATTTCATAAAGGTGTGAAACCTAAGCGAGCGCTCAAATAAGGCTAAAATGGTAGGCAATGTACAGGACAAACTATTCACCAGAATACATGTTTATAGTTAAAAATGCAGTCACACATACCAACTTTGAGTCATAACGTCAGTTGGTGTCCTTGAAATCTCATTTTAATAAGTGAATTCCGATTCAACTCAATTGGCATTTAGTATAAACATGAGTTAAGTTTGGCTCGTTGACTGGTACTACATCATCTCACTGTGCTAAAAATTAACGTGTTGCCAAAACGTAAGATGCACTTTCCGTTGCACAACACGTGATGTTAGTGTTAATTAGATAATCTATACTGATTGAAACAAGCAAACACGTGCTTTTAAGTGTATGGCCGATCTCTGCATACAGGGTGATTACCAAAAGTGCCAAATTGTTTTTATACCGATTTGATAATTGCATGAATAACCACAGTTTCCTAGCGCCTAGTTGTTTAGCCTACTCTTCCTTATCTGGGCGGAAATCCAGATCGTTGCTTCGATGCAATGATGAGAATTGGTATTCGTGATGGACGGATTGACAACTCCAATTACGCCGAGCAATTTTTAATATAAAGCGCATTGCACTACACAACAAGAAATAAGGTCAATACATTCAGTTGACCCAATGAGTGGGAAAAGAGAATCAATCTGCGGAAATAGGATAGTCACACTGTAAATCTGTCAGTTGTGTATTAGGGTTCCATTTCCTCCAGTTTCCCTGTACTTTATCACCGTTGTTCTCGGTGCATTGCATTGGTATAGGTCTACTCTATTAATCTTTACCAAAAACAGGCTTACAAACGACAGATCTAGTAGTTATTGCTTCCAGACACAGCTAGCTAACCTCGCGTCAAAAATATCATTTCTAATTCTATAACCAAATACACGTGTATAATGCGGCTCTCAAAGGAAACGCGTGAAACTTTCCATGCATACAAACTGACAAGAAACTGGCTCCGTTGGCGTCCTTTCTCTTTCCAGCTAATGCATTTCCACTAGATCTTCGCTCACGTGTATGATGATTGACTGTTTTTGACTCATTCTATTAAAAAATAATGCTCATGAAAACTCGTTCTATAAAACGTCTTCAAAATACAGACTGTGTTACCAAGCTCTCGTAACCCATGACGAAATGTCGTAATTATACTTAATAACACCAGTGAGATTAATTTAATTTAAATTATAATATACCATTTGTCAGTTATCATTATTGTATCGTTTGAATCAGCAAAATGGCTCTATCTATAAAAAAAGGTGCTTGGCAGCCAACCTGACGAAGTTTTAGCTATATAATATATACATTCTTTTCCAAAGTTTGCAGTTGCACCTATACATGCCCTTGAGTGAAATCTGGTATATATTTTGTCCTTAAGAAAGCGGTTCCAGATAGTGTTACATTACATTTTATCAGTTTCTTCTGGACGCCGACTTTATTCCCAAAGGAGAAACACTTGTCACTTTTGATTTACATCAAGCATTTTCTGTTAAAGTCCCTCGGAAGAAATAAGCTTTGACGTGTCCAGATAAGATCTGACCGAAGAAAAGCTCAACGGTATTACTAATCCGTGTGTTCAATATAACAAAAAATCTAAAGTATTTTTCTAAAGAAAATCCTATTTTTTCCAGGACTCCGAGAAATTGATTTTAATCCCGAGCTGGCGGGGGCTGGGGTACCCTTTTATTTTGCCCCACGCTCGAAGCATCTTGACGCATTAGAAAACGGCACCAATTTCCTGAGTGGAAGCTGTGGAGCACTTTCACAATGCACAGCTAGCTAGTCGAACACAAGGTATTCTATTTCTCGCAAGCAATCTTCCCTTTCTTGCTAGCTGTAAAGCCGAGCTCACTGATACACATCATCAGCCTTAAGCGCACAAACCAACCCTATGAATCAACCTAAAATCGACCTCGTCTAGACTTTGCCAAGTCTCTGTTGGTCACGGTTTCCGTACCTTACACAAAGGCCAGACAATTGTTGTTTTTCTCGCAAATTCTTCTCAGGTCTCTTTGTCTTTGTTTTTAATACAAAATGTACTTGTTCTTAACAACTACAACGCATCATTTGTTTTACCGCAATGACTTATCACTGCGCGTGTTTGTCTATTGTATTGTTTTAATGAACTCCCATAGACACGGTACAAAGTACACGGAGCCCGGGATTTCCCTTTAAACCCCAGTGGAATACCTGCTCACCTCTGATAGATCGGGCCGCCATACCCACCCAATTTCAGCGCGGAACTTGACAGCACTCACACTAATTGACCATGGAACTTAACGGTGCACCCCTGCACCTGCACCTGTATCTGGTGGACTGAACACATCGTGCATGTCATACGAGCGAATAATCAATGGGGGAAAGCTATTTTTCATTTTACAAGAGGAACGCCTTTGAAAAACAAATTTAAAAATTAAAAAAGAAAGTTAAAATCTCCACTGAACAAAGGTTCATCTTGACATTATTCTACTCCGAAATTTACCTTTAGTAATTTAAACAAGTTATGTACCTATAATATTTTAGTGAATCAAGTATAATATCATTAGTTAAACAATTAACTCAACCTACAAAACTACTTCCTATTAATAGAACATTAGCGAGCTATACCAACGTTCAAACGCGCGTATAACAGGAATAAACGTTATGTTGTTCTATTCTATTTTCCAGAACCAATAAATTAATGTTGATACTATAGTACTAGTAGCAGTAATAAAACCTACATTTTCAATGAAGGCTCGTAATAATAAATTGGGTTATTGAGTGATTGAAACGGGGTCGTTAAACTAATAAATTATTAAACGTAATCCGAATAAGTCTGACTACCGGGGGAAACGAAGAGGCACTTGTGGGTGGGGAAAACTTGAGTCAAAGGGGCACAAAGGAAAGCCATGCAGGCTTACATGGCTTTGCCCAGATCTTCCCGTAGTGTCTCTTCATAGGAAGAGATTCAGAGATAAGTAGACACGATGGCAGACGTAGCATAACAGACGGAGTGACGGACCTACCTACATGTACAGTACATGCAACGGACTAGGAGACAATCACGTTAGTATTGTGGGCAACCGTAATCAAGAACTGGCTGTTAAGAAGTCGGTATTAAGATAAGCAAATACACCATAGAAGAACCAATGTGTTAGAATTCAAAATGGACGAGGGGATAAACGTTTCTCTTTTGTGGATTACGTATAAACGATAGAGAACAATTATACGTTGTTTTAAAATTGTACTCCTAATTAGTCAGCCGAGTACACTTTGAACTAAAAGTACAAACTATTTTATTATTCAAGATTGTCTAAAAATAAGTGCTAATCTAATATAATAGTAAGAAAGCTATAAAATGGTCGCCGTGTGTTTTCTGTAGTGTTGCGATAGCTCAATCCTAAAGAACTATAGAAACCAGTTGGAATTTTGACTAAAAAGTCCATATTGAGTGCTAGACTAAACATCTTCAAACTAGCTCTATTTTAAAATCATGATCTTCGCATCAAAGGGCATTGTACCCAAAGTAGCTGCCCGTTGACAAAGAGTACAGGACATACTCGTTATGTCCTCAGACAACTTGGAAGTAGTTTTTGCCAATCCAGTTAGGGCACAATTACAAGACGGATCTAGTTGCCATTATAGTCGCGTGTCCGCGGTGGGTTTTTAGCTTTAGAACAAGAGCGATACACAAATAGCTAGTGCGGCATTATTATTTTGATGCATGTTGATTTTAGTTAAATTTGAAAGTGGTGTTTACAACTTTGTGGGTGCCTTGGTGTTTTTTATCCCAACAACATAACAGTGTATGCCTCAGTACTACTACTACTACTACTACTACACTACTACTACTAGTACTTCTTGCATTCCTATAGTATAAAAGCCTCTATCTAGCTTGCGGTTCGATCTGCCAAATTTTCCCTCAATACTACTCAACGAGGATGGAGGAGTGGGAAGATTTTACAAGAATTATCAGTTGCATCATTTAGCCTTGAATGTTCTTTGTCAAGACTAGAAGTGATGGTAGGTGCATGTTTGGGCATCCAAAAATAAAGTTGGCCTGGCTTTAATTTGAGATAAAAGATGACGTGTCGAGTTTGAGCTTTTGTTAGTGATCTTGTTTCGTGTTTGATTCGCAATGATTGCAAAGTAGGCACAAGTATCTTCCGGTTACGAGTTACTTGGTGGTAGCCTAGGCTAAAGTGCCCAAAGAAGCAATAAAAAAGATCTTGAACAGAAAGTTCTGAGATACTTACGGACACATTCATTGGCTTCTTTGGTGGTTGCTCGTGCCCAGGGTCTGTCGTAATGGAACGGCTTGCACATCTCACACTCTGCTCCTGCCGTGTTGTGTTTGCAGTCGCAGACACGATTCCCGTCCCGGTCCTTGATGCATCGAGACGCGTGCCCGTTACACTTGCACCGGCCGCCGACAGAGAAGTCGGACACGGCGTAATAGTAGCTCTCTCGAATAGAGTCGTCTAACTCTTCGTCGCCCAGCGATGGCAAACGGTTGAAGATCACCTTGATATCCGTAGCCGTCACCCAGTCCTGCAGGACCGGGCTGTTGTCGAAATCAAAGGCGGATGGGCGACCTTCTAAGGTGCTGAAGGCGACCCGTGAACCGGCCGCCGCTACCGACGTCAGATCGGTGCTCTGGATGTCGCTACAGATGGCCTCCTGCTCGTTCTGCTTGGTAATCGGTGCATTCTTGGTCTTCCCGTAGACCTTTCGGCACTGGCCGGAGTAGTAATGGTACGGTTGCCATGACTTGCCGTAATCCTGCGACTTGAGGATGGACAGGGAGTCTGGTCGCAGAGAGCAGAATTCCAAGGAGATGTATGTGAGCTCGTACATCTTCTCCAGCGCTAAATGCAAGGTGACGTTGTGGGGGTTGGAGGTGAAGGGCTCCGACTGCCAACACGTCAGGTTGTTGGGGTTGTGCAAGTCGGTAAGGAACTCCGGAGGGTGTCTCCTCTTGGGTTGGTTGGCGTCGCACACGAAGCAGTTCCGCTGTCGCTCACCTTCATCCCCGCTCGACAACGCGCAGAACCGACTCGCCGGCGTTCCGCACGTGCTTGACGCCTCCACAGGAACCCCAAACGCAGCGTTGACGAAATCGGGAACGCAGCGCCGGGGCAGACCGCCTGGCTCGCTGTAACACGGGTCCGGCTGGTTCTGTTGAGCCGAGAACATGTTCAAATTCTGCGCGTCCGATCTAGCAAACCACATCCCACTCAACAACATCACAGCCACCAAACACCGAAATCTAACAGCAAAATGCATTTTCGTAAAAAACAATTTCTGTAACCGGTGTATATAGTTATGTAACGGAAATAAAATCCAAAAGGTAATCGGTAATCTTATTTTAACGGTTAAAATGTCTGCGGCCAGCTACCTATGTGTAGTAATTTCAAAGGCTGCCGGCGTCGGGTGATAACCTAAAGGTGTGAATCTGGCTTTCGCAAATTGACAAGAGCTGCTCTGTGTAAACTTCACAATGTGTACCTGACACACTGTCAGGTTTTTGAGTCGAGTCGACAGGTTTGTCACGCACCGTCAAACAAGGCAGAACGAGGGCACATTTAAAGATGCCGAAGCGCCTCCTCTTATTACGCCAATATTTGTCTTGCTCTCGACTCCAACAAATCCATCCCCTGTTTGTCTCATACAAATCCAACGATCCAGGGGTGAGCCGTGTTACCTATATACACGCACGCGAACACGTTCGTATATTACTTCCTGTTTGTAAAGCTCCACCGCAATATTGGCTTGTCAACTGTCTACTAAAATGGGTTATATTCTGTCAACTGCATCGGGGAGTTGGGGTCACAGGGAGAGAGAAAAAATCCAGAGTGTTTTCCAAACGATGAGATGCACACACACTGAACTACGCAACAAGACCGTGATTAGGTATGTCTGATTGTCCTCTAATCGATCTCGCTATACTAAACACGATCACCCCTTCATTTAGCTTGGAAGTGTTTTGGGGCGGTCCCCGATAAACAGAATATCACCAATTCAAGCAAATGAGTTCAACTTCGCACATCAGCGCGCACGGCAACCACACTGCACACGCGCAAAACTGACCAATCACAACGCCCAGCCTAAGTGCGATGGATTCAGACAGTCAGTGCAGTTTACGTTCACAGTGTGGAATTGTATGGTACGTTTTGAGAAAGTTCAATTCGGTTACTCACAGTACCCATGGAGGAATAAGAGCAGACCTATGACTGTTCCACATTTTGTATGACTGTTTTAGCTGATTCGATTCTGGAAGTGTTGAGATGCCGGAATATCAACATTCCACGCCACATCGCGCTGCCGATGACCCGCCGATGAGTTGATCCAATTGACGACTAATTGGCAGCTGCACAACTCCACGATAAATACAAAAAAAATTCCCCTTTCCAACTTTCACACTTTACCTGTCGCCCAAACCACGGGTTTAAATATGCCTCACACAGAGATGATGAATACAAATATATGATGATCGCGACAGGCTCCCGACGAAAATATGCATTCGGAATGCCTGACTGCGATCCAGTCACTTTATACTTGCTTCTACTTATTTATACATGTACTCATAGTGATTCATATGAAACCAACGATGCAAACTGCGAGTGTAGACGTTTACATGTGTGACTTTATTCCTCCATAAGTAGAAGTAAGAATACAAGCACTGTGGAAATCGCGGGAGCTTAGTGTGAACAACCATAGTTTAGTCCTATTAAATCAGATGATTAAATCACTTTCACAAACTAAAATTAAAGATTCTTATCTCAATTGCATTTCTGTGGCAGGTTTAAAAAATCGATGGATAATTACCACTGACCTGCTTCAGAGCAAACTTAAACGGCTTGACCTCAGATTGCTAGGCGTGCCTATTAACAATGCACGTGTCGCTACAGATCACACCTTTTTCTGACAGTGTATAGCTACACAGACCGCAGAAATCTTGCGGTGAGCCGCGCGGTCAGACTTTTGGCGGTTTTATTTTTGTTGCCGTGTAATTTTTGCCCTTGGAAAGGCAATATTTCAACACCGACCCCCTAAAATGACTGGTGAAGGTCAGATGTGCACTTGATTGCCCCCTTAGGAATGGGTTATGAAAGTAAAAGGAGCTAACACAAGCACCGTTTAGCCTAGTACCGAGAGCTGTGCAAGTATTGTGTTTTTTCAGACAAAGTGCTTATAGTGAAACCATAGAGCATGGTGAAACCATAGAGCATGGTGAAACCAGGGGTAATTTGGCTCGTTTTCTTCAAATCTGTATAATTTATACACGCTCACGATATGAATAGAAATTCGAGGACAGGATTTGTAATCTGACAATACGCAGGTGGTAGATTTACCACTAAAATACGCATGCGCGAGGATACTTATTCTTAGGCCTATACCAGCAACTAGGAAATATGAAACCCCGCAAAAACTGCATTGCAAAATTAATAATGTTGTTAATTGTATCTTTGACATCACGAACTGACCATCAATTAAAGTAGAGCGGAAATAAACAGTTTCTGGGAACTAGTATAGCTTTTTACATATAAATGCAATTTTAATTTTCGAAATATTTGTTTCGAACTGTCAGACACGAGCGTTGTATTCGTCAACTGTACATTTAGCGGTGGATCAAACTCCCTGCCAAGACTTAAAAACGGGGTCACGTTGGCGGCGCCATCGCCCCATTGCTTGATACACACCTAGTGACACCACAACAAAAACCCGGGCAGGTCTAGAGACGAGAACGCAAGGTCTGTGAACTTTGCTAACAGTGTGCGATAGCAGTCACCTATAACTATAGCCGGAACCTGCAATTTGCACTTTGCTCAACGAGAAAAGAACCACCTATGCCTGTAGCTAGTTTGGGTTAACTTCCTTTTTTTAAGTACAAGTTATGCTTCGTTCTCTTTGACGTAAAAGGAAATGTTCTGCATTCTGAAGAATAATTAAGAACATTTTACTTGGACAAAAAGTACTATTTTAGCCTCTCCCAATCGTGATATTTAGCAGCAGAAAATGGACCTAGATTGTGAACATGAGTCTCCCATGTCAGGGGCCCCAAACAAAATCTTAGTATATTGTGGAGTCCCAAACTCCTTTTATTCATGCAGACAACAATATTGGACATAATGTAATGTATAAGTTCATTAAGTAAAATTGAGTTACAATAAGTACAAATTATTAAGATAATCTATTTTTATTTAATTTATTTCTATACAAAGCATCAGCATGGGGGTTAGGAGAAGCCATATGCTTGTATCCCTCCCCATACACATTCCCTGATTAATACTCTTATTATAATAACATTGACAATGACTAAACCAGACAACAAGTTACAATACAATACAAAAATATAATTATGAACAAAAATACAAGTCGTACCATATTTGTCAATTTTGTTTTAAGTTATTTGCAATTTTTTTTAGTGAACTTGATTTTCCAATGTGATCTGCAAGGTTATTCCAAAATTTGATTGTGTGTTCTCATGGTCCACTTTTAGATAAAGTGGTTTGATTATGATGGGTTTAATACAAATTTCTTCGAGATTTCTCGTTGAATATGAATGAACATCATAGGCCTATACGAAAGGAAAATATTTGAACGAATTAAGCCATTCATGAGTTTAAACATATAGACATCTTCCAACTTTATTATCTTTAATTTAGCCAAAAAAAGGAGTCGTGTGTTCAAGATAACCGGCATTTAAAATAATACGAAACGCTCTCTTTTGTAAGAGGAACAATTTACTAATTTGGAACCTGAAGACAATCCCTTCTGGGTTTTTTTAGAATCAAATCTAATATCACCTCAAGGATGAGTACTTCTTAACAATCAGAGCGGGTGTGAGACGGGCAAAATTGTCATCAATAGGCGTTTCATGATACGTCGTTTTGGACAAGGGTTAGGGCCTAGCGTTTCATGTCGTAGCGTTTCATGTCGTGTGATTTTGTTCAACCGTCTGGTCACAGTTATTTGCTATAGACTTGTTAACACATTCCCGATGCAACGGCCACATAATTTCACTTGTTCATTTGTTTAAACGTAAATCAACTAGTATACCAAACTAATAATTAATTGACACTGTTGAACAAAAGGAAACACTTAATTTGTAAGTATTTCCTTTCCATGGTTTGATCTAAATTATGACGGAAACACAATCTTATCACAAAGAATAATTTAGGATATCTACAAAATTTCATGTCGACGTTTTTTGAAATGTGTTCTAACAATAATGGTCATCACCTATATCCGACCTGCTACAGTGCTGCTTATAAATTAAACGTAGAAATATCTGTTGTACAAACGACATAATTATCAACTCGCTGCCCCACGGTAACCGAAACAAGTAGCCCTACCCACATTTCTAATGATAGCGCCATGACTACACTTCGTCATACAACCCTCGCGTTGACGGATAAGGGATTTCAACTCGGGAGTAAAAGAATGGATCGGCTAGACGGCGGATATACTCTCCGTTCAGTATTACAGTAAATCAGGCCTTCATGTCACTTTACTTGTTTCGACTACAATCGACCGTGAGTGGCTTTTCCTGTCTTGGTGATTCTGACCCCTTGGGTGCATCACTTTCGTGCCTATAGCATCCTGTCTTATTCCCCAAACCGATGACCCATCTTTCTATTCCGCCGGAGGACCTCTTGTTTGTCTTTTCGGGAGTGCGACTGATTGTAATATTCTTATTGCCGTCAGAGCATATAAAATGAAGCATCTATTTTGTTGCTTTCATCACGAGTGTGGGTCTCTCTTGGTGATAGTAGTGGGATAGGGATAATTGTCAAGGAATTGGAAAGCCTACGCGAGGTAGATTACAAGACCTCCATGCTACGGGTCAGATGGGGTGACATCAGAAGTACAATCACCGTCAACCAAAGAATCATCTTCAACTATTCTCGTTTTGAGTTAATCATTATTATCTCAAACCAAGACGATATCATCCACATTATGGGACACATAGAGAAATAAGTCCTTGTGGGTACGGGTCAGTGAATAAACAAATATATATAATATATAACATATAAAACAGAGAGAAAAACGGAAAGATACAGCATTAATTAAAACATTGTTATTTGCAGAAAAAGAAAAAAAACTTTAATCGTGCGCGTCCCAAAAGACGTAAAAACTGATAAGTTCATGCAAAATGAATACTGTTTTTAAAACCGATGCCGACTTTTTCCAATGATGCACTGCGGGGATAGCAGGATTTGCGCCTCCAACGGCAGCTTCGTTCAACATTGGTAAAAATATTTACGTACCTTATTGTTGATTAATTCGCGCGCAAATTTGCCAACTATTGGGAAGATCAAATTTGCAGGCAGTTGGTATAATTATATTGACAAACATTGGGCCAAATACTAATAGCCATTTGCCAAACCCTTTTTCAGTGATGTTTCTCACTCCCTAGAGAAACCCGATTAACACAATGCCTCATTCTATGAGTGATAACTTTCCCCCATGTCTTTAAATAGGTCTGCGTACAGCCAACTGGATCGAGAGCACTATCAGGTATGAGTAACATCGACAGAGGGCGCTATGTAAGTTCATCAATTTATCGAATGTTGTGTTAAGAATATTGAATTGAAATGAACAAAAATAATTATTTTCTCACATACGTACGTACATACATGTTTAGGTCTCTATACCTTTTTTATGCCACTCCAACCCTCTACTACAGTATTTCCTGAGGTATATAGGCCTAAGTTGTCAACAGTTTAGAGAGTTAAAAACAAAAAACTGTTCATTCCAAAATAATAGTTGTTGACAAAGACAAACAGCAGATGCCACTAAGAAGAAGACAAACAACCCTTAATCGTCTCTTAGGAGTTTGGTCTAGTGCATATACGCCTCCCGCACACACGACTATCACATTCCACTGTCCCGCGATTGTTGGCTCAATGTCATATGGATGTTTTGACTCGGGGATAATTTACTCCGACGCTTGTGAGATTCCACATTTTCAAGTTCAAGTGTTCATGCGTTCTCCGTCTACACATGCCTTGCGGAGTTTTTGGCTAACCCTTTCGGCGCCTTTTTAACTGCCAGTATTTCCACGCAATGGGACCCTGGAGATTCGACGCCCAGTTGTACCATGAAAATATACCGGAGCCTGGCGACACATGCTGGTCTAATAATGTTCCTAAGTATTCCTGCGGTTTCTATGTGAATTCCGACTGACACCTTCTTTGGGTCATAAATCTATGGCATTCTTTTTCGAAACCTTTAGATTTCATCATTGATCAAAAACATACTTAACGTTTGCCATAATTTACGGTACAGGACCACGTAAATTCGTTTCTCACTGGAAGAGATGTATTGGCAGCAATTTGTTGTGTACAATGAAATAGGCTTAAATGTGAAACAAAGGGATATTACTATTAGCAAATCATAAAAATACAAGGGAGAACAAAAGTAATCAAATTATACCATAATACTTAAATATACAAAGTGGATAGAAAACCCGAACACCAAGGGAACTCCTTATAAACCAACATTACACGCCCTTGGTAAGTATACAATTCCAGTCTCCGACGATGAGTATGTTTTTCCTGTAAGCAGCGCCCAGGTGCGGCGGTGTTTTGCTGCCCTTGAACGGCCGGCCATATCGCGGCAGGCACGGTCGCGATGGCATTCCTCCCTGATTTACACCCTGTTTGGACGGTCTGTCACAATATCACCACGGATCTCGCTGATCAATGGTAAAACAGGGCTGGTAAGTCATTATACAAAAATAAAAGTCCATTATTATTATTCTGTGTTACCTGACGGGTCATTAAGGGATGTCAATCAGGATCGCGGTTCATTTGGCTCAGGTTAATGTATTCGTCTTTCAAGTAGGTATTTTAAAGGCTCTTGGTAAATTAATGTTCACATTCTCACTATAACAGTTTGGAGAATGTTATATTGTGAAGCACTTTTATTAACAGAAAAATAATTGCTTTAGAAAAGGCAAAAAATCAGCACGAGAAACGAAAAATATAAACCATTAGTGGTGGTATTGTTGGTAACCCGTTGGCTAGCATTATTATATGTAACTCGTAAGCATACATCTTTCTTAATGAGCAGCTAATTAAGCCGCTCACCAGAATTGTCCAAATACCAATGACCTGTGAAATATGACAATCGCAGGTGCAAAGACCGCAAGAAGCAAAGAATGTTTGAGTTAATTAAGGATCGTGTGTCTGGGTGACCCTACACATGGAGACATGGACATAATGAGACAAAGGGCAAGGTTTCACGAAATATATTTTTAAGGTTTGACTAAAATAATAGGAATTTCCAGGGTGTGTTTATCCGTCACAAATTAAAGAATGAGGTTTAAGGGTACTGGGTTAGGGTTAGTACAGCCCAGAAAACCAAGTTGAAATAGGACCACTTCAAAAATAGCCATCGACGTTTGGAAAATGTACACGTGAACACAGCGATGTGCCCCCACGAAGATGCAAATAATCGGAGCGTGGTCTGTGTGTGTTTGTGTAAAGTATGTAGCTTGGTTTGAGAAGTTCGTCCGCTGTGGATGTTAATGATCAACGTCCAATGGTGTCAGCTCTGACACGTCTGCCTGCTAGGCCCGATTAGACGGCCATTCCGTGACGTGTTGTTAATGGTACACCTGGGAGTTACTAACCAGCGGACAGTGAGATGTTCCACCACTTATAAAGCTTCTATAGAGGATCGAAACAAGAAACCAGCCCCGGTTGAGGAAGGGACTGTCACCTGTGAAGACATTTTTCATCTTGCCTCCTGACCATAAATCCATTTTGATTTGAGGTTTTGACGAGAAAGGAGCATCTTGAAATAAGAAAAGTATAAAAAAGGAAATCAAGCCTAACCTGATATGGACGGACGATAATCTTAGATATTGACAAAGACGTAACGTGCACTTCTAAATCAACATGGTCATGAGAACTAAATCAAGCCGTTTTAACTTTGATCTTCAGCCCCACCTCCAATTTGAAGATTTGTCTACTCAAAATGGCAGAATATAATAAATAAAGAGATTTGACTGGCTGTTTTTCTTTTGTAAATCTGACCCGCCCAAATGACGGCGACAGTTTGAGTTAACGAAATTTGGAAACAAAAAAACATTTCATGACAAGTTTACCAAGATGCTTATTTGATATTTTGAGGTTTTTGTTAAAGAGTATAAAAATATTATCTGATTTGTTTTTCTTTGTTTTTTGTAACGTTTCTGCCTGGTGTCAAAATGCATACTGTAGAGTATGTCTTAAAACAAAACAAAACAGAGATTTAAATTCTTATTACTCAGAAAGTTATTGCCACCAGTTAAGTTGTGACTGGGGTAAGCTTACAACTGTGTCATCGCTGAATAAGTGTAAGATTAAATAAAGAATGTTTTAATTTTAATTTACTGTTTTTTCTTCTTTTTAAACATGATGGACATCGTGCAGATAAGACGAGTCCCAATCTGGTGCAAAGTCATTGTTATGCCATTCGGTCCAACTATTGTTATTCGGTCATCCATGACAATAACCTTGATAACTTGGTGTTAAATGAAAGAGTATGGGATGACGCAACTGATAGTGGTTACTGCTTCTTAATAACATTGTACTTTTCGAGAAATGATTATTTCAATCTTGATTGGTTTTCTTTTTTAATACACACTATTTGTGTACACGTGAAGTGTTCTGTCACAACTATATGCCATGCTCGAAAAGATTTTATTGGTGGCGCCCTCACCTTAAGACGGGAAATCAAACATTTTGAAGAGGACATAGTAAAAGTGATAAATGAAAGGCCTAAAGAAATACATTTTTAAAATAAACCATACAAATTATAGGTAATGAATTATGGAACAAAGAATAGATAAAAAATGTCTAGCCTAACAGTTCAGAAGCACAAATATCATTGGCACCTGTCAAAACTAACCGTATCTTATCCCCAACGTGCCAACACCGCTGGGAAAGTGTCATACACGATGACACATCGAAAAATACATTTGGCACTTCATCATGACAGATCCCATCGGGGGCCAATCACGCCAGGGGACCGCTATAAGGGCTGGAGAGGGCCCGGTGACATGGCGGGCATCAGCCACCGGCCTGAACCCGAGTGATTCAACCAGGGGCACTCCCGGTCACAGGAGCGTCCGAATCTCGCTCCAGGCTCAATCCAACGTGATCTCCGTGTTTGGGCCGGCTCGTCAGGCCGATGCCCATCGGGGCACCTACGCTGTAGGTCCCCGTCTGTTCCGGGCCGTGTTCGGCACAGGTGGCGGGCCCTACGTCGCTTGATGAGAGAAACCCGGATAAGCGGTCCGTCGAAAATTCCGACGCGGTGTTTTTGGAAGTATAATGAGGAATTAGGGCCAGCATCTGCAATGACATGAGGTGTGAAATATTTCATTTAATCGTAAGCATTGCATTGCCCCCCATACTGCACTTTTGAGGTCAACTAAGATTATGATTACAAGAATACCGAGAGAGCAAGGACCCGACGGCTGTCGAACTTTGCAACCATAATATGCGGGAAAGATTTGCTTAGCAAAAACAGGATATCATTCAAAGCATCGTGATATAACAAAACACTTCTTAGCAATATTTTAATTATTTATTTATTTTAAAATGAAATAGGGATCATGTGTTAGCCATTTTGACGCTGGTGTGGCATGAATTCCGGACAAATTGGCAGTATTGTTCAAGCAAGGTCACGTGGGAGGGTTTGACCAATAATAGGAAAACCATTTTTCACAGTTATTATTATGCAAGGATGAAACGAAATATTCCAGTTTTCTCGTTTGTCGGGTTCACTTTGGAATGTAAAAGACAGACAAAGACAGACAAATCGCCGACGCGCACGCTAATGTCACCAAGGGAAGCCAACATCCAACATACCGGACTTTACGGTCCTGCCAGCCCCTTTTACCAACTTCTCCAAGATACCTTGGGTTAAAGGTCTTACGTTCATGGACAGAGAAGGAATCAATGCAGTTTAAGGGCAGCCTCCCCCCTTACCGTTTATAAAGCACCAAATAATCATTCGAAGGTTCAAGAGTAATAATTTATTGTATAATGCACTGTTATATCTTTCTTAAAAGTCTTTGAATATTTGTTAGCACCCCGGCCTTGATATCACCCCATCAGTCGTGTCATGTAGCACCCCGACCGTGTAATACTTGTGTAGCACTTAGCACCCCGACCGTATGACCACGCAATCTCGTTTACTATTTTGACGAGAGAATACAAGTGCGCCCTCTTTCAATCTTTTGCAGATACGCAGAAACGTCTTGAATGAAGCACATCTAGCGAAAACAAATCTAGAAATGTGTTCGTTTACGAATTGGCATCTTAAACGTTATATAACGTCACACATTCTTGGACGATCGTCACAGATTTCTTCTACACGCCTCAAAAGATGATCCCCAGGAAATCTAGAAAATCCCAAGTCGAACCGACTTTGCAAAGTGCTATAAAGTGTGTTGTCTGTGCAAATTAAATGGGGACAATCACTCAAACTGAAAAATTAAGTTTGCCCGCAACAATATTTGCTTCGGCAGTGAGAGGCCAAAGCAAAATATCGAACACTTTTTGTATGTGACTCCTTGTCAACGTAATAATTGTTTTGTAAGCATACCAAGAAATCATGGGACATGCACGGCGTTGTTTTTGGAACATATCGCTTGAAACGTTATCTTTTTTGAGACGGTGCAGTCACATTAATAACGCCTTCTTGGGGTACAAAATCAAATCAGTCTCACACAGCTGTTGACCTCTTAAGCACCGATACTTAATAGTTTTATTGTTTCAATGCAGGTTGAGCATTTTTATACAGAAATTAGGTGCAAGGAGATTTATAATAAACGTCAACAAACATCAAACGCTTTGTAAACTCGCATAATAAAATACAACGAATGAGGCTCCCCATAACAAACAACCAGTTCTCTGTGTTTTATATTTAAACCAACATTATAAATTTGTGATAATATTAGACTTCCTCAGAATTCACTTTCGTATAAACCGAAGGTATAGAACATCATTATTTACACGATAACATTAAGCATTAGGTTCAAAAAGTATAATATACAGGTTTACATATATATTTATTTGTATAATCTACCTTTTTCAAAGATTATGTTTGACTCGTGATACATTTTTTTTATGAAAGACAAATATACAAGTAAATGATTTTATCATTAAATTAAACCTTAAAACTAAAGTTTACTCAACTGACAGGGAGGCGTTTGGCCTCATATAACACGCTGCCAGTGATATGCACGAGGCAACCATCTAATATGGCGGACAGACACGCTGGGAGCAACACAGAGCTATATTAAATTACTAGAGTGCTGGCTCGATGTACAAAGTTGAAGATTTAGCGCTCTAGTAATTTAACATACCTCTATAGAGCAACATCAATTGTCATGTTCAGTAAATTAGTCCGTATGTTAGTCAGTCAGTCGTAAGTCAAAATGTATAACTACAACTGTGTAAAATAAAATAAGCAATTAGACGCAGCTGCTATGGGGAAGTGACTGATAGGGGCTAGACACGCAGTGAGACGGACAAACAAATCAGATGCGTATAGTTACACAAGTCACGTACTTGTTGAATACAAAGATTATCCGTACATATCATGGTCAAGAGTGTCTCCGTTGTGGATGTGTTGCTTGTTCTTGCCGCTTTTCACAGGACCTGTCTTGTTTTGTCATGATGTAGGGCCAGGGCCTGTTATCTTATGTTTCTTCTTGTCTGTCTATCCGTCGTGTCGGTCGGGTTGTCTGTCTGTCCGTTCGTCAGTAATATCGTGCTGTGTCCAGTCGAGTTGTCAGAGTCACTATGTGCTGGTCTGGTATTTTTGCGTGTACTGTGTTGTAGATTCTTAAATTCCTGTGTTCCAGTCCGAGTATAGGTCTCATAAGCTGTCTAAGTCTGTTAGTTCGTTGGTCTAATTTACACACTGTCTGGCTGAGGCTATAGGTCGCACTCAAATAACAACATGCCGCATCCCACAGTCTTCCGTTCCATACCGCCCTGTACTGTGGACGTATTCCTTGTGTATTGGTGTAGTTGGATAAATACTCACTTTTCTCGCTTCCCCCAAAAACTTGTTCAGCCCCAAATATTGAATAAGGGCCTCGCAGGTGTTCTCCTTCGTTTTTCTACCCTTAGAACCCTAGTTTGCTCTAAAGCAGTATTCAGAGAGGGCGAAACGGACTATGGACGTAGTCCACAATTCGTATAACCTTTTAATTTCCGCATTCTGTGGACGTATTTTGTTCGCAGGTCCGCAGTACATATTTATGAATGGTTCGCGCACCGATATGTAAACATAATGTTAGTGGTGCGTGCGCAATTATTGTGACGTAGCACGACTGAGATCATATCAGAAGTGCGTTTTGGTGGTCCGGTCATAAACAGTCGTAACCAAGAACTGGTTCAGGAGGTATCTGTTTGTAAGCTTCTTAGAGAATTTCCAACTGGCGAGAATTCTGCACAACTCCGTGCAACACTCAAATCCCCCAAAAACGATTAAGCAAAGATAAGCAAGGCAATTAAACCACTATTGCTTCGTCCTTCGGATGGGACGTAAAGTTGTAGGTCCCGTGTGTTGTATAATTTATAATGTGTGTATATATCTTTCCCATGATAACATTATAAAATTGTATAATGCACGTAAAAGAACCCAGAACACTTATCGCTAAGAGAAGGGGTTTGCCCCGGTGTTTCTGGCTGACACAGCCTCTGTCTACGGGTTTCTTCAGGCTTACGAGCTACAGTGCCTTGAGCGCTTTTGAAGGATCCTTGGTTTCATTACCAGAAATTAATAATAATAATAATAATAATAATAAACAATTAAACTAGTTTTTGGTTATGAGCCCCAAAACGCACCCCAGGGATACAAGTCACCAGATGGCGACATTTCGAAGTTGGTACCGGTACTAGATAGAGGGCCTAGGGAGAACGTGGGAGACTCAAAAACACTCGTAAATTACTAGTTTGTGTTGTAGACTATCAACATTTTGCACTCTGACGACAATGTACAGGGTGTTCTCGTGTAAATGGTAAGTCAAAATAAATACGTTGCCTTATAATTGGTCTGTATTTAGGCGACGAATACCAGCACTCCAGCAGAAGATATTGTGGTGTTTCACGGTAACAGGCATGCGCCATCTTGCTCATGGGGCAAATTCACACACGTGGGACTGTGTGAGTGAACGCATCGTCGATCGAAAACTTTTGCGCTTTCCAAGTCAACATATCATGCGTTCATTCTAAAATGTGCACCTGTCTAGCGACGCGTGTTCTTTTGTGCATATTACCGTGAAACACCTTTTTAAATTGAAACTGCTCGTGAGACTAATTACACGCTAACGAATAGTTGCACAGTACTAGCTGTAATAACAAACAAAATATACATGTGTGTACATGTATGATGCATGTTCCTGTTATACAATTTCTTGACAATGCTCGCTTGTTTGTGGACCCGAATGGGAAAAATATACTGAGTTCCAAGATAGGAACGTTATGATTATTAGTAATCTATGATGTCTGAAAAGTATAAAACATGATCGGAACAATTTAGCAAATTTGGGAATACTTTTGTCAGTAAAGTCATTGGTTGTCATGTTAATTGGGAAACTAAAATTGTAATGGACCTGTATGGCGGATATTCATCTATTCATACTTAGTAAAACAAAACCACACAACACTTAACACAGCAAAACAGAAACATCATGGTTGCTTTCTGTGTGCCAAATAAATAGACTTAAGGCCTTTTCCTAGTTAGGCAAACTTGAATGAAAATGTGTATTTATGAAGTTGTGTCGTTCAATGATTTCAAGGCCTCGTAACTTTGTATAATCACTGAAACTGGGAGAATAAAGTCCGCCTTCCGAACAATATTTGCTTGGGCTATGAGGCCAAAAGCAAATTAATTAACATTTAAAAATCTGTTCTAGTACTTTAAGATCCAACAAGAAAATGCTTGGGATATTTAACATTTTGACTAAATCCAATTAAATACACTTTTAGTCTCATTGGTCATTATACCAACCGCCATAAATTCACACATGTAGGTCTACACACAGCAGATGAATGTCAAAGGAGACCATAGTATCTTGTTCACATTTAAATCAGAATTCTACTTTTCTGGAAAAGTTCTGAAGGGATAAGTAATCTTTATGAAAAGCCAGGCTCCTCAAAAATAAAAGTGTTGTCAATCGCCATTTGAGTCACAATAGTGAACAAAGTAATACTCTTCTCAAAACTCATGCCAAACAGAATAACTTGTGATTGACAAGGGCAACTTGACTGTATATCTGTTATAAAAAAAAGTGCAGAGAATGATTTTTATAAAGTAAAAATTGAAGACAAAATGGGTGTAGAAAGCCCACTCCATCTAGCTCACAAATAAACACCTCAAGTTCACTTCACTGGCAACATTTATAAAAAGAAATAAAAGTGGGTTGGTATATTTAGTATATCAATACTCTTAAAATTCCAAAGAGTGAAATTAGGAACAAGACGTTTTAGAGTTAAAATCACTAATTTTAAATTAAAATACACTGAAAAAACACACTTTTCCGAAGAATTGGAGTAGATTAATTTTTAATTTTTTTTTTTTAAAGTGAATTAATTTTACTCTAAAACTTCCGGTCCCTATAGTTCCAGAATGTAGGAGTGAATTTTTACTCGACTGGAGTGAATTTTCCCTCTTTGGAATTAAGAGAGTTATTCATTTGGAAAGATATTACAAATTAAGTTTCCATTTGGTACAGATGGTCTCCTTTGCTTGATTTCCTTGTCTGTGACGTACCCTGGTATTCCTATGGTGTATTTATGTGAATGTATATACAGATAACTGCAAGTCCTACTAAAATATTACTTAGAAGACCTCCAGTTTTATTCTGGAGGAATGGTACTTCTTGCAATATACAAATCTTATTTAGTAATATTTATCTTATTTGTACAGTTAGACACAAGGTATACATTATTTACATCTGCTTATAAAAAAACCAACCCCTTAAGAACAGCATAAATTTATGTGTAACATTTATATAATGTACCAGTACGAGAAATCCCTCTTTGCTGGAAAATATAACACTAGTTTGACAGTTAAACACCTACATTGTACAAAATCTAAAATGGATTCTTTCGATAATGAATTTAGAAAAAAAAATTAAAAACTAAGATCAGTTTTCTATTACAACTTGGTTTTCCATGTAAAAGATGATAAAGCAGGCAAATGCATTTTGAGAGAACGGACTGCTTTTGAAATGCTTGACTATTGGAAATGATGGGTTCTTGGGGCGAAATTGCAAAGGATCTGTTCATTTAATTTGGAACATTTATTGTTGCAATGACCACACTTTGTTATTGAAAAAGGATATGATTGTAAAATATGTCTGGAGAGTATAATTGAAGTAAATACTGTATTGAGGAAGACTACAAAGTACAGTAGTTTCACATGGTGTACACACTCGCTGTAAAATAATACCGTTAAAATGCAGGGATTTGAAGACAAAAAGGTAGAAATATCTGAAAATATATAAGTATATCGTAATCCCTTGGCAATGCAAACAAATGGTAGGGTTCTTTGGTGTTGCCATTTGAATGTCAATTAAAGGACAATTGAATGTCACTATTTTTGAACAAGGACGTATTTTTTTTGTTCAAAGCTAATTGTTGTACCTCTGTCTTAGATACTGTATTTTTATTGGTGTAGAATAATCATGTGTCCATTGTATAACAACGCATATCCCATCTTATCAGTGTGAGGGAATGATATCACACGACTGCTGTTCTGTAAGGTGTTATCATTGATACCTGCGCAATTTTCACCTCCACACTATTGACGGCAGTAAACTGTATTGGAGCAGCGAATGAGCAGACAATCAGTTGTTATAAGCGTGTGTGAAGTTTATTTAATTTTGCTTTTAAATTAGCAGTGATATGTTAGATCTTGCAGTGGTGTATGTGGTTATGGTAGTTTTACTGCAGCTGCCACTACTTTTGTTTAGTGCACCTCATCTGATGCACCTCACAGAATGGTACAGAACTAGTGTCTTGAACTAAGTTTAATACGTACACACACACCTGCGAATCTGCCTTTCTGAGGTCCTATCCAAAACTGAAATCAGTTATTTTAAACTACACAAATACTTTTGAAGTGATTACACATTTGTTGGAGAGCCATTGCCTCATTGTCTGGAGCAGTATGTGGGAAAAGCTGCAGGTTGTGGGTTCAACTATGGCTGGTGTGCCCTTGGGCAAGGCACTTTGCCACTCATTGCTTCTCTCCACCTAGGAGTAAATGGGTACCAGTGAGGTTAGAGATGGTTATTGTGATTTATTTAACTGCTTTGCACGAAAATGGCTGCATTGAGCTTTATACTCCCCAGGGAGCTAATATGGTATTTGGAATGTTTTATGGCCCCAATGGTCAGGGGTAATAATAATGTAAAGTGCTTTTATCCAAGTTAAAAGCACTGAATTATATTATTATATTATTAATATTAAATTCAACCGTGTCAAGTGGAACACAACTACTTTGTAAATGTTAAGAAAGTGAAGTATTCTGAGGGGACAAGCTGTGATTGAAAATATTGCATCTATTGCTAATTTTGCTAAAATAGGATAGTGTAATGTTAACTACTTATAGATACATACAGCGCCAATTTGGTATGTATCTTAAATTGTAGGCACACTTCTCAGGGGCACTTTATTGGGCTGGTACATGGCCCAATTCTAGGGCCATCTTGTTGGCCAGAACTCTAGTTTTGTAGCCCTATGCTTGACCAGCCAAGCTCATATATACATCGTTTACAGTAACATGTACATTGTAGTATGAAAGTGAATGTTTTTAATATTTTTTTTCCAAAAGTACATTTTCAAGTTGAGTCTGATTATTCATCACATCTTACCTACGGTTGTCAGTGTTGCGTTGACAAATGTCAGTTCTTAAGCCTCATACGATGGTTTCTGTCTCGCATTCATTCATTGGCATGTTAAACGTGATGTCTGTGTCGCTAAACCTCTTCTTATTCGGCTCCTCAAAGTGCACACAGGTATCGCGTGTCTGGAACTTCAATCCATTAGTGTTCGTTAATTCTGACCGGATCAGCTCCTGCTCTGCTGTGAACTCGGGAATCTTGCTCTCAGACACACAGTTTTGCATGTTGCTTTCAAAGCGATTTCGATCAGGACTGACAGTTGACTGGGGCCTGTTAGCCCCAGTCACACAGGAGGAGCATCCCTTAGTTCCTGTGGAGTTTGTCTCAGGTAAGGCGTCAATCTTCTTGCTACTGCCACTGAAGCTGTCTCGTTCATTCACACCTTGCATACTCAGAAACTTTGAGGTCCTTCGCTCATAAGCGTCATCCTGGTCTGCGTAGTCGACTTTCAGGGGTTTTTCACGTCTGTAGCTGTCTATCTGTGCTACTAGCCAGTATGTCAGCAGCTCGCCTTTGCCCTTCATGTTCACAAGGCCCCTCTCTTCTAACGTATAGCCACCAATCTTATCAAGGTGCTCCTTAAATTCTATGCTGCAGTGAATCTTCAGAGCTGTGGTTCAAACAAACAAGTATAAATCCCTTGTGGTTTATTTGTGTATTAGGGTAACAAATCATATCCTAATTGGGTGATCCCTGCAATGTCACTTCCCAGGTTGTATATCGTAAAATTGAGCGTTATTCCTTGCCACACGGCATTCTGGTGTTTGACTTCTGACTAGCGCCCTCAAACAAAGATACTGACAATTTGGGAGACTGCCAGCATAGGGTAAGATAGCTCAGTTTGTCGAGCGCCAGTCCGGTATTCCAGAGGTCGCAGGTTCGAGTCCCACCTTGCCAATATCTTTGTTCAATTTAAAAAGTATACCGGTAGAACCATAAAAAAAAAAAGCTTTCTTGAATTGTCGACACTTTCAACCCTCAATTAGTCCAAAGGCGTTTAACCTTCCTGAATTCATTAACCAGTGTGTGGAAATCAAAAAAGGCTTGAAACTTTAAAGGTTAATTAATAACTACGATTACTAACTGGACTCTCCATTCCTGAAACCAGATCGTGGATGACTAGGTTTAAGAGGGATCAGCATTAGGTGTCAAAAAACCCAATACTTACGTAAACCATTTGACTCCATTCTGGATGTTGTGTTCACTGTGTCTCCAAACAGACAATAGCGAGGCATAGCAGTACCAACTACCCCTGCCACGACAGGACCTAAAAAAAAACCACCAAACAGTCATTTAGGTTTTATTACATTACAATCTGATAGAGTATGTACAGTGTATATCCATACAATCTGATAAATCACCCTAAATAATTCAAGAATCAAGAGTTTTGCATGGCACTTTATACATTTGGGAAAAGGGAGGAAGAGGCTGTGTAGATATGTTTTAGTCAGCAAAGAGTCCATGAAAACCTTCACTTGATTTTGTTTTTGTAACTGAAGAGATGGCCCTATAAATTGTCACACCTCAACTATCATTTTATGATTGTCATTTGGAACTTGTGTAAGCTCTTATACCATACATATGTACCAGTCTGAACTTTGTGGTCAAAAGCATCCTGCAACATCGATATAAATTAGACAGGCTAGAATGTATGCAACTATGCAGCCAGAGCGCTGTAGCTGCCTGTGAAGTCACGATTCTAATTACAAATTTGGCATCGACTCTAATTTTGGCATGGAGTCACCAGTGGTGTAAACTCGGGTTGAATTTGTAGGGGTGCACCTGGCAGTGCACCAATTTTTGAAGGGGGATACTGAATGGCAACTGATTGCAATTCGAATTTTCAAACTCCTGCCCAACATTGTGAAGGAATGCTTGAGCCTACCAGAATGCAGTCCTATCCTGAGCTTAAGCCTGTCATCTGGCCTGTGTCTGATCTCAAAGTGCTGCACTGCATCCAGCAGGTGTAGAGCGGTGGAAGCAATCTCACCAGAGTGCCTATTGTTGGTGATAGGAAGGCCTGACACCAACATGTACGCATCGCCAATAGTCTCTACTTTGTACGCATCATAGTAGCTGACTATGGCATCAAACAGTGAATACAGATCATTCAGCAAATCCACAACCTGGTAAATTTGAAGAGAATTTTGTAATTAGGTTTAGTTTACAATTAAAAATAGAAAATATATGATTACAATTTTGAATTTTTGACTAGGAAAAAAAAAATCAAAAGGGAGGGGTTCTGCCACCATCTCAGAACATGGGCGTGAAGCAATAGAATGGAATAAAACCCGTCACACTTGTAGAGCAATTTAATCTGAACATACATGTATTGACCGAATTTTATTGTCATATGAAGATTTTTTAAAAACAATTTTGAAATTTACAAGTTAGCACACTGTTGCCACAAAAAGCTGCAAGAATCCATACATTGTGTATGGAAAAGTGCAATTTCCATGGTTGGCAGCCTTAAATAATGGGGCGCTCTGTGGTTACCGTTACCGTGGTTATTAGAAATTTGGCATCAAAATGGACGCCAGACTTAAAGCTAGAAAGTCATGAAAGCTCAAGACATGAAATGCATGCTTGTCAACAATTTGCAAAAAATGTGCAGTTGCCCAGAATACGCTTAACACTTTGAGCTAACATACACAAGAAGCACAGTAACTTCATGACTCCTAGTACTTGCAACTATGGACAGTGTAGTGGGCAGGTAATGGGCACCAACTGGGCACCAACTAAGTTTCATTTTTTGGAAGTGCTGCCCTTTTGAAGAAAACCGTACATAATGTATATTTGCCTCCACTGAGATGGCATATATATGCTCACCTGAAATGGAGTGCTCTGTGATGATAGAGCAGTAAAGCCCACAATGTCACTGAAGAATAATGAGACCGAGTCAAATGACTCCGGCACAACCTGTCGCCCTCTCTTGAGCTGATTCGCAACAGGCCTGTGAACAGCAAGTTGACACCAACAAGTTTTGTTCAAAAGTTATCAAAATTGGAAAAAGCTTCTTGTTCCCTTTGTGCAGGTTGGACTTTATTATTGAGGAACAAGTAATCAGGAGTACAAAGATGGGAAATGCAACAACATAACAACTTGCATGTTTAAAAGGTAAGCCTTCAGTTGTTTTTGCTTGGTAGATATACATAATATCTTGATAATTTTTATTGAATAGGAATGCTGCCTTAACAACAGTGTGGAATCACATAAAGTCAAAGTTAAGGCAGCTTACGTATCAGGTTGCATGTTGGTCAAGTAAATTGGAATGAACAATGATGAAGAAACACCCTTGTCAAAGTTCATTTGAATTTTCTTGACAATTGACTTGACAATCTGTCTTGCAATATCTACTCTTACTCTTTCACACTTCCATGGTGTAAAAGGCCGTGCTGCATTAATTTAGGATTTTATAGCCACCGGCCAGCCACATTTTAGGATGGGTCAAATGATGCGATACACTGACTCAGGACAAGGACCATTTAGCAGACTGGCAATGTGACTTGTACGACTCAATTCCAACTGTGCTTACAGAGCTACCTCCGTTAATTTACAGCCAACCAGTATTTTTGGTTTGCAACACTTACATAGGCAGCATTTGATGCAGCAAATTATCTGTCTTCTTCTTCTCCTCAATGAGTTTTTGGGTTCTGTCCTCCACAATACCCTCCAAGTTGTTGGCGTACTTCTCCATGATTGCGATCATGTTATCCAGTATATTCGACTTCCTGAAAATTACAGCAAAATACAACGCATTTCTTATTAACATAGCCAGTCAACTTAATGTTCGTTTTAAGGTATGTCTTCATGGCATTGTACATAGTGAATAATTTTGTTGGGCAGTCGTACAAAATATTAGAAGACAACCCAAGCATGCTATTGTAGAATAACATGGTCTAGTGGTTAGTGTTTGAGGATGGTGCGTGGGTTCGAACCCAGCCAGGAACATAGTGTTTGTACACTTAACTACAATTGCCTCTCTCCACCAAGGAGTATAAATGGGTACCTGAGAGGGTCGAGGCCGATTGAGCGCTGATATCAGCTGCCGCGTTGCCGAATGTAATAACAGTGTTGTAGTCAAGTAATTATTATATGCAAGATTCTTATGTCAGTTAAAAGAAATAGGAATTAGTATTACAAGTTAAAGAAAAGTGCTATGTCACCTTTGTTTGTCCCAGTTAAATTACCAGAGTCTTGCCAAATGAAAGATGATGTACAAACTGTTCATGCCTGAGATACAGATTTGGCTTTGCATGAACTATTACTTGGAAACTGTTATCAATAGCACATACACAAATGGAATCAACTGAATCCTATTGATGCTTGGCCATGTCTAAGTAAACTTCCAGATTCAGACTTACATGCCCTTGTTGAGTGGCTTTAGTCTTGATCTAATGGCTTTGAAGTCAGGTCTCCAATCGGGCACCTCATCCCAGCACTCCTGCATGATGTGTATTACACAGTCCGAGCATTCCTCTATCTCATTCACGTTAGGCCTGAATGGTTGTGTAGTATCCAGCGGGTAGGTCACTCGATCTATAATCTCTGTGCAGAGGGATTAAAGATCAAATATTGAAGACAAAAAGCGGCGTAACTATAGAGTTGAATTTGTAGAGGGTGCACCAATATTTCAATGGGGGCACTGAATGGCAACATACATGTTTATGTGGGGAACCTAACCGGGGGACGAGGCAGACAGAGAGGGAGTAGGAATAAAGGTGAATGAGGAGGATCTTTTTGAAGGGGAGGGCGGCATGTTGCTTTTACTTTAATAGAAATGTAGATGGATTTGGGTGTTTGTAGTTTTAATAGCAAATATTGTGTTCATAGAAGCTGGAAAAATCAAGCAAAAAATAGCTGTTTCTGTAGTCTGGTTTCCTGACCCTACTTTTAAATAAATTAACTGAGCAATTTACAAACAACACTAAGGCAATGGTCAGGTCAGGGAATCAGACAAGCGGGATTGCACCCATTCACAGATGTGTAACTGATTATTTGGTTGTTTGGAATTACACTTTAACATAAGATTTCTGAAATTGAATCTATTTGTAGAGTATCTGTACTAATTGGCACAAATTCTTACCCTTGGGACTGAGTGGACAGTTTCCAAATGGCCCATTCCGTAAAACGATCTCAAAGAGAAGAATACTAAAGGCATAGACGTCTGCCTTCTGTGTACCAAATAAAGGAGGACATGGTTCCCGAAGAAGTTCCGGTGACCTCCACAGTAAGCCTATTGATTTGAACATTAAATTTGCACAATAAATTATTTGGCATTAAACATTGTTCATGTGTCAATAAAGGCTGGATTGGGTTAATTGTAGAACAGTATATTTTGATAGGGATATCGATGCTTGTGTTCTTGGGCTAGGCACTTTGCTACAATTGCCTGTCACCACTGATAATAGTCGATACCCATGAGGGTAGAGATGATTAAATGGATTAACTGCTGCATTAAACCGATCTCATGTCCTGATAAACAGGAGTTATTGTTAGGCACTTTGAGACATTTGTACAAATCTCCATGATATAGTTGTTTTACTAAAATACCTCCTATACATACATGTACATACATACATACAGTAGCCATTGCAATTCACTGAAGCTTGGGGAAACACTTGGGCAAACAGTATCAAAAGTGGCTGGTGGTGAATGGACCGGTTAGAATTTGGCTCTCTACCATGAATATGTATATGGTAATAAACGAATTCTATTGAATGGTCCTCTAATAATTGAGAGTACATCATACTTTCATAGTAGGCGTGCTCTCCAATTTCGGCCATTTGCTCTTTGGACCTGAAGCGCCACAGTCCAAAGTCACAGATCTTGACCACCCATCTGCTATCTACCAGGCAGTTGGATGACTTGAGGTTACCATGGGTGTGGATTTCGGAGGAATGAAGATACAGCATTCCCTGCATTTTCAAGTTGGAGATAAGAAGAAAAAAAAAGATTTATGAAATAGTGTTTATGGATAAGAGCTGTACTTAGGATGCTGAGTAAAATGTTTGCTCTTTTGGCAAAAAATGTTTTAACCTGTTAATTGTTTTGCCGACATGTACTTACCAATGTACTACAAGTGGCTACCGAACACTTGTATATGATGGAAACAGTTGATAACGGTTGACCATCTAAAAATGTTGCTTTCTTTTTAAGGTTTAATTAATCATACATGAAATGTAAATAAAGTGGATCTCGCTATTTTCCAGATCTTTACTTTGTTCGAATCTATTTTTATAATTTATCTGAACCTTTAAAACCCAGTCTCTTATAGATGAATTGTTTGACCTGCACAACTTAAAGTTCAGTTTGCATTTCTAAATATCACCTATTTATTTGATTTACCTTTATGATATCTCCTACTATTGAAGCTATATCACCCATTATTTGATTTACCTTTATGATATCTCCCACTATTGAAGCTATATCACCCATTATTTGATTTACCTTTATGATATCTCCTACTATTGAAGCTATATCACCCATTATTTGATTTACCTTTATGATATCTCCTACTATTGAAGCTATATCACCCATTATTTGATTTACCTTTATGATATCTCCTACTATTGAAGCTATATCACCCATTATTTGATTTACCTTTATGATATCTCCCACTATTGAAGCTATATCACCCATTATTTGATTTACCTTTATGATATCTCCTACTATTGAAGCTATATCACCCATTATTTGATTTACCTTTATGATATCTCCTACCATTGAAGCTATATCACCCATTATTTGATTTACCTTTATGATATCTCCTACTATTGAAGCTATATCACCCATTATTTGATTTACCTTTATGATATCTCCTACTATAGAAGCTATATCACCCATTATTTGATTTACCTTTATGATATCTCCCACTATTGAAGCTATATCACCCATTATTTGATTTACCTTTATGATATCTCCTACCATTGAAGCTATATCACCCATTATTTGATTTACCTTTATGATATCTCCTACTATTGAAGCTATATCACCCATTATTTGATTTACCTTTATGATATCTCCTACTATTGAAGCTATATCACCCATTATTTGATTTACCTTTATGATATCTCCCACTATTGAAGCTATATCACCCATTATTTGATTTACCTTTATGATATCTCCTACTATTGAAGCTATATCACCCATTATTTGATTTACCTTTATGATATCTCCTACTATTGAAGCTATATCACCCATTATTTGATTTACCTTTATGATATCTCCTACTATTGAAGCTATATCACCCATTATTTGATTTACCTTTATGATATCTCCTACTATTGAAGCTATATCACCCATTATTTGATTTACCTTTATGATATCTCCTACTATTGAAGCTATATCACCCATTATTTGATTTACCTTTATGATATCTCCTACCATTGAAGCTATATCACCCATTATTTGATTTACCTTTATGATATCTCCTACTATTGAAGCTATATCACCCATTATTTGATTTACCTTTATGATATCTCCTACTATAGAAGCTATATCACCCATTATTTGATTTACCTTTATGATATCTCCTACTATTGAAGCTATATCACCCATTATTTGATTTACCTTTATGATATCTCCTACTATTGAAGCTATATCACCCATTATTTGATTTACCTTTATGATATCTCCCACTATTGAAGCTATACCACCAATTATTTGATTTACCTTTATGATATCTCCTACTATTGAAGCTATATCACCCATTATTTGATTTACCTTTATGATATCTCCTACTATTGAAGCTATATCACCCATTATTTGATTTACCTTTATGATATCTCCTACTATTGAAGCTATATCACCCATTATTTGATTTACCTTTATGATATCTCCTACTATTGAAGCTATATCACCCATTATTTGATTTACCTTTATGATATCTCCTACTATTGAAGCTATATCACCCATTATTTGATTTACCTTTATGATATCTCCTACTATTGAAGCTATATCACCCATTATTTGATTTACCTTTATGATATCTCCTACTATTGAAGCTATATCACCCATTATTTGATTTACCTTTATGATATCTCCTACTATTGAAGCTATATCACCCATTATTTGATTTACCTTTATGATATCTCCTACTATTGAAGCTATATCACCCATTATTTGATTTACCTTTATGATATCTCCCACTATTGAAGCTATATCACCCATTATTTGATTTACCTTTATGATATCTCCTACTATTGAAGCTATATCACCCATTATTTGATTTACCTTTATGATATCTCCCACTATTGAAGCTATATCACCCATTATTTGATTTACCTTTATGATATCTCCTACTATTGAAGCTATATCACCCATTATTTGATTTACCTTTATGATATCTCCTACTATTGAAGCTATATCACCCATTATTTGATTTACCTTTATGATATCTCCTACTATTGAAGCTATATCACCCATTATTTGATTTACCTTTATGATATCTCCTACTATTGAAGCTATATCACCCATTATTTGATTTACCTTTATGATATCTCCTACTATTGAAGCTATATCACCCATTATTTGATTTACCTTTATGATATCTCCTACTATTGAAGCTATATCACCCATTATTTGATTTACCTTTATGATATCTCCTACTATTGAAGCTATATCACCCATTATTTGATTTACCTTTATGATATCTCCTACTATTGAAGCTATATCACCCATTATTTGATTTACCTTTATGATATATCCTACTATTGAAGCTATATCACCCATTATTTGATTTACCTTTATGATATCTCCTACTATTGAAGCTATATCACCCATTATTTGATTTACCTTTATGATATCTCCTATATATACTATTGAAGCTATATCACTCATTATTTGATTTACCTTTATGATATCTCCTACTATTGAAGCTATATCAGCCATTATTTGATTTACCTTTATGATATCTCCTACTATTGAAGCTATATCACCCATTATTTGATTTACCTTTATGATATCTCCTACTATTGAAGCTATATCACCCATTATTTGATTTACCTTTATGATATCTCCTACTATTGAAGCTATATCACCCATTATTTGATTTACCTTTATGATATCTCCTACTATTGAAGCTATATCACCCATCATTTGATTTACCTTTATGATATCTCCTACTATTGAAGCTGTATCACCCATTATTTGATTTACCTTTATGATATCTCCTACTATTGAAGCTATATCACCCATTATTTGATTTACCTTTATGATATCTCCTACTATAGAAGCTATATCACCCATTATTTGATTTACCTTTATGATATCTCCTACTATTGAAGCTATATCACCCATTATTTGATTTACCTTTATGATATCTCCTACTATTGAAGCTATATCACCCATCATTTGATTTACCTTTATGATATCTCCTACTATTGAAGCTATATCACCCATTATTTGATTTACCTTTATGATATCTCCTACTATTGAAGCTATATCACCCATCATTTGATTTACCTTTATGATATCTCCTACTATTGAAGCTATATCACCCATTATTTGATTTACCTTTATGATATCTCCTACTATTGAAGCTATATCACCCATCATTTGATTTACCTTTATGATATCTCCTACTATTGAAGCTATATCACCCATCATTTGATTTACCTTTATGATATCTCCTACTATTGAAGCTATATCACCCATTATTTGATTTACCTTTATGATATCTCCTACTATTGAAGCTATATCACCCATCATTTGATTTACCTTTATGATATCTCCTACTATTGAAGCTATATCACCCATTATTTGATTTACCTTTATGATATCTCCTACTATTGAAGCTATATCACCCATTATTTGATTTACCTTTATGATATATCCTACTATTGAAGCTATATCACCCATCATTTGATTTACCTTTATGATATCTCCTACTATTGAAGCTATATCACCCATTATTTGATTTACCTTTATGATATCTCCTACTATTGAAGCTATATCACCCATTATTTGATTTACCTTTATGATATCTCCTACTATTGAAGCTATATCACCCATCATTTGATTTACCTTTATGATATCTCCTACTATTGAAGCTATATCACCCATTATTTGATTTACCTTTATGATATCTCCTACTATTGAAGCTATATCACCCATTATTTGATTTACCTTTATGATATCTCCTACTATTGAAGCTATATCACCCATTATTTGATTTACCTTTATGATATCTCCTACTATTGAAGCTATATCACTCATTATTTGATTTACCTTTATGATATCTCCTACTATAGAAGCTATATCACCCATTATTTGATTTACCTTTATGATATCTCCTACTATTGAAGCTATATCACCCATTATTTGATTTACCTTTATGATATCTCCTACTATTGAAGCTATATCACCCATCATTTGATTTACCTTTATGATATCTCCTACTATTGAAGCTATATCACCCATTATTTGATTTACCTTTATGATATCTCCTACTATTGAAGCTATATCACCCATCATTTGATTTACCTTTATGATATCTCCTACTATTGAAGCTATATCACCCATTATTTGATTTACCTTTATGATATCTCCTACTATTGAAGCTATATCACCCATCATTTGATTTACCTTTATGATATCTCCTACTATTGAAGCTATATCACCCATTATTTGATTTACCTTTATGATATCTCCTACTATTGAAGCTATATCACCCATCATTTGATTTACCTTTATGATATCTCCTACTATTGAAGCTATATCACCCATTATTTGATTTACCTTTATGATATCTCCTACTATTGAAGCTATATCACCCATCATTTGATTTACCTTGATGATATCTCCTACTATTGAAGCTATATCACCCATTATTTGATTTACCTTTATGATATCTCCTACTATTGAAGCTATATCACCCATTATTTGATTTACCTTTATGATATCTCCTACTATTGAAGCTATATCACCCATTATTTGATTTACCTTTATGATATCTCCTATATATACTATTGAAGCTATATCACTCATTATTTGATTTACCTTTATGATATCTCCTACTATTGAAGCTATATCAGCCATTATTTGATTTACCTTTATGGTATCTCCTACTATTGAAGCTATATCCCCATTATTTGATTTACCTTTATGATATATCCTACTATTGAAGCTATATCACCCATTATTTGATTTACCTTTATGATATCTCCTACTATTGAAGCTATATCACCCATTATTTGATTTACCTTTATGATATCTCCTACTATTGAAGCTATATCACCCATTATTTGATTTACCTTTATGATATCTCCTACTATTGAAGCTATATCACCCATTATTTGATTTACCTTTATGATATCTCCTACTATTGAAGCTATATCACCCATTATTTGATTTACCTTTATGATATCTCCTACTATTGAAGCTATATCACCCATTATTTGATTTACCTTTATGATATCTCCTACTATTGAAGCTATATCACCCATTATTTGATTTACCTTTATGATATCTCCTACCATTGAAGCTATATCACCCATTATTTGATTTACCTTTATGATATCTCCTACTATTGAAGCTATATCACCCATTATTTGATTTACCTTTATGATATCTCCTACTATAGAAGCTATATCACCCATTATTTGATTTACCTTTATGATATCTCCTACTATTGAAGCTATATCACCCATTATTTGATTTACCTTTATGATATCTCCCACTATTGAAGCTATACCACCAATTATTTGATTTACCTTTATGATATCTCCTACTATTGAAGCTATATCACCCATTATTTGATTTACCTTTATGATATCTCCTACTATTGAAGCTATATCACCCATTATTTGATTTACCTTTATGATATCTCCTACTATTGAAGCTATATCACCCATTATTTGATTTACCTTTATGATATCTCCTACTATTGAAGCTATATCACCCATTATTTGATTTACCTTTATGATATCTCCTACTATTGAAGCTATATCACCCATTATTTGATTTACCTTTATGATATCTCCTACTATTGAAGCTATATCACCCATTATTTGATTTACCTTTATGATATCTCCTACTATTGAAGCTATATCACCCATTATTTGATTTACCTTTATGATATCTCCTACTATTGAAGCTATATCACCCATTATTTGATTTACCTTTATGATATCTCCTACTATTGAAGCTATATCACCCATTATTTGATTTACCTTTATGATATCTCCTACTATTGAAGCTATATCACCCATTATTTGATTTACCTTTATGATATCTCCTACTATAGAAGCTATATCACCCATTATTTGATTTACCTTTATGATATCCCCTACTATTGAAGCTATAAACATGTTGTCCAGTTTCATCTCGTCATTAGCAAGAATATCCTGCAAGGAAAATGTTAAATGTTAGTTTTCTAATGTTTGGCTCAAATAATCTTTAAAGTTAAATGTATTGTATGGTTACAACTAAAACTACAATAAGATTTAAAGGTTTGCATAGCAGAAAGGAATAAGATAAATAGTTCGTGGTAACACCATGTGTGTATTTAGCTTTGGTGAGATGTGTGTAAAAAAAAACACCAAAAAAACAAACGAAGAGAACTCTATGTGAAACCACAAGGCAATGATTATTTCTTCATTTCTCTAGAGAAACAAATGCCTTTTTTTCTCCCAATGAATATTGCAGAGACATTCAATATCTTTTTTAATTTGCTGGATTTAAAATTTAAAATGTACTTTCTCGGTTTGCTGAATCCAACTGGCCGTAGAATACAATTTCATGGATATTATGGCAATTAAGCTCTATAGAAAGAAATGCCTACCTGTAAACTTCCCTTAGGGCAATATTCAGACACAATGCAGACGTTAGGCGGATCAATGCAGGCACCAATAAACTGATTCAAATGAGGATGTCGAATATCCCGCATCTGTAAACACAATCAAATTAGTTATAACTTTGGCATTCTGGCATCATATGGAGGTATTCCTTGCAATGTATTTTATCCCTTGCTCTATGAGAGCTGTTTACTGCAAGACAGTGGCACATGTCAATGCCCTCCAGCTATAGTACATTGGAGGATACTTTGCATGTGCAGTAATTTTAGCTTATAATAATCGAATAAATTAAACTGAAAATACACAACAATTTGTTAGAGATTGTGATTCCAAAATTAGGGAAAAAGGACCCCCAAAAAATGTTTATTCGCTTTGTACGATAAAAAGAAGCTAAAACAATATTTTGGAGTTTGGAGCCACAGTTTAGTGTATGCATAAATAATCAATGACTTGAACAGTCATAACAGTTTAAATAAGCAGGGAACAAAAGGTTGGAATAACAGACGAAATAATAGTTTTGCTTCTTTCACACAAGTTTAATATAACAGGCACACATTTTACCCAAAGGGTGAAAACACCATCTCCGACACAATGGAGTGTATTTCAGTTTGTTTAGTCCGATTTTTTTCTTCTAAAATTCTTTTGAAACGTTACACTACAGTTTGTTAAAGTTCATTAATAAAACAACGAACCTAATGTCCTTAATTTTCATGGTGAACAAAAAGAAAACATTTGGGGCACTAATCGTTGTGGGACAGCCTGCATCTATAGTGAGACTAGTTCATAGAAGAACTAGGCAGACGGGGCATAATATAGCTAAATATATCGAATGACTTACTATTTTGAGCTCTTTTTTCATTGAACGACCGACGTCAATATGCTGCTTGAAGATCTTCTTTACAGCTACCATAGCACCCTTGTATTTACCAACATCGGTGAAAATTTGACCTCGTAAGCAATCGCCCGACGCCCGGCTCTCCGTTGTCATGATGCTCACCTGCAGTGATATAAATTGCCAGAATTAAATCGATTTTATTAAAATGTGCTTAGAGCTGAGCGATTCACTTGAACCTTAGTTGCACTGCAGACAAAGGGGCCAGAGCTAGTCGGGATTGCAGTAGTCAACATTAATCGGAAGGCTACACTTGTTCATGTTGACAATTGTCCTTGCCACCTGTGTTCACGGTGATAAATGAAACACGAGCATTCGATCGCAACTGGGAAAATGGCACCGTCGATATTGTGCAACTGACGAAAACATTGGAAGAAACTCGGTAAGACTTTTGAATTTTTACGTAATGCACTAATAACTTTATTATGTGCATTACATTAATATTTCTTGCAATGAAACAATGGAATTATCAAAATGTACTCTAGGAACTGTAGCTTGCAAGCCTAAAGAAATATATAGAGATAGAGGACAAGGAAAAAGTTAGTTTTAGATTTTTGAGAAGAATACTCTTGAACTTCCCACGGAATCATGTTCGGCCGGAATTGAAAACCAAACCAACAGGTGGACCCAGGCAGGAGTTGAGCCCGGGCCCAAAGAGGTGGAAATTGAAGAAATGCACAATTGTGAAATTAATTTTATATCGCAGACTTCGATTTGCAGCCACCGATTTGCAGCCATATGGCTAATTGGATGGGCGTCGTGACTGATTAAATAGTGACATAGTGCGTTGAACTACGTACCCGACTTCCCAGTGTAGTAGTAGATCCATCCTGACCTTTGAACTTGATCTCATTGTAGTCAATCCTCCACAGCAGACTCGCCAACTCTTGCTCGTACTTATAAACTCTGTGGACGAGATGTGAATACATTTAAAGCAAAGACGTTTGAAGTATAGCAATTAGCATTATTTTCTTGTTGCATCCGTTGTAAATCATTTTGAGGTAATTGTAGTTGGACCTCGGGCGATTTACCTGTACTGGGTAAAACGGGACCCTAAGTTCTGCCTGAAGGATCTACCACACCGTGGTATGTGCATATATTTTTAGCTTGGTATAAATTTCACATGTTGAACAAAGTCTTCAACACTCGTGTTTGGTTTCGTTCAAAAACTATTGATTCTCGGAATCGTTTAACGAAATCATTACAAATGTAAATGTAACTTGAAGAATAACTGTAGCCTTTTCAGATGCCTGATTAGGAAAAGGATTAATTTCCAGTAAACAGTAAGTGTGCTAATAAATTGCTAATGGTAATGTGTAATGTTAAGCCTACAGCACTGTGCAGGGTTAGAGTGTGGTTGACACTGTTGTGGTCTTCAAGGGAAATCCTTAAGGCAAAGGAAATGAATTGGTGTCGCTTATATATCAGGCCGTATATTTATGGATACGTACGTACCTGTGAATAGCCGCTCCGATGATAATTGCAATCAGTAGCATGCTGCCTAAGGCAATGCAGGCTATTTCGACAGGTGTTAGGACTTCTAACGGCGGTTTGCAAAACTGTCGGGAGAAGCCACATCTTGGCTGGTCTAGTGGTGGACGGCCACTCACCCAAATGATAGGTCGACGTTCTCGAATCTTTAGGGTCTGTTAGAAAGTTGAGAAGAAAACAAATATTAATCGGTGACTATTTTGACATTGACCGGGACCAGGCGCGGGATCGTTTTTTTCACGAACCTCGACCCCAGGCAGGCCCAGGCCTGATATTTCCGGCCTCGCTCGCTGCGAGCCGGTCGCTGACAGATATTCCCGGTCTTGCTCGTGACTCCGTGTTTATCCGTCATCCGTTTAAAATCCCTCAAAAACTGTGCGTGTATTTACGGCATCCTACGCGAAATGGTTAAAGGGAAAAGATTTAAAGGGTAAAATAGTTGGCCTTTGATTTTTCAGTTCATGTAGTCCCTATGAATGATGATATAATGTTACCAGATGGGTAACACGTTAAATGACAGCATCTACAACTCCAGCTATTACTAGTTGCATATGGCTCACTTTATAGAATTGAACGCTTTTTAGCAATTTAGGCAGCATATAATAGATTGTAGGACTTCAGGGTGCCATATCCCTTCTGCTAGTTCTTTGAGGAGCATGTTTCTGTGAGTTGAAATACTTACCAGTTCCGTCTCTTTGTTTGACGCGTTGTACTGGAAGTTACCGACCACCTGTACTTTGTAGTAGTAATCGCCTTTGCCCGCTGTCTTGTTTTGTTCCAGAGCAAACAAGGAGACGTTCATGATGGCATTCCCGTTCTCGTTAATTGTACGTTGCATGCCCATTATACCTAATGAGCCAGAACAAAATGTATATTTTAGTCCAGGAATGTCCAATGTTGCATCTTTCGATTCCGAGTATGTTGCCTCATCATTTGTGGTGGCTATTAAAACATGGAGTCAATTTCATGAACCGTGTAAGCACCAACATTTTGCTTAGCATGAACATTCTTCATTGGAAAAAACACAGCGTTATAAACCAACATTTCAGTTGATGTTTATTGTTTGTGACGGGTATTCTGCAATTTTTTGCTTTGAATAAAAAGTACGTGTAGTTTTGGCCGATAACCTGTTTTTACTGAGCAAGACTTTTTTGTGCTAAGCAAATTGTTGCTCTTACATGTTTTATGAAATTGGCCTCTGGTCTTAATCACGGCCAAACATAGCTTGCAAATACACACAATGTATATTGTATATTGTATATTGGAGGATTCAGGACTGGTTAGGGTTAAACGTCAACGGTGTCTCTTTGTGGTAACCCCTTGCGGCCGGCTGGCCGCTATGCCGGACGTCGAATAGAGAGTGCGTTCCAAACACAATGCTTTAATTATTCACGCACAATATGTTGGGGTTCCGGTGCCACGCATAGCTCGACTATTGTTCATCGTGAAGATTGTTGTTGTTGCTGGATTTGTTGTTCCTTGGTATGTATAGACGATGTGCCCTCTGACGTCACGTGTTTACATCGTGTTTTACATAAAATTTGCTTAAAGAGTGACGTCGCAGGTCAGATCGCCTTTGAATTATGTGACCTCTGATGTCATCTCTTAACCAAATTTATGTAAAACATGATGCGTGCGCATACTGCCGGGCATAATTGAATACTGATGCAAACAGAGAGCACATCGTCTATACCGCGTTGTTCATTCTGTCAAAACACTTCATTTCTTAATAACTACATGTATCAAGACTGATATCTTTGCTCACTTTGATACGTTCCTCTGTTGATGATTTCCCGAATGATCATCTGTCCATCGTCAATTGTACCCCCCTTGGCTAATGTGGTATTCAGACCATAAGCATACAGCATGACTGCATCGTACAAAAATGGTGCCTCTTCGCCTATCTGCATAGAAGAATACAAGAACAGGCGATCAGTTTTAGAGATTAATTCATATATATCCATATTTGTAATATCGGTGTTGACAATTGCACTCTGTTGCTAAGCTAAAAGAAGTTGGTGTAAAACTGAGTAAGTGAAATTTAAAGAAACCAATAGTCGGTCGTTACGTTTCCTCATAGAATACAGATTTGAGGACTTGAAGATTAGGTAAAATCACTTAGTCGTAAATAGCGTTTATCGGAAATATATATACAAGAATTGTCTTGTTCATTGTGTACTATACATGGTATGCAAACAATTTAAACGGAGGAGATGGAAATTCAAAGATATACACCTGACATTATTCAGCAAAATGAAATGTTAATAATGTTAGAGAGCTGGCATATAACACGGTCATAATAATATGCATTTATTATACCGCATGTATCTACCAAGACTGGTACTTAATACGCTGTCATTATTATCTCTACTCATTGAGCCCCACGAAACAATCAAAGTACCTCGGTTCCCTGGGGACTATACAGTTTAATCCTCCCGTTTCCAGCGCAAAGCAGCTATAATAACAACCATCTCCGCTCTCATATGTACCTATTTACTCCTGGGTGGAGAAAAGGAATGAGTGACAAAGTGCCTTGTCCAAGGGCACACGCACCATATACTCCCAGGCCGGACGGACTCAAACCCACAACCTACAGCTTTACCCAGACGGCGAATTCAATGCTTCAAACTCGGGGTTTGTGGTATAATTCTTTGATTCAAAACTTACAAACATGTCTTCCTTCATGAATTCGGTCAAGTTAGTGTTGAAGGGTGGTTCCTGAAGGTATTTCATTACTTCGACTTTGAACTGGCCGTAGACTTCATCGTTAGGTGGCGTGTGGAACAAAACGAGTACATTTCTGTAGAAGTCCAGCACTTTGGGTGTAAATGAACGATCGTATGGATCTGAGTGTTGACATGGAAAAAAAGAGAAGTTAATTCCGTTTGTCGTTACTAGTTCTCTCTCTCTCATAATACATCGCATTTATAACTACTCATTCACAGAGGATATGAGTATTTCTGAGGGATATCTGATTCAGGCCTAACGTTGGGTTAAATCAAATTAACTTTTATAAAAACCACTTTTATAATTCATCGTGATTGTCTGCCTTGTCATTGAAACATTCAAGAAACCAATGAAGATTAATACAAAACTTGGATATCTTAATTTGCGTACCTCCTTCAAGTGCAAGTAAGTCGGCATCAGTGGGTATTTTCACGTTGATTTTAACAACCACGTATTCCCCGTTATCCAACAGTCCGAACTGGTCCAGCGCTTCACAAAAATGGAACAACTCGTAATTCTCACCCATGAAGAGATATACTACAAATAAAAAGCAAATAGGATGATAACACTTTCTATGTTAGTTCTTGACATTTCACAGACCTGTTATCTTGCTCATCAGTGATTTCATAAGAAAGGAGCGCCCCGAACAAAGACGCCGCCAATTGTTAAAGTGGGGAGGGGGGGGGGGGGGGGGAAGCACAAGTCTAGTCTTAGTCTTAAACATTCAACATTAAACTATGTGGCTTTACTCTCATGTGCAAAATGTTGAAGGAAACTGTACTTGTTTGATTGATTTATTTGAGACTTTAAACTTGGCTGATGTAATACTGATTGATAACCTCTTCTTTAGCCTCCTCAAAGTTTGGAGAATTTTATAGGCTAAAAAATGAGTAAAGTTGTCCTGAACTTTTTTGTATAATTGTCAACACTCCTGGTCTTGCTGCTTTAAATGTATAAATCAGACTTACTTCGGGTTTTCTTGTACGTCTTCTCGACAATATTTAAGAGTCTCATGTCGTCTTCACCATCCAAGAGGAACATTCGCCAGTAGTTGCTTTCGTACTGCTCGCTGTAAGACACGTTGATTTTGAGGTCTGGTAGTCGCATCTGGAGGTTCTTCATGATGGACAGGTTCTTATCCTCGTCCGAGCTGACCAGACTGACTACGCTCCAGTTGAAGTGACGCAGGAGCTGCATGACAGAGAGGGTCACTGCGGTGTCGGTTGAGATGGTTCTCGCGAACGTGGTGTAAACCTTCTTATTACTGACCTCATAGGCTGTGCATTTCTGCAAGATAAAGATAAAGATAAAGATATTAAATATCAAGATATTGTTAGCCATGGGATTGTTTTTACATCATTGGAGTAAATGGTGCTTAGTTGTCATCAATTCTCAAGTCAACTACAGATTTTCATACGAATGTAAACCACCATTCCCAAATAGGATGGTTGATAGGCATGAGTATTGACTGCTTGTTCATTAGGACGCCCTCTTGTTGCCTACTCTAATTAAGATCTTGGCATCATTTTTAGGTTGTGTAGTCGGATTATGGTGATTTTCATGACTTCGTGTTTGACATTATTCCCGAGGAATGATGCTCTATTCTTAGATAATCTAGCTTATTTAGAAGTTGTCGAGTGTTGTGGCTGAACATCTACTTGAGACTCAATTTGTTAGATATTCATCATTTTAGAGGAATTACTAGATATAAGATTACGCCCGTGTAGAGGGGGTTTCTATAGCTGTCGTTATGACATGCATTATCAATCCTGGCGTCCATTATGATCAAGTTGACGTCCCTACTCGGGTAGCCCGGCTACCGACAAATAATTGAGCGATACACAGGTGTCTGCTTGTCTAGTTCCTCTGACGCCAACAAGACGTCATAAGCGTCAGAAGAAATAGTCATATTAAAAGAAGACATTAGAAGAAAAAAATAGAAGATAACCTTTCAAAGAGAAGATAAGAGTTGAAAGCTTATAAGTTATCGAAAAGAAAGAAAGAAAGACTATGAGTATGAGCTCTAGTGAGGAGGTAAATAATAATAAATATCGCAGTTGGCAGATTTTTGGATCAAAAGTATGCATTAGTCACCAGGACAAGTTATGTAATACTCCTGTATAATGCTATGTACTGTAGGTATATATGACATCTCGCGTGCCAATCCATACGAGTCTATCCATGCGTGCCATACAAGGCCTATATGACTCAAATAGATAAAGGCGAAACTAATTTACATTTTAATGTGTGTGCAATATGACTGGTTTTTAATAAACATTCAACCTCATCCTTCAACAATGAACAGTGTATAACACACGCCGTCCCTTGGGGTTAATAAGGATCCAAATATGGAATACCAAGCTATAATCCGAAACTCTGGCCGGTATACTGTTTGTTTTCCGACGTTCGTTTTAATGGACAGGCTTATTTGGTTAAAATTCCCCGTGGTATCGTCTCACGGAAGATCAAAGTTAAGCGTGTGCGCCGTATCGTACCGACTCTGCTGATTTCCCCTCGCAAGAATGGGGCCGCATTTCTAAGTTAATGAACCAATTCGTCACGCATACATCGCAGGGGGGCGGTTGGCTTCTGTAATAGCTCACAACCTCTGCCAATCGTGTTGTTATTAAAGCTAAGACAAAAATTTAAAACCCGATCAAGCAGCGAGACATTCTTGTTGGTTTTATGCCTGATTGTATTACTGATTACGTCATTGTTAATGAATAATATGAAGAACTTAATTCTGGAACATTGACGAAATATTGACGAATAAAACATCGGTATCGTTAAAAGATGAATGCATTTCGTGGGATGTAATTTAAAACATTTAGGAACAAAGGGGTTACCTCTCTTCATAATCAACCTTGAGCAATCTTTACCGGGACAGTTTACGAGCCGCGGTAGAACCTAACTTTGTGGCTCTTAGAGCTTGCTTGTAAATTATGAGACGTGGAATTTACTCTCCGTTTTCTTATTTGTTTCCCTGTTTGACAGCCGGCGTCAGATGGTGTCTTTATCTATTAGCCTCTTTAGAGACAATTCAATGGTTTCTACATTGTGAAGGGCATTGAGAACGAGCAATAAATCTCGAAGTGGGCGCGAGCTCAACGGAGCTAAAACTAGGGACCACGGTCCGACAATTTAATGAGATCACTGCCCGTAAAGTACGAAACTTTACCCGAAACGGCGCGGCGTATCACGAGACAAGACGATCCATTGCGTGCCCGTAGTCATTGAGAGGGAGAATAAAACCATGCTTGTCTGCTTGATAGGAACAGACAAATCTTAAGATCCAGTCGAATACCGATTGATTTTGACGGAAACTCGGACGAAGCAGACGATATACGATCGGCCCTGAAAAGAAGAAAAAAAATCAAACCTAGACACGAATTTTATTATTCGTTTTTGTGAGTTACTTGGCTGATTTTAGTGCCGTTGAACATTTGCCCGTTGAAAACAACCATTCTGTTGTTTTTCTTACCGTCGACATGAGTATATATAATACTGAGACGTCTACGCACTGATACGTATACCGATAACTTTGTCGGTATCATTGGGCTACACTATAGACAATATAACATTTTCAATACGTCCATAAACTTCTGCCGAAGTAACCCATATTTTTATTATACCTTTAAATAGGTTTTTTCCTTTTCTTTTTTAACTGTATTGTACATACCAATATAAAAATAGAAAAGGACACTTAATTTAATTGCACTCGGATTAGAAAGTGCAACATCAGACATGTTGTTCACAGTGCGCTCCGGCGAGACATTAGTGCCCTTCCTTTTTTGTGTTAAAGTGACGCAGCCAATACGCGGTCGCGAGATTCGTTTATGAAATTCTACAACAAACTATAGCCGAGCAACCTTGCGCGCCACCCACACAATTCTTTATGATTTCTCAGAACGCTGCATCCCTAGATGTAGTCTTCCGTTGCTGGATCATCCAGGTGGAAATATATAGAAAGCTTTACGGTCAGTTCAATCAATCAATCTTTTCGTAGTCGCCACCTGTGGGGAAATCTGCAATGGAACCAAACGCGCCAGAACATTCTCTCCTTGACAATTTTTTTTTTTTTTTTTTTTGGTTGAGGTTGCGGAAATCCATTAACTCTGCCAGGGTCAAGAGTAGGGACCACTATTGTTCGTGTTCCAGGGTTGGGCCGCGCTTTTCAAAGGGATCCCGCTGTTTAATCTCGCCCAAAAGCCATTGGTAATATTTCACCTGTTCTTATAGCTATAGGAGGACACGCGTATATATTATTTATGGTGTACGAGTGAATCTGCTCGTAATGATTGCGCGCGCAACGCTCGCAGACAGACCAAAAGGTGTTAATACATGAATATCAATGATAGCTCATCGTTAGCCCCTTATATTGCTATCAAAAGAGGCGATTAAGGTGGATCCAATGTCTAAAACCTTACGTTAATATCGGTAATGTAACTCCAAGTACCTCCAACCATGAGTATGATGGAGAGAGTGCTTAGACAGTGGCCTATCGGGCAATCTGAAATGCACAAGTAGAGCCGTTGTAGAAAGGAGCGATGGTGCGGTAATCAAGGGATCCTTTCAGTCAAGAGTAATACAAATGTGCGGAGAAATCAATGATGACCTTTTAAAAAAGTACGAAAACAGGCGAGATGAGAAAAGAATCCTGAATGAGTTGCTTATCCCCTTCCGTGAATGTACATGTACTGAGCTAGAGAAAGGGTTATTGTGAACAAAATAAACATGGCGTATCATTGTATGAGAACTGGTGAGTCTAGTATTATCGCTATGCAATATGTTGACAGCTATTAATAATTATGACCCATTGGTCAGACCGAAGCGTGGATGTCTAGAAAACATAGTTGTTGTTGAAAATTGTGGAGTTGACATTGATGAATTGGGATACCGCGCTAATAAGTCATGACAAATCGCTGCGTGTCGTCGGATCTCATCCGGGCCGTGTTCTGTTAATTAACCTCAATTGTACACATGCAGTTTGGCATTTTGGAAAAGAAAAAAACCTTGCTATCTTCAGTGTGAAAAAAACCCATGAGGATTATGAGTCGGAGTGAAAATGCAGGCTGCAATATTAAATGGGTCACACTCGAGTGCTTATTATATTACAATTGGACTGCGAGTGGGATGATTGCCGTCCCATTTGGCGGTAGACTCCCCACGGGTCCGCCCACAGATTGCTTGGTGTGACCAGCTCCACGCTAATTGCATCTTACTATCACTGTACCCTAGATTGGACCATGGAGCAATAAACTAGGATTGGACCCGACTTCCACATTGTGTACACTAAACTTGGGGTGGGGGGGGGCCTTATTTTTGTTTTTGCTTATTGAGTCGGTGCATGGAGCTATATCCTCCATGGTCGATGTAAGGAAAAGTCAGACGGCGATAGTGTTTGGAGAAGGTTAGCTGGGAGGACGCAAGTACTTCCGATTTCTCCTGAGATGAGTTGATTGTTGCTATTAATAAACACCTGTTGTGAATAGCACCGTGATGCCAGGCACACACGTCAAGATTTCCCAGCACTGTTTCTCATCTAGTGGCTGTGATCACCCCGTGTTTTTCTCATCCCCATTGACCGGAAAAAAACATTACTAAAAAGGACGAGAGGCAATCAAGGATGCTGAAATGAACCGACTCAATGAAGAAGCTTATGAGTAATAACAAGCCAATCCCGTATAGTCTCGGGGTGAGAATACAATCTGTACGACACCCCTGGTGGCTGAGAAGACGATGGGACAAGACGTAATTAACACGCGGCGATCTGGATCAAATCTTGTTTGTGATAGTCTCTGCCTGAAACTTCGTTCAGGAATGGATGTTATTTCTCTGGAGTTTTGAGATCACGGTACTTGCCACGTAGGACAGAGTAACAAAAACACACGCCACAAGAGGAAGTCGTGTTTTATAAAGAAAGGGGGCCGGCTATATAGTTTCAACGTACATATGAGTGTTGATGTAGCGGGGCTTTCGAGCCACGAGTATTGATGCAGCGGGGCTCTCAAGCCCGGTCAGGGCACCCGAGCCCCGCCAGGGCACCCGAGCCCTGTCAGGGCACCTTTCAGATTTGTCACTGTTACTGAAAACTGATACAGACAGCAAGACAAGTCCAGATGGAATCGTGCATTTTCACAAATTGTTTCTAAAACCATCTTTGTGCTACCATTAGTAACTGAACTACATTCACAGTCGTGAACACATCCGGAAAAGTTACCCGAAATGCAGTATTAATTGAATAAAAAAAACCCAACGTAATCAACCATGATTTATATATTTTACAAATTCTTAGTATTTTATGACGGTCTTGTCAAGTAGAATGGACCTTTAAAAACTGAAATGGATATCATAACTCCAAACCGCCAAGAAGCTATACACAATGCAGTGACGCCTTTGTATGATTTAAGTTGAGCAATTACAGTCCCGCAATTACAACAGGTAAATAAAAGTGGAAATCAGGGGAAAGGGTCCGACCTGGGGGAGCATCTTCCCTTATTTATTCAATTGCAGAGAACATTGGCCGAATCCATGTACGACAAACAGTGCAAATAACGCCTGACACGATGTCACGAACGGCCGTGCCCATGACGAGATGAATACCCCCAAAATGCTTCAACCACACGCACATGGTTTGCCGTTAGGGATTATTTCTGAGGTTTTCGACGCTAATCCAGCCGAGCCCTAGTCAGTCACCACGGATCAAGCCAACGGCTTATGTGTTGACAACGCGTCAATAAGGCCAGTCACAATCAAAATGAGGTGGAATTTACGCCCGGACGATATTCCGTGACTCCTTCTCTATAATATAGATATTGCGTAGATGCACATTATGTAGGCACAACTACAAACAAGTATTCCACTGTTGATACAGCCCAGAAGCCATTGAAAAGTTAATCGCCAAAGTAAAAAGAAAGTTGGATGTACCAGGCATTGCGGTCTGTCAAATCTGGCAAGAGTTTCAAGTAATCGAGTAGTTCTAGTAATCAAACACTAAGTTGCACCTTATTCCAACTACATGTAAATGTAAATACTGTTTTAATTGTTAAAGTAAAAATAGGTGGTGGACAATAGCCAGCTCACCGAATTGGCAAATATTCTTCAGTAATATCACACACCATTGCATTAATGCCAATATTACGAACTCGAACTACAAACCATTACACCCTCTCATACGTTATTACATACTACATGTATAACGCGCGGCGCAGACACGCACTTTTTTCACCCACAGCAATTCACGTTTACCAAAGTCGACGATCGGTGTACTCGCGGTTTGAGTTATTTTCGGAAAACCAATATCATCTGAACCCTGTTATCACCTAGTCTATTTACAAGCCGGTAAGCCTAAAACGTAATGTGTATGTCGCGTACAGCAGGTGCGTTCCTTCCCATTTCAAGCCCCGACAAAAAAACACCAGGCTGGAACAAGTCTACAGCCGGCTCGGGTACTAATAGCCCGAAGGAATACCGCCATCTTAATTGCAGTCATGCGTCAAGAATTTCTTGCGTTCACCACTAAACCCCATATTTCCCAAGTGAAATGAAACTCATTTTGCTCGAGATGCACGGGTTACAGCGGATCAGATATAATAACCAATCTAATCCTTTGTCATATTAGGATAACTTTCCATGGAAAGTTACCCTGAGGCAATATTTCTTTATTCTTCTGATCGTAATGCAAGTTGCCTTTTAAAGCCTGTAAAGCACAGCCCAGAGCTATAATTATTTTACAGGCATAATTACTTCAAAGTGAACGCCTTAAAGGTAGGATACACCATTGGTAATTGCTTGAATGATCAGGAATGGGTGGATTTGGGGTTGTATTTTATAGTAAATATCGTTTTGATGACCCGTCCGAAGTTTTACAGTCATGGATGCCGAGAAAAGCAAGAAAAACCGGCTTTCGTTTTCAACCAGCGTCGGGCAGTTGTTCTTATGTTGTTATTGTTTTTCCGCGATCGCCGTCCGGCGATCTTAATTTGTTTTTTAACTAAAAAAATAAAAAATCGTAACAATTACAGGATATCTAGCGCAATCATTTTGCTGGATGTCTGCAATCATTATTTACTTTCAAATAAATAGGATATTTCTTTATAAATCAGTAGTAATGTTTTTCGATATCTGCAAAATGGTGTATCCTACCTTTAAGAATGTCCGTTGAACGGAAATTGTACAGCTCAGAATGATTAGGATTTGCCACAGCAAGTAGGTGTGGAAATACAAGCAGGATATGTCTTACTTTAATGATTTATACAACTGGGGCTTGTCATCAGAAATACCAAACTCAAAATGTATTCGCTTGATCTCAGGAAATTCAAGCTGAAATACATGACTATAAATGTGACTCTCGGTAAATTGAGAGGAAACATCCGTGTATTGAAGTGCTTCAGTACCTATACTTCACGATCGCGAGGTAAAGTTTACGACCAAATCCCTTCTTGTAAAAAAAATGTAGTTGTGTAAAATTACTTGAATCAGCAGAAAAACACCGTGCCCAACCATTTACTTATTAAATTCCATCTTGACCGTAGAAAATGCATAATGGAATCCCTAATTTATACAACAAAAAAGTTGCATGCCATTAGTGACGTCAGTAAAATCGAAAGGCGCTGTAAAATAATGAAATTCGACACGTCAAGATAATACTCGATGTTGGCCTGGATTTAAGAAATTGTGCCTCAGGCAAACCTAACGAATCTTGTCATTTCCAAGACGATTCCCCAGCCACTGATGGGAGCAATGTCTTAACATTCCCGTCTCTCGATGTACCGGCGACTCCACACTGCGCATGTAAAATACAGACGCCTGATGTCATTTTCTCCGCGTAAGCCTAATTTATCCTCTGCAAGGCCTAATGGTTCCAGACGGCTTAAGATGCATACTGCCTATGAAACGGAGAACTTCAGGAAACAGAAAACCCTCTAAGGAAAAACTCAATCTCGGACGGCTTTGTTTTTGTAGCGACTTTGTGGAAATATGAAACCGTCGGATTTCGAGTCTCGGGCCGACTAATTATTGACGATATTCGTAGTTTTTAAGGAAGGGAAAAATTAGAAAGGGGAACAATTATTATATGATTAGTATTTAGGCCTACTGCCTAATTATTTTTTTAATTCTGAATGAAATAATAAATTCTTAGTTACAAGCGCTATACTGAAGCTTCACGTACGCTTTGGATGGCTGACATAAGCCAACAACGAAACCATAATCTCTCATATTATAATATTTCGATCCAATCATAAATCAATCATTACTTCATAAAACCCTGCAAAGTATTTTGTTTTCTTTTTTTCCAGAACTTCCTTCATGTGAATGTAATGTGAAAGCGCTTTGATACCGTTGGTGACAAAGATCTTTATAAGCGCCGCAGTTTATTATTATTAACGAACCCATTTCGGCTTCCAACTTCCAAGACTCGCCTGACATTCACACCAATCAAGCTGTATGCCCATTGGAATATTCTGGTTAACGTACCTCGACTTCACTGTAGATTAACAAAATGCAATCTAATGGAAACGTGCATTAGACTAATGTCCCTGTCAACGATGTAAAACACCAGACCGAACTTTGTGTTCGCGTCCTCTCAACGTCCAAAGGGAACGCTGGAAAGTCCATTGGGAACAGACTCGCCCTGTAGAAGTACCGCGACCACGCGTAAACTGCCTTGTCTCCAAGTTAATGTGACTGCACAGCTAGCGCCCACTGACCATAAAGCTAGTATGCACTATAGCTCTATGCACTGATATTCTACCATCAGTACCAGTCTTGCATTCCAAGTGGGAACGCACGGTATAATTACACGAAAGAACGTAGCGGTAAGTTTATACCGCGAAAAGGCCGCGATTCAAGTTTGACGTGTAGCCATATTATGCGGTCCAGTATCCTCTCTTGATGTACCACTGTCTTGAAATCACCAAGAATATGAGGCATAATTAATTTGACGTTTAGACAGTCTCTAAAAGGTTAGTCCTGTCCCAGTGTGTCGTGTATACGCCTCCAACCGAGGACCCCATATTGTCCCTCTTTTGTTTGTACTTCAAATTTGTCAGAAGCCCTCCCATTATGTTTTGTACACGAATCAGAATCGGGGACCTTTTCCAAATAGGGCACCTTATTGTCCTCGATTGTTCCACGTCCCCTATTTCAATCAAAAACAAACTCACACACTCGATGATCTGATAATCGCCCCCATAATCCTGTTGACAAGCGAGTGCATTACCACACCAATCATTCGTGGAACGTTTAATCGTGGCAAGCTCGCGGGGACAGAGGAAGTCGGCAGCCATCAACGCTTCGGAGTTGTGCTTTATACTAGCTCAAAGTAAAGGCTTATCTCTTCCTTATTACCGTCCTGGGGTTATGGACAAGATTTCAGCAGACGAACAAAATCAAGAGCCATTAACGAAATCAGAGGCTTCCATGAGCGCTCTGTGATGGGTTCCGGGTTGTATTTGATTTCACAATAAATATGGCACGGCAATATTGTAAAAAGGTTTTCAGTTTGAACTCATCCGTGTTATCAGTCGGTCCATTTATTATGCGAACTCTTGTGTCTTCAGGTATCGTCAGATTGCTGTAGAAACCAATAGTTCCTGTCACCCTTTCCTATACCCTTATAAACGAAGCGCGGAGCGGGCCGTGTCCTTGCATATTCACGTTTGATTATAATTAATTGACAGGGTTGGGGTAAATTTTGCTCACGCGAGGAAATATCCAGGAAACTTTAACCACGATCGCGTCATCGAAGCAGAGTGTTATTTCTGGTGCAAGTTATCAGTGAGTGAAATGGACAGGGTTATTGATGCCCTTGCACTTGCGTGAGTCAGTTAAGTCAAATCGATTTCACGTTGGAAACGAGCTTCGCAAGAGTTATCATTTGTCATCTGTAGTGTCATTGGTGTTATCGTACTCCTTTCACTCACAATCTATCTGTTGCAAGATCTCCGGATACCTTTCTACCTTGTCTCTGTCCGTGCGTGCATTCACTCGACGCCGCTGCAGGCTTAATACCAACACATTGCACTCCTGGAAAAAGAAAAACCACACGTGTGGAATTTTTTCGCACAACGACATCCCCAGAGTGTAATTATTCAATAATCAATCAGGTTTATTGATTCATCTCATTGCAGAGCGTGTCTGCTGTTATGTGTGGTCTTCCGTAATGAATGGAGTACACGACTTGCTTGTCGAATAAAGACTTCCTGGCCATCTTTCAGTTTGGTTGTAAACTGTTATTGTTGCCCTTCAGAAAAATAATCTCATACCAGCTTTATCACTCAACTTAACATAACCCCCAGCCCACAGAAAAAAAATCCATTAATACACCCATTACCCAAACCCCTTGTAATTGAGCTAAAAAGCCGCTCAATTATGCGATTTCTACTCTTGTAAAGCAAAATATGTAGGTTGGTTAGAAACAGGAAGAGTGGTATAGCGGATGTGCACAGGAAGCATGTTAGCGATAATAGCCCTCCGTTGCTGGTGATAGTGCCGACCCAATCACGTCAAGCATTGATTTGCTCCGGGTCAGAATCACAAAAACCCATTATCTCGGCCAGAACCAGCACGGCCAGCCCAGGAGAGAAATCCATCAGAGGAAATGTTTTCCAGCTTCCCCATTCTTCCCTGAAACGCCAGGCCTATTATAGGATGAGTGTACCGACAGGAAAACGAGAACTGAAACTGCCAACTTAGAACAAATTGAATTCTACTGCGGTGATTGCCGGACGACGATTCAATCAGGATTCGAATGGCGATCGTATTAGTTGGGATCCATGCCGCAACTCTCGACTTATTTGCCCCGTGTCTCTCTACCCGAGGCAGTGACAAAACTGCTTGACACCTGCCACTCAAATCACGTGGAGCGCTACATCATGCTCTAGAGAAAGAGATAAAAAAATGCTGTCTGCGTTCAGCCGTGTCGTAAACAAACATATTTTAAACAAATGCTTAGCACAGAATCTGCTCAGAAAATCAACAAAAGCTTTAACACAAAACGTCATTATTATGTACAATACCTTGCATGACTGTTCAGTACATTTTCACTCGACTAAAAAAAGTAGCCTTGAAAGATTCTTGGTTTTGTATCATATAAACACTGTTACTTGTTACTGCAACCGCATGGAGGTAGGAAACAAATATGTAGGATGACAATGAATACCGTACTTCTGCTACAAGTTGCGAAGCTTTGACTTACTATGTATCAATGTCAGTCAAGGCAACCTCAATTAACAAAACTACCACAGTCTATCAATATTACTGTACCTATGTGAGCCCAGTTTACAATAGGCAGGATAGGCAGGATATGCGTGATTTGTTTTACTACCTTTTTACAAAATGTTTCAAAACCTGAATATGGGGTTAACGGGCCCGAGTTATTATTGACTAACCGAATGCAATTGTTAAGCTATATACTGCCGCGTTAATGCTACAACTTGGTACCCTATAAGATTACCAAGTGATTTCTAAAAAGAAGCGAGCAAATTGCATTCGCGCTGCTCATCGAGCAGTGCGCAGTATCACTCCTCATACCCGCTGGTCGGGCATTCATCGTCAGCCGAACTGGGAACATTTCCCGCCGGACAGGATTGACATTTCTCAAACTCGATCGTATCTGATAATACGCACATCAGAAGAGTATCAACCGAGACGATTGACGTATTAACGCATCGGGGGCAAATCCGCAGGTGAATAACTGAGTGGACGCCTGGCTGCCATCAGCGCCATGTGTCAGCCATTTTGTGAGCGGCCGTACAAAACCTTGGTATGGTTGAATACGGTGTATACATGTACTTGAAAATCAACGTCAGTACTATGGTAGAACATAAGACTTTGTGAGACCTGTGTTAACTTGCACCCAGTGTAATTACACGTGATGATTTTAATGTACGAGTAATTTATTTTAATGGAGAATTACGAGGCGTACTGCGTTACAACATCATCATAGATGTGACAATCTGAACAAAACATCTCAAGACTAAGCTGGCATGTTCTTTATTCAACAGAATTGTTAAATACGATTACAAATTGTCTCCTCTTATTCAGTGTTTCCTATAATGAATAAGATTGCCAAATAACTTTGATCTATAAATACGGACATTGTAAGAGTTGCTCTTAGTACTGTATGGGTGTGGAATTGCAGTCACTTAATGACATGGACAATAGTTTAGCATGGACGTAGATATCGCGGCATCTGCTAGGCATTTTATTGGAATTTAAGATTTCTGACTAGCCTGCTGTTAGAGATGTCCAATCGGTATACTCAAAACAGGCAACGACAATGTATGGTATCAACCGCATCCTAGTAATTAACTGTAGCCGAACCGTTAACCCTAGGCTATACCTTTGGAATCTGTTTAGGATGGGTACTGATTGTCCTTACACCCATGCGGTTTAGTCATACCCCTAACCCTAACCCTAACCCTAACCCATACCACTATAGAATGAGATGCCAACAGTTTAGTGTAAAGTGGTTGGACTTTTAAAGAGGGGCAAGGTTCCCTAGTAATTTACACTATGCGATCAAAGAACGGTTATAGAACTAAAATAAAAACCTACCTCAATAGGTTTTCAATCGCAAAACGTTGACAAGAAATAATTTCATACGATTCTTGCCAGTTTCGTTTGTGTACTCTGTAAAATGTTACAATGAAACATCTTCACGAACACGCCGTGAACGTAAACAGCGCCACCCTGTGTCGCAAAATAGCCCAAGTCACGTTTACGCAGGAAATAACATTTCCCGTCTTTTGGGTAGAACTATAGCCTGAATTATTTATGACTTTATGACGAAACATTGTTTTGTTGACTTCTTAACGGTAAAAACATTCGAGTGTTTGTTTAAAATTGTTTGTGTTTCATATAAATGCAAATGTGGAGACTCATTCCGAACATATCTACTGATCTGGAACATTCGAGCGCTACTTTATTACTAGTTCACATCAGCTCCATCGGTTATTCGTTAACTCGGGTTCCTTCGGGGCCTCAAGGCGGCAAGTACATATTTTACACCCAAGGGAAACAAATGACATTTCAGTACCTAATATCAGGACTGAAGTCCATATATCCAAGCTTCAATCTCAATCTGTTCAAATCAACACAGTTCAAAGCAAAAACGCCACTAGGCCTCCTACACCAGCAGTCTGCGGCCACTTCACTTCCTGCAGACTCATTTCTGTAAACAGACTCCCGAGGTCTTGAGTTCAGTGTCCGTTAAGCGTAAATACCAAAAACATTCCGAATACACATTTTGCAAGACAATAACCTTCAACCCTGCCGGACTTCATAGTTTAATAACTGGACACAAGAAGACAACTGGTCTGCGCTTATTAAGATAACTGTGCTCATTAGAAGGACTCCAGACTGTGTTTTGCAAATCCAAACAGATAGGTCAGCACTATTAGTAGTATAAGAGAAAGCTCTTTCCTTCCAGCTGACCTCGAGTCCTTAATGGTACTCGGTGTAATTGATTTGACGGCGATGAGCAGCTACCGCACTGATTCGATTAGCATCGTTTATATGCTCAGTTTTTAAGATTTATAATTGTTGTTTAAACATATGGCCAAAGATAGCTTTGCAGTAAATATCTCGTAAATTATGATCTTCGACGACAGTCTTTTACACGGCAAATAGACAAAACTATTGCTTTATTCCTTTGAAATCCATCATCTACAATGCCGCGCTGCATGTGAGGAATATTATGGTATAATTATTCGATAATATTTTCTTACATTATATCGTTTTTGCATAAATCGTATAGTCGTTGGGATCATTGCTAATAATACATTTACGTGCGATCTTTGTTTGAAATTTTGAAAATTAGGAGTTATATAATCATATCTGTTTGCATGTACTGATTGAGAATCTTTTTGCAAATCGGGTTTGTAAATCCTGCAATTTCATGTAAACATCTTTGCACAATAGCTTTACATGTTACAGCAGGTTTAAATAAATTAACTGTTGTATTCACACGTGATTTTAAACCTTTACACGAATCTTGCCTCAAGATCTGCATGCACTGAAGACACAAATATAACAATAATGCAGGATAACCCAGTTCACCCAATACGACAAAATACTTGTGTTGTGAGTACACTGCAATCTGTAGTACTCTTACTACATTGGACTATGCGGATTGAGTATAGTATTTTGTAGTAATGTGTACTGTACCCCCAAATAATTGCATAGAACGTTAGGAACGCTATATTAGGTTATACATGTACCGCCATTATACTCTAGTTTAGATTGAACGTGAAATTATATATCATAAATTCCAATATTGAGTTCTTGCTTGCAAGGCGTCTGATATGACAGCCCTGGAATTTGATGGATGGGAGTAATATCGGTAGGCCTATCGTAGAGCGCAACGACAAACACTCTCCGTAATATTTATGCCTGCCCTCGGTCCAAAACCAAACAATCTCCCTATACTTGTATACGGACCATAATAATAGTTCGGCGACACCTATTAATTTTACCGCATCCAATCATGCAGGTACCTGGCGCACAAAAAGATCGTAAAATATTGAGTGGGCATTTGTATGGTTACACCGCTGGCGACATCGTCAGATTGTTACGATTCTGTATACCATGTCAAAGGGTGACGCCGTTTTCCTGAAGGGAATTCTTATTATTTTCCTTGTCTAGGTGCCAGTCCATTCCCCAATCCCTAAGGGTCTGCGTTATGTTGCTGTTACATTCACATGTTAGTGTTTTACATTGAAATATCCTCCAGCAAATATTACAAACCGTTCTGGTAAGATATAGCACATAAGAAGTATATACAGCACTGATGTGCCATATCAAGCACATAACGAGGTAAGAAATCAACCAACAATCAACATTAAAACACGAGAAAAGCAAAGAAGGAAATTCTAGCTGACCAAAACCTTAGAGTAAATTAAGAATTGTTGTCTTCGGAGAAACTCATCAAATAGACAAAAATGTGAGTTGTGTCCAATATTGTCTTACTGCCATTGGGAAGGAATATTTCCATAACGATGTACACGTACAATGTACATGAAAAATCGTTGCACAGATAAAGATTCTGAGAAACCCTGCTTACTCAAGTCAAATCTACCAATCTATTTCCCGTGAGGGCTTAGGGTAAGAATCACACTTTTTTACATAGAAAGCGGGAAGATATATCTGTTTGACATTTGAGAATGTGAGATTGAATAATCTAAAATGCCCTCGGAAGTTTATAACCCACGGGTGAATTTCAAGTAAGGTAGTTGTAAAAGTCTCATCATTTCCAATTGTTTAGTTTTACAACACAACCAGATGGTGTTTGTTTAGATCGTAGCTAAAATGGTTTGCCGCAGAAATATCAGACAGTTAGATCTAGTGTTATATTTCATTGTGAAATAATGCGGGTTTAATTACCGCTATAAGCAACCACCGTGGTCTCATTTGGACATACGATGCATAGAAACACAGTTTAAACATAAACATAACCAGGCCTTAGCTGATAATTCTAAAAACCATATACTACATGGATGTAGTGGTATACACTCTACAAAATAAAGGTTCAATTTTACACCCTAATTGATACAATAACAGAACCCCTACAAAGTGCAAAATTATTTTAACCTAAAAAGGTTCAAGGGGTGCAAATTTGCTCCTTTATAAGGGGGCTATGTGTTGGAGAGAAAACCCTGATTAATAGGGTAAATGTTGCACCCTTATATAATGGGTGCTGATATTGTATCAACTATATAGGTTGCAAATTTGAACCTTCAATTTCTTAGAGTGTAGCCTAAACGCGAAAGTAACTAAATGTTAATTCTATTTTGAAGTTTGCAAGAAAATAGAAAAACACTAAAACCAACATTTTATTTGTTAATATGGTATAAGTCGATGCTTACAACCGCCCCTTTGATTATGCTAATCAAAGCAAATGATTTGACGTACATGTACATGTACATGTACATGTATGTCGGAAATGTACGGGTAGCCTTCCAGCATTTAGTGGACTGCGCGGTTTTTTTTCCTTTGCTACTGAAATATTTAGTTTGGTCTGTTCTGATTGCCTGTGGACAACTATACAAACTTCGAGTAAAGGTCAAGTGGTATAAACATGGCCTCTTGTGAGGTCGAGAATAAAAAGCCAAAAAATAAGATTTGCCTTGTAGCTAGCCCGGGAGACCCAAGACATATTGTGTGTGGTTTCAGTTGCGTTGAATCAAAGTAATAATTGGAATCGATCTGGGTTTGGTAAGCAACTTGAGAGTTTTGTGTCGGTCATAGAATACAATTAATTTGTTTGTCGTGCGATACTTGTTCGGTTCAATCTTAAATTTCTCTTGTTGCTTGAATACAAAGGAAAGATGAGATAATCATCTTTAAAACATGCTTCTCATGTTTAAAATCCTGCGCTCGAAATTAACTCATAACTGAATATTCCGCCCGTGTCAAAATACACGAAATCTCGACCGGTTTGGTCAGTGCATAAATAAGGAACTTAGGCCTACTCTGTGATGTCCTTCTTCCTGGATAACAGCAAACATACTGTCTTATACGGCCACAACGATCTACTAGTACTAAGGCTCGTAGTTTTTCAGCCATATAGGAATGAGGTTTTTGCTGAATAAATAACGGGTCCCGATGAACATTCATAATAATAATTGTCCTGAAATTATTATTATTAATTATGATTCGTTCTGGTAATGAAACCAGAGATCCCTTAAAAGCGCCCTAGGCACTGCAGTTCGTAAGCCTGAAGAAACATGTAGAGACCTGTAGAAAGAAGACGGTATACAGTTTCAGGAGTGGGAGGAAAACCCTAGAAGAATATACTGAAGACAACCCACGGTATCGGGCATAACAGGGACTGAAAACCAATTCATTTACTGGCTGGCCCAGGCCGGATTCTAACCCGGGTCACAGCGGTTGAAAGCGAGGAAAGGACTGCTACGCCAACCTGACTCTCCAAAAGTTAACGCGCTCATAGCTTATTAGTGTCCAAAAACTAAATTACATATGTAGTGTGTGTATTATCATCACAAGCAGATTATTATGCTAAGAGAAAAATGGCCAGGTTCCAAAATCAGCCAAGCGTGCTTCATTGCACACTCCAGTGCAGGAGAGAGAGAGAGAAGAGGGGGGGGGGGGGGGGGGGGGGGGGGGGGGGGAGGAAATCGTCTTCTGTCGGGATGATAATGAAGTCGCATCGATTAGGTTGGCCGCTGTTACCTGGTCTGTCAAACGTGGAAGGCCGTAAAACGATCTTTAACACGGACCACCCTTGGACGTCGCAGGGAGGACGCGTGCCGCCCGTCCTGTAATGAACATTCTTCGCACCTGCCGGAGCGGGCTGGCGCTGTCGGATAATTTATCACCTCTGCTCACCAAGCCATTCCTGCTGGTTCTTATTCCAGTTATTTCATTAAATACTTTGGTCTTGACACTTGACATTTATTCTAATCGCCAGGATATAAACTGCACGAATTGAATTGAATGAATATTCCCAGATCAAAATGATACGACATTCCTAGAAATTGCTTGAGTGGTTTTAAAGCAGAGAGTTGAAATAGGCCTATACGAAGTCCGTTCATATTTTCTGTGTTCTCTTTTTAGCTTAGAGAAGAAAGAAAATAGGTTGAGCGTTCTTATTACGTTAACTGATACGTTTTGTGGCTTATTTTACTTCCCAAATCCGTCACTTAATACCAGCAGCGGTGCAAATGGTGCTCAGGCTGAGGAGTTACTGATGGATAGTATACTGGTATCTGATATGGATTGACAAAATAATAGTATTAAACCTTCAAAGATATAAGAGCATGGTTGAAATAACATTACAAAGGCATTGGAGAAATCCTGAAGACACAAGCGATGGTATCAGATCAGAGCTACGAGACCAAAGCGAAATTACCAAAGTGCAAAGGGCTCTCCACGAAACATTGATAGATGGGTAACAATGAGAGGTTACCAAGCAATAAGTCACAAGCAGCGAGGGTTGGGAAGCGCTTATTACAGAGGACATCGAGACCTGAAGAGCCAAACAAACACGACCCGACATCTTCGCAGATGAGAAGATCTTACAGGTCATCTGATACCGGCGATGGCACCCACTTTAGATTCGAACGTGGCGCGGACAAACCGCTCCTCCTGTGAGCCTTGCCTTACACAGCACAACTAACTTGACAATGTATAAATACTCGTATTCATGACACGCGCAAAAGGTTGAAATTCAATCAAGTGCCTTTGCGTCAAACTGTAACAAGTGAGCATGTATTGCGTTCCAAACCAGATCAGCAGTAAGTAAAACGAGGCAGAGATTTTCAGTCGCCTTTGAAGAGCACTATTATTTCTTTTCAATGGTTGCACGGAGACAGATCAAACTTCCAACAAGCTGAAAAGCAGACTCGTCGATCCTGGATATCGAATTCTACGCAACTAACTCCATTGTGTTCCGGCACACCACAAACGAAAACAATATGCCTATCATTTTCTCCAAATGGAGACTGACAACACGCCGAAATATCGATTTTGTTGATGCAGGATCTCAGTGTTTTTTCATTGGGTTTGTCTAGGAAGTGTCGGTGTTTGCAGAGATGCAACCCAAGACAAAATCCATGGACTTCAACCTGTTTTCCATAGGTATACATGTGGGAAAACTACGGTACCTGTCAATGTATAACGCCAAATCCGTTTTACACCGCTTCTTCTTGCTGGCTCAGAGGGGCACCTAAAATAAATGTTTAGCAAATTGGAGACAGAGTAAGAAGACACAGTTTGAGTTTTCAGATCTCTTTGAGTCACTCATTGTATACGGCTGTCGCTGTCGGACTTAATGGTCTTACAACAAAAACCATCAGCTAACTTGCACGGTATACGTATCAGATGTATCTCACCGAGAACTTGGATTGAGTAAAAGGCAAAACTGCTTTGCTATTTACCCCGATCCTGTACTAAGTTATTGCCCTTTTAAATATACTAACACTCCCTCAATTTACAAATTAGATGTATTAACTAAAATGGTTATACCATACAAATTTTCAGAGTAAAAAAAAACGTTCAGAAATCCCGTTGCAGTTAACGCAAAAACAGCTAAAAGCATAATGTTCAACCTTTATGGTTCGTAAACCATCTGAAACTCGCGCAGAAAATTACCCCTTGCTTTTAGCGTCGATTTAATAAAGGCTGCACGTATCCCGGAAACTCTGAATCGCCGTGGAGGAGTAAGAACCTATATGCATTACACGTAAATGAAAACAGAACCCAAACCACTCTCGGTAACAGCGGAGCAGGTCGAGAAAATGTCTTGTTCAATTACTGGCGCTATTCAATTAGCTAAAGCAGTAGAATTCATCGATCACCTAGCCCCGTACGCCTGCTGATCGACCCGAAATCGTTACAAGAAAACAAGAAACATGTACAACTATAAAACGAGTATGTATTCGTCTTACTTCTCAGACAAAACCTGACAAATATTGTTGATAGACTAACACAAATTATCACATTGTGCTCCGATTATTACCATTTTTTTGTATTACCGCTTTTTAGGTTTAACAAAGCAAGACAAGCACTCGTAACTTCCTATTGAAGAGTGTACGATATATTACACGATATGTTGCACGATATGTTGCACGATATGTTACACGTTCTCTATACATACCAAGTTGTATACCTCTATACGGGTAATCTTCTGTCAATACAACGTACCACAATACATGCACGTTGCGCCATTTATTTTGGCTTAACTAGAAACGTATAAAGACGAAAAGCGAAAAGAAAGTATCTAAAGTTCACTTTAAAAAGTATAGGCAAGCGGTTCACCATGCATGAATGCTTTGGCTACAAACAACAACCTTATATACGGATTAATAACCAAGGCACGTCAAGTTGTGCTCGGTCCTCGTCGCTCCCATGCGAGATACCTAGTAAAAAACAAAAACACCAACTCGTACATAAAAGAAACAACAAGCATAGTCGCTGTCGACAAGGGACAATGTGGCTCGGTTTGCAGAAAAGACGTGTAAACACTCTAGACAGATCCACCCCCACTTGTTATTAAAACTAATACAAATATATCTTTATTAACAAACGTTGTCTTTCAGAGAAATAACATTATTTTCCTTTGAATTAGGGTAAACAAATACCTATGCTTGTTAGAATTATAATGTTATAGAATTGTATAATATACCGGCCGCTTTTTAGTGCATTTCGACAAACACATTAACCCAATCTTCACGATGCCTTTTGAGTTTTTTTTACATATACAAATTAAAAGTGATCAATTTTAAATGCAAATTTGTACTAGACACGAGCGACGATTTCGACATTAAGTTTCATTTCGTTTGTTACGAATCGTCTCATTTTCTTCCCAAGAGTAATGGGAAAAGCACAAATTGTTGAATACAGAAGTCACGATAAACTCCTATATGCACTGTGGTATCTATAAAAGTACTTTACTGGCGTCTTTTGTCGATAATGCCCGTATGTTTCGGCTTAAAAGTTAGTAAACATTGATATAATATCAAAGCACACCACCGCGTGCCTATGGTATGCTATGCTAGCATTCGGCCTACCCCCCCCCCCCCCCCCCCCCCCTCATGTAGTCCCAGCATATGACTTTATCTCTTGCATCAGCCTGGGAATAAGAAGTGCAACTTGATCATAATTTAGAGTAATACAGACAGCATGAGGATCCAGAATTTCTTAAGGATCATCGGGTTAGTTTAAATCTGCGATAGAACACGTCTGCAATACGATAGCCATCTTTGTGGCTTAAGCTAAAACGTTTGTATTCCGTAGCGACTATTCATCTCTAAAAATAAAAGTATCAGTCAACGTTTCTACAATATTGTTTTCAGATTGTTTTCAACAATTGACATTAAAGAGAAAATGTAGTGTGGATACCCATTAGCTTAATATAGTAAAATATCACGGAGAGTGGAAACAAAAAAGAATGCACCTGTTTCTGTGTGGAGAATCGATTAATATGATTGCTATCCATATCGGGCATGCAGACGCCGTTTTGCTGGTAAAGGTATACGATTAACGCCGGGGGTGGTCAGAAATATTCAACATCAATCATTTTCCTATGAAACGATGTGAAAGAAAGTGTGAACAAGTGTTGGTAATGTTGACTGAATTGATTCTTGCCACCGTAATGGACCAGAAATGTAGCAGGTCTGACAGGTGAGTTTGATCGTCTGAACCTCAACAATAGCAAGGCCTAATGAGAACAGCTAGATCGAGCTGGGTGCGTGTATACGTATAAACCCGGCTCATGTATGGGGGTCGAGTATATCCAAGTATACGCGCATGTACTATGTACGTCTATACTCATACTCAAAGCGTTGTAAATATCTCCAATCGTGTATAGTTGTTCCCATTGGTCCGGGTTAGAAGCCGAACACGTTCCAGTTTAAAGAAAATAACCCCGAATAACCTACGGCACAATGTCGAGACAGCTTTGAAGTTAACAGAAAGTCGGACAGATGCCGTGCTGGGCTCAATCCATACAGGTGTATACGTACCTATGCGTTTAATTGGATAGAAGACCGCCAGCCCAAGGTACACCTGCTACTTGTGCAGCATACGGAGAATAACTGACCAAATTAGGTAATGTTAAGTGCCAATAAAGGTCGGTTTGGGATGACCATCACAAAATGATAGACGCTGTTGTGGCAGTGGGAATTGTAGGCTGTCAAAACACACCTCTTGGCATTTTGGCGCCGGATTTAATCCCAGCTTGAAATCATGAACCTAACGAGTTTGACAACGGAGAGCAGCGTCCGGAGAAGCTTTTCAAATGTATCAAGATTTTAGCCGGACTACGCGTCAGTAAAAACACTAAGTTACAATTCCATATTATGTTCATGACGCCGCGGCATCTGTGCGGCTTTTGTAAAGGTTCTGATTATAATATTTGTTGTTATTTGTCCCAGGTTCGACAGGTAATTGATCATTTCTGCCTTGATAGTATTTGTTTAATTATAAACGGTGTAAAATAAATGAAACATTTTAATACACTTGCCATTGTATTTTTTAACTTAATTTCTATGTAATTGCTTTACAAAGTGGAAGAAGAAAAGTAACGGTTTTGAAGTGCACATAAGTATACATAGAAATGTTTTTTTTTTTTTTTGGACAAACTTGTCAGGATTATGCCCTCCCTACATCTCAGCTCAGTATAGTTTATCAACCCGGATACTAAGTTACCTTCGCTGCCTGTAAATAGTCGCAACAATAAAGGCATACCGACTGTGTACCTGCTTACGAGTATAAACACAAATCGGTCATCGGTTAGGTTAGACAGACCAAATACCACAGAAAACGATCGCTGTCGTTTCACCTCATTGTGCAAAAGCGTATAAGCCCTCGGAATCTCCCGCATGTACCCGACATTATTGTTAGGTCAGAACCACATATGCCAAGAACTGACGAGTGACACGCTGGAGCATTTTTACCGCATAGAAAGAGGCGTGGCGATGCATTCCTTTACCTCCCCTGGCCTTAGCGTGAGCGATCGTCATCCAAATGTGACTTTACTCACTTTGCACATAAAGCGACGATTCGCTGATCGAATTCTAGATATCGTTTTCTTTTAATTTTATGGGTCAACTTACTCAGCAAACCTCGATATTACTCAAAGAGTTTTAAACAAGAAAATAATCATGATATGACATCTACTATGACGTCTTATCTTTGGCAGAGTAATGTACTGGTTACAAGATACATGGAACGGTATTCTAAAGAAAAGCCCCAGAGTTAAGTTACGAACTGAAAGGCCAAAAGTAAATTGATACACTAACTGAACTCTCTTCATGTATTTACTGTATACGTTTCAATGTGACTCCTCGTTAACACTGCATCTTCATTCTATGCGAAGGTCAAGACGCAATTGCTGTATACACCAAGCGAACCTCCCGCTGTTACCTAATGTACTCCAAATGCGCATCCCGCAATTTCGCCTTTAATCGAAAGCATGACATGAAATTGCTTAAGCCGTGGAAATGCACACGTATGCGAAGGTGCACGCGGACCTAATTGCAATGATAAAGGGTAATGGTTAGTGTGGAAGACACTTGGTGACTGAAAATGGAGAGTTTTTGATCGATAAACGACGATATTATATAGGTTCTTTTCATACTGAATTAACCCATGCAGTTAAAAGCCGAGGCGCAACCATAAACCCAATGCCTAAGTAGAGGCGTCACACTTACTTCTATAAACCACATCACATTCGTAAAAAAAAAGCATTCCGCAGAAGTGCATCGAACTTTGCGCTTCAATTTGGTAAAAGAAATAGTTGGATGAAAATAATCGATTATGTGGAGGTAGATGGAAGAGAGTTCTTTGGTTGTCCAATGCCCGCTTTAATTGTGGCAGTGTGTATGGCGCAGTGTGGCGCAGTTGTTGGCGAGGTATGTGTTACACAAAACCTAGCCTGGTTTGTTGAGAGTGCAACATACGTCTCTCATCACATACGAAGTTAATTACCAACTCATTTGACGCTTATTAGTCTCTCGGGAAAAAGAAACACTGTCAAGTATAACATTTCGATAAAGCAATTTCTCGGCTTCCTTACTAATAATAAACACATCTGCACGCACGACCAACCTGTAAAATAAACTAGGGGGGGGGGGGGGGTGCAAAGGTAATTTTAACTGCAGTTCTTGCATCTTTCGTGATTGTAATGCGATTTTTGTTATAAACATCTTTAGCAAAACCGCTTGCTGATGACAGAAGCTTATATAAGCCAACGATGCGACAGAACACAGCCGTCGGCTAACTATACCGCTACACGCGTTGTAGAAGTACCGCCACATTTTTTTTTTTTTTAAATTTTTTTACGACCGTCTTGAAACATTACAATAATTGCCACTATACTGTAGGGATGTCACAACTAATTTGACTTGGTAATAATGCGGACTAGGCACTACAGCGCGACCCCCACGAGCTACCTGGCCCCTGGGGCTAGCATCGGGTATCAGGCGGGAAAATGAGACGGTACATAGATCGCCTTACCAATTTGAAGATAAATGAGTTACACACCATGCCGTGGCAGGGAGAATCGTAAACCAAAGTTCGAGCGTAATTTCCGCGCTCGCAGGTATCATATACTCAGTGTTTCTGATATATTTACATATTACGCTCGACTTAAAAACAAACAAAGCTATGCTAATTTGCAATCCTGAAAAACGGCATGACAGACTAGTGAACACTTCCAAGACTGCGGTGTTAAATTAAACATTGGTATTTATAGGACTATTTGCTGGACTAGGACTTTCGCTGAAGTTTCCTTGTATGAATACTGTGATTTTTGCAGTGAACGGTTTAGAAATCTATAGCAGTTTCTCCTGAAGCACACCAAATACATGCTAAACAAATCACGGAGGCCTATTTGCACACCATAATAATAATAAACAACGGAAGTTATTATAATCAAATATCGTTATCCGATAAAACAGATGTCCTAAGAATTATAGAACAACAATTCGATAGTTAGCTCATACACACGCGTGATTTCATTGGCTTTCAGCCCAAATCCTGTCAACACGTCTAGTTTTCTAAATTCTCCTTTCCGCTGATATTCCTGGAGGAGGATATAGCAATACTTGGCGAATATAGAAACAAGAAGTGTTGATTCCAAAATGGCATCTTGTAATCCACTTGTTTGCCCGCGGGCATTGCTACTTCCGAAACACAACTCTCTCGGCAGAGAAGTCATTTAATTTCTCGTGTAAGTTTAGCTCTGCCTACTACCCCGGGCACTGCAGTTTCGGTTTTCAGATATATTATATTATTTTGTTGTTGGAATAACCACTGGCAGAGATAATTATGCTGTGTTTTACTTTCTGTTTGATACAATTGTGTGTTGTTGATATTGTTTATCAACTGAATACTAGAAACTACAAATGAAACTACATATTCAAAACGTGTGAGAAACATGATTTGTTAACTGGTATTCGATTGTAATTATAACGGTCAGCCAAAGTATTATTTCATATTTACACAATTTGATCCTCGCTGATATATCATTGCAAAACGCGTATAAGGCTTGGGTGGTATTTTTAAAGGGTCCATGAAATGAAACTTTCTTGGAGACATTACTTTGTGCAACATTTGACAACATTTGACATTCCTTTTGGTAAATTTGTCTTACAAAGGGCGCTTTTGTTGTGATGTCTTTTCAGGAAGACACTGTTCAGTTTAGAGATTTTCTGTTCAAATTGTGAGCCCAATTATTGGCTGTTGCGGGAGAAGCAAGAGAAAACGACTTTCGTGAAGCCGGAGATGGTCGATTTGTCTTCCCTACATGCTCCAAATAAAAATAGATAATGATTTACAAAAGTCTGCTTTTTCATTCACGTGGTCGGGGTATATTTTATTAGGGTCAAGTTGGTCTAAAAAGTATCTAAACTTGGCTGGTCATACATGTATACTAATTTGTTATAACGTGGGTGAACGGTGACAAATTATATGTTCTGTAAAGATTATTGACTGGAAATATCTAATAGCTGAAAATGATCGCGTGTGTATAGACTGATCGTGTTGGTTAAAGATGATTAGAAGCAATTAATTAATCGTGATTAATACAAATGTCTCGTGGTGCTTCCTCAGTGACATTGTAACTCCTATGAAATTGATTTTATATATAAGGTAACTTGAAATTCACTTAGGCGATATCGATACACGCAAATTCCTTTGAATCGGTGGAGACAATTAAACATTATCAGGGAATTGCGAAGGAAGATGTAAAGTTTGAACACTCCATCTCACAGGGGAAAAGCCCCCCCCCCCCCCCCCCCCACCCCCCTCCCCCCTCCCCCCTCCCCCATCTCCCCCTCTCTCTCTCCGCTTGGTCCGCTTCGAGGCCTGTTGGTGCGCTGACTGTGAGAATTTGCATCGACCAGCGCGTCCAGATCAAATTCCCATCAATATTGAAGGACAAATTGGGCGGTGAGAGCCGAAAGGCTAACATATTATACCAAATGTCACCCCTTTTTATCACGTAGACTTTACTGTATCGCTCGTAACTATTCTAGGCATGTCTACTTGTCCAGAACGTTTTGGTAAGAACCTAATTGCCCACTTTAAACTTGACCACTCCAATTATACGATTCTTCTAAAAGTGCAGGTGAGGATATTTTTTTGTAGGTTAAACATAATGTGGATTTTTATTTTATTTTATTTTAAATCTTTTGACAATAAAACAAAAAATCCCAATGGCAGGGGCTGGCCCGGCAGGGACAAAAGTTAAGAATAACTGTCATCAAAAGATGTCCCCTCCCAAACCCCTGCCAACGTATGAATGTATATATTAAAAAAATATATAATATACATACAGCAAATAAACACCCAATTAAACGAAGTATATAAAACGATTTCCAATATACAGGTAATTAAAAGGTAAGAGCGAACTCCCCTTCCAAGAACTAGGAGTAGGATATGTAAGAATGAGGCCTTAAATTGGGTAATGTTTTATACTTCAGTTTGGGTAGTAGGCTAGGTTGTCATCGATGTTGTTGAAAGCGAAGTTTTAATTGAAAAGTAATTCTAACAGTACATGAGTAAGCTGGATGATGGATCAACAGCTCAATACATTTAACATTGATCGTCCTTATTAGTTCACATTAATAGGGTCCGCGAATTGGCACTCTTCCCGAAAATTTGACTTTTTGCAAAAACGTCAAGTTAAAAATCTGTACAATTCCGGCAAGCTCTTTCCGGGTATAAAGTGGAATTGACAGAAATGTGCTCAGGTTTATGCCTTGATTTGCTAATCTGTCATTTATTACATTGCTTTCACTAACTTAAGATAACTTGTTCATATCAGCAAAATAATTAAAACCTCTCACAGTTCCGTGATAATTTTGTGAGGACCACTTTCAACACACGTGTCCTTCGTATTACAAACCTACATACTGTGAAAAGAATGTGCAGAGTCAACAATTGCAAAGAGCATGTTTATATTACCTAAATCAGAACTCAGAACGTCATAATAATAAGTATACGCCGTTAATGTCTAAAACGAAATTATTGGTCGAGATGCTTGTGTAGTTTGGAATATTATACCAATAAAGTATTAACGCCCGTTATAGTGTAATCGCAAAGGTAAGTTTCATGATTCAATAAAAGTTGCACAGATGTAAGTTTAATGGAGAACTGTACGTCTATTGCAGCACCAAGCTCCAGAATCGTGTCGCGTCGCGTCGGCGCATCGTGTCGTGTCTGTCTTGGGTGAGGCTGATCGAAACAGAACGTATGGAAATGAACGCAGATTGGACAGAGCGGACGTGTGGTGTCTGTGGATTGCGATTAAGTATGCTACTACACGTGCCGTTAGTCGTGTCCCAGGGAAGTGCAGCCAAGCCAAATGGACAAAACCTCGGCTGGTGAACTAATGGAAAACGAAGGGAAACGGAGGAAATCGCAGAGGGCTTGGAACGGATATAGTTTATAATGTACACCTACTGGGGTGAATGCTCCACTTCGCAAACAAAAACACAAGACATGAATATTTGAAGAAAACCTCGCCCTCGCTTTCTATGTTTTACCACTAATGGTGGTTGTTATTATGCATTCAATACGGTCTCTTGGTAACGTGGGTATGGATGTAATCCTGATTGAATTTATGTTGATCATAACAGAACATGTTTGTGACTTTTTGTTGATGCGTGATGTTTACATAATTTGTTTGAAAACAGACAACATTTACCAAAGCCTTGCGGTCTAGTTTTGTTTTGTTCAGTTTTTGTGCCTTGAGTAAATATGAAAAAGTTTATAATTGTTTCACATTTATTTTATATTTCTATTTATTTATTTAAACATCCAACATATATAGCGCCAATGACAGGATGGAAAAGTCAGAGAAAATGTGAAGAGTTGGGTGAAAACCCTAGAATAATATTCTGGGGATAACCCAATTAGCGTTACCTTACATACGTACTGTGGACATTCCTTTGTCTTCGTGTAGTTAAGAAAACGTTGGCTAAATACCAATTTCTGGCTTTCCCCAAACAAATTTAACGTCAAATGTTGTTTCTGGGCCTCTTAGCTGTTCCTCTTACCTTTTCTATAAGTATAACCTTAACCCGTTTTTCCTCTAGAGCTCTTTTTCGGAGAGGGCAAAACGGAGTGTGGACCTGTCCAAGTCCACAAACCGTAACCTCTTCCCGCATCCTGTGGACGTCAATTCAGAGGTCCACAGTGCGTATGAAATACTAACTCACGGAATCAGGCATGAACTGAAATCCATTATTGGCCCAAGGCGGGATGATCATATAGCGGTGAAAGATGAGGAAAGAACCCGCTATACCAACCTGACTCCCTTAACCATAGGATCTCACCTTTACTACGAGTGTTTGTTTCTCCAAATTGCTTTTGGCTGCGTTAAACACGACGCAAAGTGGCACATTTTCAATATACTATTAACATTAATTGAAATTTAATAGAGCAGGATTGTTTTCAGAGGGCATCTATAATCTTTCTTAAGGTCTTCTGTTGTTAAATAGAAAAAGTGCGAATGATATGCGCAGCCCGAGCTGGCTCATTATCAAGACAAGAGAGTCCACAAAGCCCTCAATTTCTACCACACTATGTGCTTCGGTATTTCTCCAGGGACAGTTGCAAATGTTATTGTTAACATGGAAATGTTGAGAAAAAAATTAAGTCAACATTTGACGGCGCCGCTATTTTGCAATGCTGACACGCTATTCTAGCCGCGAATAGAACCGTCAAAATGAGAATTAAAGGAAGAGGGGATCACGCCCTTTCTCGGTGAGTTGAACACTACTGCTTTGGCAACACGTCTAACAAACTCTTCGCATCGAAGTAGAAAGCGATTCCGCTCACCGAATCCCGTCCCAGGAGTAAAGGCCGTACACGCTTGGCTCTTCGTGGGCTTGGCTCTGGGTTGCTGGCACACTGCGACTGGGTGTTGTTTGCCTCCGAATCATATCAAGTCCCGTTGCATGGAATACGAGCCCAGTCGCGGTAACTTGGTAAATTCAACAAATTAATATCAAGTTCAAAATTGCTAGAATTGCTGGAATTCAGCAGTGTCGGGTGTACCTGCGCATACATTTCCGAGCACAAATCCTATAGATATTTTTTGTTATATCACATGTTTAGTAGTGTTCAGTTCTTCTCGTTATAATATCGTTTCAGTATAGTTGTCATTTATTAATAATAATTAATAAAATTAAAAAAAAAAGAAAAGAAAACCACAATCTTTTAGAAAAGGGCGGTTTGAAACACTTGCGACAGTACTGGCAGGTATAAGACCGTGTTTCTACGGATACTTAAAATAACCCCAAGCACATAAACCAAGACGTGTGCTTTCACGCAAATTGTGTTTGTTAACCACACACTCAAAATGTTGCTATTTAATAGTGTTTCTCTACAGACAACGTCAGATTGAACCTCGTGCCCTGGGGTTGCTGACGGACAAAACAGAAAACTATAGGCGTCTTGTTTCATTCTCCTTCGTTTGGTAGATTTTCCACTGATATTATGGTGTGATCCAATGCAATACTTAATGTTTAAAATGCTCACTGGTAATCACTAATTACGGATTATTTTATGATACATGTACAGTGCTAATAACAACTCATTTTATGCACCGTTGTTTATAGATCACATAATAAGCTCATTGAAACCGAAAGGGGAACAGATACCTAATCATAGCAGCATACCTTTGTAAAACGGGGGCGAAACTCGTGACAATCATAGACATGTTTTGAAGTCATTGTAAAAATACAGGAATCGCCTCGTTACTAAATCCAAAAAAACAAAACGTGCCTGGCCTTTTGTCCGGCAATTATGTGTGCCGTGCAATTTTATTCGCTTTTATTATTATATTCCTCACTTAAATAGGTGACCCGATGCATCTATATCGATCTTTAATATCCTGACGTTAGCCTTGTTATGAGCAGAGCTTGTTGGCTAGGTTAAAGGGACAACTGTAATAAAAGGTAAGATACTTCGTTTCTTGTTGAAAATATATCACAGTTGTTGGAAGAGGATAAGAGAAGGTAATCGATTTGTTTTTATCCATCAAGTATTTTTATACTTATTGTATTTTGGACTTTCCCTTTTAAATAAATTTTATGTTAGTTTTACTTCTAAATTTAAATACTGTTTTATTGTAATTGCATAATCTTACACAGGGCCCCATAGAAGACCACATACTGCTGTGAATGGGAAACCCTGGTTAAATATAAGAAATAAATAAATAAAATCTGTTTTTTAAATTAAATTTAATATGTGGGTCCAGGTTTCTTGAAAGACATTTTGGTCCAGATTTCCTTAAAGGCATACAGACAAATCCACAGCATCGATGCTCTCAGTCCTAAGCTGTTTTATAAATTGAGGACCTTTTCATTTTATCCTCTCAACAAAAGGAAGCACTGAGGCCGTCGCTTTCAGTGTTAAGTCATTGTATGAATCGAGGACCTTTATTGTCTTTGGTCTCCACAAAAAGGAGCACATAGGCCCTCGTGTTCAGTGCTAAGCCATCGTATGAATCGAGGACCTTTTCTTTGTTCTTTTCAAAAAAGAAAGCACAGAGACCCTCCCTTTCAGTGCTGAGTTATTGAATGGACCGAGGACCTTTTATTTGTTCCTCTCAACAAACGAGCACAGAGGTCCTCGCTTTTAGTGCAATTGTATGCATTACTGTTTTTAACCTCTCAACAAAAGGCAACACGGAGGCCTTCGTCTTCAGCAGTCCCCCGTTGATAACATCAGAGATGTTGATGATATAGAGACAGAATTGGATATGGTCTGGTCACTGAGACGAACCTAATTTGCAATGTTTTTAAAGGAAAATTACTTCGAGGCGACGGCGTGTTTTCCTCGTAGGAAACACCATCGCGTGAGACCTGTTGGTCCGTGAATGGTCCGTACGGGGACGGGTGGAATGTCACAGTTCACTCATGGAAAGGCATAAGCCGTTTACCGTAAACATGTTTTAATTAATGTGAAATGAGTGGTGCATATTTGAACCATTCGGGATCCAATATTTTTAATTGCACACCCATTCAACCGATGCCACAGGAGGTAATTAATCAAGATTGCTACGGCTTTGCGGTGGTACCTTTAACGCTTCTTCGATTTTTTTGTATCAAGGCTTGTGCGCGGGAAATGAGTATTGAAAGCTCTTGGCTATGCCTGGTCGTATTTTTAGCAAGCAGGCGTTATGAACCTATCACCTGCGAGAGGAGATAGCAGCTGTGCCGATAATTGCCAAACGAGGTGTGGCTGTGGCCCCTTCAGCCCATCTCTGCCAGTGTATAACCCCATTTTAATACCTTCATCAACTATAACAGCTTTAGTAGGCCAGGCGGCTTCTTAAAATGTGTTTTCTTACCACCCCGTAAATTATGATCAACTTATTGCCTAACGTTAGTCATAACTGCCAATACTATTCCAAAAAGTCGTTTAAATTATTTCACAATAATAAATTGGCTAGTATCTTAAGTAGCCTTGGGCGTTCACGCCGCGCGCTGCAAAAATACATCGCGAATAGCGACCTCACGCGGCCACTATTTATGCAAATCAATTGAAGACGACCGAACGCCTTGTTCCAACCATCCGTGTGAGGTTTTGTGGGTGGTGCTCATTATGCTTAAAGCCTAGGCTGACCTTTAAAGTCGTTTTATTTATGCTAACAAATTTGGAGATTATCGGACTAGTAGTTGATTCGTATAGAGTGGTTGTAACGAAGGCTTTTGAGGAATTGTACATGATGTAGTTTGAAACTGTCACGGACTGTCTGGCTTGATCGGTGAGGGTCACATCAGTTAGGTTTTTGCTGGGTATTTGCTTGAATGTTGACAATGTTATTGTCAAAACCACCTATGTACTTATATAGGGTTTATGTGCTCACATAGCAAGGATGCCTAACCGACTCTGTATAGCTATAGCTTTTGAGCATAATGGGGTCGGCTACCTAAAAATGATGGATTTCGGACGGATAACGACGAACGCCTTGCACAAGGCTAATTATCTTAAAAAGACATTTTTATATACTCGCTATTTAATTGAAAAATTCAATGCAAAGTATTGCAGTGAAAAGAAAATTTACCAAAAGCTCAACTCTTCATCTTTATCCTCAGTCTCCAAGTCCAAAGTGCAATTCGTGCTTTTCTTATCAAACGAACGACCCTTATTCAATTTGGTGAAAAAGGAATCTCGGATGTTGAAAAAACAAACCCTAAGCCTATCTGTTAATTTGAAACATGCATCGTACACGTACATCGTACACCCTCCTAATGGATTCGCGGTCCAACACTACACCCCTTTGAGCTGAAGGTTTCAAGCTTAAAAGATTCTCGAAATAAAAGCCATGAAGGATAATCTTGAACGACAATCTACCCGTCCAAAACAATGCTTCGTATAAACACAAGAGAAGGAGTAAGCTTATCTGGTCACGAGAACAGATTTTCTGTGTGTTTTGCTTTATTTTGCTTTAAAGATGTCTAAAGCATTCAGGGACTTTGAAGCCTTTTAGCCTCGAACTGTCATTGCCCAGCTAATTTAACATAGCTGGATCAACTGTTATTAAGGACAAAAATATTAGTCATTTTACACATGCTTTAAATGTAAGGATACACAAGAGGATATTTAGTTAAGCCCCGAGTTTATGCTTTGTTCTTATAAAACACTTCCGAGTCTCGCAGTGACGAAATGCTTGTTAGCTAGAGGCGACAGATTTGGTGGATTTCCTGCGAGGAAACGACATGTGTTCAGCACTTGTAGAGGTCAAGCTACTCGGTGGGGTTGCGCAGCTTTGCCACAGTAGCGAAAGTACTACATGTAGTGTTTATATTCAACACGGGTCTGCAGCGTAAACACATGCCTGTTGAAATGATGTGGCCAAAAGCCGACGTGTTTGCGCTGTTACGGGAATCGTGGAGCTCGACCGAGTCTTAGGCGCATGTCTCAAGGGGATTTCCCTCCAGTTCTCAGAGTTTATAACACTACAGGCAGCGATCACGGACGTGCCAATACGTGTACAAGTGATCGTGACTGAACCCAAATGTATGTGCATGATGAACCCCCCCCCCCCCCCCCCCCCCCCCCCCCCGATGCTCGGGGCCAGTCATTTCCTGACAAGCATTGGGTCTTTGTGTACACGTGGAGTTATTCCGAGGACTACGTGTCCGGGTTGCTTGCACCATGGAGCTATAGCCCCATTCTTGCACCATGCCTGCCCTCTCAGTACATCAACCCTAAGCCCCATGCAGTCGTTGGCGTGGAATTTGCCACCAGTGCTAAATCCCAAGGAACTAGGACTACAAAAGACCGAAAATTTAACCCGATCTCCAGCCACAGATTCGTACGGTCGTAGATACTGCACTTTTACTTTGGTTGGGGAATCGTTGCCTATGCTGTATGCAAGCCTCTAAATATCTTCAGCAGGTGTTTGAGTATTACAGGAACACGACAAGCTTCACTTTGTTTAAAGCACGCTTGGGTTAGCTTTATAAGAATGATATTCAGTAATCTTAAATCAGCTGAACTACATGTGAGGTATTATTTGAAATTGAACTGATATTAATTAAATCGTTGTCCTCAATATTGTGTACACGTTGCTCTGACTTCCTCGTTGAAAACATGGCATATTTATATGATTCCAGTTATTAATTATGTTGCCAATTTAACCAAGAGAGCCCCCCCCCCCCCCCCATCCCTTATCGTGGAGCTTTACCAAGCCTGTCCGGCCTCGCCTTGCCCCTGGCCTTGGCAAACACGAAGACTAAAGATGGCTGCGCTTTCACACCTGGGAAATAATGGGGTTAGCCAATTTAAATTAAACAGGTGTTACGGCAAGGGCACATGCATGCATCAATTCATATACTAGTCCACGCGATTACCCACACCATGCATATAGTTCACACCGAACTCTGCAAGGGCGAGTTCCATATGAATCAAGGTTAAGAGGGCCTAATATTTCGATCTTCTTCAGATGCAAAATGAAACAAACATGAAACAAACATAATAAAGGGGGACATACATGTACATGTACAAGCATTGTGCATAACATGGTTTGGAGAAGAAACACAAAAGAGGGGTACAGAAGAGGGGTGGGAAAACCAAGGCCAAGGAATGAAAGAAGTCGGAGTGGGTAGGATCAAAGACGGACCAATGTTGAGCCCATGAGGTTGAATAGTCCCAAGACGATTCATCGAAACTTTCTCTTGGCTGTGGTGAACTGAGTCTTTTCGATGGCCAAGTGATTCTATGCCCAGTAGAATAATATCAAAAATGGAAATAAATAATGGTTAGGCTGGTTGAAGTGGTGACCGACGGGGTGTCATTCTTGATGTGGACAGTTGATCGATGAGCGTTAATGCTTATTTAGGTTTCACCGACATACTGCACTCCACAAAACCTGCAAGAGATGAGATATATGACATTAGAGGTATTGTAAGTAATGTTCCCAATAATTCTGTGATTGGTACCAGAAAAGTGGCTAGAAAAAGGGCCAGACTCCTGGATGTGGATCTGGCAAACCACGGATCTGGTTAAAACCATCGAGAGTTATTGCATGCTCTGTATATAGTTTCGAAATTGTACAAAACTGTACCTGGTCGTGCAAACGTGTGCAGTATACTTCCTGTTTTCGAGAAATACACGCGTTTCTTTTTCTCTATTATCAAACACCCACACTGTTTTCCGTTTACACAGAATCCAGTAAATCTGGTATAAATCTACCTGTTAGTGTTAGCGCACAAAGAGAAACAAACAAGATCTACTGTGCTAACGGTAGCCTCCGTTTTGCCTAGTACCAAGAATCCATTGAATCCATTGTCAATACATGTTTACGGCGCGTCTAATAAGTGTAGATCAGGCGCTATTATTGTTGGGTAGGGGGGGGGGGGGGGTAGGGGGGGGGGGGGGGGGGGTAGGGGGCTTTAGCCCCCCTCACCTTCTCGTCTTTCCCCCACAATCATGCACCAAAAAGTACGCGCTGTGTAGTAGCGAAAGTTAGGAGTTGACCTCATGTGCGAAGGGTCCATAGCCCACTATGTCTTAATACTTACGCCAGCCTTAATTGTGATTGATCATTACTCATGTGTGGCCCGAGTGTTCCACTTTATTTTCTTGTCATTGATGGAGTACACACAATGCCCCGATTTCAACTTCCAAGTTAATTTAAAATATATACTAACCACGACGTCTAATTTGAAATATCAAACGGACTAACCTGCGATGATCACTATATGCAATCCCAATGTACTCCTTCCGACCGTGTTGACGTGAGTGGTGTATTAAGCAATACCTTTTTTTTTAAATAGCAAATGCCCATATTTTACTCCTTTTTTTTCTTCATTGTAAATACAATGTACCACTGAGGTATTTTGAAAACAGCGCATTCAAATGCAATGAACGATACGTCTAAGGATTTATGTTTTAAACGAAATACCTCACTGGAACATAGAGTATGACAAAGACTTATTTAAATTACATATATAGTTCAAAACACATTGCACATATACCATGCTCTATTGTAGATTTTAAGGGGATAAATTATCCGACTATACATGACAAAATGAATACACATTTGCCGTCACTTGTGGGCCCTATCCCGGCATTTACATAAACAAGGTGCAGATAATTCAGCCCTGTATTAAAAAGCCCGTGCCGGGCCGAGTCATTTTCGTTTTACCAAAATAAATCCCCGAGATATCTACAATTCCATTCTAGGCACGTCTGTGTTTATACTGAAATAAATCCCAGGATATAAGAGGCGACACAACCCTCAGCGGATAGGAGGCAATGACTTGGGCCAGTGTACTCTTATGAATCACACAGCGTGGTTTAGACAAGTTAGATCCAAAGGGCTGGGCGATTTTTTCCCCTAACGACATTCGCCAATTACGTACGTAATTTCGGACTTTATTTCCCTGTAAAAAAAATCCTCCCGAGCCACGACCTAAAAAAAAAGAATAAATGAATTCAAACCTAATGAAATTTGGGACTTGAATTCGCTCACAAAGTTCCTCTAAAAACCGTAAATTTTAGATGGAAAAAAATTAATTCGGACTGAAGACGACAACCTATTGCATTATGCGTACGTATTCAAATAATAGAGGACGCTAAATAAACAATCAATCTATTCGGATGTCGTTTGGGGAAAAATATTATTCGCTGGCAGAGACGTGATGTCATTTTACGCTGCTTGTGGCACGTTTGGCTTCGTGCAGCTGATTACTAACCAATCATAATTCGGCTTTAAGAAATAGGGTTGAGAGATCATTCATTATTATTTATATTACGACACACAGGAAGTCTAGCCAATCACTGCAATGGTTTCCGGCGTTTGTTTTAGTTTTTTGGTTGTTACATCGATTCGAAATTATTAGTGAAAGGTTGAATCATTTTGGCCGGAACGTTTTTCTATTCGAAAGCGAGGCAAGCACTGTCATGTTTATTACATCAGGGTTTGACAACTTGGTGACATTGGACTGCATTAACTAAGCAGCCAAAGCACGCTCGTAATATTAAACGAGTTCGATTTATTGGATTCATGGTACACATAATAGCAAATAGTACTCTGCTAAACCATGCACGTTATATGACATTTAACTACATTTGTTTTTTCAGTACATTGACTTTTTGTAAATATTTTGACACCGACTCATTTTTTAAATGTTGTGTCCACACATGCTGAAACAAAAAACCCAAACAATTAATGCTGTTTTGTAGTCTGGTTCCTTGACCTCCTTAAGACAAAACCGAGCAATTTATAGACGTCCTGGGAATTATCAGATTAGGAAACCAGACAGGTTGGCTGGTACCCATTCACGGGTATGTAACAGTATTGCAAATAAAATGTGGACTAAGTTTAACAAATTGGGACAGTGTTTGAAAATAGTCAGGTTTTTCCAACAATTGCCGGCTGGCAATTGTTGGAAATTAATACAAAATCTTACTTTTCTTGAAAACCACAGCACATGAGAGATGTCGTGACTCACATGATGGTTGAGACATTCACTTAATCGAGTAATGGATACTATCAAGTTTATTTTAAATTCAGCCGCTTTTGTTATTAAACCCGTGATCTGTATGCTACATGTAGGCTAGGATCTACATGTACGTACATGTACATCTTGGTTTACGCATAGAGATCCTTTATCTATGGTTTATGCCAAAAAAACACTTGGGACAAACCCACCACACACGTAACATCAAGCGAACAAAATGAGGAAGTATTCATGCAATTAACTACAGAACGGAATACATATGCCGATGTTTGCTGGGTTTCCACTAACAACACTGCAACGATACTATAGCAGGAAATAAGAAAATGCTATTCGAGGTCACCATATCAAAAAACTATTATACGGCAGATTCTATAGTACACACACAAGATTCAGTGATGGCTTATTGATGGGCATTGTCCACGAGGCCACGGCGTTTAGATCGATAGTTGGTTGAAAATGGCTGTGCAAAGTGTAAACGCAAAAGGTACTTAATTTAAGCATTTAACTATAAGCTAGTCTTCGTAATAATTATGAACAGTCATTGGTATTTCCTACTGTGGTGTCTGAAATGTAGTTTTGAGGCGGAAATAATGATATTGCCTGACTAAAGAGTTACCATGAATAATATAAAATATGTAACCATTCTCCATTTTTGGAGAAAAGATATTTACCTTGATTTATTGCAAAAGAACTAGTATATACGTCGGTTTATATAGTGATCAACATAAAGTATTTTAACAGGGATCTATATTGTTCCTTTAAAATATTGCCTCTTGCATAATTGAACCATGGAGGAAGGAACGATTTGGCGGGTCGGAGGGCAGGGTCGGGGGGGGGGGGAGGGTCGGGGGGCACGGCCCGGTGAGCAGGGCCTGGTGGTGGTACCCAGGGCCAGGAATACCACCGCAGATTGAATCAACAATTCGAGTCCTTGCAACCTTGAGCATTGTCTACCTGCATGTATCCCCGCCGAGACCTCGGCACTAGTCTCTGCGTAATAATTGTGTGAACTCGTCGAACGTTTTCCTTCTCAACATTCTCTGACCCTGAAATTTAACAGGGGTTCCGTACGCGTTTTAAACCTTCAAAAACTCGTTTATCCAACGACGATTGTTAAAATATCAGCGCATATAAAACCAGGGATGTAATTATCTATACCTAGTTTTCCTAAGTTATATTCCAGTTGGCATATGTGTGTGTTAATCGTCATTTATATAAATCACTGTTCCAGACATGGTTGATAAAATCCGGAAGTCATATAAACTGTTGTGTATAGCGGTCTGTTTGAGCGACGTAAGTAAAATGATTGTCATCCCCGACCCAAGTTTGGATTTAAAGCGCTAGTCGGGGGAAGGTTAAATAAGAAAAATAATGTTCTGTTCTAAGGTTTAAATCAACGAGTTGGTTGGTTTCATACGAAGCAATAAAACTATATTGTCGTAAATCCTATTATCTATGTTAAGCAAGTAGACGAAGATCAAGTTGATGAGCCTGTTGTCTCCGACATAAATAACAAACAACTGTCCCTTTCGCTATATATATTGTCTTATTTCATGGTAATGTGTCTCTCTTCGTAAAAAAAAAGCTTTTAACATGGCACCTGCACAACCGCATAATTTACACGCAACACACCTAAGTCTGTGAAATTACTCGGCTCGTTCATGGCGATCGCATTTGCCCCACGTTTTTGTAATTATTAAACGATCATGACACGGCTTTCATTATTCAGAGAACGGCATCAATTACTTAGCGAATCGGGCTGAACAAAAAGGAGTTCGTTAAAAAGTACATTATTATTGTGCATTGGGTAAAGGCTAGAGAAGTCCCCAGTCGACGAACGGTCGGGGACATGATGGATACGATCTTAAACTAGCCGGGACGCAGTTGAATTTCAAAATGAAGGTATTCCGTAGATTTACTATAGATAGATGATCATATCTTGCACCATTTAAACAGAACACTGGTTACCAGAAATCTTGACGTAAAAATACTTTCGTGGGGTAAACAAGATTTTGTTATACTTTTCCCTCGTGCGTGGGAAGAAAATTGCGATAATAGTTAGTACAACCATGGAGGGATATTCCTCCATGGTACAACTGCATATGGCCCAGCCTCGATTATGCAAAATGTCACCGCACATTGTGGCACTGGAAGCTACATGTGTTGCAACCATCATAAATATCTGTCTTTGCTCAGACGTAAAATGATACGGTGGCTATAGCAATTACAATGTAGGCCTACTCCCCTTTATGGCATATATTTCCATCTGACTAAAGTATATTGTGAGAAGACAATGAAATGCAGTGAGTGTGATCATAAAAAATAATGATGAATTGTGGCGGGTTTCCAATGGGTTGGCAATTAATCACGCATTTTTTTGCGCTTGACATTAATTGGCTATCCTTGATATAAGTGTTCATCAACCGGCGTCGGGCAGTTGTTCTTGTTGTTCTTGTTTTTTTTATATAAAAACAAAAATCATTTTTTTTCTGAACAGGATATCTTGCGCAAACATTTTGCTAGATGCCTAGAATCATTATTCACTTTCAAATGAGTAAGATATTATTTAATAATTCGGTAGTAAAATGTTTCGATATCTGCAAATGATGTATTATACCTTTAACCAGATTGTTACTTTTGGCGACTTAATTTAACATTTAAAATGCAAGTATTGTTGGTACCCATGTGTTTAAGGAAGATTAATCTTAATTGTCTATGTCAAAAGTGCCCCCAAAACAGTGTTGCCATTGATCTACCCTTAGGCCGTTACAAATTGAACGGTTCGTTAAGAGGTTTTTTGGTGTGTTTTTTGGTGATATAACTTGCCTTCGTGCTTAATTCAGTTGCCAATCTTGTAGTTCAAATTGAAGTGAAATCAGGGACTTCCGATTTGCAATTCCGAACGGACATTGGGGATTATAGAGGATTCATGGGCGTACTGTACTGGCAAGTACCATAAATACACACAGCAATTCACATTCATCTTCAGGCAACAATACGTGTGACCAAGACTAAGTATAAGAAGAGAAATTACAACGAATGGCGACTACATTGGATACAATCTTCTACTCTCTCTCCAGGCCTGGGGCCAGGTAAATCACATTTTCTCTGCATGACTTCATGACGCTCTGCGCAGGCAAAACAAGTACGAAGTGGAAAATAATTTCATTTTCCAAGTAAAAACAAAATCAACGTTCAGAAAAAATATATATTCATTAAAATATTTCATTTTCATCCGTGTTTCAAAGGAATTACCAAAGGAAGAACATAATCAAACGTTGATAAACCGTTGTTGACATTCTTGTTCCCTCGTGATTAAACTTATCCCCATATTATCTTATTTATTATCTTATTGTAAACTTACAATGATGACGTCACACTTTTGTTTACATGTGCACTTTCTTATGGGAGCCAGTTCGGGACGAAGGTTTTGTTGTCCCATTAAAAAACCGCACACGTAAACAACGTACACAGCGTCATCAGTACACATGCTTATTGCGATTGGAAACAAAGTTGATGTGGAGTTATGGCGCATTGTCTGCATTTTGGTGCCATCCGTGGCGACACGAAGGTATATTATCATGACTTTTGCATGTGCATTTGGTGGTGCCTTTCGGGTCATGGCAAAAGCGGCACTCAAAATAGCCGCCGCACATACATTTACCGCGTTGGATACAAATATAAAAAATGTCGAAAACATATTGAATTACTGGCTTGGATATCGCGCCCAGCTTGGCCAGTAAATTTGTTTAATGACGTTATGGTAATATACGCTCAATATTGATAATTTGCCTTCGGGGGAAGCTGATGAAGAATTACGTTGCCAAAAGAACTCCTACACATTATACTTGATACCTCCGAGATGATACCTCTGATTCTATACAGTTATTTCACGTGAATCCCGTTAGTCACTAGAAACTCTTGCCAACAATAGCTATCCGCAAAAAGAAAAACAATTCTGACTTATGCCCATACCGAATCCTGTTTTATTGAATTAAAACATGCTGGACTTGATTAATATTTAAAGTCCATGCAGCGTGTTCGAACATAGAGATGGGTGTGTGTGTGTCTATATATAATCGGGAGATATGCTTGACATATGCCTTTCTCCAACAGAAAATAATTCCCAGCTCATTTCAGATTCTAAAAAATTAAAAATAAAGGATGATTATAATATTTAATAGTATCAGCATCAGGGCCAAGAACAGCCGCAATATAATCTGAAAAGTGAAAATGGCTTTTCAGGTTTAATTATAGCCCAAAAGGGGAGAACAAAAAAGAAATGGTGCTTTAAGAAATTCTGTCATCAGAAACCTGATAATGCTGAACGAGGTTTAATAAAATATTCACTTTCTTTTTTGGGAATCAATACGTTATATTATCACGACGATAATTAAATTCGCAGGAGCGCTTTTGTTTTCATCATCCCTCCGGCATATGAAATTGATTTCACCGCAGGTCCGAGTAACTGATACGTGAAAAAGTCAAGAATGCTGATAATTTGTTATTAACTTTTGATGAGGTTCGCAAGAACCTATTTTTGTCTCCAATGGTTGGGCTGGAGTAGGCCTTAAGTAACTAGGTCAATCATTCCTGCAAATTTGTCTTAGGGAGTTTGCATTTTGTCAAGAGTTACACATACATTCTATACTGCATTGTGTGCAGTGCCTGGTTATTGCTTGCTCCTTGGAAATAATTAACTTGTGGCTTTTAAGCGCGTCCGTTCGTGAAAGCCTGTGGTGCTGACCGGGTTTGCCTGTAACCCTAAAGGCATCAGTAGTAAGCAAGCCTCGCCTATGAAACGCCATTGTTGAGTTTTCTCGTGGTTTGTAGTCACTGTACATGTATATAATAGGTAACCGTGTTGCATATTATTGGTTCTTCGAACTGTTTTACCACTCAGAACGTTCGTCTTTATCAATCAACCATGTTGCCTCACTTTTTGATGTGGCTATTCCACTACAATCGATTACAGTCTGTCATTTTGTTCTTCCATTAAACCGCCAACGCCGGACGGTGCACGTAATTAAACGACATTGTTTCTGAATCGAACAGCGTTGCCAGCCATGCGATTGTATCTACTATTATAAATATTAATGTAATGTAATGTAATGTAATGTAATGTAATGACATAAACGAAAACAAAAAGCTTGCAATTAAATCTGAATAACAATGCCTAAAAACCAATGGGAAAACCAGTACAATCGAATGATAAATAGCCACGCCGAAGGAACGTCAAAATGGCTATTGGCTTGATGAAATGAGCAAATGAAATGAGACAATTACCGCCATGACCTCGTAGCGACTATTAATACGACGGGGAAACGAGTGAAGGCAGCTGCGGCGTTCCATACTGTCTTGTAGTGTAGAGGATCCCTCAGCGGTCGATACTGAGTACTATATTGCAGCCAGTATTAGTAGGTGAACGACTCACGACTCTTGCATCGTCCCCGGGCTAGTATAACCATCGTATAGCTACCCATTCAAAACCTCCAATCGATAACCAAAGAAAAGGGTCGTGTCGGCCAGCGGAAATAAACATTAAATATACATGTAACTCGACTAGTGTCGGTAGAAACAGAAATATGGAAAGCTGAGCCTCTTTGAACCCCCCCCCCCACCCTCCAATAAAAGGTACATGTACAGTCGTGTGTCACTAGGGTCAAGTGCATATAGTGCATTGTTTTCATAATTCATTCATTATTTGCCTCGGCCTCACTGCCAAGGCAAATCTTGTTTCGGTAGGCGGAATTTAATTCGGCATTTTTCAGTGATTTTGCCTGTTCGATTTCAAATGGAGAAAGGTATGAGACAGAGAGACCCCCCCCCCCCCCTCCTCCCCCCCCCCCCCTCCTTGTTTGTGGGGGTCACTGTTTGCGGAATGTTGTGGTTTCTCAACAATTCTTTTGAGGTTTTTTAGGGGATTGGGGTGCGTTAGGTAACATTAATCTTGTATATTAACAATATGTTCATCCCTGTAATTAATACCAAATCTGTAGAAAGTTGAACCACCACCCATGCAATACATGCGAGATGTGCCGGCGCCAATATCACCGTTGCTACACAGCAAAGGGCTCTTATGGTCCCATTGATCAACGAATGAACGTGTTAAATATATAATCCTCAAGTACGCTGGCGCCTATGAGAACAGACTAGCGCTGGAATAAATTCAATAGCAAAATTGTCCTGAAAAACATGGTTTTTTTTCTTTCTTGCCGATTTCTCGGATTTTGTAATCTACAGTAGCAATCATAGTGCTTATATGAATCGGCAATTCAGCATAAATATTAATGTCGAGTTTGTCGGAGTGAATTTTAAAAAAACATCTGGAAATTATGCCAAACATGTCACGGGCGACCAACTCGGTTTAAACTCAGTCACCTAGGCCTTAAAAATGTACGAGTCCAACAGTTAAACCACAGTGCCGCTAACGGCACTTGAGGATAAATTCGCACATTAGTTAATTATAGGTTAATTGGGATTTTAATGATTTTTTTCGATATTATAAGTTCACAAGGTTGTAAATATTACATTATTTAATGGTTTTCATAAAAACACGAAATATCGATAAATAGACAATTTTTATGAAATTCGCCCTTTCGTGAAAACGGTGACGAAAATGTTAGAGATCGAAACTCGATTAATCCATCACAAAACCGAAACCTATTCCCACTGCGACTACTTAAACGAAGCAAGCAACGACACAAAAAAAGATCGGATCAGCTTTCGCCAGCATGAAAATCGTTTAATTTCCTCTCAACTGTGATATTTTGGTTGTGTTTGTACATGTAGTATCAATCTCAACGGTATTTTAAAGATACAAATGCCATATTTATTCCCAAAATACATACATGTAGTCATGTTCACGTGTGAGGTACTGGGTACATTATAAGCGGTTTTTAAGAAATTGCTGTAGCATTAGCACGAACTCCAGCAGCATTCTGCGTAAAATTGTGTCAACTTTAAAATCATCTGGGTATTGCTAATCCGTGCTATCTATCGCATCCAATCTCCAATATTACTGAATTTAAGTGAGTATATATCATTTGATGTGGCCTCCAGGGGGGGGGGGGGGGAGGGGGGGGGGGGGGGGGGCTTGACAAAATATCAATAGTCATCAATCACAGGAGGAGAAATGGGTCGGCCCCATTCACTCTCGGACCTCAATTCTAGCGAGATTTATGAGATTAAAGTAAAAAAGAAAAAAATCCGATAAATTGTAATTGTTCATACCAGAACGTTATTAAAGCTGAGTCAGATTTTTAATAAAACATCTTGGCCGTAACTAGGTCATGTGAATCTCGCTTAAACAGCACCATGAATACGTAAACAGTTCAAACGAAAAAACAAAAAACTGCTAAATTGTGTGTATTTGTTTGAAGGTAATATATACGTGATTTGTTTTTGCTGTAATTCTCAGAAATTAATGGATTAATGGGGTTAGTACAATGTATTTTATAGAAAACATTGTTTACACTAACCTGCTTAAAGCTCTTCTTAGATTTGAAAAAGAAAAAAAGGTTGTCCTTGTAGTCAGGTTTCCTGGCCCTACTTCATACGAAACAGAGCAATTTATAGACATTGGAGAATTGTCAGACCGCCAGGGAACCAGACTATGGTTTGCGCTCATTCACTGATTCGCGATTACAATGAACATTTGGTATTAAATTGGAGTAGTCTTTGAAGAAGAAAAGCAATCGTCGGCCGACCATCGTAGCCATGATTTCCCAGGGTGCTTCATGCAGACTATTGTTTATTCTCAATGAGGTATTTCATAATATTTTGCAAATAAGGAAACGCTGTGCTAGTTAAGATACCCATGCACAGTGCGTGTGAATAGGCTACACTCGCCAAAGATGCTCTAAATAATTCAAGACCAACGCCTTGCTGAGAATGTGAGAAAATAAAGAATGTGTCAATTACTCAATTCGTGGACATAACCCATTTAAATTATTTTCAATTTATGGATTTGGACGGCCTCCTACGTGTCGTTTATCTAGGGGAAATCAGTTTGAATAAAATATATGTCCCTTTTACTAGATTCGATGTTATATCTGCGCTGTTTCTTGGTCACAGTGGCCAGCTATACAGATTGCATTCGCTTAAAATTACATACGTATGCGATCTGTGCCACGTTCTGTGGTTTTGAGTTTGAGGCTTGAGTTTGTTATTTAGATGACTTTGAAAAGAAGGAAAAAAACCAGTCGAAACTCAGTCAATCAAATCAATATAAATATTGTATCGTACACACATATTTGTTCATTCTTACGGGAAAAACGTATATTTCTTGCACTCATAGCTCAAAATAAATTATACAACCTAAAATAGAGGTTGTTTTAAGACTAGCCGCATGTCCATCTCGGCATCTTCGTTTGTTGCCATGACAACACACATAATCAGAAGCCAAGGAAAAGGCCAAAGACACCCGCGAAAGGGAAAAAAGGGAACCCACACAGCCACTTAAAAATTATGCTCTATCGACAGTGTGAAGATTTAAGAAAATGCCCGTGCGAATTTACAATTGTAAGAAGCACAATCAAATAGTAACATCCATACTCGAACTGCATGAAATAGAGCTTTCAGTTTCTAACCGAACGTTTTTAAATAGAATTTAGAAATCAAATGTAAAGATAAACGTATTCACGTTTGTGTGACACTTTTATATCTAACATCCCAAAATGGCAAATGCATTGTGTGTGTGTGACTGGATGTGGGACAAATCACACATTGCATATTTTGTTTTCACCACGCAGGTTTGTTAACACCCCCCCCCCCCCTCCCGTCTACACACAGGGAATGCTGACTACAATTACCTTGATGCTATTTTTAATGTATGTTAATGTATGAGCAAATGCATTGCAAGGTACTGAGATTCTATAATCAATCTTGAATGCATATACAATGATGTAGCTTGTATGAACAGCACAGCGCTAGTAAATAATGCTACCTTTATTTAATATTTAAAAAAAATAATTAACTTGCTGCGCTGTCAACCAGCATTTTTCAATACGAAGCGGGTATTCTTTTTTGTACGATTTCATGGCGTCTTTTGTCATCGTCTGGGTCAATTTGATCAAGAAAGAAGGCCAACGTCCATCATTTTATAATGTATCTTAGAAAAATGTACGGATTCTCTAGCCCCGTTGGGTAATGTTGTTACCTTAAAAAAACACGTGAAATACACGCGAAGTTCTCAACACGAGGTTAAGCAATAACAAGGAATTGGTGTGCAAGTTGCATGCATGGGAAATTATAAAACACGCCCGTTCGAGCGAACTATCTTAACAGATAAACGTCGCATTGCCGACTTGTTATTCGATTATATAGGATTTTGCATAAAAATAGGAAATTTTAACTGATAACAAATATTGCAGTGTTGACTTTTCCTAGGATGGTTTCCCTGTATTTTAAATAACATAAATCTTAAATTTGTGAAGTCAATGACGTACGTACAGCATTACATTCCTGGAGAATACATCCCATAATATGCCTGTGGTGTGACTTATTCTTCACGTGCGCTTATTCGGATTAAATATAAGGTAACTCATTCAATATATATAATGACCTTTTAAATAATATATGTGTTATTCATTGACAAATAAGAATAAAAAAAGACCGTAGGTCTTAAGTTATTTTTTTTTACTCAGGGTATTCTCAAACATTTAACCACTAGTTTATATGGAGACCCCTGCATAGACTACAAAATGGTAACAAATAAACAAATTATTCAAAAGAAAAAGTTTGTTGCTGAAACAGACGAGGAACATTAATAATAATATTTACTCTGGTAAGATTTATACCAAATTCGCTCCTTCCTTGCTTTATATCAATTAAAAAATAATAATATTGTTATGAGATTATAGGTCTCACTGCAACATTTATATTTATTGCATGGGATTTTCAATGACACCACATTCTCTACTTTATAAATGTAATCTGGAGTTGGTATTTGGTAAGAATATAAACTCCCGATATTTAATTTTCCCCATTGGACGAGTAGAAAACCACTTATTTTGTAAATATAGTTTATAACAATAGTACACAAACATCAAATGAAAATGGTTCCTACCCGTGTAACAACATTCATTCTAAATTATCTGTCCATAAATGGTGTTTTCCTAATATTTTTGAAGTGACAGATTGGGGACTGTCAGAAAATGACAGCCCAGTTATTTTCCCACAAACTATTCCTCTAAAATTGATAACACAATAACCCTCCAGTTGTCGGTGGTTCGTTATCGCTGTTTTATACCATGGGTTCGGCAGGGGGTCTAGAAAAAGTATTGGCACTGTTGGGGCCGACACTGCTGACAAAATGAAAAAATTGTGTGCTTCACGGATCAGCGAAGAACAAGAATTAAATCTAGCCTTGCAGTTCGCTATATGTACCGCATGCGGACTAAAATGTTGAATTGCACGGGTGCAGTAACAAATGACCTTGGTACTTATCGGAGGCAACTTTGGAACCTTTAGAACCTTTAGAAACGACACTCCCATACATGTACATTACATGTATCAAGTCTTTAAACTGTTCAACAGACGACTATGAATTGACCGCCATTTTGGAAGAGATTAACTTGCAGGAAACGCATGTTCTTGTATGCAATGCAAACCACAGTCTGTTCGCGAAACAGCGGGTCAATTATGGATGACCTCTCCTTGGCGTTATTCTGTTGCTTATATTTATACGGACTTCCCGGCCCTGAGTTTATCTTATCCAAACCAAAAATATTTCATCGTTCAAAATCCAAAATATTTTCCATTTCTTTATATACAGGATGTCTCGAAATTTATTTACAACGGACCTTGGCTTTAGGTGATCGTAACTTTCTAAATAATTGTCGGAATAGAACAATTCAAACGACAAAATAAAATCAAATTAGTTGGCTATAATTTAAAGAAAACTGTGCTTGATTCGGTTAAGTAATTACGGAGAAATGAGCGATTACGTAACAGTAGTCAAGAACACTTCCATCCAAGTTTGTGTATTACACAGATTTTCCTTTGTGCAGGTGGTTACTTACTCCTTCTCTTTTCAATTAGCCAGCACTGTTTAATACTTTGATTAATGCATTTCTTCATATCATTGGAGTATTGAGTAATAATCGATTGTGACATTCATAACAACCACAAAACAAAACATTACAAGTCATTGTAGGGAGAGAGATTACGAATTATAAAGTCTCTTGAGAAAATGAATAAGATGGTTGAATTTTGTTTTTAATTGTGATAACAGATTTAATTATTGCGCAAATTGGCGCAAACTTCAACCTTTATCAAGTTTTAAATGTGAACAATTATCTCGATAACTTTTATGTGCAATATTATGTTGAACTTGGTTAACACCTGGAATATTATTTAGATAAAAAAATAAGAAAACAAGAAAAAAGGTTTTGAATGTTATCTTTAACATGTATTGATTAATTTCTTGTCTGTGCTGTCTAAATCACTCAATATGAGCAAACTTGAATGGACATATTCTTTGACTACTTTTATATAATCGCTCATTTCTCCGTGATTACTAAACCAAATCAAACGCGATTATAGCCAACTAATTTGACTTTATTTTGTCGTTTGAATTGTTCGAATCCAACATTTATTTAGGAAGTTACGATCAACTATAAACTAAAGGAGCGGTGTAATTGTTTTTGAGACACCCTGTAGTTTGATTACTTTGGTCAAATTTAGGTTTTAACCGCAACTTTGTTGTTATTATTATTATTATTGTTATTAATAATATTATTATTAAAAACGGGTTAGATGTCAAAGTTGCAGTGGTATACACACATGTTAGTATATATAGCTGATATTTTATACAGCATTTACCCTTATTTATAGATTTGTTTGCATATAGCAAAACCATGCAGGCACATTAATGATAAAAGAGTACGAGTACTCACATTTGAGATCATGGGTAAATTCCAGGCAGCTGCTATTCTGGCCTCAGTTAAACAAGTGAAGTCCGGACCAAAGAAGCCCTTTACTCCTGCCTTCCATTGATCTGTCAGTTCAGAGATGGACGTGTCCTCAACACCCTCCGTATCGGAGAAGGTGTAGGACACGTTATACTCCGGTAGAAGGTCGGGTAGGCTGTTCACTTTGACCACAGCAGCTGTCATGGCACCACCGGAGATCCTCGCGTACCGGTTGGGAGTTCGCGTCGACTCCCAGATGCCCAGCATCCCCAGATGAAGTTGTTTCAATGGTGGCTCGTCTTCGTCAGTCTCGTTACTTTTCGGTACACCCCAGTAGTACAGCAGGTTACCGTCCGCATCCCGTTTATCGCTTAGCTCTTTCACATTGTCCGGGATAGTCTCGGCACTGACCGCATTCAGGACCAGACAAGAGGTGCAGAGAAGGATCACTGCCGATTCCATGAGACCGAGTCCCGCAGGTGTGAATGACGAAGACTCTTTGCTGAAACGTTGAGCCCCGCGACGACCCAGCCAAGCCCTATGTCTGGCACTGCAGCCAGAGTTAGAAGCTACCTGTTGGAGCTCCAGTGGTGTTGCCTTCACGCGTCCCATTTATGAGTACATGTACACACACGATGAAAGCTTTTGATTCCCGACAATTTGTCTACCGTTCATGTGATGACAGGAACGATCGACCAGTCTGGTGTTTTTAAGTGAGATATAAAAGCTCAGGATTAGAAGGTGGCGGGGACACAGAACCGGTGAACCTACTTTATGCGGTCATGGTACCCTAGATACCCACAGGTTGTCTGGACGTGTGCAGATAGAAGGCAGGCAAAAGGCAGGGTGCACACTACTATACTGCGAATATTGGAGTCACCAACTGTCATAACATGTAAACTTACTGCACGCCTATAATGATGGAGTGCAGTCGCTGTGTAAGGCCAAGGCTCATGAATTCACATCTGCACCTTAGACATGACCGATCAGAATGAGGCAGCAGTGACCCAGTGTTAGCTTACACCATTCTGTCAGGACACATCCGCCAAGACCCGGCAATGTTCTCGTCTAACTTTCACCGTATAGACCCCGATCGAACAAAAATGACATCTTATCGTACGACAAAATCACAGGGGGTCCCGTTTGGCCGTGCTGCAGAATCGATCAGAGTGTAAGGAAATGAAAACGGTCAGGTTGAGTCACTTGTGCGTGAATACCTTTGTGTGCCATCACAATACGACCGTCTGACGTAAAATATTAGTGTGCCAATGAGCTGCACAGACGTATGAATACAATTTCTATATCAATGGTTGATTTCTATACTACTAACGCGGGTCTTCTATTATCCCGTGATCGCTTCCGCGTTCTGTGTCGACCCGTACACAATTTCTCCACCCAAGATTTTGGCTTTGATCACTTTTCTCCAATCAAAGCTGTCGCCGATAGAACCTGGCAGAGAAACACATCATGTTGACTTCAAACGATGTTGGATTCGACCGTTCAATACACGTTCAACTTTTTTTTAAAGAAAGTTGCACTGTTTGTCCGATCATAGTCCGATATGTGTGTTCCACCACACAGATTTGTCAAGGTTTCACCCAAAGAAACGGCCACTCTCGTATTGTTGTCAACGTGATAGATGTACATAGTCGTTACGTTCATAACCCGTGTATAATGCGCCGTCTGACTAGTGTATCCTGTTGAATTGAACCTAGATGTGCGACCAAGCCCCGTACGCACTTGCTATAAAAGCTCCCCGCGGAAAGAGAAAGCAGTTAATGAACGCAGTGATAGAAGAATGGCTCCCTCACGCTGCGTGTTTCCTGGCCATCGTAGTCCCACTGCGCATGGGCAGACCAACCCATATACCCTAGCAACGCTAGTCGGTCGTGCATGCGCACTTGCACACCCCATACATTATATGCATGTACGAGATGACACTCGTCGATGCAATATCACTGCTAATAATTTGTTCAGTAATCTTCCTTCCATTTTACATGGAAGCACCTGACATAGTGTTTACACTCCTTATTTATACAGGCGTTACAAGGTAGCCAACGCATTAAAAAAATACAAAACAAAAAGAAATTATGAAATTAGAATTGCAACGTGTAGAAGTATTGACTGAGATCAATAAATAATTTGAACATTATGTTTGGGGAAACTCACGTTGTTTGGATTTCATTTCCGTAGGCGCTACATACATATTTGGGTCGTGTGTAATACGATATAAACAAGTATATGTGCATGCGTGTCACGGCCGAGCAAAATATTATTATTATGTATTTGTCTGGTATATTATTAAAACATTGTGTCTGTAGCCCAGAGGCTATATTGCCACAATGCATACAATTTAACAGCAAGATTGATATACCAGCAAGATTGATATACCAGCAACAGTTCTGAATGTTTATATATATACACATTAACTCTAACGTCTCAGACGTTCCTTGAATATGGGATTTGACTATCTGTTTTCGCCTTTACCCTCCTATCTAATTTGTTCTGTACATGTACTGTTTTAGTGTTAACCCAGGGCCCCCAGGGAGAACAGTTCTTAGATAACTGATGGGGCTACCCTGGTAAAATAAAACGAAATAAATAAATACAAACAAAAAACGGTTAAAAACCAACGCCGTTTTTCTAGCTTTTTAAAAATCTTCATTCATGACTGTACTATATTTACTATAAAAAAACAACAAACCCAAATCCCATTACTAATATTTCAAGCAATTACCAATGGTGTATATTTCTCTTATATTCCTCCATGGTTTACTCAAGTAGTATATATATATGTAGGTGAGTAATGCTTAATATAGCGCATGCTTATATCTTTATGTGTCACCATAAACCTTGGATACAAATGTTTCTTAAAATCCTCAAACATATCCTATATACAATGTACACTGTCTGCATATGTTTACTCGCAGTATGAGCCAAGAGTCGCTATGCAATATTATATTATTTTGACAAGTTAATATGGAACTATCTTGATCCTACCGCCGCCATTCAAGTTGTAATAACGTAACCTATACTTTCATCATTAAGTCCAAACCAAATTAAATAGATTTATTGCTAAGATACGCCGGTGCGACACACATCGCGGAGGCACTTCAATTAAGGCATCCGCGGTGCGGGTCGGTCTAATTATCATTAAGGTACACGGATCAATGCGGAGCTTGCTGTACCAAGAATGCTGTAAAATGACGCGGTAGCTATATTTTTGTACAACAATATTCGTCTCGTGGGAAGCGGAGGTTGACGCACGTTCGTGTTTCTTCCTGACTGACATCAAGATTGATTTGGTTAATTATTCTAAACAGATCTTACACAATGAGAAGTTGACGCTCATTATGTTAGTATGTTACTTCATTTTGTTCTATTAAAAGCCCTAATAAACTACTACAAAGCTTCCAACAAACTAGTAAGCATTTCAACAATCATTTTGTTTGGTTACTTTTTGGATGGTATACCTTTAACCAAACATCCACTCCTAAATCCGCTCACGTACTGCGTCGATTAGGCAAATGCATTCACAGGGTAGAACTTTACTAATTTTCTGCCTGAGGTACAAATGTAATACCCCCAGTTTTATAAAATGTAGTAAAAAACAAAACTAGACAAAATCCCTCTACAGCTGTGCACAGACTGCTCTCTAAGCTATGTCTCCAGGTAGAACATGAATCATGCCATTCCGAATACAAATTTGTTTTCGAGTAGTAACGGTAAATTGTCATTTTTGACCGTCGTATTGTGAATTTAGAGTACAGTATTATTTATCAATATTTGAAGAAATAGATACCATTTCGTAGGCGATTATTTTGAGTTTTGTTGTTGTTTTGACATTTCTTGTTGGCATTCCTCTCACTAACTGTTATAGTGCATAGATAAGGACTTTCTATGGTGCTGTTTTGTATTATTCTAAGTTGCAACTCACAAGATCAGATTTGAAATTCAATACGACGAAACTGTTATATTTTTTTAAGACACTTCTCCATATTTGTTTATACTAGGCAGTCAAAACACTAGTGTATACTTTGTTTAGGCATGGCTGACACAATAGAAGGGCGTTGTTTGATTTGGGTAAAGTATATGTGTATTTCCCCAAACCAAACAGCGCCCTCGTATACTGTATCGACCGTACCCTCGAAAAGGCTAACGCAAGCTTATTTGGAAGTTTTAAGCTGACAATCGAACCCATCCACCCTTTACTATAACAATGCAAGGAGAAACGGTTAAATATGTTTCGTTTGAGTCCATATGTTATTCAGAATGGTGAAACCGAGGTTATAAACGTTTCCTTGTAGAACGAGGCTGTGCCGATTAAGGCTAGCCCAAAGTGTAGAGCAAAAAGCGACAGAGGGCATATCCCGTTCCAATTACCTAGCTGCGACGGGGGAGTAACAACATTTGTGTATAGGAAGGTTATCGTAGTCGCAGGCGATTCCATAAACGAATGTTAGGTTGCAAGCCTACAGGCAGGTGCTTCCGGACGCAGTTTCTGTGTAGATCTGGGGCCAATTTAATAAAACTTGCAAGTAAAAAAAATGCTTTGCATGAAATTTCCTCCTTGGCAAAAACAGTGTTGCAAACCAAATGTTCAGGTGTCGTTTGACTGTTGGCATTAACCTGTTTTTTGCTAGCATGAAAAGCACGTTCGAATGTTTGCCGGAAACCTGTTTTTACTGAGCAAGCCTTTTTTGTTGTGTTTTTGTTGTTGCAAATGTTGTGTTTGAATGTTTTATAAAAATGGCTCATGTTCCCTGGATCGTTCGCTGTGATATTTACCGAGCTCATCATCTAAAAGCAGGCTGCACCACAATGTCAATATTTGCGTTTCTCTTATTTGCGAATAATATGTAAAGATAGTTCTGTTGTTTGCACGGATATGAGCAGAAAGGTAGGTGAAAGGAAACATTTTCTTAAAGGGGCTGTGGTTGATTTTTTACCAATAATTAATTTTAACTTTAACGAAGACATTTGTTGAAATAATTGTAAAAAATGATATTTTTCTTCAGCCAACTTTTATGATAGGTACCAGTACCTCTCACTCCATTCGATTGAAAATTTACTTTCATTGTCTAGAGCGAAATTAATTCACTCGAAACATTTTTAGTGTATTTCAATAAAAATTCAGAGTGCTTTTCACTCTAAAGCGCCTGAAGTTCCTAGTTTCACTCTTACCCTACGTCTAAACTATGCACGTCGCAGTGATCTTAAGTCTCGCCTTCCATCACTCTTCGATTCTCATGTGAATTGGGTTTTCAGTCGCTCCTGATTTTGTCACTTTCTTCAGTGTACATTTTGAGGTTTTTCCCCCCCAAACTTCATCTCTCGCAGCTTTCTGCAGAATATTTGGTACTTTTCCGGATGGATTCTTGGTCTGATTACCATAAATGTTTAATAATTGTGCATAATACATGCAATTATGCAAATAACCAAAGTCAAGAGAAGCTGGCCCCACGAAACACACAAAATAGTATCTTCCTTTCTCCATGGTTCAATTGATTCTGTATTTGTATGTCTTTTAATGCATCCAGTTTGTCGCACAGTGGGCCGGGTTTAGCTATCACCATTGAATCTGCGTATTCGCCTTGAACAAGGATAAAAGCCACTCTACCTGTATAGGGTTACAAGAGAAATACAAAAACAGAAGGTACTTAGGAAAACTGATGGTAGGAATTCTTCAAATAGGACGGTTCATATAGCTGGTTGGAAAACGACTGCATCAGACAGAGTATTACAGAGATAAGCAGCACGTATAGAGAAAATATATGGATTGCCCTTCATTCTATATGCAACAGTATGCACGAGAACAGGCAGAAAGCCGAGTAGGCCTCTCTCTGAAAGCACCAGGTTGGAGCAGTGTCTATATGAAGCAAGATATAAAGGCAAACAAACCCCTCTCTTTTGTCTTTTTTTAAATCTAGGGGGGATTTGTTATAGTCTGGAGTGTGTATAGGATATAGGGACTTTTGGGTTCACTCTGCCATGGCTCTGCTGAGTGCAGCAGTGTCTATTAAAATATATGGAAAACAGAGAGGGTGGCAAACAGATATACCAAAAAGTTAAACAGACACCTCTGCACCCTGTCCAATATAGGATAGATGACAGGTAGAAACCAGTTCAATTAACAAGCGATAGTTTTACATATACACATGTACATATACACATTGTATATTGCAGCCAGTTACATGAAATTATATAACAAACAACCGTACATTACTTTACGGACAGGTAGTATCATTTTTGTGGCGTTATCTCTGTTAGTTTCTAATTTGCTTGCCATTAAAGCAAAAAGCCTGCTGTTAATATAATCCATATTCCACCTTTTTTGACCGAGGAAGGCCTACATTATTGAGCCACATTTATAGTCAAGTGCTTCAGACGCCAACCTGTTCTCATCCTGCGCGCTGCAATCTGTAACTTTGTCTCTCAATTTCCAGTGGGACTTGTAAAGTCTGGTATCGATTAGAACCCCAACACCTTTGGTGTGTTTTTTAATTCAGTTGGTCATTTTTGATCTCGGTGATGCTGAGGATGTGAAGGTGACACCAGTCTGACGGCATTTGAGTAAGATACACTATTGGTAATTGCTTGAATTATCAGGAACGGATAGATTTGGGGGGTTGTAGTAAATATCGTTTAAAGGTAGGGTACACCATTAGTATTTGCTTGAATTATCAGCAATGGGTGGATTTGGGGGGTTGTATTTTATAGTAAATATCGTTTAACTAACCTGCCCGAAGTTTTACAATCATGAATGCCGAGAGAAGCAAGAAAAACGGCGTTCGTTTTTAACCGGCGTCGGGCGGTTGTTCTTTACTCGGCTCAATGTACATGCATGCTTTCAGGAGCCCATTCCTTACAAGCTTTGCTTCTTTGTGGGCTCCTCTGCATCATCCATCTTGAAACAAGGTACTTATGTTTTGCTTTATCTATCTTTATTCTAAATGTTTGTAGGTGATTTTTATACTGTGAAAATAAACTAAATCAGAAACTGAAACTTATGTTCTTTTTTTTTAGCGTTCGCCGTCCGGCTATCGTGATTGTTTTGTTTAAATAAAATTCAATATTTCGGAACAATTACAGAATATCTAGCGCAGTCATTTGGCTAGATGCCTACAATTAATGTTTACTTTCAAATAAGTAAGATATTTCTTAATAATTCTGTAGTAAAAAATGGCACGGTACGTATAAATGTGTAGGCCTATTCTTAATTATGAGATTGGAAAATGTTTACTTATAAAGTGAATGGTAACAGTCGTTTGTGCGGAAGGAAGATAGTGATTTCGTATTGACGTTTTCCAGCACTGCGTTGCCGGGCCAATGGGATTTTAATAAATGTTTCAACAAGTTAACGGAAAAATACTTTTTGCTTAGAATTACAGTTTCATTTCCAATTTGTATTTGTAAAGGATAAAGAAATTAGCTCAGATACAATTTAAACCATTTCCGTGAATTGTATGACTGTTTACAATTTCACAGATGTTGGCGGAAATAAACTCTCATGACAGAATAATGTTCGCTATTTTTATTCTTTGAATTGCATATCAGAATATTAAAATTGCGGAAGGCAATTTCAGGTTAAGAGGTATTAGGGCCTATACATCTTTGGGTGAAAGTACGTTCTTTTTGTTGGAAATGTTTTGAATTGTAATCGGGAGTAAGATAAGAACGACATGACATCAATGATTGACATCAACTTGTCATAAAAGGTGACGTCTGTACGATACAGCTGTTTCGTTCAGGTTGATAGCCAGAAAACAAACTTTGTAAAAAATCAACTGATAAGCCTCATGTTTCATACATGGCAGCCTTACACAATTAGCCAAATAATCTTTTAGGAAATAACAGAATATGTATGATAAATGCCGGGTTTATTTCTAGCTAATTTGGCAATGATATCATTTTAATTGCAGAAGCACAACAAATGTCTTCGTTTAAACTCACCATACTTTCTTACGTCAGTATGATGTAAACTAGGCCATAAAATATTGACGTAGGAAAATGCACAGACCAACGCAAACTGGAACGCAGACATTAATTATGGAAACATTTCACAGACAACCCAGAAAGACTCGTACTATCTCGCAGACAACCAAACCCAGTCCGACGTAAACATAAGTTAACACATTTCCAGACTGTGAGCGTTGTAGCTGTGGTGTCATTTTCTGTTCAAATTGTGAACTCACAAAATGTTGATTAAGAACATTTGTGAGAAAAGTTTGCCTAAGTTGGCTTACTGACATTTAATGACACAACAACAAAACACGAAAGAATAATGAATTGACGACATCGATAATTCACAATACTAGCAACCTTTGGGGCTTAAACAGCTGCGACTGCGAGATTGATGTTTATGCCAGGAATACATCACCATTTACTCGTGAATATGGAAATGGCGGTAGCATCAAACAGAAAGCACCAAAATACCCTTAGTGACAATGGCAAAACGAAGGTTAAATGGGACACAAGGTGCACTTTGTGTGATTGCATTATTTGCTCTTTAACTCATCAGATTCGTTATTTGGGTTGAAGCAGTAACCATATCACTTTTTGACTTGTATCACTTTTTACTTTAGTTTAATATTCATGGTCTTTCCATTAAGTAGGCAGTTTGTTCCAGTGAGGATATTAGGTAATGTCGGGAAGGGGTTGTAGTTAATTGGTTGGTCTGGGTTGTGTACACATGTATTTATTTTCTCTCTTTCTACTTTGTTTTAAGAGCTTTCTTATATTTTCACCATTTTCACCTTAATTTTTTTTTTTTTTGAATCATATTTATTTTTAATGCTACATATATGCTTTATTGTTTACTTTTAGGATTTTTGACTAGTGAGTTTCTATTGTATTATTTCACATCTTATTTCTTTTAAATTAATCCCCACCCCCTCACCCTGTTTCTTGTTTTTTTTATAATCTGTTTATGTACAATATGTATGGTTTAATTTTTAATATGGGCTCGTAAGTTTTAGGTTTATTGATGAATTGTTTTTATCAGACTTTGTATTTTAAACTTACTGTTTACAAAATGTATAATTGTTTAATTGTATTCATGTTTTTGATTGTAAAGCGCCTGGGAGCATTTTTAATGGATTGGCGCTATATAAGTGCTCATTATTATTATTATTATTATTATTTATACTCATCTCATCATTACTACAATCGTCCGTCTTCAAATCCTAAAGCAGAACATAAATCCACTGCAGATTTCAAACAGAAAGAGGGAAAACTTGAAACATCGGCTAAAAGGCATTTGTGAGTTAAACCGTGTTTTCTCTTTAGTCATTACCAGTTTTACCCAAAGAAACTGTACCACCGACTCATTAATCACTCAGGAGGATCTTGTTATGGATTTTCTGGAAGATATACGCAGGCTGCTATTTTAATGAAAGAGACCAGCACACACCGATATCCTTTGGACTTCAAAACGGCCTGGCTATGAATAATTGCAAAATAGATAGCATTGTCATTCCTCGGAATAGAAATAAATCACTTCTTACCAAATTAATCATGTTCGAGGGCTTTCTAAAAATAAATGTTGACGGACCTAGAGAAAGTATTACTTGTATCGCGTGAAGAGAAACTTTATTATACCACCAGCAACTTCGAGTTGTCATCGGTACTTTACATCTTTTGAAGTGTTTTTATTCCTTTCTCAATGACGTTGTGGTAACCATGTGTTTATTTTTAACGATGATTACGGCAACTTTTTTATACCCCAAATAGGCCTACCTGTAGAAAACGAGGACATTTTTCGTTCAAATTGTTTTATGTAATTAAAGACTCTCTTCTTTTGTAACACTGTTTTCAATTTTTCCCCACATTTCATATAACAATGTGTAGGAAATGACCTCTTTCCAATAACGACCAATGTAAACTCTCATCAATATAGAGTGCGTTCACCCATCGGAAATGGCATCAATCATGCAAGACTCTTACTGCAATCAAAATAAAGGTAAGTTCAAACTAGATGTTAGTTTTTTCCCTCGTTATAGGGCGTCTTTTTTATTTTGATGGTTCCCATATTTCTTTTGCATCGGGAGTACGGTCGGCAAAATGAAATGTTGCCAAGTGCGTTTTCTCCCCAGTTTTGCTTATTGCAATTATTTTAACGGTGAGTTGATATCAATCAATAATTTAATTAAACCATAATTTCACATGATGTGATTGACTTATCTGCTCAAAGTAATTAACTAACCTTTGCTATATAACCACGTACGCTGTATTTTGCTGTTTATTTTTAATAAAGCCATAGGTTATAAAGCCACAATTATAGGTTCGGACGGAAATGAGAACCAAAGAAATAAAAAAGGGATGCCCTTACAATCGTAGTAAATTGCATCCAGGCCATTAGGGGTTTTATCAGCAGTACAAATTAGGAGATTACGATTATTCGTGCGTGTGTTCCAATAACCCACTTGCTATTAGTAGAAACAGACAATGAAGGCATCGACTAGACTCATAAATTACCGTGAAACACCTTTCACACGAAGGACTGCTTTTGTCATTACGTTGCCCTGGATACGACCCTCTGACTAAATCATCCCATCTCATTAAAATTGATGACCAGAAGTCGATGTTATGAAACTAAGAAGAGCATTTCATGTTTTACGTTTGCGCTCCGATCTCGTTTGTTCAATTTGCAGCATGGGTTTTGATAAGGATACATGAGTTGATTGTATGTGTTGTATAGCAGGTGCGTGGTATTTTGGGACAGATACAGGAAGTGCGTTTCGGGTGATTTCAGGCGAAAAAACCTACAAATGTTAAATCCACCTTTAGATCCAGCACCGTGAAAATCACTCTGAAATCACCGAGGCCTCCGCGGAAGCACTGCGTCCGAATAATCGTCAGGACGCATATGAACATGTGCTACCATAACAACCTGAAATATTGCTGTTGCCATTCCTGGGGTCCTCTGGAAGCGTCTATTGAGCAGGTGCCTCGATGGTTCTCGATTTATACAAATAAATGGTAAAACAATTTATTGTAAATCGAAGGCATATGCTTCAGTTTATTTATAAATATGTTATTGTTCTACCATATGTGAACAATAAAACCAATGTGAAACAAAAATTGTGATTTGGATAGGGATAAACCAAGTAACAGAAAAGTACAATTAACAAAGAATCTTTAGCAATTGCTCTCTGAATGCATTTATATGTTTGTGTGGTTTTTGGGTCATTACTCGTTCGTCCTGGTCTGCGTATAGGGAGATTTATTGTCGCTATAAGATTTGGTTGATCCTTGACCAACAAAAGAACCCGCGGTATAAAAATATTAAGCTCCTATCTAAAATAATAATTGAATCTCATTCAAAAGGTCCCCAGGGTAATATATTTTCTGTCAATTGTACCGGACACAAAGAGAATACATTTAAATTGATGTTTGACGTGCGGGGATACTAAGATATTTTTTTCGCAAAGTTCATTAAATATATTGGTTTTATTTTTGCGTATGTAAAGTCGCATTGTAAACTGAGAAATAAAAAAATCCGACGTACAGTCAATCTCATTTTATTCCCAAATTAGAAAACCTAAAGTATTTTGTTCTATTTAAACGATACACGGAACGGGTTAAACGTGGACGCCATGAGTATTTCTGTCCTGTGAAAGTGTGTTTTTTCCCTGCGGTTAAACGTTTTGTAAAGTAGTGATTATTTATATACTTTTCTATTAAAGCATTTCAAAGTATAGCCTTTTCCATTCACAATGCGGACAAGCTATTATCATAAGCAATTCTACATGGATAAACATATATGCCTAATTATGTCTGCAGAAAAAATAAATGATGTGTCCAATTCGAGCGATTCACAATACATAGAAGCTGCCGTTGGTGGCGCAAATCCTGCTATACCCACAGTGCATCGTGGGAAAAAGTCGGCATCAGTTTGAAAAACGGTATTCATTTTGCATGAACTCATCAGTTTTTACGTCTTTTTGGACGCGCAAGATTAAAGTTCAATTTTTGTTCTGCAAATTACAATGTTTTAATCAACGACGCTTCCGGATACATTTATGTTTGTGTTGTACCTCGCGTGAACAATAAAGAATAGATATTTCACTACAGGATGATGTACGGAAGAAGTCGACCGTAAAGTTTAAAAGTGGCTCTTTTGAGTCAAACGCTTGGTGGCGCACTGCATTGTGAATCGCCCGAATTGTGACAAAGTCCTGTTTGCCGTTGTGCTGTGTATATTTCAGTTCACACCATGCACTGATCGTAAGTTATACAATTCCTATAAATGATATATACTTTAGTAGTCATCATCAATTATGTATATTTCCTACTGCAAACGTAAAGCCAAGTCGATAATACTTTTAGTATTTCTTCCCTTTTGTTCCAACAGCTTGTCTATCTCTCTCTCGTTAATCCCCACATGAAAGCTATAACCAGCAAACCTCAGGCAGTCGGTAACACCGTATCGCGTTGTCATAATCCCAGGCACACCTAAACATATAGCGGTCCTCACCAAACGTATGGCAACCGTTATAAGAATTCCCAACCATTAATCCAGTAGATTTTCGGCGGTCAACCTTTTGTAAACGATGAACGGTTTAAAGCCTACCAAAGTCCTCTCGGTTTTCAGGGTGTATAGAGTAAAGAACGAGATATTACCCAAAGAACGCGCGTCGATAGCCCGAGTGAAAGAAATAACACAAATGCTTGTTATTTATCTTAGTTAAGCAAAACTAATTAAATTTAAAGATTTGCGTGTCGAAAAGGCAATAAGATAAATAGTTTGCGGCAAGAGCATACTGTCCAAAACGTTGAGTATAATCCGGTTCTTTCCAGAACCACACATCCTACTAAAGAGAATCACCACATGGTGTTACCGCAAACTAACTTATTTAGCATTTGATTTGTTTTAATGAATGTTTTTAGAGCGACTTCTACAAATCTTACCCTGTTCAATGCCCTTTACTTTGTACATGTATTATTTATTATTAAACAAATCCTTTTTTTGGCATTTGCAAGCAGTACCTGTTTTGGCAATTATTCACAACCGATAAAATCATTAAGCGTTTCGTTCGGTTCATTTCAGAACCATTATAAACTCGCCAAAGAGATTAGTCATGCCGTTGCTGCTACCGCAAACCTTCATAATTATATAGGCCTATCCATTACTTTGTTAAAGGAATAAAACGCCACATTTTGCCTTCTGACTTTTATAATTGTTTAACTTGTTTTAACCATTGTCAAAATCCACCTTGGAGAAGCAACGATGGTTGCAATTGCTCCTTTAAATCCGAGTCTAATGGGCTTTTATTGTTTGTTGTTTCAATTATATTCCCCGATTTCCCGTGTAGGTTTTTTAATTAAACCACAGCCAAAGGATATAGGGAGATGGTATCGTATGTACACCATGGGGGAATGTGTAATCCACAGGATGTACATTGTCCATCTGACTGCTGATAACATTATAACAAAGTGTGATCAAACCGTGTTGTCGAATTCTGGAGAGACTGTGGAGATATTGTAAGTTTGGTAAACCAAACGACATCCTTATTACTATTAGCGCCCGACCCAATAATTTATACGTTCAACCTTTATATGGTTCTTTATTACTTTTTTTATCTTTCTTGAAAGTCAAAGAAAAGTGTTTTTTTTGTACGTACATGTACATGTAACACTATGTTTTCTTGAATTACATAATCACACATGAAACTTAGTGAAATCGTTAGAAATCGTCTAGAATTAGGAGAAGGCAATAAAGAATGTTCATTTTTAGAGGAGGGAAGAAATCCCCGGAATAATATTTAAGAAAATCCATATAATCGGGCAGGGATTAAAAACAACACGACCCGTACTTGAGCAGGGGTTACCAAGACGAAATGCCGATATTACGGTAATCAGTTGATTCCTTAAATCTACCTTTAAGGGTCTTAACAAATCTGGACCGCTAGCGAGCCCCATTCCTCTAGATACCTCCCTTAAGGAATCGCATTGTCAAACCGGACGCCGAGGGTACTTGACGCTGGAAATGGAATCTGTTTTGGGGGGTGAACCAATCCCTTCATGTTTTAGTGATCAGGGTTAGCCATTCTATCTCCACTTTAAAGGTTCTTCCGTTAACAAATATTCAATTGTTTATCAGCGTGTCGTCCTTCTCTACTGCGTAAATCAGAGTTCGGTTAAACTTAAAGAGAGAGACCATTATGGGTTCAAATTAAAGATTATCGTGAAAGTGGCATCAAATGTCAAACAAACACAGTTGGAGTGGTTTTACCTCCGCTCGTGCACCTTCGCCTTCTCGCTTGCGTTCCTAGAGTATGTTTTCTTTTCTCTTTCGATGAATCGCGGGATAGTCTTGTCAATAAATAAATAAAACCCGCAGGTTCGAATAATCCATTCGCCTCGCACACAAGTTTCGAGACAATCAAATCCCGGATTACAGTTGCAAGAAAAACAACGGTTTGAATTCTTTTGTTGGCTTCGACTGCCTGTGGACAGTTTTCATTTCGAAACATTCTTATTTTTCATTCACCGTAAAATTGCTCGGAAAAAGTAATAATGGCGGCCGATTTTCAAATGAGTTTATATTCCCGCTCTCTCGAAACAATATTTGTTCATCTATATTCGGTTTCATTCCGACCCCATTTCGGTTTTGCGTCTGCTCAAGCGACCTACAAACCGTCACAAAAGAAATATAGTAAACCAGAGCAAAAGCAAAACATTGTGCCAGGAAAAAAGTTGCGAGTTCGTCGCCTCGCCGCCATCAACGCGAAAGTACTTTGCACCGCAGATGGTCTTTTCATCTAGCCAGTATTGATTTCGCGGTCCTAGTTTGAATTTCAAATTGTTGTTCATTCATAACAAGCAAGTGGTATATGCAGGAAAAATACCAAAGTGCCATTCATCATCGATGCTTTTCTAGTCAACATGGCAAAAGGCAAAAATAGATTGAAGTCGGAAGGTTGGGTGTTTTTCTTTGTCCGTTTCAATTTGATGCGGCGCCGTTCCAAGCACACGTCGGCTTGACAGGAAAAGCCGCCACTTACAGTGAGATCTCGCAAATGGCCAAAACCGGTTAGGCCTATTTGGTATAATACATGTAGTAAATAAAATACATCACCAAAAACAAACATATATTGTTAAAGCATGAGAGTTTTAGTCATAATACATGTATCACCTCGGCCTGGCAAGAATTTAATTTGGTTAACCATGAAGTCGATAATCTTTGAAAATATCGAAATTAGTTAACGTGAATTTGGCTGCATACAATAGCTGTTTATTTATTAGCAAGTTAAATATATACACAATGGATGTATCGCATAATGACTGGATCATGCACATTTATTATGGCTATTTTATTTGCAACCGACGCCAACAAAAACCAAAAATTGTTCTTGCAATTTAGCTGTTAGAGTATAGAGTTGCGAGAATTTGTATTAGATCTGTAATCCCAGTCTTCGAACACCTGTCGCTATAAGGATACCATATCATCGGCTTACTTGCTTAGTTATTAACCGATCATTCTTGGACTAATGTTCTATACTCCCGGCTATCATTCAGTTGATAGCAAACGAATCGGATTCATAATCATTCATTGCACTTGTTGTACTTAGGCCTGCGTCAAACGTCGTGCCTCTAATTGCGTCTTAGAGACACGCACATGTTTTGGCATTCGATGCTCATGTAATTGTTTTTCTTGTTCAAACAAAAATGACTGCGAAGATGATTATAATAGTAACTGGGAGAGTAAAAGAAAGGCTTTCAAATGATATGTGACATGAGGGTATTAAACGTGATACCCATATTGTTTTATCACCAAGTGTAATGGTGTCCTAGGCTAAAAGTACATTTATAGAGTTAAGAAGTTTATTAAAAAAATCATCTCTTTTCTTTTACAGAAGAGGTTATGCAAAACTGCACGCTACTTACCAAAAATCAATCATATCTTAAACATCTCCTACATCTTTGCTGTTATGTGGCTTACTAATCATTGATCTCGGATGTAACGGATGGTGTCCCACTATTTCAGCTTTCGTCACATCTTGCTAGCATGTCTAGCTTCCTTACTTTTCATCAAATGAAGTCTGAAGTGAATGACATTTGGGTTTGCTTTTTCAAAACTGGTGTCCAATGTTACATCTTAACAATTTAAATTTGTTTTATGTGCGAGTTTAGACCCGTTGATTGAGTGGTGTCCCAGTACATCTGAGCAGGCTGACGAATCAATAATTACATATCAAATGGACATATTAATGCTTTAACCAACTTAATTTAATGAGTATCATACTGAAACCATTTTCTAACAACCATACAGATTTAGATGCTGTATTATTTATGAATGTCAGCAATATAAACTAAGATGTAACTGGGGCACCGTGTTCCTTGCGGTATCCTATATTACATTATTGATATATGCATAGTAAGTTCATGGGGGTTGATTTAAAACTCTAGAGAGAGAGGAGCCCAAACTAGATATTCTGTCAACGTGACTCGAAGATAATTATGATGAAATAACCGTATAGAATCTCATAAGCTGCAACAAATTTACTTTGTAGCAATTTTAAATCTTTACCAATATGTCACACATTGTGTCTCAACTTCATGGAGTGACCCATTTACTATGAAAATAAACACGACAGTAGCGTGACAGTAGCACGACGTTTGACGCAAACTGTTTATTTAAATTCGACTCGGCCGTGCTACACGACAGTCCCTGCCGTGCTACACGGCGGCAGCACGGCGTGGCGTCAAGCGTCGTGCTAGCGTCGTGTCGGGATTCCTGCTTGGGCTCAACGTAATTGGAATGCGCATGCGTAAGCACAAATTCGTTTTCTGTGCGTGCTGATGCAGATCTTGTAGATTAAACTACGTTTTTTCTTGTTTACTCGTTCTGTCTAGATATTGCAAACAGCGAGAACAGTTGAAGTTGGAACCATTTTAGAGAGAGCAGAGACCAGAGATCTGAATAGGCCTATATTTGTTTGTCCACAAAGCTTCGAAAATGAGATAAACAACATACACTGCAATATTATCGGGAGATAAATGTCATTATTCCATCAACCAGGAAAAGAGTGCAAAATCTCTTATAATGCGGAAAACATCTACTCATCAAAAGTTTATCGTCCGGGAGGAATTATTTGCCATAATATTTTGTTATTTTCCCGTAAATCAATGGACAGCAAAATGTTGTGAAATTATAGTACTTAAAATAAATCAACTCAATATATCCTATCAGAACAACCGCTTGGCACTTGATTGGAGTAGGCCTATATTCTATGCAAATTAAACCATTTTGATTGGTGATAAAAAAGTATAATTTTCCAATGTGTAATATTGTGTAATGATAATTTATTGTAATCTTGCCTGTTAAGATGATGCAGACAAGTTGGTTATAGCATCTTTTGGGAAATCATGTGATCTTTGGTTATCACCTCAAAATCATGTTTTATGTTGTTTTTAAGAATGAAAGTGAACGTGGCTGTTAAAGCACCAAGATTAGTTTCGTTAAATCTTTTGTTTGAGTGTGCGTTCGTACTTGTTTGCAACCAAGATAACCCTTATGAATTTCTAGTTAAACGACTGCAAGACAGCTGGGATGGTTTTCTCGACTGTGATCCAAAACGCGACTGATCCCCTCGTAAACAGTAGACATCACGACAGTTTCTGATAGAAACCCTCTTTTCCCGACTGCTCTGTACCTGCAGTCTGCCATTTTGACAATTAAGTACGGCAGTTTGATGCATTAAATTTGACGTTTGACGCAGATGTAGAATTTGTCGCGTTTTGGTCGCACCGAAATGAATTGCATTCGACACACATAACCATGATGTTTGACGTAGGCTTATTACTAGTGTCACTGCATGATGTTTCATTCCTTCTGGAGTTTTTCACTGATGCTACACGGATAAGGCTATAGCCTTGTAAAAAACACACCAGATGTACGATTCGAATATATATACAAAGATTTATGTGAAACATTATGCGTATGTAACGATTATACTGGATTCCTGAATTCATCAGACTGGATTGCGCAGATACCCAAAACATTCCACGGAAGTCGCTGGCTTGTTTTGGCAAATACCAAATCACCTTCTGATAACCTTTGTAGGTATTTATGTATATTATCATATCTACTTGAATACGTTGAATGGGATTTTATAAACCAGTATACTTATTTCTTTGTTTCTTTTACGTTTTAGATAATACACTTGAACGATGATGTCAGTATAACATTGATACACATTTTCATGTTGCCCTGATAATGTTTTGATGCATTACCACCACGGTGGTATAGACTGATAATAAAGCATTAAATCAAACAGCGTGACTATATCTGATGCGCCTTACAATAGTAATAATAACCCGACAGATATACAGATGGACATATCATTTTAAAGACACGGATTATTAATGGACATGTATATTAAAAATCAACCTTTTTAATTAAAAATAATGAGTTCTACATCACGACAACCTAATCTATTCAGTTATGGTGTGTGAGTTCGTGCACGTTTTTGGCGTGGCACGGATTTAGATCCTTTTCAGGGTCCAGTTCTATCAAGCATAAACTACAAATTGAAGAGTCACGAAATAAGAAAATTAAAAAATAGTTGCGTTCACTTCGATTGGTTCTTGATTTGAATCAAACTCGGATCCTTATTGTGCCTTGTGAAAGACTTTTAATTTAGTTTTCCGTTGTATATATTCTCCCCTGAGTTTTGATACGCTCGTTGTCCCAAACGGCCGGGATACTTTTGTTTTTAAATTAATGAGATGTGCCACTCATACGAAAGCAATGGAATTGTGATTGTTTGCTTGATGTTCTTTTTGTAAAATATGCTGGTATACAAGATGATTGGTTTGGGTATTTTATCTTCGGATGTTGTTTTTCTAAGCATACTGAGTGCATGGTTGTTGGTCACTGGCCCGTACAAGATGTTGACATACACGATACACACGAAATGACTCAGAAACACTAGCTCCCATTGCACCAGCATACAACAGCTATGGCGGGCAGCTGGGTAGAAATTGGAGCTTTCCAATTACACCTGAATTACCTTTTTTAAAGAGCGTTTCAAAACTTTGCAAATCAATAGTTCTTGTTTGTAAAACTATAATGAGTCATTTCAATGCCGATCATGAATTATTTTGTAAATTTTTTTTCCGAAACTGCCCTCCAAATAAAATGTATGTTTGTTTCTACTAATGCTTACGGTTAAACAGCGAGACTAGGAACTTTTTAAAATCTGTTTCTTGTTTCTGTTCCTCTTCTATTATGTGCAACGAAGCACCTTTTTTTCGTAACGTTTGTTTCACCAGTATGAAAAATCCCCAAGATAAGCTTTAAGAAACCACAGCATTTTATAGCACGAATTTTAACAGTAACAAAAACCGCCTTATGATGCGATTTTAAGCTACAGATTGGCACACTGTGCAGTTTGACAGTCATCCATGACGCTGGGTTAAACGTGCTTCCACATTAACTGGTCGGATTATCAGCGTGCACATATCAACAATGTTCTGGCTTGCACGCGTGAGCCGGAGGTGGAATACAATTATTATATTCAATCTTATTTAGGAAAACCACCCATATTCAAGGATGTCATGTGTTGTGTAAATATTCTCAGCTTTGTTCCAATAATCTCCGTCAGGTTTTCCAGAATGATCACGTCTCATTCTCTGTATTTTCTTTCTATATCTCCATCTCAAGATCCGCGCTGTATTTCTCATGTTATTGCTGTTTGTGTCCTTGCTTGTCTATTCCTATTCCTATTCCTATTCCTATTCCTATTCCTATTCCTATTCCTATAACCACGTACATACAAGGTATTGCTCCGATAGACGATACAATCTCCACGGTGCTTAATAAACCTGGTTTCTGCCTTGCTTGAACAAGCCGTCACCAAACTAAATTAAAAACCACCGAGTTATTAAAACGACGTCGGTGCAGTCCGAAGGACGATCATCAGACACTGTGCTTGCTGGACGGATAGAATGGTACCAAATAGGCCGTACCATAATAAATGCAAGTCGCCGTCCAATTCAATTGAAACGTGCCCCTGCCCGACCATTGCTTCGCTTGACCAAGCTGAAAGATTAATTGCTACACCAGACACGTGTAGCCACCAAAACGCAAAGGACACACACTAGATTAACAGTCCAGCACCGGTAAATCTAAGAGCAACATTTATTAATTTAGGTTCTTGGCATTATTTTTTAATCAACTGGCCGGTTGCTCAATTTCCTGAAATCCTTATATAGCTCGACACGAAGGCCATGTCTGCTTGTTCGTTCTGATTTGATGAGTTTGTTTTTAATTACTGTTCCAGTTCATTCAGATTATTTTTGTGGACTCATTGAAGATGACATCAAGTAAATCTTAGACGATGTTTTTTTGTCACACTGGATTTGTCCGTTTGGCCGTTATTAATGAAGATGGAGAATTTAAGACACAAACCAAGTAAAGAAATTGCCTTGTGTATTATTACACAAAATTAGGTCGAGAAAACAATGTTATATTTACTATACTACAGACAATACCGAGAACCGTTGCATTGCACTGAGAACGAGCTATTGATTTTGTTTTTCATCTCTGAAAACAGTGACCCCATTCGTGTTGTATATTTGATTTCCATCTAAAATCGGTTCAGAAATCTGTGGCCTATTTTGGTAGGCCTACTCTAAATGAAAATGCTTTTCCATGGTTTGTGCTTGGATTTGACAGAAGAGTGAACATTTCTGACCTTGGTTGCGAAGTACGTTAATATAATTATAAAATTCGGATTGTTTTGGTACAGATTACGGATGAGGTTGCTGCTACATCTAAAACAGAAATACTAAGAAGTATTTGAACCTAAGCCACTAACAAATACTCTATTAATCATAAACCGCAAGCAGTATGTAATTCGAAGTTCCGTAGCCTATTCGGCCCCCTAATTAATCGCAAACTACGGTGCTAAATGAGCAAATTAATATTGTGGGAGCAACATATGTCTAGTCCTTTATTGTTTGTCATTAGATTTGCATATACAAAAATTAGAAATCGTTGTTTGTTATAATTGTATATATATAGTATTTTGAGTTTAATCATGTCCTGACTTATTTATTTTTCGTTCTGGATCTTTAGGCTATCAGCACTTGTCATGCAAATTGGTATCAAACTTCGTGACGCATTTCGGATGCACGCTGAACATTGACTAAACAATACCAACACATCAAGCAAGTCACGCTTCTCCATTGTCGTGACGATGGGTGTATTGTTTTGTACGAACAAAATACGAACCAGTACCACTCAATAATTGAAGTTGCTTGCACTTTCCCAGCGTTTTTATATAAAGAATAACTAAAATGCATTCAACCACGAGTTCTAAATTGGGTTGTAATGGGTTGTTAGTATCTAAGTGCGACGTGTTACCACCATTTCATAGAATAAAACATGACTTGGTATATGCCAAACATCAAGACTGACAAAAACATTGTCATTAATATTAAACATATTCTATCCTTCGTCACCGATTACGAATAACCTCCATATAAAGTAAAGCATTAACACGCAATTCTGAGCCATTTTTATAGAGTCGGTTACAGAATTATCCGTTATTCTTTGCTATCTTAAGTTGCAGCTTTCTAGTCCCAGTGTCATTTCATTTTGTGTATGCTATGTAAATTGCCAATGCGTAAACAAAAATACCTTTTATATTTTACAAACTCAAAAAGGTGTCGTCATAGTATTGTATAAAAGTAATGGTGTTTCGTTAAAATCGGCTTAGACTCAGTCACAAACAATTGGATGTTTGTTGGGACTACACTCTAAAAACTGTGTTTAGCGAAGAAACACCTTTCTTGCTATTCGTAAACTTGTCTACGCACGTGTCCAATTTCTAAACATTAATGTTTAATGTTCAACTGATTTGTAGACATGTGTCCAACCAATGACATTGGTCAATTTCAACCAAAATAGTGGCAAAAGAATTGGTCAAAATAACCAGTATTTTCGTACAAATTGACCAATATATTCGTTGGGCACATCTACCAATGAATTGGTTATTTCAACCATTCTGCATGTTTAGCATGTAAACATTTACAAACGGATAGCAAGAAAGTGTTTAGAAAAAGGTGTTTACTCACTAAACACAGTTTTTGCAGTGTAGTTTCTTTTTTGGGTGCTTTTTTTATCGTATTTGGCTTCATATAATTCGCCAATATTTGACCAAAACAAGACCATTGAGCTTTTGCTTTTATGGCCAGCACACACGGACGTCTTTGTGTCTGTGTTGTCATTGTCTGATTGTGAAAAACCTATTTGTAAACCTATTGTTAAACTATGAATTGCCATTAACTGGTCGTATATACCGCAGCATGTTTTCTTCCACGCCTCATTAAAGCTATTTATTGACTCCGTTTATCCATCATTCACTACATATGAAGCGCGATATGTGACAGAGAAAACTCCCCCCTCTTTTGTGTTGACCATTGTGTTCCCGGAATCTCAGGAATTCCTTTTAGGTTTCAAGGGGGATGTGTTGAGTGTGTATAAGGTACTAGATATAAGAGGGGTACCACTCTGCCACATATCGTGCTGGGTATAATTCACTAGTATATGAAGCACGATATGTGGCAGAGAAAACCCCCCCTCTTTTGTGTTGACCATTGTGTTCCCGGAATCTCAGGAATTCCTTTTAGGTTTCAAGGGGGGGGGGTGGGTTAGGTTACAATAGTGTTGAGTGTGTATAAGGTATAGGGATAAGAGGGGGGTACCCCTCTGCCACATATCGTGCTGGGTATAATTCACTAGACCTACCACAAATTAGTCGGGTGACATTGAAAAAACAACGAACTCGATAATGACACGCAAACGTGCAGTATTCTGCCATAGATTAGGCCTATATTATACCAGACCTATTCCGACAGTGCACATTCCAACAAATGTAGGAGATTCTTTTAATGCATTTATACGTCAAAGCACTGTGAAAATATATTTAGTAAAGGCACAACTTTAGGCAACAACAAGTCGATTATTTAGGGCGAGGGCAAAATGTTAAGTGTAAACCAATTTCTCATATCTTATACACTTGTGCATGTATACCGAAAATAAACATTAAATTTGAATATAGGCGAATATAGGCGTATGTGGGCCTATAGAACTCATTGAGCATTTGGAATTCTACAATCATATAGTGGTATTTGCATGTTCGTTCCAACATCTAATCCCACTGGGCCGCAGTTAACCATTAAGTATAGGCCTACTGACTTCTTATTGCGATCAGTGGATATGCCAATACAAGTCTGATATTCCGAGACCAGTCTGATATTCCGATACAAGTCTGATATTCCAATACCAGTCTGATATTCCGAGACCAGTCTGATATTCCAATACCAGTCGGATACCACTCTATGATATTCCAATGCCACTCTATGATATTCCAATAATACCAGTCTGATAGTCCAATACCAGTCTGATATTCCAATACCAGTCTGATATTCCAATACCAGTCGGATACCACTCTGATATTCCAATGCCACTCTATGATATTCCAATACCAGTCTGATATTCCAATACCAGTCGGATATTCCAATGCCACTCTATGATATTCCAATACCAGTCTGATATTCCAATACCAGTCTGATATTTCAATACCAGTCTGATATTTCAATACCACTCTGATATTCTAATACCAGTCTGATATTCCAATACCAGTCTGATATTCCAATACCAGTCGGATATTCCAATGCCACTCTATGATATTCCAATACCAGTCTGATATTCCAATACCAGTCTGATATTTCAATACCAGTCTGATATTTCAATACCACTCTGATATTCTAATACCAGTCTGATATTCCAATACCAGTCTGATATTTCAATACCAGTCTGATATTTCAATACCACTCTGATATTCTAATACCAGTCTGATATTCCAATACCAGTCTGATATTCCAATACCAGTCGGATATTCCAATGCCACTCTATGATATTCCAATACCAGTCTGATATTTCAATACCACTCTGATATTCTAATACCAGTCTGATATTCCAATACCAGTCTGATATTCCAATACCAGTCTGCATGATATTCCAATACCAATTTTGGTTTTACCTTTATTTCTCGAACTGGATACGTAAACTTATTAGCGTACAGGTTATTAGAGGTTATTTAGTGAAATTATCAATAACAACAAAAGGAACCGTGTTAATTAGTAGATTCTTATGGCAGACAACGAGTTATCACACCATTGGACGTCATTTCTACTGTTTTAATTCCCAGCGTGACGTTTATACCGCCTAGTCACGTCGTTCGTTTACCTTACCAGGGTCGTTTGTGGCTAAAGTTTGTTTTCACAAGGCCCCCGCTCTCATTCGATGTTTTCACTGTTTATCAACGACGGGGCTAGCTGCGCTGCGCTGCGCCGCGACGGGCCGGCGGGTATGCCTGGAGTTCCAACACTCCAGGGGAAGGTGGGTCCATCGCCCCGCGTTGATATCGCCACGCGATGATGGATGGGTTCTATACTTGCATCGCTTGATAAACGAGAACACTTTACACCAGTCCCCGGTGCTTAGAGTATTCCTATTTCATCATGTCTTCATGGGAGCGTGGCATATCGTCAGCCGAAAATGGTCTCCCAATCAATTCGCGGTAACCCTGTCTATCTACGGCTTTGTTGACACGCCCGACAACATGCGAAGTTGCCTCTGAATTATCAAGACGTCAAGTATAGTAGTGGCACACTACATCCGCTTGCGGAGTAGAAACAAATTCATTTTACACAAATGGTTCATTTATTTTGTTAAAATTCATTTTGGTAATATCATAATACTAGTACCGAAAGGAAAACAAAAACTATGGAACTGTATATTTGCAAACTGGTTGTGTAAACGTTGCAGCTTCCCCTGCAGCACGTTACCTTTTATAGTATCGGGAAACCTCGCTGATACGATGCACTGTTACAACCGGGATGTCTGTTTTGTCTGTTAAATGTGTTTGCATATCTTATGGACAACAACTAAACTATAACAATCCAATATTTCAAATCATAATTCTCGGAATAGGTTAATCAATATGCTGTAACATTTATACTAAGCGTAGCGCCTAAAGGCAATAACAATTGCTCAATTCGCCACATTGGTGCCAGATTGACTGATCTATTGCCATTGATATTAGAGTATATCTGTTTACCGTAATAGGGTGTCATGAATCTTATCTAGAAAAAAATGTCAGCAGTGCCCCCTCCAATGTGAGTGATTGGTTTAAAAACGTATACTTTTGGTCAAATTACTGTAGATCATTTACCGAACTCCAGTATTAAGTGGACTTCGTGTTTTCAATCCAAAATGGTTTGTCATTATATACGATCTCTCATTCGTTTATAGCTTTATGCCCACCGATGACGTATGTGTATTCCGTGTTGGTTATACCTTAAACCTCATATGGTCTCCATACAGTTGGTATATCATGGAGGAATAAGAAGGAATTCCTCCATGGTATTATACTCGGGCAGTTTTACCAATGCCACAACGCGATACATAGGCTAATAATTCATGCGATACTCTGATTCATCCAACATCTAAATCATGTTAATGTTGATAACGCCTTTAAATGGACGCCAGCGACGCCTGCTGGTTGCTGAAACGCTTGTTTGCTTTCCGAGTTAAGTCTAATCACTTTCACGTATTGGCTATAGGTGTACTTGGAACTTTGGAATTCTACATACGCCGTCATAATTATGCCTAGGTAATTGCGTTAAAATGGACGAGCTTTTATTTCACACAATACTAATAACGATTGTTTGTCTTTTCAAGCTGTCGAATTAATACACTACACTAGTGTACATTGCATGTTTTTTCAGTCTACGAAGGCCTGCAATTTCGGGTAAAAGATATAAGATATCTAACCTAAGATATATATATAATCTATTATAATGATTTTACTGAATTATAGAGGATGGATGTTGCTATTTACGATCATACTAAAACAACATTCCCCCATTAAAACAAATCATGAAGAAAATGAAAACATTAAAACATGTTAAATTACGTTTTTCGGCGATGAATAGGGCCTACATAACGTCTATTCGTCAACGGGGGATATTAGTTACTTGACAAGTTCGGGCACAGAAAACATGTGGTCATTAAGGTTTTGAGTCGGTTGGTATCAGGGTTGTAGTGGAGTCCCTGTAAGTCCTTTCATAAGTCCTTTCGTGAAGCCAGTCACAAGTTCCTTCATAAAGGCAGTCACAAGTAACTGGATGAACAAAGACAAAGGAATGCTTTTGTCAAAGCTGATTTGAATAGCTTGTGATTTGAATTACAACTGAAGGACTTGTGATGGACGTGCAGGGACTTGCAGGGACTTGCAGGGACTTGTGATGGACTCGACTACATACCTGGTTGGTAGGTCAATGTGCATGGGGTTGATGGGCGTGTTGACGCAGACAAACGTTTGGAAAAGTTCGGACTGCATTCAATATATCGAGTACAATTTGCCTTATAGGTCGTGTATAGGCTTAATGATTCTTAGCTTATGACTGAAAATGTTCTGTAATAGTTTTATACCATAACCTGCTCCTGATCAAATACATTACCTTCTTTATATTGCTCTTTGATCGCTCTATTAAAATGCATTTAATTTGCAGGTTATCGCATTGTATGTTTTAATGCCCGTTCTTGTTGTTTTGTTGGCCCAGGGGAAAGCACGATAGCCGCGCTATGAGACCACGCTTCAAATTAAGCAGTACCGGATTACACACTCGGGGCTACAACATGGCCGCTTCAAATTACTCTGCACTTTACTTTGTATTTGCCTTTACCTCTTCATCTATAATGAATGCACGTTGCGAATGGCTGGTCACAGCCAACGGGAATATATTAACCCGCCGTCTACAATGCACAATAAGTAGATGCAGTTTTATAATTAAGTTGATAATAGTTATTATCCAATTAATTTTCACTGTATAGTGCCGTTCGACATACATCATTAATCATTGTTTAGAATTGTTCAAGTGTTTTGAATCGTGTAACATAATTTATTTTAGGGTTATTATTGTTATAGCTGTTCGTCTGTTTATATTGAATTAAATGATATAACACAACCAGTGATATTTTGTTCTTTAATGCCAAGATATTATTGAAACATGAAATTACGGTTCATTGGCAGTCGGTTTACATCACTGAGCATTGTTGCTATCATTGTTTTAGTTTTAACGCCCAAACTAAAGAGACCGTAGCTACAAGTTAGACGTACAACTTGGAGCCAGAGAAGCAACAAATAGCTGTTTCCAGAATACCACTTTTGACTTGGGTTTCTCCGGAGTTCAGGTTTAACAGAGCCGCGTTCGCATTGGACTTAATATTGTCAAATGTTACGGTACGTGATAGTCAAAGTTCACGGTGTTAAATCCTCCGCTAGAAGATTGGGCCTGTAGATCTTACGGTTGCGGAGGGTAAAATGGACAATTTGACAATGTTACCGCCTGTCCGCATTGGATTTAATTTGGTTAAGTTCTCTGTAGGTTTTACCAAAAAAAGTCCAATGCGAACGCGGCTCAGGACAGTGACATTTCTCATGTAACGGTATTTTTCAAAAATCGTCATATCGCTCGGTTGTCCCCCATTGCAAATTGCAAGGTTGAAAACATAAACCGGAATTCGTCCTGAATTGTAGGTCATAAGCCAATGCACTAAAACAAAACATCTGTTGCATATGTTGTTCACTTGTGCATGGTTATGCATTTCAATGCCTCGCCACCTGTTATTCTTATGCATAGATAAATAGCCCATGACGGATTGTATTTGTAATTCCAGTAACTAATGGTGAACATGAAGATGACATACTAACACGATACTGTCTGCAGGATTGGTGTGGTCACTGATGTTAATACCAAAATATGAACAGCAGCATATAACTTCATTAGTGTGTGGGCATACACCAGAAAAAAATATTATTGCAAATCTGGTGGATTGATTTGCAGCTGGACTTTTTACTGGCTACCTATAAGATTCTCTCCCCGATAGAGGGCGATCTATCAATTACTCACTGCCTAGAGTGGCAGAGCTAGAGGCAAGTAGTTGAGCTAATCAATGCCTGATATGTTAGCGAGGTCTAAAACTCAATAAAACACAATTACTTGAGCTTTACTTGAGCTTTGAGACTGATCAAAAGTATAAATCCGTTTGAAGGACAACATGTTTTGTGTGTTGAGATGCCACCATGCAGTTAAGTATGTATAGTGCAGTGTGCTGTTTTGTTTCAGTGTGTTTGGAAACGGTGTGGATATTCAAATAAATATAAAGAAATAGGTTCAATGCTGCTTGCAGGACTGTGTTCGATTTATACGCTAGGTGTGTGACAAAAACGTTGGACAAGTTTCTTTAACTTTCAGTGAAGAACAAACCAACTTGCTATCCATCTACTTCTAGGACTACTATATCAAGGCAAAGACTCGTAATGTGGTGAAACCAGCGAATGTGGACAGAAAGTCACTGTATCCAGAACACCCGACAAAGGAGACGACATTCAAAAACATGTTATAGTTTTAACAATGGCAGGAACACCCATGGTATTAGCGGGAATCTGTACCATATGGGACGGGCCGGGGTAGGCGCTAAAACAAATTATTCCTGTGTGGGTCAAAACGTGATTCGAATCAAAGGCGAAAGTAGTGTAGATGAAAGGCAAAGCGCGAATTGGAAGTACCACTGCGTCACTGTGACCTGCAGCGCCAACCTGCAGCGCTGGACAGAAATTAAAGGCCGGTACGCGTTCATCATAAACTCTGTCGCGTTTGCTGTTCTTTGCAGAGTTTAACATGTGAAATACCCCATGCGTAATACACCACGCGCTAAACCATTGGAGTAACATTTCACACCGTCTCGTTCTGGATGTTATTGTACTATAGTTCATCTTAGTAAACAAAAATTCAGCAACAATGTTATCCCAGAAAAAAAAATTGTGTAAATTGTGTCGAAAAAAAATCTTTAACCTGTCGGTTTTGTCTTCCACGCACAATTTACACACAAATTTAGGACGTTTTTAAGGGAGTCGGTTCGCCGTATTCAAAATTTGTTTGGCGCAAAAAAACCTCGCACTCGCCCTGACGTCACAAATTCGCGTTCGCGTTTGCTTTCGCGCCGAGTATGAACCGGCCTTAACCTGTTCTGGAGAAACGTTTTTGTTTTCAAGAGAGTGATGCATTGGCGACAAAGCGGCCGGTTATAATCGGATGCATCATAACCAATAACAACATTGGCGTTCACGAGATCACGATAATGTGCCTTTATCGATCATGACTCATGGCCTGAACCATGCAGGTGTCGTATACCTAATGGCGCCGCATATGTACTTAATCTCAAGCTTTATCTTGCTAATAAAGATCTGATAACATTATTATTAATACTATACCGCATGCTGCTTCCTAAAGATGTTTCTAAAGATGTTTGCGAAACGTTCTGTGATACATGATATTTTAAAAACCTTTTTAATGGAATGTATTTTCCACATAAGGCAAAGTTTAAAGAGAATGTGTACGTCTATGAGCATGTATTGAGACATTTTGAGATTCTGTGTCCGACCCTATCGTATCTATCTATTCAAAGAAGGGAGGACAAGGTGTATCATATCCCTTGAGATCCCTACTTGGAAAGCCCTTATACACATGGCCCAAGCGATGCCGGCCCAAGCGATGCAGTGGATTGCCCGTGGGAAATCATCTGCTTTTTCCTATACGCTACGCCGACCCTGGCCGGCTCGCCCCAATTTCAATTACGGCAAAGTGACGGGGCGCGCGCTTCAATTGCTATCGTGTCTACTCGTCCCCGGGAATCTCGCCCCCAAACGTCAACTCCAAATTAAGCAAGTTCAGTTTGTACCGTTCTTTACAGAGGCGGTTTATACAGTTTGCATAGCCTATTCCAACCGTGTCTCTGTAATAATGTTCCGCCTATCACGCAACACGTTGCTTCTAACATGATGGACTTGGTTCCCAGTCAGTATTTGGGCTGAACTCGTAAGTATGACTTAAGATCATACTTAAGTCTACTTTTAAGTTTGACCTAAGTCTGACTTAAGGCTCTCTAAAACTGTACCTTCTCATTGTCTTCTGTCTACAGGTTTCTTCAGGCTTGCTTGCTATAGTGCCTAGGGCGCTTTTGAGGAATCCTGGGTCACTTACCAGAAAGAATTAATAACGCATTAGGGCTAATGGACAGCCGCGTTCTTCCGGACATCGGAAGGGGGACGAAAGCAGACATATTATATTATAACAAGCAGACGCATTATGAACATTTCAACAGATTTTGATAGTTCCTGCATGCAAGACTAGAACATTTAGGACGTTTTAACCAGTTCGAACCGGAGGCCGTGTTAACACGCACTGGCTGTTTTTCTACACAGGCACGACAGTGTGTTATTTTACACCGTAAAACAAAGTTTTAAAAATGTTATCAAAATTTTAGGTGTCATTTGCACAGCATAATGTTATACAAAAAATGTTTTCAATTACGATAAAGTTAAACGTTTGGATAACGTTAAACAAGTTATTAAAGTGCTGTTTTTCATCGGCACACTTAGGTGCCATTTAAACATTAACAATATTGAAAACTAATGTTTTTATTTACCATGAAGTTAAACGTTTAAAAACATTATTTTATGTAATTTTCACAATGTTTTTACTACAACTTTTCAAAAACGTTTTTTTTGTTTAATGTTATGTGTTTGCTGGGTCAATTTGCTGATATTAAACCCATCAATATATACCTGTGTCATAACCTGTGTATCTATTGCTTAAACCTGTTAAACAATTACAGACGCCAATGCTGTGTACATGACGTACGTGAAAAATATTATCGTATAACAGTCGCAGAGACCACCAATGCTTGTTATATTAATTTTAACTGACACGACAAACATAACCTATCCAACATTAATAACATGTAACTGCTCTAGGCATCTTCAATAACTTAGCGATGATTAACAAAAATATATGTAATGTTGCTCGTTACAATAGCACAACACATGCAATGGGTCCACCGTGGGGGAAATCTCCTGGGAATTCGCGCTTTGCACTGAAGATACTACTCGAAACTAACCAATAATCCGTGTTTCTTGGCTCTATTTCTTGACGGGATTGCTGTATGATAATTTAGCTGGTTGGGACTTAGGCTGTGCCTTCAGTTCATCGGTCCCAGCTGAGACAATTAGCCTCGAGTGTTACACGCTCGTATCTGCGTCTGACAACCAACACCCTAACGTTGCTTTTGCCTATACACGATGCTATGCTCTCACTCTCTCTCTTGGAGAGAAAAGAAACAGAGATTCTGTTGGCATGGTTACTGATCCTAAATTAGCCGCACCTGTCTCCTAGGACCAGGGCGAGTATTTAACTCGCCTTCGAGAGAGAGTTGGAGACAGATTGAAAACAAGATTGAAAGAAAAAGTGAGAGATAGACAAAATATTCGAAGAAGGGGGTAAGGGTTGAGGAGAGGGTAGGGGAGAGCCACCGAGACCCCGGCACTTAAGATCTCAGTGACAACAGAATTATGTCATAAGGGAAAATGCGAGAATAAGACAAATATGTGCTGCTGAAGATATAAAGTAAACCATATGTGTCATATATACCTTTATTATAACGTATTAAGCCATTGGATCTACTGGTTCTATCGAATTATATCAAAAGCTTCTAAATTGTGAATTCGATACGAGGCATTCAGTATAATTCAACCATTGCAGACACTGGAAATTAATTTATAGGCTGATATTTATAGTATACCTCTGCAATCTATCTTGTTTCTCTCTTTCTTCCTTTTTACAAACCATGCAACGGAGAAAACATCTGGTATCTTGTCTATACGATTAAAGATAAATATGTCTCCAAATAAATTGTTTGCATTTTTGGGCTAACAGTAGTTTTTAAAAACGGATAAAACTGTGAGATTCGAAATAATTTCACCGGGTTATATGTCAGTATAATCCCTGTAACACGATTCACTGGGTGTCTAATATGACAGAACTTATCTTATTATCTTGACAAGATAGTTTGTCTTTCTGATATTTTATCGTGCCAGCGTTATATCGTCATAAATAACCTATTATTAATTTCTTACACACCCGCGTGTCAACTGAGAATGTGTATAATTTCTTATTATTCCTAAGATGTAATTCAATGACCCATTTTTTAAACCTGCCTGTTGTTTTGTGTAGTTTTATGTATTTGTTTTTTAAATTAAAATTTTTAAAACTTATTCATTCCCTCCATGTGTATACTCTTTACATCATTGTAACACGACTCTCGCTGAGTTCGCGTGAAAAAGATCAATTCGACCCTCTCATTATAAAACCGGTGTAAATCCTAACGCCATGACAGCTGTTCGTTTACGTTGTAAAGATGATTACTTGTAACTTGAGTTCATTTCATGAGCCTGGATTCACATAATTATACTTTTAGTGATAACATTGAAAATTCGTATTTGATATTAGTCTTAATCTAAGTTTTGTGTTCTAGTATTTGTCAGTGTTAGTACCAGTTCCGTTCAACCAATGCTTTCAATACCACCACACGACTAAACTGTGTGTTGAATGTATAGTCTGAGTGTAATGGCCCTGTCACACCAGAACGTTTTAGGCCAACGCGTGAGTAGCGCGTTAAAAATAGTTGATACGCTGGCAAACGCTGAACTTCCACAGAAAAAGTCAAGTGGAACCGTGATTTCAGCGTGTCCATAACGCGTTGTTAACGGGTTTATAGCGTTCGCCAGCGCGTGAGTAACACGTTAGTACCGCGCTCGACGACTGATGAATGACTGCTAAGCGCGTGAGTAGCGCGTTCCAACGCGCGCCAGCGTACTGCAACGACCACATGATTAGTTGTATAAAAAGCCGACGCGCTACTACACTAATGGCCCTGTCACACCAGAACGTTTTAGGCCAACGTGTTGGGATTTCGGTAACACGCGGGTAAACGTTGACCAACGCTAGGCCAGCGTTCGCAACACGCTAAGCGCGTTACCCACACGCTGTCACACGCTGAGGCAAAAATACATTTTTCAACATACCTAAAATTTTCAGCGTTTGCCAGCGTGTGACTGCACGCGCTGGCGGCGCGCAGGATGGTCGTTACTCACGCGTCGAACGCGCTAGACGATCGTTACCAACCCACTACTCACACGCTGGCGACCCGCTGTCGTATGTTTACTATAAATCAGTGATACGTTCCTCACACGCTGAGCGCGTTCCTCACACGATACTCACGCGATGGCATACGCTATGAACCCGTTATCAACCTGTATGGACACGCTGAAATCACGGTTCCACTTGACTTTTTCTGTGAAAGTTAAGCGATTGCCAGCGTATCAACTATTTTTAACGCGCTACTCATGCATTGGCCTAAAACGTTCTGGGGTGACAGGGCCATAACCAGCGTGTCGCCAGAGTACGCCAGCGTACGCTAGCGTGCGCCAGCGTGTGAGTAGCGGGTTGATAACGATCGTCTAGCGTGTTCGACGCGTGAGTAACAAACCTCGAACGCTCCGCCAGCGTGTGCAGTCACACGCTAGCAAACGCTGGAAATTGTATGTATGTTGAAAAAAATATGTTTTCCTCAGCGTGTGACAGCATGTCCCAGCGCGTGAGTAACGCGCTCAGCGTGTTGATAACGCTGGCCTAGCGTTGGTCAGAGTTTGCGAGCGTGTTGCCAAAATTACAACACGTTACTCACGCGTTGGCCTAAAATGTTCTGGTGTGACAGGACCATTACACCGTTGTACTTTGGTATTTCAATCCTTTGTTCGGCAGCAGTCAATGCTTCAGCGAGTCATAACGAGTCAAGCCGAAGCAGACCACGAGGAGTGCATGTCTTATATCAGTCGTTTCATTTAATGAGATATCTGCTCAGACGTGAAACGAGGTTTTGGACGGAAGAGAGTCAGCATAATAACAACTAAATAAAATACATTGACTCCAAAAACGCCATAAACACTTCTATGAGGAATGAGCTGTGAATGCAATTAGGATATTTTTACACTTTAAATAGGTTTCACGGGATTTGTTTCTGATAGACACTATTGGGCGAGATGTTTTCTTTACCAATTATTTTTTTTTCCCTGGCAGACAGCCGTACCTATATATAACGACACCATGGAGCTAATAAGGGTAAAAGTATACCATTTGTAGCTGTCCAAAACTAATAACCAACGATTTGTTCGGTTGTAAAGATTACTTGTTGTAAAGATACTAGTTACACTAAACTCCCTGTAAAATGATTCCTTTTTGGAATGCTGTCATATATTTTTGAAGAAAACAAAAACAAGTGTTTCCAAAGAGCATACGATTGGCTGATTCAAGGCGCAGTTGAAATTATGACGAAAGGCAAATTGGAAATTTAAATCGAAAGATTACAATATTGTTTTTCATTCACAGAAATTAAACCACATCCAATTAGTTGTTAAGCACATATCTGTAGATTTTGATCACTTTTGCGGCTTCAAACATAACATTAGCAATAGTCTTCAAGTACCTTTTTAAAAGTCATTACAATTAAGGTCGTTAATTAACGAGAAAGAACTTGTTCGAAGGAGCAAAAATGAATAAGTGAAATAGATAAAAGAATAGATACAAGACATTATTAAATAATATAAAGTATTAAAGTACATTGCGACCCCACACTTATGATCATCCCTATACCCGCGTTATCCGTTATCCGTATACGTAATCTTTGGTAAAACTGCGCATTCGTTAACTTATCCTTGTATAGGCTATCAATTCAACAACAAAAGCTAATTACAGAGTTAATACGCAAATGGCTGTGCAGCAGTGAGCTGAATAACCAGTTTGGTACATTGATTATTGCTTTATTTCAGCTTCCCTGCATCCATTGGGAGTTGTTCACCAACATGGTTCGCCGCTAAAAACAACAACATCCGTTAGCAAGTCCTTCACGGTGCACTTGTGTCCTACATTCGGTGAAGACTCCTAACTATACACAACCAACTAAAGCCTTGGATTCCCAGGTGAGTAACGCGAATGTTCCCTTTCCCCCTTCGCTCAGGTGATGAAACCACCGCTGTCAAGTGCGTATTACACCTTGTCACTTGACGGTTGGAATCCGGCAGGCGAGTGAGGTGACGGGTCCTGAATTCGTTTACCAACGATGTCCTAATTACAGTACTGGCCATCAGGGAGATGACCAGGAACCGCCAAGAGCCCGAAATGTCAGGCAGTTTATTTTCTCTAGAGTCTAACACAGTCGGCTAGAAGAGGACTGGCAAAGCTCCCCTGGCCAACACAATCCCATAAAGCAATTTTCGTAGGGAAAAAAACCAAACGAATCGCAGCCTGTGGCAAAATGTGAATGGAAAAAACAAAACACACGTCCAGGATTATTTGCAAATGACAAACATTTTCATTTACATGTAAAAGAGGGCCGGGAGGTCATTTATCGGAATGGTACCATGCCACCATTAGCGTATACATAAAAACATAGCGAGGAAACAAATCGAAAGCGACAAATAAATTACACCATTTGGATATAGCCAGGTGCCTACAGAAAAAGATCGATTTACCGAGTAACAAAGAACAAATTGGCGTCGTCCATCGTGTTTTTGTTTGTTTGATTTAATTCAAGTTCAATATCAGCTGAATGATCTTAGCAGTTATCACAACCATGATGAAAATGGCTTCAAGTGTTTCCTTTTTTTTTATACCTCGACAATTAGGTCATAACAGGGCGAGGACTCGGTCATTACTGCGTGATAACGAACCGGGTTGGGAGATGACCATTGGTAATGGACCGAGCCGAAGGCGAGGTCCATTACCATTGCTCATCGCTTAACCCGGTACGTTATCACGCAGTGAATGACCGGGTCTCAATCACCCCGTTATTCCCTTTAATAAATACCTTTTTATTTAGGGAATAAACAGTGCATTTTCCTTCAATTTTTAAAAGCCGGTGCTTTTACAACAAAATAATGCCCCTTTACGTGATCGAGTCTCGACTAATCAGAAGCTATCAACTCTCCTAGGTATTTATTATTCACAGTTAACACTTGTACTTGGATCGTATCTTTTAGATGACTAATACTCTTTCTCCTTCGTTCTGAATGACATTACTCGGCTGTGACTTGATATTACACGAGTCAACGATAAGTGGCTGCAGCCGCCATACCATAGACTCGTGTGTATTACATCAAGCAGCATCCAAGTATTATATATCAGATATCTATCCAACCGGCAGGTTACAACCGGTTTCTAAAATGAGCTCATCAACGGGTCACTGCACAAATCAGCCCTATGTCAGAGTTTACGCATGACTTAGTCCATCAGTATAGGTTCTTGCGGGCAAACAATGAAACTAAACGGAACTTCAAAGTCGTTTGAGGAATGTAATCCGATAATCCCTTAACAATGGTGGCCTGTGGCATAGTGTGGATTCTATTGTATGCCTTGCTGGCGCTCTGAAGTTAATCTTGGGTAGTTGACTGGATTCTTAATAAATGTGTTTGATTACTTCCTAGGCACTTACTCTGGTAAGCATATAAGGCGATAATATGGGACGAAGAGAACCCCCCTCCTTTGTGGCGGTCATTGTACTTGCGGAATGTTGCGGTTTCTTTTGAGGTTTTTAGGGGGGCGCATTAGGTAACAATAGTCTAGGGAGTATATAGGTATTGGGGACTAAGGGGGGGGGGGGGGGGGGGGGGGTCGCTCGGTCCATGCAGCAATTGCTCCATGCTCGGTCCCATACTTTGCTGGGTATACAGGTAAGTGTGAAACTGTTTGATGTGACTCACGTAACTTATCGCGCTTATTACTCAGGTCTGGCGTGGGTAACCAACCCACCTAGACGGTTACTTTGGTAAGTATCCCATAAGGCCGTGCGAAAACATGGCTGCCACGTCCGGCGACGTGCCAGCGGTGGGAAATTCAAAGGGACTTTTGTATCGAATTATCTGGACGATGCGGCGACATGAATCCATTATGAGAACTTTCAAGAAAGGATAATATTATATTATTGCACTTGCCAGTGGCCGCGGCGTGTATTTACGTATGAACATCACTCGTTGAGTCGAGTGACCCAATTCGGGCGATTCACAATGCAGTGCGCCACCAAGCGTTTGACTCAAAAGAGCCACTTTTAAACTTTACGGTCGACTTCTTCCGTATATCATACTGTTGTGAAATATATATTCTTCATTGTTCACGCGAGTTACAACACAAACATCAATGTATCCGGAAGCGTCGTTGATTAAAATATTGTTATTTGCAGAAACAAATTAGAACTTTAATCGTGCGCGTCAAAAAAGACGTAAAAACTGATGAGTTCATGCAAAATGAATACCGTTTTTCAAACCGATGTCGACATTTCCCCATGATGCACTGCGGGTATAGCAGGATTTGCGCCTCCAACGGCAGCTTCTAGGTATTGTGAATCGCTCGAATTTCGGTCGTTTACTCTCACATACTGCGCATGTGCAACAGTTCCCCGATTTAGAGGCACGGGTGAGTAATCGAACACGCTAGAAAAGCCCATGGCCGGACTGAATGACCTTTTGTATATCGCAATATTCATGACGTAGGCAGTTATCCGCCGCTTACCCGCTGGTTGGATAGATATCGGGGGCCAATTTGCTAAGCTAAGCACACAAATTTGCTTAGCATGACAATTTGTCCTTGGCAAAAACAAGGTTACAGACCAAATTTTCACCTGATCTTTATTGTTCTGGATTGATAATCAGCTGTTTTTTTGCTTAGCATGAAAAACACGTATAATTTTGGCTGGTAATCTGTTTTTGTCTTACACAGGGGTGCTGCAAAAGGACACAGGTGTGGAATCAACAGACGAACTCGCAACCCTCATGCAAGACCGAATTACTTGGAAAAGCCATACTCGAGCCCGCCGCCTGTGTAGTAGTAGTAGTACATGTAGTAGTATAGTGATCTGTTTTTAATGAGCAAGACTTTTTGTTCTAAGCAAATTGTTTTGCTTAGCAGCTCTATGAAATTGGCCCCTGATCCCTAATTCGGATTTACCAGCCATTTTGACAAACAGACCTTGTGTGTATAAAAATAACACAATTTCGTACAGGCCAAGGCAACTAGTTTACCAGCTAAGTTTTAAAAACACGCATAGGCCTGTGCTTAAACAGGACTCTCGAATGTTAGTATTTTGGCCAACTTTCTAATGAAGGCCTAAGTGCAGTTACTGATGTGGTTCGTGTTTAAGAGAACATTTTGTTGTTACTCTTAAAGAGCCACTGAGAGGTGCTGCAGTTTATTAGATCCGCGTTGTGCCAAACATGGTAGAGTTATAGTGCTCATCTCATTACAGATGTCTGCAGTGTCTCGGTCGTATGGTTATGAATCATCACATATTATCGTCTGTTCACACAACAGTCCGTTCTAGGTCTCTCTAGCCTTCTGAGTGCAGCAAATAAACCAACGGTTGCTCTAGGGAACACTCGCGTCAAGTCCCAAGAGTTGCACGTCTTGACACGTGAACGCCCTAGTATTCCCTTTGTGCTTTGAAGTTCTCATTAACCAGGTCAGAATAAACAACTCTTCAAAGTGCATTTTGCACATCACACATTCAGGTATTATACTGGGCATTTATCGTATGTACAACGTCACCATATAGGCCTAAGTAAAATAGTTTCCTTCGCGCAAATGAATCATTTATGTACAATTACTCACATAATATTGTAGCATTTTAATTTATGTGAAAATTAGCTTTACATGTTCAACTTTCAACAGCCCTATTTGGCGTGACACCTCACACATCAATGTGTTTTGGAATCAGCAGGTTTTAGGATCGGGAAAAAACATTTCACCTCTCACTATAACAACCGCTAGGGTGTTATGTGTTTTTGACACCAAAAGTAATTTAGTAGGTTGACGTTAATTCAGTTGACACGACATTGCCGAAGGCGAAGGTCCTAACTTTCGTGAGAAACCTTGGAACATTCTGGCTTAAAAAAAAGCTTTGATATAACTTATGTTGCCCTACACTTGGTCGTAGCTTTTGCTTGAAGTAGGTCTAGAAATGCAACCCAATCGTAGGAATCAAGGCCATGATACTATCATGTTTGTATAACCAGATTCGGTCCAAGACCAGCATTATTATTTTTTGTCGTATTCAATTATTGAAAATATTTCTTCTCCAAATTAGATCTCCTTTCGTGTTCAAATGTTAAAATTATTTATAGAAAACTGTGACCGGATCCCGTCTGTATAATGTTTAGTAGGTTATTGTAACATTTGTACATTTTACTCATAATAATGTGTAATAAGTTACTTCTAGTAATTAGTCTGGTTCTCACTTTGTTTGTTTCTTGTGACTTTTTAAAAAGAAACTTGGCTAAAATTTGACTTTTTACAATTTCAATAATTGTAAGTGGTTAGCCTTGCATTTTTATTAAAATTGAAAACAATTTGACTTTTTAGATAAATGTTTAGATTTTGATTAAAATGTGCTAAAATGTGCTTTTTGGGGGGGAAATCTTCAAATTGTAAGGCGTTTGTCTTCTATTTTATATTATAATTTTTTTTAAAGTAAATTAAATCTGTAAGGGGTTAGCCTTACATTTGTATTACAATTGGCTAAAATGTGACTTTTATGACAAATTATCAATTGAAAATGGGTTAGCCTTTGATACTTTTTGATACTTTTGGAAAAAGGGGTTAGCGTTGCATTTTTATTATAATTAGCTTAATGTTGTTTTTTTTAAAACAAAACAAATTGGCTAAAATTGAGTTTTCTGAACAATTAACCATTGTAAGGGGTTAACCTTGCATTTATATTTAAAATGTGCTTAAATTGAGTTTTCTGAACAATTAACCATTGTAAGGGGTAAGCCTTGCATTTCTCTCTAAAATGTGCTAAAATTGAGTTTTCTGAACAATTAACCACTGTAAGGGGTTAGCCTTGCATTTATATCTAAAATGGGCTATAATTGAGTTTTCTGAACAATTAACAATTGTAAGGGGTTAGCCTTGCATTTATATCTGAAATGTGCTAGAATTAGGTTTTCTGAACAATTATCAAGTGTAAGGGGTTAGCCTTGCATTTCTATCTAAAATGTGCTTAAATTGAGTTTTCTGAACAATTAACCATTGTAAGGGGTTGGCCTTGCATTTATATCCAAAATGGGCTAAAATTGAGTTTTCTGAACAATTAACCATTGTAAGGGGTTAGCCTTGCATTTTTATCCAAAATGGGCTAAAATTTATTTTTCTGAACAATTAACCATTGTAAGGGGTTAGCCTAGCATTTATATCTGAAATGTGCTAAAATTGAGTTTTCTGAACAATTAACCATTGTAAGGGGTTAGCCTTGCATTTATATCTAAAATGGGCTAAAATTGAGTTTTCTGAACAATTAACAATTTTAAGGGCTTAGCCTTGCATTTATATCTGAAATGTGCTAGAATTAGGTTTTCTGAACAATTATCAAGTGTAAGGGGTTAGCCTTGCATTTCTATCTAAAATGTGCTTAAATTTAGTTTTCTGAACAATTAACCATTGTAAGGGGTTAGCCTTGCATTTCTATCTAAAATGTGCTAAAATTGAGTTTTCTGAACAATTAACAATTGTAAGGGGTTAGCCTTGCATTTTTATCTAAAATGGGCTAAAATTAAGTTTTCTGAACAATTAACAATTGTAAGGGGTTAGCCTTGCATTTATATCTGAAATGTGCTAAAATTAGGTTTTCTGAACAATTATCAAGTGTAAGGGGTTAGCCTAGCATTTCTATCTAAAATGTGCTTAAATTGAGTTTTCTGAACAATTAACAATTGTAAGGGGTTAGCCTTGCATTTATATCTGAAATGTGCTTAAATTGAGTTTTCTGAACAATTAACCATTGTAAGGGGTTAGCCTTGCATTTATATCTGAAATGTGCTAAAATTAGGTTTTCTGAACATTTAACCATTGTAAGGGGTTAGCCTTGCATTTTTATCCAAAATGGGCTAAAATTGAGTTTTCTGAACAATTAACCATTGTAAGGGGTTAGCCTTGCATTTATATCTAAAATGTACTAAAATTGAGTTTTCTGAACAATTAACAATTGTAAGGGGTTAGCCTTGCATTTTTATCTAAAATGGGCTAAAATTAAGTTTTCTGAACAATTAACAATTGTAAGGGGTTAGCCTTGCATTTATATCTGAAATGTGCTAAAATTAGGTTTTCTGAACAATTAACAATTGTAAGGGGTTAGCCTTGCATTTATATCTGAAATGTGCTTAAATTGAGTTTTCTGAACAATTAACAATTGTAAGGGGTTAGCCTTGCATTTATATCTGAAATGTGCTTAAATTGAGTTTTCTGAACAATTAACCATTGTAAGGGGTTAGCCTTGCATTTATATCTGAAATGTGCTAAAATTAGGTTTTCTGAACATTTAACCATTGTAAGGGGTTAGCCTTGCATTTTTATCCAAAATGGGCTAAAATTGAGTTTTTTGAACAATTAACCATTGTAAGGGGTTAGCCTTGCATTTATATCTAAAATGTACTAAAATTGAGTTTTCTGAACAATTAACAATTGTAAGGGGTTAGCCTTGCATTTTTATCTAAAATGGGCTAAAATTAAGTTTTCTGAACAATTAACAATTGTAAGGGGTTAGCCTTGCATTTATATCTGAAATGTGCTAAAATTAGGTTTTCTGAACAATTATCAAGTGTAAGGGGTTAGCCTAGCATTTCTATCTAAAATGTGCTTAAATTGAGTTTTCTGAACAATTAACAATTGTAAGGGGTTAGCCTTGCATTTATATCTGAAATGTGCTTAAATTGAGTTTTCTGAACAATTAACAATTGTAAGGGGTTAGCCTTGCATTTCTAAAATGGGCTAAAATTAGGTTTTCTGAACAATTAACCATTGTAAGGGGTTAGCCTTGCATTTATATCTAAAATGTGTTTAAATTGAGTTTTCTGAACAATTAATAATTGTAAGGGGTTAGCCTTGCATTTTTATTCAAAATGGGCTATAATTTGAGTTTTCTGAACAATTAACAATTTTAAGGGGTTGGCCTTGCATTTATATCTAAAATGTGCTTAAATTGAGTTTTCTGAACAATTAACCATTGTAAGGGGTTAGCCTTGCATTTATATCTGAAATGTGCTAAAATTAGGTTTTCTGAACAATTGTCAAGTGTAAGGGGTTAGCATTGCATTTCTATCTAAAATGTGCTTAAATTGAGTTTTCTGAACAATTAACAATTGTAAGGGGTTAGCCTTGCATTTTTATCCAAAATGGGCTAAAATTGAGTTTTCTGAACAATTAACCATTGTAAGGGGTTAGCCTTGCATTTATATCTAAAATGTGCTAAAATTGAGTTTTCTGAACAATTAACCATTGTAAGGGGTTAGCCTTGCATTTTTATCCAAAATGGGCTAAAATTAGGTTTTCTGAACAATTAACCATTGTAAGGGGTTAGCCTTGCATTTCTATCTAAAATGTGCTAAAATTGAGTTTTCTGAACAATTAACAATTGTAAGGGGTTAGCCTTGCATTTTTATCTAAAATGGGCTAAAATTAAGTTTTCTGAACAATTAACAATTGTAAGGGGTTAGCCTTGCATTTATATCTGAAATGTGCTAAAATTAGGTTTTCTGAACAATTATCAAGTGTAAGGGGTTAGCCTAGCATTTCTATCTAAAATGTGCTTAAATTGAGTTTTCTGAACAATTAACAATTGTAAGGGGTTAGCCTTGCATTTATATCTGAAATGTGCTTAAATTGAGTTTTCTGAACAATTAACAATTGTAAGGGGTTAGCCTTGCATTTATATCTAAAATGGGCTAAAATTAGGTTTTCTGAACAATTAACCATTGTAAGGGGTTAGCCTTGCATTTATATCTAAAATGTGTTTAAATTGAGTTTTCTGAACAATTAATAATTGTAAGGGGTTAGCCTTGCATTTATATCTAAAATGGGCTAAAATTAGGTTTTCTGAACAATTATCAAGTGTAAGGGGTTAGCCTTGCATTTATATCTAAAATGTGTTTAAATTGAGTTTTCTGAACAATTAATAATTGTAAGGGGTTAGCCTTGCATTTTTATCTGAAATGTGCTTAAATTGAGTTTTCTGAACAATTAACAATTGTAAGGGGTTAGCCTTGCATTTATATCTAAAATGTGCTTAAATTGAGTTTTCTGAACAATTAACCATTGTAAGGGGTTAGCCTTGCATTTATATCTGAAATGTGCTAAAATTAGGTTTTCTGAACAATTGTCAAGTGTAAGGGGTTAGCATTGCATTTCTATCTAAAATGTGCTTAAATTGAGTTTTCTGAACAATTAACAATTGTAAGGGGTTAGCCTTGCATTTTTATCTAAAATGGGCTAAAATTAAGTTTTCTGAACAATTAACAATTGTAAGGGGTTAGCCTTGCATTTATATCTGAAATGTGCTAAAATTAGGTTTTCTGAACAATTGTCAAGTGTAAGGGGTTAGCATTGCATTTTTATCTAAAATGTGCTAAAATTGAGTTTTCTGAACAATTAACAATTGTAAGGGGTTAGCCTTGCATTTTTATCCAAAATGGGCTAAAATTAAGTTTTCTGAACAATTAACCATTGTAAGGGGTTAGCCTTGCATTTCTATCTAAAATGTGCTAAAATTAGGTTTTCTGAACAATTAACCATTGTAAGGGGTTAGCCTTGCATTTATATCTAAAATGTGTTTAAATTGAGTTTTCTGAACAATTAATAATTGTAAGGGGTTAGCCTTGCATTTTTATCCAAAATGGGCTATAATTTGAGTTTTCTGAACAATTAACAATTTTAAGGGGTTGGCCTTGCATTTATATCTAAAATGTGCTTAAATTGAGTTTTCTGAACAATTAACAATTGTAAGGGGTTAGCCTTGCATTTATATCTAAAATGTGTTTAAATTGAGTTTTCTGAACAATTAATAATTGTAAGGGGTTAGCCTTGCATTTATATCTAAAATGTGTTTAAATTGAGTTTTCTGAACAATTAATAATTGTAAGGGGTTAGCCTTGCATTGATATCTAAAATGTGCTAAAATTGAGTTTTCTGAACAATTAACCATTGTAAGGGGTTAGCCTTGCATTTATATCTGAAATGTGCTAAAATTAAGTTTTCTGAACAATTAACAATTGTAAGGGGTTAGCCTTGCATTTATATCTAAAATGTGCTAAAATTTAGTTTTCTGAACAATTAACAATTGTAAGGGGTTAGCCTTGCATTTATATCTAAAATGTGCTAAAATTAAGTTTTCTGAACAATTAACAATTGTAAGGGGTTAGCCTTGCATTTTTATCCAAAATGGGCTAAAATTTAGTTTTCTGAACAATTAACAATTTTAAGGGGTTAGCCTTGCATTCATATCTGAAATGTGCTAAAATTAGGTTTTCTGAACAATTATCAAGTGTAAGGGGTTAGCCTTGCATTTATATCTAAAATGTGCTTAAATTGAGTTTTCTGAACAATTAACAATTGTAAGGGGTTAGCCTTGCATTTATATCTGAAATGTGCTTAAATTGAGTTTTCTGAACAATTAACAATTGTAAGGGGTTAGCCTTGCATTTATATTTAAAATGGGCTAAAATTAAGTTTTCTGAACAATTAACCATTGTAAGGGGTTAGCCTTGCATTTATATCTAAAATGTGTTTAAATTAAGTTTTCTGAACAATTAATAATTGTAAGGGGTTAGCCTTGCATTTTTATCTAAAATGGGCTATAATTTGAGTTTTCTGAACAATTAACAATTTTAAGGGGTTGGCCTTGCATTTATATTTGAAATGTGCTAAAATTAGGTTTTCTGAACAATTATCAAGTGTAAGGGGTTAGCCTTACATTTGTATTTATATTTGCAAAAATGTGACTTTGGGAGAAAAATTAATTAATTTGTAAGGTAAGCCTTGCATTTTTATCAAAATTGGCTAAAATGTTACTTTTTAGATACATCTTCAATTGAAAGGGGTTTTTAGTCATAGATTTAAAATATATATATATATATATATAAAATGTGACTCTTGGGAAAAATGTAACATTGCAAGAGGTTAACCTTTTATTTTTAATACAATTGGCTAAAATGTAACTTTTGGGAAGAAAATGTGGTAGTTTATTTTTTTGGGTGTTTGCAAATGTATATTACCAATTGATGCATGACTAATATAAACACAACACCAGTTAGGATGGAAGTCTTAAAACATCTGTCTCTGATAACCTTTATTTTGCGTTATTTCTCAAATGCTCTTTGACCGGGGCAGCTCAAAATTTTCATGTTTTGAACTACATAATGATACAATGATTATAACTTCATGAATTAATCAAATAGGTTAACTGCTTCTTATTCACATTATCAAATTTTACAAACACATTATTCCAATTAATTTATATACATGGTAACTATTTACAGTAAATAATTATATTCTAACTTAACAATACGCTGTGTTCATTTGCCACTAAACGTGCAAAATGTGATAACTAGTACATAAATTTACACTCATCTCAATTAACACAAAACGAATGAGGCTATATTTTCAGAGAAGTATTTAACCACCAGTGTGCAGCATGCACACACACAATACACCTAGAACGTATTGACACTCTTCTCTAGGTAACGTAGCAAGTCATGCCAATTCAATTATTCAATTAACGAAATTGGATCCCGAAACGAAACAATTGCTTTTAGAAATGCAGGTCGTGTTTGCGGGCTTTGTTTGTCCCGCTACCCTCTAAAACGACCTCAATAAATTATAATGCACACAAGTGGTCGAGTTTATTTGAATTGGACAGTCGGTTTATTTACAATTTAACCCTTAAACAGTTTAACCTCTTTAACATTTATTCGTTCCTAAAGTGTAAATATATTACTTTGTTTCATTTCAATTTCTTTTTTAGATTTACTTGTTTACCTGCAAGTTGAGACATCATAATTGTAGGTAAACAGTTTGTTTACAGATATTTCATAAGTTGGCAATAGGATTTCCTTCAGTGCATATTAAAAGTGAATGTTTGTATACATGTACAAGTTTTACTTAAGTTACTGTACGTTAAACAATAAATAGAAAACGGGTACTTAATTACAGGGGAAATACAATACAAAGGATTCCATTAACAACCATGAACATTGTAAACGTCACGCCTCATTAAAACATGGCTATACTGGTTTAAAACTGGATTAAGGACATCGTTTAAATTGATAAGTACAACATAACTCTATTATCCATATAGTGTTGTTACCTAAAAATGAACGGATTCATTTTTGGGGTGTAAAATTCCCCAAACACACAACTTTTATTTGACAGTTTTAGCTCCAACATTTAACGCCTAACAGCAGAACAAATAGGTACATCCTGACTAATTTATCATTTTAAAGATAGGCAGTGAATTTTAACATGCGATTCTTTTCATTATTTTGTTTCTGTTTGTTAACCAGTTCGCGCCGGGATTATTTTAACATCGCCGAGCCGACGGGCGGGATTATTTTTAACGAAACTCGATCCGAAGCGTGTTCAGGCCTATAGTGCTGGGTAGCACACCCACGCATTTCCGGCCTTGCGCGCTGCTGACATACATTTCCGAACTTGAACTTGGCGTATATATTCGTCATCCGTTTTGAATTTGGGGAAATTTTTGCGTTTATATTCGTCATCCGGCGCGAACTGGTTAAATTAACCACGCACTCAATTTTAGGGAAGTACTGCTATACAAACACATTCGTGACATTTCTTTCACACATTGTAAACATTAGGACGACACAGCAAACAAACGATGGAAACAAAATGTTGACAATAAGTCACTTTCGCGTCAGTCATCAGTATTAAATTAATGTCTTGTCCGTCTTGTGAGCTTTCTCTGCAGTTCATGTTCTTCCCTTTTTTCCTCGAATTAACGAGGCTCAAACGTTGGTACATTTTGAGATGTTAGCTACTACTAGTGCATCTTGATTCTAAATTCGATACCCTATGAATACCTGCGTGCACTAGCAACAACGCGTGCACTAGCAACAACGCGTGCACTAGCAACAACGCGTGCACTAGCAACAACGCGTGCACTAGCAACAACGCGTGCACTAGCAACAACGCGTGCACTAGCAACAACGCGTGCACTAGCAACAACGCGTGCACTAGCAACAACGCGGCACTAGCAACAACGCGTGCACTAGCAACAACGCGTGCACTAGCAACAACGCGTGCACTAGCAACAACGCGTGCACTAGCAACAACGCGTGCACTAGCAACAACGCTAGCAAATTGTATGAGCAAAATGCCCGAGAGCGAAATTCTAATTTGACAATAATTGGTCAGTGTAATATGGCTTATTATAAATCGAAAAAAAATTGTGTGAAACAAACGAAGGATGTCTCGTTGATTAATACAGTTACGTAACAGTTATTCATTGAATGTCATTACTCGGCCATTTCGTCGTTTGTTTGTCAGTATCGTTTTGTATGGGATTTACCAAACTTTAAGTTTTTTCTATCTTCGTTTTTCTCAGACTACAACGTCGTTTTTTATGGTCCCCATTAATTTAAGAAGAAAAAATTATCATATCTTATAGACCATGTTTTCACCATAATTTTAAACCATTTGAGATGGTTTAGAACTAGTCCGAATATGAAATAAGGTTCGGTAATCCGAGCATTTGATGTGATATTCTGAAGGTTCGTTAGTCCGAAGGATCGACATAAATCCGAACCGCATTGTCGATTCGGACTATCGAACCTTGTCTTTACGGACTATCAAGCCTTAGGATTATTTAACCTCATTATATTTTCGGACTAATGAACCCTTCGAATTAATAAACCCTTTGGACTATCGAACCTTCGGGACTATCGAACGACCCCCGTTTTATAGAACGATCGTTTTACGGATAGCTGGCATGCAGAACTTCAATACATAACTGAGTTTTCTTCATAAAAAGATAAAGACCAGATGAATAATTCTAGAACCAAAGTTGACGTTGATGAAGCCGACACAAGTGGTTAGTTTGGTGAAACCTAATAGTCTCTGTACCAAGAATGCCGAGGTGATGGAATACAATGTGCGTCATGTCATACATCAATTTTAGCATTTTGGTTTTGGCCTTTCGGTGCATGTAAGCTAAGCTCTTCTGTCGAAGTAGAACACACCAATAGAAGTATTTACTCATTGACTTAAATATATCGAACTATTACAATTAATTGATTGTATGCGTCATGATAGTTGACGTCTTTTACAAAGGCAATTTGGTATTACTTGAATCGTCTGTCGCGTCACACGCACTTGTCCAAGTCGAAGGTATTGAGAAACCAGAGTAGTCACAGTTTCACATTGAGTCATTGCACACTAAAACAAACAACTAGCGAGACGAACATGCCATGTCAAACACCAAGACAACTTGACGAAAAACAGTCAGTTCAGACAATGACAACAACATCACCACAATTAGCGTGACAGCGTAATAGTCGGCGTGACAGCATGACCACTGGCGTGACAGAATGACAGGTGGTGAAGTAAGCTAACGAGAGTAACAGACGATAGAAAAGCACACGGGCGTGCAGACACGCAATCCCTTAACCATTAACCAGTTCGCGCCTGGATTACTTTGACATTGACCGGGCCCAGCCGTGGGATTGGTTTTTTTTAACGAATCTCGATCAAGACAGGTTCGGTCCGACATCTGTGGGTAGCACACCATTATATTTCCGGCCTCGCTCGCTGCGAGCTGGTCTCGTATTTTCTTTTTACACCGCAGCTAAGGGTACATGTATATATAATGCGCTCTCGAGAGCAGACGACGAAGAGCTTTAGAAAACAAATGACGTCACAGTATACTTTAGTCAACGAGTCTACATTATACACAAGCATTTAAAAGAACGGCTGTCATCCACCTGTCACGGTAATCTAGTGGATAGTGGGTTGAGCTATATATCGAAAGGTCCCTGGTTCGAATCCACTTCGAATTCAAGGCAAAAGACAAAACACTATAGGTACCGTAAATCAGTACTTCGTAGTCTGCTTTCAAGAGTTGAAACGGCAGTGTATATTAAGAAACAATTCACTGCGGTGTAACAAAAATACGCTTTGCTCGTGACGTGTTTATCTGTCATCCGTTTTAGATTCCGGAAAAACTTTGCGTGTTTAATGTACTGTTAACGTTTAATGTTACAGAAATATCGATCTATACATTTGTAAGTAAAGGTTGGTTCAAACTTCACGCAAATGCAAATGCGAAGCCAATTTTATAACGTTAACAATTGAAGTTTTTTTGTGACGTTCTCCGTTACAAATTCGCTTCGCGTTGACATTCGTTTCAAGGATGAACCGGTCTTAATTATGCTCTATTCACCCACTGATAAAATTAATAATCCATGTACAAAGAAATGCTAATTAAACAGTAACATGGCGTCTCCGTTTGTACACGGTTGGCCTTCATTCCTTAATGCAGAGCATAATGAAATAGAAAGGTTGCATGAAAATATAATATAAGTTCCATGATTAATATGGAAATTAGTAGTTTCCGAAAAGAGCCGCTTTTCACTAACTCGTAATTGTCCACAATTTGTGCTAAATGAAGACATTGGCCTAATGGACGTCGTATATACCGCGCATAATAAAGGCCCATTAGACAATAACGGTGGTAACTTAAGCATGAATTACTAGCGAATTCCCGATATGGCGAGTCCCTTACTGCAATCCATCTGCACCAAATTGATCATTACCATTATCATTAAAGGTACTCTAACAATGAACTCTTTGATCTGCGCACTAAAACTGGATATACTGGAGGCCAAACTTGGAAAGTTTGCAAACGATCCCTTAAACTAATGCGCAATGTTAAACATCTTGGCTGCGAAACTCGTTCGTGCGAATCCCCGATGGATAGGTGGTGATAGGGTCCTGCTCTGAGTGCAATGTTCTTATAATTGGCGTTCCTGCCGTTCAAACGCGAAAACGAGTTTCACTTGTCAAGAACAGACCCCCCGAACAAAGCCGAGTTAGTTTGTACATGATAATTACAAACTATAGGCAATTTTTTATTTTCATACGGACATGGGCGTAGCACCTCGTGTCCCAAAAAGTTTATTCGGAATGTTTCCTCTTATGAATCAGTGGTGGTGGCCCTACTGTTTAGCATTAAACACAACTTTCTTCACCTTTGCTGTTGAGCCGAATCTTAGGATCACAGGTAGACTTCAAGCTGTAAAGCATCATCCCTCGAATTCGTCCCGTGACTGCCAATTCCCGAATCGGCCACGCTGGTTTTTTTGACCCGGTCCACGTTGACCTCCCCAAGCTCCAAACCTTCGCTTTCCTTGCCCGACCTGAGCACTGAGTTCTTGTGGAAGCCCACGTGTCTTCCTGTGGCTTCGTTCATGATCTTCGGGTTGTCTGTGATGTTGGGCAGCAAGGGATCGCTAGGAGTGGATTCCTCCTCGAGTCTGTCTATTGTAAACCCTTCTTGGTTTGTTCTTTGCAGGCTGTCCGTCATAGGTGCCCTCCGGTTGCTGTTCTGCGACACATCGCACAAGTAGCACCCGTCTTTGTCGGATCCAGGATCCGAGGCGCCCAGGATACGCTCCAATGAGCCGTACGTATCCGATTCTGGACACGAGATCTGCCGATTGTTTGTAGACACTCTGTTGATTGTTTCTGGTGTGGACGGTGGGAAGCAGGGCAGGTCGACGGCGTTAGGACCGTGACTGGGACTCTTCTGCGTCTGTAACACCCCAACGTTCTCGGTGGAGTCCGATTGGTCATCTAACGGAGCAGTTCTTTGGTATGATGGGTCTTGGCCGACTACCCAGTAGGTAAGAAGCTCCCCTTTGCCTTTCATGGCAACGAGTCCGCGCTCTTCTAGGTCGTATCCTTTAAGGCTGACTAAATTATCACGGCAGTGACTGCTACAGTGGATTTTCAGAGCTGAAAACCAAACCGAAATACTTAAGTATAAATTATAAATGTCTTTCTGTTTGAAGTTTATTAACTCCTTGTAAAAGTCTTAGATGCAGTTAAAGATCAAAAATGGAAAGTCGGTCAATGGAAGAATAATTGTATCATTTACAGATGATCATGTTTAATCTCGGCACAGGAAGTAAAACGAAAACGCAGCGATAACTTTAAGCACCTCAGATTATAAATCACGTAGTATCTATAGGCCTACGCGCATTGATAATCTGTCCAGTTTTTGAGGCACGCAAGAGAGGCAATTGCTAGAAATAACAAGAAATATTTTTCACCATTTGAAAAATAAATGGGAACTCTAATGACCCAATTATTACCCCAATGAGAAGAAAACTGACAGAAATACATGTACCAGTATGCTATTCCAGACCAGAGTATGCATCACTGAGTATAACATATCAATTCATCAACGATCAATCACTGATATACCAGGCCTGGTCTAAGCAAGCCCATTGCCCTAGTTGCCATTTAGCATAAACTTACGCTGGCCATTGGATTCCATTCTAGAGGCTGTGTTCACTGTGTCACCGAAGAGACAGTACCGAGGCATCGCTAGCCCAACAACTCCAGCCACGACGGGACCTATACAACGGAAAGACAAATAGTTGCCTAGTATCCACATATCATACGAAGCAAGATATGGGGCAGAGAGAACCCATGCCTTTATTTTATGTTGGTCATTGTGTTGAATTCTTATCAGTTATCCAGGGGATGCGTTTATAGGGTCTAGGGACAAACAAGTGGTCTGCTCTGCCTTACAGCAGATGGGTAGAAGTATCCAACGATGTTTAATGTCTTATATTATTTTGAAGGTTGTATTCTCCAGATGCCATGTGTTTTGAATGGCTATTTCCTGGTTAATAAGAGATACACAGCACGATGTGGTGTACCCCCTCTTGTCCCTATACGCTGTTCACACTCCAGACTATTGGTAGGTAACACCACCCCTCCAGAACCTCCAGATATCTGAGAAAGGGAAGTCAGGTTGGCGCAGCTGTACTTTCCCCGCCTTCCACCGGTGTGACCCAGGTTTGAATCTCGCCTGGGCCAATAATGTGGATGGGATTTTCAGTCCTTACCTGATTCCGTGGGTTTCTCCAGAATATTTTTCTGGGGTTTTCCTCCCACATCTAAAACTGTAACTTCTTCACATTGTCTTATCTCACTCTCCATCCTGTAATTGGCGCTCGTGCGATGTTGGATGTTAAAAAAAACAAAAAAACTAACAATTCCTGGGATTCCGGGAACACAATGGACCAACAGAAGTAGGGAGTTCCTCTTCCCAATCTCTTGCTTTATGTATTAAAATGTCGCAAATATTAAAGTGTGCCGTGTAAATATTTCGCAGCTTTGAAATTGTTCGTTTTCAGTTACCTAATACGAAACTGCTACATCATCAGTTACATTAGGCGCTAGGAAATAGTTTGTGTAATCGTGCCCTGAAGAAATCGTCTTCAAAACTCATACTAGATTCAAATGACATGGGAAAGCCGTCTTCTGGTTTATTTCTCCTAATTTTGTATTTCGGCAATTTTAACTGATTGACGAGGTCTTCGTATCTCAATTTGGAACTACATGTCCCTCGATGCATTTGTTCACACCACCCAAGCTCTAGAATATTACCCACGTTCGTCCCTGTGGATTTCAACAATCTTCGGAAGTCGCTTTGGCACTCCGACCTCATCCATCACTTATCCGTATCCATATCCATATCCACTATAATCCCACTTACAAAGCCTCAACGCGGTCTTCCCCACCCTCTACTACATTCTAGTCTAATAAATCATCTCTGGTATCTTTTGCATATTTTTATACCCCGAGAGAAAGAGAGAGAGAGAGTAAGAGAAAGAGATAAAGAAGACTATTTTACCCGAGTGGATTCCGACTCGGAGTTTGAGCATTTCATCCGGCTTGTGCCTCATGTGGAATTCCTTAACCGCGGCCAGGAGATGTAGAGCCGTTGAGGCAATCTCCCCGGCGTGTCGGATGCCGTTCCTGATAGGTAACCCAGACACCAACATGTAGGCGTCCCCGATAGTCTCCACCTTGTACACATCATAGTAGCTGATGATAGCATCAAATAGGGTATACAGATCGTTCAGCATGTCCACCACCTAAATGTCAAAACACAGACATTTCATCACAAAATGCTAAAAACGAACAAATGACCGATCTTATACTTCCTGCGATTCTGTTGTTTGTATCTATCTTTAGTTTACTATTTTTGTAAACGAGCCTTTGTGCTCATGTTACAATCCTTAATAATGAGGTGAAACAAGTACATGTAGCACTTTAAAAAAATATTCTCCACTTTTTGAAAGCTTAAATTTTCATGTTTAAAAATGTTTCCGTAAGCTCATAATAAGATTTTTTATATATATTTATTCAGCAGCAGCACCTGATTTTCCGGTAAAAGAACCCGCTGCAGTAATGCCCAAGGAGGTGTTTGTGGTCGTATATTGCCTGTCTCCATTTAAATTATGTGTAAAGTTGACACGTTCTGCATTAACAAGAAAATGAACAGTGAGAACTACTAATGTATCTCTTAGTGTTAAACACAAAGTGTTTTCATCAAAAGCCACTATTTACAATTTACTCACTCATTCCGTCTGTTTTTTTCGTTCAATTTTAGGCGTGACTCAGGAACACTTTAATACTCCACGTTCATTAATTTTCCCAATTAAAATGCGTCAGTGACCTGTATCGTCCTTGCACCACCACTCCTTTTAATTAAAAAGCAATCTCGGTTGTTTTTGTGGATGGTGGAATCGTTTAGCAACCCCGACTCGTCACCGCACAGAGAACGTCTCCCCTTCAAACTGACGACTATGATACTTAAACTCTCTGGAAATGAACTTAGTAGTTAGTAGTTATTGGAAGGTTTGATGCGTGTCAGACGCCAGATCGGGTAGAGTAATCTTGTAGAGCTCAGGCACGCTAGCCATAACAGATCACCGCATTGTGCAGTGTTCCCTTTTCCAACTGTTTTCTCAAAAAGACCTGCCTTCATTACTAGTGACTTTTTTCGCTGCAAGATTATTGCTCATACCACCCAAAGTATCAACGAGAGACGCATTTAAGATCCGTGTTTATCGCTGGACTGTGATATTAACATCCATCTATATAAAGACATTGAGAATTAATAGAAACTAATAAAACGGGACTAAACAGCAATAAAAGGTCATGTGCGGTATTTGGGGTATAATTAAATATCTAAAATGGATCTGTTTTGAGCATTAACCAGTTCGCGCCGGGATTATTTTTACATCGCCGAGCCGACGGGCGGGATTATTTTTAACGAAACTCGATCCGAAGCGTGTTCAGGCCGATAGTGCTGGGTAGCACACCCACGCATTTCCGGCCTTGCGCGCTGCTGACATACATTTCCGAACTTGAACTTGGCGTATTTATTCGTCATCCGTTTTGAATTTGGGAAAATTTTTGCGTTTATATACGTCATCCGGCGCGAACTGGTTAAAATAACCCGATACTTGAAATGGAGACTTGCCATTGTGATAACGACAACTGGTTTGATGCCCTAATGTAGATGACCATAACCAGATTGATGGCTTATATCACTTGGTACGTCATTTCAATGTATGCGTAAAATAAATTACCTCTGTGTAGACGGTGCACCAAATCTTAGATGTTTAGTATTATCTTTGGTATAGTATTTTGATATTAAATGACATCCTAGGATATTTTTTTTATTGGGAACTAGAAAAGGGCTGATATGGTTGAACTAAACCTTGAATAGAAAAAAAGTGAGTTGTATATAAAATGTCTCGAACATCACGGGACTGCTCAAGAATAATTACCATATTTTATACTACCGTATACAAAAATAGTAATATTTGTCAAAGAACTTTTCTTCAGCTAGGCCTCCCTAACTATTCAAACCAGAGGTTTGATCACAGGGGTTTATTGTACATGCCAACGACGACACGCATAACGTGTAAGGTCTTTATGAGCCATTCGTATGTAACTGGAACGGAACATTTTAAAACGTTTGGAGTCTGCCGAGTGCCGACAACCTCCTCAGATGTTATTTTAGCTTGATTCCTTGCTTGATTGTTTTACTAGAACACAGTAGTGGTTGGTTGTTCTATTATAGTGCCGCCTAGCGGTGGCTCACTGGCTGTGGCAATTTCGTGATTTCTTGTCTGTACTTGCCGACAAATATTATGTCACCAAGGCAGATTGTCAGAGATTAATTGTGTTGTAGTTGAGATATTTGGAGTGTCAAGAGTTGCTACTGGGGGAAGCATGAACACCAAGCAAATGGGAGCTTAAGCAAATAAATACAAGTTTTTGTATATATATTGTCGTTTCCATTTTAAGGTATTCGACGATTCATATCATTCTCTTCATTATACAATGTTTTGTTAATAATCTGCCCCTTTTTTCCCCCTCAGTTTATTAAAAGTAGGATACACCATTCGTAATTGCTTGAATTGTCATCAATTGGTGGGTTGTATCTTATAGTAAATATCGTTTATCTGACCTGTCCGAAGTTTTACAATCATGGATGCTGAGAAAAGCAAGAAAAACGGCGTTGGCCGTCCGGTTATACAATTCAATTTCTCGTAACAATTACAGGATATTTAGCGCAATCATTTTGCTGGATGCCTACAATCATTATTTACTTTCGAATAAGATATTTTTTTTTTAAGTAATAGTAAACTAATAATCGAGTTTAATTTGGAAATACACACGGTCAGGTGGAAAGCAAGAATCACATCCCCATGGTACTAATAGACGAATTTCAAACTGGCGCTAAAACCGAACCCTCAGTGCTGCATTATGTTGTTAAGGGTCTTGGCGTTGGAGGTGTACTTGTCTGTTTTTGTTGTGGGTCACCCTGTATAGTCACCCTCGAGTAAATTATCTTTAACCACACACTAACCAAAAGTGGCACAAGTTAATCCAATTGATATATTGGCACATTCGTTACATGTCAAATGTCTATTTATCCGGCCCACCCACCCAACCCCTCAATGAGGAAAAACCATTTACAAAACGATCATCCCACATACCTGACCTCATTATTTTTTTATTCGTTTCAAAGAAGAGAGAACAAATTCATTAGCCGCACAAGGGTGTAGCAGTGAAGCGAAACCAGCAACAGCTATATATCTATCAAGAAGGCGGCGCTTGGGGGCTTATGGAAAAGTGATCGGGGCGGCATTACAAAGGCCCAAGCCATCATTACGACATCCGTAGATGTGGCTTCAATTCATCATGCCCTACTGCTAATGATTTCTGGAAAACCCAATGTGATAAATATCCCGTGCTTATTCGAACTGGATGGCTTATTTGGTTGAACACGAACTCTTTTATTTTACATGGATCGCAGGGAAACTGCGCAAATACTGCTGGAGCAATTATTGTGGAGGCGTGTTTCTTGAGCCGTTACAATGACGGAAGAGTATCTGGCCAGCTCAGACATTTTCTTCTCCGTAATTATGATACGACCTGACCTTTGTATCTGTTTGCGCAGAGCATGGACGCGTCAATGTCGATGCTGGACGCGGGTTAAAAGCATTCCATAGATTTATGGTACCTGGTTCACCCAAACCATCAATCAAAATCATGGGTAAATGTACACAGAATTGCAAGGGTGCTCGGCCGCCGAAATTGAATTAATTTACCAATATTTATCCAACATTACAAATGCATTAGTTTAGCCTTCAAAGGCCGAGATGGAGAATTGCGCATCGTTAATGCCGTTGTAATTTCATGCTTTGGTAATGACTGAAGCAAATTCTTTCATACAAATGTACCGTTAGTATTCAACTGATTCCGATAACAGGTAAAGATTGTATACACCATTGGCAAGTGCCTTGAATTATTGGGGTCGGGGGTTGTATTTTATAGTAAATATCGTTTGACTGACCTGTTCGAAATTTTACAATCATGCATGACGAGAACAAAAAGCAAGAAAAACCGCGTTCGTTTTACCGTCGGGCAGTTGTTTATATTTTTGTTATTTTTGTCACGAAGTCTGATATGTTATATCTATTTTAGTTATGCCAACTGACAGAAAGATAAAGATAGCGAAATATCTTTAAAACTGTAATCCGTAGACGAATTCATTAGCCATGATTACGGAACCAGAACCTATACGAACTTGCAATCCGTATACGGATTTGTAGCGCGTTATTCCGTATTCCTAATACGTATACAAGGATTTATTACGAAACCGTAATTTGTTACGGGGGGGGGGGGGGGGGGGGGGGGTTGATAATCGCAGTTGATAATTTGATTTGCAGTATAGGATATTAACGTATTCGCAGTAGGATGTTTACGTATCCACAGTAGGATGTTTACGTATTAGCAGTAGGATAGATACGTATTAGCAGTAGGATAGTTACGTATTAGCAGTAGGATAGTTACGTATTCGCGGTAGAATATTTACGTATTTGCAGTTTCTTTCTGTGGCTTTGTAATTTGTTTTTATTGCTACTTTGTACAGGCTACTGTACTCTTCGCCTGGCGGCTTAAGAAACAGAATCGTGCTTTTATTTTCAAAAGTGTCAACACGAACTTTGGTAATAACCTACAATCTCAGCAGTTAATTAGCTTCACCATGTCCGGGGACAGCAAGCCGAGAGCTAATCAAGCGAGTAATGAATAAGGAATAATAATATCTTGACGTCTTTGCGATTGGCCGACGAACACAACACGATGATCTACTCAATTATGTATAACGTCATTAATTTCAGCTACAATAGAATAAAGGAAATCGGTAGTAATTTAATGACGATTTATTAGTCCTGTTATTAATTTTGACATGTTCACACCACAAGCCCTAGAAAAGGACATGACAAAATTACTAGACTGTTACATGTTGGAATAAAACAGTGAAAACGAACGGAAAGTGAGAAATGAATAAAGATATTACATGCAAAAACAAATGCCAAAACATCAAAATAACGATGTTCATAACTGCAAAAAAAGAACCTCTCAAGCGTTCAATGGGGGAAAACAGTAAATTGCTAGAGATGTAAACTAAATTATGTACAAAATAAATTTTAAAATTGTCTAAAAAAAAACTAAGAAATCTGTTTAACCAAACGGATTAATACGTATATGATATTAAAACGCGCATTGACAACCATGTTAGGATTAAGATAAATTAAGTAATTCATACAATATACCCGCCGATAGAGACTAGGAGCAGATACAATTGTAAAGTCTCGTGTATTTTTGCTTCGGTGACACCGTCCTTTAGTGGGTACCAAATACAAAATAAAAAACACCGACAAATATTCTAATCGTCATATTTTTTAAACAATAATATTGTGCCACCTATAGTTGCCGAATCACCGTAAATTCAGTTGGACACAAATCATTCACAAACAAACACGCGGTCCCTGGCACGAAAATAAACAGGTGATGTCGGTTAATCCTTCCTGCGAGATATTTTACCACAAAATCATCGTGTGTGTGTGTGTTTGTTATTCCCGAACCAATCGTTTTAACAAAACACAAAAGGTCGAATTAATTTTTTATCATTTTCGAAGAACCCCTCCGACGTCAGATAATTAAGGTCCCCCCTAACGTTCCTTTGGCAGTGTTTTCGTTTTTGACTTGTGCTCGTGCTTCGAAAAAAATATATGTTTTTGTTTGGTGATACTTTCAGCATTGGCTGAATGATATATCTGTGAATATGTCTAAGAGTTATGATTTGTGTAAAGCCCCAACGATCTTTGCTCAAATAATCTTTCTGACTATTTGTTTTGGTAAGGTAATATACGGTTAAGTGTAAATCTTCATTCCTATAATATTATTGTTAACACTCGGACATTTCCTCCTTTAGTTTTTATTAACTCAGTATACCCTCGTGGCCTGGAGCATTGAATTTGTAACCTGTATAGGTAAAGCTGCAGGTTGTGGGTTCGAGTCCTGTCTGGGACTAAGGTACGTGTGCCCTTGGTCAAGGCACTTTGTAACTCATTGCTTCTCTCTACCTAGGATTAATCGGGTACCTATGAGGGCAGAAATGGTTATTGTGGTAGAATTAGCTGCTTTGTGCCGAAATGGCTGCATCAGCTGTATAGTTCCTGGGGAGCTGATATGGTATTTGGAATTTGCTATTTTCATAATTCACCCATTTCATATTTGAGCAGGTTCAACCTATATTCGCTTATCATAGTGAGATTATTCCTATTGCAGAACTTACAGTATTGCAAGTTGGTTGTTGCAAGTTCCAGCACTATACCATAACATGACAAGAAGAGGACGTTTATTTTAGGTGCAAGCAAACTCAAGAGGGCGCTTTAGCACATAGCACTACCCTAACCATAACTCGAACTCCACCCACAAAGCCGAAGGACGCAATCGTTTTGGTTGCTCTCGAACAAGTCTAAAAGGCTGCGAGGCATCATGGTCCAAAAACCCCATCCACGCCGAAGTGTTAAGATGCACCAATAGCCCCTAGCACGTCTCCAGTGGTTCTTCGAATTAGAAGGCTTGCTCGTGAATATTCTAATTTTAATGACCAAATTTTGCAAATTGACTGCAATTCAATATGTTGATGAAATGGATATGCAACCCAATCTCGTCTATTTATAGCAACCTGCTCCTGCAAACATGCAAAACGAGACTCATCATCATCATCATCATCATCATCATCATGATGTCAACCTCAGTCAACCAGGGGCAATATCCTCACAAACAACCATGTAAGATGGAAAGATCATCTTGAAGCACACTCCCGCATACGTGATTATCCCTCAGGAGACAATTTAAGTCGGAGACGCTAATACACGACCTGGCGAAGGATGAACTCAATTAACTAAGGCGGGAACACCCGACACTCGGCCTTATAATTAATCCTCATTGTTCGCCGTCAATATTGGCCGGTTAAAAACATTTTAAACTATACAAAAATGGTTTAAAGTAATCTATTTCCAACCGGCATCATTCCATATAATTATTCCTGTGTTAATATAAAACATTTAGGGAGATGTTTCGTAATATAATTCCTCTGTAACATTTTGCATTGACTTCTGTCCGTGTGTGTTAGTACCTCATTGTGTTCGTATATTGGTCATACTTTTATCTAACACATCCAACATAATATGAGCAAATAATATGTATGTATGTCTGTCTGTCTGCATTTTATTCGGGTATCGGCGGCCTGACAGCAATCATATTTGGCACGGGTACCAGCAGGGATCATGAGCAGGCAGTGACAGGGCTGTAATTTTTTTTATTACGTAATAAGGAGCGGTTAAATGGCAAAAGCAAAGGACTAATTAGTGATAACCCGTACAGATCCGAACAAGGATAGGTTATATCGCTGGAGGGCGCTGTTCTTTTCACGCGTGGTATTACACTTTCCAATTTGATCATTGTAATAATCCGCCCGTTGCAAACAGGTACATTAAAACGGGCCCTGCATTAGTGTACGTGTAACTGCCTCGGTTCCGTGCCCACTGAGAACCATTACTTTGACCACTCGTTTTCATTTTGCGAGTTTTGATTGGAAACTTTGATTTGTTTGTACAAACATTTACGAAAACATAAATCGGGTTGATACGACTGACAAATCTCGACATTTCACTATTGCGGGCAACGTTTACGACCAATGTGTTTGAGGGATGCTTGATTCGTTGCCTGTTGTGTTAAAAAAATTACATTTAAGAAAAAATAGTGTTAAGGCTTGACTGGTGAAAAAAGGATACCAACTTAATTGTCACTTTTACCAACATTTACTTTTGTTGAAACATATACCTTCGTATAAAAATCCCACATGTTTTAACACTAGTACGCCCAAAACTATGAATTGGTTATAGCAAAATAAAGTAATTTCTTACCTGCAATGGCGAGCTTCTTGACGATAGGTCAGTAAACCCAACTATGTCGCTGAAGAATATGGTGACACTATCGAAAGACTCCGGAACGACTTGCATACCTCGCTTGAGTTGATTAGCAACTGCCCTGAAATGGGAATAACAAAAACAGACCAATAAATACAATTTCATCCTATTAATACTACAGTCACGGCAATAATCGGGGACATCTAACAAAGACATTTAACATGCATCTGACTAAGGATCGCGAAGTCCGCGTTTCAAGTCGGCCTCTGTTCACCCAGCGTATAGGTAGCACTCCGGTGCGGTAAATAAAATGGTAGCCTATTCGAAGACAGGTGTGACGCTCCGTCTTAACAATTTATCTCTCTTGTTTAGCGCTTTTAAAAGGGGGTACCGCTGTTGGTTTTAAGCGACATAAGGTTGTGCGCATGCGCCACTTTTACATCTAGGTCCAACAAACCTTCTCTTATTTATTTTTAAGAAAATTCAAATCAATGAGCCCCTTGATAATTTCATTTAATTGTAACCATAATATAATCTGACGCCCTTCGTGAACGGCTTACCATAGCCAGTGCAACATTAAACAATGCATGTATTTGTTAATTATTAATCATTCAATTCAATTAAACTCTTAAATTCGATTAGACCTGGAGCCCCAGGCTCACCCAATAGTGAATATTTCATACCAAGCTCTCTATGAGACCTAAAAAGTATTATAATCTACGTCTTTGAAGAGCAAAAAGGCCAAAACTAAGACGAGAATCTCAAACTGTGTAAGTCTTCTTACTTGGGAAGCATCCTGTTGAGTAGATTATCGGTCTTCTTTTTCTCTTCCACGAGCTGGTGTGTCCGGTCTTCCACTATCTCCTCCAGATTGTTTGCATATTTCTCCATGATGGCCATCATGTTATCCAGAATATCGGACTTCCTGCACGTAAGCCAAATACCACGCGGGTAACCTTCTGCTTGCCTAGCTAGATAACAAACTCATTAATCAGTGTGCCTTGTCAACAAGCACTCAATCTTAACAGACAAAGTACCGGATAGAATTTGTTGTCGATATTTTAGTGCACCAAAAGAAGAAGAAAAAAACCACCAATCTCCATAGGGAAGATTGATTGAATGAAGGTGGCCATCCAGCACTTTTAGTCTGAAAAACGGTATCTATTATCTTTTTGCTGGAAATACCCTGAACATTGTTTCCTAAAATAACAACTCAAGAATCTGAATTGCAAAAGGCCATCGTACTGTGCGTGGGTCGATCAATTGATGAACATTGATGGGTTTAGGTAACTTAGCCGACCCATTAAACAAATATAGATCTACCTTTGAAATAAATATTGTATCGCCTCTTACTCTTCTGTCTCAGTTAATGAATTGAATGAAATAAATTGAAGAGATGACGCCCCCACGGGATGTTGTCTCGTCAGTGGTGGCGCTGTCTGCTAAAACGGTCATATGAAAGATATCGCGGCAGGCTCACTGCTATAATTATTATACACAATAATGTTTAATTATGCGTATATTATTTTAAAAGGGCGGTATTTCCCGAAGGTGTTCAAAGTAAATGCGAGTATCAACTACGACAGCGGAAAAAATACAAAGGTAATGGAATGACAAACTAGATAATTCAAAAATAACCTTTCAGCACTAGCACTTAAAATCGTGATTTTACCCAAACCCTGTCTACTCGCTGTATCACAGACCTTCACCAAAACGAACCGGCTGTCATTCGTAAACGCAACAAAATGTTAAACCAATCCAGCAGCCACACTGGTATTTATGATATGACATTGTCCTTAGTTAGTAGCGCTCTTAAATTTAAGATGTCCGTGCAGCCGTTAACACCTTACTGCCCAAAGAAGCATCGAGGTCGCGTGCAAGCAACCATGTTATGACAACTAAATGTGATATCTGCTTTAATCTGTTGGGATCGAATTCTCACATGCCACTGTGGAGGGGTTTGAGTTTGACCCTGACGGTCTTAAAGTCTGGTCTCTGGTCTGGTACTTCATGCCAACACTCCTGCATGGTCGTCAGCAGACACTCGTGGCAATCCTCTACCTCCATCACGTTAGGTCGGAATGGTATGGTGGGATCGAGTGGGTACTTCACCTTGTCAATTATCTCTGCATTTAATGATAAAGTAAAAATGTGTCAACTTAACATCGCTCTTAGATGATTCTACAACAGGTTTAACCCTAACCATCCCAAGGCCTCAAAATACAACTGCATGGTTTGTTGGAATGTGTTGGAGTAGGCACTGGACTAGTAAACTGATTATGTTTTACGTGGAGTCGGGCATACCACTATAATCCGCGTACAACAAATTGGATGTAAAGTTTACCAAAATGGGGTTGGAATTTGGCAGGATGGGAAAGGTTCCCAGTAAATCACTCTATAGTGGTTAGATCATTTGTACATGAATTTTTTAACAGTTGAACGTGCAGTAAGCTTTTCACCCGAAGCCTACTCTTCCAGCCTTTTTTAATGCTGCTTGAAATGATGACGTTAATCCCAGCCGTCGTTCGTTTCCCTAAACATCTCATTATTTTTTCCACAAAATGGTGTCAGAAGTGGGATAAGTACTGTTCACTCAGAAGCACCTTAAAGAGCATTCAGACATTGCAATCTACAACAGTGCAGACACGGCAAGCTAGACATTATTTTTAGTTTAAATTTGCCTAAAGATATAGGCCTACTTTAATCAGACGAGAAGTACATTCAGCCATATGTTAGGGGCCACGCCGTGGGTTTTTGTGCTTTTTTAAGGTCTTGAAATTGTTATTCAAGAAAGATAAAATAAGTTTGTTACGACATCTTGACAATGTTTTTAAATATTATTTTTTGCTTCAGCGGCACTGAAACGGCTTTAGTTCAAGTGACATGAAAGTAGAACGCTAATGCGACTGAGGCTAGACGAGGACTTTGTAAGCGTCTTATTTCATCGTGGTCCTGTGACAAGATTTGCCGACAAGATCCGATCACTACACCTCCTAACCGAGATAAATCACCTTCCAAGTTTAGTTGAAGAAACCCCCTGAAAAGGAATAGCCGCTGTTCTGCGACAGGTTGCTAATAGGATTTAAGGAAGGCTTCATCCTTTAAGTGAATTTAAGAGTATTTATCTTTTGCGACGCGCAAAGACCTTCGGGTCACTTTTGTATCAGTTTTGGCCATTGGGAGTAGGGACCTCTATCCAGTCCCTCAGATGGCCGATCACCTTTCGTAATCCGGTGGATCATATCGCCTAGTAGTTTCAGGCTGTAAATCAGTTCTGGTTAACAAAGATTTAGAGCGTGTGGGAAGATTAAACGGAAATGCTGTTGGGCTTCCATTTCATGAGAAGCTCATGTTTTTTAAATGAGGTGAACGACACTGGGTTGACATAAGGTGAAACCTGCATGTTGTATAGTGGCTAAGGGCACATTTTTCTCGATGGACTGTTCGCGGGCTTGCAAATACATGTAGATAACTATCTCATGTTTCTACCTAGTAAGTCTGTTCCTATTTGGTTCCTATATATTAACTCTAACGCCCTAGGCATTCATTTCGGCTGCAGTACACTGTACTACAAAATACGACACAGTTCTTATAGGCGAGTGTAGTAATAGTATACTGCACACTGTAGTTCACTTTAAGTAGTATTTTGTAGTTAGGTGATGTTAGGGTTAAAGGCATCGCACAGCATTGGTTTTTGGCCATCCATATTTTCTGTGAATAAAGATGTAGTAAAATCCCCTTGAAAAGTTTCAGCCTAATTGGATGGTCATTTCATGTCCAAGAAAAAAGCGATTTCTCATCGGCATCAGCGGATCAATTCTCGTCTCATTAATTGTTTTACAAATTTTTCAATGACAACTATTGGGCAAAACTATTCCATGGGAAGTTTTCTAACATCATCATGTTTATACCGTGCAAGTTATTTGTAAATTTGTGAACATCTATGGTTTTCGAGATTCCCAAAAGTGAGCAGGGCCTTATTGCGGATAAAGTCAGTGATCACTTTGAAGCAAAACAAAAAATGAAAGGCATCTGTTTTTCTACAGATATACATTTATAACCAAGTAATACATAACAAAATAACTTCCTATCAACTTGATGTTTGAGGTAAGTTTTCACGTAATTATAATTTGAAGAAAGTACCGGTTCCAACTAGCAATAGAGTAAGCCTTCAATGCTATGCTACATACCTTTGGGCGTGAGGGCACAGTTTCCAAAAGGTCCACTTCTGTGCACTAACTCGTATAGAATAATTCCAAATGAATATATATCTCCCTTCTGTGTGCCTTCCGGTGATGCGTGTGTGTATCTCAACAGTTCGGGAGCTTTCCATAAAAAGTCTGAAAGTAAACAAAATACAAATAAATAAGATTCATACCAAGGAAAACGAACCAATGTAAAAAGAAAGAAAACATAGTATTTGTTTTTCTTTCTTGATTTAACTTTAGCCATTCAGTGCAATCCTAATGAATATAAGACAATAGCAATTACAGTTTCAGAACAATATTCTGAGGAAAACCCAATTCACATGATTGGCCCGGGGAGGAAATCCAACCCGGGCCACACAACAGGGGAAGGCGAGGAAAGTAACGCTACGTCAACCGGAAAGATATTGAATGTCGTCAAATCCTAGGCGATGCGATCTCCTTGGTGTTAACGTAGGAGAGTTGGCCGACTACAGGAAACGTCGACTTTCTCTATCTCTGTTTATCTGTTCCATCTTTAATGAAGCACTGACATCAACCCTCATGTGAATTAAAATTACAATTCCTGTCTGATTTCCGGGTTTTGCTTCCAACTATAGCAAACGTCTCCTCATTACCTATGCCTCCAAACCACAGTGGCACTCTTACTGCTTTTGATTTAAATATAAGACTAAAATTTACACACTGACAAAATGAAGTAACTAAAATTCACCCACAATACTTCATATTATTACATCATCCGTTTCATTATATTAAAGTTAAGTGTAGACGAATCACGCCACATCATTACTATACATGCACGAGACCGGAAGCCCCTTTTTTTTAAAAGAAGCATTGTGAGCCTTGCTGTCTAGGCTCGAGAGCTCTTTAAACTACACCTGCTCTCGGTCTCCCCTGACTGGGTATATAACAAGAGTGCTGGTGTGATGTCGAATCCACATTCCACCAGTACCTTGCCAGCCCTCTCAGCAAGCCTGCAGGCAGGCCACACCCTACACCGTGCATCTCAAGTGCAGCTGAATCGCCTTCGAACCGACCGGCTTTGCAAAATCTAAGACCTTCCTCTGCAAAATGTGTGTGTGGAGTCCATCACACGGTCAGCCACATCATGGACGACTGTTCATTGTAACACCCGCCGCACAGAACATACCCAATGGCTTAGTGGACCGCGACAGGGGTGGGGGGGGGGGGGGGGGGGGGGGGGTGAAGAAAGCATCCAATGGTTGCAAAGTTCTCAACAGCATCATACGAAAGGAAAATGCGCGTGCTACTGTAAAAAGCAACTGCTCAATGCTCAAAGACGAGAGGCAAGAAAAGGGCGATCGTTTAAACTCACTCTGAAAGAAGGCGTGCTCGCCCATATCGGGGTTTTGGTGGCCCTGCTTAAAATGGTAGAGACCGAAATCGGATATCTTGAGAACCCACCGGCTATCCACGACACAGTTGGAGGATTTGAGGTTACCGTGGGAATGTAATACGCTGGAGTGCAGATGACTCATTCCCTAGGGGGAAAAATGTAGAAAGGCAGATAAAATTATAGGAAAGAAAACTTAAGGAGAGAATATAATAACAGAACAGAAAAAAATGACACACCACTTAAATTTTATTGGCCGTGTGAAGAATTGAATACCCGACAAAGACTGCGGCTACGTTAGCTTTATCAATGTCATTAAAAATAAGAAGTGAAAAGAGATTGGACACTAGAGGGCGCTATAGGCACAAGTTGAGTTCTTAACAGCCGTTTCTTGTTGAAGCATATAATACTAATATAGTTTGGCATATACCTTTATAATATCCGATACCAGAGAAGCGATAAACATGTTGTCCAGTTTAATATCATCATTCTCTAAAATATCCTGTTGAGAAAAGACCACAAAATAATTAGTTTGACAGGATCATCGTTTAAAAGTTACACTATTGCAATATGATCTAAAATGTTCAAATAACGAATTTCATACAAGTGGTCTCGACCAACTCTCCCTTTTTTACCGCTGAGGGCGTGCTCGTGCTCCCCATTATGCGTTTACATATCTTAATTACGATATAAAACTAATGATATCATTATTCAATAATGAATTAATTAGAGTAATTAAATGTAATCACCTGTAAACTACCTCGGGAGCAATACTCGGTAATAATACAAATGTTTGGCGGATCGGCACTGGCACCAACAAACGAACACAGGTTGGAGTGACAAAGGTCTCTCATCTGAAAGCAACAAACAGAGTTGTATAAATCAAAACTTATTAAATGTTTTCAATTGTTAATATGAAATTCTCGGTCTAATAATATTTTGCATTACGCATAAACAACTGACGAATTAAAAATATTAGCATTGAAACCGAGGCTTTCAGTGCTAAGTATCAAATTTCAGTGCTAAGTATCAAATTTCAGTGCTAAGTACCAATTTATAATTCGTCGATAGAGGTTTCTTCGATACGAGGAAGAATGGTGTGAGGAATGGTTTCATTTAAGCATTACATTTAGGTTGGTAACCAATTTTGACTGGGCAAAATAAATCTTGGCCCGATAGCTCTTTTTTAATACGGTATCCCTGATCACCATTACAAACGTACAATCTTGAGTTCCAGACGCACGCTTCTATTGAGATCCACGTTCTTCTTATCCAACGTCTTAATCGCGACTACCGAACCCTTGTAGAGGCCGACTTTGGTGTATAACTGACTCTTAAATATAGAACCACGGCTGTCTGTTGTGATCAAGCTAAACTGAAGAATAAATAATAGGGGGGACAAAATGAAAATAATTAATATATTTGCTCTGACTAAATTAATATTAACTGTCCTATTAAGAACCTGGCATTTTGTATTATTGAAGAACGACATCTGAGATGCAACAAGTATTTGAGTTTTTCTTGTACATAATGTTATGTTTGTTTTAGTCCACAAATAGTAACAAACCCCATTACCCTGGTAAAGGAATGAAATTCAACAAAGTATTGTATGGCGTGCATGTTTACTATACATGTACATTAGCCCAGGTTTGACTCCTCGGTCGTAATGCAATGAAGAACGTCGTCCAACCTGGGCTATATGTACATGTACTTCTGAGAAGTACAATGTACACATGACGCAGCACTGACCGGACTGGGGGTCGAGCGCCCTCAATCGGTAAAAACTGCAATTTTCTGATTTCTACGCTCTCTTATAGCACATTACTGAATTACTGAAATCGTTTCTGTTTACTGCGCAGCCACCTTTGTCCATACATCCGCTGATCTATGGAGTTATAACTTGGTTGCCACTATAATGTGGAGCCAGATGGGAATTTCCCCTTCTCTTCCTTCACCCCCACCCCCCCCAAAAAAAAAAATAATAATAATAATAAACAAAATAAAAAATTTATAAAAAAATTAATAGGTGTTTGTTTGTATTTGCAGGCACACCCTGGGTAAAGAAATGGAATAAATAAATAAAATAAATAAAGATTTGTTGAGATTTGTTGAGGTAAAACGTGGTCTAATTGTAACAAAATATAACCAAACAGATTTTCTATACCCAGCACGATATGTGGCAGAGGGGTACCCCCCTCTTATCCCTATACTTTATACGCACTCAACACTATTGTACCCTAACCCACCCCCCCTTGAAACCTAAAAAGAATTCCTGAGATTCCGGGAACACAATGGTCAACACAAAAGAGGGGGGGTTTTCTCTGCCACATATCGTGCTTCATATGAGATTTTCTTTCATCGATTTCTCTAAAAAGGCTGAATAAAGATGCAAATTAGGTCTACTTAAGATAATGACAAGCGCGTGCAACTTTCGTACCACGCAGGGAGTACTGGGTGCACTTTTGTAATAAATACAAATGAATAGCAAGTAACGTTCACTTTAATGTAATTCATATGACCTAGTTTCTCCAGACCGTAAAAACACGAAGGTATGCAGAATTATTGAATAGCAACTTGTACGGTTAATGTTGCTCATTTGTACTGCCTATCGCTGCAGCTTGTGTGTAATTCAAACATACGTCAACCCACATGGGGATTATTAAGAACAACTCTAGGGTTTAGTATTGATGGTTATTAGTTTTGGTAACGGTAATTGGTCGTGCAATGTAAGATCTAATGACTCGAGACAAGGAAGTTATATTAATACTAGTCAAGGACGCTAAGATATAGCTCAATCAAATAACCATGGTTTAGTTTCTTCTGCCTCAATCAAGCTGGCTTCAAGACGTCATTTATCGCAAGAAGCAGCAAAAATGCTCAACATTTAAAGACCGCCGAACAAAGGATCAGCAGAGAACATTTTACTTTACTCCAAGAAGATTTATTATAACAAAAAATCTTGTTGACGCAAACGACTTTGAAACTAAACCTATAAAGGCCATAAAAACCACAAATAATATTAAATGTCTGCAAGTTAAACATTTGCAAGTAAATTATGACATTCAGATGCATATCAAACGTTAAAACAAAATTTTACTTTAAGTTTTGCTGACGGTTACTCACCCTACTTCCAAACGCGTCGTTTTTCCTCATGTTTATGTCTTCAAAATCGATTTTCCATATGAGACTTGCCAACTCTTGCTCATAACGCCAATTTCTAATTCGAAACAAATTCAAAATGGACAACAAATCATTTGTATTGATCAGTTATAAATTTAAAAGAAAATTGTTTTTATCGTGATTAACGAGTGTAAGGTTTGGTTATTTTCCCCTAGATTTATAAACAGACTGCTTTAAATATGTTCATTATTATTAACAATCTTACGTTTACCATCAAAGACACAAGATGGGTGTTTTTTTGGATACATGTAATTAAAAGTTTGCAAATGCGGCATGCATCATTTTAAGTGACTATCTCTAAAAAGAGAAATCGTTCTGGAAATAAACACCGTGCAGATGTAAAATCGACGTTTCGGTCACTATGCTCTGACCATCATTCAGCATGTTCAATAGCAACATTAAAACCATAACCACTCCAAATCCGCCAAAATTCATTCCCCCAAATTGTTAGAATTGGATGGACTTGGTCCAGAAAGGCCTGAAGCAGTGTCTGTGCAATTGATGAATTCTGCCCAGAATCTAGTGTTGGTGCCATTATGAGGCATGTGTATTAAGTTCATCAACATCAACAAACACTTCAGTTTGGTTCCATTAGCTCATCTATATTTAACGAAAATCGACTGATGGATTTTGGCGGATTTGGCCCAGTACCCGCCGTCAGACCCAGTAGGTAGTAGGCTCAACTGCGGTTGCACATTCACTTGGGTTTACAACACAAAACCGTATCCATGGTTACATCGCACAGTGTAATTGCAGACTTTTATATCGATAGTTTGCTCCGCTTTATGCAAAGCAGCAGATTGCATTTGCCCACTCACCGGTACCAAACGGCTAAAATAATCATGATAATCAGCCCAACGCCTGACAGAGCGCCGCCTACAATCTTGCCCGTGTGGTTGGCCTTCGGTGGAGGGCACTTCTCGCCGGTGAATCCACACTTGGGTTCGGCGAGTGGTGGTCTACCACCTACCCAATCTATCTTGGCCTTGGCGTGGGCTGCATAAACCTACAGGACAAGGACAAACAACACGTCTTCGTGAATATTGAAGTTTAAATGTCTCTGCTCTTCTAAACAAGAATCTTAAATTGGTTGCATCTTACTAAACTGAGAATAAAATACAAATATATTTAACGGATTTGGGGTTGATGCGGGATACTCTTTTTTCAACTTAACTTGATTTGATTTGCTTATAGTTCCCAAAATATTTAGTGCACAGTCCCTTTACAATCGAAGACCCAAAACCAAAGCAACTTGGTTTGAAATAAATGATTGTGGCAGGCTTGACAACACATTCATACTGAACTTGTCTGGTCGTCATTACTCTGTAAAACAAATCCACTGACAAAATCGATTTTAATCCACGTCTCTCATGCAGACGCCAGACCAGGAAACACCGCTGTTTTGCACCGTGTTTTTTTTAAATGATGAACAAAACACCGTTTTGGGTCCCTAGTTGACAGTAGAATAGACGAGGGAGACATTGGAAAAATACTCTTAAAAGGTTGGTTGTTTTCTCAAGAGAGTGTTTCCTTATACACAACATCACGGCAAACATCTTAGTAAATCCCAGGTTCCAATATCCAGTTTCAATAAAAAGACTTCACCAAAAGGATTGTTCAAATCCTGTGCATGATCAAATAAAATAACTTCATTTGTTTATTGGAACTGGCGCCTTGCATGATGTCACAATAAGTAACATACAAACAGGGAGTCGTTTTGGTAGGAAATAAAATGTACTTGCTCAGAAAACCTTTATAGCTGTTATACTTGGTACTTTACATTGGGAAACACTGTTGTACATTTAACACCGGTTGTATATAAATAATGGTGTAACTATTTTGTACAACAGGTGGTTCTATAGAGCATATTAAGGGTTCATTGTTAGAAGCACCACACATCAGTCTCTCATCTAGATGCTGAACAGGCTTTGATGAGTCTATGCCTATGTGCTAAAGATAGGCAGCTTCAAATAGAGGACATCTAAAGCGACACCAGTCTATCAACAGGAATAATATGGTGTGAATATTACATGGATTGCTCTTGTGGCCGAGTTGAATTCCGTTGCTTAAGGTTCGATCGTTGTTCTTTATTTTGTGCAAGACGGCTTACGAAATTGACTAGCTGGATTGTGCAAAACGTATGAATGAATGTGCAACCGGATCCGCCTTGAAACCATGATGGGCATTGTTTTCATATATTTCCCCATATGAAACAGTATACGGGTACTCTTTTATGTATCGTACAGTGTTACATTCTAGACTATGGTTTAAATGGTTTCCAGGTGCTTTCGATATCCATGACGCAAGATATTTTATGAGTCTGTAGCTAAAGTAGTTCAGTTCAGTATACCGACCTATTTCGTACAATCGAGTCGTACATTTTATCATTCAGGCCATGACAAACGTTGCTCTAGATGTTCTAATTTTCCGTCGATTTAGTGCAAATGGGTTCATACCCCACGGGCTTTGTGGCTTTCGTGAAATGCTACCCTTTTATACCTGTGTTTCGTTGTAATCTTGGAAGATGGCAACGGGCGCAACAATGTGACCATAAGTGCTGTTATCGTCTTTCTGAATCGTGAAGACGGACACGTTTGCGTTGGCGTCGCCGTGGGCATCAATGGCTCTTCCCAGACCAGTTATACCTAGAATAGGATCCCCACAAATACATACATTATTCACCTTTTTAAGGCTTTGAGTTTAAGGATTTGTGGAGAAATGAAGGCGGTGTTTAGATAAGCACCTGTTATTGGGAATCATACCAATTATATCAAAGTGGTACTCAAAGATATAACGGGGCAAATAGAGAGGAAGGAATAGGTATTTTGTTAGGAAAACATAAGATAAGTAGTTTGCAGTAACACAATGTGGTAATTCTCTTTATTGAGATGTGTGGTAATTGTAATTAATTAATTAATTGTTCAAGAAGTTTCTTAAATTTGGGTTGTGAGGCTACAGTATTTGGTTCCGGTTTTAAACCCCTCTCATCTTGTACAAATCAATCAGGGGGTAACCCTACTCTTAAATATGCCGCCGTCATTGCTGAAAAAACCTTTTCAATATCCCTGCAACTAGACAAGCAAACACGACAAAATGAACTGTCTAGACCTATGTTTTGAGGTTAAGACTAAAAAGTGGGTGATATGCAGGATCGAAATTTGGTTTAGTTAAGGTATATAATCATCTATATTCAAAGGTGAAATTCCTTAGAACATTCAATTTCATATATTTCAAACGCTGAGGAATCTAAATATTATTATGCTTTATTTAGCGGTATAATACAAAAAAGTAACTAAATATCAATTAATTTGTACTAATATTTCCCACCAGCAGTTTTCCCAGCAACGACTTTAGGCTTTTAGTTACAGATATTAAAAAAATAGGTAGGGGGGGGGGGGGGATCCAGAAACTGAAGAAGTTAATCTTCACATACATGTACATTTAAAAGTTAACCTTTCTAGATCATTATATGCATGCACCACAATGTCTGTCCAATCGACAAGTACATTTACTATTATACATTGTAGTGACCAGGAAGCCATACTTTGATACGTTCTGCCGACCACCTGGCTAATCAACATCGAGCCGTTCCTTATATCGTCTACACCGGCTGCTAAAGTCCTGTTCAGTGCATGGGCGTAGAGCATGACGGCATCGTACAGGTTGGCCGCATTTTCAGCAATCTTTGAAATGGAGAAAACAAAAGAAACCAATTAATACATCAGATAGGATTAATTACGCAACACAATACGAAGACATATAGCAGAGACGGCATCTCGCTCACGTGAGCGATGCCCAAATGCACGTGCATAGTGTTAAATTTAAAATAGGCCTACACCGAGAGAAAAAAAGAAGAAAAAAAGAAGAAGACCGAATCGGAATTTGTATTCCAGGGCATAGCTTTAGAATATCTTCGTACCGATTTTACGCTAAAGGATTTCAGTCTGCTTCCTTCCCCGAGGAAAAGGGCGAAGTTGAGAATAAGCCATCGCCAAGAAGTTTCCGTTCTTGCATAAAGATTTCTGAGTAATTTAATATAACAGTTGAGATCATTCAACCAGATTAAAATGCTCTTCTTTCACCTGTTGAAAACGTCGATAACCAATCGATGAAGGGAGAGAGGGGGATTCACATTCGATCAGACTTCGACACTTGAATGATTGAATGACAACAATCCACCCGAAAAGCTCTTAGTTAAATGTAACGGAAAGGAGCTGTGGCAATTAAGAGACGAATCAATGAATTCGGATGCTGGCCAACAATCACAATTTACCCTTAACAGGTGCAGGCAGGTTTGATATGTCAAGGGCGCGAGCTACTTCTCGTGTGCCACATTGTCAGCAGAAGTCTGGGTCGCTTGAATTCTAACAGACAGGGGCGCGCCAAGTCAATAGAAGGCCATGGTCGTATTGATAGGAAAGCAGTGAATCCTGAGCGGTCATCAGGCTGTTACAAGGTTGTTACAAGGCTATTTTTGCCACTTTGCTGGGAGACATGCGACATATATCTGCTATTTTGGGGTTGTTTATACCCCTTTCTCAAAGCCATTTGAGAATGCAGGCGCTGTGACGATCTACGTAAGCCATTTCTAGGTACGAACATTAGAAAAATCGCGTTTATTGAAGCAGTTTAGTAATTTTATTTAAATCTAAAAAATAAACATTCAAAACGTGTAATTTTGTTGCTGTAAGAATGTATAAACTGAGGTAAACTTGTCTTCCATTCATAACTGATTATTCCATCCAATGTCGTAGCTTTAGCACCCTTTTTGTTTAATAATAAGGCCTAGTCAGGTTGGATGTTTGAACGAAATGGTTATTTCGCTGTGCATTGCAAATAACCAAAGAACACCTGAGAAAACCCATCGTCCACCGTACTCATTCATCATGTAACAATACGGTACGGTTTGCATCCCGTTGAGTCTATACTTCCCCAGCAAATTGCTCCAATGTGACATGAGAATCTTTCGAAGACAAGTTCAATGAACGTATTGATTTTGGTTTCCAGGGACAACAAAATAAATGTTTGGAGTGTGAAATTGAAGTTCTGACGTAAAGGTGAGATTGTACGGCTTCTGGCAACGCTTCGAAAGGGTAAGACTGGGCTACTGATGTGAACGTGGACTCAGGGCTTAATAAGCGGCCATGATGAGTACTTAAACATGAGGGGTGCGTTTCCCTAGGGCACCTCTGCAGTGTGATAGACGTTTAGCGACGTCGCTCATGTTAATTCACAGCAAAGATGAAGTGAGGATGTGTATGCTAGGATTTCGAGATGGTGTCTTACTTTTAGCACCGCTGGCTTTGGAGTGCCTCAATCACGATAAGGGATTCCTGTGAGATGCGTGAATGATGCAGGTAAGTGTCTAGACTACAGACACGAATCCATTACAGGGAACGTGAATGATCGAAGACAGCTAGCATTTAGAGCCACTTCTTGTGAATAGCTTAAGAGCATGCCTCCAGCATTTTCAAGACAGTATTTGCAGACATGTGACATGTGATCATTTCCTACCTAGCTATAAGGCTCGATTAAGAGTACGATATTGAGACTTCTGAAAAGTCAGTGTTTTTTATTGGCGTGTTTGATTCTTTAAACTAGTATTCGTCTACAGTGCGAAAGCAATACACAAACTTGAACGTGATCTAATCATGTGTGCTATAGATAATTCATAAATACACGAGACAGTTTATCCATTCCTATTGGTCGAAAGCCCGTCACGTGGCCGGTATATGTGACACGATCAAGCCGAATCAGTCGGATGTCGGCGAATCCCCAAAATGCACTGTATTCTTCGTTGGTATTTAAACAAATTTACATAACTCGACAACAAAACATCGTATCAACATGGGAATTTCAGTTTTTAAAACGTATCCAGATGCACTCTTTGAAACTACATGAACACTCATTTTTTGACCGGGGCCGACATCCGACTGATTTCGCTTGATCGTGTCACATATTTAACGGATGATAAAACACAGGGGCCGGTTTTAAACACTCATCGGCAACAACGTAGAAATGTATTTATAATTTGTCTATCGAGAAAGCTAATTGTTTCACAAACGTGAGTTGGTTTTGATGCCCATGACAATTTGGCGTAAGACAACAATAATTATTTGTATAACCATTTTTAAATAAATTGTAATTTTAAACTGTAAATAAAAGGAAATCAATGTAATCTTCTTGGCTAAGCCTGAAAAGTAAAATACCGGCTGTTTTTCCCGCTCAATTTTCGATGTGACGTCAACATTTCGAAATGTATCCAATTCAATCAAAAAAGCTAAATTGTTCCCCCAAAAGTTTGGTGTGTTTTTATAAGCTCAGGGAAATCATGGGGTTTGATAACAATTATGTTTAAACCTATTTTTAAACGAATTATAATTATAATTATACGCTGATAATAACCCTCGCCTTCGGCTCGGATAAACTGTATAAAATACTGAACAATTTACGTTCGAAAGTGGTGCAGCGAGATGCCGGGATTGTCTGTTAATTCTGCCACTTAACAGACTTTTCAGCTTACGGTTTATCAGTAAATACAACTATACGGTCCAATCGTAACAAATACGGTCGAATCCGGGAATCTCGCTGCATGACTTTCGAACGTAATTTACAATGTAGGCTACATGATAATGATCCGAGCCGAAGGCGAAGGTCATTATCCGCCTTAATACTCTTCAATTATATGAAGTTGCAGGTGCATAGCTTGGACTTTCGATCGTACATTTCACAAAATTATACTTGCCATAAACCTTCCTTTGTTACTGTTTATCATCTTCTACGTTGTGACCCATGATTGACTTGCGATTGTGACCAAGGACTCGAATACGACATAAACGGACCCACTTCACATCTCAAGATGATTCTCAAGATGATGCTCTTAATGTGACATTCTCTGGTGTCCTTTAACTACTGGAATGAGCTTCGTCAAGGAGATCCGTACGTGGCATAATGCTCCTCTCAAGCACACCAACGAAAGTCCACCCCGTGGGGACGCGCAGAGGTAGAGTTTCTTCGCTACAAGTTTATAAGTGGTGCATGTTTACTGCGAGATAAAGCTATATCTGTGAAGTTTAACCAACATGCGCCTATGTAATGTTCGCAGAAGCCTAAACTCATGTCGCAACAAACCCTGCGGTATAGTTTATTATGGTAAACTTAATTTGCAAAGATACTCGGGTCCATTGTGCAAGACATCTGGACAAAGGATATTGTGCAGTCATTCGTATAATAAAGGTACAGTGAGGAATGAATACCCGCGTCAAGCTTGGGTTAATTGGATTTCTGCAGTCACTAACGGCAGTGCATATTGTTTTAATGTTTTTTATTTAAGGTAATCTTTAAAGAGGTACCTTTTCAGTTAACAAACTGCTTTCCAAAGGAGCCCTCTATTTAAAGATTGAAGCGCTGTTGGTTGAAAAGTTTGACTACGACCGATACGCCAGTACAATAACGCCTCTTCCATGGCACAGACAAACAAATAAAGTGTTGAGTTGTACATGTATACGTTAAATTTAATTTACCCAAGGCGCTTACTTTAGGTTGCAAGTCCAAATCGTCAAGGAGAGTGTAGTTCATGTTGAAAGGCGGCTTCTGCTGATAGACTAAAACTTGTTGCTGGAAGTTACCGAAGTCTGGGTTCATAGCCGAGGTGTAGAACAGCATTAGCACTGACCGAAAGTACTTGACTCGTCTCGGCTTGAACTCTCCGTTCTTAATGGGCTCACCTGGAATAGTACAGTTTTAATAGGTATTTCATAACGAGTATAACTATTCACTGACCAGGGGACTTAACACCGATGTCGTTCTAAACTACGCAATACGGACTCCGTAGTACATTGTACTATATAGTAGTGTCGCGCAGTGTTGTCGTCGAGCACTTTCCGAGTTTTGTTTAGTACCAAATATTGAGCCGATTGTTGTGAACAAATCAAGAGAAATATTGACAATAGACAACTTGAAGTGTTTGAACAACATTGAGACTTTAGTTGCATGCATAAAGATACTTTTTAATCAAAGTTTTAGGACATAAGTATTCGGACGTACTCGGTCATGTACTTACCGAATGCTTTTGTCTTCAAAGCTTAATTCACACAAGATTCTGATTGTCCAAAGTGGTTATTTCTTTAACAAAGTATTCTTAGTAAGCACGGCGGAGGTCGTGGTTTCGATTCTCTCTCGCTTGGAAACAGCTCTAGGACACTGCTTGGGGAATTACGTCGTTCAGGGGCACTTGCCAATATGTTTTTGTCGACAAGGTTTTGGTTTAAACCTCGAGCTCATAATCCTCATCAATATGCATACGCATATAGATCTCGCCAACGCAGTGGCGTAAATTAGTGCCATGTGTTTGGGGGATGCCAACAACAAAATCTCCTTCGTCTCCTCTAGAATGTTCAATACTTGCCTGCTTTATAGCACATCAAGGAACACACAGCTCCCTTTACCAGATAAACTTAAAATGAACTAAAATTATCCTCAGGCTCCGATAAGTCCGTCCGTAAATGGTATAGACAGACACTGTATTACCCTAATCTAAAGCACGTCCTCAAAAATACATCCTTGATCACGGCTCCAGCCACTTTGGCTGCAAAATAATATTAACCAAATAGGAAATTTACTCGTGTTTCGGCGGCAATATAAAAAAAGTGTCAATGTATACTGCACACTTGAGTGTGCACAAGGCACCAATTTTCCTTTACCTTACGGCAAACGTATTCTTAGGTTCCAACGTCTACATTACAGAACGTGATTCCCCATTTCCTTTGAAGGAAATAGGTTTCGCTCCGAGTCTCTTTTTCTCTGGATACCTTACAAGTGAAAGGTAGCGATGTGTATAAGAACAAAAGGAGTGAGATATATCTGTCTCTCCACCTTGGAACTATTCTTCAAGAAATTCCAGTCTATTGGGACAAAATGAACTAACACATAATATGAATAAATAAATTGGTGTAAGGATGGATCTTAAAACCCTGCCTTATTATAAACTTTCCTTTTTTTAATAATCTACCAAAATCGACCTCTGCAAAGAGTCAAATGCGACATTCCTTGTACTTATTTTTACAAAAGGGCAAAACACGAGCCCCATGTTTCCCTAAGTACAACAGCAGTTTGGGTCTCCTTCCTAAATCCTGGAATTCCCCAACTACACATAATAGGGTAAGCATACCTACCTTGGAATTACGTAAAAGAAGATGAATGGGTTTGTTTCCAGTCACTAAAGCCTTCCGCTTTAAAAAGGAATACTTACATCAAACGCTATACGTGAATTTATAAATTGAAAATTAAGTTATAAAAACCCCAATGTGCCTTTAGATCATATTTACGTCACAGATGCGACTCGTCCAAAACCTCGTCCCAAACCTCGTCCCAAACCTCGTCCCAAACCTCGTCCCAAACCTCGTCCCAAACCTCGTCCCAAACCTCGTCCAAAACCTGCGACTCGTTCTGTAGTACTAGACGTAGTCTTCGTCCTGTAAACCTAATTCCAACCATCATCCAAAGTATACACATGTGTCCTATAGCTGTTTTTGGAGCCGTTTTGTTTCTCTACCAAACGCACCCATGATTGACACATCGCCTCCCGAGGGAGGGCGACCTGCGTTTCCGTTCACAAACGCACAGCAAACAGTTCATTTCCGACAATAATACCTGACTCGCGTCTGTAATCGCGCGTAAAGTGTACAGCCAGTTTAATTATAATGACTATACAGACTAAAAGGGCTTCCGTGATCTCGCGCAAACAGACACATCCCCTCTTCTTATAAGCTCGAGGACTACACTTAAACAAGAAGCAATGCAAGGATCGTGTCTTAGATTTAATGGTTTTCACATGCGATCAAGAGGACAACGTCATATCAAGAACGGACGACCAATTTACATTAAAAGAGGCTGAAAACTTAAAGATAAACACATTTAAAGGTAGGATACACGATTTGCAGCTAAATTGTTTACCACCAAATTATTAAGAAATATCTTACTTATTTGAAAGTAAATATTGATTGTTGGCATTCAGCAAAAGGATTGCGCTATATCCTGTAATTGTTCCGAACAATTAAATTTCATTTAAAAATAATCACGATCGCCGGACGTCGATCGCGAAAACCCCCAAAACTAACATAAGAACTACTGCCCGACGCCGGTTGAACACAACACTGCCTTTTCTCAGCATCTATGATTGTAAAACAATGGCGTATCCTACCTTTAAACCGGTTCGCAAAATTGTTGACACATGACAACGGATAAACCATGTCGTGCATGCTTTCTTTAATCATTAATATTTTACCAGAAATGTTTTATTAACTTGCTGGAATAGATAGATAATGTCGGTAGTGCTTGTCCTTAGTTTGCAAGACTCGCCCACAGACCAACAACGTCATATAAAATTGATGTCAAAACAAAAGCGCGGCAAGAAACGTTATGGATTTTAAAGGACGGATAACCGAACTAAATATTTTAATATGTAACAGAAACACGGGAGATACAACATCTAAAATACAAAAATACGACATACGCCGATAATAAGTTTGCAAAAGGTATGTACTGCCAAATATAAAGTGTAAATTGAATCACTAAAAACGTTGATAACATGCACACACACATACATCAAAGCAAAGCGAGGTAAATATTATCTTGGTTGAATTGTTTCTGAACTAATCTTCCTACTCGGAATTATATCGTCCATACCAAACTGCCGCCTTGTCTATCATCACCGCACTTAACGGTCGGTATCGTTTGAACCGGGGTTATGAACACGTGTTGATGGACGCCAATAAAGCCACATCAGATTGATGCCGAAATTATACTCGGCCAACAAAAGCAATGAGGCGATTCTATTAGGGATGCCCCTGCATGCAAAATGTATTCTTGAGAATAAGACTATACAAACCATTGCATTATTGTGCGATCGATCCAAACATGTAAACTGACAAATCTCATTAGTATTAACAAAGATTGCGACAGGGGATTATTAACAGGGATTGGCGACAAACTCGTAAACAAAAAACTTCAAATGCACGAATCTCTTGAAATGCTTTCGGATTGAAGACTTCAATTGTATAGATGCAATCATTTGATTGGGGGAAATTACGATTACATGAACATGAATTCATTGAGTTCATCTTTCGTTTTTACCTGTTAAGAACCAGTCTTTTTGTTCTTTCTTGAAGGACTCTTTGAAGACGGTAACGACAAGATACTCCCCACTGTCGATCAGTCCCTTGGCGTCTAATTCCTCCATGAAGGCCTGCAACTCAAAGTCGTGCCCAAGGAAAATGTAAACTGCGAAAGAAATATAAAAAGTGTGATGATTGCTCGTGCCCCCTCGCTTCACCCTGAAACAATTGAAATGAAAGTGCGCATAATTATTTGTTTACGGAAATGTAAATGAGAAATAGATGGAACATAAATGTTATAATTATGACCTCTTTCCCGAAAAGAAAAAACTTTCTAGTTTATAGTGGTTAGAAAACTTGGTGTAAACTTGCCGTTTTGAGCCTTGGGGCAAAAATGACAATGGGAACCAACTATTACCAATTATCTACTGCGCTAACCATTCTTCATTGCAAAAAATGCATAGTGGAGAAGAAACACACTTGCGGGTGTATAGACCCTTCACCCTTCAACTTAAAAAGAAACGTCTTCTGATCACAACCCATGGTGTTTACTCTTGAAGTCGATCAGAGGTATCAGGACGTCCTTAACACCTTATCGTTTCTTATTCACAGACAATCACTTCAAACAGTTCATTTGCAAACTTCTACTCCTCTTTTATGTCTCAACAAACGGATCATCCGTTTAAACTGTACTGTTCGACACGCTGTACATATTTACATCTCCTGTTAGACTAGGAGCAAAGTTGTGAAAGCCCTGTAAATAAGAATTTTGCTCAACACCTACTACATCCAAGGTTTGACTTCACAATATGGAAGAACATACCCTACTGAACACTGCTAGGTAGTATGTGGCTTCAAATTGTGGTATCACTTTTGAGAAAAACTTGGTTTTTGAGGGTAAAAAGTTGGCATTGTTCTTAATTTGGCACCAATTGTTAGTAAACAGTATATTCATATAAAAAATAAAAAAATGAAGCATTTTATTTTTTATATATCTTAATATCTTATATAAATTATCACAACTATCATTTAAATATTTTTTACATTTCATTTTTATAAAGTACATACTAAAATGTGAAATAATTTTGAAATAAGAAAAAAGAAAACTTGTACGAGGCTACTTCCCAAGATTTTTTTATTTTTTTTTAATTTTTTTTAAAGGTTATCTTTTAAAGGGGCGTGGCCACGCCCCTTTGTCTCCTTAGACCATAATTATTATTTTTTAGCCAATGAGGAACATTTGAGTCATGAACTCATTAAACAGCATCATTTGCATGAACAAAAGTGATGTTTATATGCTTTCATTGTGTCAAACTTATCTTAAATTTGTTTTTTTAATTATTTTTTATCAAATTAATTTTTTTGTAATATTTTTTGATAGCAGCGCTAAATTTATACCACAATTTGAGTCCACATACTACCTAGAGATGTTCTACTAGGTCTATTCCACCAGATAAACCAATCGAACCTTAGATGTAGTGAGAGTTGAGCACCCACTTTTTTTTTTGGTCCGTGCTCCTAGTCTATGTGTAAACTTGGCAGTTTTCACATGTTTTTTCGGTAAATATGACAAGGAATGTGATCCTTCTGAACCGCAAAATAATCTTTCTAAACCGAAAATGATCCTTCTGAACCGACACAAATAATCCTTCTGAACAGACAAAAATTATCCTTCTGAACCGACACAATTGATCCTTCTGAACCCCAAAATTAACAAGATTCGACCCGGAATATAGTATTACTAGGTCATTATTTTCAAGTCCGGAGACTCTTATACCGAGTGTTGTTCTTACTTCTAGTTGTTTGGTACGTCTCCTGGATGATGTCGGCCAGCAGACTGTCTTTAAAGTCATTCCAGACGAAGCCAAAGTACGGGGACTCGAAGTCCCTACTGTGCTTGATGGTGATGTCGTGCGATAGGAACACCTCTTCCAGGCTGACTTTGATGCTCTGGTAGACGGGCTGCTTAGCCGCCACGATGGACACCACGTGCCAGTCGAAGTGCATGAGTAGGGTTAGTACCGACTTGGAGAACTGCTTATTGGTGGGGAAGGTGCGGGCAAAGGTGCCGTATTTCTCCTTGTCGCTGACAGCCTCCGAGGCACATAACTGTACACGAAATAAAGAAGAGGAAAAAACAAAGGTATTATAAACGCCAGAACTCCGTAAGGGTGTGGAAAATTATAGAAATTAATAGATTCAGGACTGATTTTTTTCTCTCAAAATGTGAACATGCTGAAATTCAATAGCCCACAAGGTGAAGCCATAACAGAGGTTGCAACACATTTATGGGCATGGTGTAGCAACCCTATCCGGTTCGGAAGTGACTTATTATTGGCTAAACGCGCAGTAGCGCGTTAACTTTCTGTTCCACTCCGTGTGAAATGTATGCGTCCAGTTTAAAGGACGTCACACTTACAAACCGGATTGGTTGACGAAATCCAGAGTGTGCGTAAACCTGCGCATTAACGGGAGACTTTTGAGACGCTTGGTGGCAGTAAATACACTGGTCTTTTTCCACAGCCATATAAACCCATAGACCGTCAGGATCCTATTCAAAACTACATGATGATTTCGTGATTTGCGCGGCGCCCGACTAACATACCAACTATGGGCAAATTTACCCTCGGTAAAATAATGTATACTGCTGCAGCTGCAGTTCCGACTGGATCATGCACGCACGATGACATGAACTTTCGTTAACTTTAGCGAATGCTGAGCCGTATTTCTGCCGTTTTCTAAAAAACACATCCAGTGCACACGGTGTCGAAAGTCAGGCGTAGGGCGCCCCCATTAGATTCGGAGAGGACGTTTACCTCTTTACTAGACTAGAGGACTTTCCGCGAGCCGTGTACTATTATAAGTTAAGTGCGGACGTTCAGAAGAATAACCACCGTGGAATGTTGACAATAACGTTCGGTAATAATTATTGACAATAGTTAGTCCAATGCAGACGCGGCTTTAATAGTATCCAAACGTGGCTCCCAGTCTTATGTGTATCGACTTTCGACGGCACACAAACATTGACATAGGACATAAAGTGCATTCGTGATTGGAAACCAGACCCTTGATAAATGGAAACATACGCACTGCTGCAAAATCACCTGCCAAGGATTCCCTTTCAACTAGCGGTTTGCGATACCTCTGGCAATGTTATTTTCAAGTGCATATTGAATAACCTTGATATCAGATTCGCCGCGTACACGTACTCGCCAGCACAGCATGGATGACATAACTTATCCTACAGGTCCCCCCCCCCCCCCTCCACCAAAAAAGGAACACTTTGTTACGGTTACCGTATCCATGAGATGAAATTGCCTATCACCTCAGGCATTACATAATGTTTAAGACGTCTTGGCTATCTCAAAGCCAAATTCGGCAATAAATTGAGAGCAAAATTACTGATTGAAGTAAATTTCCTCAACATCCATTCTGTAATAATATTTGCCTCATTTTTAATTAAATATAAAAGCTATTTTGGACATTAGTTAATATTAGAACACCAAATATCGACAAGCAAGACAGGAATATTAAATATTAACATGATGAAAGAAGTTGCACTAAATTAGGTTTACACGTTGCGTATTCTTCAATCGGTAATTTTGCAGCCAATTTATTGACGATTTTGCTCAAATTCGACTGTAAGATAAAACACCAATATAACACAGATCTGAAGCTAATGGCGATAGATAATTTCCTGTTACGAATGGTCTTGAACACAATAGTTTTGTACTTTATTTGACACGCTGCATAAGACTTTCTCTTGTTTCTAACAATGCATTTCCTTCCCTCGTGAATTTATTCAGGCAAATCGAAAGGGAAAAATGACAAAGGGAACAAGCCAATATACAAAAGGGAAAATGGGCAAGAAGCGATTATTACACAGGGAATGTGCGCTTGGCATGTTGTGTGTGATGACTTTGATATAGACAAAGCGTTGCAGGTACTACAAAATATATATATTATAATTAAGTAGCAAAGAACGCAAAGGGATTTTACTCATACTTATCTAAATGATACAAATTCACTACCCTCCAACTCTGCTTTAATGCAAGCGGTCTATATTTAGGCGCCGTCTGCAGACAGTTGTATTTAAGATTTACGGGGTTTTCTTTAGCCGACAAAAATCGACCACAGCGTCGGAAATCCAATGTTTCATCGAGTCATATCCCTGCGGCAGTATTTCTGAAACCCTACGGCGATACTAAACTGCAACGTTTTCCCAATCAAAGGTTGCCCATCCACGTTACGATTTCTCCACGTGGCATGTTTCGATTCACGGACCGCTGAATACTTTAACTATAGATACACATGTACATCCGCCTGGAAAATTAATGGCTTTTTACACTCGATTTACCTTAACTAATGAAAAATGGCACGCCTCGGTAGGCAGGAAAAACACGAAAACCTAACAGTGGCGACACAGAATGTACTGATGGAGGGCTACATAAAACCTTTCGACAACCACCAAACCCCGCCGTTAGGAAGTTTATTATTTAAAGGCATCTGCTTGAGTGAACTGGGGCCAATTTCATAGAGCTGCTAAGCACAACAATAATTTGCTTAGCATGAACATTTTGTCCTTGTCAAAAACAAGGTTACAGACCAAATTTTCACGTGATCTTTATTGTTTGTTTTTTATTGATAATCAGTTGTGCTTAGCAGCTCTATGAAATTGGCCCCGGGTTAGAGAAACGACTACGTTTAGTTCTCGTTACGTCATCAGTTTCTGCGCAGTATGAACACGAGACGCAGTGCAGTGCGTTAGCCGTCTACAGATAGTTGTGCGTGGCGCGTCCAGTTTGGAACTAATTGTAGGCGTTGCGCTAAACGTTGGCTAACGAAACCTCTCTAATAATGGACCGATCTGGCCTGTCAATCACTACGCGCGCATTGACCAATAAGATTCCGAGTTTTGTTCAGGTAAATAGCAACGGTTGCTACAGGCGTGGTCCGCCATTAGCTCGGTCAAACTATATCACATGTGCTTAGAAAAGTGTACACAAACAAATAGCTTCGGTACGAAAAGGCACCGTGTTTGTCAATCAAAATACGGCTATGTGGAGTTTTTAAAAATGTCAAAAATATGCATGAAATGGTCAGGAAATATGTAAATAACACGCTGGTACTCGTATCACGGCATCATTTTGTTCCCGTTAAATACAAAACAAATCTCGAAAATGAGAATTACCGTTGAACTCGTGTGACGTGAACGGCGGGAATGTCAAGAAGACAAGGTCAAGGACAGTATAGTCTAAGCATGGAGAAATAAGAAGGAAAGGTAGGATAGGTGGCCTATGTAGAGTTAATAGTAATGCTCTACATGTGTAGAAGTCTATTAATTAGGCTATGATTTATTCCAGTACGGGTATACTTACCAAGCAACCATACAAATACAAATACACCGTCCGTAACTTAAAATTCCATGGTTTTTCTTCTCTCCTGATCGGCTCATGGCATGCATGCTTCATTCCCCCCAACTGCAACTTATTCATCCTTCATGTACTGTACATACCCTTCCTTAAAATAATGGTCATCGTCCGCTAGCTTGCTGATAGTCCCCGCCTAAAGTTTAAATAAATATTTCGTTGTACGTGATACGCCTAGCCTACACGTACATCTGTATACGTATAGTAGTGTACACGTTCACGTGAGTGCAACTTGACCGAGGTAATGGCGTCGCCATGCCGTTGCTAAGGTGGGCGGGGCTTATGGTCAAATCCGGATCGGTCCATTGAACATTTGACGTATAGATCGGGACGGACATACGTCACAGGTCAGCGCGCCGATGAAAACAATACGCGCTGACACTGCACTGAAGCATACAAGACTGCGCGCGCGATCATCGTTTTTACCGGCGCGGTGTACGTATTATGACGCGTTTTTATGACAGTTCCCGGATGTCCGCCCCGATCTATGCGTATCCGCAAACGCACACAAAATCCACGTGTGCCGCGTTCGTACTTTGGGGAATTATGAACGCAACATCTGACATTCGCATGGCCGGATTCGCGCCCGCAGTCGAATCGAGTATGAACTGGGCTTTATGAAAACGCAAAGATTCATATTTATTATAAACTGTAAAATAGGAAGTAGGATATTCCGAATATTAAAAACTTAAAACTACAGTTTAATGAGCCAATAATACTTCTTATGGGCCGATCGCTTTGTTTCATGACTCATAGGAAAACAAAACTATGATGAGGCTGCGAATAAACATTCAATTTAAAATTCACTGTTCGGGGTGAGAAGCCTCGAAGCACTAGTTTTAAATTCCCTTTCGATGTTTAAGGTGCAAATACCACACCGAAATGATCGGTTGGTCCCTTTGAGACAGATCATGTTCTGTCAATAAAATTCGAGAATTAATATTCAACGAAGTATTTGCGGGAGTGAGAACGGCTTTTTTTTTTTTGCGGGGACGATCCATCATTGTATCGGCGCACTGCTCGACACTGCCCGGCGCGAATGATGTCCGGTACGCGCGGTGTGCCCCGAGTAGACGGAACAACGATTTGTATTCTCCCGAGCGTGCCTCCGATACGCGCTCCATCAACAGCGAGAGTTGATGGGATACATTAACCTATCTTTAGGGTAAATATTATTACGAACCTCGGTGTCAATTTCAGGTACATACTGACCAAGAAATTGTCCTGCACAGGTAACCAGTCGATATTTCATGCAGGTAAATGCTACTGGTCAACCAGCCTATGTCGCCTTGTTTAATGTGCCTAGATGTAAATGTTAAATTACACCGGGTAAATAAATACAGAAACGACTCAATTACAACTAAAACAATTAATGACAATTAAGGTATGTTCCCTTAAGTACATTACGCACAACATTATAATGTCTTGTTTGTTTGTTTGTTTGCAATTTACCCTTCACACGATAGTAATAAAATAAATCCTCCCAGAATTGTCAAGCCTGCCACGACCCAATATCATCACCATGTAGCCTCAGCTATAGTGCGTTATTCTAAAGGGACAAATTTGACCGACGACAGTTGAAATCTAAGAGGCCTCTATACACTGCCAAAACTGTGTTTAGCGATAAACACTTTTCGAAACACTTTCTTGCTATCCATTTGTAAACATGTTCACAGCATGAGGATGGATAGTGTTTAGCCATGAACATTTTACAAAGAATCTATTTCAACGTTCTGGGTCATCGTGTTGCCGCCTTGAACCCCTTTGATTCCCAGCGCTCCCAGCTAATTTAGGTCATTGGCAATTCGAACCATTGAAGGCTGCCCATCGTCACGTTGAATTCCATTTCCTTCAATTTCTTTTCTAGAAGAGGTGTAAATTTGAACGCAATTAAAATGAGGTCAGCGCATAATGCCCGCACATTAGAGAACTCTCACACTTTCGCCACTCGTTACTGAACCTACACCTACCCTCAAAGTCATTACAAATCTCTATTCGATTGAAGAGATGCACATTTTGATCAAGACGTGTAGCTATATTATAAATAACTGGATACACCATTGGTAATTGCTTGAATTATCATTATGGATTTGGGGGGTTGTATTTTATAGAAAATATTGTTTAACTGACCTGTCCGAAGTTTTACAATCAGATGCCCATAAAAAAGCTAGAAAAACCGTGTATACGTTTTTAACCGGCGTCGGGCAGTTGTTCTTGTTTTTTAATGTTTTTTTTCGCGATCGCCAATGTGTTTTTGTATATAATTCTATTTTTCGGAATAATTACAGGATATCTAGCGCAATCATTTTGCTGGATGCCTAGAATCATTATCTACTTTCAAAAAAGTAAGATGTTTCTTAATAATTAGGTAGTAAATATTTTCGATATCTGCAAATTGTATATCCTACCTTTAATTTGCCAAATTTTCTTCTTTATATAACGGCTGATTGCAAACGAATGGATGTTTAGTTTTGTTTATATTATGGCTAACTCCCTTGGGTCTGTGCAAAATCCTATTAAAATTGGAGGATTCAGGATAGGGTTAATCGTATTGTGACAGGTGTAATGTATCCCGTTGCGTCCCAGTTATAGGTATAATGTAAACAACACAGACCAAAACACATCTTCACATTTGTTATATTTTTATTTTATATTTAACATTTAATTAGGTCGATATAATTGCCTGCCGGATTAAGCAAATTGGCGTTGGGCTACATTTATGGCACCAAACAATCCGATCGTTTTTGTACCGATACGCACTAAAAATAAGGTCTGTCTCGAGCCGCGCACGTTTGTTTTGGTCTGAAAAGGCACTCTGAATAGGATCCAGTCTATCGCAGGTCACCCCTTCAGTAAACGCTATCAGAATTGTTATAAAGTGGCTTGCCTAGGGACATTCACCGTCTGGATTCCAACTCTAATGACCCTCAGATCATTAGTCACCAACAAAAGCCGTTGTTACACGTTCTCTTAACCTGCATAGCACACAATATACCAAAGCAACTAACTAACTAACGGTGACTAATTTTATGTAAACCAATAAAAAAAGCATGAGGCCGAAAAGAAAAATAAAAGAAGGAAATGATTCTAAGTTAAATTGGATCCACCTACACTAACGAATATTAATTTCTCCTAGGTCCGTGACTTAGCGCTAAGAAAACCTTTTAGTGGGTTAACTCATCGAATCTGAAAATAAGTTAAAGAATATCTAAGAAAAAAACCCACGATTAATCTTCATATCAAACATCGCATCGAAGTGGCCACGAAAACAAACATCAGCTAGTACAATGTACTGCGCCAGGGTTAATATTAAATATATTATCCTTGTGAAATGATAAAAGCATGATGTATTATATGACAAAGGCAGCGAGCTTTGAAGACGAGGACATTTTTTTTTGTTAGCACAAAGACTGTAACAGTCGCGACTAATTGCAGAATATCTCGTGGCTACACGAGCATTCTATTTGGCATTGATATGAACCTCTCACAACGTATGGCCCAGGTAGGTGAAAAACCTATAGCTTATTATAATAACACGCGCTTTGTTAAAGGAAATTTAATCAATTGTGATTTAATTTGCGCTTACTAAATGCAGTAACTTCTCGCTATAGATATAATATTAAGTGTTGCTAAATATGAGCTGTGCCGCGTTCGTGTACATGTCAACCGAACAAAAAACCATATTCATGTCATGTTTTACAAACCATGCTTTAAAAATTAAAACACAATGACGACCAAAATAGAATGACGGACGGTTAATTAATGCTCAAACATAAATTTCCTACTTTTTTTTTCCTTCAAAAATAAACACAATTCTATTAAACAAATTTTTCCGAAACCAGATTTACGAGGAATGGGTCATTTCATGAAGTTCCATTCCATTGGTATAGTTACATGCCATCTATCAGCTAAATCATTTGAATATTTATTCCTGATTTTTGTTTTCTACCAATCAAACATTGGTTTTATCAGAAATTTGATATTTAATGAACAATTTAGGTCTGTGATGTAACAAAGTCTCATTTACATCTTTGTGTCATGTTGCAAGATTTATTGTACAAACCTTCTCTGTTTACTAATAACTGACCACAAAGTGGAACTGATGTACATGTTTTATAAGATTATTGTAGATACATTACAAGAGATATGTTAAAAAATATGTTCCAACATAACAAATGTCACATTAGGGTACACCATGTTATAAGTTATTGTTTATAGCTCTGTGTGTTTTACCTAGGAATGCTTAGCAAAACTGTGTAGTGATAGTGGAAGTATTGAAATGGCCTCATAGCGGGTTCTGGATAAAACCGTGCAGGACACCGTGTTCTAACTTGGTGGAATCACCGAATGTTATTCATCCGATACTCAGTGTTATGTTCAACCATTGTGTAAGTTTTCCTTCGGGTGCATGCCTAGAACCACAGAAAGGCGATGTCGGGACTAGAAAGTTGGCATAAAATTGTCCAGTGTGACATAAGAAGCATGTTTAAAGTCATTAGTAGTTAATTATTTCACATATTTTGTTCGTATATAACCCTTTTGGCATTTGTGTTTAAACAAGGTACATGCGGCTACACTGTACCCGAATACCTTGCCATGGCGGTATACCCCCCAGCACGACTGAAGTCAGAGCGGTTACAACATAATATATATGTGACGGTTATAAACAGACTCCTCTGTTCTTTCTTCGTTTATTCTTATTTACATCTTATTTACATCTTATTTACATCTTATTTACATGTGAATATACTTTTCGCTTAGAAAATCCTAATTTACCTAGCGCCCTCAACGTTTGACATCGGGCACTAGCTCATTCGTTATTCTGCGAAGACGGCACTAACATGCTTTATACACGTCTTCGCCCATTACAGGTAATTGTTACTTTATATTTATTTATTTACATTCTTAATACATCTTGTATTTAAAAGCAAGATACATAGCCTATGCCTGTAGATCCCCGAAGAGGTATTTATTTCATTTCATAGTGATGTTAACCTTTTTATGACCGAAACACAAATCCAATATGGCGGACCCCGCGAGAGTTTCGGCGGGAAAATGTAATAGTAGTTTAATGTATTTCAACTTGCTTATTAATCTTAACCATTACCTATTGTCCATTTGTAAATAATTAGGACTAGCTCATTCGTTATTCTGCGAAGACGGCACTAACATGCTTTATACACGTCTTCGCCCATTACAGAATAAACTCGATGGTCGATGTATTTCAACCTCAAGAAGAGAGTCCGATCCCTGATTTATAAAAGGGTCACATATATATATGGTAAGTGTCTCAGTTAATGTTCCTTTAGACAAAAACAAATCCGCTAATCCTTCTAGAGCCAACAAAAAAACACAGTAACGTCAGGTAATAAAAGTAAACCAGAAAATAAAAATAGATAATTTAAATTTGATTGCATTGTATCACCTTTCTGAAACGTTATCCCGAGAAGTTCAGCCACAAAGGGCGGGGCAGTGAGAGCAAACAGGTGTCTACGTAATTGAAAACCTGGACAACATGACCACGTCCCCGAGCTAATAAGATCGATTGAACAAGCTTTGCATGACAGCTCAATTGCATATATATACTTCTGATAAACAATTTTATTTAAAAAAAAAGGAAACCAAAACCACGTGCACTTCCTAAAACATCGGAATGTGACAGAGGCAACAGGGGCAGTGGAAACGTCCGAGTCAGTTGTGACAAAGACAGTCAGCCTGCTTGGATAATAGTTTGATGGTGGCATACAATAAATATAACTTTGTGACAAAGACACCCTGCTATGTGACAAACAATCTCTGTCTTGCCATCTATAATGAGAACAAGACATGCGAGCGGCTGTGACAGAACCTTAGATGCGACCGACGGTGACAGAAGCTTGGATGCGATCTCGGGTCCGATATACTCATATTTGTATTACAATGAGCTTGCCTATATACTTGATCTACATCCTTAGCCTCTCATGCGACCCGTCGTACCGGAGAGGCGTACAGAAACACTGTACGACGCTGTTTATTGATACTCCACTAAACTGATGAATTTTATAGTACCAGCGGTAGAATCCAATGCCCCCATAACCATGTACATTGTACATGTGTAAATCAACACTGCATGGTAAAATATGCAGACTGCACTACCAATTACTATAGGTCACAGTGCTTTTAACCAGTTCGCGCCGGGATTATTTTAACATCACCGAGCCGAGGCGCGGGGAACTCGATCTGAGGCGGGTTCAGGCTGATGGTACCGGAAAGCACACCTATGACATTACCGGTTTTGCCCACTGCTGACAGATATTTCCAGCCTAGCTCGTGACGTATTTATGCGTCATCCGTTTTCCACATTTTACACACAAATAAAAATATCGTTGGGCTCAACATTATTTAGAATTAACACCCTCCTGTGACGTCAAACTATTGTGTTTCGAATGGCGTGCTGCATTTTTAAGACCTTGTGGGAGACAACAGGAAAAGTGCGCATGTAACAGCTTATTTAATATAATACGTTCCCTGACTGACATACCGATGTATTGTCAACATTTCTTTACTGGCTTACTTGATTAAAAAAAACAACCAACATTCGTTAATATACAATAATGAAACATTTTGAAGGGTGTTAAAGGTAGGATACATCATTTGGAGATATCGGAAAAAAAGAATACAAACAAAAAAAGTTATTCAGAAATATCTTACTCATCTGAAAGTAAATAATGATTCTAGGCATCCAGCAAATTGATTGCGCTAGATATCCCTCAATTATTCTGGAAAATATAATTTTATAAAGAAAAATTTGCGATCGCCGGACGGCGATCGCGAAAAAAGACAAATAACATAAGAATAACTGCTCGACGCCGGTTGAAAACAAACGCTGTTTTTTGTGCTTTTCTCAGCATTCATGATTGTAAAACCTCGGACAGGTTAGTTAAACGATATTTACTATAAAATACAACCTCCCAAATCCAATCATTCGTGGTAATTCAAGCAATTACCAATGGTGTATACTACATGTACCTTTAAGTAGGTTAATACCCTCGGTAGCGCGCCGTTCGTGGGTGATGATTGCCCCTCGGGCTTCACCCTCGGGTCATTCTCACCCACGAACGGCGCGGTCCGGCCTCGTGTCCTACTCCGGCACTTTTGGTGGCAATTTTCCCCATTCAGATTGTACACGTAAACAGGCAGCCGAAAAGAGTGTATTTAAGGTTCAAGTGTTCAGTGCAATGTAAGTTCAGAAGCTCCTGAACGTCGACCTTTCCGATTCAATTCTCACAGTCAAAAATAATCAGACGTGATGGAAACCGTATAGCGCATTCTGTAGTTGCTTGCTAAGGTGACTGTACATTGACGTGTGAAGTGATCGAATGAACCGGACATACCTGACATTGTGACATTAATGTAAACCGACGCACGCGAACCATGAAGACTTATTATAGACCTGATCTGGAAGTTTAATGGATTACTACTAGTGCAACATTCCTAAACCGAACATTAATTTGTAGTGACTATTCAACTAGGTTAAACAATGTGGAGGGCTCGAGACTTGAAACTCGCGTATTAGAAAGCGAGAATTCAAACGTGCAGGTTTATGGCAATACATTATCGAGATAAATTGACGAAAACGAGTTCTATAAGGATTGAGGCTCACTGGGAATTTTAAACATTAAAAAATAACTCGAGCGTTCCCCTGGAAGCTGTTATGCATCCGATAGTTTCCCTCTCGCCAATCGTCGTTCGATCCTTTTTCAACTCGGAGCTGTAGGGCTTCCCCCAAGAAGATCTGACAGAACGCCGATGTTGAAAAAAGAAACACCGCCGAATGTCCCATCGGTGTGTAGTTAAACACAACCCTGCTTGCGGGCACGGGCAATTTATTGGATAGTGCTCGAGCGCATTTTGTCTACTGGGTCGATTTCTCTGAGGGCAGAGCCGGGTTGACACCGGGTAGCCTCTTTGAGTGCCTCTGCTAGGGCTGTATATGTGCGGGCCTAAAGGAGCCTAGCGCAATAGGGCACGGAAAATATTGCGAATTACGAATCGGTCACGTATCGTTCCTTCTGGTCAGTGAGGGAGTGAGAGACACTTTTTCTTTGTAGCTCTCATATTTATCACTTGTATGTACAAACAATTAATTCTGTACACCAAGTTTAATTTCACGATAAGGTGGCAATATATTTCCGTGGTTCACACAGCAAGCAAAACTTGCTTAAATTAAATTAGGGTATCTTTCTCTCGCAAGCTCGGTTTGCAAACCTGCGATAGCTTACAGCGCTAAAGTAAGAGAGAGAGAAGTATTACCTCAACAGATATATCCCTTTGAGAATTACAATACCGATCAAAATATTTATTTAACATTTTCCACGAGTCTTAATCTTGCCACTGGGCCTGGACCAAATTCTAGATGCAACACGCTGGGGGGATGCCGGTCTAAATTACATTAGCACACACACACAAGCGCATCGCCACCCGCAAACGTTCATAAATATAAAAGAAAATAAAAATATCAAAAGAAAATTTATTTTTGGGGCTGTTTTTCCTAAGCAGTCGTCAAGGGTTCAGGCGTTCATACGAAGATTCTAACTTAATTGTTCCTTTGTATGACGGCGACTGAAGTTATGTTCTTAAAATAACATTTCTCTGTCAAAGTAAAGACGGCAGATGCTCTCTGTAAAGAGTGACTAGCTCACTCTAAACAAAAGTGAATCTCTAGAAAATTAATATAAAAAACAAAAAGAAATAGTAAAATTGACTTTTTCAGAGTAAAAGCTTCTTCAAACAGAGTGAAAACCACTCCGAGTGAGTGAATCTTCATTCTTTCAAGAAGCCATAACGTCACCGTCACGAAGTAACATTAATGTTACATGATACGCGCGACCCACTCAAACACATCATACGTTTCTGATTTGTGAGTTTTCACGAAGTGACGCTATCCGTGTGTATTAGCTATGGGTTTTGCGTTACTTCGTAAAAACGCTAGAAGTGGGTCGGGCGCATCACGTGATATTAGTCTATACTTCGTGATAACGGCAAGGAGGACAACTAAAATAAAAGAGTGCTTGGCCCAATTCCTTGGCTCTGTTAACCGTTAGCGAAAAATCCCTGCTTACTGTACGAATTTTAAAGGAATGTCGCACACGCACGCGCATCAAAACGAACAAAATAGTACGCGATGGTTACGCTATAATGCGCACGACTTTGCCGCATATGTCTATAAATACGCAGACATTATCGCTTGACAAAATCGCGTATAATGACTCAGGGAGCACGATAACAAATGGCTTCACCGTGAATAGGGTGTGTAGCTATCCATGCTGCGGACTGCTTGCTTTACAATGCTCTCATATACCACGCGCAAAGACAAAAACCTTGAAGATTTATATTTCTCACAAAACGAATAATTCTGAACCAACCTTCAAACGCAACAGAGCATTCATTTTATTTGCATGGACAGTGTACAGTTGTTTTTAAGGAAATTGCGTTCTGTCATAACACATAATACGATCACCAAATACATTTCAAATGTTAAATCAACATTACTGACTTGAGACTTCAATTAACTCCCACCCAAAAAATCAATGCCGTTTGACATAATGGGTCTTTCCCACAAACTTCACATCCAATGTTGTTCCACAAAATGTTTGAAACAAACATCACCGCGGAAAAGTCATTTAAGGAAATCCAATTACAATGTAATGCCGTGCTTTGTTCACGCATGACAAACTATTGAATCTAACAAAAGACGCCGCACCACGATGGAGAATACCTCGACATATTGGTATCAAACGGAGCGAAAGATGAAATAGTTAGAGCTCTTTCTGTATGTTCTGTAAACGCGCTTTGGGAGAGCGATTGATTTCGCCGGTCCGTATCTGCCAGCGCCTCCCGACATAAACCCATCAATAAGAGACAAATTTGCCACCTAATCAAAACAGCCTTTGGGTTATGAAAATATTAACACGGTCAAAATCTCGGGAGCGTCGCGGGACAGTCGGGAGGGGAGGAAAAAGAAGAAAGAAATGGTAGACGAGCAATATGATGACTGGCATTATAGAGCCGTTCTTCGTCCCCGACCGAGTGTCTCAACTAGTTCCCGAGGTCCGTGGCGTGTAAGGTTGAATTGATATGCCCTCGGTGCCAGTCAGTCCAATAAACAAAATGGGGGCGAAAGAAAGAAAGAAAAAAATAACACGCCAATGCGCAATTACCACTACTCTCAAAATGGTGACTAGGAATGATAACACCTTAAGGTTGTAACGCAACAAAAAATAGCACACGGTAATATAAAACCGTACTCACAGAATGAGTCTCGCACTTGCACAGAAACATATATATTGTCTTGCCGCTTACGTAAGTGGCACTTAAGTTGTGACCAGTAAGCACCAAAGGACTTTGACCAATAGGAAATAGAGAAAAAGGCGATTGATTCAAGCCAACGTGGTCATAAACTGCAGCCTCAGTATACAATGAATAGTTTTCGATAATGCCATAATATACGAACGAACGAACGAACGAACGAACGAACGAACGAACGAACGAACGAACGAACGAACGAACGAACGAACGAAACGAAACGAAACGAAACGAAACGACGTTGCAGATATCAAAATACCACTGATATTAGTTTATGACAAATTAAATCATTGGCAAATAATTGCCATTGTATTATTGGTAATAACATTTATACGACGAATATATGGCTAAGCTAGCCATGATATTATTGGTAATAACATTTATACGACGAATATATGGCTAAGCTAGCCATGATATTATTGGTAATAACATTTATACGACGAATATATGGCTAAGCTAGCCATGATATTATTGGTAATAACATTTATACGACGAATATATGGCTAAGCTAGCCATGATATTATTGGTAATAACATTTATACGACGAATATATGGCTAAGCTAGCCATGATATTATTGGTAATAACATTTATACGACGAATATATGGCTAAGCTAGCCATGATATTATTGGTAATAACATTTATACGACGAATATATGGCTAAGCTAGCCATGATATTATTGGTAATAACATTTATACGACGAATATATGGCTAAGCTAGCCATGATATTATTGGTAATAACATTTATACGACGAATATATGGCTAAGCTAGCCATGATATTATTGGTAATAACATTTATACGACGAATATATGGCTAAGCTAGCCATGATATTATTGGTAATAACGTTTATACGACGAATATATGGCTAAGCTAGCCATGATATTATTGGTAATAACATTTATACGACAAATATTATGGCTATGCTAGCCATGATATTTTTGGTAATAACATTTATACGACGAATATATGGCTAAGCTAGCCATGATATTATTGGTAATAACATTTATACGACGAATATATGGCTAAGCTAGCCATGATATTATTGGTAATAACATTTATACGACGAATATTATGGCTATGCTAGTTTTAGGCTAAAAACATAAACGAGAAACAGATAGGTTGTGATAACCAAATTGGAGGGTTTTTCAACAAATCCAATTAAGGTTATAATAAGGTGTCCAACAGATTTATTTGATCAAAATTACCAACAGACCCCTTTGGTTTTTAATAGCTACATTAACCGATGTTATTGATAAATCCAACCAGTTCATTGTAATTAGGTTTACAACAAACCAAGAAAAATGGGTCGTTTTGACCAAATGTGGGTCAAGTCGTCGCAACCCATGAAAATGGTAACCAGTCGATCAACAGCCTGGGTTCGGGTCTAACAAAAACGTGGGTTGAAATTATGGTTTATCGAAACACAGCGGCTTCAACTCTTCCTAAATTTACAGTATATAAGCGTCATGTGATACACACCCCACACCTCCTATTGTCTTACACGCAAGAGTATCGATTTACCCATTAGATAGCACAAGGCGACACAGAACATCTCTAAAATTTTGATACTCCGAGAAAAAAAGCGAAAAACTGAAGAAACACACGGCCGTGGCGATGCACACTCCAATAACGGGGCTGGAAATTGCCCACTTGAGCGGAAACTCCAATTGTCTCCTCGCCTCCCGTTACCTGGGCAACGCTACAAGGAATAAGCTGTTTCCGTCGAGGGAGTAAATAATACACTGATATGGGAGAGCAACAGGGTTGGAAGTGACTAGCCACGTAGGCATATTTGCAATCATTGTCTGGTTGCTATTCGATGGGGATCACGGCTTATCAATATTCCCTTCCCTCTCAAAGAAACAACCGTCAGAGATTATTTGAAAGTGAGTCTTAAAACGCGTGTTATATATGCCACTTGGGAGAAACGTGAATTTAAAGGGAGTTTCATTGTCATCAATGAGCTAGCCTTATCACACAGACACTGTATCGAGATTTGCGAATATCAAATGATGTTATCAATCGGCAATAACACGACCTTGGAAGCCAAGCCTCAAAGGCTTCCATAAAGTTCAAAGGTATACAAAATGATGTATATTTTATAGTGACATGGTGGACAACATTGGCGATACACATGCGCCAATGCGTTCAATACTGAATCCATTGTTTTTTCTCGCTTGATTTGTTATTGGTTCGATATTCAATGCATGCTGTATTGCTCCCTGATAATTCGTATATTCTTGGACCTCACCTACTCTGTCTTCGAGTGCAACAGGTATATTCAAATACAAAGTAGGAATTATCCGGTAAGGGATCCCCCAAACCCATCTCCTCTGAATGAAACGCTTAGGGTATAGTACCATAAAACGTACAGGAGATTTCCAATCGCACTATAAGCTTTGTTTCTATGTTACAATCATGTCTTGGCTATCTCATAGTTCATTTTGAGCAAAATCGGTAATAACTTGGCTGCAAATCACTGGTTGAATTGCGACAATTTAAAAACATGTTTGCTTTGTTGTGTTAATATTTGATTTGTCTGTCTGATCTAAATTGGTATAAAGAGTTCTACTAATCAATGTAACTAATGTCCAGAATAGCTTATGTGCAATAGACCCCCCCCCCCCTTGACACAAAGTTGGGGGGAGGGGGGGGGGGGGGGGGGAGGGGGGGGGAGGGGGCACGCTGTATGCAATCGGACTTTAGCTCGAATTTGAGCTCGCTATACTTTGATGTGAATATCTGTTCTTCGTTATTGTCTACACGTTTCAGCTGTGACATCACACATATATTGCGATAGTTATTATAAGTTTAAGTACCGAATTTATAAACATCCACTCTACCACTATACAGCACCTTAATGTTCAAGGACTGGTAAGAATTAAAATAGCGACTATACATGTAGTGATAACTTTACCAAACAGTTTTGCCCAGAATACTGGAACGCAATCTTAAAAGCTGTGAGCTCGTACCAAGTATTGTGAGCAGACAAACTTAATTCCCGCAGCACCATCTCCTATCAGTTTACCGCATTACTCGTAAAACGACCTGACGTGTAATTACATCAAACGAACGAGCCATGAATGATTCACTGTGATTTCTAAAGAGCTTCACATTCATGATGTGAACATAAAACCACCTTTGTGGGCTAAGAAAAGCAAAGATTGAACGCCATAATCAAAATCAAAGATCTCCGATGACGACATGCCTTATTTGTGCCTCGTCGGCTACCGTACACCTGATACTAAAATGGATGAGTAGTGTCGATTCTATATCCCTCTAGTGTAATTGGCCTAAGATCAAAAGATGAAACCTTAAAACTTCATCTTAAAACAAATGCCGTGGTGTTAATATATGCACCATGTCTGTTTATTTAAACCACTACAACTACCAGGACAAAAAACGACTAAAATACCTTCGTGTTGCTTCAGACGTTAAAATCAATACCCTGTAACTCCTTAAAGTCTACAAAAGTGCACCTGAAAGTTTAGTTTAACCAAATTGAATAAAGCTTCTTGTACATGTACAACATCGCAAATCTCTTTGGCATAGGTATAGGAACATCGGGAGCATTATCGAAGCCTTTCATTTTGACGACCGTGATTAAAATGAATATGGCCTCATTGCATTTTTGTTTGGTGACCGTAAGCAACGATTCTCTGCCAACTATAGAAGATCATGTGGTAAGCGGTAAGCATACATCACAAATTACTAGACACGGATTCTGTGCTGAAGTACCAGGTGCATAAATGTATACATTATTTTTAACAGAAGTGTAAAATTTGGCACACGTCGTAAAATTCATTCCAGAAAGTCGGGCGTTATTCAGTCGCAGTTCTGGAAGCAAAATGCTACAAAACAAGCTACGTCACCAGCTGGCGATCAAACAAAAAAAGTGCTACCGACAAGGCAAAGTCTGAATTCTTCCGGGTGAGCTGGCGTAATTACTCTGCTAACGGGAGTTTTTATATTGACCGGGACTTATTTCATGAGACAGCTCATTGACTGAACGATTTAGCGGGCCATAACGCACCTGGCCATGCCGCGCTTAATAGCGGCCCAAGCGCCCATGCATTAACCGCTTGGTCACAGGTGATAAACCTCATTTTCATACCACACACGTTCTGAGCAGTAACGACATTTGGTCAAAGTACCAGCATTATCAAGTAGATGTGAGTAAGGAATACAAAACAGCGGCCTGTTTTGTATTTTACGACAGCTTGCAGTGGAGCCATAAACTTGAACTTAATTTATTTTTCGTGACCCGTACACAAACATACTTGCTTCGGTAACAAAGGGGACTGTGCACTTACCGGTACCCCATTATAGACTACCAACATCAAAAGTCCCCTAGCAACTTATGTTTGTCTAATGTCCCAACGTGTGACATAAGGGACAGATTTTACCATTACACACCGACTCACGATGCCGCGATATGTTGACAGACAATATGCAAATTCGGGCGATTCACAATGCAGTGCGCCACCAAGCGTTTGACTCAAAAGAGCCACTTTTAAACGTTACGGTCGACTTCTTCCGTATATCATACTGTAGTGAAATCTCTATTCTTCATTGTTCACGCAAGGTACAACACAAACGAAAATGTATCCGGCAGCGTCGTTAATTAAAACATTGTTATTTGCAGAACAAAATTGGAGCTTTGATCGTGCGCGTCCAAAAAGACGTAAAAACTGATGAGTTCATGCAAAATGAATACAGTTTTTCAAACTGATGCCGACTTTTTCCCAAGATGCACTGCGGGTATAGCAGGATTTGCGCCTTCAACGGCAGCTTCTAGGTATTGTGAATCGCTCGAATTGGCACCATTGATTTTTCCCAGTGCAGATATATCGGGGCCTTAATATACAATGTACACGTCTAAGGTAGAAAATTCTCTAATGCATATTCCTAGAAGCGGGTGAAAATGTGCCTCAAGAACAGTATCGATTAAATTTCAGCTAGATCTATTCGCTTGAAATTTAACCTTCTTTCATACTTACTAGTATATTTAAGAATCAAGATACATGTATAGGCCTGTGCTAAAATTGTACGTATGCATGTAAGATGTAATGTGTGTAAAAATGTGTGTTCCCGGAATGGTACCGCTAAACCAACTGCAATGCTCGCAATTTGGAGCACGCAATTTGAGCAATATGTATCTTCACTTTAATATGCTAATTTATGTAAATGAGGCCCGTGAGACGGAAGTAAATTGCGCTGCGGCCTCATTGAAAATGTGCAGGGGTCCAATAATTCGGGTATTTTATCTCAATTGTCCAGAATTTATCGTTTTTTCTTTGATAGAAGCCTTTAAATTGTCATTAATAAAACCATCCAGCATAATATTGTTTGTTTTTGTATGCATAAAATAAAAACTTTAAAAAAAGTTTCGTCCCGTGCGCACGATGTCAAGTGAAAATAGCAGACCTCCTTTTCGAATGAGTGAAACAATACCTGTGCAAATCGGGGTACCACCCATCATGTTACTGCGATACGCGGTGCATATACACGAACGGCCACTATAGCGACTGGGTATACTGCCGGTACCGTCAGACACAGTTAGCCCGTCGCGAATCAGCTCAAAATTTGATGAATGGCGATACCACTCCTCGCTCAGGTATTTTTGCACACTGTTGCAGAAAGGAGCCTTGCTAATTACCTAATTACGGGACGAAAACTATTTGTTTACATTTCTTATTTTGTGCAGGATATTATTTTGGACGTTTTTAATGTCATCTCTTAAGAAATAAAGCGATAAATCCTGGACAAATCGATACAAAATGACCCGAATGATTAGACACCTGCACATTTTTTGATGGGGCCGTAATTCACTTGCGCATCACGAGCCTCCTTTACATACATTATCATATAAGGACGAAAATTATACTCCTTCCAAATTCGTTGGAAAAGCACGTACAAGAAACATGAATGACGAATTTCATGCTTAACTTTTTAATTTGAACATTTTGGAGACACTTCTTAAAATAAATGGTAATCAATCCTTCTTAGAGTATAACATTATCTGAGATTTGACTGGTTTCGTGGTGAGGCACCATGAGTTACGGCAGTCACCATCCCGAAGATGAGCAGAGCCTACTGACCGAAACGTAGACTTTACATATATCTTTCTCACACTCATAATTACTTATTATAACATTATCAGCCAAGCGCCTTTTAACAATAACACAAAATTGGTACTCACGTATGAAATCATGGGGAGGTTCCACGCAGTGGCTATGCGGGCTTCCGTGGTGCAAGTCTTATCGGGTCCAAAGAAAGCTACCACATTCTCCAACCACTGAGAGGTGAGGAGTCGTATGCTGCCCACCTCAGTCCCTTCAGTATCGTACATATTTGATAGGACCAGTCGATGGTCAGGTAGCAAGTCCTTCCTGTCGTTGATGTGATCTATAGCCAGGAGAGCAGCGCCGCTCACTACCAAGCCTTCCCGGTCCACCATGTCGCTGTCATTCGGTGGTTTGGCGGCGGTTAGTAATCCAACGCGTATCTTTTTGATAACTCTAGGCGGGTCGGTTGACTGGGGGTCGGTTGACTGGGCTTCGGGGTCCTGGCTAAGCGTCTCTAGCGTAACGATCCAGATAACCACAAGGAAGGCTATCCACCGTGTGCCGGTCATCATCAAGTCGGTCTACCGCAGCCGAGCCGGGTACGGGTACGGCAGACGTATCGGTCACCAGATAGTCGATTTTATCGTGTCCGTGACAAAAGCTCGGATAAGATTTGTCTCCGTATAAAGATGCTGTTGTTTGTCACCACATTACGATTGGGCAGGAAACACATAAATAGTCCATCTCTAGATTTGAGCTGAAAGAAAATCGTTGATATACTCGCCACGGGAATACAACGCCTTTGAATGTTCGATACAGTTTCCACGCGCGATCACATCAACTCACTTTTTTCATCAACCATCAACCATCCATCTCCTCACTCCTTTTACAAACCTGAGAAAAGGTAAGAAGAAGAAAAAAGAGTCCGGTTGATTAGGCTCAGCAGGTACACCAGCACAATCCGTTTGAGGTGAAAATAAAGCCTCACACAACTTGTGGTCGGGAAGACCGGACCAATCTGACAAGACGAGCTCAATTCACTGGTTATTTATAAAAAATAAATAAAACAAGGGTGGCACACACGCACGCATCGCACAGAATAAGCTTCACATAACCAATACAGCAAGCTATGTGGACACAAGGCGGCGCTTTTAGAGCACGCGCGTATACTGGGTCATTCCATTCAAAAGGTATAGGGGTGCATACAGTACGCCAATGGTACAGCCTATATCATTGATACAAGCGAATGTGCGAGTAAACGACAAACTATAGACTTGCGTCCCCAATACGGGTAATGAAGACGACTGCTTGGGAATCGCGTACACATTGTTATCTAAAATATTTCAGTCTCTGAAGTAGCAATATAGAGACTGCTGAACGAGCGGTATATATTGTACCATAGAGAAAGGACCTACTAATACCTTAAATACTGATGTGCTTGTAATATAGAGACTGCTGAACGAGTGGTATATTGTACTATACCTTAAATACTGATGTGCTTGTATTAGAGACTGCTGAACGAGTGGTATATATTGTACTATACCTTAAATACTGACGTGCTTGTAATAGAGACTGCTGAACGAGTGGTATATATTGTACTATACCTTAAATACTGACGTACTTGTAATATAGAGACTGCTGAACGAGTGGTATATTGTACTATACCTTAAATACTGATGTGCTTGTATTAGAGACTGCTGAACGAGTGGTATATATTGTACTATACCTTAAATACTGACGTACTTGTAATAGAGACTGCTGAACGAGTGGTATATACTGTACTATACCTTAAATACTGACATGCTTGTATTAGAGACTGCTGAACGAGCGGTATATATTGTACTATACCTTAAATACTGACATGCTTGTATTAGAGACTGCTGAACGAGTGGTATATATTGTACTATACCTTAAATACGGACGTGCTTGTAATATAGAGACTGCTGAACGAGTGGTATATTGTACTATACCTTAAATACTGACGTGTTTGTAATATAGACTGCTGAACGAGCGGTATATATATTGTACTATACCTTAAATACTGACGTGCTTGTAATAGAGACTGCTGAACGAGTGGTATATTGTACTATACCTTAAATACTGACGTGCTTGTAATAGAGACTGCTGAACGAGTGGTATATTGTACTATACCTTAAATACTGACGTGTTTGTAATAGAGACTGCTGAACGAGCGGTATATATATTGTACTATACCTTAAATACTGACGTGCTTGTAATAGAGACTGCTGAACGAGTGGTATATTGTACTATACCTTAAATACTGACGTGCTTGTAATAGAGACTGCTGAACGAGTGGTATATATTGTATTATAACACCTCACTCACAGATTCTGTGTCTTGATTGGCCGAGAGCGCGGCACGTGTCACTTGCTATTTTTACTATTTTTTACTTGTGCTATCCAAAAAGACTATACCACGCAAAAAGGATTATGCGCATAGCAACACACGAAATATGCGCATAGCAACGAAAGCGTGACTGAAACCCAGACGTGTGTTTCGGTGCATTGCGTAAACATTGCTCTATCACTTTCGCACCCGTTCATCAAGGCAACAAAGTACACGTATGATCGAGAGACGTGTTATTCGGAGATTTTTGATCATTACAATACTTTCAGGAAGCTTAAATTGTGCAGAATCTGTGAGTGAGGTGTTATAAAACAAATATTGACTGCTTTATTTCGCGGTATAGTAAAACTAGCCTCCCGAGGTGATCCATGGAGCATTCTATTTTCCCGAGGCGAAGCCGAGGGAAAATAGAATGCTCCATGGATCACCTCGGGAGGCTAGTTTTACTATACCACTCAAAGTAGTCAATATTTGTATACTATACCTTAAATACTGACGTGCTTGTAATAGAGACTGTTGAACGAGTGGTATATTGTACGATACCTTAAATACTGTTGTGCTTGTAATAGAGACTGCTGAACGAGCGGTATATATTGTACTATACCTTAAATACTGACGTGCTTAATAGAGACTGCTGAACGAGCGGTATATATTGTACTATACCTTAAATACTGATGTGCTTGTAATAGAGACTGCTGAACGAGCGGTATATATTGTACTATACCTTAAATACTGACGTGCTTGTAATAGAGACTGCTGAACGAGTGGTATATATTGTACTATACCTTAAATACTGACGTGCTTGTAATAGAGACTGCTGAACGAGTGGTATATATTGTACTATACCTTAAATACTGACGTGCTTGTAATAGAGACTGCTGAACGAGTGGTATATATTGTACTATACCTTAAATACTGATGTGCTTGTAATAGAGACTGCTGAACGAGTGGTATATTGTACTATACCTTAAATACTGACGTGCTTGTATTGGAGACTGCTGAACGAGTGGTATATTGTACTATACCTTAAATACTGACGTGCTTGTAATAGAGACTGCTGAACGAGTGGTATATATTGTACTATACCTTAAATACTGACGTGCTTGTAATAGAGACTGCTGAACGAGTGGTATATACTGTACTATACCTTAAATACTGACGTGCTTGTAATAGAGACTGTTGAACGAGTGGTATATATTGTACTATACCTTAAATACTGACGTGCTTGTAATAGAGACTGCTGAACGAGCGGTATATATTGTACTATACCTTAAATACTGACGTGCTTGTAATAGAGACTGCTGAACGAGTGGTATATTGTACTATACCTTAAATACTGACGTGCTTGTAATAGAGACTGCTGAACGAGTGGTATATTGTACTATACCTTAAACACTGACATGCTTGTAATAGAGACTGCTGATAAAGATAAATGGCTGATCTTTATTTTCGTTTTAAGATGACTTGTACGTAGGTTACATTTAACTCACCTCGACACAATAATAATGACGAAGTGTTTATATTGTCGAACACCGTTCACCAAAGTTCATTTTCAAAAAGGTCAATTTAGTGTGTATTATGTTGTCCAGGCTGTCGTGACACTAGGTTTGAATCAGTGTGAATGCTGTGTTTGTGATAGCCACCCTTTAGTGCTCAGTCTTTTGCAGTTGGAAGTGATGATGTAAGCTACCAAGATCCGTATATGGGGAGGAAACCAATTTAACAAAACTTACGCGACAACATTTTATAGTTATTTCAAAGGGAGGTTTAGCAGAACGTTTCCCGCGAACGTTAACGCGTAATTTCTCTTCCACCGGCCCATACCGGCCGCGCTGAAAATAATTACGCGCTTGCGTTTACGTTCGTGTAATACGTAATTTAGAAAATATCTCTCAGTAAATTAGAGGTAACTTCAATTATTTAGAGATGTCTCTGATTATTTGGAGATATCTATTTTAGGGCTATCTCTAATTCATTAAGAGATATCTCTAAATAACTCGTACATATTAATAAATGTTGAAATATAGCTCACCGTTAAATATTGACGTCGTTACCAAGTTTCGGTGCATTAACTAGTTTCGGTGCATTACTATAGTTTCGGTGCATTACTATAGATTCGGTGCATTACTATAGATTCGGTGCATTAGTAGTAATATTATTACTATAAGTTCGGGGCATTACTAGTTTTGTTGCGACAAAGTTACTTCTCGTCATTGATGTCTACCTGAATGAAATAAATAAATGCACTGAGCACAGAGCTCTAAGGGTACACTTAATATTCTTGAAAAGTACTGGTCATCATCATCGGCATATTTGGTCGGTCAAGGGCAAGCACCTTGTGTTGATGAGGTGTGGCCAATTGCATGGTTCATGACGATTGTACCTGCATGGTCATTGTGCTATGTTTAGTTGAACTGAGCTGATGATAGCCTACAGCATCGGACGTATAGAGTCACAGACGCGCTGAATGAGTGCGATGCGCACGACGATTATTTATGGTGAGATCACTATTCTGCTTCCTAAAATAATGTGCAGCTTTTTGCTGAGCTAACTGTTAGAGTCTCAGCACAACATTTACTCATGTTCTGATTTTGATTTGGCCCTTATAAAAACCTAAACACACCACAGTGAAACAGCTAACCAGCGTATAGCGCTAACTCATCACGCCATGTAGTAACAACAAACGTGTCAGATGCACGTTAACCATAAACGGTAATGGCATGACAGGGGGAGACTGGTTTGATAAGGAGGGCGCAAATTGGTTCGGGACGTGCTCGTTTGACCCTAGCAGGCAATCAGTAAGAGTGTTTGGTGGGAGAGATGCGTCAACGAGCCCAATCTACTTGTACGATATGTTAGTGCACCTGTAGACTCTGGAAATCAATAGCCCTAATGTATTGATTACGTTTAATAGGCACTGTTTACCGCAGTGCATCACGGGAGAAAGTGGGGGTCATATCCGCGGCTCGTATACGAATTTTACTAGAACTTTCCAACTTTCCAACTTCCCATATATTTGTTCGACTCTGTGGCTCCCCAGGAAAATGTTCTGCACTGTAATCATCTTCTTCTGACGTGTTATCCTCTATGAATGACAGGGCTGAAACTGCACGTTTTACCGTCTTTTAGTCGAAAACTTATCGTAGGTCGACATCCGCACGTAAAAGTATAGCGAGCGGTGATGACCTCCACTGAATATTACACTATCGTGTGGTAAACACTGGTGACGTAAATACAATAGAGTTATTCATGAGCGACTTCAGGGATAATTCACGGACGTTGTTGACTCGTACTGTAGTTTTCTCGGTGAAATGAGCAGTTACATTGCTTTTATGCCTTTGGGAAAGACACTTAACTACAATTGCTTCCCCCCACCCATGCAGGAGATACATGGGTACAGGGGAGGGTCAAGACGAATTGAGCGCTGATATTGGCTGCCGCGTGGTCCATGGCTGATGAACGGGGTAATAATTGTAAAGCGCTTTGAGATCGTTGACAATGGAAAGCGGTACATAAATAAGCGACAATTATTGTTATTTTTATAAGCACCATGCAACGCATAGTTATATATTTACACCAAGTGAGCTTCTGAACAATAATTTGGTTGGTTACTTTTCTGATCGTCATAATAATATACAAATAATGCTGGGCAGTAATAATCCTTACGCGAAGGACGCAGCTACAACGTGGTCGAGTCGATGGCACGTAGACAACCGCCATACAACCTTACATCTAACCACGGAGCACGGCCAGAGATCGATTGAATTTTGCTTACAATAATCCCTGTTCATCTGGAATGAAATCATTTCTGCAGCAGCTTACGATCAGCGCAATATATTTTCCTGGGTGGAGAGAGGCAATTGCAGTAAAGTGTCTTGCCCAAGAACACAAGCATTATGTTCCCGTCAATATTTGAACCCGTGTACTATCGCACACGAGTCGAACACCGTAACCATTGGACCACAGCGTCCCACGGTGCAAAAGGTCTACTACCCCTTTAAGGGAGGGCGTTTGTTGTTGTTGTTAGGTAGAAACAGGCTTTTGGTACCAAAACCAACACCTCACAGTACGAATTGCACTCGACCCTTTTTAACATTAAAATAATTTCCTATCTGGGAACAAGAGCAAATACATGAGTGCGTATCGGGGGAATTTAGGGTGGGCTGCAAAAACAGGGGAATCTTGGAAGCTCATCTCGGTTTAATTCTTTAGTCTCCGCAGGACAAACCCAAGGGGTGATATATCGCGTATGTACATGGTATTCAGGCAAATATTAAGCTCAGGAATTGTTTAGGGGGTGTTATTTCTTCTACCCCTGAGACAGAATGGGAGTTCTATCTGTTGATGGAGGCCCCGAGGTACAAAGATTTAAATACGGAATGGGAAACTCTGGCGACGCTGGCAGATCTTAAGTCTATATATCCAACCAAATACTTCACCATGCAAATTGAGTTATGTAAATCTCTGTTTCAGAAGACAGGCCCCAAAAGGTCTAAGAAGCACATCATTGTTATGAAATAGAAGATAAGACAAAACCATGTGTACAAAAAGTACAATCAAAATCAGTTATATTTTATCTCTAAATATTATGATAAAATCGGAGTAATGTGAAGGGTATGGTGTTTTCCTTTATGTTATGTTTAACGCCACATTCAAATTGCACGGAAGACATCTTTGTTAAAAACAAGGCGAAGCATGAAAGAAGCTCAAAAACCTAAAACAAATAAGCCAATAAAAAGATTATGAGAAACAAATTGCGGGGTTTCGTAAGGTATCGACCTTGTTCTTACCGGTACAGGGTCAGAGAAGCAAGCCATCCGAGTGGGGATTACCAACAAGCAATGACAAGGCTACAAAAAATGCCAAGATTCACTCGACAATTTGCATGCACACAGGCAACGCTTCAGACCAATCGGTTGGAGGACGCCAGGTTTATTATTGGACATCAGATAATATGATCGCATTCTGGACAACACATTTCAGGGACCTCTATTATCAAGACAATCTATCCAACGGTCGGGAAACAAGCTACGGTCAATGCTACGGATATTTTCATTAATAATTTATCATCCAATTTTGATGTATCTGTAAACGATTTTGCTGTGAGACATACATGCTATTTTGGTCGAGGTTCGGTCCAGTCGATTTGGATCTTTTGTAACACAATATATAAGTCGCCTGCAGTCATGTTTTGATTAACTTTTATTAATAAATACCCGGGAGAGTTGATAGCTTCTGATTGGTCGAGACTCGATCACATGGATGGCATTATTTTGCAGTAATGGCCCCGGCTTTCAAAAATTGAAGGAAATTCAGTGTTTATTTTATAAATAAATATTTTTTTTATTTTTTATTAAAGGGACTAACAGGATAAGGACCCGGTCATTAATGCGTGATAATTGACCTGGTTGGGGGATGACCGCTGGATGATTACCAGCGGTCATCCCCTAACCCGGTCAATTATCACGCAGTAATGACCGGGCCCTCACCCTGTTATTCCCTAAATAAATACCAGATAATAGCTATTGCGGGTTGAAACTCGGCCAGATTCGGTCTTGCGTTCGCTGTTTTGAGGAAAAGATGAAGGTCTATTTAGCATACAAATGGCAAATTAATTTCATTGTTGTAAACTGTTTGTAACACGAAAATGTCACTTCCTAGGAACATTTACACACAAACAGTTTCCTGAAACGGGCACCAAACTATAACTCCCTGGCATGTTAATGCATGCATGCATGCATGCATGCTATACAGAGTGTAACTTATTACCCGTCAGGAACAACAATATGCATAGTCTAACCGGGCAAGCACACCTCCACCATCCAAAGACAAAACTACCTATATCAATGGAAGAAGACAAATGATACCAAGAAATCCCGATTTGGTTCACAGTAGTTTTACCTCCAGACCCTATCTTGGTATGTTTTTCTTTCCCGAAAGACTACCCATCCGTTATACAAATTTGGCCATAGTGCAGCAGAAGCAAGCTTTGTCCGTGTTTGTGTCTTCTTTTATTGTTTTGGTCACCGTGTATAACTTGCAAACATGGCCGTATCGGACGTTGTCGTCACGTAAAAACAGGACCAATTCTACATAATGGTACAACGTACATAAGTTACAAGCACAATGACGATTTCAACACTTGAAGGCATAATCTCACATGCACTTTTTAACCCCAAACACAGACAAATTTTTCTCTAAATAACAAATAGCCAACAGCAATCATGTAAAACACAAAACATCAAGATATACAACTATACCGAGTCCATTCAGGTTACAGATCGGTGTTTCGACAGTAACAAGAAGAGCAACGACTCATGCCAAAAGGGCACATGCACTTTACTCTTCTTCTTCTTTACACTGGCGAAGATGTAGCGATTTGGGGGTCCGGGGGACTAAAACGCGACTATACGGCAAGATAATACAAAAACATTGAAACGGTGAATGATAACGATGCAACTTAGAGGAAACAGTAAGCCTAGAGACTTGATGGATGTCATTGAGGGATCGAAGGAACCAATCGGATTAATCATCAGGACTTTGGTCTTGACGGGTCTTATCACGGTGTCCCACTGAATAAACCAGTACTATATTATGTCTCATTGAGACCAAACGGGGCATAAACCACTACGACGCCAGGAAGAAATCAGAATGCTGAATACATCACTATCTCGTTAGAATTGGGATTGTGGAACCAAATCAGCGTTCAATTCAGTGTACCAAAAGAGATTATACAGGTTTTAAAGGGATACGGTTGATTCTGGCTGGCAAAGATTGCTTAAGATTTGGTTAAAGATTCGGTTAAATCAATATTATACATCAGCCCTTAAAGATTTATTATACGAAGCTTATACACTCAACCTAGGCTTCAAAACACTTCATTTGGCCTCAGACCAGGAACATGTTTGCCAAGCGAAAAGGATGATAATGAATAAGTGAAAGCACCAAACCTTAAAACATCTCATATAATATTTGACATTGTTAAAGAGTAAATGAAATATTGATAGTGCACATTACATTCCGTCATGTAAAGTTTAAATCGTTCTCGTTGACGTGGTAAGTGGTCGGCATCATGATTGTTCATTACCATAAAATCAAAGTTAAAGACAAATAGTTGATGTTGCACTGTAGCAGCAACGTCAATTCGTAACCCTTTCATTTATCAGAATTTCAATCCTGAGAATTGTAAAAATATTCTGCCAAAATGACAATACAATTAAGTTGCAATTAAATTTGCAATAGAGGTAAAGATTAACTTGAAAACGTTTCTATATAAATCCTATATTTAGCTACAATTCTGTAGTTTAGAGGATTTGTTAACAACCAATGACTAGTTGGAGATAATCTAACGGCAACTCGATAGAATCAGGGCGCGGATTTCATTTCAATCGATAACCTGGAAAAGATCTGGTTCAAGTCCGACCCGCCTGGCCTAATAAGATCATTCTGCTGAAACCATTGCGTGGCAAACGCCAGACTAGCCAGTCATCAGATCTTTAATTGCAGGATGGACGTCATTCAGTCCAGCGTCTACAATAGACAGCGAGGACAAAATAAATTGACTTTTAGCTGACGAGAGTATCCAGTTCCATCAGCAAAGAAATGTTATTTTCTTCCCGATTAGGAGTCTATTAGGAATATGTCATCATCAATTCCGGGCGAATTGCGAGATATGGAACAATCTGCCAATTCTATTTTTTAAGAACTCAACCTGCTGTTTGTACTGTTTGAGGTGACGTTCATTACAGAGGGCTACCCGGATCCCTTTGGAACAAAGACTCACGAATACACCAGGTGTAGTTACAACTCTGGAACATTCATCCTATCAATGACCATAATAGAAAACATTACATCACTACTTAGAACAAACTTTTTGCTATTAGTTTTGGTCTATAGGTCTTTGTGAAGTAAATTTGTATTTATATTTGCAAGGAAACTGACAAACTGCAAGTCTTTCATGTCGGGTTCACGATATTTACGCAGCAGTCTTCAAAGGAGAGATAAGATCTGACCTGGGGTAAGCTGGCTTCAAGCAAGTATTAGCTATAACACAAACAAGTGACCGATGTATGGTTTCACATGTTAATTCCACTATCTGCGTATTATAGCGCAGGGAATTAATCTTGACCAAGCAGGTAATTCCAAAGTTTGCAACGTATGTAAAAATGCTTATACGAGATAGCATTAGTGACAAACTGACAATTGGAGTGGATTGGAACGAGGAATTGTCGGCTTTCTTTGATGGATATAGTGCTGTGTTCTCCACAGGTGATAGGCTGATCTCTTCATTTGCAATTAAAAACAACTTCCACACCCCATGTTTAATTTGATCCACCAGAGATATGTATCTTGCCTGAACGATCCAAACAAGTAAAGCTTTCCACCCTAAAAGTGCCTCTGATGTTGGATATCGACAACTGCCATCCGTACTCATACCCTGAGACAGACTGACAACTGTTTCGTTGTGACTTTGGTTATCCATCCACGAGTCTTGCCTACTCGCGATTACCCTATTTTACAACTTGACTTAACGAAACCGTAACCAAAATGACACACATACGATGCGGACGGATACGGTGCGAATTACGGTACCCTCTGGAGACATGAACACAATGTGTACAATGGAGACAAAACGTCTCCGGTGGGTAAATTTCTATAGATGAATAGGTCTCCACTGGGAATTTCAAGAATTAGATTTTTGGATTTTACTTAAATTACTCAAAAACTAGGATTACGATGTGGGTTATGGTTAGTGTATAATATAGGGTATATATTGGGTCGAAATTTCAACCCAGGAAACAAAATATGGTTAAAATGGGAGCATTTTCAAAAACGTGCTCGACTTTCTAACCATTTTGTACACGAGAACAAAGCCATGTCTCCACAGTGATACAAAAATGCGAATGTGTGTACTGGAATAGTAACTGCATGTGTAAACGTAAAGCGTCAGGCAATATTTCTTTAATCCACTTTTTTTGTATAAACAGAAAGTGTCTTAGGACAACATCACAGAAAGGATGGCAGCGCAGGTGTCTCCCTGTTGAGTATATACGGCACATTAACTACCGCCATGCATCATGTATCACTAGTCATATTACCTCCTTACCTGCAACTCCACACTGGGCATCAACACTCAACCAATTCCCAAGTACGTGTATGTGCCACGTGGTTTAGGTACAGGAGAGACTGTACTGATGTTTTACTTCAGTCTCTAATATATCAACACCAGCTAGGGCATTTGTTGAGATAGCCCGAATTACAGCAGTAATTATCTACACCTGAAGGAACATACAATGATTTAATTGTGCTTTAACCACATTACGAGAAAACCATAAAGCGGGCAAATTCACTTCATTGTTAGGCGCCATTAGTGGCGAATTTCTCTCCTCCGGGATTTGGCAAAGCATGAATAAACATTTGGCTTATTTCAATGCATACTCTTACCTATGCGCTTACCAACAAGAGATATGTTAAAGGAACCTCAAGGTTAACACCAGGAGCTAAACCATCACAGTATCCCGCATTGAAAAGCCATTTAACTTACGTCACCTTAAAGCTGGCAAAATTACCAATAGTCTTTACGTTTACAATGGTCTTGATTTGAACTTTTTAGAAGGTTGTTTAAACTTCCTAAAAAATTTAAGGCCACTGTTTTGCAATGATGACATATAAATACATCATACATTTAAAACTGGAATAAAATAAAATGCAACGTTTATGAAAATTACAGTTTTATTGGAATTCCACCCAGTTCATACCTCCCGTACCGACTTAAAGCTAGTATACACCATTGGTAATTGCTTGAATTATTATGAATTTGTAGATTTAGGGGGTTGTATTTCATAGTAAATATCGTTTAACTGACTTTTCCGACGTTTTACAAAAGCACGAAAAACAGCGTTTGTTTTCAACCGGGGTCGAGCCGTTATTCTTATGTTATTCGGACGGCGAGAGCGAATTTTTCTTTATAAAATTCAATTTTTCACAATAATTACAGGATATCTAGCGCACTCATTTTGCTGGATGTCTACAATCATTATTTACTTTCAAATAAGTAAGATATTTCTTTATAATTCGGTAGTAAATATTTTCGATATCTGCAAATGGTGTATACTACCTTTAAGGCCCAAAGCGTTTCTTGTCATTGACAGATTCAGTTCAGTTGTTTAAACTTAGTTTTCACAGTCAATGACCAATGGAATGTTACATACCAAAACTTTAAATAGTGTGAATCATGTGTTTTATCATATCCCAATTGAAACTTATCATCTATCTCTTTTCTTTTTCCCGACCCTGAACAAAGTCCACAAAGAGACTTCCCCCCCAACATTCGCTATAATCTGTAACCGACCAACAGTTTCGGATGACCGGGTCCGTATACGTGTTGCTAACAATATGATGATGGGAGAAGGGCTCAGGTGGGATAGTGCCCGATGCGCGCTGACACTGATCGATGGGCAAAAACCCTCGCATACTCCCATCGCCAAGAAACACAAGCAAGCGGAATATTACAGCTTGCCTTCTCGTTTATCACTGAGGGAGTTCTATATGATGAGAATGAACGGCTTTCAAAAGCTATACGAGTCGCCTCTTAATATATATTTCATTGGTGATTACCAACCATACTAAACTAAACAAAACAACACCAATATTTGTCATCTTCAACTGTTCGAGAATGGTAAAGTTAGCATACTGCAATGAGTTCGCGCACTCCATCACCATGAACATACAACTCCTATACCACTAGGTTTGTTTAACGACCATTTACGAACACAAACAAGGAGAGGACGTATGGATAACAATCAGAGTACTATACTTCCTGCCATCGCAGCCAATGTCCTCAGTGACGACTCTCTCGAGATTTCTCGATGCGTGGGGATGTTGCGAGTTTATTGAGCTACTCGTGCGAGACCGCATGGGCGTGGGAATGGCCAATGGATTTCCACATGACATCACATTGGCAAAGAGTAGTTTCTTACCATTCTTAACACTGTTGTGTAATTTCAAAAATCTCAGTCATTTAATTTAAAAGACCACAAAGAACCACAAAGCTAAGTAAAGTAACATTCCCAAGTATCCACGCATTATAAAGTTCATGCTGGATTTGTTTTCAAAATGCTTTTTCTCAAAAGTTTCACCAGATAAATAAGTGGCCAAGCAGTAGGCCTATAGTCCAATGCCATTAAAGGTAGGATACACCATTTGGTAGATATCGACAATTGTTACTATCATCATTTATGCCGACGTTCGTGCACATCTAAAGAGACGCATCTCTGTATGAAACATCGCAAAGAAAAAACAGCAAGACAAAATACACAATCACTAGTGATATACGTGATGCGTATAGAAAGAAAATAGCCTGTGTGGCTATGTCAATACAAACGCGCTGGCTAAATATTTTTAGATTCATAGTGATCCAAAAGGAATACCTAACGATTCTAAAGGTTTATTTAGTGAATCAGATCATTAGACATCGGGAGTTGCACATACCTTTAAAATAAATATCAAATGAGCAATTTGGAAATGCTTTGCAGGAAATGCCAAGTTTTAAAAATGAGAGACCTCCATTGCATCATTTTGCAATACTGTACTGTACGTCATCGAAAAATTAGATGAAAATGATTGGGCTCACGCCTTAAATATAGTAGTTCATTAGTTCCTACACCTTGTTGTATAATGCTCTCATGGTTCTTGTCAGTACGTCTTTATATTAAGGAAGCAATACGATTAGTTCAGGCTCAATTAATAGGCAAACAGGGAAGCGGGCCTAAACCAGGCAGGCAAGCGAATTAGCAAGAAAGTAAGCGAAGAGACACAACTGGTGTGAAGCCGCCTCTTGTACAACGCGTGGATATAGAGCCTCGTTTTGAGCTAATTGATTACTTCTATTCTAGGCACGGTTCAACGTAAATCAGAAGAAAAAACCTCAAGCCCTATTTTAGCCTATAACCCTATATCCTTATACTATTTTGCAGAGCGGACCAGCACGTGGATGCATAGAACAAGAGCATTAGGCGCTCAAAGATAAGTGGCTGTTGACTACGGCTTTGTCTTACCTACAAACGTGCAGTCTGCGTGAATGTACGCCGGGATAAAATAGAACAGCCGAGGGGAACCGAAGAACTGCCCGAACATTAACAACGCAGTATTGATAATGGTAAGAAAACGATACAAGACGCACACTTTAAGTGGAACAGCCGAAGGCCGATGTGAACAACTGCACGGACAGCACAGAATAGCGGTATACACAAAAATAATCTCCAAACACGGTGCTAATCACGAAAACTACAATAAAAAGTGAGCCACCAGGGGGTCAATTGCAGCTAAGCACAAACATTTTGCTTAAATGAAACATTTTCCTTGTTAAAAACAGGGTTACAGATTTACAATTTTTTGTGAAGTTTTTTTAGGTTTTTTCAGAAGGTTTTTGCTTAGCATGCATGAAATTGGCCGCAGGCTTGCAAGACGTATCGAGGAACGTGCTAATTGCGATTGTGGAGGAAACTTGGAGTCGGATCGGGATATAAATGATGATCACGCATTGAGACGTAGTTCGGTGGGGAAGCACGCACTTGCATCTTTGCAAGCGGATCTCGTTTCAGGATTGGCCGCCGGCAGAATCGGTCACCTCGCCTATACTCGAATGAGAAGCAGCCGACAGAGGGAGAAAGAAAGAGAAAAGAAAGAATTTCTCTAGTTTTTCAAGCGTATAACGAATTCATATCCACCTCACAGTCCGTTAACCATTTTCTTCCGCTGTCGGATCATGAACTAGATTGTGTTTACTGAAGGGTTCCGCTATTTTGGGGGTGAAAAACAACACCTCGTCAGCGCAATCTCGAGCCAGCGTACGTGCCGATCGTGGTGCGAGTTGGCCCGGGATGAAAGGCAAAGTATGAGGGTAGGTATCAGTGTCGCTATAGGACCTTTCGACATTCAATAGTGCTCCTTTCACGGGCTTCTAGAGCAAACGTCGTGAAGGTATTTAAAAAAAAAAATGTTTTTCTTTTACAAATTCGGATATCGTACAAACAGTCCGGAATAAGTTATATTTCAAACCACCACCCAATACCCCCCCCCCCCAAAATAAAAAAAACAAAAAAACCAAAAAACCCAACATTGTCGTATACACTATCAGAAATGGATGGATGTAAAGGTAGAATACACCCATTGTAATTGCTTGACTTATCAGGAATGGGTGGATTAGGTAGAATACACCATTTGTAATTGCTGGAAATATCAGAAATGGGTGGACGTAAAGTACACTATTGGTAATTGCTTGAATAATCAGGAATGGGTGGATGTAAAGGTAGAATACACCATTGGTAACTGTTTGAATTATCAGGAATGGGTGGATTTGAGAGTTTTATTTTATAGTAAATATCGTTTAACTGACCTGTCCGAAGTTTTACGATCATGAATGTCGGGGGAATTTTGTTGAATATTCGGAACAGTAACTGGGTACCTATAGCGCATCAATGTGCTGGATCCTAGAATAATTATTTACTTTCAAATAAGTAGGACTTTTCTTAATAATTTGGTAGTAACAATTTTCGATGTCTGCAAATGGTGTATATTTATTTACCTTAAGGCCAGAAAGTTCAGCAGTTGTCACACAGTAAATGCAGCCGGCTTAAGCAGATTTAATAGGAATACAATAGATGTAGTCAATATGGGCGGGAGAATCCCTCCAGGTCCGGTGGTTGTTAAGTGGAGCGTGGTATGAGTCGCCTGCGTCCATAGCTCTATTTCTTGCAGGTGAGTAACTGATAACATCGATTTTTGTCTTTCTTAAAGTGTGTCATACCGTCATGATACAGATCTTCGGTAAGCCCGTTGATGTGATGGCTTGGAGGAAAATCGCTTGAAGGGCTTTTATCTCGTTTTACATCCTGTGGTGGAGCTTGTTTCTTCTGTTTGCCGAATGCAAATTAGAAAGATCTGGTCTTAGGAACTTTACTCGTGTGGTCCAACCAGATTAGGTAGTAAACAGGGTCTGCACGTTTAAGAAAGCAGTGTTGTCCAACCTGTATAACAAACTTGGCGGCCCGCCAAGATTTAAAATCTCCCCGCCAGGTAAAAAAAAAACCGAAAATATGTGGATTTATTATAATTCAAAGTGCACTGGAAACAGTTTGGTCAAGACTCAACAAATTGCGATCTCATTCAACACACGGTGCTTAGTTTTACAGCGACACTATATTTATAAATCCTCTGGTGAGGATTAGACGTAGAAATAGAGAATAAATTCTAGGGAAATAAGGTCAGTGGACAGCAACCTAACGGAAAGCACGTCAATTACTGACAAAACTACACTATACGTTAAAAAGGACACAAAGTAGAAGCTGACAACCAATATGAACTAGCCTAGTTTAAACGCGGTGCCTGAGCAAGTGCTATAAAGCACGTTGATCAAGAAATAAACGTTTAGATGAAATGAAAATGTAACAATTAATTCAGAAAACCACACAGACACAAGTCCCATGTGGGAGAATTAACAAGAAACTATAGGTTCTGTTGTTATTTAGTTAAGGGCTCGTTTGCTGCCTTAAGGGTTTTCTACTTGCAACACATATATACGTACACTTTTAAACATCATGACAAGTTGCTCATGTAGTTAGCCTACTAACATGAAGGTTTATTTGATGAATACCAAAACAGATTTTTGCCAGCACTTCGAATTATAGGGCCATGGGGTATGGGGCTGCGGCAACACAGGTGCAACCGGTAGGTTCTATCCCTACATCCTTGTAACACGCCAGAGGATGTCATAAACCCACACACTGTACAATACACGTGCCGTGTTAGCAATTAGCCTACCACATGAACCAAACCTGGGTCATTTGTGATTGGAAAGTCGGCCACTGGCAAGGTTGAATTGTACCAAGACCACTGAGGTGAAGTGCTTGGGGCTTACAGTCCAAATGAAATGAAATGAAATGCATATAGGCCTATAGGTTATTTTATAGGGAGGTGTCAATCATAATTCTATCAAGACGATAATGGTTTGAGATGCGGCATATCTTCAATGCTATCTGGTGCCGAGCAAACGTGTTTCTCAGTCTAGGGTCGGGCATATATAGAAGAAACCAAGTAATTGAACACAATCTAATTTTCTTTGCATGAACGTATTCATTGTAGGCCATTTGTCATTTTGTGCATTTTTTTCTCGTCGTGTTTGAAGCTGCAAAAGTGTTCAAAATCTAAGGACGGGCGCTAAACAAATAGCGGTTTTATTTCTGTGAACGGTGTACATTATTATTATTATTATTATAAATGGTTTATTGATACAAAAATTGACATGGCAGCCCAGGGGCTGAATTACATCAAAATTTACACATTATTTAAAAAAATGTATGTATAAACATTAAAAGGGTCTAAGAATAAAGACCAATAAAAATATAGGGAAGTTTGTAAATAAAATAAAATTAGCATCAAACAATTTACGCTGTAACTACTACAGTCTATCCAGCAAGTTTGGTAGTTTGGTGCCTCTTAAAAAGAGTGTGTTTGTGGATTCGAATCAGCAAGCCAAAAACAAGACAAGGCAATGTGTAAAACAAGACAGTATATAAAATATAAAATATCACGTTCATAGAGGGATTATTCAGAATTAATTAAACTGATCATGTAGGGTACAGCACTGTCTCTGAATCTGTTGGTTTTGCATTTCGGTTGTGGTATCAAGTTAGTCTTGCGAAGGACTCGCTCATTTATGTTAGGAAGTGGAATGATATGCGACAAGGTTTGGTTATTTATAAGCTCCCTGGCAAATGTTAAACATAGAGAGCTCCGTCGATCGCTAAGAGTATGTAAATCGTATGACAATAACGCACTCAAATAGCCATTATAGTCAGCTCCCAGGATGAGCTTAATAACACGCTTCTGGATCGATTCTAATCGCTGAACATGCTTTTGCGTTATTCCACCATTCCAAAGAGGCACCGCATATTCAAGAAGTGGTCGCAGGTATCCTTTGTAGATAGTCATAAGGTCATCTGCTGTCAAACCATGACCTTTCAGAACACGAATCATGTGGAAACGACTGTTAGCTCGTGTGAGTATACTGTCAATATGAGAATCCCACTTCAAATTCTGCTGGATATGAACGCCGAGTAATTTGACAGATTGTGATTGGTCCAAGGTGATGTCATTGATCCGCACAGTTGGAGGTGGGGTGGGGTTCCGCGTAAAATTTATTTCCATGTATGTGCACTTTCGGGGGTTCAGTGACATGTTGTTCGAGACTGACCATTGCACAAGGGAGTCTATGGATTGTTTACATTCAGAGTAAACTGAAAATCTAAGATCTATAGATTCAAATTCAAACTCAAACTTGACCTCAAATGACTTTCGACCTCAGTACACGGCCATAGTATAAAGTTTTTTTTTCGAAATTTTAACAAAAATGATACATACGTACAAACGTACTATACCAACCTCATTACCATGGCTACGGTCTTGCTGCGCCATGTTTTCCCACCATGCCTTGCGCGATAGTTGGTGAAGGAACGCGCACGCGCCCATGGGGTCGAGGCTGGTACTATATTTATACAGGATAATTTCCCAGAAAAAAACCCTCATGCAAAATTCATTCGCGTGGGGGGCTTTGCATCCAAATTGTTTGCACCGAGGGTGTACGGATTGCAATCTCCACTATTTAATATCGGAGCCGAGGCTTGGAGAGATACGATGTTATCATCGGGTCCGTGGTCTATCGTATATACCACACATCACCAGCAGGCGTTTACGGCCGTAAGCGTTCTTACTCCTTAGCAAGGGCCGTACTTTCCGTGTCTTGATCGAGCACTGTATTATAAACACGCCGCACAAAACAACTCGCCTTGCAATGCAGTGATCTTTATCAACCGTGCAGTCTCGGCCTGATACACATTAAGTTTTCAGGCAATGATGCAACCGCGAGATATACTGCTTGAAAAGCAAAATATGCCCCATACCGAAAATCAAGTCTGCTTGATCCGAACGTATTCAAACGTGTGCGAATTTTTCGCAATGGCTTGAAAATGTATAGGACCTACACCAGGTGCCAATTTCATAGAGCTGCTAAGCAAAAAAAAATGCTTAGCACCAAACATCTTGCTCATTAAAAACAGGTTACCAGCCAAAATTCTACGTGTTTTTTATGCTAAGCAAAAAAACAGCTGATTATCAATCCAGAACAATAAAGATCAGGTGAAAATTTGGTCTGTAACCTTGTTTTTGCCAAAGACAAAATGTCATGCTAAGCAAATTTTTGTGCTTAGCAGCTCTATGAAATTGGGCCCTGTGCTTTACAACTACATGTCGGTGAGGGGCCAAAATCTAATATTTAAATAACTGCATTTATTATGTGTTTACATCTAGCGTCTGCCTGCATTGGCCCTACGTGATTATTTTTTACACGATTTTGAACTACAGAACGGTTCTTTCAAAATAACTAATATACGCCAGGTAGCAGGTGTGCCTCGCACTATAAAACGATGATTAATCCTATAGTATTTGAATGATAAGTTGTGTAGGAAAACGTGTTTTGGCAAAATGAAATGCGATTCGTGACCTTTAAAGATTCACTTTAAGCTCTGGGGAAAAAATTGATCACTAGTAGCTCAGAAATTTGCTTAACCTTTGCCAAAATTTGCCAAAACGTCAACTACCCATAGACCTTTGAGTATGTGTCGTTCCCAATCATTGGCAATATCACAGCCCAGCAGTTTGCACAAACAAGTTGAACAATTAACACAGTAACAGTTTTGCACTGCGATCGGTACGATGGACCCCTCAGGAGTGAGAGGTAAATTTCTTGTTTTTCAAGTTGAAGTAAAACACATAAAAGGTTCTTGCCGCAAGAGACAAAAGGCGTTAGCTCACCTTTTAAATCCCACGCTCAGAAACCAATCCATATGAATGAGCTACAGAGGTTGACTAAGACTCAGCTTATTATCTTGATCGATCAACTCGCAGAACGTTAACGCCAATAGATCCCTTAGCGTACCGAGAGAAGATCTAAAATAACACGCGTGAAATTACACTCAATAGTCTTGAGATACTTCACACAATGCACTCACAGAGAGAGGTTTTCACAGGAAGAAAACCTGAGGATAGCTAACATATCACCGCTAGCCTGTAGCAGTATTCAGTGTATCAAATTCGTTGCTCAAAATGACGTAAAAGATGGTCCTGCCAACAACTTGCCAACAACCGATCAATCATTTTTAATAGACAACGGTGGCCTATTCTTTTTTTATTTCACACCATGACATATTTTACTTGATACGACAACATAAAATAAGAAACAGCTGAGGCTTTAAAATATGAACCAAAATAATCCTCGATTTATTTGGAAGTCAATTAGGAAAAATGAGCTGTATTTTATTAATCAATTAACCACCTCCTTGTGCGATTTACTGGCAAATGCACTAATCCTTGCAAATTCCAACGCCATTATAGTAAACTCTACACTCAAACAGTTGTAATCTGATGTTATGCATAACCCACTATGAAGAACAATCGCTTTAAGGGTGCAGAATACTCATCCTATCTGATTCCAACCAAAAAACATACAGTTGGAATTTGATATCTATCTACATAGCCCTCAGTTTGTGCTGCTGCGTAAAAGTTTGGCCATCTGTGGATTGGTCATTTTAATACACACATATAGGCCTACACACTTCTGCTGAAGTCTCAGTAATACCAAGAAACAACATGTTCACACTTTCGGCTTACGAAACCATATTACCCCACCTTTATACCAATTGGTGCCAAAACGCAGAATTACCAGACGATGAAAAACAACGTTTCCCCCGTCGATCAAGCCACCCTTCCTCTTCACAACCCCAATCTGCTGCATCTTCGAAGAGGAACATTGTATAAGCGGATAATCTAAGGTCGCCCAGGTGATATTTTCGAGCGGCAGTGTCATCAAGCTATGATGATGACGACTGTCCCGTCTGGCATCTAAGTCATAGTTTGCGATGTCCTAGCCCCCGGACATCATCTTTCTTGTCCTGCGTCTCTGATTTGATTCTGATTGCACATGATAAGGTGCCAAGACAACATGAATGCTGCGACGATGAGACTTGTTCCTTCAATCGGAAACAAGAACAGCTTATTTATCACCTTATAGTTACACAATGACGATTATTTTAGGAATGTATAGGGAAAATGATTCAATGAAGAGTAGGAAAGGTTTCAAGCAGCTTCCCCATGATACGTAAATCGGGAAATAATGTTGCAACTGACGCTGTATTTTTCTTCATATCTCAATGAAGGTTAATCAGTGCAAACATGTTCTATCGACATAAAGCTCGGACTGAGAAAAATCTCCAATTTTGTTATGAAATACTTAGACTTTGTACACAACTGCTGAAGCAGCGTCAGGATATATTACACTATTTCTGTAAATTGTAAAGTGTTCGGATGGTAAACTGAAAACGTCATCTAATTCATCATCTGAAATCCATGTGACATTTACCCATGTCTGATAATAATATCGTTTCAACTTATTCTCGAGGACAGTGGATATGCTAAAACTTTCTTTAATTCTCGATCCACCACCTTAAACTATTAAATGAGATGTGTAGAATGTAATAAATTAAACATCACATTCATTTCCGTATATGTGAACTATACAGTTAAATTTAATGAGATACATTATAAGTACGTGTACATGTATAGCCAAATGCGTATCAAGCAGTATAGTAAGAGTATACTAATCACAGAGTATTTAAAAGTCGTATACACCATTGGATTATCTTGAATTATCAGGAATGCGTTCGTTTTCAACCATCTAGCAGTTGTTCTTTTTATATATATTTTTTTCGCGAGTGCCGAAAAATTAAAATTTTCGGAACAGGATACCTAACGCAACCATTTTGCTGGATGCCTAAAATCATTATTTACTTTCAAAAAAGTAGGATATTTCGTAATAATTCGGTAACAACATTAAATTTGTCAATGTCTGCAACTTGCTGCGTTGAATTTGTCGTTCCGCAAGTCAATATTTTGTGCATTTCTTTTACTTATAAAAATGACTTCGAAGTCGAGTTGTTGAAAACTAATCTTCAAAACCTCTTTATAATATAAAGAGAGATGTGAACATGTTTTTCCTTTAAATTAAGTCTTCAATAAAAAGGAATTAGACCACAGAAACTTAAGTCCAGTAACCAAATAGGCCTCTAGTGGGTAGCTTACAAACAATAAAAAGCACTCAAGCCATTAGCGTGAGGGAAAAGAAGATTACCACAAAAACGAATTTATGGATATCTTTCAAGTCCTGCAGGGGATTTCTTTTACCTTCCCGTCGCTGGTAAATCTCTACACTATTTTCGAGTTAATTTGAAAACGACTGCACATAAAGTGCAAACATTTATATATCCCTTCCACGATTTGACTTGTGTAATGAATTCTCGGAATTTCCTTTCCATGTCAATTGAAATTTCCCAATAAATACAAAATGGTTTAGGCCTACTTGCTCCCTGTGTCATCAATGTATATCTTTAGGTTTTGCTTATATGTTATTTTATGTCGCATGATCACGCGATACTTTCAGCCTAGTCTTACAGAGTCTATTGGAAATGGAATCGAATAAGAAAACGAAACTGGACTGGGACCACTATTCTTTAAGCAGACGCAGATGCTTAAATTCATTGCTGTCTATTTTATTTTTTAAGAACATGCATTTGCAGTTCACTTCGACTTGAACAAAACTCCCAAAAATACTGGCAAAACAGTTTTGCAATACCAACCCCCATGAGAGCAATGAACTTCCCATTTACATTGTACATGTACATTACTGCACGTCCATGCACAAACCAAACCGGTCGGAAATCTCTCTGCTGTATACACAGGCTAGAAACAGTAGACTGCGTGCCAAACGCCAAGTTAAATCGCCGTGTGATTGAAAACAAATCAATCGTGAAAAAGAAAAATTTCCCTGATCATCGTATAGATGCTTCATGTTTAGTTGGGCCGGTCCCTGGGGAAGGTTGGGCTACGCACGGCCGGTTTATGAGACGTGGGCCCGGTAAATGAAGCAAAATAGCAACTCACTTAGGAAACGAGGCCAATAAAAAATAAAAAGACGCTGAGAAACCATCGTCCGACTGACTTTTCATTTGCAAGTTGCAAACAGGCCAACCATCGATATTCGTTTGCACTGAAGCGGCAAATTATAACCTAATAAATCTTTTCAACTTCACACTTCCAATGCTTAGGCCTACATTAGTAATTGTGGATTCACGATACGAACAGAAAGAAAAGATGATCTTTACAAATAACCCTTTCAGTGCCATTACTGAAACGAATTTCCCTCACTTCAATAAAGGTAATAAAGTATGATATCGGAACAGTATACATATTACTACACTGCGCAGACGTTTATGTGACAAGCAGTAAGTAGACGTATTTCTGGGGGAAAATGTACACAAAAACAAACGTACCTGATTAAAACCAGTTCGCGCCGGGATTATTTTAACATCACCAAGCCGCGGGCACGGGATTATTTTTAACGAAACTCGACCAAAGGCGGGTTCAGGCCGATGGTACCGGAAACACACCCACGCAATCCGGCCTTGCTGGCTGCTGACATGCATTTCCGGCTTTGCTCGTGACGTGTTTGTGCGTCATCCATTTTGAATCTGGGGAAAACTTTGCACGTATACACGTCCTCCGGCGCGAACTGGTTAACCCTTTGCCTGTATTCAACGCTAATGCAACTTCAAATATCATTTTGCCCGACTCTGTACGTGCAGTGTAGTGTAAAATCAAATCAACATTGTACGTTAATCGCTATACCGAATTCTCATTTCAATAGGTTGCTTAATTTCTTTCTAGGCTGACTTTTGGTGACTTTTTGGAAAGACGATATGCATGGAGTATACACAAACATACAACAGCTCGCATTATCGTTATTACGCCGAAACAACATGAGTGCAGTTTCGAATATCAGTTTGCCTAATTCAGCACGTCAGTGATGGTTTCGTGTCATACATGGTACACCACGTTATGTGGTGTACAGGATAACATTACACTGAACTTTGTTTATCTTACGACAAATTATACTCGCATACGGTAGTTAGAATGGCGGGGTTCTACACAAATAAAACCATATACATGTACATTGTTTCCTCCTAATTAAGTACAGAAGGAGCATCCTGCCTCTCCATAAACAAATTAACGCACTACGTTCTGAAGTGTACATCTTTTTCAGTGAGGTACTTGATATTAGTAAAGTCGGTACTTATGCATTTTGGGATACAAAAATGCCATCTATATTTAAACATCAAACAGCTCGTTGCTCATTATATTCAACTTATGCGTATTTTCCCAGTACGATAGTCCCTCATCCGCAGCTATCGTTTTGGTTTCGAATAAATACATAAATAGTATATAGGCCTACCTCTACGTTCTGTACTGCATTTAATTCTCAATTCAACACAACATTTCGGAGAGTTTATCTTAATGACTGTTGACGCTCGCTGACGGTAAAAAACACACACAAAAAGGAGGAATCAAAGCGATGTTATCGACAGGCAGAGTCGTTCAATGCAGCCAAATTAGAACGACCCTGCCACATTTAATGTAATTAGGTGAAGTAGGACAGGAAAGCAATGGAATCGCCTTAAGCATGGCCAGATAAAATCGGTCCACATTGCCGCTATATATAAAGCATAACACCAGGGCAATTTTAATTATTTTTTGATTATTATTGGTTTTTTTATATACAATTTAGATAATAAAAAACAAGGGTTACCAAAAAGGGCACACGTAATGTGAATCAAACAGAGAAGATGATAAAGACATGTTTAGTTTTCTGTGGAGAAAACAATAAAGAATTGTAATCGAGAGAAAATCGAGAGAATAACAATCCAATCCACCTCAGCCAAGATGGGATTCGAGCTTCGGTCACAGAGGTGAAAGGCGTGAATAAACTATCACTTTTGTATGGAGTTAGGGAATGTAGAAAGCACGCAGGCTTTTAAGCGAACCAGTATGAGAAAGGAGGGTAAACAAGGATGGTTCTCGCACCAAGATTTTCTTTCGCGATTACCGCATGTTACAACTTGATCTCAAATGACCTTTGACCTCAGTACTTGACCCATAACACCTCCACCATGAAGGTTAGCATTCATGACCCAAGTTCGACTATAATTGGACTTCCACTTTGCACATAAAACATTTTTTTCGAAACTTTAATCAAAATGCCACATAAATACAGACGGACAGACGACATACATATATATAGAGATTGCATAGTCTTTCTTAACTTTGTCAGCAAATTTTCATTATGCTTAGAGGAGAAAAAGAGTATACTAAAAATTAGAAACACTTAATTAGGAAAGTACTTGTTATGAATTATATACCAAGAGATACTTTGCAGAATCTACGTTTATTTCGCCACGTATTATCTGCCCGTTTGCTTCACAGGAAGTACACATCAGATGTCAGTATAAATGTATTTATCATGAAGTTATCTCGCCAAGGCTACAAGCAGCCATTGATAAAAAGAGATGGAAAAAAGAACAGCTGGTTAGCTTTCACGTAGAACCCACTCGTTGCAGAAATGATAAAACCACGCTATCAATATAGGTTGGTTGATGACCTACTAGCATTCCTCATGCATGGAGGAAGCATTTTATGAGTATAGCACTTAGACACTTTTACCGAGCGCTGCAACTGTAATACATTTAGAGCTGTTTGGGAATTGAATAATAAAGTTCTCTGAAAAAGAAGAAAAATTAAAAGAGGAAATCACAAGATGTATGGCAACACCTTCAGAAGAAAACTAACAACAAATATACATTTACTTGCACTGTGGAAACTAACCCTGCAAATTTGACGGGAATTTATTTTAAAATAAAACTGGGGGTAAAATAAGCGGATTGACATGAATACAATGAGAAACAAAAAGACACAGAGATACATTTCCTGATACATGTAATAAATTTCTGTAGATGCTGCTCATATCACGATTATGTTTGAAGTTTAGTTATACACCATTTGCAGATATCGAAAATATTTGCGACCAAACTATTAAGAAATATCTTACTCATTTAAAAGTAAATAATGATTCTAGGCATCTAGCAAAATAATTGCGCTAAATATCCTCTAATTATTCGAAAATTATTAATTTTATAAAGAAAAATATAATTTTATAAAAAAAAATTCGCGATCGCCGGAAAGATAACATAAGAATAACTGCTCGACGCCGGTTGAAAACAATCGCTGTTTTTCGTGCTTTTCTCGGCATCCATGGTTGTAAAACTAGGGACAGGTCAGTTAAACGACCCCCCAAATCTACCCATTCATGATAATTCAAGCAATTACCAATGGTGTATCCTACCTTTAGGTTCTCCAGCCGTATTTCATTTACAGACAGCTAAGGCAACAGTGTCAGGCAAGTAAACATACTTTAATACACACCGTTTACTCGTGTGTCTAAAGTTCAGTCTCAAGCATGGAAAGAATGGAAGTGTTCATCTCTCCTCAAACTTCTAGTATTAGCGCAGCAACACAATGCAAATATTGTACTCCAATCCACTTCATATCAGACTTCAATTAAAATATCAACGCTAATATTTCATTATACACGGCCATATGAGTCAGTCTCTGTGAATTAGGGGTCAAGTTTGTCATGTCCCTGTTAATTACATCTCACATCTTCCGCAGCGTAAACCCAAGCTAATAATTGTCAACATTGTTTAAACAAATCAGGACACCTTCTTTGACCCTCCTATCTCGAGAGTGAATATATAAAGCAAAGTACCTCCAAGCATATAAAAACAAGGTTTGTGTCATTTTTAACGTCACAAATTTATTAAATGACCAACAATATTTATGGACTGACCTTTTAACTTCCTAAAAAACTGGTACGAATATTATTTTTGAATGATAAGATATGTTTTAAATGCCAAGGGAATCAATGGGAGCAAACGGGTGAAGGAAATGTTTATGACTTAAAAACGCTTCGTCACCGTCACGAACTTAACGCGGAGCAATGTATCAAGTTATTAGCAGCAAAACAAATAAAAACAAACCAAAACGTCTTCATCTGCTGAAGACGTTTGGTTTGATTGACTTAACTTTACTGACATTTGAAACTTCATCCCAAGTAGGCCTAAAAGGTTCAACATGTAGGAGTTTGTGAGATCCGTACTAGTATGGCAGTGGGGATAAGTGGATTGAAATGCGAGATCTGGATTCTGTAAAAACACTAGATATCCCCCAGAAACACGATTAAGACAAAAACATCATGACAGTGTTCTATATGACCCCTGTTTTTATTTAATGCAAGACAAATTTTATTACAGTGCATTTTTATACTATCGAGAACAAATTTTGACCTCATAATTTTTTTTAAATTTGTATCAGGACTACTCATAGTTCATGTAAGTCAATGTAACATTCTAAAAGTAAAAACAAAACAAAACTTAAGCAAACATAATTGTTATAAAATAAAACAAAACAGAAGAGAAATTTGAGAAAAAAATTATTATCTAATTGCCGACCAACAATTTGTGTTTGGTTGATAAGATCTGCACTATAGCCGGCAATGCGTAGTATAAATAGAGATGCGCTAGATATACTCTATAATTTGTAGGTAAATGTAATTACTTCCTTCAATAAATAGTTCTCTCTGGCTTCGTAATTTGTAACCGAACATATCCGTATTTGTGTGTGTCCTTTATAGATCAAACACACGGACATATTCTCAATATTCTCAATATTCTCAATATTCTCAATATTCTTAATAGGCATGCAAGGCGTGCTCTTTGTTCCGGATGATGTGTTATATATTAATTGTATGGTTATGATTGATGAGGCAAAGCAATATCTGTTTTTCTTGGTTACAACAAAATTGAGCTATCCGAGAAGGGAGAATTTCAGGGCTTTGATGCTTGTCGGAATTTGATAGAACACAAACCTCTATTTTTGTCTTTATTGTCAATGATGCATACCTGGAAATCAATTCACTCCAATTGAAAAATTCATTTGATAAATAGATATTAGTTGGATTCTTGAGAAAATGTAAAATTCAGCTGCATGATCCTTATGAAGCAGGAAATCTGAATAATTTGCACCAACTCAAACTACAAATTCAGGGCGTTTGTGGTCACGAATGCATTGGTGTTTTAATGCAATCAGAAAGCAGCCCGTCAAAAGCTCAATTACTAAAGTACTCACGAAAGGCTACTTAATGTAGACATTCTCCATAAGGCATTGGAAAAACCTTCGGATCGTTTCCCTTAATTTGCCTAGGAGAGTCTATGTGTTTAATGAACAGCCAAATACGGGTCATTCAGACCACAAGAGACACTACCTGATTAAGACTAATGTACCTGCTAATCTTGGCCTATCCCCTGTTTTCTATCTGAAAGCGTAGTGGAGCATCTCCTGGATAGAAGTCAGTTTCTCTCGAGGTTTGCCGCTCTTCTCTCCTCTCGCCTTTTCCTCCGCATCAATCTTGAGCCAATTAGAGTAGGATACCGGTCTGGCACCTGTAAGTACAGTTAATAAAGTAACGTGTCTGGGGTAATAAGCAGACTCGAAGTCAGGTCCTTGGTCATGGGTTACAACAGAACAATCGCAAGCAGAAGTTGATGACAAGTTATGAAGTGGGAGGTGAAGTGACACGCTATTAAAAAGAAATACGGTAAAACCTTCCATTGTCTGACATCCCTGTTAATATTATAACCTTGCTTGGCTTAGCCCCTGAATTTACATTGCAACATCAAAAATACAAAGGCTGCCTTGATTATAATTATAGTACAAGGCGCATTGAAGTCAATGTGGACCTGTAAACAACAAAAGGCCACACAGTGAGAAACTCGACTACGAGGACTTGCAAGTCCTCGCACTGTTTTCCATTTTCTGATATATTTTGGGGTTAGGATTATCAATGGCAAGGTAAAGTAGAGACACTGAAACAAATCAGAATAAAAAATGTCCTTTAAAACTTTAAGTAGAGTACATGAAGCAATACTTTTCGCTCTTTGGATCCTGTGTGATAAGTATTATACAGGCACACAGACTAAACAAGAAAACCAAAATATATACACCTGTCATACACCTGCCTTTCATCATTAACACATTATCAAATGATCATTACCCCAAGTATAAACTACAGCTCCGCTTCATTTAAACAGTATTAAATCTTACATCACAGTTAGCACCTCCAAACAAAATTGTCTAGGCAAAGTGAATCAAGTGATATTTCTTAACTACACGACAAGAAATGATTGTCCAGACAGTGTATGTAAACCAATTCTGGTGTGGATGTTCTTGGTATAGTAAGTTGTTTTTCTTAAAACTAGTTTAGGTCTTTTAGCAGGTGGTAGAGGTCAGTAATTGCTATCACATCTTCCACAGCATAAAGCCTAGCTCCTTGCCTTATACACTGCAAGAGGAAAACTATACGCACTATCAACTTCAATTTCCTTTCCTCAACTTGAAATCTAAATATTATCGCAATTGAGCGGTGATTGCATTTGGCGGCGCGAATCCTTCGCAGTGCATAGTGAGACAGTCAATTCAACATTCTGTTTGTTGACACTGCCCAATGCTTTCTCTAGATGTGGAGTGGACCATGCCAGTTTTGTTTGTATTAATAAGAAATCTTTTCTCCGAATAGATATTTATATTTACGATGGTTTTAGTTGCAAAAATATGTCCGTGCGTGTGTGATATGGCCCATAAACAATGCTGTACGGTTGGTTAACTGCAGGACAAATGTGCAGGTCGAGCTTAAAAGTAAACATGCGCATTAAGTCAGAACCAGTATAGCTGCACTATTTGGAAAAGATTATTAAACTAGCAGTTCCAAACAAACAGGGCGACGGAAGAGAATTTCACACCAAGTGCAAAAACAAAACCAAGCCAGGAACTTAGACAAAAACAGTTACACTTCCATGTCGTTGGCACACACCACAAATGAAGTATCTGTCCTCTAGTGATACTACATTTCTTATTGTGAAGCTTGTAGAGTTAGAAAGATTTCGTAATTGGGAAGATTTTCCACTTTTCAGCCATGTCCACTTACCATTGCTAGGAAATGCCAAACAGTATTTATTCAACTGCTGTGGAGGATTTTGTAGTAACATTGTTTATGTTAGATGAGAGTTTATGTTAAAAACAAGAGTAAAATGCCAGTCAAGGAGAAAAATTGCAATTGCCAATCTCCACCACTGCAAGATCAATGTCAAGAGCCATTTGCCACAGATCAATATTTAGACGAGCGGTACATATTTTCTCCTAAAGGTTGCGGTCATACACTTGCATCAGATAACCTTCTCTTTGTAGGTTGCTCGATAAATCAATATAATCCTAACTGCCAATGGCCACACTGAACATGGAGCCTAACGGAATCCAAGGTTACAGTAACCTGCCATTGTGCCAAAGACAAAAAAGGTAATAAATGTATCAAGCGAGTTTTACAAGGAATAAATATAACCTTCTCTCTAAAACATAGTATTACATAACTGAATACCAGGGGTATTAAATTAAAGGAACAAAGGAAAGAACAATGTCCTGTCTCTACAGAGATGTACACTTTGAAGTGCAAGGAAAAACTACTTTTATGTGATTGATGGGGAGTAAGATGAATCCTTACAAAAATGCCTTAGGTGAAAGAATGCAGAAATCCAAGTGTATAGTGGCTGAAGCTGCTTGACCCAATTCGACTCAGGTGGCAAAAATAAGGTCTGCAATTTTATAGCTGAACAAAAATGAACAATAATAATTCATTCTCAGTTTTCTCTTTGATGATTCCTAGACTGCCTAAAGGCACACAGAGTGAAAAACCTTTACGCCATCAATGCAAAGAGAATCCGATTTGAAATTCATATTTGCAAGTTATCATTTAGAGAATTCATAAAGGCAAAGGATGGAGTACAGAAGGTGTTGGGTGAAAGGTGGAAAAAGGTAAGACAGACCCAGAGGTGTCAGGGATCATCGGCCTTCACACTTGAGAGATGGCATTAGCTTTCATACACTACCTCTCCATTTCATATTACAACAAATAGATCAAGTGTACAGGTACATAGTTCTCAGGTAAACTCTCATGGGAGTGGGCTGTCCCCGAAGTGGATAGGAGACAAATCTTCAACAAATATGCCTCTACTGAGTACTAGATTTTCAGATAAATTCCGGCAAACTGTCCAAATCTAAGTCAAGACTGTGAATTTTTAGGGAGAAGTGTTCTTACGGTAAAAATGATTAAATTTGTATAACAGTCAAGAAAAAAGGGAGAAACAAATGTCTGGTTTAATTGTATTCAGACTTGCAAAAGTGGCAAAAAAGGAACACATTTGGAGTCTAACTCTTTCTCGGCACATCCACTGGTCACTGACCAGGTGTCGAGAGTTATTTTTATCTACATATACAAATGCAGGTCTTGATGTATTTTCTTTAAATGGTGATGCAGGTTCACTAATTGAGTTGCCTAACGTATGGTGCACATGGATGATGTTGTACTGGGCGTATTGTCAGTGTTGAATTGAGTGGTGTCCTAGTTACACCTGACCTAGTAATTTCCCATGCATGTGTCACTGAAATCGACTTTAAACTTTTGTATTTGTTTTACAGGTACTTTGCTTTTTGTAATCACTATGAGATAGAAAGTATCAAAGAATATCTGCTAAATTATAAAGAAATCTTATGTCAGGTGTAATAGGCACACACAAAATTGGACCCCTAATTTATGGACAGACCCAAGTACAAAACCGAAATGCAAAATGTGAGCAGCAATTGTTTTTCCAGTGGGGGGAAATAATCAAAGTGGTGTCAATCATTATGCCTGCTGGAGCATCATTCAAATCATTCAGGTGTGGAATTAAAGGGGGGGGGGACACAAACATTTACACTTACTTAAAGTAAAACTAAAAGCAAAACCTGTCCGTACATGGTACAATACATGTACACATGTATGTCTCATCACATTGACTGTATTGTGAGCAGGCTTGTACTGTATGTACACACAACTCTGTGTCAATAACACCGTCAGCATACACTTATTTGTAGAAACCCATCCGAGGAGTATGATGACCGATTGGTACACGTAAATGGAAATGGACACCAATTGCAGTCGTCCGGTATTGGCTGTGCACTTTTTACGGCGGTAGCACAACTGGTAATACCGATCAATAATTGCAATTGGAGTCTAAAAGTACAGACACTGCTTTCTCTGGAAGCTTCACACACATCCAAACGACTTTTGTTTCTTTTCTGTTCTTTAATTATTAAATTTATATGGGCCGTGACTCGCTCAAGGTTGAGAATCCATCAGTACCTGATGCGGAACAAGTCAATAAAGGCAGCACTACAGTGTACACAAGCAAGCCCAACAAATTAGGCCAGAAATAATGTTAATGCCCATTTAGGAGCTAACGAATTCATTTTCAGAGTAAATGTAATTATCTATTTCAGTTTGCCACCTCACGACATGTTTCGGTCGGCGGGTTTGCTCAATGTTAAAGATAGGACACACCATTGGTAATTGCTTGAATTATCATGAATGGGTGGATTTGGGAGGTTCATTTTATAGTGAATATCGTTTAACTGACCTGTCCGAAGTTTTATGATCATGGATAGTGAGAAAAGCAAGAATAACAGCGTTCGTTTTCATCCGGCGTCGGGCAGTGGTTCTTTTTTGTTTTTTTCGCGATCGCCGTCATTATTTATTTGAAATAGGTAAGATATTTATTGATAATTTGGTAGTAAGATGGTTTATCTACAAATGGTGTAACCTACCTTTAAACACATTAGTCAACTCAGTCTCATTAAGAACAGGCATTTCCAAATTAGGTTTTAATTTAGATTTTAACTAACAGGGACACACCATAGGGACCCAACTGGGCTACAAAATGCATTTAAAACTTAGCCTAGACATTCACACATAAAACTGCCCTTTAATAACAATGTTTGTGTTATTTCCTGTGAAATTCATAAGAATGAATTTCGGGGGGAGGGGGGGGGGGGGGGGGGGGGGGACTCAAAATAATGTGACGCTCAAGAATCAAATTGTTTGGATATTACTCTTTATTCCAGTCGCATGTTCAGCAGTGCATCGCATTATGCGGACGTGAGAGAAACAACAGTTGCATCGTCTGCATGAAGGAGACAATATTTACAGCTGGAAATAGATCTGTATGACACAAAATGCCGGCATGTCCAATGTAATTTGGGGAATTTTTGAGAGGAATAGTAAGATGTTATAGTTTCTGTGAGATTATCACTGGTTATAGTTTTCATTCAACCAGACCTTTAAAACAGAAAATGTAAGCAACCCAAAACATGAAATTTGTTGAGATTTCAGGATGGAATGTCCCTTTAAACAATAAAAAGCTGCCGCAAATTGATTACGTACTGGAGTAAATTACACAATAAATTGGTATGCGGAACCGAATTTTGTACCGCAATGTTGCCCTTGATAGAGATTCTGCTGGATACATGCATCTCATTTTGATTTACTGATTGTTGATGATGGATTACTCAATACAGCAGTGTAATTTCCGTCCACAATGTACATATGTGACCCACTCCATCGAAATCAGGAATAAGTCTCGAAATGACTTTTTGAGATATGCACATGGTGAGAAAGGGAATTTCATAAGCTTTCTAATGATACCCATCACAAGTGAGTATCTTCTTAGGTTAACGAGTTATGGTCTGATGAAGATGACAGGTGTATATTTATTTGCCGAATCCACATTCCGAGAAAAACAGCTTTGAAATAAACAAAATTGACCAAAATCATACGGACAGCGCACACAAATCCTCTTCATTTTTATCTTTATTGATCGTTTTAACATACAAGACATTTATGACAATAATCTGTGATAACTACACTTCCTAAAAATACAATGTTCAGAAAATCGACTTGGTCACGATTTTCACCCATGCGTTCACTTCAACGGCCAATTGCGTAAAACGGCCTCAGCGACTTATTCCTGATTACGATGGAGCGTGTCACATATTGGAAACATTCGTACGATGCAAAGTGCACCGACTTTTGTTTTAAACGATACCATGCCTGATGGATAACTATTAAATGCTTCTTGACATTCTTTAATTGCGGAAGAAATAACGCTAGCTTTGTTCAAGATACAAGTGCACAAAGTGATTGAACCTTACATGAATGATGACAAACCATGACGTCGCGATCTGTTTCAATTATCCTAAGAATGTTTGCCACATACTCATTTCCAACCCAGGGGTCGTTCTTATTCTGGCTTTATAACCCCCATTTACAATCTCCAAAGTCAAGTCTTCAATTGAGGCAATTTGGCTCATCAGGCCAGCATTTACCTCCTGTTTGTATGGGATGATATAACAGAGATCCTCCTAGATGAGATGCCAGGCCACCTTACTCCCCAGTTTTATGTATACATCGACACTCCTGGGTAGAATGAGGCAAGTTGGAAAGCAATGGCTTCCCCAAAAACATTATGACAAGGATTTGGACCCCGGGTCAAAAAGCCCTCAGGGACGAAGAGGGATAAAAAAAAAAAAAATAGAAATTCTCTGAATGTGAGCTTGAAATAATAGGATCTAATGTTCTTGACGACCTTTATTGAGCTTGATAGGTAACATCTTGATGGATGACACAAATTGTCTGCTGACATCTTCTATGTGTAAGGGAAACCCTAATGGGTTGGTTATCCATTCAGACCAAGGACTTGTGACAATGGGGGATTAGTGATAGCAAATACTCTGAGGAGCTTATGAGCCAAGTCCTTGGTAGGTTTTGTGTACAAACCTTATAGGAGGGGTCAATGTTCTCATGTTTTAGAATGTAATTTTTGTGCAACCACTTGGGTTGTTTGTTGGGATAAGAGTAGTAGTGAAAGAAAGATGTTGCTTTTTTCCGAACATTTTATGGGCACAAAAATGGCATTAAGAAGTGGGGGGGGGGGGGGCTTTATTATACAAAACACAAATTTCAAATTTTCGATACTCTAAGTTTTCATTTCACATTTGAACAGCTGATACAAATACTACACAATGAGAAAAAATATAAAATACATTGCACAGTGCACGTTTACTTTCCATTTGTATAGAATTTCATTTTAAGTGAAATTTTTGTTTGTGATTCCATTAGAAGTTTTCCAGTTCTTATAATTGTACAATATACAACAATTCGATTAGATAAACTACCAAATGAAATGGCATTGTGGAATATAACCAAATCGTTTGTTTGTGCCCTTGGGCAAGACACTTAACTACAATTGGCTCTCTCCATCCAGGAGTATAAATGGGTATCTGCAAGGGTCGAGGCTGAGTGGGCGCCGAGTGCGCGATTATATCGACTGCCGCGTGGCCCATGGCCTGATGAACGCAGTAACAAATGTAAAGCGCTTTGAGATTTTTGATAAGATGGAAAGCACTATTATAATAAGCAATCACAATTATTATTTTTAACCAAATGCTTTCAAAGAAACCATTTTTTTCTCTTCGCAAGGCCATTGCTGCTTACTCATACTAACACTCAGCAAGTGCCGATTATTTGTTACGCAGTGTTTACCGCGCGCAGTGCATTTTTGGAGACATCACAGCCAAAATGTGCATACATTTTTTGCGTACACGCAAACTAGCACTTTGAACACTCACAGTAATTATTCTTAGTCTTCTCACATATTACTATTAGCTTTCACAAATAACTGTAGTTATACTGCATATTTCATTGTGTTTTGATCAATAACCCCTTACACGTCAGCCGCCTGCAAGTGCATTCAGGTAAATTTATGCACTTGCACCAAGCATCATCAAAGGTGTAACCCCCACAAAAAACTGGGCAATTAAAGGTAGGATACACCATTGGTAATTGATATTTACAATATTATTAAACGATATTTCCTATAAAATACACCCCCCAAAAGAAATCCACCTATTCCTGATAATTCAAGCAATTACCAATGGTGTATTCTACCTTTAAGTAGATATAAGATACAAGGTCTAATCTGCGAGGCCACTTTACAAGTAAATCATTATTCACAGTGTGTTGCTAGGCGATCAATAATAGTGGTTAACAAAAAGCACCTCACTGGGTAAACAACTTATTGATGACGTTTACACACAAAAAGAGGGGGGACAAAAACAAACAAAGTTTAGACACCCCCTTCCCCCAAAAAAACCCCAAACAACATGGAGTATGCCAACTCAACTCTCTAACTTTGGGTTGGATAAATACAGACAAGTGGTTTCAAAAGAGGAGGTCCAGGTTCAAATATCAGATGATGTGCGAGTTTGACAGTTTGCACAACCTGTTTCCTGAAAAGCACATTCAAACAGCCATTCAGCTTTGACATTTGTTTTTCCCGAGTCAGTAAAAAAAAAAAAAAATACTGCGATAGCATCATTGATTCGTCTGGATTGATTTTTTGCGATTGGGAGATTGGGGCTCGCCACATGGGACACCCAGTGGATGGGAGGGCTTTGAAGATCACCGCCTGCATGGCCGTACTTTAAATGTTTGAAGAGTATAACATATCGCTAACTGTAGTAACTGATTTCATAGTTGGGTTGGGAAGCTTAACATTTATTTACAATGTAGATATTAACACGAATCACAGAAACTTGAAAGTCACAGTTGGACGAGGGCTGTACTTTGAACGCAGGTGTTGCTTCGTGGTGTTATCTTTTTTGGTGGACAGACACATTTGTTTAATTTATTTGAACTGTCTGCTAATAATGAAAATAATCTAGAGTTCTTCTGTTCCTAAGCGTGATTCACACACTCCATGTGAATGCAATGTAAATGTGATGTCACGAATTAGCGCTCTCTGCAAAATTTGCTGGTGTTAAAATATGTTTAACTTTTGCAAATTTACAATGCAAACACTTGTCCCAATGTCAATTTGCTTTTGCTTTCGTGCCAAGTACATACTATGTATGAACTGGTAGCGTTTAGGTGCTGTACATGTACGTTAGAAACCAGAAGAAAACTATGATGAAAACAATAGAATCAGGCCGGAACTACGAAAACTCTAAACAACATGTCACTCTAAACAACATTTCACCCTAGACATGATTCGAACCTGGGTCACACAAGATCAGAGGAAGACATGCAATGTACCACTAATCTGACTAGCTGAAGACACTCAGATTCTGCTCTGACTTACTCTATGCAGATACATGTATAATAAGTGTTTCTACACAGTTTGACTAATTCAACAATCACTTGTGACTTACTGTGTAAAGTTGAAACAATCTAACGGCAAACAAGAAGATTTAAATTGTTTACTTCATTATAATTAAATTACTCCAACTTACTACTAAATATAATGTCATTTCTTCATGTAGTTTTTCTATCCTGAAATCTGGCCAAGATCAAGTACAAGAAGCAATACTTTTCGCTCTTCGGATCCTGTGTGATAAGTATTACACAGGCACACAAACTGAACAAGAAAACCAAAATATATACACCTGTCATACACCTGCTTTTCATCATTAACACATTATCAAATGATCATTCCCCCAAGTATAAACTACAGCTCCGCTTCATTTAAACAGTATTAAATCTTACATCACATTTAGCACCTCCATGTCCAAAGGTCTGCTTAATGACGACAAACCAGGCCGATGACAGACATTGCAGGTTAAAGACTTCCAAAGCTTCAACTAGCTCTGGATTCTGTTTCTGTCAGATCAGATGCTCATCTAGCTAAAACCCCTTCGTTAAACTGTGAATTGATGGACCAGGAAATCGGACGGAGGAAGGTTTATGCTGTGGTTGCTGCAAGATTAGAAGATTTGCAGTCACGCAAAATATATGTCGTCCTACAGGCTGGATCTGTGATTGAACAGTCTGCAATAATGTGAAGCATAATGAGACATTAGCTGCAAAACTCATTCTTTATATTAGAGTTGAAATGCGTTCACCTTCTGCAACGTTTTGACATCACAAATCTGTGCTTGCATTAAGTGCAGACTAGATACAGTACATTTAAAATGATTTCAAACAATATTCTAAAAATTTTGAATGCAAACTTCCTTGGAATCAAGATTGATCCTCCAAAATGAGATGGCTAGGCTTATTTCATCAACTTGTCATTCCTGTAAAAAAACAAAAACCCACTTCTCATAGCATGAATTCATATGTTCAAAGGCCGGTCGGTTAACCCTCACTCCCTTGTAAATTGTTGGAATTTGATGAGAGGGGATTGTTAAGGTTAATTATTGTAGAAAAAAGTTGAAGAAGTTTGTGGATATTTCTCAGATCAAATCCACTGCAAGTCTGAAAACACCTTCTAAGAACCAAGTGACAGCTCAACTCAAAACATGATACGAAATCATCACCAGTTGGCAAACCTAGAATCCTGTTACAGGAAGTAGTCTGAATTTATTTTCCTTTTATTTGATACTTGACAAGCCTGTCATTAATCTCCCGCCACTGCCACAAAATGTAACACCTTGCTAGGCCAAAAGGCCAGGCTAGAGTTACACACAGAGAAAGTGATGAAATCAGCTGAAGAAAGACAGTTAATGGCAAATGTTGTACAGCAAATTCAAGATCTTTGACAAAAGTCTATTGAGTTCACCCTTAGAGGGGCACATTGACCCCTCTCATAATATTAGACACTTGTCTTTGCAGGTAAACGACATTTACAACGGTGTATTCTACGCCATCCAAAAAAAAGTGCGCTTAGTTATGAAAATGTTGCTGACGGGATCGTACCCGATGTGGTGGCAAACTGTTCCTGCTTCTTTGAAGTAAGCAAGGAATGAGCAAATTGAGCCGGAAATCACCCGGAAATAAGCCGAAAGATCAAAGATATATGTATCTACATGTATACCAATAAATAGACCAGACTTTGCATGCAACTCATGAATATCTCCTCATAATCCAGTCTAAAGATACAAATTCTTGGAAATGGCACCCACCCCCCCCCCCCCCCCCCCCCCCCCCCCTCAGTCGTAATTTTTTAATGCAAATTTTACTCAAAAACAAACCTCTTAAGGGGATGGCCAAAATAAGAAAAACAGCTTGTGTAGACGTGTCTAATCCTCCCTGTCTATTTCAAGAGACTGTGATCCAAACACTGCAGACAGCCAGATGGACTAATAGAACCGCTAGACTAATAGAACCGCTAGACTAATAGAACCGCTAGACTAATAGAACCGCTGGACTCCTTGTGCTAAATTACTCCGACTTATTTCCACCTTATTTCAGATGCGGCAGCATCCCTCTGCCTTTAATTTCCGGGAGGTCATTTTTTATGGAGTGTAGACAAGAAGAAGAAGATACAATGGCAAAGTAACAGAAAGGTAGAAGACGGAGAAGGGCAGAAACATTAGTAGCTGTTTACAGTGGAACACCCGCAATGAATACGGTAATTTCCAAGCAGGTGGTCCAAGTCATTATTGGTACCTCGGCGAGATCGTTATGTTCTTGGTGGAGTCTTGGAGAAGGTTCGAGCATCTGAAATGGGGCGTTAACTTCTGGCCATGCATGGTTGGATGCTTTAGAGTCCATTTGGTGACCAAGAGGAGACAGGTGGTCTGCACTTTCCCCACACACTACAAACACGGGTGCTGCCAACCTCAGAATGTGCGCGATTTATCAAGCCTGGGCGGGAATTAATCACAGTTAAGCTACCACTTGTGCAACAATCTCAATGTGCTTGCTGAGGTTACGTCCGGGACAGGTGAAAATCTGACAGGACTGTCAAAAAACGATCCACCAAAACACATTCTATAGAAGCAAGACAAGGAAAAAGAGAAGCTTTTCCAACAAAGGTCTCCTTTGCAATGGATGTAGTCCAACACTTGAACCAATACAGTGTTTATAAAACCCTTTATTAATATTTCAAGAAAAACACTTCTTAAATACTGAACTGGATAAATTATGTATTTGGTTTTTATATAAATTCGTCTCCTGACGATAGACAGAGCATACTGTCCGAAACGTTGATTTCCTTCCGGAACTACACATATCACTAAAGAGAATTACCACATGGTGTTACTGCAAATTAAATTCATCACAAAAAGTATTGAGACACCTAAAAATGATCCAATAATTAACGGCCTGAAAGGGTATGGATTAATCGAAGCAAATAACCCAGTGCATAATTTTGTTCTTGCGTATTTTGACACCTCGATTGTTGAGATACGATGTTGCGGAGCGGAGTTATTGTCATTTCAATGGTCGTAGGTCCAGTTTCAAAAGTGACACTCATTCCTAAAGAAGCAGGTTTGCATTATTGTTTTGAATGATCATATTTATGCTTTACACACGGACATGTACAAAAATGCAACAGACATAAACCTTATCATTCAAAACAATAATGCAAACCTGCTTCTATAGGGATGATTGTCACTTTTTAAACTGGACCTACGACCATTGAAATGACAATAACTCCGCTCCGCAACATCGTATCTCAACAATCGAGGTGTCAAAATACGCAGGATAAAATTATGCACTGGGTTATTTGCTTCGATTAATCCATACCCTTTTGGGCCGTTAATTATTGGCTCATTTTTAAGTGTCTCGATACTTTTTGTAATGAGTTTATTTATCTTATGCCCCTTTCTTACAAACACTTATTAGGATCTATTTTCAAAGACACGAGACTTGAATTGAGAGTTGTTGTCAGAGTTCAGTGTTGTGATCAGACTTGCTTTCAAAGAGTAGACTCTGTATAAAAACCTTCTTCTAAAACTTGAAACTTGAAATAAGATTCACGTACATTTAAGGGAAAAAAAATGTGAAACTTACATGCACTTTAAATGACTTGAGGCTTTCGGGTTGATTGCAATTTCAACCGGGAACTTGTTTTCGGGAAAAGTGAATCAGCCGTCTTGTTATTAGACAACCCGGTCCAGAATGTTAGACTCATCCTTTCATCTTCATCCTTCAGAAAAAAACCCCTGATCAACCGTCCTAACTTTCAAAATTGAATTCAGAAGATATTCCTTTTGATTTTCTTCAGGCAGCCAGGATATGCAATCATCCAGAACCACCTGCGCCCTGGACGCTCAAATAAAGAAACCTCTAAGACACTTCATTTCGCGGCAAGAAAGAGGGCATCTTTTTGCCATACATGGTAATCAGATGAGCAAGACCCTTGCCGGGAAAGCAGGAACCTGGGGCCAATTTCAAATTTGCTTAGCGAAAAAAAAAAGTCTTGCTCGGTAAAAACAATTTACTAGCCAAAACTCCATGTGCTTTTTAATGGCAAGCAAAAACCTGCTATAAATATCAGTCAAAAAAAGTATACATTTACCTGAACATTTGGCGCACAACTCTGTTTTTAACAAGGAAGAATGTTCATGCTAAGCAAATTCTCTTTCAAATTCCCTCTTCCATTTCCCCCTCTTCCATTTCTCCCTCTCTCTCTTGGCCTAATTGGCTGCCATCAGGAAATTGCACAATATTTTGTCAGGTGTTGACTATGTATTAGATTAGGTGGGATATCAATGAGGTTTTCATAATACACTACAAAATGCCTGAGGGCGAGGGCAGACTTGCATCAAGGTGAGAAGAGAGAGGGACTCAAGCTCAGAAGTCCCTCGCTGGAATTAAAAGTAACAAATCATGCTGAACAAAGTCAACAAGAAAACTGAGATTGGTTTATCCGGGAAAAAATATGATTAACTTCCGTCAATGCAATCTTTTAGGAGCGAGAGTCTATATCAGTTTCAAATAAATCGAAAGTTTGGCCGATAGGTAAAGACTTATAAAGTGTGGATTTATTGGCAATATATGAGACCCACAAGTTTGTGGGGGGAGGGGTCGACAAAGAGGGGAGGGGTCGGGAAAGAGGGGGGGGGGGGGGGGGGGGGAAAGGGGATTGAAAACGAGAGTTTAGGAAAGGGGGTTTAGAAAGGGGGTTGGGAAAGGGGGTTTGAGAAAGGGGGTTTGAGAAAGGGGGTTTGGGAAAGGGGGTTTGAGAAAGGGGGTTTGGGAAAGGGGGTTTGGGAAAGGGGGTTTGGGAAAGGGGGTTTGGGAAAGGGGGTTTGGGAAAGGGGGTTTGGGAAAGGGGGTTTGGGAAAGGGGTTTGGGAAAGGGGGTTTGGGAAAGGGGGTTTGGGAAAGGGGGTTTCGGAAAGGGGGTTTGGGAAAGGGGGTTTGGGAAAGGGGGTTTGGGAAAGGGGGTTTGGGAAAGGGGTTTGGGAAAGGGGGTTTGGGAAAGGGGGTTTGGGAAAGGGGGTTTCGGAAAGGGGGTTTGGGAAAGGGGGTTTGGGAAAGGGGGTTTGGGAAAGGGGGTTTGGGAAAGGGGGTTTGGGAAAGGGGGTTTCGGAAAGGGGGTTTGGGAAAGGGGGTTTGGGAAAGGGGGTTTGGGAAAGGGGGTTTCGGAAAGGGGGTTTGGGAAAGGGGGTTTGAGAAAGGGGGTTTCGGAAAGGGGGTTTGGGAAAGGGGGTTTGGGAAAGGGGGTTTGGGAAAGGGGGTTTGGGAAAGGGGGTTTGGGAAAGGGGTTTGGGAAATACATATTGTATTACTTAATGGGGCCCTTGGCATTTTGTTGCTTTAGTTTTTACTTGTATCAGCGGTGTGTGAATAAATGGGACCACGGTAATAGATCCAACAGACTTCCAGTCTGGTTATTCCACTGGTGCATACAGTGACAGCGTTATAATATTTTTGAGAGAGAAAGCCATCTCATCAAATAAATGTCTCCGCAGAGCATGATATACCGGCTTGAAGGCACACAGGAAGATCGCTGTCATACTGCGTAAAGCATTCAGGCGTAACAAGAAACATTTCCAATTTTGAACCGCAATTAAAGCTACGGGTTCACAGCTCCCAGCTCAGCTCCCAGAACAACTCCTGGATAATTTACAAGGCTATTAACTGAACACAGAGTTAAACACTTGCTGGACTGACATGATTTAATGCATATTGCCTTGTCAGCCCTTTCCCCTACGATGGGCATCGGATTTGCATTATTTAAAGGTCATGAATCACAGAAATTGCATTCCACCGCAAAAATACAATCACCATCATCGTCAGGGATGCGCTGGAGCAAAGAGCTTTTCAAAATGAGTAGATTATTGCCAAAGCCCAGTGGTTCCAATGTTTTGATAACCTTGTTTAATCTGTCCATTGCTTCTACCCAAAGGCCTCAACAAGGAGTAAGTTGGGCCACAAACTGTATACATGTTTCCAATATAGTTTGACTTTACTTCGCTTCAACAAAGGATGGTTAGACTACTATACATGTAGTTGACTATTAAAAGGGCACAGTTCTATAACTGATTACTAATAATAGTCGTGAATATCACATAGCACAAATTGAACCCGAAGTTTCATGATGCTGTTTTGACCACTTGGGACATTCACACGGCACTTTGCGTATTAGTCAGGCTTTCCAAGTAGATCTGGATGAATACATGTAAGTAAACCAGTAGAAAATATCTGTCAGCGAGCGAGGTCAGAATTATCAGGGTGTGCTACCCACAGATGTCTCGAATCGAAGTTTGTGAAAAACAATCCCACGCCTGGGCCATGTCAATGTCAAAATAATCCTGGTGCAGACTGGTTAAAAAACAGGTGTACGCTATATATGTTCCTTTAATATTCCAAGTTTTATTAACATAAAATAGAGAAATAGCAAGATACAACCATCAAAAGGGTTAGGATCTGCATTGTAAACACCTAATTCGACAGCTGTCCGGTTTCAAGTTATTTAATGGATAAAATCAAAACAAAAAAAACCGCCGCCAAAGGTCCCGGTTAAAAATTTTACCAACTATTGTGAATTCTAATAAAAAAATAATGGAATTAGGCACTGCCCAAACAATGGAGCAATAGGCATTCCGTTTGGAAATATTTACCACTTGAATAATAAAACTGCATCTATAAAATTCTGGGATCTTTTATTAGGTCAGATTTAGGACAGTGCTCCCTATTATATGAGTTACAATGGTAAGCCCCTGCAGAAATTGGGAAGGCAAACCAAATTTGAATTTCTGATTGGGCCAACCGTAAGTAGTACCGCAGAGGTAATGGGGTTGTGCCTTTGACAAGACAAACATGGAATTTGGCACACAGAGTACGGTATGTCATGAGAAAGATACTCGGCTACAGGGCAATTGCAGATTGGTCCTTAATATCCAGAAATTTCTAGGTAGAAAAGCAAGCATGGCAGCCATTTGAAATTTATTTTACGAATATTTGTTTAAAGGACAAATCTGCGATGGTTCTAGTATGGCCAAACTACTGTCTCTTGATAACTGACCTCGTGGCAAATTTTCTGCTTGATTCATCAAAAGCACAATTCCCCCAAATATTTTCCCTATTTGCCTGAATACAGCATTCACAAACAAAGCCACATGTCCTCAGTAAAAAATCCGGATGGATTTTTACAGGCCGATTTGTACAATGTCACTTCCCAGGTTGTAGCGTGATCCCTGGCCACACGACATTCTAGTGTTTATGACTTCTGACTAGCGCCCTCAAATAAAGATACTGACAATTTGGGAGACCACCAACATAGAGCAAGATAGCTTAGTTGGTAGAGCACCGATCCGGTATTCCGGGGGTCACAGGTTCAAGTTCCCACGTTGCCAATTTCTTTGTTTATTTTAAGAGGGAAAATAATAAGGTGTTTTAATATCACTTTCACACTAAAGTCATCCCTTAAAAATCGCCTCCCTACCTCATGCAAGGAATGTGCAGACAAATGTCAAGTTTTATCGGTGAAGACGTATATATTCCGTCTGGCTTTGCCAGCTGGAGCAAGTCAGACTCAAGCAATTCCACGTCAAGACGTGGGAAGATTTCATGTTTGATTTATTAAAAACAAGACAAGGAATCAACGATATGGTAAGAAAAGCTGGTCTCTGATTTATATATTATCGCCAACTACACAGAAAGAGATGAAATACACCGACAGTGTTTACATCGGATGAATGCAAATAGAGGCGCAATGCGACAAGCTAGCAACATCATTTTTTTAAACAAGGGTTTAAATTTTCCTGGGTGGGTTTTCTCAAACAAACATGATTGTAATGTGTAGTTTAGTATGCGACACTCGCATGATCAACACTTGTGTATTACTATGTCTATACACATGTTACAAAGCCTACATTAAATGGCGTCAGGTTCCTGGATAACAGGATAAGGTGTAAATTAAAATTGAATATTTTCACTCTCTGAATAAAAAATAGGAGCAGAATTGGAAGAAATGTGACAAACATGATGCAAATTTACTTGTGATGTTTGAAACTTGCTTATTTTTAATTGATACTGTATTTACCCAGGGTAATTAAACAGGCTAAAAACTTGCTTGAATTAATAGTGTAGATGTGGTTTAAACGCGATGTGTAAATACAAGCATATGGTGCTGTATATATTTGTTGTATTTACAGATAAATACAAGGTATATGTCGTATGTACATGTACAATTATGTCTTACGTAAGACTTAAAGTGAAACATTTTAAAGCTAAACAAAAGTTTCAATCTGAGAAAGTCCAAGCTTAAGGCAAGTCATCTCATTTTAATCACCTTCCAATAAACGTTTGACAATAGCCTTCAAAGATGGCGGACAAATTTAATTGTCTTGCACCTGTTACTGAATAAGGAGCACTTCCGGTATAAGTCTTACCATGGAGGAATGGAAATATAAGTTGTACGTAAGAGATATATGTCGTACGTACAAGTTAGCTGAAGTTAATAATTATTTTTACCACGTCCCTAATACAGCTTTGTAAGATATTCTTATTATTTATTCATTCTCAAGTTTTGAGACAGTACTATACATGTGTATTATTTGAGGGGTTCTTTTTTGCTACATGTTCGAAAACACTTCAATATTTGCAAATTTTGCTTGTTAAAGGTAGGATACACCATTTGCAGAAAGCAAAAAATAATTACTACCGAATTATTAGAAAATATCTTACTTATTTGAAAGTACTATTAATGATTGTAGGCATCCAGCAAAACGATTGCGCTAGATATCCTGTAATTGTTCCGAAATATTGAATTTGATATAAACAAAATTACGATCGCCGGATGGCGATTGCAAAAAAACAAGAACAATGTTAACAAAAGAACCACTGCCTGACGCTGGGTAAAAACGATCGCCATTTTTCTCTGCATCCAAGACTGTAAAACTTTGGAAGGTCAGTTAAACAATAATTTACTATAAAATACAACCCCAATCTCAATGAATCCACTCATTTCGAATAATTCAAGCAATTTCCAATGATGTACCCTACCTTTAAGCTAAAGGCTGGTATTACAGAGCAAGAATTAATTAACTCCCTAGGGCAATTGAAAATTTGGATTGAAAATGTTAGGATTAACAACAAAACTGGGGGTGGAGGGAGTGGGGGGGGGGGGGGGGGGGGGTATAGTGAAGAAGATGGAACTACATGTAGAACCAAGGTTAGGTCTTGAAGGAACATAACACAATATTCTCCTGACTGATTACAACATCTATTTGTACACTGAAAGTAATTATCTCCCACCACCAGCAACCAGTAATCAGAATTTCTGAGTGAAATTCCGTGGAGGTTATACTGTACAAGTGGGTGCAAGTGGACATGATTACTACTCTGGACCAGGTGGCAAATCTGTCATCAGATTCGTCCATCAGATGAAAAAATGCTGTGCTAATTAGCAGCTTGAGGGCTTGAAAAATGATTGGGGAGGGGAGGATCATTGATGACAAATAAGCGTGGCAAAGGATACGTTTTTCCGGGCAGACAATTGGCAGATAGTGTACACATGTTGTGTAAAATAAACACTGCATCAATTTCTTTGGATCGTATCCAAATTTGACGACTATGGCTTTTATTTACAAAAGGGTTTATGGTAGTAGCCAAAGCCATATCCATTATACTTTACCACACTCAATGTAACCTTGAGAACTTTGGCACTTTGACCCAGCTCCCAAGACTAGAATTGACCGCACTTGAAAGCAAATCGCAGAAATTGGGTCCCGCTGTATTTTGAAAAACGAAATTCTAATTTAGTCTTCAAACATGACTTCCACCCTTTCTTACCTCGATCTCTCAAGACTTGCTCTACCTGCTGCCATCCCCTCTTGTCTCCTCTGACATCCAAGGAGCCATCAGAGAGGTCACTGAGAATCGTCTTGGCAGTCTCTCGGCCATCATTCAAGGAGGACAGAATAACGCCTGATGGGCCTCGCTTGACCCAGCCGCTGCAGTACAAACCTGATAGAGACAAAACAGATGCACAATTGTCAACTTACATCACTCCGTAATAAGAATACCCCGGTACACATACCGGAAATTCACGTTACTGCATGTGGAACCTGATTCTTTGAAATCACTTTGTCATAACCCATCAAAGTTGTCATAACCCAACCCATCAAAGTTGTCATAAGCCATCAAAGTTGTCATAAGCCATCAAAGTTGTCATAAGCCATCAAAGTTGTCAGAAGCCATCAAAGTTGTCAGAAGCCATCACAAGTCATTCTAAGCCATCACAAGTCATTCTAAGCCATCACAAGTCCTAGCCATCAAAAGTCATAGTCATCACAAGTCATTCTAAACAACATAATGATCACTGCCCGACGCCGGTTGAAAATGAATGCTGTTTTTCCAGCTTTTTTTCAGCACCCATGATTGTAAAACTTCGGACAGGTCAGTTAAAATGATATTTACGATAAAATACAACCCCCATATCCACCTATAATTCAAGCAATTACCAATGGTGTATCCTACCTTTAACCCACAAAAATGTTTATTTGGTTAAGAGAGCACATTGACTGAATGAACACTGAAGATTAACATTCACCGAGCATCATTCGCCAATGTTTCCTTTAAGAGGAATGCACAGGAATCAAACTGGATCTACGCTGGTTCTTCTGGCGGTCTGTTCTTGACATGTGAAACTCTCTCGTGCACAACATCGTGGATATAGGTAGTGTATGATCCTCTTTCCGAGTGCAATGTTCTTGGGTTGCATTTCCGCCGTACAAGCACAAGAACGAGTTTCATGTGTCAAAATTAGACCGCCCGAACCCAGCCTAAGTGTCTCTAATACCTGAAAATAGTCATATTCCCTGTGGAATCACTTCTAGTGCCATAATTGACAGCAATATTGAAGTACTCGTAAACGCACTTGAATACAGTTTATTTTAGGTAAATTTTGTGTTCACACTTCATATAATGTTCTAGTGTAAATTCTGCTGCAATTCACCTTAAAGCATAATGCGATACAATTTTGACGTCACAAAATTATTTCCTGCAAAAATTCACCGGAGTTGAATTGGAATTTGCAGCTAGAAAACTCCACGTGACATCACAACTTCGCATTCGTGTTTGCTGGAAGTTCCGTGGCCTAGTAGTCTGGAGCCGATTGAATATGTGGTCTGCAGGTACACTCCTTCTTTTGGTACATAGCGTTATGGGGACAACCCATAGGGTTTGTCTGTAAACTGAAATCTCTCTAATCTCAAACTCAGAACACTCAACAATTCTAACATTTTCAGCATCACCCTAATTTGTCCTCTTCTTCATTTTCTTTCATTATACCCTAACCCGATTTTACCTTGTTCTACCTTTACTGAACACCCAACGCGCTATGGGGACTCGAAAATGTCCCCACTACTCGGTCTGTCTTTTCCAAACAAAAGAGCCTGTCCCCCTAACGCGGTGAGTGCCTACCCATGTAGTTCTGCATGTTGGGGTTCGAGACCAGGGATACGACACTGCCACACATAATATAAGTAGCGGTTTGCTGGAAGTGCCGTTGCCTAGTGGTCTAGAGCGGATTGAATTTGTGGTCTGCAGGTAGTTCTGCAGGTAGTTCTGCAGGTTGGGGGTTCGAGCCCAGCCTTGGATACGACACTTCTGCACATAATATAAGTAGAGGCACTATTAATGCCTTGCTGTTGTCTAGTTACCATCCCAATACTATTCATACAGTGAAGAGATCAGATTGTCTTGTTTCAGTACGAGGGGCTGGTTCTTCCACACTTTCCTCTAGTAGCCAACACCTCGAGTGGCCTTTGGACTTGATATGGGCAATTATAACAAATAAAAAATAATACAAAATTAAAAGCCATTTACCGGGCTTCATACGACATGTGCATATTGTTTTCTCAAATTGCACCTAATTTATTTACACAAAGATACCATGTCTGATTTAGCATTTTGGAACCCTTAAAATGTTGTTAGTTCGAAACAATTACTCCGTTGACCATTTACACTGCATTTTTAAGGTTCCTCAGTGCATGTCTTCATTGCTCACAACGACACAGTGTCACTGAACTTTGGTCAACACATATCGTTTGTTTATAACACGTACAGTCAGTTTCCGTTTTTCCCCCATGTTACGTTTCCTCCCTGTTTCACAGTTTAGGCAAGCTGTAATCTGAACAAAAATCAAATTTCAATTTGTCACGTACGAATTAACCTAGAAAGATAAAAACAAGTCCGACGCCTGATTTACTGTAGATTTCCCAAAACGCCGAGACCAAATTACATTCAGAAGAAAGAGGAAAGCCAAAATTTAAATTGGAAATAATTGCTTTTGTATGTTTTTGTGTGTTTTTTTTTTGGGGGGGATGGTGCCAAGAACGCTCTGAAACAAATCTGTGATTCGTGGGCACGAAACACTTGGGCCCAAGTTAATCAACTGCAGGTCAAAACACCTCGCTTCCTAATGGTTCTCCCATCTTATTATACACTCGCATGGGCTTTCAAATACATAGAAAAAAACAGAGGCCAGTCACTTTTGTCGGGGGCAAGCAGGACGGGCTTCACCGTTTTGATTAGAGGATCCGTTGGGATATGCAGGCATCAATGTGCCGGTATAAAAATCACAATCAGATTCTCTGAGAGAGGTTAAAATTGGAATTAAAGCCAAAATTGGAAGTGAAGCCAAAATCGGGTTGGACAAAGCATTTGGATAATTGTATCCGAGTACAATTTTACAAGGGATCCTGTTTCTTGGGATACGTGTATGTGACCGGCCATAAAAAAGGAAATGAGAATATTTAAAAGATGGTGCGAAGGTATCAGCACTGGGTTATTAAATGTTGTCTCCCGACAATAATACTCATATCAAAGCATTTGAAGTTATCTAAAAGGGAGGTTAAAGGTACGAACATTTGTCATTTCTGCATTTTTATCATTTAGAGCAACAACATTGCTCATAAAACCTCAAAACCAAACTAAAACTTGCTGAAAAAATATTCTGATATTTTAATTTCAATGCAAAATTTGCCAAGTCATAATTCGAATTATGGCCAAAATCAGCATTCGGGCCACATTTACATTTAGCTGATCAATGCAAAAAAACAAAACATAATAATGAGATTCAGAGGTTAACAGATAATTTACGTTCACAATTCTTGATTCCTTGTAACTTAGCACACACATGTCCCAGTTAGTCCAAGTGTAAATCATATGAAATAATACCCTCCCCGTTTGCAAATTCCACGTTATTATGATATCCAAATGGGGGAGGGAACGTGGACGTGTACAGTACACACTGTACCCTGGTCAGCAATATGGCCAGCCTAAAGACAACACGCTTAAATATATTTTAATTAAAATTTTAATTTAAACTGTGTAAATGAGGCAATTAATTTCAACAATCATGTAGTCTTGTTTGCATAATACTTTGGTGCAAACAAGTTCTCTTGCTAGATACCAGTACTTTGTTATTAAGTCTTCTGATTTGTTATGTAGTTGAAAATAAGTTTGTGGTCAGACTCACCAGTAAGGATCTAAATATTGGATCTAAAGAGGGGTTAAAAATGACCACATATTTGCATTGTCCGAGTATATTTACACATTTGTTGTTAACCAGTTCGCGCCGGGATTATTTTAACATCACCGAGCCGACACGCGGGATCATTTGTAACGAAACTCGATCCGAGGCGGGTTCAGGCCGATAGTACCAGGAAGCACACCCACACATTTCTGGCCTTGCTCGCTGCTGACAGACATTTCCGGCCTTGCTCGTGGCGTGTTTAAGTGTCATCCGTTTTGAATCTGGGGAAAACTTTGCGTTTATATACGTCATCCGGCGAGAACTGGTTAAACAGAATTAAGTACATGGCCAGTAGTATGTCCAAAGCACTGTCAGTATTAGCCAACACAGCCTTGGAGCTAATTAAATCTGGGGTATTCCAATTTGTCAAATTGTGTGCATTGTTTCCGTTTGAAGTAGCAGAAGTGCTCAAAATCTAAAGACGGGCGCTAGACAACTAACCTGATGAAGATTTATCTCTGTGAACTCTGTATATTTTTCGAGAAAACAATATTCTAAGATCTTCATGATTTCTAGTCAGATCCTAGAAGTAACTCTTTTTACGGACTATAAATTACATTATACAAAGAGCATACAAATTGTACATATATCATTTGGAGGAAGATACAAGACAACCGATCCGCTAATTTACTTTTATTTATCCAGCAACTTGGCAAGACAGGAATTCAAATATAAACTCTAAGACTGCAGCCAAACGTGCCAAGGACGGCAACTATGACAGTCATCAGCACGCACAACGTTTGATGCAAACCACATGACAGAAGAGGTCTAATGACCGGTGATATTGTTAGCAGCCCTCTCTCTGTCGCACGCTTAGCTCCATTACATGTATCACTGTGTTGATTGCATTTACCGGATACTGAGATTTTCAGCAATGTCAACTCGGCTAACATGGCTAATGGAGATTGTGGTGACGGTTGGAACACTGAAACGCACGTTGTGTACAGACTGATTTTATGGCATTGTGGGTTTGTGTACTAAGCTTGACAGCGACGCCGTTCGTGTGACTAATATTACTTAAGTGTTGTCTTATAATGTGATAGTGCCAGCGCCTTTTTGTCTTAATGATCGACTACGTTCAGGCTGTCTATCAGTTCTATTAGTACATTATTGCATCATTAAACACAGGGGATCACGTACATGTACATGTACATGTACTACTCAACCTGTACATTTAAACTTCACACGTCAACATTCTTTAAATGATACTTATACTTGCTGCTACTGGGCGTAAGGGCATGTAGCGCCTTTGTAAGGGCTTTTTACAATGTGCTGTGGTGCACTTTGCAGGCTGCCCGGAACACCGGGGCAAATTAAACCCTTCCTATAGTATTAGCGATAAGTGTTTGGTTCTCTTACATGCATTACACAACTTAGGCATAAAAAAAAAAAATGTTATGTTGGCGTAACCCGACCGACCCTAAAAATACGGCCGACCCTGGATATTTATTTTTTTCAAGGGACAAAATTTAATGATTAAAATCTATATAAATCTAGTTATAAATACGTTTGAAACCATTTCTGACCGTTTCTCATTGTTATGTGTGTGGATTGTGTATATATATTGAACCTGGACACGCTATCGTGTATCACTACCGGCTGAAACAATTAGAAAACATATCATTTTCATTGCTGGGAGAAAAAAAAAAAAAAAAAAAAAAAAAAAGAATCCCGACCTACCTACCCTATTTTTTTGGGCCCGTTACGCCAACATAACCTCTTTTATTTTATGCCTTACGGGACACACGGGACCTACGACTTTACGTCCTATCCGAAGAACAAAGCAATAGTGGTTAAGTGCCTTGCTTAAGGACACACGTGTCAAGACTAAGACTCGAACCCACACTCTGCTGATCAGAAACACCAGAGCGCATGTCCGCATGCTCTTAACCGCTCGGCCATAACGCAATCTATGTGCACATGATACTAATTTTGAAGGCTATGATTATATTATCTGCAGAGTTGTGATAGAACCAGCCTTCATCCTCAAAGCAAAAGTTAATTAGGGGCAGTTACTAATGCACCACTGCACTTACGCATCGCCTTTGTCCTTGTCCTTGTCCTTGCTCTTGCCATGAAATTAACGCTCGTGTAGGTTTGCATGTCTGAACACTGCCAATGTGAAGAAAAACTCTAAATTACAAAGTACAGGTAGCGAGAGTGACCTTCATGATACTTTGTGTAATGACACTGGCTGTTTGAGGATGAAAACGGCCAAACTCCAAGTACGCATCATTAAGCACAATAACGTAGGAATGTGGGTTGTTTTATTATGTAACTGGTATAAAGACAAATTGTCTGATTAAATATTCATAAATACCTTGAACAAATACGTTAGACAACCCAAAATATAATAAGTTACCGGTTTCTGCTCTCTTCCAGTAAAATTGTGGGGGGGGGGGGGGGGGGCATTTTTTGTGGGGGGTGGGGGGGGGGGGGGGGGGGGGGGGGGCAAAGAAAATTACTTTATGAAAATGAAGAGAAAAAAAACATGATCATGCCGGTACCCAACACACTGAATTTTTGATCAACAAGCACAGAAATAAGTATTTGGCAGCTGCTGAATTAACTTCAAATAAGATGGTAGAAAAGTGAAATTTAAATTGGAGCACTCTACTTTAGAATCAATCTCATCTCCTGTGATTGTGACAATGTACAAAATGTGCAAAAAGCCTGGAAGAAAGGTACATGTATGATTGCCAGGTACTCGATAGCTGTTGCAGTTTATTCCACGCCTTCCACCGCTGTGACCAGGGTTCGAATCCTGCCTTGGCCAATATGTAGATTGGGTTTTCAGTCCCTGCCTGTTTTCCCCTGAATATTCCACCACTAAAACTCATGGTCTACTCTAGAGACTGGTTTCTCTAGGCTTTTAAGCTACAGTGCCTATATAATGCGCTTTAGAGGGATCATTTGTTTCATTACCAGAAAGAATTAATTAAAAAAGAAAGTTGTAAAAAGTTGTAGAAGGGCCGACGTGCTTGTAGCTACATTGTATCCTCCAATCTAAGGAGGCTCGGTTGCGCAATGCTAACCGCGTGAATGTACTAGATCATGTTGAATTCTGGTGGACTCAATAACATCAATCGTAAAACACACGTCTTGGCCCCTGGCCCTTCCAATATAGACCCAATTATGTTTCAGTTTTACCCCATCATGCCAGACTTGACTCGTGAGTAAGATTCGCACCGACACCGCGCCTTGATGAAAATAAAGATACGGCCTTAAGATACGGCAACCCGATATAAACACAAGTTTGTTTTCCCCCAGCCGTAGATTCAAGGGAAACAGAATGGGAAAGGGAGGAGAAAATAAGAAAATAAGAGAAAAAAAAAGAGAACAAAATTGGCACATAGCTGGAGGTGTTTTTAATTTCTACTTGTTTCCTGTTTTACATACCGGTAGCTCACCTTTTCATATTTTTTTTATTGGTGCCCAGGCAAGAAAGCGTTGAGTATCTGAAGCTTTAATCTAACCTCTCTCATCGTGAGGTTTACCATTGGGAGGTTTATCATTGGGAAATGTCATCATCAAGATTGGAACACTGGCACCTCTTCAGATGCAAAGCAATGATTAAATCAGTGGATGAGCTGTGCTACATGGCCTTGCATACAAAAGTGTGATTCTCTGTAAATTGATTGCACACCTGATTCTGAGGTGGATGCACAGACCAATTTATCATTGTATATCACTGCACCAAGGTGTGGTGACAAAACCATCTTTAACTAGTTCACGCCGGGACTATTGTAACATTCACTGGGCCGAGGCGTGGGATTATTTTTAATGAAACTCGATCCGAGGCGGGTTCCAGGAAGCACACCCTGGCATTTCCGGCCTTGCTCGCTGCTGACAGACATTTCCGGCCTTGTTCGCGACTTGTTTTTGCGTCATCTGTTTTGAATCTCTGAAAAACTTTGCGTGTTTATACGTCCTCCGGCGCAAACCGTTTTTCAAAGCCTTGGCACATACATGTACAGGTACATAATTCCAATGCAAAGAATTTTAATATAAAATTTTAATATAACATTGACCTTGAAATGACCTTGAAAGTGGCCAAACTGTACAAATTAAGGCCGTTTCCAAATCTCTTGTATAGGTCTACTATCTTGATGTTCGTCTGACAATAGAGGTAACGTAGCCGTACCGGTAGCTCTGGAATCTTGTTTCGGACATGGCATAAGGTTAAATAGGACACAGATACTCTTTAATAGCATTTAAAATGTGGGCCCTTTTACAACATACATACAGTATGTATAAAAATAGATCAAAGATTTCAAGATCTTAAATGCGAATAAATTTCGGATCATACACTTGCTGAGTGCACTTCGTCAGAATAATTATCCCCGTACCAGCCTCTGATCAAAGCAGAGAGTCAGCCCAGGAAATTACTGGCAAACACAATCCCATTATCTGCTTGTTCACACGAGCTCAAACACCTGCCTGTAAACATAGGGGCTTCTGCAGAGTCTATTGACAAGCAATTAGGATTTGGGTCAGCAAACCATGGGTGAATTGCATTCAAGGCAGACAAGGATAAAATTACTCTGCAAATAACAGTATGCAGCAATTTAGGTATATCCACTGATATTTGCTTATAAATCTGTCAAGTAAGGATGTGTCTGAAATTATTTGGCTAGGGCTTCAAATTACACATGTATCTTGTATTGTCGGCTCACAGCTTCATGAAATTGAGCCTAGACTGTAACCAAGCATATAGAAGGTTTCCTTAAATATGTAAAAATAATACGTGCTAGCTGGTTTTAAACAAGTGTGTTTATAACCAGCGGACGTGGTAATGCCGAGCCGAACCCATTCAGAAATACGTTTTAGTCAACAAGTCAAAACAATATATTATGCATTTCTGACGATTTTGTTCAGCAGCTGTACATTTACTTCATGCCTTGAGAATCATCCCTCTAGCTATGTGTTTAACCAGTTCACGCCGGATTTATTTTAGCATCACTGAGCCTGGATGACGCATATAAACGCAAAGTTTTCCCCAGATTCGTAACGGTTGACGCATAAACACGCCACGAGCAAGGCCGGAAATGTCTGTCGGCAGCGAGCAAGGCCGGAAATGCGTGGGTGTGCTTCCCGGCACTATCGGCCTGAACCCGCTTCGGATCGAGTTTCGTTAAAAATAATCCCACCCCTTGGCTCGGTGATGTTCAAATAAACCCGGCGCGAACTGGTTAAAACATCAGGTTCCCTTTGCCAAAACGTATTAAACTCAACACATGTACATGTATTAGGTATTTCATTAATATTTATTAGCACTGCACACTGACTAGACGTTCTAGTACAAACGTCTTACCACTCGACCACTGAGCTAGCCAGGGTCGACGGGCTGGTTTGAATCTGAACAACAGCGGTACTGCATTCAAATAGTTTCTAAAGATGGAATTTACAACGGAGTGATGTAAAGTCAATATAAGGTTTTGCCCTTCACCAACGCATGTACAAACACTGTATACTCTGCGTTGACCTGAGAGATTAATAATGGGAACAAAATCACTCGGGTTACAATTTGATTACTTCAATAATTTGCACGTGTCTACACTTTGAATGATTGCACTGCCATAATAAATGTTTGCCTTGCCTTCCCTAAGGGTTTTTAATCTTCTATAACGCTGTAATTTGTTGTCAAAAGGTCTTTTCTGTTTTCTTTTTTAGTTCTGTGTAAAAGTCATTATGTGGGGGAGTGTGTCCAAGTAGTTTGGGTTTATGACTCGTGATCAGAGGGTCAGGGGTTCCAATCCAGCTGCCAGAGTTGTATCGAGTCCCTGCAAGTCCATCACAAGTCACTGCAAGTCCATCACAAGTCCCTGCAAGTCCTCACAAGTCGCTGCTCTTGTCCATCACAAGTTCTTCAGTCTCAAGTCAAGTCACTAGCTGTTGTCATTGTTCAACCAGTTACTTGCGACTGGCTTTATAAAAAAACTTGTGACTGGAGTTGTGACTGGAGTTTGTGAAAGGACTTGCAGGGACTCAATACAACTCTGCCAGTTGCTAGCCATTAATGTTGTGTCCTTCACTACCACTTGCCTTTCTCCACCCAGGAGTATAAATGGGCACCTGCATTATCTGAGGAGTAACCTGTGATGGACAAGCATCCCATCCAGGGGGAATAGAAATATTCCCAGTTGTTTCATGCTAAAAAAAGAAGAGTTAAACACGGGCCTGGTGAGCCATGTTGGCTCGGGACAGACCTTACTACTTTAATTTAAATGTCATTACATTTCTCTGTGACATTCATCATTACATGAACATCCCACTAAAAGGTTTTTCGAGTAATTAGGAGCCTCCAACTGGAAAAAGCACTGCTTTTTCCCAAAAAATCTAAGATATTGGCATTGTTCATCATGTGCCAAAAAACTCAAGATAGTGCTGGTTAATCCTTTGTTGAGTTAAAATTATTTTCTGTACCTGGTACTGAGCAAATTTTTACCCACAAACATGCGAAAGAATTCTTCTTTATCGTGAAGAAATGCCTGAATCATGTTTTCCATCTCGTGTAACCACTTTGCAACCTTTGAATCGTTATAAAGACCACTGCAAAGTTGAGAACAATGATTACAGAAGTGCAAATCTGACTCGCTGTGTATGTGTGTAATATGCATACTGTACATGTACATGCATCATTTGTAATGTAACATACCATTACATGCACAACTGCTCTAAAGTAGGGCCACAGATCCTAGTTTGACCAAGGAATTACAAAAATAAGAAGCCAGCAAAGGTGTTGAAATGTCAACAATGAAAAGGCAGTGGAATTTGGGGGAATCTTAGCAATTTTAGATAATACAATTACCCGTTTTATTCATCGTTCTGTTTATTATTTTTATTATTATTGTTTGATATGTTAATATTGTTTTATTTCTCTAAGATTTTACATTAAAACAAATTATCAACATTGTTTTTAGTGTTTCATATTTAATCAGTTGAGAACCCCTCGATAGAAACCATGTTTTTCTTGGGTGTTCCTGCGGGAGCTGGTTAAATATTGTACATGTGTATGTATTATGTATGTTTTGCTAATGATGTTTATTTTTGTTTGTTGTAACAAGTGTTTTCCAAAAAATGAAATAAATAAATAAATACAAAAAATGTCCACCTCATGTTGATGAGGGCGCCAGACGACTTGGAACTGACTTGAATAAGCAGCTCTGTTGGTTCTTTTGTTTGTGCAGGTGTTGACAATTACAAATGACCATCCACGACAAAAGGGCTGTAAAGTCGCCAGAGCTTATTTTAAGAAAAGGACCATCAAAATATGTGAAAAACAGAGAGAAAAAATAAGAATTTTCATATTCAGTGTTACTTGTTGTAGCTAACCATAAATACCAACTATGTCTTGTAATACATCATTTTAAAGGTTATTTCTTGTAAATTTAATTTCTCTAAATTTACTTTTCATATTTCTTAATAATTCGGTAGTAAAACTTTCAATATCTGCATATGGTGTATCCTACCTTTAATGTAATAGTACCTGATAAAACAAGAGGGGAAGGTGTCTACGTAATCTACCGTCAGACCATTCACTTCACTTATTGCTTATACTACTGTTTGACTACCAGATGTTTTCAGTGTCCCACTAGGTATAACTTGCAACAACCAATCCAAATTGCTAATTTTCTTTAGGGCTACCATTAATGTATACGGTACATGCACACACTGATTCTTATTATTAGGAGACAGGACTACACTTTGCAGACAATTAGCGATGTAAATTGTTTCGACACTCTTTCCATCCGCTCCAGTTCGCGCAAGAATCCGTTATTGAAGTGAGTTACTGCAGTCCGAGCCAGTGAAAATAAAGTGAGTGCAGTAACTTGCCCATAAATGATTGATCCTGCCTGCTGGATTACATGCATCTCTGAAGGGGCAACCAAAGCACTTCTTTTTTTTTCGGGAAAAAATAAGTGGCATGAATATTCCATGGCAGTTTCAGCCACAACAGTAAATGGGTTTATAGAAGCATTTGAGAATGCTCAATGTGCATGCAGTATGACATTATAAAGCATGAAGCATAGGAATGTCACACTGATAACATCATGCATGCTAACACAGGGATTAGACTGCCCATGGGATGGTATGCAATGTGAATTTCAGAAAAAGAGGAAAATAGGATGTGCGGTTCTTTTGAGGGCTTTTCTACTCTTATGGTAAAATGGCAGAGGGCTTCCTTGTATCTGTTGCAAAGCGCTTGTTATTTTGTCATATCGATGATTCACATGAGTGCATGGCCATGGGGGACACTTCATGAGTATTCATATATATTCTGGGGGAAAAATAAGGAGACAGAATTGAGGGTTTGAGAGTATTAGGAAAGAGAAGAAGATTCAGCGTACAATTTGTTGCACTAATTCCCTTGGACATTCTGTTGACAACTTGTGGCTGTTTAAACTTTTGTTGACAATCAAGAGAATTAAATAATGTGTTTTGCCTTTCACCAACGGTATTATGTTATTTGAAAACCAAATATTGATTTCACATCTCATTGGGGCAAATTTAACACAGCATGAATAGTATATAAAGAAAGTAAAATCCTCAAAAAAAGGCATGTAATGTTCGGCTCAGGTTATTATTTGTTTGGCAAGTTTCATAGGAGTCAATATTTCATGAAAACTGGGAAAAAATGTTTTAAAACCAGATGGTGTTTTATCAACTATTTAAAATCACCCCTGCAACGGAATCTTGACCAATAGGAATGGGTAAACTGTCTTACAATGAAAGTGTTTAAAAAAATACAAACAACAAGTAGTCTTGTGATTGCCTTGTGATAATCTTGATACCAACTCTGTCATCTTGCCCAAGGAAAACATACTGAACTGGAAAGACCACTTGATGTGCGTACATAATTGTCTTAAAACCACTAGCCATCCATTTCATGCATCTGTAGGCAGTTCAACTGTAAGCACTTTAAAAACAAAAGCACAGCTCTTAAAGTTTCCATCACTCCTCATGCAGAAATGGGATTTAAAAACAACCAAGGAGCTCTGATGCTCACAAAGTAGAAAGGACTGAGAAAGCACCGTCAAGATGATAACATCTCACATAATAATACATTCAGGCAGGGCTTGAGATACAAATACCTATGATTAATGTAAAGCTGGATGTAGGATGAAGGCAAATGTCAGCCCATGGAGACGGAGAATGAAAACTGCCGCAAAACTTCTAGGACTGCAAACAAGCAGTCATGTTTCAGACATTAAATATCTGAAATGTAAACTTGTAGAAATTACGATTCAGACACCGTAAGCTTCCTATAATCACCAATTACATTTCAGACATTTCCAAACCTCAAAATGTCTGAAACATAATCAGGGTATTCAGACATTGTTAGGCCAAGGCTGATGGGCCAATGTTCTGAAACGTAATACCCTGATGTTTCAGACATTTTGAGGTTTGGAAATATCTTAAATGTAATTGGCGATAAAAATATAGCTTACGTTTCAGACATTTTGAAACTCACTAGCTTACGTTTCAGACATTTAATGCCTGAAACGTAAGCCTATTGTTCTCGTTTCAGACATTTTGAAACTCACAAAAGCGTTTTAGACATTCCTGGTTTATAGTGTACTGTGTACTTGTGCTACAGGTTCCTAAACCTTAGGTATGGCTAACGGGCTTGAGTGTTTATGAAAGCATTCACTTTATGCCTGTCCATATTCGAATAATTTAGTACATGTATAAGATTTTTTGAAACTGCACTTGACTGTTTTCAAATATTCAAGTTTTTCACACACCAGCTGCAACTGCGTGCCACGCTATTAAAAAGCTGCATACAAAGTGCACTTGTTAAAATTTACATGCTGCGATCAATATTATAGACTACTGAAGTGCTTGGCAGTAGGCCTACATCATGTCAAGAGCTTTAACCTGCTTCACTAATTCTCGCTAGGATTATTTTCACCAGTCCTAGACGTGGCATTGTTTTTTACAAACCTCGATCAGAGACGGGCTTAGGCTGGCATCTGTGGGTAGCACACCCTGAAATCACCCTATGTACAGTGTGTACTTTTATTGCATTTATATATTTTTAAAACAAATTGGGGGGTGGGGGAGAGGGGCTTGACAAAAGTTTGGGGGGGCTAAATAAAGCATGCGTCTGGGCCTGGTCAATGTCAAAATATTCCTGGCGTGAACTGGTTAACAATAACTTACCTTCGACAAAAATGACATAATTTTATGATCAGATCACATACTCGTGTGGTACATAGCGTTATGGGGACAACCCATAGGGTTTGTGCGTAAACTGAAATCTCTCTAATCTCAAACTTAGAAAACTCTAAAATTCTAAAATTGTCAGCATCACCCTAATTTGTCCTCTTCTACATTTTCTTTCATTATACCCTAACCCGATTTTACCTTGTTCTACCTTTACTGAACACCCAACGCGCTATGGGGACTCGAAAATGTCCCCACTACTCGGTCTGTCTTTTCCAAACAAAAGAACCTGTCCCCCTAACGCGGTGAGTACCTATACCCACCACAGTAGAAAGTTGTATTTTCTCTTTTTTTTTTACAGAGTTGGCTGCAATGCGTGGGAATTTTATATACCACCAGTCAATCAAGTCAAGTCAAAAGTTACTCAAATAAACCGTAACTGTCGCGTTTCTCTATGTCATGGTTTATTTTTCTCTAAGTGTGTATGTCCCCTGATAACAATGCAATCTATATCATTGAACTATGATTTATACCAGGTTTTCTACTTCCTCTCCATAACAAAAACCAGCGCATCTTGTGTTACAGTCAAGTTCTTATGAACTTTCTGCCTCATCACGCAAAACATGTTTACGAACTCAGTGTGCGAAGTTGGCGGCATACATTTCCAAGACCTTTACAAAAAAGTTTCTATATTGCGTTATTAACTGCTTTAGAAGACTTTTCAAAGATAATATTTCATTCTAACCGCGTACACTTCTTCCGCTCTCTTTCATTCTCCAGCGTTAACGCTCTTCTCCAATAACTTGAACTGCTGGTTCTCCTTTTGACATGGGAACACAGGCAACCATTCACGGTATTTTATCTCTTGACAGGGTTTACTTGATCTAGTCTACCAATCCCACAGGTTACAACCAACGAGTACGCTCGAATTTCACAGCTTTGTTTCCAACCCAAATTTGATACCTTACTTGGTTTTTCTTTCCTCCGGAAGATGAAATTAGACCCACCGGAGGTTAGGCATTTTGGCAGAGGCGCGAGTTCCAAAAACATTCACGTCAAAGATTGCATTCAGTCTCGACAAATCTGGCGTTTGTCACGTGCAGCGCATTGAGTTTTTTTCTTTTTTCGTATTCCGGAATTGCCCGCGCCTCATTCCTCCAGGTATCAAGTTGTTTGACGATGCTTATAAGTGTTTGATCTTCAAAAGCGGGACTGCAGTGTCGATTGCACAGTGGCCGATGCGAAAACAGTGCACCTCCTTTTCAAAGTCTCATCTTCAGACAAAGAGATGGTTCCGCTAAAGCAGAACAAACGTTTGGTAGATAAACCAGTGTTGACAAGATTCGAGCGCTGTACGCTACATTTATGACAGCAAGTCTTAAGCATCAATGGCATACAGACGCTTATCTTAAACAAAATCTTTTGTGGATCCCATCACAGAGATCCAAGTTTGAAAGTAGCTGAACTGCCAAGTCCAACAATAAACTGGTTTGGTCTTCTTCTTGTGGTCTTCTCTCTGCAGGTTTCTTCAGGCTTTTGAGCTACAGTGCCGACTCGTAGATTGCTTTTGAGGGATCCTTAGTTTCATTACCAGAAATAATTGATTTGATTAATTAATAATAATATGGCCGGTATGAATGCCTGGGGTGAGAATCGCTCGCCTCTTACGAATATGGCCCGGGTTCGATTCCCAGCCCGGACCATAAGTGAGTAGTGTTGTTTGCCAATTATCTTCTGTGCCTGACAGGCTTTTCTCTAGACTCATCGGGTTTTCCTCCCTCAGTTGAAATCAACACTTTTGATCTCTGGCTGTGCCCCAAAGTCATACATGGGTTCTATGACGGCTGTCTAAGATGCATTTATATGCCTCTGGCTCCACCACATTGTAGCCGCATCTTTTATATTGTCAGCTTCTAAGCTGCAAGTAAACGTAAATCTCCCCCCCAAAAAAAAAAAATTAAATTAAATTAAATTAAAATAAAGCCAAACAAACAATTGTATGCACCCTTATTATGATCCAACATGTTTCATGTACATGAGTCTATGTCGGCCTAAACCCATCTCGGATAGAGGTTCATGAAAAACAATCCCGTACTAGGGTGCAGTCAATGTCATAATAATCCTGGTGCAAACTGGTTAATAATGTTCAATTGTCAGGTACCTACATACAGAGACATCCCTCAACACACATACAAGAGCAAATAGGTTAAACCTCTTCTCCACCCAAGACAGAATCCTTGCAGAGAAAAGTGAAGAACACACATCATGATATTCTGAATTATCTGCACAATAGTCTTGAGTGCCACAGGGGCATGAGAACTCTACAAATCTTTGCCGTAGAAAGTGTCGGAGCCAATTTACTGAGCGCATTCCAATTATTCATGGGCCCGGAGCAAGTATGTACCTGCACAAGTCTCCATCAAGCCGACAAGGTTTCCTTGGATGGATGGATGTCACATGTGTGTTAAATGTAGTTTAGTGTCAATTACCTGAATGTACTTTGCTGACAATGACTACATCAATTTTTGCGTTTAGATTCACAAGATTTGCTGGGTTTGAAACCATACTTTAAAAACAAAACCATTTATCAGTCTTATGAGTGTGTGTTTATTTTTGAATTTTTTTTACAGTACAGTTCCGAAATACGGTACCCTCTGGAGACATGAACACAATGTGTACAATGGAAACAAAACGTCTCCAGAGGGTAAATTTCTATAGATGAAGAGGTCTCCATTTGAAATTTCACGAATTAGATTTTTGGATTTTACTTAAATTACTCAAAAGTTAGGATTAGGATGTGGATTAGGATGTGGATTAGGGTTAGTGTTTGGGTTAGGGTATAATATAGGGTATATTGGGTCGAAATTTCAACCAAGGAAAAAAATTATGGTTAAAATGGGAGCATTTTGAAAAACGTGCTCGACTTTCTAACCATTTTGTACACGAGAACAAAGCCATGTCTCCACAGTGATACAAAAATGCGAATATGTGCTCATATAAACTGGTGAATTTGTACCCGGTATGTATCGGGGAGACGGAAAGAATAATATTGTGTCGTGTCCTTGGGCGAGTCACTTCACCCGCACATGCCTCACGCATGGGTACCGGCATTAGCTGGGGAGTAACCTGTGATGGACTAGCATCCCATCAAGGGGAAATTAAAAAAAAACAGAGATAAATGCTGGCAAGATGGGCCGCATTAGCTCGGACAGATTTTACAAAGATTCAGAAATAAAATCACAAATCCCAATCCTCCAAAATCCTCATTCTAAGGATAAATACCCTAAATCTTGCAAATTCATCAAGCATTAGTTTTGGCCTTATGACCTGGATACTGCATTATCATCTAGTGGCAACAAATCCAAACGCCCTTAATCCTGCAAAAACCTCAGATGCATCAACTTCCAAGTGCCCTCAATCCTGCAAAATCCTGTAAAGAGGATTTGGGAGGATTTGCGATGGATAGGGTTAATTAAGAGCCATTTCATTTGGCTAACAGATTGTATAAACAGTCCTTCTGATTCGAGGCGTGCGATCGCACCCCCGTACCATCGCACGCCTAAAAGCTTCCTGAAAACTGCTAATAATCGCACGCCTGAATCCTTCTGTACCGTACACCTCGGCATACATTTACGGCATAATTATACTACATAATTTTTGATAAATGTATGTCATTAAAGAGAAAATGGCTTTACTGTAAACTAACCAAGATAAATAGTATTAAACAAATGCCAAGTATTGTTTAGTTGGACAACAGATTCACACGCCCTTAAAAATGTACACGCCTAGAAAATTCAGGTGTGCTTTTTTCAAAATGCCTGTGATTTTCAAATCAGGAGGACTGTGAAACTAGCCCAAATGGGGATTAATGTGGGGGAACACTGAGTAAGGCCGTGTCCGAAACAGGCTTCTAGAGCTACGGCTACGTCTATTGCCAGCCTGCTCACGTGTATTTGTAATGGGCGAACACCTAGACAATAGCCATAGACAAGAGATTCGGATGCAGCCTGAAATAGTTGGCTGCATGATTGCAATAATCAACAAACAGCCAACCCTCTGCGAATGATGGAATGCTTGTATAGGGTTTGAAGAGTCTTATAGTACCCAGTGTCATACCACACTCAACACTTGATGACTTTGAACTCTGGCAATGCCATCGCACTCACCAGCCAAACAAAAAATCCCTTTTCGATCAATTTTTGTCAATGACCTGTTATCAGTGACAGCATCTTGCAGTGAATTATACATTGAAAGGGTAGATACATTTAATCCGATACTTACATGTAGGAAAAAAATGACATTTGAATTTGCATTCGATGCTGTACTTTTGACTGTCCAATGATAAACTGCCAGATTATGACTTGTGATCTTTCCTTAGGGCAAGGAAGTTTATTGGCGTACACTCGATATTGTACACGCAGTCATGTCTAGCTTCATGTAAGCTTATGAGGACCTGCTCTTCCTTAGTTCCTTTTGTTTGTACTTTGTACTTTGTTTGTTCTCAGCATCTCCAGTTAGGTTTGTACAGAAACCTACTGATGCATGAGGACTCATCTCAGGTCGTCAGGGTCATTGTTATCAGTAATCTTCCATTGTCTCATTACCTCAGTCTGCAGTGGATATACAACTCATTTGAGTACCCAATCTACATGTAATATCTTAATGGGAAAGTGCTGATGAGACTACAATGAAATTCCTGTATATATGTATTATAACAGTAAGTGGTTTTAATTATCCTCTTATGCGTACCATCAGTCACAAACTCAGATAACCTGTGCAATATGTTTTTTATTTTTTTATTTAATGTAATCTTTAAAGAGGGTAGTCCTTTTCAGTTAACAAACTGCTTTCAAAAGGAGCCCTCATGTAAAGCCATGATCAAAAGGATATGAAGGGGAATTGACTGAAATTAAGACATGAAGCTGTTCAACATGGCACGCAAGGCCTTATTTATGTATACGTGTAACACACTGTACGCCACATGCCTCACTCTACACAAAAAGGTTTTTCGTCTTCTGTATTTTGTATCAAATCCAAGTTTGGAGTTGCCCGACAGAACACACACAAAAAACACGACCTAAAAGAAGAAAGAAGAAAGAAGAGAGGTTTTGGAGTGTTACACGTGTAGCATAACTAGCCATGCCTTTGGCATAGCTTTTGCTTCAAAAGCTGGTAGGTGGAGCTGGCTAGCACAGCGCAAACAACTGGATTAACTTCATAATCTGCTGCCACGGGCAACAGGCAGCAAACTCCGAGTCTGGATCCACTAATGCACAATCGCCGAGCTAATTTCCAAATCCTATTTCACTCAATCGACGCCTTTGCCTGTGCACCTGAATTAGGTGGCCACACATACGTACGTGCCCCTAAATTTGTGCGCCGTTCTCGTTTTGTTCTCTCTTTCAAATCTCCTTAGGTGTGCCAAATCCAGTTTTCCTCGCCAATAATCCTTTAATTTATAATCTGATGCCAGCGATTTTTACATATTACACTCCACCACACTATGGGGAAATCTCAAAAATAAAAACCATCCTCAATAATGATATTAAAATAAGAAACTGAATGATATAAAACTAAATAAAGATGCGAGGGAACCAATAAGTTTAAAATCTTAAAGCTTAATACAAATCCTTAAGAATAAAATGTTTACTGTCTGAAGGATGACATTTGTTTTTCACAAGTAAAAAAACCTAGTGGAGTGTTTATTGACCTATATAGTAAGTGCAAGCACACTGGGTTAAGAGCATGGTGTGTGTAGTGCATTCAATAAAAGTGTGAAAATTACCAATAAGCATCACTCACGTCTAATTGGTTGCAAAATGCAAACATTGACAACTGGTCAGTGGAGTACATCTAGCAGCGTTTTGGCAAACGTTTGTTTGAGATTTTATTGAGTACGCTCTTCTTCTGATTTTTTTCCAGACGCTCCATATTGACGTGAACAAAGTACGTTGGCATGTGCACTCGGTAAAATGCAAACGGTGTCTTTGCCTAATTAGTAGTTGTCAAGCGGCATCTTCTCAGAGCGATTGTTTGTTTTTATTAATGATTGTCCGCATGTTCATATTGCTAGCATCTGGGCATGATCCCTGGCCATGAAAAAGACATGTGGGCTAGACATAAATAAGGAGTCCAAAGGTGGCAGTTTTCCCTGTTGCTCCTGACAAATTGAAAGTGACTTTAAAAGTTTATATTTTTTTAGCGGGTACTTGTGGAGTGCCGGTCTGGAGCATTCAATTCGTATCATGTAGGTTAAGCTGCACATACCTTTCACTTCATCAACCCTCCCGACGGAGTGGCGTATTACCCCGCGTCGCTCATCAAACGGCACTGCAGGATCGATGCTGAGGCTCTTGTAGCCAATACTCCGCAGCACCAGACTACAAGGTATATCTTCTGTTTCTCCTGTTGGCAAGGCTTCTTCTTTATCATTCACCACCTGTTTGAAAAATTTAAGTGTAACAGTATTTTTACAGAACTTATCTATTATCCCGAGAGGTAAAACTGAAAATTTGTCATGTACAATTTTGGATTAAAGTGCTTTTGTCAAGTGCCAAAGGTTCACACAGTCCCAATTTATTCAGATAATTATTCAAATGGATTTTTTTAATGCAATCTTTTGTTATTGTTTATCGCTTGTAATATGTAACAGGACTTGTTATAACGTTCTGACTGGACCCGAGTTCAACACTGCATTTATTTTATAGTGTAACCATCGGTGTAAAAGTCAATTTTCTTTACAAGTCATAATGGCAGATAATTTGATCTGGAAGGAATTGAGTTTGAGAATGTAAGATAAAGGTTTTGGCACGAACTATACTAACTTCAATCGGATGAAGAATGGTTGAAGTACTGTACTTTAGCTAGTCGACTGTTTGGAACATCACTGGTTACCAAAAGCTGCAGGCATCATTAGGCACAACGGGAAACCAGTACTTGTTATCGTTGGTCCTGGCCATAGAAATAGGCTTTTAGAAACATGTATTGGAGAATTTAGCAAGAGAGAAATACTAGAAATGTTCCAGTTGTTGCGACGGAGCACAGACTCAAGTCTGAGTATTAATCCGTTTTGTAGACTTCCTTTATAACTATTTGATCCAAGAAGCAAAAGCTACCTGTCGCCACAAAATTGTTCCTTAGACGCTGATTGACTGAGACACAGATAATCTACTTGATATCTGATGCTGCCAGCAAGTCATAATATCATTAAACAAGTACTAAAGTAGAAGGAACAATAAGATAAATTACGTTGATGTAGCTACAGCCGAGGGGGGAAAGCAACTTCCTTTTCATTAAATTTAGGATTGTCTCTCTACAAATACGGCTCGGGGGAATATGACAGATGAATTCGGTAAACTTATATCGGAATAACACCATGTACATTTAGTGAATTACATCTTGTGATTTGAGTTTTTGATGCGGAATTGTTACAGCCGCCGCGGGGACCGAGTTGTATTCTCTTCCATAGGACATTCTTTAGTTTCAGGAGATCCAAGAATGGAAACATTCTACAGTTTCTACGCGCCACTTGTCTTGTGTTTATTTTGTGTTTAGCCACAACTTCATAAGGATTGTTCCTACTAAATTTCCTTCCAGAGTTGAGTGAGCTGTGATTCCAAGTATCTTGATGTTTATTAGTTCCACTTCAAACTGATTTTTAAAAGTAACTCGTGTGTAGCTATAATGTAGCACCTTCAAAAGTTATCAAATGACTCAAACGCTTTCAAACAAAACACAAGCAACGTCCAAAACTATTGGCAATCGTGGAAGCGCTTAAAGTCATTGCCCTCACAGGTCAATCCTAAGTCATCTAGTTTAAAGCCATTGTGGAGAAGAAGTTTCTCTTACATTGTTTAACTATTTGAGTTGTGAAAGGACTTGGAATAGACTGAACTACTTTGGCAAATAATTGCTCTGAGAAAGGAAAACAAAAATCAATTTTTTTTCTTCAAATTGGTGGAATTGTTTGATTATTAAAAACTGTCTTCAACCTTCAGTTGAGTCACCTTCTCAACTTACGTTTTCACAACACAATCTGAGACACCTTGAGACACAATCTGAGACACCTTGAGATACAATCTGAGACACCTCGAGTACAGGGGCAAATTTCATGGAGCCGCTAAGCACATAAATTGGCTTAGCATGAACATCCTTTCTTGTCAAAAACAGGGTTGCAGACCAAATTTGTAGGTGATGTATTCTTGTCTGTGACTGATATTCAGCTGGTTTTTGCTTTGCATGAAAAGCACAGAGTTTTGACTGGTAACCTTTTTGTGGTAGGCAAATTTGCTACAAATTTTGCTTATCATCTCTATATTCATGTAATTGGCATGGTGGCACAAGGCTCACACGAGTCACGCTCAGCAAGCACACACTCGGGGCTCATTCGACCAATAGGGCGACCAATAGGGCTACCAAAACATGCGCCCGCCTTGACTTTAACCTTGTCTTTAACAATATCTGTCAGCGATCGGCTTGCGGCGAGCGAAGCCGGAAATATCAGGGTGTGCTCAGTACCCACATTAACAGCTAATTCCATAAATGACTTTGCTCTTCATGTGTGCATTAATCATCCTCACCAATTTCATATTGTGGTAATTCCACTGGAAACAAATTCTCACGAGATTGTGCAAACAAAATTTGTACCCTACCGCTGTGATCGTTTGGGATTTGAGGTCGGGCATCTGCAGACAAAAGCAAAGGCCACACAGTCATGAAAACATTATCAATGTTGCTATGGCTACTAATTTCAATTACATCTTTAATGAACGGTAATACAGGCAAGGACACATGAGCTTTATTATTACGGTATAAAACATAAAATATAAATTCATTCCCCTAGCAATCAGGATATTCTTGTAGTATCCGCACAGTTGACCTTTATTTTATTTTATTTTTTACAATGGTACTCAACTATTGCCGACAATACAAATTTGAAATTACAAACCTTGACTTTGTATTAACCCAAATCATTGAGACTAGTGGATTCAGGACTATTTAACCTTCTATGCAGAAGTCACTAATTAGGTCAGTTATTCAGCAGCACAAAAATACACAGACTGTGTCAATCATTTGGTGTAGAAAGTTTTTACATTGAGGCTGTGGACAGAATTGTGTTCCCATAGGAACACATGCAAAAGGGTGGACTCGGGACATTCGTGCATACTTGTGCGGTCAAACCATAGGAGAATTAATGTATCACTACATGTAGTGTATTTATTGCAGAGTATTCTTTTACATGCATACATGAACAATCTTCAAGCGATTCATAGTTTACATCATTAAGTATTCCTAATTTAAAAAAATAAAAAAAAATAAAAAAAAAAGTCAAAGTGCCATCAGGAATTACATGTACCAAATACAAAACCTGTTCGAGATGAACTAGAAGAAAAACAAATCATAAAAACACAAACTTACATATCAAGCTCTATTGCACAGTTCGTTTAAGATGAAAAATGATACATTAAATACGTAATCGCGATAACCCAATGAATTCGTTGTCTGCTGGTACTGTAGTTCTGCAGGTTGGGGTTCGAATCCAGCCTTATTCTGTGAAAATGAAAGCATGAAAATAGATGTACTACTACTACTACCACCTACATGTATATATCTACATGTACCTGATTGTCGGCGAGTACAAAATGTATTCAACACTAATGCTACAACTAAATGAACAAACGCTATGCATACAGGTGTAATTCAGCGACGACGAAGTCAAACAGGATTACCGCAGAATCTGCATTTTGAGATGCAACCCTATCTCGGTTTCTGCCCAATAACACCGGTTTTAAGTATACTTATGAACCATTTCTACAAGATTTTGTTCAGTGGAACCGATGATGCGGCGTATTGATTGTGAAGGATTGTGTTACTTACTCCGTTGGGTAATAAGTTTCATGTTGCCGGGGGAGTTCATGACCTACTATGCGCGGGAAAAAGGATAAGCTTCACCTGACCTGAGGCACTTTTAAAGATGCACTTTTTCATAAATTTAACTTATCAACGTATCAGCAGTATCGCACCATATAGGCAAAAATCAATTGAGGTTTCCAAAGCAGTGCTTCAGGACTCCTGACCCGAATCCACCATAATCCATCAACATTTGGTCAAGCAAGACCTGCAGAACCAAGCCTCCCAAAACCCACCAAAATGAAGAGGGCCAATTTTAATTGGATGGTTTTGGGAAAGAATTTTCTTTCATTGCCTCATTATTTTGTCTGTACTGAAACATCCTGTGTTGATCGCAGTGCTGAGACTGTTGAAAACCAAACATCACTAGAACTATTGATCGCTCTTGCTGATAACTTTTCCTGGACAAATCCAAATAGAAATGCAATTCTAATCCCTTTTATAATCTGAAGTGTGAAGACACCTTGATAGACACTTGCTTTTAATCTTAAGCCGGATTAAACAAAATTGAGTGAAAAGTGATAATTTTATTGCTTCTTTTACTCTTCGATCCTCCCGTGCACGGTTTCCATGTATAATTTTGTCTGATTGACATGCATGTTTTATCATGCATAAGACATCTCTCGTAATATTGACGCAAGATCTGATAAAAACCTGATAATCTTTTAGAGTTTTCGATTACAGCAGAAAGTGAACTCTAATTCGACTCACATGCAATATGATCTCTGCAAATGAGCATTTTTGAAGCTTTTAAATGTAAATACCAAGTACTTCTTGTAATGTTACTGACAGTTGACTTTTAAACACCGTTGTCAATATATAAAAGTGTATAGCCCCAGGGAAGAGTAAAGATACTGCATGTAGTATTACTGAACAGCAACCTGAAACTGCTTGTAATACGAGTCTTAACACAGTCTTAATTGTAACATTTTTTTCTGTTATGAGAAAGAATCTATAGGCTTTTAACCATTTTGAACTTCTGGAAATTACACATCGATTCTACCTCGAGTCAATAATATTTTGTTAAATTGTCAAGATGTTCCTGGGCAGTAAAAAGTTGGGTAGACATTGAGTATACAAGGGATTTGGAGACATTTTCAAAAAAGAATTTAGGAATTAGTATGTTCTCTCTCCCCCCCCCCCCCCCCAACCCGGGACCCTGCGAGCCAGCCAATCAGAGTCCACCATGACATCGTTCGGAGCAGAAATCTGGACAAAGTTGCTGATTGGCCAACGTGTAACGAAAGATGCGATATCATGATGGAAAGTACCTGCTGAATGGACAGTTTTGTTTGCATAATTAATCACCGAATCTGCTCGCATGTCATAGACGCTTGTCCAACGAGTGGTTATTCCATAGACTAGTTGTGCACATGCGCAGTTGGAATACTGCACTGGCCTATTTACCATGAAACAAGTGACAGCGTATTCATGTACACGTACCTCCAATCTATTGACGGCCAATCGGATACCACCAACTCTACCCGGGTCCTTCTCACAAGGTAGGATCTGGACGGGACTACTCAGGAATTTCAGAGACCAGGCCTTGCCAAGGAGGTCTTGACTCATGGACGGAGATTCCTGCGACGTGTTGATCATCAGCTCTGTCAGTCGCTTCCTCGCACGTGGGAGCTCTGCGAGCAAACAACAAAATCACGCCACAAACTGTCACTCTGTACGCAATTTTCACGGGACTCTATTTCAATTGTTTACAAAAGTACATGTTTTTCGATGAACTGGCTGCTGATCAAGTGCACAGGTTGATTGCACTTTCGTGCTACATCAATATGTGAGGCGTTCTGGGCAAAATGAGACAGACCTGTGCACACTGAATAGTAACAAAACTGCAAAATAATAATTAATGGGCGATTGTTATATTTTTTTCAGATTTATTGATATTTCTAATCTTTATTACTAACCATATTTTGTTAAAAAAATACTATGGAAGCAGTAGAATGAAACTGATTTTAGGGAATAACAATTGACAATTTTTCGAAACTCGAAACTTCAAAGGCCTATTTCTCAACAATTTATTTTGCCCTATGTTGATAAATGCAAACTTCCCAACAGCTATAACTTGTTAATGGAATGTCTAATTTAGAGCGCAACAAACAGCATTGTGAGGAGGATGTTATTCTCTTTTCTAAATAACTCCCTTTAACCTCAGCCCAGTTCCGTCTAATTTTGTCAGAACCCCTCACATATAAACCTTCTTGTTCCCCCACGGCATGAATGTTCAATTAAGTTAACACAATTTAATTGGAGTGGACTGAATGGTTAGTTGATTACTGTGATCAGGCAAGCCTGTACTTTGGAACTGGACATGTTAGGTTACGATGTACATGTAGCACCTGCTCATCAGACAATCAATTATCCTGCATGTGGTGTCAAATTATCACGTCTTAATTTGGAGTTTAAAGGTGTATACATATACAAGGTACATGCAGCAAATACCTGTAATGCAGGAAAAAATGCAGAGTTTGAGAATCATGGGGATACCAACTTTAACCCTAGCCCTGCTAAATACAACAGGATCCACAGTTGAAATCCATTGGATCCAACAGCAAATAAGAAAATAAGAAAGTTGGATCCTGTTGGATTAAGCAGGCAAGTCATTTTATATGTTCCCCGTCGGATTGGAGCAGTAAAGTCAAGAGTCACAGTTTGCTCTGTTAGATTTAGCAGGGGAACCATTAGAGGGTTAGGGTAAAAAACTGCTTTGTTTTGCCAATCAATTTGACACCTCAATGTGACATGTGAAATTATAGTGTTATTGTAATTTAGCAATTCCAAAATGACTAAAAACCCTAAAACTTGCTTATTAATATTTATAGTTAAAAATAAATTTAAAAAAATCTTTTGTTGCAATTGAGAGGATGCAACCTTTAACAAAATTTTGTTCAAAACAATATCGTGCATATTATTTACACTTGGAATGTGATATTCTCTTCTAAATTGTTACACTGTTACTGTGGAATTGCCTCGTCTGAATCAACACTACACTACAAGTAAATTCTGAAGATGAAACCACGAGTATGCTCTAGGGACCTCAGCGCTCATTTTAGTTGGATAACATCGTACCGAGCAAATAGAACCCTCATCAGCACAGCGGTATTAATGGCATGACAGAAATCCGCTCCGTCCCCGCTCCCAGAAAAGTAACTGGATAGTTGTAGCTTTGATTAATATTGACAGACACACTTACAAATCACCTATTACTCGGCCATTCAAACCGCATTCCCGGGTGCATTTCGGCTAGAAACCCAGCTATTCTCCCTCTTTCCGTGCAAATAAAATTCACTGGGATTAAAAAGAAGAAGAAGTAAACTCTTACTAATGTGATGTGCAGAAGATCGGTTCTGACAAGGCCCTTAGAGTAAATAAATTACGAGTAATGGAGTGCCACTATCGGCTATCAAGTGTGTTTGGCCAATTATGAACCTCTTTTGTAGAGGGAACCTAACTACTGGACATGATCTTGAAGAAAGTGGTAATCAATCTTTTCAGGTGTACTGTCAGCCAAGTAGCAGAGATGGAGTCAATGATTAGAAGGTTCCAAATTTAACAAACAATTTTTTTATCTTCTTCTTTTTTGGTGTGGAAGATAAGTCAGTTTGTTACACTGCACAGAGAACAAGATTTAAGATTATTTCTCTGGGGATAAACTTAACAGATAAATGTACATAGGGGACGTGGTAACCGAATCTGCATTCTGTACATTTTTTCGTGCAATCGAAAAGCGATGAAAAATTAATATCAAAATAATCCCGGTGTAAAATTTTTAAAAACACTTTTTTCCCCTGATCTATACTACTTTTTTTTTAAATACATGTATATCGTCGACAAAGCAAAGATAATAACAATCATAAAAATAAAAGCAATAACCCCCATTATTTTATTTTTTCTGTCTGCATTTAACTCAACTACTTCCTGTGATCAGTTCCATGCTGCAAGAATTATGTGAGGCACGTACTGCACCAAAATCAATTCTTTAAAACCTTTCAGTCTTTAGTGCCCAACAAATAAATCCACTTTTTATCAAAATATATTGGAAACACTACCCGTGAATGCAGCATTTAAGTCTGATTGAGAACATCTACAGCACAACGGTCCATAAATAAAACCACCTGAAATGCCATTTGTGGCCACACACGCAAATTGCATAATGCGCCCAATTACCGACCAGAAAGCTTTAGCGCTATTTGCCTTAGTTCATATTTCTACACTCGGGACCTCGCCTGTTTGGGAGAAATAGTATAAAAACAGGAACAAAACATAAGCTTGCCACTTTTTCCCCACCTCGCGAGTAAACTGATCTCAACATTTCTCGTCCAGAGGGAATCAATTTATCTAGATTCCTCCTGGATTCCCGAGCATTTTCACATAATCTCTAAATTCAATCAGTGCTTTTTGAATTAGTTTGTCGTCGTATAAATGTACGTTGTATGCTAACGGAAACTGACAAGTGGCAGTTTTTTCTCTCAAACTGATGGGTTAGTTGAGGTGGGGTGACAGCGTGCAAAACAGTGCTAATTAAATTCCAAGGCTACATTGTACTGTATATGTAAATCCTTTGATAAACCAGGCGAAAGAAAAATTAATCTATTAGTGCCTTCAATATTGGTCTTGAAATCAGTGCGCCTGTCACACTAGTACAAATGCAAGCTTGAATACATACACGTGCAAATCTAGCAAAGATTTATGTTGATTTGTTTGCAGATGAAGGAAAACCAGAAAACCCGTAGAAAAACCCTTGTGGCACACAAGAGAATGAACAAACAACTCTTCTGACATATTGTTCAGAGCAGGGATTTTAACCCGGGCCACATTGGTGAGAGACGAGTTCTTTACAATACTGTGCAGTTGAGTTAACACTGCTAATGGAAATGGGAAATTTTGAAAATCGGTTTCCCACTTTGTGAAAATCGGTTTCCCACTTTGTGAAAATCGGTTTCCCACTTTGTGAAAATCGGTTTCCCACTTTGTGAAAATCGGTTTCCCACTTTGTGAAAATCGGTTTCCCACTTTGTGAAAATCGGTTTCCCACTTTGTGAAAAAGTGTGAAAATCGGTTCTCAACTGTGTGTAAAAAGGTGTAAAAATTGTGTGAAGTATTACACTCATTATTATACAGTCATTATTCAAAAAAGAAACATAAACACAGCCATTTTGTCTCTGAAGATCTTGTTAAGATTAAAATATTAGGCCCTCTTAACTTATTTAGTTTACAATTCGCACGGTTCTAAAGCATTAACCTGTACATCAGCCGTTTCTAAATTTGTCACTTTGTTGTATTCTTAACCAGTTCGCGCCAGAATCATTTTGACATTGACCAGGCCCTGGTACGGAATTGTTTTTTACGAACCTCGATCCGAGACGGGTTCAGGCCGAAATCAGTAGGTAGCACACCCTGATATTCCCAGCCTCGTTCGCTACAAGCCGGTCACTGACAGACATTTCCGGTCTTCCTTGTGACAGGTTTATCCATCATCTGCTTTGAGTTCCGGAAAAACTGTCCGTGTATACATAATATATAAATAATAACAATGTCAAAATTGACTTTGGGCAGCAGGCAAAATATTATAAAAAGAAGGCGACATATATTGAGTTTGGGAGAGCAAAGCAATCCTCACCTGGGATCTTCTCCTGAATTCCTTCAAAGTCCAAGGGGTCGAGTTCAGACCTGCAGCCAGGAAGCTTGGTCATCTCTCTCAGCTCCTTGATGGAAAACGCCACCTGAAGAGGGCCGCGCCTGCCAATAAGATGGACCTTCCTTATTGACGACTTGGTCAACCCATCCAGGGCATGTTGGGTGATATCAGTTTTCTGGTGAGATAAGGAGTATGGAACATGGATTTATACTGATTAAAAAACAACAGGATAATGGCTACAGAGATGTTGTCAAACGAGTTATTCAAGTCTTTTTTCTTCTGAAGTTGAGGGACAAATAAATAGGAAACAGTAACAAAATACACCAAAAAAAGTAGGAAAAAAGTAAACAAAAAAACTGTGAAAAAGGAAGAAAAATACCCTGCAGGAATATTTGTGCAAGTCTCCAATTTAAAATTTACTTCATCAGAACTAACCTTAAGTATACTCGTTGGTGTGATGAGAATCCTTGCCACATCGAGAGCCACATTCCCTTGTCCAATAACAACCGCTGTCTCTCCGCTAAGATCTGGATTCAACTAGAATTAAATAAAGATAGATTAACAGTTAAACAAAGAAATGTATAGGAGCTGGGTTTGAATCTATGACCTTCGGAATACTTGGCGTTCCAGGGCTCTACTATCTGAGCTATCTAGCGCTATGCTGGCAAATCCCAGCTAGTCAAAAGAAACAAAAATGAACTGCATAGTAACTTCTCTGTGGAAGAGATCTTATTAGGTTGTCTGTAGAAGAGGCCACATTTGTTAAAACAAACTACGGTCTCTAACGTTAGATATTGCCATTTGAATTACATCACTCACACACTCACTAAGTCGGCCACAGCCGAGCGCTGGCACGAATCCTCCAATCATCACGATTCTTCATGCAGGCATCTAGCTGCCTTCTTCATACAGGCATCTAGCTCCCTAGTATCTTCTTCCCCCGCATCCCTTTCGAGTATATTGATATATGTTGCCTTTGGTCTACCTCAGTGCCTTCTTCATGTGTCAGCTCCCAGAGTATAAGCTGGCTCGTGGGTAGCTCAGGATGACGGTGACAATGTCCTGCTAATTCCATCCTTCTGAAGGAAATTTATCACCAACCTTATATCTTGAGGGTTGAATTAAGGACCCATCTTCATACTGTCGATGACAATGCCTAACGGGATGTCCAGTATTACTATTCACTGCAACATTTCTGTGGACTCCTGCCACTGGAAGTATAGGATTTGTTTCGATTTAATAATCCATGATTTGGGCTTTGATACTACGTGCTGGTATCACTACTCCTCCAGCCCGGATCCCCCTTGATGCTTTCCTCTACACTCTAGTCTTCCTCATCAGATGTACTTCGGGACACTACAGTACAAGATGGTGACATTAAATGTGATACAACACCTGTCATTTCAACAGCATGGTCTGCCAGGGAATTTCTGTTGGGGCTCTCAATCCTTCGCCTCTGTCTAAAACGATGAAACTGGGAGGCACCAGCCGCTTTACCCATAGCTGGGAAATGGATTGGTATCATCCCAGGGCATGTCTACATGATGGTGGGCCATACTCCATACCTCTGGGGCTCCCTCTTGCTCCAAGATCCCATGTTAATTCGCCTGGCACCTTAGGTGGCCAGTTTCCAGGGTGATATGAGAAGGTCTAACATGAGTCTTGACATTGTAGAGGCAGTTCCCAGCAAGGACAGACTAACACTAGATTGCAGTCCCTTCCACCGTAAACGGCTAGCAGAGGGCTGTAGACAAGCTGAAAGCAAAAAGTTTAACTACTCACTACCTACTATATGTCTACAGCACTATGCATGCAAAGCCCTGTGCCTAGCAAAGTAGCAGGCACACCACCCCATTACATCCTGTGATAAATCATCAGCTAATGTAGCAAGACCGAGACGACTTGCGGTGAATTCAGCAAACGTATATCAGGAAAACGAGTCAATTAATGACCCTCCGACAAAAGCTTCGCGCTTTCTGGCTGTCGATTTAAGTAAGCAGTATTTTATCATGGGAGTACATATAATTGCTTTTTTTTTTCAAAAACAAATGTACTTTATGTTTTGCCACTGTTCAGAGATGAAACTATTATGGAAAAATAATCAGAAAATTGGGTGACCACATAAAACGTGTTCTAAATCTGGGCTGCATGAATGATGTACGTGTACAGTCAACCCCACGTCAAATTTTTGGAATAAACTGGAGAAAGTCAGATTTCTGAATAAAACCGAAAAAATTGTATCTATCTGCAGTACTTACTGCTTGACTGCCCGGTTCATACTTCAGGCAAATGCGAAGGGAATTTGTTAGGGTAAAATAGAACGTCATAAAAATAAAAAACGTCATGAAATTCGCTTTGCATTCGCTTTCGCATAAAGTATGAACCTGCCTTATGGCATTTTTAACATGCCAATGAGCCCTTAGAGGGTTCAAAATAATATCCCGCATCACAGCACTCAACAGTTATTTGGTTTTATGCCCATATACCATAAAAAAAATTAAAGGGTTGTTGCCGTGCAAGGAATACATTAAATATCAAATTACAGAAATAAATAAGGCTAGGCTTACATGAGTATCTTGTGGTAGGCCATTGTACCATCCCACAAAGGAGCGAGCTGAGTACACTCCCGTCAATTCTTCCCCTGGTATACTCAAAGCTCTGTCTGCTTCAGCACCATAACTCTGAAAAAAACACACAGAACAAAACAAAACTACTGTCGACTCTACAACAAGATTTATAACAGACCAAGGTGAACAAGTTAAAGGGATCGTACACGTTTGGTAATTGGAACCCACTGTTTGTTTCAATCCTATATAGTATACCATAAAACTAACCTCTAAAAATTTCATTTAAAAAGGTGGTAGCGATTTTGAGATATTGCCGAAATTCTGGAGCGGTTTTGTCCACGCAAGAAGAATAATCTGCATTGGAATACACACTCTGAGAAACGTCACTGCGGTAACGCTTCTCAGATTCAAATTTTTGGGGATAAAAAGTGATATCTTTTTCCATAACCGCAGGGCTAGTACTTCGAAGTGAAAAGTTTCTAAAAATGCATTATACTATCCAAAGCTGCTCTACTTCTTACCAAGTTAGTTTTCATTTCCATTAATTTTTAGAGTAATTACCAAAAGTATTCGATTCCTTTAACAAATGGTAGGATAAAGAATGTCAAAATTTTAACCACCTTTTTGAGCTTGTTATGTCACATTGGTAACATCCTTAATGCCAGGTAAAACAAATGAAAATCAACTTCCGTCCTTTTTATTTCGTAAATGTTGTCAGAATAACGTAACACCTTGAGACGAAATGTATGCCAAATAAAATATCGAACAAAGATACTGACAATTTGGATACCGCCAACCTAGGGCAAGATAGATCAGTTGGTAGAGCACCAGTCCGGTGTTCTGAAGGTTGCAAGTTTAAGTCCTGCCTTGTCAATTTCTTTGTTCACTTTAAGAAATATTTTGTATATACTCTGAAAAACCTGAATGACCTTTTGACCCATTATTCCTTACAGCCGACGAATTATTGTCAAGTTAAAACTTTATGTACCGGTATTTTGAGAGTTGTTATTCTTGGATTTTTAAAATAAATATGGAAGAAAGATTTTAACTTTAATACCAAATATGGAAAAATACATGGCAGTGAAACAAGACTAATGTTTACAGGAATAACCTGTATTTTACTATAGAAAGTAGATTTGAATTACTTGACAAGTGAGTGCACACACAGAGATACTAGGTAAACATAATACCAAGATCACCATTATGTTTTATAGAACTAAATGGGTATGCCTACCTCAGGGGAAGGTCACTAAAACATAGCATATTGTGCAGGGTGTGTTTGATAGTACAATGTTTGAGAATTGTATAAAATATTGATCAATGGCATTGGTCCCAGTGGAGGTCTTAAGACTGGAAAACAGGCTCTTTTGCATTTTCCCATTTAAATTTTGATTGGAAACTCCAGTGAGTATACTATTATTTGTAATAATAAGGTAGTGCTTACATATAGTGCGTTATATCGAGGGTCTTAAAGTGCTTGACATTTAAGACCCCTGTTCATCAGGTCATGACACTACCTGTAGTTGACAACAGGGCCCAATTTCTTGGCTCTGCTAACCACAGAATTCCACAGTTACGGTAACTATTTTCCGCTAACCGCGCTAGCAGAACAATTATGTGCTTACCATGTAAGCACAGAATCATTGTTACGGGATGTACGCATGCTCAGAGACCAAAATTACTCACTAACGCGTGAAATACGTTTACCGTAAGCACCAAATTGTCTGCTATAGTAAGCAGGGATTTTTCACTAACGGTAAGCAGAGCCAAGAAATTGGGCCCAGGTTGAGATCAGTGTGTCTGGTCTGAGTGGATAGAGAAACACAAGCACCATGTTCCCATCAGGAATCAAATCCACATACCATCGCAATTGGACTACAGCGCTCTACTTGTGAAGTGCTGTGTTAACATTTAACAATTAAAAGAGCTGAGGCAAATTGACACAAGCCATGTTCCCATCAGACTTTTTCTTCTGTGACCACAAAGAAACTCACCGCAGCCTTCCTTCGAGTCAAGTCTACCACCCATTCCCATTTGGACTTTGTTTATAACCCTGACGGAATGTTTATTCGCTGCGAGTAGCTAGACAAATGTCCCATTTTGCAGATACTGTGAACAATAACATTGACTTTAGGCAGACAGTTTTCATGTGTTAATATAGCCAACTACCGGTACATGTACTAGACTGGCGCGACACAATGCCTTGCCATTAGCCACAGGATAACCTAGGGAAATTTACTTTGCTGCACCGGTGAATTTTATATGGTGCATGCTATTACTGTACGTCTTCAATCGTGCCGACTCAAAAATCTCTGTCAATTTATGCAAAATTACCTAGTCGGTTTCCTTTGCGGTTTATTTGTGTATTATATATAAGATAAAAACTTGTATCTTCATTGAGTGATCCCCACAATGTCACTTCCCAGGCTGTATTGTAAAATTGGGTATGATTCCTGGCCACACGGCATTCTAGTGTTTATGACTTCTGACTAACGTTCTCGAACGAAGATACTGACAATTTGGGTGACCGCTAACATACATGTAGGGCAAGATACTTGTAGCTCATTTGCTAGAGCGCCGGTCCGGTATTCGGGTATTGCCAATTTCTTTGTTCACTTTGAAATTCAGTCAAATTTCTCACAAAATTGAACAAATCTACCACGAGTTTAAGGAGCAAACAAACACAAAAAAGAAGTGTTATTAGTCGGGATTTGCGTACAAATTACACAGGGTGCCACGCATGATCATAAGTACATTTTATACAATGAATGCAAACAAATGGTCAATTATTGTCCTACAAACTTTACTAAATATTGAAAGCAATAACTTAACAAATGTTTCAATGATGGAATATATCAGTACGATAGACCTCTTGCACACAGCGCCCTCAATGAGGAGAGGTGATGAATACACACAGTATTCTCTCAATGTCAATGAATTTAAATAACAAAACCGCCCTCGGAGAAGGCGCATAGTGAAAAGACTCTGCAAAGTTACATGAGAGTATGTAAAGTTGGCAGAAACACTATGTGAAATTTGTCTCTCTTAAGTTGTGATTCTAAGAAAAAACATTTTTTAAAGTTTTGTTAACTCTTTATGTTATGTAACTATGGTTTTAACATTCAGATTGAATTTCAATCTGTGATCAAAACCCAAGGGTGATGATGAGAACAACATCCCCCCTCCCCCCCCCCCCCCCCCCCTTCAGCTGCGAGGTCAATAACTCGGCTAATAGGGTTAAGATCTAGAATAGCAAAGCCTCTTTTCAGACCATGCTGGCAAACATACAATTCAGTCATGTGGCTATAAGTCAAGGCGATAAGAATAAATAATCCCTGCCAACCCTATTACCCTAAGGGTTAATCCAATCGGAAGGTTCCTTTCCAGTCTGTCTTATCTTGAGTTATTCCTCATGAGATTTCCTTTAAGTCTGTGATTCACAATCCATTCTTCTTCATCTCTGTGCTGGCGAGAAATCCCATCAAAGAAGTCACTGAGTTCCCCAAAGTATGAACAGTGTGCAACGTTAGAATTTCCCTTTTTATAACTGTACAACTTAAAAAGGTAGGATCGCATCTTCACTTCTACAATCGACTGTATTGAAATAGTCAGTTGTTACATTTGTTACACAGTATTTATTGATTCTTGTCACACAAAATGGTAGTCTCTTTACTTACTATCTATTGGAGAGATCCCAAATACAGCATGGTTTGAGGGGGAGTAGTTGGAATTACTGGTCCCGAGGTGTAGGTCAGCTCAACTACCTCCCGACACAAAGTGGAGGGAGGTAGTCAAGCTGACCTACACCGAGGGACCAGTAATATACAAATACAGCATGGTTTGAGGGGGAGTAGTTGGAATTACTGGTCCCGAGGTGTAGGTCAGCTCGATTATCTCCCGGCGCGAAGCGGAGGGAGGTAGTCCAGCTGACCTACACCGAGGGGCCAGTAACTCCAACTATTTTCCAGTAAAAAAAACGTGCTGCATATGTTTTACTACACCTCATAAATTTTCACTGCCTTGTCGATAACGCTTTTGTAGATTTTGCTTCTTTATTCAGCACAAGATATTCATCAGTTATTGCTCATCAGTTAATGACAGAAAGTAACGTTACTGAGACTGGTCCCGTGAAGATTACATGCCACAGACTACATGTCTGGAGGCTATCATTTTGTTTTGAAAACTGTATACAATGTACATCAGTTTCTGAAATGATGTACAATAATAAAATCACAATATCTTGAAGTTAAAGAGTTGTCTCTATACAGGCATGCAACTTGGAAATACCAAAAAACAAGGAACTTCCAATATTTACAAGACTTTGTACAGTGCTTTTCAATGGCATCTGTGTAAAGTAAAAAAGGAGGAAATCAGCTAAGACAAGGTAAAATTGCATATGCCAGTCTATAATATGAAAAGGCAATAACTTGGTGGTACACTGTACCATTTTAAAAACTTGGCAAATATACGAGCAACATTTAACTGAACAAACTAATTTTCTTGTTCAAGTATACAGAGCTTTAAGCTTACCATAACCACAATGTCGTAAGCTTGAAGGAGCTCTGGGACAGAGATGTGTTTGCCAACTTCTACATTGCCGAGGAACTTGCAATGCTCACTCTCGGACAGCGTTGAAAACTGATTGATGACATTCTGCGAAAAAAGAAAAAAAAAATTGCAAAAAGTGAAGTACAGTGGCCTCGTGGTCTGGAGCATTGAACTCATTCTGTGTCTGCAGGTAAAGCTGCAGGTTGTGGGTTCGAGTCCCGCCTGGGGTTATGGCGTGTTTGCCTGTAAGCGGGGCATTATTGCCACTCATTGCTTTTCCCCACCCGGGAGTATTATGGGTACATGTAGCATATGTACCTACGAGAGCAGAGACGGTTATTGTGATTGATTTACAGGAAGCTGCCTTGCGCCGAATAGCACGAATGGCTGTATCGAGCTATACGCCGCAGGGAGCTAAGATGGTACCTGGAGTGTTTTACTGGACCAATGATCGGGGGTAATAATGTTAAGCAAGCGTTATATACAAAATTGTTATTAATATTATTATTATTATTAAAACCTACAGGAAAAGTGTCAAGAAGGACATTCCACGCAAAAGTGGACATGGCTGAACAGTGGACAATTTACACAATCTTCCAATTTACAAGCATCTCAACAACAAACGTGGCTTCAAATTAATGGGGACAGAGGGATTTTTCATTTTGGAGGTGTGCCAAAGAGATGGAATGTAGTCAAGCGTGACTTTTTGTTCCAAATCATCAATTTTTGCTAGTCGTATTGGCACTTCATTTTTAACATGCAAAATGCGAGTGTTTGTGTGACCTTTTGTGTTTGAGACTTTCTTAAAACTCCAGAATACTTAGTGACTGAGATTCATTTTGTATTGGATTTTATTTGTTATGATTTTATTGTTATGATTTCTTGTAACCATGAGAATAATTTAGTAGAAATTTCAAGAAAAGAAAAAAGGAAAATGGAGTTTTAGCTAAAAAGCCGGAGATAGAATATTCTGATAAATGCGACAGATATCCAGACATCCACAATGTACATATTTAACCAGTTAGCGCCGGATGATGTATATAAACGCAAAGTTTTCCCTAAATTCAAAACGGATGACGCATAAACATGCCAAATTCAAGTTCGGAAATGTCTGTCAGCAACGAGCAAGGCCGGAAATGCGTGGGTGTGCGTCCCGGCACTATCGGCCTGAACCCGCTGCGGATTGAGTTTCGTTAAAAATAATCACGCCCCCCGGCTCGTCGATGTTAAAATAATCCCGGTGCGAACTGGTTAATACTGAAAATAAAAGATCAATATAAAACATGTGTAGCATCTCTGCGTTTTGTGCCCTGGAGAAAGGCTTACAAACACCATCTGGATCAAGAGACACAACTAGGTCAGGCTGAATAAAAATGATCCCTAGCTAGCATTCTTCCAGCAATAACAAAACAAAACATTTGTAACTATTTATGATTCCGTGTAACCAGAAGAAACTGCGAAAACAGCTGCAAACTTATGGATGCTGAAAAAGCAAACCTCCCAGTTTGATGAGGCAGGAATTGGTTTGGAATGAAGAATAAGTGGAATGAAGTAGGTTTAAGTGAAATTAAGTGACTCCCCACAGATGCTTAGAAATCAGAGAAGATGCACCTGTGTACATCATGAACCAAATGTGTACTAACGGTCTGTCTAGAAGTGGATCACTCTGGCTTTGATGGAAATGAAATGAGAAAATGACGAAAATAAAATGAGAAAATGAAGAAAATAAATGGATTGACTGTGTTCTAAGAATTGTAGATGTATGTATTTGTGCTTCCAGTGCTTGCCAGGTCAGGCGTAGAATGCCATGGCCAATTGCAAGTAGTTACGGTGTTCGACTCGGGCACGAGGATGCATGGGTCCGAATCCTTCCAGGAACATGGTGTTTGTGCTCTTGGGCAAGGCACTTGACTACAATTGCCTCTCTCCAGCCAGGAGTATAAATAGGTACCTGTGGGGGTCAAGGCCGATTGAGCGCCTATGAAAGGCTGCCGCGTAGTCCAGGGCCTAATAAACGGGGTAATAATTGTAAAGCGCTTTGGGATATCTAACCTAATTAGGTAAAGGGCTTTCAGTTTCGAGTACTCATCCTAACAGATTCTAACAAAACATAAAGTTGATTTTGATGAGTTGAGTTTAGTTAGGGTTGAGGGGTTTAGGCCAGACATTAGAGAAGAGAGTTTGCCAAAACTGGGATGAAAATAGTGTTAACATACACACTGTATGCCAATGTTCGAATAACAAGAGGAGTTTATTGATAAACAGACTGAAAGCATGAATTATTGACATGTTGAGGACAAAATGAACAACACTGCCCTCTCCTGGTCGACTGCAGATGTTCCTTTGCTAGTGTTAGTCATAGAGGGCGCCCTTTTAAAGTCCTATGGTTGCAATGCACTAATTTAAAGGTAGTATACACCATTGGTAATTGCTTGAATTATCATGAATGGGTAGATTTGGGGGGTTGTATTTCATAGTAAATATCGTTTAACTGACTTTTCCGAAGTTTTACAATCATGGATGCCGAGAAAAGCATGAAAAACAGCGTTTGTTTTCAACCGGGGTCGAGCCGTTATTCTTATGTTATCTTTGTTTTTTCGCGATCGCCGTCCGGCGATCGCAAATTTTTCTTTATAAAATTCAATTTTTTTGAATAATTACAGGATATCTAGCGCAATCCTTTTGCTGAATGCATAGAATCATTATTTACTTTTCATTGAGTAAGATATTTCTTAATAATTCGGTAGTAAATATTTTCGATATCTGCAAATGGTGTATACTACCAGTTTAAGCCCCATTGGAAAGAGTATAAAATCAACAAAGTTCAGAGCCAAATAACATGCAAGCCGACATCACTGGTGTTTCTCAAACAAATATTAAATTTTTGTCTGACCCTTTATCTTTCCATTTCTTTTCAATTGTGTGCGGGGTAGCCAATTACATTGTTTAATATTCACACCAAAACAAATTCTGAACCTACTGAATGCATCCGAGTGCACCAGACCTTTCCACCTTGTGCACTGTGCTGTGTCTGGCAGGGTTAGGGTTAATTCTCCCATGATTAACCAATTGACAAACTTCATGTCTGGTACCCTGGTTTTATTCAAGTCTGATTATATTTTTCTCATTACCTTAACGTCGGGATGATCAGGCGCCACTCCGTACCTGACTAAGCCAAAAGGTACTGGAAGTTTATCGTAGATGTCTACATTACATGCAGCACTTCCCTGCATAAAAAAAATAATTATATTTAGCAATAACTACAAAAGTACAGATTTTTGATTAAAAAGTAAAGTAATTGCACAAAACAGTACATACAGTTATGATGTTCTGGTTTCAGTGCTTTAGTTGTGTGTAAATCATTACAAAAAAAGTTAAACACTAATTTAGAAGGTGGATTAAATTGTTGGTATATTTTTGACAGCCCTAAACTTTTATAGTGGCACCACTTTTTCTTAAACCAGTTCGCGCCGGGACTATTTTAACATCATTGTCATTGAGCCAAGGCGCGTGATTATTTTTGACAAAACTCGATCGAGGCGGGTTCAGACCGTTGGTACCGGAAAAGCACACCCACGCATTTCCAGCCTTGCTCGCTGCTGACAGGCATTTCCGGCCTTGCTCGTGACGTGTTTATGCGTCATCAGTTTTGAATCTGAAGAAAACTTTGCTTGTATGTACGTCCCCTGGCACGAACTGGTTAAAATAGGTGGCTTACCTTCAGTAAACCCTGGGCTGTGTAAAAACCGGCAGGGCCACTACCGACGATACATATCCTGGGACCCTGCTGTGTATTGCTGCTAAATCTCCTCTCAACTGGGTATCTGGCCAAGCGACGAGTAAGGTGGCAGCTGCACTTTCTCATCAACTTTTCGCACATGGCAACTGCAAGAAAGAAACAAAAAAACAACACCAAAATTACACTTTGGAGTTACATGTTCGTGTAAATTTAGATTTATTTAAATTTTAGTTTTAAAGAGCCATGACCTCAACAAAGCACAAAGTCCCAATTCCATCAAGTTACGAATTCCCAAAAAGTTGAACGCTTCCTTCTTATTCCTCCATGGTTATACTACTTACTACATGTAAATTGTGCATTACATTGTTGGAAGTAGCTGCTGTACATCTCACAATATGGAGGAAGTAGACCATAGACCCACTAACTGGGGCCCCAACTCTTTGTTTTTCAAATTTTGAATGTAGCTTGTCGTACTAAATTTTTAAAAAGAGGTTCCCGGATGTTACCACGAGCACAACTTTGCATGACCATCCAGTCAATCAATTCTCCTGGTTGGACATCGTTTTTGTTCCTATTGTTAATGCAATTAGCGCGAAGGGTTTAAGTCGCATGTTGCTATGTCATGAACGGCTCGCCCCTTCATGATGTCATGCCGACCGCGAGAATGTGAGGTGAAAACAAATGGCGGTGCACAGGTAATTTTACACAACGATTTTTATTTAATTTTGTATTAATGTAATCTTAAAGAGGGTAGTCCATTTCAATTAACAAACTGCGTTTCAAAGTAGACCGAGTTACTGGCCTCTAGTTATCGCTTTTTTAACATTTGGACTAGACCGAGTTACTGCTTACTGCCTACTGGCCTCTAGTTATCGCTTTTTTAACATTTGGACATCATCTGGCGCTATACTATCTAGCTCAGCCAGTAGTACCGGTAGCGCCAGATGATGTCCAAATGTTAAAAAACGATAACTAGAGGCCAGTAACTCGGTCTAGTTTCAAAGGAGCTATCTAATTATATTACTGACCACATTTATTTTTACAAATAAATTAATTTAAAATAGTTTTAAAGTTAAACAGTTTCAAATATTACTTTTTTTATTCGGGCCTATAAAAAATAACAAATTAGTGCGTTCAACTCGCGAAAGTTGAGTCTTCCTAACGATTACAGCTAAAATGAAAATGTGTCCCACCTGTTGAAAAACTATTCCATTTCATTTTGAAACGTTACACTTTTCGCGCACAGCAACGTGAACGCGTTGCAGACGAAAAACAATTGCAAAGTGCTTGCACTGCATGGAGTAAAATTCATTCCCACCAGATCTCGTATACTTTGCAATACAGTCATACAAGGAACACGACCTGACCAAAACATTAATGTCTAAACTATTGAGGGCGCTCGTACCACTGATGACACCTAACTATTGGGGGCGCTCTTCCAGAATACCGACCGCGAAAATGGCGAGCAATCCCACAGTGTTTTTGTTGATGTTAAGTGGGCAAATCGAAAGCGGCGATGTAAGTGTTTTGTTCTTACTAAAGCAGTAATGAAAATTGGACTTGGACTGAAGATGTTATATGGGTGTCCTTCTTTTGTCTATGTCCGATAAATTATGACAGAACTTGCCAAGTAACGTTAGGCTATTTCATTACTGTGACACTGGTGCCATTTCGTTGACGTTGCCGTTGTGTACACAAAAAAACATACAAACTACAAAGTCTATGGGCATGATGGGAACAATTGGAAATGAACTCCCGGCTCTGCCCCTGCCCCGTCCCCACCCCCGCCCCCGTCCCCACCCCCGCCCCCGTCCCCCGCCCCCGTCCCCACCCCCGCCCCCGTCCCCACCCCCGCCCCCGTCCCCACCCCCGCCCCCGTCCCCACCCCCGCCCCCGTCCCCACCCCCGCCCCTGTCCCCACCCCCGCCACCACCCCTGCCACCACCTCCGTCCCCGTCCCCGTCCCCGTCCCCGCCCCCGTCTCTGCCCCCGTCCCCGCCCCCGTCCCAGATTTTGTTATCTTATTATAGAAACAGGGCCTGTAAGTACACAATTCTCACGGTCGGAGGCTGTTCCACCTATTGCACACGCCGTTGGGCAAAGGGGTAGCCCTCCATTCAATTTGTACAGGGAATTACGTGTTTTCTATATTTTTTTACAGCAATAAAAACATGCATACTTTTTTTCTTCGGTGTATCGTGGGAGATTTTGTTACTTCATAAAACAATGAAATTTGGAAATATTTCGGTGTAGTGTTTAATAGATATTAGACAATAATTGATTATTTAGATTTTTTTCACATAGACCACAACACTATTTATTGCTACTCATTCCCCTTTGAGTCCAGAGGGGGTGATAACTAACAGCCACCACTGACCAATCAGAGACAAGAAACAGGGCCTGGTGACGTCATCCCGACCGCGAGAATTGCCCAATTGTCGTGATACTAAACCAGTAAACATGATAAATTAAATCAAATATTTGTATAGTTTTAAATCAAATCCTACATTTATTTCATTTATTAAATTAATCGCTGGAGGATTATTCATTAGGTGGTAATAAAGTCAGAAATTGTATGTCTGATTCCCATCTCGCGAATGCAAAGTCACAATGACAATGAAAGCATGAAACCAGATGAGAATATTTGTCAAGGTAAAAGTCCCTAAAACTCGTTTAGTGCAGTCCCGGTTGAACCAAAAAAAATCGGGGGCAAGTACATGTACACAGTCAAAAAATTAAAAATTTACACACATTTTCATTGTCATTTTGCTTTCATGATTTTAAAAAAATTCACCCCTCTTGTCCTAGTTTCCAGAGTTTGATGACCTTTACGTGAAATACAATTTTGTGTTTGGACCAGACTGGGTCATAACATCGGTGAGTTACATTAATCATGTTAACTGATTTACATAAAATGTTTGCTAGGCTAATACATTGAATATGTTTAAACATGTATAACTTAACCCAGTTCTGAATCCTACAATTGAAATATGATTTGTCACACTCCCTCGGGAGATAGGGTTACCTGTAATAGGAGAACACAACTTTCAGGCCACTTTCTGTTAGCAAGGTGAAAACATCGTGAGGTGAACACACTATCGTCTGGGCTTCTTTTCACCTCGCGATGACCCAATTTATCTCTTGGTTGTCTTAATCCGTTGTTTATTCCTTTTGCTGAGGCTTTTAACAATGTCCCTTATGTCACGTGTACTAGTAGAAGCTGGAAGAATGTCGTGGACAAACTAAAGAAATGTATTGTTTGCCTCAGAAAGATTTGTTAAAATTGAAATAGTAGGACCTCTTATTTATGTATTGTATATTGTATATATATTGTATATTTCGGATCATTCCTGTCAGAAAAATAGTTTGCAGCAGTTTTAATCATTTTCAAATGTATTTTCTAATGACATTTATCACGAATGTGTTTAACTCTGTTCTGATTTTCTTTCACCACCTGGTCCCCTTAGGGTCTTGAGGAAGGCATATCCCAGGTGTGCAAGAAGAGTCAGGATGGCAGACAACTCTTTGTGTGGAACTTTCCTCTGGAGGTCACATTTAAGAGCACCAATCCGCACGGATGTAAGGCCATTTTATGAAACCACGGCTTTGACTGCAGCTGTGTCCTTGGGCTCTATTTTCATATTAACCCTAACCCCTCTAAGATTCAACATCAGTCCTCTTAAATCATTCATTATTTTTTTGTATTGTTAAGTGGAGGTTGGCCATTGTCTCAAGCTTTCAAAATCTTGGCTTGAGGCAGTGCCGATGACATTCAGAAGCTATCCAGGGAAGGTCGAGCATAATGCAGGGATCAATAATGCATGGCTGAACATAAACAATGCTGGATACAGCCTATTACTTGACACAATGCATCCTCCAAAATCAACGACCACTTTATGCCATTCAGCCTCAATCCTTCAAATCCACCAAAAACTGCCTGGAGGATTGGGGGAAGTTAGCCTGGGACACATAACATGGGTCCTCTTTTCTGTTATTGATGCATCAGATGACTTTTTTTCATCCTGAATTATGTTCTGCTTATTTCATTTTTCCATCCACTCAGAATTTTTTTTTTATTGACTCTATGCAGTACCTGGATGAAGTTGGTGAACCAGGATATTGAATTTTGATAAATATGTTGTTTATCAAATTTTAGAGAAATACATTTTCTCGAATCACCCGATTCAAGGAACAAACCGCACACCGCACAATGTACGCGTGCCTGGGATGTTTTTTCTTTATTACTTCAGGAAACCTTTCTGGCAACATATCAGAGTCCAGTTACATTCCTAAAACTTTGAGCTCTGTCATTTGTTTTCGATAATTAAAGTTCCTGTTATTATCTTTTAATAAATTTTCAACTTGTGTTGCGTATTCCAAATAAAAAAAAAACTCTTGAAAACCTAAAAAAAGAAAACCTTTGAAAAGAAAAGAAAAGAGGCCTTTGTTTTGGGTACAAACAAATCAGTTTGGCAGACTGGCTCCTTTGTCTGCACATTGTCTATTAATGGTGGGGCGGGAACCAGCCCACCTCACCCAACCCCACAAAAACAGAACCTTTTAACTGGCAAAAACAAAATTTGGTCAATGCAACACACATATTGCTTGAAAATATTACAATTTTGGAAAGGAATTTGGAAGAGAATGCCAGGGAAGTGATTATATGGTAGTGTTTTTGCAGTGGCTGAAATCTTTGGGTTTGGATGTTTGTGTTTTCAGGGCCCCAGCTTGTGATTAGCGTGTATGGGTTGGATTTTAGCGGTACAGCTGTCGTCAGGGGATATGGTGCAGTGCATGTCCCTATCGCTCCAGGAAGGTAAAATGAACCAGGGCTTTCAAGTACAGTCGACTTGTTAATACAAACACTGTTAATATCAGTTCTGGTTACAACAAACAAAAAGCCCTGGTCCTGGCTCTGCATTTATGTGCACAATGAGTGATTTCGCTCCTCTTAACCAGTTCGCGCCGAGATTATTTTAACATCGCCGAGCCGACGGGCGGGATTATTTTTAACGAAACTCGATCCGAAGCGTGTTCAGGCTGATAGTGCCGGGAAGCACACCCACGCATTTCCGGCCTTGCGCGCTGCTGACATACATTTCCGAACTTGAACTTGGCGTGTTTATGCGTCATCCGTTTTGAATTTGGGGAAATTTTTGCGTTTATATACGTCATCCGGCGCGAACTGGTTAATACAACGTTCTAATATACTGTAACACAAGAGTCAACTGCATTCTTACTTTTATGACTTCCCTAGTTGTTGTTGTTGTTTTTTGTTTACATTCCTGACTACTTTTTTCTACTGTATGCTTGACATTCCTACTATATGTATTTTCTGCATAGATATGTACACAGTTGCACGTTCCCTTTCCATTTTGATAGCACTCGCTCATAAGATCATATTATGATATGCCATGTTGAAACACATTGTTCATGGTAACTGAATCGTGTTTTCTGATTGGCTGTTTTGGTTGAAACTTGGCTCAGTTTTGTGTCAGTGGTATACTGGGGTCCTTTAACTAGTTTGCGCCGGAATTATTTTGACATTGACTATTTTACACTTTATAGACCCAAATAGCTCTAGACAATCCATTGTATTTTAATTAGCCAAATTCACTTGCATTTCCTGAAGATTCACTTTTCTTTTCAAATTTAATACGGCCCCTGGAGATGGGAATTTTAAACAGATTGTTCCTTTTTTTAATCCCTCCCCCCCCCCCCCCCCCCCCCCCCCTCAAAGAAGGAAGTTCATGCAAGTACACTTGAAAGAGAAACTCCCCTAATTTGAAAGTTGGCTCGTATTTCTCAGCGTTATTTTTTTATACCAGCCATTGTGTTGGAAGTTTGCCACTTTCTGTTTTGATAGAAATTATTTGTTATTTTTAATAAAAATGTATCGGCCATAAAGCTACAAGATGTGTATCTACAAATTGTGTGTGCTGGAAGATAAACAAATTCAAGATACAAGAAACGCTTTGATGCACACCAACAATTATCCATTTTATTTTAGAAAAACTAATATTCAAAATGAAACTTAAAACTCCATGGTTTGTGGGGATTTCTCTACACCAATACAAATTAAACCTACATGAAACACACACACAAACTCAAATGTTTGCGTCCCCTTGTTCCCCTATAGACTTTGTGCACAGAAATCCTTGTGCAGACATCTTAACCCATAGAATTTCCCAATGAAGACCTAGTCAGTCCTTTTGTCTTTATTGTTTCCCTGTCCCCACAGGGTAGTAAATATAGGGAAAGTCGTATCTTCCATACATAATGTGGACATTCCTTTATATTTGTGTAGTTCAAAAAGCATTGCCTAAATACTCATTTTTCTCTCTTCCAGAGTTTTTTTTTAAACCCACAATTTTGATTCTGGGCCTCTCATCGGGTGTTCCCCTTCATTTGTCTACATAACCTTAACCCTGTTTTTCTAATAAAGCTCTTTTTCAGAAAGGGTGAAAACTGAAAAGCCATTGTTTGGACAAGTTTTTCCTTTGATTTTGACTTTTCCTTTGATTTGGACTGACTTGTTTTCATGTGTTTTACTGTTTTTCAGACACCAAAGAATTCTCCCAATGTTTGTGCCCGAGTCATCTTCACGATTCCAGAAGTTCACCAGGTTTGAATTTGAAACAATTATCGTCTGGTCATTGCGCAACATCTGTACTCCCGCACTTTTTGCTCGCACGCAGGTTGGATGCTTGCGGTTTCACATTTAAGCTTTCTTCAACTCTTGGTTTTTATTAACGCAATACAATTTTGGTAAACGTATCTTATGAGGAGTGTGGTTTAGTTTTCGCTTTGAGAACAATTGTCTCAGATGTGTACGTGCAAAATAGGACGACCCTTCACCCAGTTTCATATTCGGTAAATTTGGTACCCTGTGGAGACCTGAACACAATGGGAGTCAAAAGGTCACCACAGGGTAATTTCTATAGATAAATAGGTCTCTACAAGAAATTTTGCAAAAATGATTTTTTGATTTTACTCAAATTACTTCAAAATCTAGGGTTAGGATGTGGGTTATGGTTAGTGTTTGGGTTAGGGTATAGTATAGGATACATTGGGTTCAATATTCAACCCAGCAAATTGATTGTGGTTGAAGTAGGAGCATTTTGAAAAAAACGTGCTCGACTTTCTAACCATTTTGTACACGAGAACAAAGAGATACATAATAAATATAATTAACCAGTTTTGTTGTAAGCAAGTATGTAAGCAAAAAAGCAGCAATTGTTGCTAAACATGCCTTGAGATTGTTTGTGACTTAAAACAAAATTCATTTTCGTTTACGTTTGTGATTATTTTATATTTTGTTGCTATTTTGTAGTTGGCTTCTGAGCAGACGGCCAGAGTTTGTGGATGTGAATGTGGTGGCAAGGGGAGAGGGTAGAGAAGGTAGGTTGTAGGTCCGTCAGACTTTAATAGGGACATGCATTGCCAGCATAAGTCCTGGGCCCAATTCGGGCGATTCACAATGCAGTGCGCCACCAAGCGTTTGACTCAAAAGAACCACTTTTAAACTTTACGGTCGACTTCTTCCGTATATCATACTGTAGTGAAATATCTATTCTTCATTGTTCACGCGCGGTACTACACAAACTTAAATGTATCCGGAAGCGTCGTTGATTAAAACATTGTTATTTGCAGAAAAAAATTGGAACTTTAATCGTGCGCGCCCAAAAAGACGTAAAAAAATGATGAGTTCATGTAAAATGAATACCGTTTTTCAAACTGATGCCGACTTTTCCCCATGATGCATTGCGGGTATAGCAGGATTTGCGCCTCCAACGGCAGCTTCTAGGTAATGTGAATCGCTCGAATTTCATAAAACATGTAAGCACAAAAATTTGCTTAGCACAAAAAAGTCTTGCTCAGTAAAAACAGGTTATCGGCCAAAACTCCACATGCTTTTCATTTAAAGCAAAAAACAGCTGAATACCAGTCACAAACAATAAACATCAACTGAAATGTTGGTTTGTAACCCTGTTTTTTCCAAGGAAGAATTTTGATGCTAAGCAAATTTTGATGCTTACATGTTTTATGAAATTGGCCCCTGATGAGTCCCCATAAGTCATCCCAACCTCGCACAGGTAACCACAAGTCCTCACAATTCCACACATGTCCTCACAATTCCACACATGTCCTCAAGTCAATCCCAAGTCCTCAAATCTAGTCATGGGCTATTCAACAAACTGTGACAAATTATTTATGTTGTTTTACCTAGTTGTATTATTAACCAGTTTGCGCCGGATAACGTATATAAACGCAAAGTTTTCCCGAAAATCAAAACGGATGACGCATAAACACGCCAAGTTCAAGTTCGAAAAATCTCTGTCAGCAGCGAGCAAGGCCGGAAATGCGTGGGTGTGCTTCCCGGCACTATCAGCCTGAACCCGCTTCGAATCGAGTTTCATTAAAAATAATCCCGCCCCTCGGCTCGGTGATGTTAAAATAATCCCGGCGCGAACTGGTTAATACTGAAAATAAAAGATCAATATAAAACATGTGTACCATCTCTGCGTTTTGTGCCCTGGAGAAAGGCTTTATTTCTGAATTTTTGAATGAAAAATTGTAATCAATGACTGATCAATATAAACTCTACTGCCTGAGTACATCCACCTCAATGAACTTGAGAAACAACAAATTGGAAATTGCTGATTGATTGAACAATTTGGGATGAATGACTTTCTAATTCTAATAGAAAGTCAATCAAACAGAAACTGATGGTTGTGGCTGTTTTTATTTCCTGGGACAGATAAAAATCAGTACAGGAACTAACCAAAAGAATGGATCCCCGTGACACAGAAAGGCACCATAGTTTTTGTTTCCTTGGAAAGCACTTTTAGCTACATTTTGTTTAAACCTCATCAGTGACCACACTGTCTCATTTTACAATGCTGCTTGCCAAGAGATATCCTATATTATGCGAAATCCTTGTTGTTTTCAAGTAGAAATATCTATTTTAATATATATTATACTTAAAGGGATCGTATACGTTTGGTAATTACTCCCAAAATTAATGGCAATAAAAACTTACTTGGTAAGAAGTACAGCAGCTTTGGATAGTATAATGCATTTTTAGTAACTTTTCACTTCAAAGTTCTGCGGTTATGGAAAAAGATATCACTTTTTATCCCTAAAAATTTGAATCTGAGAAGCGTTACTGCAGTGACGTTTCTCAGACTGTGTATTCCAATGCAGTATTCTTCCTGCGTGGACATAACCGCTCCAGATTTTCAGCAATATCTCAAAATCGCTACCACCTTTTGAAATGAAATTTTTACAGGTTAGTTTAATGTTATATATCTATAACTATATAGGATTGAAACAAACAATGGGTTCCAATTACCAAACGTGTACGATCTCTTTAAATGTCGGTTTATGTTTTTTTTTAAATGAAACTAAAGGTTGGAAGTATGCATGTTGAAAAAAAGACTTTTGCTGGGGAGTCAATATAAACGCCATCTTACCTAACTTCAATTTAAGCATCTGGTTCCCACTATAATATTCTTAATTAAAACGCAATGAAGAGAGTCTGCAAACAGACTAATTCAGCAATCCCACTGGTATACGAGTAACCAAAAGATCGAGGAGCGCAGTGCGCAATACCAGTGACGTACTGCAAATAGGAAGTGCTGTTGCTATGTGAACAGAGCCCTTATATGACCGCACCCAGAGCCCTCATATGACCGCGCCCAGAAACCTCGTATGACCGCGCCCAGAGCCCTCGTATGACCGCGCCCAGAGCCCTCGTATGACCATTGCAGCCCAAGGTTTTTTGGCCAAGATGTGGCCTCAAAGGCTGAGATAAATTTACACCCGGTGGCTTAGAAAATATAACCATACAAGGAAGGAAATTAATAACTTATCCCCCCAAAACTTTTATCAAAACAAAAAACAGGGTGTCAGTTCCAAAACAATTTTCAGATTAACTTCCTTGTTGGCAGCGATTGTGCAATGTTCGGGACAAATAAAGTCTTTCACGTCTTCCCATGCTCTCTTGTGCTGCCTCCTGTGTAGTCTTGGTTGCAAGACGTCCTAATCGCGGTATAAAGCGCGCATAAGCCACTGATGCGGGCGCCCTGTGACGTACACTGTAGACCATGCTATGACCTTCTAATAGGACGTCTTGACTAGGTTACAAAATCGCTCGAAAAATTTTGAGCAGAATGGTGTTTTATTTGCATGGGCATGTGACGTAGCGTGCATAATTACAAAATATAACAAAAACTTGACCAATGAGTCGGCGATTATGCAAGTTACGTCACAAACTCTGTTTGTAACCCGGCTTTTTGGCCAGGGAAGAATTTTTATGCTAAGCAAATTTGTTTGCTTAGCAGCTCCATGAAATTGTCCTCAGAATTAAGCGAACTAACCATTTTGTTGCAGATAGAGGACCCCTATAATGGTGAAAGCAATACTCTAGTTTTTGTTCAGATGGTTGGTCGTGGAGCAGTTGCTTAAGCCCTATTTTCTGTCTAAAGTGTTTTTTCAGGTTCAATCTGTACCCTCTTTCTGCTTCCTGTGGACATCTTTTGTTCGTAGGTCCGCAGATACAGTGGTATTTTCCTTGCCTTATAACTCTGTGGCCCGGGTTTGATTCCCGCCCTCGGAAAAACACTTGGATTGGGTTGTTTTCAGTCCTTACCTGGCCCTGTGAACCATCCATGGAAATCCTTCCATGATTTTCCTCCAACCTTGTACTCTGAGTACTTTCCCATTGTTTTCTCTCAAGGTGTCTTCAGGATTCTAAGCTATGTAGAAAAAATATTAAACAAAAGTGCAAATGAACTTTTGATAAACCCTCGGTTCATTGCCAACAAAAGATTGATAAATATTTTTTAACAAGTATTGTTCTGGATTGTGACAGGAATATGGACATGACCTTGGTAATTAAATTTTCAGTTTTAGTGATTGCGTGACAATTTCACGCTGATAATATCTAAACACTGAATTTGACCATGTTAGTTTTGTTTAAATATTGTATTAATAAACGTTAATTTGGAACGTGTCAAGTAAGTGCATGGCGAGTTCATGAAGGGCACTGGTACGGTTTTTTTGTGGAGTCGAATCGCAGTAAACGTGCAGGGCCTTCAGATTCTTTTCAAAACATTCTGTGTCTAATTTCTGATTTACCCACTACATTCTGACTCTCATTTGAGATGAACAAAAAATCTGTGTGCCCTAAATCGAGATTAGTATGTTGTAAATTCTGTTATAAGCTATATGACCCATGGCCCATGGCCGGCGTTTATCTTGGTGATATGAACAGATTGAAAACATTACTGTTCCCCCTGAGTGGCATATGCCAGTCCATCACAGAATCCTAATGCCGGTACCTATTTATACTCTTGGATGCAGAGAGGTAAATGGGATGAAGTGGCTTGCCCAAGGACACAATGTATGGCCAGCAGCTGGATTTGAACCACCGACCCTCTGATAATTGAGTCACGAAACCTAACCACCAGTACACTATCGCCCACTAGAGTTTAACTAGAGCTCTGATGCATGCCCCGTTTTTGCCCACCGAAGCCCAAGAACTATCCAAAACTCGAACATAAACCAAACAGCAGATGAAACTGGTTTATATCCTGTCATTGTCTCCTTTTAAGTTCTTTTAAGTTTAAAACAAAGTCATATCTGGATTCAGTTTTCTTTTAATGAAGTGAAAGTTTATTGATACTAAGAAGGAACTAAAAACCACAAAAATGTGTTTCCTCTTGAATCCAGGTTTACCAAAAATCACTGTAATTATTTGTATTATTTTCATTTTTTTCATTTGGCAGCTTTCCAGGAACGCTTGCACCATAATCTTTTTGTTTTGTTTCCTTGATGCTACAAAGAAGAAAAACAAACAAATGTACACCGTATACCCAACTCAATTTGCCTTAATTGATACAATTCTCTAAGTTTACGAAGTGGTGATGAATTAACAAAGAAACAAATGTTCAACAAATTAGATTTTGTTGGGATTTAAACCCTTGACATTCTGAAAAAAATGCAATATTGCTCTAACAACAGCTATGTGGCCCAGATAATATTTCCCCTGTGGTTGTTGTTTTCACGTTCTTTTGTTGTCTTCTCACCTTCCCCTTCCTACCCATCCCCCCTCCCCCTCCCCCCTCCCCCTCCCCTTTTCTGTGTTTCCCTAACAGTCACAAGAGTAAGATCCCAGGGTCACATCAAGGCCACCTTCAACGTCATCACCCGTGACATGAAGAAGCTCGGCTACGATGTATCCCCGTCCACCATCAAGATTCCTGGTGCAGACACTGCCGCCGCGCTGGCAGCGACGTCGGCCCCAGCTGCAGGGGCTGCCGCTGCAGCACAACAAACTGCCGATACAACCGAGACAATCACATGAACTCTACTGGCCAATCAGGAGTCAACTGAGACAGTTAAATGGACTCTACTGACCAATCAGGAGCCAACTAAGACTGTCACGTAAACCCTACTGGTCAATTGGGAATCAACTGAGACAGTCACATAAACTTTCCTGGCCAATCAGGAGCAAACTGAGACAGTCACATGAACTCTACTGGCCAATAGGAGCCAACTGAGATAGTCACATAAACTCTACTGGCCAATCAGGAGCAAGTTTGTGCAGGATTTTTTACCCTTTTGCAAATCTTTGTTTTGTCTCTGGTTTTACCGTCATCCGGTTTTATCTTGGAACTAGACTCCAGGGAAGTTTTTTTTTTTTCATTTTTAGGCTCAAGGGATCGCTGTGTTTCTATGAAACTGATATAACTGTGGTCAGTTTGACGAAATGGTAACGAGCTGCGAGTGGAGAAAAAAAACATGAACTAATTAAATATTTGAGTGGCAGTTTTATTGAGTGATACCGCCAGTTTTATTTTTAGCCGAGAACAATGTAGTTGTTCTTATGTTGCCTCTATGACAACATTGTTGCCACTTGTGCTTTGCCAGTCGCAAATTGGCCAAATATATGTGTTCTTGTTCCAGATTATACGATCTTCGTGACAAAGCCTGGGATATATTTTCTATCATCACCTTGAAAACTTGTTCTGTTTGATAGAACGTTTGAAACTCTTGCAAAGCTGTTATGTTGTTGACAAATGTGTTAGAAACGGGTGTGTATGCTTTCGTTTCCTGTGTGTAGGCGGTAACAATTTAATTACATCGACATGAGGTATACTCAATAGGGTGTAAGTACGTTATAAGTTGAACATTTGGCTTTATTGGCTATTGTAATTCATTGTTTCTGCCACACGTGACATGAACCAGTTGCCTACTGGAATTAAAACACAAATTTTATTATTTTTTGGGCGAGTTTTGTTTTGAAAAGATTGTTTTGTTTTTGTCTATAGTAGACATCAGCATATACATGTACGCAAAGAAATGAATTAACCCAATTCTTCCTTTGAACGATATTAAAGATATTTGTTCTTGTGTTCGGCCTGTTTGAGTATTGATAAATTTTAAATTAAATTTAATTTGTTAGAAATTTGTGTATTAAAGGTAGTATACACCATTGGTAATTGATTAAATTATCATGAATGTCTAGATTTGGGGGTTGTATTTCATAGTAAATATCGTTTGACTGACTTTTCCAAAGTTTTACAACCATGGATGCCGAGAAAAGCACGAAAAACAGCGTTTGTTTTCAACCGGGGTCGAGCCGTTATTCTTATGTTATCTTTGTTTTTTCGTGATCGCCGTCCGGCGATCGCGAATTTTTCTTTATAAAATTCAATGTTTTTGGAATAACTACAGGATATCTAGCGCAATCATTTTGCTGAATGACTAGAATCATTATTTACTTTCAATTGAGTAAGATATTTCTTAATAATTCGGTAGTAAATATTTTTGATATCTGCAAATGGTGTATCCTACCTTTAAGAAATAAGTGTGTACTTGTAAATACATGTTGTGAATAATAAATTTTGAATTATTCCTGATGTAAAAGTATATAATGTCAACCATTCCCAGGAATCCTTTTGTGTAGGCGTCGCGTCTTGACCAGAAAATCAGTTGCAATATTAATCATATCCTTGGGCTGCGCTGCCTTTTATTACGAATTCAAAATGTAATACATGTACCAAGTATCTGGTTGTGTTTTTATTCAACATCCGCATACCAGAAGAAAACGCCTTTTTAACCGAACGCATCAAGCATAAATACAAATTGCGATATCATGTTGCTAAATATTTATATAGGCCATAGTTGTGCACCCTACAGCTTACCTCTAGACGTTTAACCTTAGCTACTAAGACAACAAAACCCCAAACCATTATACAATAATGATAAACATGAATAAAACATGACATAATTTTGTAAATCATCCAAAGCTCAAACTGAAACCGGACAGTGGATCAACCTGGATACACCATGTCCACAAATCTAAAATGTTTACTACCAAATTATTAAGAATTATCTTACTTATTTCAAAGTAAATAATGATTGTAGGCATCCAGCAAAATCATTGCGCCAACAACATAACAACATAAGAACAACTGCCCAACGCCGGTTAAAAACAAACGCCGTTTAAAAAAATTTCAGCATCCATGATTGTAAAACTTCGGACAGGTCAGTTATTAACTGACCTGTCCGACGTTTTACAATCACGGATGACAATATTTACTATAAAAGACAACAACCCTAAATCCACCTATTCAGTGGTGTATCCTACCTTTAAGTTTGAATATAACTTTACATAAAAAACATATATTTCTGGATTCAGTTTTCTTTTAATAAAGTGAAAGGTTATTGATACTAAGAAGGAATTAAAAACCACAAAAATGTGTTTCCTTTTGAATCCAGGTTTGTTAAAAATCACTAAAAATGTTTTTTTTTTTATTTTTTTATTTGGCATTATTCCAGGAACGCTTGCACCATAATCTGCATAAGCATATTGTGTGCATCTACGCAAAGAAATTAATTCAATAACCCAATTCTTCTTTTTGAACGATATTGAAGACATTTTGTTCTCTTTTTTCGGCTAGTATATATATATATATATTTCAAATTTATCAAATTTGTTAGAAATCTGCGTAATTAGAAATAGGTGTATAGGCCTACCTGTAAATACATATGAATATAAATTTGGACAATATAATTTACAACTGGTGTAAAATTGTGTAACGTCAACCATTCCCATTATGTACATTTTAAAGTGTTTTTACTATCTCGTATAATTTACAAGGTTAATTTTTTTACCAGGCTTTTCCTTGTCTATTTTTAGGAAAGGCACAAATAATACCAAGTATCCTTGTATGTAGGCGTCGCGCCTTGATCGGAAATACAGCTGCAACATAATAATTTCTTTGGGCTGCCCCGCCTTTCCTTACGAAATCAAAATTTAATACACTGCAACTGCAAACAATATTCCGGTATGTGGTTGTGTTTTTATTCAACATCCACGTACAAGAAGTAAACAAAGCATGGTGTGATCGCCCATAAATCCAAACGTAACCGCGATATCACGTTGCTGAATATAATGTTTAGACTGCACCCTAGATTATATCCCTAGACTTTTAACCTTAGCTACGATGCAAACAAAACAACGACATTGCATTTAATTATAACATTTCTCCAACCCATTATCATCAATAACGTGTTGCTTGTAAATACAATAATATTAACACCACATAGGCTATCACGATAACATTCAAACTTGTTTCTGGTAAGTGTATATAATTATTCCATTAGCAAATGCCCATTATTTAAACGAATAACTTATTCGCGTATATAGTACGAAACATCAAAACAGATCTGCTCGGAAAAAAACTAAGTATTTGGCGTTTTCAATGTTTCTAAAACTAAAAGCTGAAGCCGGTTTATTTGTATTTTAATATATTCTACGGGTGTAAATCGAGAAGCTGAGAAAGTGTAACGTCTTCTCGTCAGTCCCAGGTTCAAGGTTACTTCAATAATAATTATCAGTACCAGGTATTAAATTCATGTACATGATCAGACATCAGACATTATAAGCGCTACTTTATACAAGGTGCCCCAAAGGTGCATCAGATACATGTACTTGGTAAGAAGGTAAGTTTTCCGCTGATAATGTCGGATGCATTATCTGTTCATGCACCGCTAAGGCTCGTTGTTTTGAAAAATGGTATTTGAAAACCAAGTTCATGGCACAGCTTAGGTTTAAAGGTTAAAATGAGAAAACGTTAGGAAAACACAAATACAAAAATAACATAATTACTGTCAATTGATAATAAACCATTCGGGATTCAACGTCAAAATACGCAGAACAAATTATACACTGGGTTATTTGCTTCGATTAATCCATATACCCTTTCGGGTCGTTAACTATTGGCTCATTTGTTAGTGTCTCGATACTTTTGTGATGAGTTTATATCAGTTATACAGCCATTATTTAGCATAGTTATATATATTTACATCTTGGCCCACAAGCGAACCGTAAAATATCCATAAAACCATTCTACAATTATGTTTCACTTCTACATCTTTATACCACATACTCCGAAAACACCCACCAAAAAAGAAAGCCCCGTCTCCAAATACTGGTTATTTGACTGAATATTGCTCAGTATTTACAGGGTGGCCAAAAAAAAACCAGACAAGCTGCATATCTCAACAGACAAGCATACTTTCAGTACCATGAGGCCAATACTATACCAATGGATGGAAAATCTATCTAGATGAAAAATGATACCAAGATATCTCGATTTGGTAAATTAAATCACAATAATCAATAAACTGGACAAATTGTGCAATGCGTTTCAGGCCATTTCAAACAATGAAACCGTGCATTATTATTTATCATTATATTTTGTATAAATATCAAAGCAATATTTAAATCAAGAACGCCACTCTTTCGTGAAATTGATGCAGGTCGTTTTTACGGTTTGACCCATTTGTGCTTAATGTTTTGATACACGCCATTTGATCAATGTTTCATAAGAAAATATAAAAAAATAAAAGTGGACGTTCCATTTTACCTCGATAATGTGCTACGAAAAATGTGTAATTTACAACGGCCATTCTCACCCACATTCCTTTAAATGAGCACACGTAACACGCCGATGAGAACTGTTTATTTCTGTGCCAATTCTGGGGCGGGTGGGGCCCAGTCGTTGCTGATAAGGCGATGGTACTCGTTGATCTGACGTTGACGAGATACGTCCTCCAAATCCTGGTAAAGCGATTCCTCCTCACTCAAGACCTTGGTCGCAATCGTTGGACGGGTGGTCAGTTCAGGAAGCCTTCCGAGATCCACCACGAAGTCATCGTTGAGGTGGTAGCAAGAAGCATTGGTCCCCGACCCACTATGCTGGACGTTCTTGGAGTCTCGTTTGGCGCACAGGAGTGTATGCGCCTTAAGAGAGACCCAGCAGCAAATTCCAACCAAGACCAAGCACATCAGACCTCCGATGATGTACCCCATCAGTGTGCTGAAAGGCAACGTCTCTGACGATGAAGACTTTAGATAGCTCTGGGTAGGGGTGCTCTTTGTGGCGCTCTGGATAGTTGGCTTGACAGTCATACCCATGGTAGTTTGTGGAAACCTTGCCTGAAGGAAGATTTCAGCGTTGGGCTGATAACTGACCACGATGCGGCAAGAGACCGATGCTCCTACATCCAGGGCCGAAACACCAGACACTAACAAGACATGCTGTGAACGGTCCTCAACGAGGAATCTGTCAGTGGTGTTGGAAGGGTCGATGTAATGATCGTTGTAGTGCCAGACACAAGAGGGAGGAGGGACGCGAGCGGGGGTCGTAATGCATTTGAACTGGGCTTGTTCGTCAACTGATGTTGGTATTTGGGTTTGTTCGAGCTGGACTGTTATAGGTTGCAGAGTGGCTTCAAGAGGTCGTAAGGTTATCACTGTACTTGCCTGGTTGCTCCCAACTTCATTGTGTCCCTCGCAAGTTATACGAGTTCCATTGTCGCGGGAGCTGATGTTATTAATTGTCAGCACATGTCCTTCCTTTCTTATAGATAGGTGGAGATCAGGTCTAAAGTTCCAGTCAACGGTAGACACCAGGGGATTGCCAGAAGTAACGCAGACGACGACCAAAGTTTGACCGATGCTCAGTCCGTTTGTAGTGGTTGGAATCGTAACGTTGGGTCGGTCCAGGATGCAATATCTGGTACGTTCTTCCCTGAATGTCAAGGCGCACTCGAATCTTCCTGTGCTTGATTCATCATCCGCAACCAACACGCGAGCCCGGACAAAGTCCTCCGAGTCATCATCGGGTGTAGGCTGCCCGAGAGGTTGTCCGTCTTTCCACCACTGAAGGCTGACCGGTGGACTCCCCCTTTCCGACTCGCAGATGAAAGATTTCTTGTTCCCCACAGGGCGCACCGAACATTCCGGATACTGACTTGCTGGGCGCTGTTCGACCGTCAATCTTTCCCCGTTTGAAGTGCCGAGTACCGTTTCGCCTCTTTGCAGTCGGCACCCATACACACCGTTATCTGTTGTGTCCACGGAACGGATCACGAGGTCAACAAATACTATCGCGTCACGGGGTAGATCTGCCGACAGTTGGTACTTGGTGGGCGTCTCTGTTCCAGTTGGTTTTGGCCACTCTGCCACACTTTGACCGTCCTTGGTCCAGATAACTCTCACTCCTGTATGTGGATTGTTGCTGAAGGTCAAGTGCCCGTCGTAATAACCAGAGCATGTCAACCTGACACTCGAATTTGGAACAGGGAACCGATCTTCATCCTCCACGTCTAGAGTCAAAGACTTAACCAAAGGCGCTTTGGATACAAATACCAGTGTCGTCAGCATCGTAAGCGCCATGAAACTACCCGAGGCCATGATGATCCGATTCAAAATCGAAGGAATGAAGCTTACCTGCACGTACGAGTTTTATATGGGTTTTTTTTCTGCTGAAAGCAAAACCTAAACAAAAAGTAAGGGTCATGTAAGAAATTCTACTCCGTATTTACGAGAAGAAACTTCTTTTGATCTTTCATCCTATATAGATAAGCTGATTGTTTTTCAATTATTAAACATGATGTGTCTACTTGTATATAGATATATACGTGCTACAAGGGAAAAAAAGGCGCCAACCCCGTTGCACGTTGTGTCTTTGAATGAAACCCATAGTTTATTAATGGGGTAATAATATAGGCCTATACAAAAATAGTAGCCCATGGCCTACCCAGTTCCCTAGTATGTCTACGAAGTTCGGTGTCTCTGGCCACCATGCACCAGACTCAAAAAGGGGGCGGGTAGTAAATATTTAGAAAGTATTGCCCGTTGTCAATGATCCGGAAATAATAATAATAATAATGAATATTTGTAATGCGCCGGTATCCATCAGAAAGATGCTCAGGGCGCAGCAAAGAGAAATGTATCAAACCGCAGAATGTATAACAACATGTACAAAGACGTTGGGGGAACACGATCTACGGCCTGGGATCTACGGCTGTATAATTGCATGTGTGGCGTGTTTGTTCTATGCAAGGTACCGATGTGTCCACAGAACAGATTCACTATCTATCTTCAACTTGTTATGAATCTTAACAGAGAAGAAGAAAAAAAACATAATTTGCAGATCAAGTTTTTTGGGAAAGGGGGGGACTGGGTTGCACAATACTCTGGGAGGAGTTGAGGATCAACTGGTCAAGAAAAACTGAAGTGGTCAGGCAAGATTGAAGTTTTGTTGTATTAATGATATACGATCTTGTATTAACATTTTAGTTGTGTTTTTGAACACTACCATCAATGAAACTCTACCTTCGTGATAACAAGCAAACATGGGTTTATGTTTCATTTTCCTTATTATTTACACCCTTTCGCTTGACAGTGACTCATAATTGTCCTTACTAAAGCATGCGCAATACTCCGTCCGTACTTCATATTCTGAAATTATGCTACACGTGTTCAATGAATTTGATAACTTGCCATTATAAACCAGTTATGCACCTGATCGCTGTTCGCAGAGCTAGAGGCGCGTTACAAAAAGGTCAATAGGTAAGTATTTTGCCCAATATACCATAACTCAAGGCTGGATTCGAACCCACAACCTTTAGATTTACCCGCAGACTACGAATTATATGACCCAGACCACGATACCACGGCACACTTTATACTAATTCTTACAATAACGCACGTATCTACCAAGACTGGTACTCAAGGTGCTGTCATTATTATCCCTGCTCCTTGGGTCCCCATTCCGAACACCTTCTCAGCTCCCTGGGGAGTATATCACCTCAATGCTGCCATTTTCAGCGCAACAACAACCATCTCCATTTCACTCCTGGGTGGGGAGAAGCAATTAGTGACAAAGTGCCTTGCCCAGGTTCACACGCACCATACTCCTCGGCTGGACTTGAACCTACAACCTGAAACCCAGACGGCGAATTTAATATTCCAGACCACGAGGCCACAGTTCTAACACTCTATAATACACTCTACGCAGGACATCATATTTTTGTTCCTGAGCATATGCAACTTCCTTTGCTTTTCTTTTAGTTTCGTATAGATCGGGATATATAAGACAGGATTTTCTTGTAAACTGCTCATTCACTCAGGTTTGGAGAGTAGAAGTACAATCAGAAATATGGCACCTGGCAGCTATATCACTCTTCACAGTCTTGTGGCTTTCACCTTTGTTTTGACATCGGTGCAGTTAGCAAAGACCGTGACGGTTATACTGGAATTGGAAGATGAAGAAAATCGGTTCCCTGTTCAGAATTCGAATGTCAGGCTGGTATGCTCCGGTGATTACGACGGGATCTTGACCTTCGGCGGCAATTTACAAACCAGCTGCAGAGTTGTCTGGACCAAGGATGAGCAGAAGATAGCAGAGTGGCCACTACCAACCGGAACGGAGGCGTCTACTCAGTACGAACTGTCGGTCGATCAGCCCGATCGTTCCTTGTTCTTTGCTGACCTCGTGATCCGTTCCATGAACACAGCAGATAACGGTGTGTATGGGTGCCGACTGCAAAGAGGCGAAACGGTACTCGGCACTTCAAACGGGGAAAGATTGACGGTCGAACAGCGCCCAGCAAGTCAGTATCCGGAATGTTCGGTGCGCCCTGTGCAGAACGCGAAAGCATTCATCTGCGAGTCGGAAAGGGGAAGTCCACCGGTCAGCCTTCAGTGGTGGAAAGACGGACAACCTCTGGAACAGTCTACGCCCGATGATGACTCGGGGGACTTTGTCCAGGCTCGCATGTTGGTTGCGGATGACGAATCAAGCAGAGGACGATTCGAGTGCGCCTTGACATTCAGGGGGGAGCTTACTGGGTCTTGCATCTTAGACCGACCAAACGTGACGATTCCAGCTACTACGAGCGGACTGAGCATCGGTCAAAAATTGGTCGTCGTCTGCGTTACTTCTGGCAATCCCCCGGTGTCTACCGTTGACTGGAACTTTACACCTGATCTCAACCTATCTATAAAAAAAGAAGGGCATGTGCTGACAATTAACAACATCAGCTCCCGCGACAATGGAACTCGTATAACTTGCGAGGGACATAATGCAGTTGGGAGCAACCAGGCAAGTACAGTGATAACCTTACGACCTCTTGAAGCCACAGTGCAACCTATAACAGTCCAGCTCGAACAAACCCAAATACCAACATCAGTTGACGAACAAGCCCAGTTCAAATGCATTACGACCCCCGCTCGCGTCCCTCCTTTCCGTTGTGTCTGGCACTACAACGATAACTACATCGACCCTTCCAACATCACTGACAGATTCCTGGTGGAGGACCGTTCACAACATGTCTTGTTAGTGTCTGGTGTTTCGGCCCTGGATGTAGGAGCCTCGGTCTCTTGCCGCATCGTGGTCAGTTATCAGCCCAACGCTGAAATCTTCCTTCAGGCAAGGTTTCCACAAACTACCACGGGTATGACTGCCAAGACAACTATCCAGAGCGCCCCGAAGAGCACCCCTACCCAGAGCTATCCAAAGTCTTCATCGTCTGAGACGTTGCCTTTCAGCACACTGATGGGGTACATCATCGGAGGTCTGATGTGCTTGGTGTTGGTTGGAATTTGCTGCTGGGTCTCTCTTAAGGCGCATACACTCCTGTGCGCCAAACGAGACTCCAAGAACGTCCAGTATAATGAGTCGGGGACCAAGGCTTCTTGCAACCACCTCAACGATGACTTTGTGGTGGACCTCGGAAGGCTTCCTGAACTGACCACCCGTCCAACGATTGCGACCAAGGTCTTGGGTGAGGAGGAATCGCTTTACCAGGATTTGGAGGACGTATCCCGTCAACGTCAGATCAACGAGTACCAACGCCTTATCAGCAACGACTGGGCTCCATCCGCCCCAGAATTGGCACCTAAATGAACTGTGTGTATCAGGTTTATAGAAATGGCGACCATGGCTTATTTTAAGCAACATGTGTGTGTGAAAGTGTGAGGGGTGGGGGGGGGGGGGGCGTTAATTGATAAAAGCTAATTGATTAAAAAGATTGAATGGATAATTTTAATAGCTCAGGGAAATTGGACCAAGTTATTGTTTATCTTGAACGTAGTCAGTCTGTAAATATTGGCGGCACCATATCAAAGGTCCTGTCCGTAAACACTGGTGTTCCGCAGGGGTCGATACTAGGTCCACTTTTATTCATTGTTTATACTAGTGATCTTCCATTTTGTATTGCCCCAAACTGCAACTTATTTATGTATGCAGATGACTCCACATTAACGTGTAGCTCCTTCAACATTAATATAGTAGAAAGTAGCTTAAATACAGCTCTTACTAGTTTTCACAACTGGTGCGGAAGAAACAAGCTAGCTTTAAATGCCACCAAAACCAAATGCATGCTTATTGGTACTAGGCAGAAAATATCTAATGTTAATTTAAATGTATGCATTGATGGTAGTCGTATTGAAAATGTGAAGTCTTATAAATGTTTGGGTGTAATTATTGATGAAGCATTAAGTTGGGGCCCACATGTCGAATACGTAAGAAAAAAGGTGGTGTCTAAATTAGGTATACTAAGCAGAATCCGTGATTGTGTTCCTCAACACAGCTTGCACACACTATTTGTAAGTCTAGTTATGCCAACATTAGAGTATTGTTGTACTGTGTGGGGAGGAAGGTACATATCTCACGATAATATGTTAAACAAATGTCTCAAAAGAGCCGCACGGATAATCCTTAAATGTACCTTCCTCACCCCTTCAGAGGATATGTTTGCTCGTCTTAATTGGGCTCCTTTTTCAAAAAGAGTCAAGTCAAAAAAGGCTATTCTTGTCTTCAAAAGTATCAACAAAATGACTCCTTTGTACATGACAAATATTTTCAAACCACTTACAGTAATTCGCGAAACAAGGCAATTCAACCCACACGGCACTGAAAGTTCCTTTCGCCAAAAAAGAATGCTACGCCACAAGTTTCGCTGTGAGTGGTGCAAATATTTGGAATAATCTGCCCGAACAATTGCGAACATTGGACTCATTAAGCACATTTAAATCGGAGCTCCGACATGTCATCTGTTAGATATTATGCCAATTGCGCTGATCTACGGAGTTAGAACTTGGTTGCCACTATGATGTGGAGCCGGATAGGAATTTCCCCTTCTTATTTTCCCCCCAAAAAGGGTTGGGTTTTTTTGCGGGTTTTCGCCTATCTCGTAAATCAGAATTAGTATTAATGTTTTGAATTCCTGTAATATCCTTGTATTTATAATATGTACTGTTATTTGATTTGATGATGTATGCAGGGCCCCAATGAAAACCAGTTTTAAACTGTTTGGGCACACCCTGGGTAAAGAAATGGAATAAATAAATAAGTGCTTCACACACAAAATTGTTTCAATAAAAAAACACTTTAGGGGCCATTTACAATTGGGAATCTCCTCTAGGAAGGCAATGACCAATTTTATTTAATTTTCACAAAATGTGTTATCATAAGAGATAATGTGGTGGTTGTTTATGACGAAATATGTATAAAGATATCAGGTTTGCCAACCACTTTAAACATAATAGCCCAAGCGTAAAACTGTTCATTGTATAGATATTTACTGTCCAGTTGTCCGAGTTGCGTGTAAAGACGCTGGTCAACTAGCATGTAAAATTGCCTTGGTTAGTATACTTTTGTCATTATGAACATGTGCGATACACCGTTGTATTAATTTTTCGTGAGATCAATACTTACAAGTTACATTATCCGACAGGACTTATTCAGAATTCAGAAAAGTTAGAATAACCGTTGTTTCTACTGTAACTTGTACATGTACCTGGCAACTGATGGAGTTGCTGACTATTAATGTATGATATTTATACAGGTTGATAGCTTCACACAAAATATGTGTATGAAACAGATTTCTCCGTTTCTATTATTCCAAGTGTACTGTAGTTTCTTCATTCTATTTAGCTTGCGAATTTAAATTTTAAGTGCGTTTTACGGGCAGGCAGATTCATCAAAATACGTCAAGAAACTAAAGAATTTTAAGGAAGCGAATTGTTGAACTTCGAGAAAACTTTATTCTGACACACTGTAGTCACTATAAAAAAAATGTCAACGCCTTGTCCCATACTGGACACCTGTATATTGTTGAAGAAAAAAAGGTTTTAAAATACTGCTTAAAATATGTGCTTACAGGCAATTATTAACTGTAGGCCCTATTTAAAATTTGACAGTGTTTTAAATCATTAATCATTGTATCAAATACTCGATGTTATTTGCGTTACATATACTAGCACAGTGCGTATATACAACTCACTTTTTACTGCGCTATTTCTTGTATAAAAGTCGGTACACTTTACATTTTGAAATACATTTGCATACAGATCAAAAATCGCATTGCATTCTAGCAAGGTATTTCTTTGTATTTTAAAGACTGTTTTTGGTTGGTTTCTCTATTGCTAAATAAGCCTATTAATTTTATTTTATTTTTCAAAAATTGCAATCCTTAGATATTGATAAATGTAAAATTGTAAAAATCAGAGTCAGTAACATCTGTGATTATCTGAGATGTATTTAGCTTTTTTTCCTTTAACTGGACTTCATCAAATTTAAATATATTTAAATTTGATGAAGTCCAGTTAAAGGAAAAAAAGCTTTAATTTGACCGAATAAAAACCATTAGTGAAATATACAGACATTTATAAAACCCATGGAGCAAAGCATGCATATGAATAATAAAACATTTATATTTTCTGCAAACATTGTCTCTGATGTACGCATTGATTTTTTTGGCAGCAAACTGTGAATGAACTATTTCATGTAATATTTATGTAGGGTTCTCACTCACTGTCGCTCCTATCGTGACACAGGTTGAATCCCCGCTCATTGACCCCCCCCCCCCCCCCCCCCCCCCCCCCCCCCCCCCCCATTCCCCATCACACCCCGACAATTTAATTAACAACTTTAAAAAAGGACAAAGAAAATGAACAAAATAAATAAACGAAGAGGAAGACGTTTATATAAACGCGTGGCACAGATACCAGATATCTTGACGACTCTGACTTATAATCGAGCACTGATTCTGGTTAGTTTTGTTCCTGTCTTTTCTTATGAATAAGAAAAATCCAAAATCAATGGTTCAATATAGCTCCCAATGTTATTTTGTTTAAAAAAATAGTATTCACAAACATGCCAATATATGTTCCTGGTTAGTTGAAATATTTTGTTTTTTAATTTGAGTCCAACATCCTAAAAAGACAATAATTTTTAAACAGGAAATTACATGCAACATCCATTTATAGATTGTTTTTTATAGAGAGTATATATAAAAACAGATGTTGTTGTGAATTGTCCATTATTTGGACAGGTTTTGTCAGCAGAAATACAATCAGAAATATGGCACCTGGCAGCTTTATCACACTTCACAATCTTGTGGCTTTCACTTTTGTTTTAACATCGGTGCAGTTAGCAAAGACCGTGAGGGTTATACTGGAATTGGAAGATGAAGAAAATCAGTTCCCTGTTCAGAATTCGAATGTCAGGCTGGCATGCAAGGGCGATGACATCGGGTTCTTGACCTTCAGCAACAATCCACATACAGGAGTGAGAGTTATCTGGACCAAGGATGGTCAAAGTGTGGCGGAGTGGCCAAAACCAACTGGAACAGAGACGCCCACCAAGTACCAATTGTCGGCAGATCTACCCCATGACAACACATTTTATGTTCAGCTCGTGATCATCCATTTCGTAGACACAACAGATAACGGTGTGTATAGGTGCCAGCTGCAGAGAGTCGAATCCATGGAGATACTCGACACGTCAAACGAGGAAAAGTTGACAGTTGAACAGCGCCCAGCAAGTCAGTATCTGGAATGCTCCGTTCGCCCAGTGGTGAACAAAAAATCATTCATCTGCGATTCGGAGAGGGGAAGTCCACCGGTCAGCCTTCAGTGGTGGAAAGACGGACAACCTCTGGAACAGGTTACGACTGATGATGACTTGGAGGATTTTGTCCAGGCTCGCGTCTTGGTGGCGGATGACGAATCAAGCAGAGGAAGGTTCGAGTGCGCCTTGACATTCAGGGGAAAGCTTACCGGATCTTGCATCCTAGACCGACCCAACGTGACTATTCCAACCACTACGAGCGGACTGAGCATCGGTCAAAATTTGGTTGTCGTCTGCGTTACTTCTGGCAAACCCCGGGTGTCTACCGTTGACTGGAACTTTACACCTGATCTCCACCTATCTATCAAAAAGGAAGGACGCCGTGTGCTGACAGTTAATAACATCAGCTCCCGCGACAATGGAACTCGTATAACTTGCGAGGGACACAATGCAGTTGGGAGCAACCAGGCAAGTACAGTGATAACCTTACGACCTCTTGAAGCCACAGTGCAACCTATAACAGTCCAGCTCGAACAAACCAAAATCCCGACATTAGTTAACGAACAGGCCCAGTTCAAATGCATTACGACCCCCGCTCGCGTCCCTCCTTTCCCTTGTGTCTGGCACTACAACGATCATTACATCGACCCTTCCAACATCACTGACAGATTCCTCGTGGAGGACCGTTCACAACATGTCTTGTTAGTGTCTGGTGTTTCGACCCTGGATGTAGGAGCATCGGTCTCTTGCCGCATCGTGGTCAGTTATCAGCCCAACGCTGAAATCTTCCTTCAGGCAAGGTTTCCACAAACTACCATGGGTATGACTGTCAAGACAACTATCCAGAGCGCCCCAAAGAGCACCCCTACCCAGAGCTATCCAAAGTCTTCATCGTCTGAGACGTTGCCTTTCAGCACACTGATGGGGTACATCATCGGAGGTCTGATGTGCTTGGTCTTGGTTGGAATTTGCTGCTTGGTCTTTCTCAAGGCGAAGAAACTCCTGCACGCCAAACGAGACCCCAAGAACAGCAGGGAGAATGAGACTGGAACCAAGGCTTCTTGCTACCACCTCAACGATGACCTCGTGGTGGACCTCAGGAGGCTTCCTGAACCTCTCCCCCGTCCTTTGGTGTCAACCAAGGTCTTGGATAAGGAGGAATCGCTCTACCAGGGTTTGGAAGACGTATCCCGACAAAGTCAGATCGACGGGTACCAACGTTTCATCAGCAACGACTGGGCTCTGACTGCCCCAGAATTGTCCCAAAAATAACCCGTGTGTATAATTAAGGGCCTAAATGGCGACCATTGCTCATTAGGAAAATTGGGTCGGGGAGAGAAAGGGGTGTTAAAAGTAGGATATACATGTATTGGTAATTTCTTGAATTACCGTGAATGGGTGGATTTGGGGGGGCTGTATTTTATAGTATTATCGTTTAACTGACCTGTTTGAAGTTTTACAATCATGAATGCCGAGGAAAGCAAGACAAACGGCGTTCCTTTTCAACCGGCGTCGGGCAGCGGTACTTATGTTGTTCTTGTTTTTCTCGCGATCGCCGTCTGGCGATCGTGAATTAAAAAAAATTATATAATTCAATTTTTCGGAACAATTATAGGATATCTACCGCAATCATTTTGCTGGACGCCAACAATCATTTTTAGTCAAAAAGGGACCTTGGGGTCATCTCTCCTCAGAAAGACAATGAACAATGTTATCAAATCATTGTACTTCGAGATGTGTGTGTTATTCTAGAGGAGACATTCGCAAAGAGTGCATTAAGCAGTTTGCGAATTTAAACCGAGGTGTTTACAAAGATATATATATAGGGTTTCTACTTTGGGCATAATATCCCGAGTATAATACTACTAATGTGCACTGCAGTGGATGCAGATAAACTAATCTGGATTGTATAAAGATTGTTTAAATAGCATGTACAAATTGCCTTGCTTTGAAGACTTTTGTCATTAAAACATGTACGATATACCGTTTATTGAATTGTCGTATGAGATCAACGCTTACATTAGTAATACATGTAGGACTTAATTCGACTGATTTGCTAAAATAGAAAACTATATACACATGTACTGAAGCACATTAGAACAGTTTACTTGTACACTGGTAAATCTGTTGATTAATAATTTCTTTTTGAACTTATATGTAACCCAGCACGAGTGAATGAGACACTTTGAGGCAAAAATAAAAATTGAGATTTTGATTTCATCATTTAAAGCTAAACAAGCTTTAAATGATGAAATCAAAATCTCAATTTTTATTTTTGCCTCAAAGTGTCTCATTTACTGGTGCTGGGTCATATATTTAAGTACAGTGAATTATTGTTTTTTTTTCAATTGAACTGATTTCTCTGTTATCCCAAGTTTACTGTAGTTTTTCCTCTCAATTGACACTGGAAATCTTAATAATTGAAGGACGTTTGAAGGGCATACTCCATCAAAACACGTCATTTAAATAAAGAATCGCAAAAAATTATTGAATTATTGTATAAACTATATTCCGACACATTGTATATATTTTTGTTAAGAGAAAGGATCTCTTGAAGTAAAGCGGCAATTTAAACGTTGTATACTGTTTAAGCAAAACGTTTTTTTAAATACTGTTAAAACATCTGTGCTTACTAGCAATTGTTAACTGTAATAATATTTAATTGATCAGAATTAATTAATCATTAATTAGTATATTAAATACTCGATGTTATCTGCGTTAAAATATACATACAACTCAATGTTTACTGCGATATGCTATTTTCTTGTATACAAATCGGTAACCAAAATTGCAATACTTAAGATATTGATAAATGTAAAATTGTAAAAAACAGATTTAATTTGATCTGTGACAAAAAAAACACTTTTTTTTCTAAATGTATTTGATTTAATGAAGTTCAAGATAAAGCTTTAACGTGACCAATAAAACCAGTAGTGAAAGATAATTAAATATATGATGCAAAGCAACTTAATCAAGTATTTCGATTTTCTTGTTGATTTTGTTTGTTGCAAACCGTCAACGAACTATTTCATGTAGAATTTTATGTTAGGTTCCCCTCTCCGTCGCTTTCATCATGACACAGGTTGAGTCGCCGCCCATTGATCCTTCTTATTAGTTTGAAAACAAAAACATGTTATTTGAATGCATTTTTCCTGAAAATTGTTAGTATTATTTTAGATATGCAACTTTTGTATGCAGGCCGATTACAAATTGGGCATTCTCCATTACCTTGCTGTTTACATTTCGTTAATTTAATTGTTTATTATTACAAGTGTGATGTTTGGAAATAAATCAAATATAATACAAATAAAGTTCATCATAATTATGGCGTCATGTAGACACCGCAAAGTGTTCACTTATAAACGTGGCTTTTGCAGTTTACCCTAATATTTATATCGAATATAATGTCTTTCCAACTATTATTTTAACTTATGTTACATCGTCTGTTACATTACATTTGTTGGCTTTTCATGGAATAACTTTGTTTACATCCACTGTCCTACATATGGTACTTATGTGGTATTTTTGTCATGACGGTACTTTAAAGATCAACGGGGTTATATTCCCTACTTTGTGTTCTGTTCCTGTCTTTAACGCGGCGGTTCACCGAGGTTTGGGGTGTATTTTATTAAATTAATCAGTTTGGTGTCTAAAAGTCTCGTGGACTGTAAAATGCAGCAAAGGCATTCTTGATTTGCAATCACACTGCAGTCAGTGATTGTGTTGTGGTTGATTGCATTCACTCCTTGCAACACGACACAGGAGGCGGCATCCAGACGTTACTGATGAGTCGCTGGTACTCATTGTGCTGCTGCCGTTGGCGAGACACGTCCTCCAAATCCTGATAGGGTGACTCTTGCTCCAGGGAGACCTGTTTGCTCACCGATAAAGGAGGTGAAGGTAAGGAGGTGTTTGCGATCGCTGGTGGAGCCACTCCGATGTCAACCATGAAATTGTTCTCATCCAGGCGAATGCAGGAGGCCTGGGTGAACGCACCACTCTTCCGAGAGCTCTTGGTGCCTCGCTTGTTACGCAGGAGTGACTTGGCTTTCAGAGCAGCCCAGCAGCAAATTACGATCAAGACCAAGACCATCAGGCTGCCGATGATGTATCCAAACTGCGATCTGATATCGAAATTCCACGGATGTGACGAATTGTCCAGTTTGGGTGTCAGCGGGGCCAATGGTGCGCTGCTAATTGGTATAATCATGGCCTCGGTGGTCAGTGGAAAACCTGCCTTAAGGATAACCCTAGCACTGGGCTGGTAACTGACAATGATGCGACAAGTGACCGGTGATCCTACATCCAGTGTCGAAACACCAGACAAGGACAAGACATGCTCTAAACGGTCCTCCACGAGAAATCTGTCAGTGGTGTTGGAAGGGTCGATGTAATTATCGTTGTAGTGCCAGACGCAAGGTGGTGGAGGGACGCGAGCGGGGGTCATAATGCATTTGAACTGGGCATGTTCGTCAACTGATGTTGGTATTTGGGTTTGTTCGAGCTGGACTGTTATAGGTTGCACTGTGGCTTCAAGAGGCCGTAAGGTTATCACTGTACTTGCCTGGTTGCTCCCAACTGCATTGTGTCCCTCGCAAGTTATACGAGTTCCATTGTCGCGGGAGCTGATGTTATTAATTGTCAGCACATGTCCTTCCTTTTTGATAGATAGGTGGAGATCAGGTCTAAAGTTCCAGTCAACGGTAGACACCGGAGGATTGCCAGAAGTAACGCAGACGACGACCAAATTTTGACCGATGCTCAGTCCACTCGTAGTAGTTGGAATTGTCACGTTTGGTCGGTCTAAGATGCAAGATCCAGCAAGCTCTCCCCTGAATGTCAAGGCGCACTCGAATCGTCCTCTGCTTGATTCGTCATCCGCCACCAACACGCGAGCCTGGACAAAATCCTCCAAGTCATCATCAGGCGTAGACTGTTCCAGAGGTTGTCCGTCTTTCCACCACTGAAGACTAACCAGTGGACTTCCCCTTTCCGAATCACAGATGAGTGCCCTGCCACTTCGGACCGGCCGGACTGAACATTCCGGATACTCGCTGGATGGTCGTTGTTCGATCGTCAGCTCTACCTGGTTGGACTGAAAGTGGACTGTCCCATCACTCTGGAGCCGGCATCTGTACAGACCGTTGTCCACACTACTCATGGACTTGATTCGCATGAAGGCAAAGAACCCATCTTCACCGAGCGCCCTGTGGGAGAGCTCGTACTTGGCCGGCGTCTGAAAATCAGGCGTCTCGGGCCACTGGGCCACTGGCTGTCCACCCTTTGTCCAAACAAGCCTCTGCTCGCTGAGATGACAGCGGCCGTTGCAAGCACAGGTCAGTTTAACACGGGAGTATCTCACCGGGAAGTCATCTGGAACGTCGAGCGACATTACCGCGGTTCCTGATGTTATTGTGGTGGATACAGCGATAACGAGAAGTTTCACAAGAATCTGGCTCCAAGCAACAAGCGCCATTTTGGCCCCTTCTGTCCAAACTCAAGAGTCGGTTTTACTTGATTAATGGTGCACGCAGGCCTTATTAATACCAACTACGCCGGAAATAAGAGAGAAATACAAACTGTTGACTTCCTCATAAGTGGTCCAAGAGATGCTATCTCTCTTAAATAAACGAAAGGCGTTCAGATGTGTTCTTTGAATGGCATATAGAACATATGCTTATCAATATTAATAGGGAATTGGACATTTTCTTTTCTACTGCGCACTGGTTGACTACATTTTAACAATTTGACTTTGAAAAAAAAGCTGCAATCAGAATCGATTTTGTTTTTATCCCATGGAGGAGAGAGTATGGCTGTTTTCAAGCCCCAGATTTGTTTTCATTTCGGCTTTAATTCATGCAGTTTGGAAATAGTGATGAACCGTTAGCCCATGGAGGGTTTGGAAAACGGCCTAGGTACTGCTCGACAACTTCGGGAACAAGAAAGGTCAATGATCATGTACAGTCAACAGAGGGCAGTATACAATATCCGCACATACACAGTCACAATTTTCAACATGGCGACGGGAGGGGCAGTGGCAGGCAGCGGCGAGAACAATCACGAAATGGAAACGGAGGGCCTACCTCGACTAAACGGCATCCAAGAAATGCCGAAAACCAACACGACAGATTCCAAGTGGGTTCGGTTGAACGTTGGGGGCACGTATTTCCTGTCAACAAGAACGACATTATGTCGAGATTCCAAGTCATTTCTATGCAGATTGTGCCAAGATGATCCCGATTTGAGTTCAGATACGGTGAGTGCGTTATACTACCTGAGAACGTAAAACTTAAGTTAGGCCATAATTTCTTTTAGGTTTTCATCACTCAAAAATAAAAACGCCAGGAGGGTGGGGAATATGTATTTTATATTTTATAAATTATACACCTGTGTACTATCTTTGGTGTAGACCATGGACTAGTCCGATGTTATGGGCCCTAGTTAACCCTAACTCCCTCACCATTGTTATTGAACAATACAATTCCTTCAAAATCCTCCAACTTCCTTTGTTGTGTAGGGAGTTAGGGTTAATATCGCTTTTTGTAAAAATAAATGGACATATCTGGCGATCGCCAGATCATGTCCAAATGTTAAAAAAGCGATAACTAGGGCCCAGTAACTTGGGACTAACCATAGACTTGTGTTATCGTAATCGTATAAATGCCTAGCGCTTTTAAGTTTTTGTCATAACTACCAAGACTCTTTTGAGTTTGATATGCAATGTACTTTGGAATAAACCTACTCTGATACATGTACATGTGTGTACAACAAAAAGTATGTATGCTTGCAGTAGATCTATAAAATGAATATTTAATATCTAAATATTTAATATTTAAATATTCATTATGACATTATTTAATATTTACATATTCATTAGGACCTCCCCTTTATTCAACAGGACATTTAAATATTTCAAAACAACCCCATCATGGGGCCCATGATTACAATCGCTCATGGTCGAGTGGGTGAGATTTAATTCCCTTCTCTCCAGGATTATCAAAGTTTGAGTCCCAGCAAGACACATCATTGTTTGTTAACCCTTGCTCTTGTTTACACTCCAAAGCACTTCAGCAGTGCCCCCCCCCCCCCCCCCCCAAAAAAAAAAGCCTTTTATTTGTGTACATGGTACTTTGAATTTCTCCAAGGTGAAACTGCGGGTCAAGTTGGTCATTATGGAGTCCACCATGTATACCACAAATCCTCCATAATTTTTTGGCAAAATGCAGGATTTGGCAGGATTGAGGGCAATTGGAAGTTGATGCATTGGAGGAATTTGCAGGATTAAGGGCGTTTGGGGTTTTGCCACTGAAGGATAATGCAGGATCCGGGTCTTAAGGCCTAAACTAATGCTGGATGATTTTGCAGGATTGAGGTTACTTGGCACTATGAGTTCTTGAATAATAGTATGCAGTTTCACCCTTAATCTTAACTACCTAGGGTGTGTGCAAATTCTTAATGAAATTGAAGGAACCAGGACTGTTGGAGTTAAATCACTGGGAAATCTTCGTAAAATCTCTGTGACATTATTTTAGGGTGAAACTGCATTTATATTGTTCAATAACTCATAGTGTGGGTTTTTATCCAAATGACAAATGACAAAGAAACTGTCGTTTGAGGATTATTTGTTCCTTTTGTTCTCTTTTATGTTCCGATCCTCGGTCGTTTTACTATGTTAGAGCACGAATGCAGCTGATGGATAATCCTTGCTACCTACGTGTACAATGTACATGTATGCATCTGACACTACCAGTATAATTCTCAAATCATTCATCCCTCAAAAACAAAACACACCCAAACGTACATGTGTAGACCTTGCACTTGGCAATAAAACTTGTTATTTTTTGCAGTTCGGTGTTGAAGGCAGAGAAGGTGCGGTCTTGTCAAGGTGTGAAATTCCATTACCATGGAGGTTGCATTGTCACTTCGTTGGTCTACCAATACAGCAACTAATTAAAGGGACAGATGATTCATTGTGCAAAATATCTTTGCAAATAGTACAACAGTGTACACTACAATGTGTACACAATGTACATGAACATACTGTATAATTGTACAATGATATACATTGTATGTCACATCAAGTCGTGTTACTTAATTTCGAGGAATCCCTTTTCTTGTTTCCTTTCTGCAGGACGAGACTGGTGCCTATTTGATCGACCGCGACCCGACCTACTTTGGGCCAGTTCTAAACTACCTGAGACATGGAAAATTGGTGTTAAATAAAGACCTGTCCGAAGAAGGTAAAAACACAATCCCCCTTTGGCCCAAGATGGAGTACCAGGGAATACATTGTTTTGTTGTTGAAGCAAAACTGTTAACCAGTTAGCGCCGGAATTATTGTAACATTCACCAAGCCGAGGCGCGGCTATTTTTAACGAAACTCGACCCGATGCGGGTTCAGGCTGATTGTACTGGGAGGCACACCCATGATATTCCGGCCTTGCTTGCTGCTGACAGACATTTCCGGTCTTGCTCGTTGCATGTTTATGCGTCATCCGTTTTAAATCTCGGAAAACTTTGCTTGTATATACGTTATACGTCCTCCAGCGCGAACTGGTTAATAAGTTGTTAATTATTTGTGAATGACATGATACAGCATCAAACTATGCAAATCTGTACAACACTACTCGGATTTTTCTAAATAAATTTGGACTAAGGGTCAGATTATTCAAAAATAATTTGAGATACCAACAAGTAGCTGGAGAAGTTTCACTCACACAGCAGCCTAATGGTCAACCTTTTACGTCATCTACATGTACCTGTATTTAAAAAAGTTATTCCTGCTTAATTGTGGTTTTCAATAATTTGTGAATTTGATACAAAATGTATCCACAACCATCTATAAGTGACCATGGTTAACAGGTTGAACAGAAATTGCAAACCCCCTCCCCCCTCCCCCCTCCCCCCTCCCCCCTCCCCCCTCCCCCCTCCCTCACCCTATGGTGAGAATTTTGGTTTTGTTACTGCAATAAATAGGTGATGAATAAACAATGAATGCTAATGATATTAATTCATTTTTAACAGGTGTGTTAGAAGAAGCAGAATTCTACAACATCACAGCGTTAATAAAGACAGTCAAGGAAAGAATAAGAGACAGAGATACACGCACAGCACAGGTACAGATCTATTATTTATCATCAAAAAAGTAATCTTTGTTGGTGGAATATATTACAAGTCTTAATTAAGCATCTTATCCCACCAATATGTTTGAGGTGTTCACTGTGGTAAATTTACTGTTTTGGTAGATTTCTTTTGCCTTTTTTGTCTAGTTTGTTAAAAAAGTCTAAACTGCATAAGAATGCGAAGTGAATATGAAGTCGCGAAACATTCGCTGCGAAATTTTCAGGAGTTGAAATGTGTCCAGCTTTTTAATTCACAGTACGAAAAACTTGTCCTTGTGTCACAAATTCTCGCGTGTGACTGGCCTTAAGTTTGTACTTTCCCCTGTTGATTCTGCTCCTTAATTTTTCTTGTTTTCCTTTTTTTCTTCCTTGTTTTTGCAGGGTTCATTAAAGCATGTGTATAGAGTATTACAATGCCAAGAAGAGGAAATCACTCAGATGGTATCCACACTGTCTGATGGCTGGAGGTTTGAGCAGGTAGGAATACAAGTGGCATCTCCAAATGCTTCCTTTATTTCCTTATTTATTTCTTCAATTATTCCTTGAAATATTCCTTGAAATCTGGTGAGATCCCTGTCTCCTAACGACCGGCAAAACATACTGTCTAAAACGTTGAGTTCCCTCTAGTTCTTGTCAGAACACACAACTCGCTAACACAAACAACTTATCTTATTGCCTTTTTATCATGCAAACCTTCAGATCTGAATTTTTTAATCAAGTGAACCAAAATTGCAAAAGCCACTTAAAAAAGGAAAGAAAGTTGTGCTGTTGGAATGTTTCAAAGTAACAGTAAAACGGAGTGCGAAGTCTTGACGAAGTCTTCAAGGCAGGGTCCGAAAGTTAGTGTCAGCCCATCTTTGCTTTTGTTAACAGTTCATTTGAATAGCTAGTGACTTGACTTGAGAATAACGGACTTTTGATGGATTTGCAAGGACTTGAATACAACTCTGTCATGTGATAACAAATGCAATATTGAAACACTCTAGATCTAGACCTCCTAAACCAACATGACCAATAATAATTGTACAAACACAGTTTGATTCATTTCACTTTCGCACGGTAAACATGTCTAACACTAACTCAAAGTCTAACACTAACACTCCACGTTTCCTTCCTGGTCCATTTTTCTCAAACAGGAAGCCTTTTCTTCTTAGAACAAATAGCATTTCGTGCAACATACTGTGCGATTGGGAATATTCTATTGGTTTGAAAATCAGGACCAAGTTATGAAACTTACTGTGTCCCGGGTCCCCATAATAATGCTCAACTCGCCGTGGCCGCCACAACTATGGAAACAATATCAGTACATCGTACATGTACGTGTGTACCGTTATAGGAATACTTCAGATACATTTTTCATAAAAACGTTTTGTTTTCTCCCTTTTTGAGTAGACACTTCTTGGGTTCTCAAAATTCCATCACTGTGCAAGAAAATAATGGCATCTAAGTGTACAGAAGATTTGGAGGGGCACCAAACCCAATGTCAAGGAATGCATACATGGCTAAACCCTACCTTCCTCAATTCAGCAGAAATCCTCTCGAGCCTCCGGGTAGAATTTGCACAATTGGGGGGGGGGGGGGGGGGGGGGGGTGGGTGGGTCCAGGTTTTGCTGTGTTTCTCGTTTCTGCGGATGCTGGTATCTGAAGTTTTTCTGAAAATCAAATATTAACAAAACTGATACATTTTCTCTTAAAAGCAGACATTCATGTTTTGTTGTTCATCAGTGAACTTAGGGAGGCACGTACCCCTGTACACCCCCCCCCCCCCCCCCCCCCCCAACAAAAAGAAGATAATAGTTCGTGCCCCTTGGTCCCCCCCCCCCCCCCCCCAATTGAAAATCTTGAATTGCATACAAACAATATAGCAGTTGCCTTCAGTGACGTTCCCCCCCCCCCCCCCTTGAAAATATTGGTGCACCCCTGGTGCCTCCCTACAAGTTCAACCATAGTTTTGATGCTGGTTTTTATACAAACTTTATACATTAATTTGTATTTTTATCCCCAATTGTTTTGGGATTTTGTCTTCAGTTGGTAAACATTGGCTCATCTTATAACTATGGCAACGAGGACCAGTGTGAGTTCCTATGTGTGGTATCCAAGGAACTAAACAACACCGACGCAGTCAATATGGCTGAACCTACAGACAAAGCAAAGGTTGGCAGATTGCATTTTTACAAAAGAAAATTCATTTCAGGAAACGAAAACTACGTCCCCTGTTCTAGTTTCACCTTTAACCAGTTGGCGCCAGTTTGAATGACATTCAAAACTTTCGCTTTCATCGTCAAAAGTTACTGTGTAATTTTGTTATATTTTTTTTTTTAAATTAAATTATAGGCACAAAAGAAAGAGAGGAGATACAAAGTCACGTTAATCATGTTCATGTAGTAATTTATTTTATTAACTTAGCTAGACTTTCACAGAAACATGCAAAAATGAACTGGACCCCTGGCCGTGAGGCGCGAGAGCTCGCAACACTTCGCAATCTGATAATTTACCCGGCACTAAAAAAGTCCTAGCTAGAACCCTGCCTCCTACTGTGATCAACTTGCTTACATTGTACATTTAAGCCAAGATATTCAAAATGTTGTTAATCACAGTTCTCCCAGAACCATGCTTTAATTTTAATTTTTAGTTGAACAAATATTTTTCTCTTTCATTTGTTTTAGATACTTCAAGATCGGGCATTCCGGTTGCGAGACCACAGGTCATAGGACAAGGGTTAGGGGACAAGAGGTCATCTCTTTAATCAAGTTTCAAATTTAGTTTAGCTCTGTAGTTTTTTGGTCTCTAACCTAACACAGTTTGCCTTGGGTATTTTATTTTCTGTTGGGTGGGAGGTAACTTTTACTTTGCATTTCTCTCTTCTTAAAAAAAAAATATATAAAGCATTATGTGATACATTGTATGTTTGTTAAATGCTTTTGAGTAATCCTCAACTTTTAGTTTAGTTTGGTGCGAGTTTGTGATTGTTTTTGACTGGTTGTGACAATTTGTCACGGGTTGTGGCAGTTTGTCACGGGTTGTGACTGCTTGTCACAGGTTGTGGCTGCTTGTCACAGGTTGTGACTGCTTGTCACGGGTTGTGGCAGTGGCAGTTGGTCACGGGTTGTGACTGCTTGTCACGGGTTGTGACTCCTTGTCACAGGTTGTGACTGCTTGTCACGGGTTGTGGCAATTTGTCACGGGTTGTGGCAGTGGCAGTTGGTCACGGGTTGTGACTGTTTGTCACAGGTTGTGACTGCTTGTCACAGGTTGTGACTGCTTGTCACGGGTTGTGGCAATTTGTCACGGGTTGTGGCAGTGGCAGTTGGTCACGAGTTGTGACTGCTTGTCATGGGTTGGACTGCTTGTCACGGGTTGTGACTGCTTGTCACGGGTTGTGACTGCTTGTCACGGGTTGTGGCAATTTGTCACGGGTTGTGATTGTTTGTCACACCATGCTGATGCTGATTGATTCGTGAACACAACTGTCTAGCATCCGAGAACAAAGAAGTGGACTAATTTTGAAATAAAGCCAAATACGGCTTTATCTGTTATGGAATTCCAGAGCTATGGCTGTGTCAACTGCCAAATGTTCTCATAATGGTTGAAGACCTAGACAATAGCCTTAGCCAGGATATTGGGACACAACTGTTTTCTGTTGGCAGAGGACCACTACAGTAAATCAGGAAGTCCTGGGTTCGAATCCAGCCTTAGCTAGATTTTCTTTGCTCAACTGTGGAAGTATTATTTTTTTTAAATCATCTTCTATTGTACATTTATAAATAGGGATACTGCCTTACACACCAGAAATGTTTTTTTTTGTTTTTTTGTTGTTTTGTTGAAAGAATTTAAAGATAGTAAATTGCAAACCGACTATTTTTGGTTAGGAGTCTTGTGATAAACAATTAATTTGTTTGGCTGTTGCACCATCGCACATGAGAAATTCATGCATTTGTATTATTCTGGTGTTTTTCCACAGCGAAATCATTAGAAACTTTCTAAATCCAAATATACGTGTATCACGCCGTATACATACTTTTTGTATACATGTACATTGTGTACAATATGCACAACTTATTGTAGGACCCACTTTAAAGTCCGGTAATTTTAGGGGCATTATTTTTTGTTTAGGATAGGGGGGGGGGGGGGGGGGGGGGGGTGTTACGTGTATTTCGAAAGACCTTGTGCATCCAACAGTACACACACATCTTCTTTTAGTGTATATTTTTACCTATCTACTAAACACGATTATCAATACTGGAAACTGCGTTGTAATTTTACATATTCGGTATGTACATTATGTTTGTAATAATTTTTTGGGGTAAATTCTGACCTGTGTATGGTATAGAGGGGGAATGCATTTAGTCATTAGAACTTATAGAGGCTTCGATACAGTATGATGTGGTTTTAATTACTATGCAGAAAAAACATTTTGTGCCATACATTGTAGCATCAACTTTTTGGGTGAGGCAGTGTGTTTTGTGTGTATGGTTAACCAGTCCACTATTAAGGCAGTGTCACTCACGGGCAATTTGAGGCGACCAAATGCATTGCAAACAGCGGGAACCCCGGGGAAAAATGAAGCACTTTTCACCAACAGTCTAACCCTACCCCCCCCCCCTTCCCCCCCCTAAGCTCTCGCACTAGAAAGCATACCAAACCTAACAAACTTCAACAGCTCGCACACATTTTTACAAGTCTCATGCCTTTCTGCCCTGAACCTCACAGAGTTCAACAGGGTCTCCCTGGGACTTTGGTACTGAGTCAAACAAAGTCCAACAACAAGTTGCTATGGTTTGGTACCAAACCTGCCAAAACCTGCAGTTGGAGTTTGATAGGTTTGGGGGTAGTTAGGGTTAAGAAGTTCCACAGAACACTGTCAGGCTTTCAAGGAGACCCAGACGAGAACGTTTTTTTTTTTTAAAGTAGGGCAAAAGTACAAGTAGGACTTTGGAGAACATCAGAATAAACGTTTTATGCAGGCTTCCTTAAGTAGTTTCCGTAGAAACTCGCCCATGTCGCCCTTTGGCATGTTTTGTACCCACTTGTGCTCCGTCTGCATCCATAATTTCTTAGAAGTACAGTTGCAGTACTCCTGCACCTACACACAAAGCCCTTCATTGTGTAATTCACATATATATGACAGTGTGTAACACTTATGCAAAATATTCAATGAGATTTCAATTTTGTTGAGTTCATGTAGAACAAAAATGTAGAAAAGTAGGAGCAATGTGAAAAAAACTAGGAAAATGTAGAAATATTTTGAAAGCCTACATTGTTGGAACTTGTATTTTTCTCTTTATCTTCACCTTGGAAATTATCTGTAAAGCAAGTTGCCTTTCAAATTTCCCGGTCTGGCATCGGCCTAGCAATTTCTTTGTGGGTGTGCAAATCATGTTGTTTAAATTTCATTTTATCAATTGATCAGTAAGTGTATTTGAACGGTTATCATGCACTTGCTCATCGCAGTGAGATTATTTATTGGTGCAATTTCGTTTGTTTGTTTGCCTTGTTCATTTTTCATGCCCTGTGATAGTATTAAAAGTGTGAGTGTGGGAGAAATGTATACATGTTTTTGTACATAAATGAGAAATTAATTGAAAAACCTAAATTAATCTTTGGAATTTCTGTTAAAAAGGATAAATCTTTAACATTTTGCTGTTACTGCCTCGGTCTTGTATCTAGACTCGACGACCCTATATTTCTCATTAGTACTTGTACAGTTGTGACTAACGGTAGCCGTTGTGCTGACCACTCAAAAAATGTGTGACCCGTGACCTTTTTTGGGTCATATTCGCTTCAATAGCCTAAGACAGACTAATGACATCATGCTTTGTTTACATGTGCAATTTCCTATAAGCGAGTCTGTCCTTACTTCGTCTGGTGTCCCGACTTTGCTCCTATAGGAAAGCGCATATGTTTGTAAACAAAGCCATGATGTCATTACGTTTCAGGTCTATTTTTGAGGGATACTTACGGTACTCGTATAATCATAACTGTAGGGTACTTAGACACGTAGCTTGGACAAAATAGTAAGGATATCAGTTACATGTAGTAACCTGTGAATTTAATACTTTCGGCAGTTGTATCATACATGTACATGTAGTAGTGCAGTATTAGGATACTGAGTTAGTAACTTTATTTGAGAAAAAGAAAATTAAGAATTTGTTTTCTTCTATGGTTTCTTGTGCATTCTCTATCAGGTGATTAAAATTGAGCTAGAACTTTTTTGAAATAAAGATTTAGATAATAACTGTTTCTTTTTTTTGCTTACTGTCTGTTTTAGATGTATATATTTGTTGGGTGTTATAGGTGGATCTGTGTTATCACTCAATCGGACAGAAATGCACTTGGGCATTCGGTCTGAAATCTCTGACTTTATTTCTTTTTTACAAAACACTTCTCCACGGTCGACCGACGGCGCAGATCCATGGGAAGTAAAGTTGTAGATTTCCTACCGGAGTGGGGAAGTGCAGATCCACCTATCACGCCCCACACATCTACTTTTTATGAGCAAACTTTAAAACCCTAAGATGACTGTTGAGTAGACAATTACTTGAACCTACCATTTTGTTAATGAGCACGGTAGGGGTCAGTCCATATACTTTTTTTGTTACATCATTACATGGGCTGCCATAGCAATACAATTTTCTGGCAATTTCAGTGCAAATTTTTAGCAGTTAAATGAAATGTCCAAGATTTATTGACAGTGAGATTCTAAGTGTCCATTTTTGTTGGTGTATGTGATGCTATTGTTCATGGTCTGTTGCTGAAACGGGTTCATTTCACCACCAATTTAATAATAACTGTACTTGAAGCACAGATGTGGTAAAGATTATCTGTGTCCCTTTTTTTCCCTGAATTTTGTATTCAAAACTTGATGTGCCTATTTGAAGGACAGTCGTGAAGATTCTTTGTGATAGACCGACAGATAGAGGACATTTTGGTTTTATATCTGCAGTGCTTGAAGTGTTTCTTACTTTTTATAACACTTTAACTACCACTCGAATTCACCGGGGAAAGTTGAGTACACGAGTCATTTTAAAAGATTTTGACCTCTGTTTATTTTTGACTTTCTGGAGTGCAGAATGAAACGGAAACAAAAATAGTTGTATCTGTTTAATTTTTCAAAAACACTCATGCAACTTTTCCGCAAGGCTAAACAAAATAAATGGTGTGTTCACATTAACGGCTTAAAAACAATTCAGGTAGGTAGGGAAATAAAAAAATAATTGTCTGTTTATTCTTTTATTTCAGTTGAGTTTTGAATGTGGAAAATAATTATGTTCATGGGGAATTTAAAAAAATAGTGTTCGTGTACAATTATCAACTAGCAAAACAACAAGTTTGAAGTCGACAATTTGGCTGCCAGAAATCCAGGTTGGTTGGGTTACCGTAAACACCATTTGTTTGATTTGGCATAAGTTATAATGTATCGTTTAGACAACAAAAATGTACATAAAGGTAATTAGAGGGGATTTTTTTAGTTTAATGGTGTACCGTGTAAATGTAGTGGGTGTTTTGTTTATTATTCCTTTCCCTGTCACTCTCTACACATCTTGTGGACCTAGCGCAGTTAAACATGCTGGACTGTTGGGGTTTTGTTGGCTAGCAGAGCCGGGTCTTGGAGCCAGACTAGTCTGCACCCACAACTGCTGTTTTTTAATTGACCAACTCGCTATGAGAAGAGTTTGTCATGCATATTAACTTTTTTTCCAAGCATGTTAGAAAGTATGCGCTATGGTACATATTGTATAGTGTACATTTATTTCTCTCTCTACATGTAGTTGTACAGTTCAGATTTTTAAAAATAAATTGGAGGGGGGGGGGGGTTATTGTCCTAAAGAATATATAACAAATGCACAAAGGCCAGTTAACATTTTAATTCAACAATGGTTATGTTGATTATGTTTTATCCTGAATTTGGGGATGCCCACTCGATTTGAAGTACAATACACTAATCTGCAGCTTTCTTTTTTGAAAATTCAATTTATTTCATGTTTATTGTGAATGTGAAATTTTAATGTTAGCAAGTATCTGTTGGGGAAGGGAGAAGTGGTGTTTTTTTCAGATATAAAAGAAGAGAAGCAGCGGGGGAATTGGTAAAAACAAGTGGAACAAATTGTAACCTAGAGAAAAACCAAGAGCTTATTCCTTGCAATATTATGTTATCCAACTATACTAAATCTAGCTAACTTTTGTACATTTCTCTGGAATATTTGTGCCACCTTGTAAAAACTCTAATGGGTTTAAGTTAATAAAATTTGATTTTATTTTAATTTAATGTCTTTATTTTGTAATGCAGATTCATGTGCCACTTCATTATTTTATACCAATTATGTAAATCTGCATTAGAACTTGAACTTTGATATGAACAAAAACCTGAAGTAATATATTAAAATATCAAATGGTTTCAAAAATATTTTGCAGGCTGGGGTATATCTTGCGTTTGCAAGTTTTTTCTGATTGTTATATTTTTGTTATAATTTCATATTTAGTTATAATTTCTTATCCCTCTTTGAAAGTAGATTACACCATTTGCAAACATCAAAAAACAACTGAATTATTATGAAACTAGGCGGTCACCCGGGGTTTGTCGGTTCTCGGGTTTGTAGCTACTTCCCTGGATGGATGGGGATTGTGGATACATGTTGACCGAGTTTAAGCACGATCCGACCAACTTCAAAAAGGTGACCCCTAGATGACCTTTGACCTCGTACGCTCTAGCGAATGCAAACTGGTTCTTGCGGGGACCGAGCCGGACCCACCCACCGAGTTTGAACGCCGCACGACCCCGGGAAGGGGACGAAAAAGCGCGCACAGATTCAAAAAGGTGACCCCTAGATGACCTTTGACCTCGTACGCTCTAGCGAATGCAAACTGGTTCTTGCGGGGACCGAGCCGGACCCACCCACCGAGTTTGAACGCCGCACGACCCCGGGAAGGGGACGAAAAAGCGCGCACAGACTTCAAAAAGGTGACCCCTAGATGACCTTTGACCTCGTACGCTCTAGCGAATGCAAACTGGTTCTTGCGGGGACCGAGCCGGACCCACCCACCGAGTTTGAACGCCGCACGACCCCGGGAAGGGGACGAAAAAGCGCGCACAGACTTCAAAAAGGTGACCCCTAGATGACCTTTGACCTCGTACGCTCTAGCGAATGCAAACTGGTTCTTGCGGGGACCGAGCCGGACCCACCCACCCACCGAGTTTGAACGCCGCACGACCCCGGGAAGGGGACGAAAAAGCGCGCACAGACTTCAAAAAGGTGACCCCTAGATGACCTTTGACCTCGCACGCTCTAGCGAATGCAAACTGGTTCTTGCGGGGACCGAGCCGGACCCACCCACCGAGTTTGAACGCCGCACGACCCCGGGAAGGGGACGAAAAAGCGCGCACAGACACACAGACAGACAGACAGAGAGTAGCGTATTATTATATAGGAGGATACCTTACTTTACTGTAAGTGAATAACAGTCTCAAGCATCTTGTGAAATCACAAAAAGTGGAATTTTGTAACAATTTTGTAAAAACCAGACTATTTTCAAATAATTCTCTAAATTTGTTGAATTTGTCTGAAGGAAATCAAGGAACCAGACTGCAAGAACAGCACTTTTTTTCTTGGTTTTTCCACTTATATGAACACAAAACTTTTATTAATGGTGTATCCTACCTTTAAATCCACCCATTCCTGATAATTCAAGCAATTACCAATAGTTCTAACTTTAAAATCACTCATTCCTGATAATTCAAGCAATTGGTGTAGGCCCTATCCTAATTTACATCCACCCATTCCTGATACTTTAAGCAGTTACGGTGTATCCTACATTTAAATCCACCCATTCCTGATCATTCAAGCAATTACCAATATCCTACCTTTAAATTCAGCCATTCCTGATCATGATTCAAGCAATTACCAATGGTGTATCCTACCTTTACATCCACCCATTCATGATCATTCAAGCAATTTACCAATGTTGTATCCTACCTTTAAATTCACCCATTCATCATTCAAGCAATTTACCAATGTTGTATCCTACCTTTTAATCCACCCATTCCTGATAATTCAAGCAATTAATGCGCCTTTCAAATGCTACTCCCCTGACTGTACCACCAATGGGGTGTTAACTTAACAGCCACTTTTGAAAATTTAAAGTAATAATCTCCGACATGATGTTCAACTAAAACATATTTACTTGGACAACATTTTGGCGCACTGCTAAACTAGGCCTATAGACCCAATAATTGGGGCGTTTTCACTCCTTTTTTTAAATTTTGGATTTTGTCTGTCGTTCTAACTACGACAGACAAAATCCAAAATTTAAAAAAAGGAGTGAAAACGTCCCAATGATTGGGTCTAAACTAGGCCCTACACTAGTACATGTACTGCTTTTTTTGTTTTTACTAAAAACCCACCACCCATATGGGCAGCGTACGTAGCAGTAGGGTGGATATTAAACAATTGATATGTGATATATTCTTAATGGATATTTTCTTACCGGATAATTCCCCAAAACTTGTCTTCGTGCGTAGCTTATTATTTAGTCGAATTTTTGCATAATTTTTTATACCATAGTCTCATGGAGGATTTTTTCCCTCAATGTCTATGGTTATACGACTGCGGCTACGGCTCTGCACGTCAGCTCCATGGCCATGGCGGCCCTCGAGCCATAGCCTCCACCAAAGTTCCGCAGACGAAAGCCCGTATTGGCGGGAGATTTCGTCTGGGCACAACTTAGTTAATTTGTCATCTTTTTTAAAGATTTGCTTTTCGTATATTTGTCCTTCAAATTTAGGTATTTTTTCCATAAACTTCAATTTCCTTACACATTTCCGTTGAAATGTAAACATTTCCTTTATTAGAAAATAATAAATTTTCCTTGAAAAGCTCAATACACCTGTCACAAAATTAACATGTGTTGTGTAATGAAGACTGCCCTCTATAGTCATATTACGTCCATGCAGAAATCCACCCAATGAGCGCCTAAGCCGAGTACGGAGTGCCAAGAGTTCAGTAGTATGGTGGCTTTAAAGCGACATCGTAAATTGCGATTATTGACAATACCAACAATTTCACCTTATGGTCGCAAACAATGTAGTCTTGTTCCAAGACCGTTTTGGGAATTTGTTTTTTGGTGGAAATACAGTCGGTCCCTACAGCGCGCAATAAATAGCAATTTTTGTTATGGAAACTTTTGATATTTAAATGCTGTAACACTGAGATATCGGCTTACACGCCCGCTTACACATGAATATGGAAATGTTCATTTGCATAACAAAACCCAAAAGGTACTAAAATATTCTTTAAAAAAAATGCAAAACTTAAATTAAAAATAAGGTTAAATGGGACACATAGCATGGACCCCTTTAAGTTTTTGTACGAAACGGAATTTTCCCAAAACAACACATTTATTTAGGATCCACAGATTTTTGTGGTCACTCACTTGTAAAAAGTTTTATTGGTTCTATTTCACCGAGTTTCACCACAAAGGAAGACTACCCTATACATAGACAATAAGACGGTACCTTTCCAAGATTCTTCATAAACATACCCTACGCACATTCCAATAACAATTATATATTTATAATATTTATAGATAATCATATAAATCACATGAAAACAATAAGTCATATAATCCTTTGTACAACTTACTCGAATGCCTAATATTCTGTCCAGGTACCAGTATAATTCCATATTTACAGAACTGGAACAAAAAACCAAACTGACGATAGGAAAAGAAAAACAAATCAGGATTTTATGCTAATACGAGTTGAAATTGTGCCCTTCCAGAATTTAATATGTAGAATGTGTGTGAATATTTAATGACATGTAAATTAGCTGACATACAAGTACTGCCACTGGATTTATGTACACGATGACTCATGGTAAACAATGCTAATATTTATAAATCTTTCTTTTCGCTAAACAAAGGTTTGTCTTTTTTTGTAACGTCGATGCATATTTATTACTCAATGTAATTCAATCTGAAAGCTAATGATTACACTACGACATAAGATCCTCGACAACAATTCTGGGTATGATTTTAATGGAGTTCTATCTGCAAAACAGTCAGTGCATAAGTATTTATATTACGACACCTCAAAATTCTACTTAAATACAACGATGCAAGTCTGTTTATTTTTATTTTCTAGAACACACAGATGAAGTTTTAACATTTGAAACTTGCCAACATGATTCTTTCTGTTGCTTCAATTATTGTGAAAGTTTTCCCCGAGCAACAGTTTAAAACCATACCTCCTCGGACCTATCTCCCCCTCTCCCTTTTCCCCTATAATTCCTCTTAACTAAAATATAATGTATACCGCAACTTCAGGATTCAATCTAGTCCAAAACTTAAGTTTCAAAACTTGAAAACATGGTATACAAGAGAATAGACTAAACAACCAGTCCAACCACGCCTTTAGTATTGCATCAGTCAACCGTGTCACAAGAAACATCTGGTGCCAGTCTCTATTTCTACACAACTCTCCATAGTCTGCAACCAGACTACTGATGAAGTCAGTCTTTTCAATGGTTGAATTTATACCAGTCTAGTAATAGGCTTCAAACTGAACATGCAAAATTCTGAAGTAAACTTCCTTATTTAAAAATTTAATTCATACTCAAAATTGGGTTGGTGAAATACTTGGGGAACTTTTCTTTGTCTCGTGAAACTTTTGGAGAATATTGTCTGTTAAAAGAGTGAGTCAAGTTGGCATGAATTTGTTATTGAAAGTTTTGGGTTTTTTTTGTACCGCCCCAAACTGTCTGTTGGTCCATGCCCAAGCTGCCCAAACACTTCAGTAAATAAATACAATGTGATACAATGTAGTTACAGGTACAGAAGGGTTAATGCTGCTATACACAAACTGTGAAGATTAACATAAACATATGGAATACTAAAAATCAGTTGCAATAGTTGTTATTTCACTTATACCCACCGCCCTAGGGTGCTTGGAATGGCTAATCATTTCTTCAACATGAATAACGATTATTTAAATGCCATTTTGGATTGAATCCACATTAAATAACAATTTTGCCTCTGACAATTTTGCTAAGAAAAAAATATCAGCCCCTCTTAATGAATTTAAATAAATGTATTTATATATTTCAGGGCATTCTAGTCAGAAAGCAGTTACAGTAGTTTTATTAACCAGTTCACGGCGGGATTATTTTGACATTGACAAGATCTAGGCCGAGATTGTTTTTCACAAACCACGATCCGAGACGGGTTTAGGCCGGCATCTGTGGGTAGCACACCCTGATATTTCTTGGCCTCGCTCACTGCGAGCCAGTCGCTGACAGATATTGCCGGCTTTGCTCATGACGTGTTTATTCGTCATCCGTTTTGACACAAACTGGTTAATCCTTTTCATCATATTCATGGAAAAAATTGTTTGAACAATAACACGAGCTAATACTTTCGTGCGCACATGTTTCGTGCGCACATGATTTGTGCACACTTGATTTGTGCGCACTGAATGTACATCTAAGGTAGCAAGCTCCCCCATACTGCTTTGCACGTCTGTGCTTCCTTCACAACATTTCGGTAATCAGATTAGCCATTGCCAATGGCCTCTTTGAGCGTGGGTACAAGTGAACATTTTTACACCCCAGTTTCAATACCATTATTCAACCTTGAGCCTAAATGGGTTAGGAAAAGCCTGATATTAAAAACAGCATGCAGACATTTGCATAATTTATCTCTGTTTTAATTACAAATTGTTTACAATCATTCTTTTCTAGTGGCGTGCAGTATCATTTCCAGTTGATGAATTTCAGACTAGTTTCTTCTGCAAGCTATCCACAGTGGTATCCGTTTAATTTAATTGTTGTCCGTTGCCAACTTGCATATTCTATTACATACACACATCCAATGACAACTCTTTTTAATATTTTATTTATTTAAATATGTACAAATACAGAATAACTTGAGTTTCACTCTCAGATGTTATGATGTGACTGTTTGGTTTTGGGCTTTTTAGGGTTACGATTTTCCATCTAATTTAGATACTGCATTTTGTAACAACACGCTACGCATTCGGTAAGGAATGACGATATACCAAAACTAACAATAGACAGTGATTGCTACAATAAATAGATTATGTAATGCAGAAGTCCAACTTTTTGTGAAGACTTATTAATCACGATTTTGCGAGCTAACATCTGATTTTCTACGCTTTCCCAAGCATTCAATATCCAAATCAAGTTAAAGTTAGGGTGTCATGCTTTTTAAATATTTTAGAATTTTGAAGGAGTACAATGTACTCTAATAAATTTATTTGCTTGTTTGCAGTGACAAGCCTTTCTACAGTTCTGTTTCTTACAGTTTCTTACAGTTTTGCTCAAATTGCGCGCTGCAGTTCAGAAAGTTTCGAGCGAAAGGTCAAATATTCATACATGCTAATGTACGATGTGCGATGTCTCATTCGAAAGCTCGTAACAAATAAAATGCTATGAAATATCAATTCAATCTAATAATCTTTTTTTTCAGGGTGCAACAACCTAAAAGCATGGACACAAACTTTAAATACTTCAGACATTGACCTTGTAGGATTTTATGTTCATTTTGCAGAATATAGCCTTTTTGAGTACAAGTCTTTAAATTCTCAGCTTAAATAATAAAAAGAGAAAAAATCCAAAAATGTTGAGGCCCTGAATGGATAATTAGGTATTTGCAATGCTCCTTTTTTGAATAAGAGTTTTATAATGTTTGCATCAAATCCTCAGAATTTTGGCATGGAGCACTTTGTGCACAACATAAATAATTAATACTTTAATGCTGATGCCTTGTACGTGAAGTATTATTCTTGGTTTTGTTTAGCCTTGAGTAGTCTGGCTGCGGCCTCCCAGTTCAGTTCTTGTTCTCATTCTGGTACGTGTGCCTGTACACCTCTTCGATTGCCCGGCACCATTCTAGCGCATGGCCCTCCGGATCTATCAGGTAGTATAACCTGTTTGGCTGTTAGGTTAAAACAAAATATCTGGTTGTTTTAAAACTGACTTTGAGATCCGTGTCTCCAATTGCGTGTCTCAAGACATTGGAATATTAAGTCGATCGATCGAGACTGGGGTCTACCTTCCTCATCCTACAACATATTCTATAAGTCTGGTAGATTTGGGAGGATCTTGGATTTCCAGAGGCATTACCATCTATTCTAACCACCTCAAGAACAAAATCCAACTGCATGTTTTGAGGGAATCTGTTGATAGGTTCTGCACTAGTAAAATGATTATGCTTTACATGGGGTCAGCATACCACAGTTTTGGATTTTGCAAGAGTGAGGAAAGTTCCTAGTCAATCAATCCAGGGTTTAGGGTTAATCTGAGAAATATCCAGCCAGTGTGGTTTCCCCTGCAAGTATGACTGCCGGTTGATAATTTGTCTAACTTTGAGAATGTGGCAACTTAACCCTTGAGCTTAGGGTCTGGGACAATGCTCGATGGAGTTTTTGCAACAGCAAAAATCTGAAGCTAGCACCATGTGCTCGACTTTAAAGCCGTGTTCCCATTGGATTTTTGTTTGTTAAAGTACTGCAAATTTTCTGTAGAATGACACAATTAAATCTAATGGGAATGCGAGGTAGACTAACATCCCGGTCAACTTACTGCGATGTTGATGTAAAACTACCAGGCCGAAAGTGGTCGCAGAAAGTTTCCACTAATCAGCCACTGAAAGTTATCAGCGCCAGCAATGTGTGACATTCTGCCAGCTAGGCCAATAAACTTACCGTCGCGGTGAAACAAAGTCCAAGTGGGAACGAACAGTAGAATTACGTAAAGGCATGTCGCAGTAAGTTACCGCTAGGCCACGGAAGACTAAATGCATATACATGTCATCTTGACAGTGTCTACTACTTACTGTATGCACGAAATATGTCTTGAAATTCTTGACCTCAACGCGGAGATGATGCGACCTGTAAATACAAATATTTTCTTTAATGGAACTTATCAGAAACACCAAGATATAAACTAAATCCCACTACTCGCGCTGCAACCGAAGTGCTTAGGTACGTAATCGTGGCCTGTCAACAAATACAGAAGTGCAACAGTGGTACAGAACCTTGACTGAGTTCCTGAAGGCACACTGATACTCTGGTGCTCAGATTTAGGCCGGGTCCCAATCTCTTGTCTATGGCTAATGTTTAAATTTGTTGTCCATTACAACTACACATGTTGATAATAGACGTAGCCGTAGCTCTGGGAGCCCGTTTCCGACAACGAAGTAGTGTAGCAATGTTACTGGGCAATTATACAGAGAAGATTATTAATGTGTTATTTTGGCTTCTTAAAAGCTCTCATTTCTTTGACTTACCATGGTATTTCTTTGACTTACCATGGTATTTCTCCCTTAAGAACCATATTCTCCGGATCCACGTAGTACAAATGAGGTCCTTCTGTCAGTAAAAACTGCCTTCTTCGGGCAAACAGACCCTGCCAAAACCAAAATAAATCAAATAAGTTAAGAGGGCCTAATATTTCGATCTTAACAAGATCTTCTTCAGAGAATAAATGGCTGTGTACAAGAAACAAACATATAAACGGTCAATGAGAATTCAAAGACAGCATAGCAATAAGAGTTGAAAGACTGCAAAAAAAGTAAGACACCCTGGTAGGACACCCTATTTCCGGCCTCGCTCGCTGTGAGCCGGTCGCTGACAGATATTTCTGGCTTTGTTGTGGCGTGTTTATCCATCATCCATTTTGAATTCCGGAAAAAAGAGTAGACTGCGCTCAAACTCCAACTCACCCTCCTCTTGTCGATGGACGCCATCTTCAAGATCAAGTTTCCCTCCACGAACCGGTGCCATTTGCACTCCCTCTTCTGTTTCTCAAGCAGTGTGGCCTTCTCCTCTCTAGTGTACGGAAGGATATACTTGGGCTTGTACTGCTTAGGGTCCTTTTGCCTGTTGTTTTCCTCGTTGGTCTTGATCTGCCCGAGAAACTCGCTCAGCGGCGACATGTCAAACTCGTCAATCTGAAACCAAATTTGAGAAGCAAAATCTCAGTTGCGTTTTTAGTACATGACCTTTTCTAAGGACCTTGCTCTTTGCGATAGGCACCAGTGGAGAATGTAGGGAAAGTGGTTTGTGGGCTGCGAAAACGTAAAAATGGGCTGATTTCACAAAAAAACAAAGATCAATCGAGGAAGACTAACTCATCCAAACTTGCAATGGATCAATTGTAAGTTAGGATGAGGTACTCTTCCTAAAATTGATATTAGTATTTGTGAAATTAGCCCCATATCTCTTCACAGTACGAATAGGATTGGGATGGGTAACTAGTCCACTACAAGACATTAATCGTGTTATAGCCCGGGCTGGATTCGAACCCACAACCTGCAGAATTACCCGCAGACCACAAATTCAATGTTCCAGACCACAGCACCTTTTACTGATACTTACATAGAAGTCGCTGTGTATTTCCTCGCCGTCGACCACCATGCAGGGTTTGAGGGTGGGCGGAGTCTCGTCAGGTAGGTTTTCCCAGTTGACTCCCTCAAAGAACGGATGAGCTTTGATTTCAGCGAAGCCTCCACAATCCTCACAGCCTATTCTTTTTATCGGGTCTAAAACCTGGAAAGTAACGAAAATGGCAAAATGTTTTTTCGTGCCTACATGTACTTTATGTGGTGGGACCGTTGACTGGCAAGACTTAAACGATGTATTAGAAGTGTTCTGAGAAGCTTATAAATTGTTGAAAAGCCTCACAATCAATACATATGAATCGCATGCAAGTTAAACAATTGTTATTCTGCAAACAAAATGATCAGCGACAACTCCAAAATGGAGCGAGTTGCAGGTACATTTATTTGATGGCAGGGTTGTATTTTAGTCCCTCCAAGTCCAGTCACAAGTCCTGTCACAAGGTCAGTCGCAAATAACTGGTTGATTAATGACAAACGAACGCTTTTGTAACAGTTCACTTAAACTTGAAGGACATGTGATGGATTTTCAGGGACTCAGATACAACACTGTCGAGTTGCTTATATGTGACCCAGCACGAGTAAATGAGACACTTTGCGGCAAAAATGAAAATTGAGATTTTGATTTCATCATTTAAAGCTAAACAAGCTTTAAAGGATGAAATCAAAATCTCAATTTTTATTTTTGCCACAAAGTGTCTCATTTACTTGTGCTGGGTCACATATGATCCCTATTTTTGTTAAAGGTTTTTGTTTCACATCTTGTTGACTCACCAATAGTCTTGAGACGAGATCCTTCGCTTTCTCAGGGAAACCTTCTGGGAAATCATATTCTAGCTTGATAATCTTCTGGAATATCATGTATTCATTGCTAAAATAAACAAGAAAATTTCAAAGTGAACAAAGAAATTGGCAAGGCAGGAAAGAGAGAAAGATTTCCGAACTTTTTTTGAAAATTTTGACATTTAGATATTTTGGCTGGATTCTGTTTTTCAAATCCGTGTACAATTTGAGAGGTTTGTCTGATAAGACTCGATGTTAAAATGTCGAGTGTGAATGTTAATTCTAACTTCCTACATACATTTTATTCAGTAGAGAACCACGTCCATTAAAATCCATGACTCGCTATGCTTCACATAATGCGTCACAACCAAATCCGTTAAAATCCACCACTTATACTGGTGGATTCTGATGGACTTGGTAAACATGTTTTTTTGTCCAAATCTTCTAAAATAGGGAGATGGATTTTGATGGAGGAAGGCGAGGTTTTTTGATACAGTAGTAAATCTAATCCACCTGTAGGCCTCTTTACCTTGCTCTGAATGGAGGCAAGCCTGCTAGAAGCTGATAGATGAGACATCCCAGAGCCCATAGGTCCGAACTGAGGAAAGACAAATGGAAACTCATCAATTACAATCAATATAGTACTTTGGTCAAAGCATCTTCAGGCCTTGTTTTGAAACAGCAAAATTTATGAATATTAATCTCCAAAAAGCCCTAGTCAGGCAAATTAATGAAAAATGTTTCAATTAAATGATAAAAGCATAGAATTTGGCACACAGTCATAGTATAGGGCCATTGCAGATTTGTCCTCGGAAAAAATTAAGGTAGGATAAAAAGCAATTTTCAAAACTTTCAAAATGGCTGCCATTGCTTGTTATTCTATTCTATATTCTTCAAAAGACAAATCTACCATGGCCCTATAGCCAGATATCTTACTCATGACTTACTCTGATAGTTTGCCAAATTTCATGTTTGTATCATCAAGTGAATAATTCTATCATATTTGCACAAATTTGCCATGTCTATTTCCTCCTGTACCATCCCAAACTATCAGGCAATAAATACAATGTAAAACATTAGCGCTAATGGGTTTCATAACCAAAACTACCCGTATTGTATTCAATTTAGTGCTGTGGAATGTAGTTCAGTGTAGTTCAGCCTGCAAGATTACGCACATTTTTTAATATTTCTTTTAATACATGTACCCTACTTCACTTCTCACCTTTTCATGGCTGATTTCTCTGTTAGTAGTTCTGGCGAGACGTACTGCGCCGTGCCGACAAAAGAATTTGCCCGTACTGCAAAAAAGAAACAAATTTTGCATGTTTAATTAAAGAAGTACAAGAATGATAGAACCTATGGACATCAAACTTTTCTGGTCAATTGAAGCCCTAAGTATAATTGTCTTATAGAACCTTTGATCTTGTGTATAAACAAAATATTTTTTCAACTTTGTTTAATATTTTTTTATATTTTTGTTAACTGATGATATTTATACTTATTCCTACTTATACTTATGACAAATAATTTATTGTTGAAATACTTAAAAGTGTAGATTACACAATTTGCAGATATTGAAAAAATTTGAATGCCAAATTATTAAGAAAAACTTACTTATTTGATAGTAAATAATGATTCTAGGCATCCAGCAAAATGATTGTGCTAGATATCCTGTAATTGACGGCGTTCGCGAAAAAACCCCAAATAACAAGAACTGCCCGACGCCGGTTGAAAACGAACGCCATTTTTGTGTGGTTTTTCGGGATCCATACAACCAAGAACAGAATGACAAAAACTGGGGGTTCCCCAAACTCAGCCAACATTCATTTTAACGACCTGAAACTACCGTAGTCTTTATACATGTACACTTTAGTTTATGTCTTTTTCCCGTGGTTTTGTAACCTTTTGAATGAATTTGTTTATCTTTCAGATGATTAAACAAATCTACATATTCACAGACCTGTATGAGGAACTATATTTTTCAAAACAATCTGAAAATCCCCTTTTCAAATAACGAAGGCAGAAATCATTATACAATATAATTTGTTTTATTCTTTTATGGTTTAACCCTAACCCCTTGCTATCTTTACTAGAAAGTAGAAATTATCCTGAATCCGCAAAATCCACTAATTTTGTCACGCACAAAAATGTTATTGTTGGTGACTGCTCAATATGAAGGTATCCTAAATTCATTAAAATCCTGCAATACCGCTTGGCTTACAATCTTCAATCTATCCACACTCCCTAGTTTTCAATATGGAGGTATCCTGAATCCGCAAACATTCTCCAAAACAGGAGTTAAACTAGCTTAGAGAATTGGATTTCAAAGGAGACTATCAGAAAATACAGACCAAGCACAATTAAAATCTAGCCTGCAGGTTTGCAAGTTTTATTAGACAGACATTTCAGTCAATTCTGTGTATTCATCTTTCAAAAGTTCACTGTACTTTATCTGTAGTCCCATGTACAATGTACACAAAAACACACGGAAAAAACCCATTTACGATACTGTTATATCAGAACGTACTGGTACTTTGAAAATATTATCTTTTTAAATTGCAAAATCATTAGGGTCGAGCAATGCTATTCAATACAAATATATCTTACTAGCACATGACCTTTACACTCCAGTAATAAATAGCATTTTATTACAGCCGAAGATTGTGTATAAACAGTAAAATTAACTTTTTGAAAAAAAATAATAATTGTTTTCATTCTTACTATTTTATGAAAAAACAGTTATTGTATTACTTGTATTTTTGTCTTAAAGTTGTTTTAAGGTTGTATTTTTACTAATTTTATGAAGAAAATGTTTCTTTTTTGAAATGTTACACAACAGTTAATTTGCTATAATTTTCAGAAATTGATGTAGTTGGCATTTATAGCAAATATTTTAACATGTATCGGTTTTTTTAACAGATGCAGAAAAAAACAATACTTTTTAAAACTTCTTTTAGGCTGTTTTCCTAATCTAATACTTCATTTTACTGTCATGGATGCCGAGAAAAAAGCAAGAAAAATGGCGTTCGTTTTCAATGGGCATCAGGCAGTGGTTCTTATGTTGTTCTTGTTTTTTTTTGGTGATCGCCGTCTGGCAATCGTGATTTTTGTTGTTGAAAATTCACTCACAGGATATATAGCACAACCACTTTGCTGGATGCCTAGAATCATTATTTACTTTTAAATAAGTAAGATATTTCTGAATAATTTTGTAGTAACATTTTTCGATATTTGCAATTGTTGCACATTCCCTTTAATTCCATCTTATTTAAAGCTAAAAGCAGCTAAATACCTTCTTTTGCATTTGCATCCAGGATCTTTGCTGTACCAAAGTCAGTAATCTGTATGTGCATATCCTCGTTCAGCAGGATGTTTTCTGGTTTCAAGTCCCTGCCAGATCAAATAAAATAAAACAAAGATAAACACCAGAAGAAAAACAACAACATTAGTTTATTCAGTTCTATTTGATTTCATAACAAACGTGGCACTGGTAAAATATTTACGAGGATTGTGCATGTACACCAATTCCAAAATTTGTATTCTTGTGGAGACATCGTTCGTGGACAAAATTTTCAGAGGGTCAAGGGCTATTTTCAAAGTGCTCCTATTTCAACTACATCTGTAGAATTAATTTACTGGGATGTAACCCAAACCCAATATCCCTTGGACCTCACTCTTTAATTTGCGACAAATAAACATACCCTGAAAATTCCTAGTTTTGGAGTAAAAATCCAAGAATCTATTTTGTGAAACCTTGTGGAGACATTTTCACCCATTGCCTCGTGGGGACTTATACACTTCCTTTGTTTCTCATTTTTGGAACCAGATTTATAACTATGTTCTGTACTTATGCACCTTCTTAGCTCTCTTCACCTGTGGCAACCTTAAGGGTATGGCCGTGTCCGAATTACTTGGCTGCGGCTTGAAATTATGCATGGGTCTATGGTAGTGGCTGAGGCTACATCTCATAGACTCTTGTGTATTATCAAGCCACAGCCAAGTAATGCTGACAAAGCTTTAGCCACAAGTGACCGTCAGTATGTCGGTCAGCCAGGTTTCATTTCTAGCTATGTACATGTACCATACCTGTGTATGATGCCCATTTTATGCAGATATTCCAGCGCTAGTACAACCTCGGCTGCGTAGAATCTGGTCGCATTCTCGTCAAAGGAACCCAGTTTCTGTATATACGGTAGAAGCTCGCCTCGTTGTGCTAGACTCAGACCAAAATCTGATTGATGTCAGGGTCAATTAAGGGTCATATTTTTTTATTGATGTTAGACTGGTTACTATATTTTGTACATTTGTACACATACAGACCAGGGCCCAATTTAATGGAGCTGCTAAGCACACAAAATTGCTTAGCATAAAAACTGTTACAGACCAAGTTTATGCATATTGTTTTTGACAGGTATTAGCTGTTTTTGTTTAGCATGAAAAGCACAAGGAGGTTTTGACCGGTAACTTGTTTTTACTGAGCAAGACTTTTTGGTACTAAGCAAATTGTTATGCTTAAAGGTAGTATACACCATTGGTAATTGCTTGAATTATCATGAATGGGTAGATTTGGGGGTTGTATTTCATAGTAAATATCGTTTAACTGACTTTTCCGAAGTTTTACAATCATGGATGCCGAGAAAAGCACGAAAAACGGCGTTTGTTTTCAACCGGGGTCGAGCAGTTATTCTTATGTTATCTTTGTTTTTTCGCTCTCGCCGTCCGGCGAGAGCGAATGTTTCTTTATAAAATTCATTTTTTTGGAATAATTACAGGATATCTAGCGCAATCCTTTTGCTGAATGCCTAGAATCATTATTTACTTTCAATTGAGTAAGGTATTTCTTAATAATTCAGTAGTAAATATTTTCGATATCTGCAAATGGTGTATACTACCTTTAAACGGTAGGATTTACCATTGTAATTGCTTGACTTATCAGGAATAGGTGGATTTGGGGAGTTGTATTTTATAGTAAATATCGTTTAACTGAACTCCCCGTATTTTATAGTAAATATCGTTTAACTAAACTCCCCGAAGTTTAACAATCATGGATGCGGAAATAAAAAACCAGGTAAAACGGCGTCGGGCAGTTGTTCTTGTTGTTATTGTTTTTTATTGGGGTTTTTCGCGATCAGCATCTGGCGATAGTGATTTTTTTTTCTAAAACTCAATTTTTTTGAAAGTTTTTTAATAATTTAGTAGTAAAATTTGTTGATACTGCAAATGGTGTTTTCTACCTTTAACAGCTCCATGAAATTGGCCCCTATATGTTCCAAAATAAGTAGACCAGCATCATGACCTTTCCATGTACATATACCTTGATATATCAAGAGTGTGTAATAAGTGTCATAAACAAATGACCCAACAACCAGCATTGGAATACACACACACAACAGCTGTCACCATCATCAACAGACTTGTGTACATGTTGGAGGGCACATGTGTACACACAAAATAAAAAAATAAAAATAACAGGCCAGGCCCGTCTGACCTCGAATGACCTTTCCTGCTCACTATGTCTGCCCACAGGGGAACATTTATAAACAACCTAAAATTTATTGAACCACCAATCCCCAAAATACCCCCTGGGGTTGGGCTAGAAAAACTAACCCAAGTCTGCCACATTTTTTACCTATTTTTCTAAATTCTTAGTTTTTTTCTCTCTGTATTTTGACATTTAAAGGTACATAATAATATATGGTACAACATTTGCAAGAATTAAAATAAAAATTAAACTACTTTTATAATTAAATACTTTATTACTTGACTGAAAGCAGCCTGTAAAATTACAGTGGTATTTAAGTGGCATTTTTTTGTTATTTCAAATAATGCCAAGCGAGCAATTTTAAAAAAATACAACTTTATTCCCTTTCAAATATTGCCCCCAATTCACAAAATGTATAAGTGCATGTTTTTTTCTTGGCAATTCGTATCCTGGAATGGGTCCAAACCAAAAGGTCTAGTTCCCTAAACTAACAATTCCCTGGCATTTATAACTTGTTCTGTTTTGTCTGAAGCAGGATCACAGAACCACACTACAAAAAAAGCTAACATCCACAAACACAAAACTTTAAAACAGGTTTCGCTATACTATTACCCCCAAATCTGCCAATTTTAAAATAAATAAATGCAATAAGCAGATGTTGTATAATACCTTTAAACTTGTTTTATGCCCTTGTTTGTTTCATTTTTTGATACTCCCTTTAACAATTTAATGTCTGGGCAGCATATGCTGGTCGTATTTCAAGGGAGTTGAGTTTCAAGCTTGTGGCTGGGTGGGTGTGGAAAACAGACTTTGCGGCTTGGGGGAAGTTACATGTACATGTAAATAATGCAACTCTAGGAATGTGCTGCCACATTCTTGACCTAGATCTATTCAATAACATCCTGGCTACAGTTCACCTTGGTTCACATGATATGTGGCAGAATATATATGCACATACGTACACATGATGCCTGGGTTGGCAAATCATTATGTATCCTGCTCCAACAAAACCGGGACAAAGTTAACAATTTAAGTTTTTTGCGATTTTGCTTTTTTCAAATTCTCTAGGTTCTCGGCTTTAAAATGATGTATCATTTACATGTACCCTTATCCTATCTCCACTGGTGGAAGGATTTAGTGATAATACCCTGACAACCTAAATATGAGATAAACAGCTTTGAAGTTCAGAAAAGCCTATTATTTACAACTCTTTTTTAAAATCGACAAAAACACACTTGTTCTGAAGACTAGTGAGTGCAAGCCTTGTTGGCAGTCTCCAAAATGCCTGTCTTTAGAAGTAAAAAAGTGATTATTTTCTTGTTCTCATCAACTCCATATCAAAATAAAAACCTGTTAATGTTGTTTGTTTTAAAGGAAAGAGTCCAGGGTGGATATTTGTACATACATCCATACCATGTGTACATGTACATGTACATACATGTATGCGTTTGTTTATGGTGTAAATGGAGGAAACATACCTGGCGACACAAAGGTGAATTGGGGTTAGGGTTAGAATCGAGGACGACCTCGTACAAAACCAATGAGAGCCGTCGGAAAAAGTTAGAGTACAAACAAAGGAAATCATCGAGAGGAACAAAGGAAACTCCTCGATTTACACCATAAACAAACCTACATGTGTATGTAGGACAGTTTAATACAGGTGTATGGAAGTTCAACTGGTGTCATGTTCTGTATACAGTACACCTGGTCACTATCTACTTGGGGTGCAAGATTACTTCCCAAGAAGTGTCAGGTTTTATATTTCACATAAACACCCTTGTCCTAGTTTAGATTGAACCCACCCCCCCCCCCCCCCCCCCCCCAAAAAAAAAAAAAAAAAAATTGGAATCCTAGACTGGATACCTGACCTTAATATACATATTTTGAGGACAGGCAGTGTCCTTAAGAACTTTGACCTTATAGTTAGAGTTGACCTTATAGTTAGACTTGACCTTATAGTTAGAGTATTAAGAGAGGGGTTTTGGTCCACTTAAGTAGAAAAGTGAAAGGTTCAAAATCTGAATGGGCTCAATTTCAACATTCCTCTTACCAATGCTAGTTATGGATTTCACAGGGTTAGCACTGTATTTCGGCTTGTGAGCACATTTAATGGCTTTGCCTACCGTTAGTGAAATATCCCTGCTTTGTAGCCAAAAATTCCTTGCTTTATGCCAAGCTTATTTCACTAGTTAGCGGGGAATTTTGACTTGTGCATGCGTGCATCCCGTGACTAAGTATTCTGTGCTTAGTGTTAGAGCAGAACTTTTCTGCTAGCGCAAAATGTTGCTGGCAAATGGAACAAAAAAACGCGCATGAAACTTGGCCCTGGGCTTACAAGATTAGCACAAAATTACAGTTTTGCAGAATTTCCTGGATTGGTCATGAAATTGCGACCCACGACTGTAAATCTTTAATACCCGAGCAAGGCCGAGGGTGCTATGCGTCCCTGAGGGTGTTTAAAACATCCTATCCCACATCACAGCAGTCAACAATTGTTTGTTATACCTCTGTCTTGGGTTCACAGCTCAGTGAGCTCACACACAGCAGCCGTGTGATATCAAGCTCTCACACTGATAGCACATTATGTGATATCATACAGGGATGTATGCATTGGTATACACAGGACACCTGATGGTTCTAGACCAATACAAATATAGGTATAACCATGGAGGTATTCCTCCATGGTATAACAAATGTATTTCTAAGATATAAGGAAATATAATCAGTCGGGAATTAGATAAGCATTCAATACAAAGGATACAGAGTTTATCTTTGTCTTGAAAGGTGAAGTACAACTTGACAAAGAATGGGTGGTCCAGTTTACTTAAGACCTCCCTCTCTCGCATCACATACTTCTCTTTCTTCTCCCGGAATATATGCCGCTTCACTAAGACTTTGACTGGGGTCACAAATCAAAGTTAACAAGGTTACAAAAATTGAAAACTCTGAAATTTTGGAAGTTAATACTATTTCTTTTTTTGCACAGCATGCAAAAGCATTTCATGAGACTACCGGTAGCTTTTTTTTTTAATTCAAGAACATCCATACATGTGTATATTTAGGTTTTTTTCCAATTTTTTTGTTATTTCATGAAGACTTTGACTGAAGTTTCAAATAAATAGAGAATTTATTTTCACACAATTCCATACATTTACTTTCTTAAAGTTCACAATGTTTACATCATGCAAATAATTTCATAGAAGTTGCTTCATTTCAAACTCAATAAGCATTTGTGTGATTTGTTTTTCCCCATTTTTGCAAGACTTGCATCACGCATGTATTTGGCATGCAAATTGTATCGTTTCGCTTGCAAATTGTACTGTTTCGCATGCAACACCCCTGTTATCATTAATGGAGACACGCATACAAAACAACAAATAATTGACCAAAAGATGTTAAGAGCGAATAGGAGTCACTTACTTGCATATTTGTTGCCGGTGGCAATTTCAGTAGCGAGAACAACCTTTAAAAAAATATATAAAACAAACGAAAGGAAAAGTGAACGACCGCCATGATTGCCAACCTTTTAGGGATGCCACAAATAATTAATGAAGCCTGCACTCTGGTTCTCAACCCATTAACGGTCGACTGTTAGAACGGATAAATAAAGGAGAAAAGAAATAAGATACATGCAGCCTACATCTAAGCAAGAAGGCGACAAAACTCGATGCTTTAACCCTTCGTCAGTGCTCAATTGGCAATTTCTTAGAGTACGGATGTGGTGCCTTGGTCAAAGTGCAATGCCTTGCGAGAGTTTACGGAGAATCACACTTCGACTTTTCATTCCGGGAAGAGTATCCGGCAATAGTTGCCAAAAGACTTCATCAGTTAGGTTCATACTTCGAGAGAAAGCAATCAAAGTGAATTTCATGACGTCAATTACCGGTAAAATTGGCAACATTCTCCTTTATCTACCAGTAATTAACTTTTCACTTTACATATTTTATAACCGGCCTTTAGGGTTCGGACAAAATGATAAACTATAAACAGGGGGGGGGGGGGGGGGGGGGGGGGGGGGGGGTGAGTACATGAACATCAACATACATGTACATGCACTAGGTACATGGTATGTATTTGGAGTGGATGACACATGTGAAGGCTAGGCATGCCCATGGCCAACAAACAACATTCTCAGCATAGCAAGCATTGTGCAATCAACTTGTTTACTCCCAAACAGTGTAATTTCACACCAGAGTGTTATCATAATATCACTTGTCAATTACTGATCATTATTCCTTAAAGGTGGGCATGTTGCCAAAACACAGCTGGAAGATGTGCTATCCATACATTTAGAATTGTGCAATTCATACTGCATTGTGTAAACAATGTTTTTAACACACATCTATAAACCTGTACATACATTGTACGTATGTAACATACATGTACGTGTACATATAAACCCCTTGAATAATAATAATAATAATAACAGGCATTTATACTGCGCTTTTCCAAAACATGATCAAAGCGCATAACAAAAGAAAGGATAAATTAAAACAAACTAGAACAAAACTTAAATCTACTATTTAGGAAAAAGATAAGTCTTAAGTTTACTCTTAAATGTAACAACACAAGTAGAGTCACGGACACTAATTGGGAGACTGTTCCAAAGTTCAGCAGCAGAGTGTGAGAAGGCGTGTTTGCCATAAGATAAACTTGAGTTGTGAGTGTTAAGCCGAGTTCTATCGGAAGAAGAACGGAGTCCTTGACGATTGCTTTGGTGAAGATGAAACATATCAGAGAGATAAGGTGGGGCAATGTCCTTCAAACATTTAAAAACATATAGAAGAGTTTTGAACTGGATGCGTTTCTCCATGGGTAGCCAGTGTAGTTTAGCAAGTAAGGGAGATCCATGAGCTCTCCAACAGTTAACAGTGAGAACAAGTTTGGCAGCTCTGTATTGGATACTGGTGAGGCGTTTGAGATGTGCTTTGGTGATTCCAGATAACAGGGAGTTACAATAGTCGAGACGAGAAGTGACAAGACAGCGAACCACATGGTGACAAGTATCATGATCAATGTATTTTCGAATCCTTGCAATGTTGCGCAGATGGAAGTTAGTAGAGCTACATACTGAATTAACTTGAGATGACATTGACATGACAGGGTCAAACATGACACCCAAATTCCGAATATTAGTTGAGGGGGTTACCGTAGAATTTCCAATGTTAAGAGAAACATCTTTAAAATGTGACAAGTTGTTCTTAGAGGCAGCAACAAAGAACTCTGTTTTCTCAGCATTCAGTTTTAATTTGTTTGTGTGCATCCAGACTATGATGTCATCTATGCATGACGTTAGTTTATCCAAGGCTTTCTCTTTTTCACCTGGCACGGTTGGATTGAAGTCAACATACAATTGTGTGTCATCGGCATACATGTGGTAATTGACATTGTGCCGACGAATAACTTTGCCAACAGGATGAGTGTAAAGTGAAAACCCCATAGGTCCAATGACCGAACCTTGGGGTAGTCCGTAATCCATAGTATGTACACAAGAATACGATCCAGAGACTACGACACGATTTCGTCGACCTTGGAGATATGAGGAGAACCAATTGAGGGCCGTATCCTTGATGCAAAAAGTGTCCGAAAGACGATTTAAGAAAATCTTATAATCAACAGTGTCAAAAGCTGCACTAAGGTCAAGGAGTACAACGAACACAGCTCTCCTTTGATCCAAAGCACACATAATGTCATTCTTAACTTTAAGCAAAGCTGTCTCTGTACTATGATGGACGCGATAAGCAGACTGGAAAGTCTCATTCAGATGATTGTCAGCAAGGTGATCATTTAGACGTGAAGCGATGACTTTTTCAATGATTTTAGACCACATAGGTATATTAGAAACTGGTCTGTAGTTTTTCAATTGATTAATATCCAAAGATGGTTTCTTGAGGGTGGGTTTGATGATTGCCTGCTTTAGAACATCCGGAAATACACCAGTTGATAAAGACAAGTTAACAATATAAGTCAGCTTTGGTACAATGATGTTGATGCATTGCTTGACCAACCATGTTGGCAAGACGTCCAAAGAACAAGACTTGTTTGGCGATCGGGAGATAATTTTGCAAATCTCATTTTCATCAACTGGTTCAAAGTTATTCAGAATAGTTATAGCATGAACAGTTTCAGACTCGTTATCAATTGGATTGGAGTCTGCAATATCAGTGTTATTATCAAGATCGTTACGAATCTTGACAATTTTGTTCTCAAAGAAGTCAGCAAATTTGTTGGACAGGTGCTCATTTGAATCACACACAGGCAGAGATTTGTTAGTCTTATTTTTGTTCAGCAAAGTATTAGTGATTTGAAACACCTTTTTCATATCAGCTGATTGCAGTTCATTCTTGAAGAACTCCTGCTTCGCTTTCTGAATCAAGTTAATGACATGTTTGTGATGAGAAAGATAGCACTGACGATTTTCCTCATTGGTGTGTTTCTTAAGGGTTCGCTCAAGTCGACGCCGTTGCCGGCGAGCTTCATGAATTTCATCATTGTACCATTGATGTCTGGGTCGAAGCGTGCGGGTTTTAGTTTCAGCAGGAGCATGTTTGTCTACCACTCCTTTGATAGCATTGTTGAAGGCAAGAATGGCATCATTGACATCGTGTAGATCTGATGTAATTGATCTATCAAACTCAATTGCAAGCTCATTACGAAAAGCATCCATGTCAATGTTGGTAAAATTGCGGACAGTTGAAGTTGTCTTTTGGTGATCCAGTTTCCGTTGGTTTAAGTTAAAACTAACTACATAGTGATCAGATTCAAGAATTCGTTGAACTAAACAGTCATGTATAAGATCAAGATCACTTGAGCGTGTAATTACTAAATCCAAAACATGACCATACCTATGAGTAGATTCATGAACATGTTGATGCAAATTAACTGAAGAAAGTATGTTCATAAAGTGAGTTACATCAGGTTTATCTGGAGTGTCAATGTGTAAGTTGAAATCTCCCAGCGCAACAATATCCATTGATAAAAGGTTGAGATCAATGAGAAATGAATTCATTTCTTCCAGAAAATCCTTTGTTTTGAGTCCATTAGCAGGTGAGGGGGGAGGCCGATAGATAACAGCAAATGTTGTACTGTTATTACCATTCTTGATGCAAACATATTCAAAAGTTCCAGCTATAAAATCCATTGGTTTGACACAAAGCTTAAGCGAAGCCTTGAACAAAATGCCAATTCCTCCATGGTTAGATTCACGGCGTGGGTGGTTGAGAAAGGAATATCCAATGGGAGTGAGTTCCCCAATGATAACAGAGTCATCATGAGCAAGCCATGTTTCTGTGATAAATAAAATATCTACATCATGATCGATAACAAAATCAGCAATTGAGGTTGTTTTGTTGCGCACTGAATGGGCATTCCAGAGTTTAATACTGAGACGTGAGAAGTCTTTGCGTGGTATTGGCCGTAACTGACTGAGGTCAGCTGATCTAGGAAATGTCTTGTTTCTGTTGGGAGAGTGATGATGAGACGTGATGACTGTGATTGGATTATTAGAACCTCGGTTCAAATTACCATTACATTCACCGTTCTGCCATGGTTTGCGACGGCCACCTCGTTTACCACGATATTTGGGACGGTAAGACGATTTGATTGGAAGAGATTTCAGGCAATTCCACAAAGTTAAGGGTAATGAAGCAGCTGCTTGATAGGAGAGATTGTTAAGTGCCAGGAGTTGATCACGGTCATAAGTTATTCTATTATTGTTGCATGTATTAACAACATCCGTTGAATGTCTTTCTTTTGTCAAATCTGGACCAGGGTTGGGATTTATATCTCCTGCAACAAGAAGTTCCAACTGAAATGTAGCACTATTGTTGCTATGGTATGGAATCCTTCTTCCAAGGAACTTATGATGATGGTGAGAGTTTAGTAAACTCTCATAAGAGTTGCAAGTGAAGATGTGTGGTACATCATGTACTAGTGGAGACCAGTAGGTTGGCTTAGATCCATTTGCATGTTTAGCCTCTGACATGCAAGTTGGTCCCTTGAATAGCAGCAGGCTGATTGTGAGGATTACCTGCAGAGTTCCCATTGTCCAAGCTAGGCAATATATGTCCATACAAAAGAAGGTAGGTGTTAAGTAGATGCAGCTCAGATGATAAGCAGTAAACTATCAGGATGACTCACATATTCATGGTTGAGTGACCAGTAAGCAATAAGTTTAGATATCCATTGCTAAGGTTGAAGAAATCCAAAGTTATTTCCATTGCTTGCACAAGAAGTATCCAGTTAAAGTACACATAAAAAGTCTAGTAGATTCCACAGAGAAAACTCAACAACTGGTCAAAAATTGTAGGCAAAGCAATAACTACAAGCAGTATAAATCTTGCACAAGGTTAAGAGACAAATGGAGGTGCTGCCATCCAGTGGGGCGCCCTCACTTGAATGGAAGCACAATAGGCGAACAATAGATCCTTACAGTCCTCAGGCTTTCTTATTTTGTTGAATTTTGTATGCTAAGTCTATGGGGTTAGGTTCTAGTACAGGAACAAAGGGAAACACAATAGGGTATCCTCGGTTGTTATGTAATTAAAACACTTAAGAGAGGTGGGGTACTCGCGCACAAAGGTAACAATGCTACCCCACAAGTTGGTCTTTGTAAAATGGTACCCTACAAGAGAAATTCTAAAGAAGGTAATGACAGGAAGAACAATGCAAGTACCCTTGTTACGCCCAACTATGGCATTGTCCTAACTACGCACACAGGTTGTTGGGGCGGCCCCGACTGGAACAGAGTAGTTGGGAAATCTCAACTACAGTTTTGTTGCGTTTTGTCGTCTTCGTCATCCTTTTACCCCAAATTTTCTCAAAAAATTAATCAAAACTCTGCCCTGTTTTGTTTAACCCTTTGACACTGGGGAGCGGCTATGGGAGCGGCTATGGGAGCGGCTATGGGAGCGGCTTTGGGAGCGGCTATGGGAGCGGCTATGGGAGCGGCTATGGGAGCGGCTATGGGAGCGGCTATGGGAGCGCCTATGGGAGCGGCTATGGGAACGGCTATGGGAGCGGCTATGGGAGCGGCTATGGGAGCGGCTATGGGAGCGGCTATGGCCGCGACTCGCTAATTCGTCCTGAATGCTGTTGTCAGCTGTGCTACGCCTAGCACAGCACATGCCCTGTGTGAGGCATGTATGCTATTGTGCAGTCATGCGTATAATCCAATGAAGGATTAATACCGACATCAAGGGGTTAAATGTCGCAAGTTTAGTTTGGTATGTCAAAAAAGTAAGTGGATTTTATAGGAACGGAGACCAGTAACCACACAATTGCCAAAACACTTTTTGACAAATCAAGTTTCTCACCTCAGAGTACGAGCCCTCCCCTAGAATCTTGCCAAACTTGAAGTCTTGTCGCTGTTTCTTCTTTGGCACAGTGGCCGGCTGTGTCGACTGATTCATGTCTTTCTTGGCAAGAGCCGACGTTTCAGCGGATGTCGACGGTTGATTCTGCAAGTACTCGGAGCTCGTGGAGGGCAGCGATGATGACATCGGTGCGGATGGAGAGGACGAAGGTGATGGGGAACCACGCTGGCAACCAATACCCGCTGAGACAGTCCGGCTGGCCTGTGGTTTGATGCACTGCGCCTGCGAACGCCCATTGGTCGCCCCCTTGTCAAGTGACTTGCTCTTGCTGCCTCTCATTGGCTGCCTGATGGCCTGCTCTTTAGACTGCAGAAAACGATTAGAAACATGAAAAGTCAGCGAGGTATCAGCTAGCGACGAAACCAACTCAGCGATATCAAAACACTCGGAGGATACGATAAAATTAATATTCCCCAGGAGCCTGGGCAAAAAATAGCCCGAAACGAAAAAAACAAGCGAACAGTTGCAAAACATGTGTGGAAATGTCAATTACGTGTACACAAATGCGGAAAATAACAGAAGTCCCGTCGCCAATTCAGCGACAAATATTTATTCCCAAAATGTTAAATGTCACCATCTGAATATGAGCAAGCCTTTAGTTCCAATTAGAGGAGATGGAATCCAACATTAAGATGGCATGTTTGTGTGGACATCCCTAGTATGCAGGGTAATTGCGTTGATTGCTTTCACCTTGAGATCAAGTCTACAACTGGAAACACTAAGGGCAATTACAATCTGTGTAATTAAATTGCTGGAAAACATGTCTGTCTGCCAATTAATTAATGCACTGTACTGTAGAAAGAAAATAACATGTCCTGTAACTGTAAAAACATACAGGTTGTAATTTGCAAAATGTGTACATCCTAACTTTTCCTGTTTGATTTTTAACCCTAACTCCCGACCCAAACCCTTTACTTTTTACCAAGAACAGAACCATCCAACAAACCGCATCACTCACTATGCTTCATATGGGATAATGGAACAACCACTGAAATACTTGTTGATTTTAAAGACCTTGTTACAAATACAATAGTACTCATTACACATTATACCCGTACAGCACGACTGGGCAGTGGTCAGTTTCGCAAACTGTCTGTGATAAAACTGCAGCCTTTTACAAAACTCTGCATGAGGGCATTGACAAGCACCTCCCAACTATTAGGTGATAGCTACACACCCTGAAGATAAACGGTGGTTTACTTTCAATTATAAGTAATGATTTGGAGGAGACAAAAAGCATTTAGTGAAAGAAAACTGTTCCTGGTGGGGTGAAAAGTTACTATTGTTTCATATTCCATGTATTTTCACAGAAATTATGGCGTTTTTAGAATTGAAGGAAAAACAAAAATAGACAGCTATACATGTAGCTTAGGGCCTATGCTGGTATAGGGTACTTGGGAAAACAGATGGTGCAAAATACAGAAAAGCAGCTTTTCTGGGAATTATTATTTGTTGTTTTTTGCCGTGAATCGTACTGGTACATACACATACACGTTTGTTTAACCAGTTCGCGCCGGATGACGTATATAAACGCAAAAATTTCCCCAAATTCAAAACGGATGACGAATAAATACGCCAAGTTCAAGTTCGGAAATGTATGTCAGCAGCGCGCAAGGCCGGAAGTGCGTGGGTGTGCTACCCAGCACTATCGGCCTGAACACGCTTCGGATCGAGTTTCGTTAAAAATAATCCCGCCCGTCGGCTCGGCGATGTAAAAATAATCCCGGCGCGAACTGGTTAAGGTGTAAATCGAGGAGTTTCCTTTGTTCCTCTCGAAAATTTCCTTTGTTTGTATTGGTTTTGTACACAAATCTCAATCGAGGTCGTCCTCGATTCTAACCCTAACCCCAATTCACCTTCGTGTCGCCAGGTATGTGTCCTTCTCAATTTACACCATAAACAAACGCATCATGGATGTACAGTATACACATTTAACACCTAAAGTATTATTGGAAACTTGTATTTTCAAGAAAAAAATACATGTAGGAGGCTACTACAGTTATCAGACTAAAGTCCCCACTTGTTGGAGCCTGTGACCCTCCCCCCTCCCTCCCGCCAGTGCCCCTTCCCCATTAAAAACAAATTAATTGCAGAAAAACATATCTGTTGCCATTCAGTACCCTCCTACAAATGTAACCCCAGATACACCGCTGACACCGGTAATCCAGTGACACAATTTGAGACAGTCAAAGGCACTAGGCTAGCAGTAGCACTCTGTAACAGGCCCCAATGAACATTCTTCTGAAAGAGGTGATGATAAGTTCCAACTGACTACATGTATAACCTCATTCATCTCAAACCTGAATGGTTGCCAGTTAAATAGGTTTGCCAGTGCTGCCGTACATGCACACTTCTTTTTTTTTTAAATGTTTTGGGAAGTGGAAGAGTTGTTTACATACGTTGGCTAATTATTAACAACCTGTCCACCAATCACAAACTGATGAAAAACTTCCTTTTGTTTTGATCATGATAAAAAGGGAAGGATCCACTAAATCCTCTACTAATTTAGACAGCGACCGAGACGGAAAAAGAAATCCTAAACGGTGTGCAATTGTTTTTTCCATATTCGTCCCAGGTGACTGGCCAAACGTTTGGGGGAAAGAATTCATTAGTGCCGCAGAAAAACAATACAGGGAAGTGATCTGTCAATGAATGATTAAAACAAAATGACCACTGAAAAACAAATTATGTTTAATTTTTTTAAAGCAGTTAATTGGATGTTTGTTCATAATTTCTTGCATTTGGCCAAACTACATACATGTACTTGTACACGTATCAAGAAAACTTTAACAACAATTTTGAGGTAATAAATTGAATAAATAACACACAACTGTTTTTAAAAGCGCAGAGTAATTTCAAATCAACTTCATAAACGAACAGATGGTAGGTTTTAATTACAACATTCACAAGCCGAAAACTCAATTTGCTTTCTCTTACGGTGGTCCACAGGCAAAAGCAAGTGTTCCCATTTTATTTTTATTTTTACTAACATAGAAACTGTTTACCAATTATGTCAGCCGTAAATTGTACAGGGCCAACTATGTCATGGATCAACAGAAGAAATGATTTCCCACGGCCGTTATTAATTCAAGCGCAGCACACAGAAGAATAACCATAGTGGAATGTTAACAATTCCTTTTTGCAAAAATACGCTCAATGTCGACCAGGCGTAACAGTGCATATTTGCGACTCGCTCCTGGAAACAGGCAGCTTCAAACCCCATGGTCCCAGTGGGGTTGTCAAGAACTGACAATGTTCTATTCCCTCTTTAGTCTAAGGAAATCATAGCTCGGTGGCCACTTCTTCGGCAGGACAGCTTTAGGAAGAAAAAAGGTCTTGAGGGAAAATACATCACTCGCAGCTTGAGAAAACTGCCTCCGATGTGAATGAACGTGAAGGAGGTCTGTGAAAAACACTTCACGGTGATTATTGGAGATGGACGAGGTTTACTGATCTCATTGTGTTTTTCATGTTTTTGTGTTTCATTTACCAGGTGTATTTGGAATCAAGGAAACGGGTAGTTAGCTATTTTGCTTGGGCTTAATTGAAAGCAATTTGTGACTTCTCTATCATTTGATCCTGTTTTTCAGTTGGTGGTCAGTGGCTGATACCAAGTGGTACAGGCCTTGGACTGGTGGGGGGGGGGGGGGAGGAGGGGGCAAAGGTTGCTACCCCATATGGCAATTTGGCAAAACAAATTTGGGACACAACAATAGGACAAACAACTTTAAGGATTATGGTTCCAGAATATTTAAAAAACAGCTGTTTCTCTAAACATTATATTGTAACATTTGTATACTACAAACATGTTGGGTGCTGTGGGCTGGAGCATTAAATTCATGGTCTACCGGTAATTCGGCAAGTTGTTGAGTTCGAACCCAGCCAATGGTTGAGGTGCATGCGCCCACGGAGGAATAAGAGCAGGTGCGCCCCTCGACAAGGCAATTTTTCCAACCTAGAAGTAAAATGGGTACCAGTACCTGTGAGAGCAGAGATTGTGGTTGATTTAGCAGCCTTGCGCTGAAATGACAGCTTTAAGCTGTATACTCCCCAAATGAGCTGAGATGGTACTCAGAATGTTTCATTGGCCCAATGGGCAGGAGTAATAATACTGTAGGACCCCAAGCGCCAGTATTGGTGGACACGTGCGCTTTATAAATATCCATTATTATTATTATGTACCGGCACATGTGATGCACTTGTGGTAAGATGTAGAAAGCAGGGGGTTGTGGGTTCGAGTCTCACCCAAGTTATATTTTAGTTTTCAAAATTTTATTTTAAAATTACACTGAGTAGAGTGTTTTTAAAATACGCTGGTAACATAAAAACCCAATACTGAATTTACAATAATCGTGACGCAAATAGTGTTCATGTACGTGTACTGCTATTTCTGATTTGAACCAGGTAGCCGACCCCAGCATGTCCCGCTAGCTCGGTGGTTGAGCAGCAAAACGTCTGCACTAGAAATCAGGAGGTCGCGGGTTTGAGTCTCACCTGAGTATTTTTCTTCTCTTTTCTTCAACGACAATTTTGGTTTAGTCACAAATAAAGACAGCAAAGGCACGCTAATTTACAAGCAAACATGAATTGCTGCCACATTGCTTTACAGCTTTAACAAGCGTGGGTTCTGAAACCAGGGGCCAATCTCATAAAACGTGTAAACACCACATTTGCTTAGCATGAACATTCTTCCTTGGACAAAAAACAGGGTCTTAAACAACAATTTCAGTTGATGTTTGTTGTTTTTGACTGGTATTAAAGGTAGTATACACCATTTGCAGATATCGAAAAAATGTACTACCGAATTATTAAGAAATATCTTACTTATTTAAAAGTAAATAATGATTGTAGGCATCCAGCAAAATGAGGGCCCTAGATATCCTGTAATTGTTCCAAAAAATTGAATTGTATAAACCAAAATTCATTCTCGCCGGACGGCGATCGCAAAAAAACCAAAAACCACATAAGAAAAACTGCACGACTCCGGTTAAAAACGAACGTCGTTTTTCTTGCGTTTCTCAGCAACCATGATTGTAAAACTTCGGACAGGTCAGTTAAACGATATTTACTATGAAATACAACCCCCCAAATCCACCCATTCCTGATAATTCAAAAAATTACCAATGGTGTATACTACCTTTAAGCCGATTTTTGCTTGGAATAAATATCACATGAAGTTTTGGCCGATATCCTGTTTTTAATGAGCAAGACATTTTGTGCTAAGCAAATTTGTGTGCTTTCATGTTTTATAAAATTGGCCCCAGGTTGGTCATTTTTTTGTTTATCTCTACACGCTACCCACAGGCATTCAGCAGACTATCCAGCGAGCGGTAAACCGATCCGAGAATTTAATCACTCCATCCTCACACTTGCGGATTGGACCACAATTAGATTTGGTTCTCGTTGTGATGGCCCTGATTATCTATCCTTCCAGCTAACGGAACATATCGGCCATTTTCATTGAATTTTACAGTATAATCCTGAAAACAAGCACGTACCGATATGTGTCAACAACTTGAAAGCCCTTTCACACGAGGTTATGATCAATACTAATCAATAGTGGGTTAAATATAGTAAACATCCTGGTATCGATAATCTTGCTTAGCGTGCCGTGATACAAACAATCTGTAGTATGTACCGGTAGGTAGATGTTCCGTTAATTGGTGATAACTCCTTTAATCAGTACGTGCCGGGATTATTTTCACATCAGCGAGCCGAGGCGCGGGATTATTTTTAACGAAACTCGATCCAAGGCGGGTTCAGGCCGATGGTACCAGGAAGAACAACCATGCATTTCTGGCCTTGCTCGCTGCCGAATGCCAACTGACATTTCCGGCCTTGCTTGTGACGTGTTTATGCGTCATCTGTTTTGAATCTGGGGGAATTTTTGCGTGTATATATGTACGTCCTTCGATGCGAATTGGTTAAGGGATTGGGATTGGGAGTGGGGGGGGGGGGGGGGGGGGGGGGGGGGGTGGCTGCGATATACAACATGGCCTGTGTCAAACATGTCCATTGTGCAGTGCAGCTACTGGACAAAGGCTGCTGTGCAGTCATGCATATAATACACGAGTGAGGAATTAATACCAGCGTCAAAAGATTAAAAATAATAAACACAGCGGTATCAATAATCTTCATTGTGAGCATGCCATGATACAAATCATTATTTACTTTCAAATAAGTAAAATATTTGGTAATAATTTGGTAATAAAATTCGTCCATATCTGCAAATGGTGTATCCTACCTTTAACTCTGCTAAATTGCAAGCTTCATCCCCAAATACATGAATACACTGTACATGTATGTAGTCAATCAAATACACATGATATGTATGTACAGAATTGTACTGAGTGATAATAAAAATGTCCTTGAATTCATCTGTTCACAGAATTTGTTTTTCAGAGCTGAAAACATGTATGACTTATGAGCACGTAGTTGGTGCAAGGCTTTCCCTCAGTCTGTAATTTTATACTAGAGAAGATGCAACTCCAAGATTGTACAAACAAACATGTTTGTACAATTACAATATACTGTGGTACATCTGCCTTTAGTTTTCCAGACACATGTTAAGAATAAATATTAATTCAAGGTTACCATCTGTTGAAAGATAATTATGCTGTTTGAATAAACAAAACAAATGCATTTCTTGCACATACATGGAATCTTGTTAGAATCTTCACAAACACAAATTTATTATCCCCCTTTTTACCCCCCCCCCAAAAAAAAAAACCAAAAAAAACCCCAACAATTACAAAAAAAATTAAAAAGGTATTGAACAAATGTTTTTGAAAATGTTGAAAACAAAGGATTTCAAAAAAACCAATTACATTCTTACACGGTATTGAGAGCACACAATATATTTACAAAGTAGAAAACCAAATTCTCAAAATACCAGTATTAAATCTCATTGTTCATAAAATAAAGAATATATTTTGGCCAGTTTCATTTAAATGTGAAAAACAAATGAGATCCGCGTATCAATTTAAAAAAGAAATAAATGGTTTCTTTGTACTGAATATTTGGATACAAAGTTCAATACACTGGCTGCATCCTCGAAAGAAAATCCAAGCTGAATTTAGCTAAACATGTAAAATGCACAAAGACAAATATACTCAACATACAACAATCATCTACCTTCTTTGTTTTACTAGTCCACCGTCTTAACACTACCGCCAGCATCCTAGCAAACCTCAAGACAGCAAGCCCTCTCGTCTTCTTCTTGTTGTTGCCTCCTCTTCCAACGAGTCCCTTGTTGTTTACGAGCCCCAGCTCTGAGTGACCACACAAACAGCTGGCCGGGACCAGCTGGGCACCAGGGCTAAGCAGGGCGCCAGTTGGCTCAGTAGTTCTCCACAGGCCGTCAACAGGGCTCATGGAGCCATAAATTACACCCAAAGACAACAATTTAACTGGGTCCTACCCTTCCAAACAATCAAAACCACAACAACCTGGTTGAATTTTTAAGCAACTTTTAAATCATTGAGCTCCTTCATCAATTGATAAACTGAGGAGTGTTTACTGTGGGCATCATCTCCAGTACCAGACATTGAAACAGCAGGTTGTGAATAGGATGTCAGCTAGCTTGTTTACAGCAAATCCTGCTGCAATCTCACCCGGAAGGATCCATTATTCCGGAGGGGGGAGGGACAGCACAAAATGTGGCAAGCCTTATGTTGTGAGCGACTCTGTTTGCACAACAGTTTTTGTTTAACTAATTAATGGAAAGCATGGTACAACGACAAAAAAAGTTGAATTTAAAACCAAAAGACAAACAGTTGGAATTAACTGTAAATGCAATGGTCCCTAATGTTGCATAATGGACTATGTACATGCATGCTGCATAATTTTCCTTTGACCACTTTCATAATACTTAGCATTTTTAAGAGCAAGGTTGCCAAATATGTTTAAAGATAGTTTTGTAGTGGGTTTATATGACAATGTACATGTGTATGTAAACATGTTCATGTACTATAATCTCCCCACCCCTTCCTTAGAAGCACAATATGCGAACAATAGATTCTTTCAGCCCTCTGGTGTTCATCTTTTGTTGAATTTTGTCCCCAGGTGTTAAATAGTGTCAGCTATTATAAGTATATGGTATTACCCTGTAGGTAGTACAGGAACAAAGGGAAACATAATAGGGTATCTTCGGTCATTGTGTGTACATGTAAAACAGGACTTCATGTATGTAATTAAAAACATGTTTTGGGGAGTGCATGCTGTGATAACGGGGATCAGTTTAGATTGGAAATGTAGCTTTGGGTCAATATTTTCGAGGTCTACATTGTATTTGTTTTCAAGAATTTTACACACCAAGAATTGCTCTACACTGCATTTGCGTATGTATACATTGTCCCCTCCCCCAAAAAGTGTTGATTTATTTTGGAGGATTCATTGTGTCAAGTTCGGCTTTGTCTCAGCCCATTGTTAGAATTCTAAAGGAAGGAATGGAGGCAATGGTCACTTCTCCACTTAACAAATTTAAGAAAGGGCGGTCCGAGGCGGAATCTAATTTGTCTAGTGCACATAGTGGTAATTTGAGGATTTTATATTGTACAGTACATGTAGTTATTTTTTAAACATTTTAACAATTGAAAACTGTGCAATGCATCACTTGAAATGTGAAAGAATAAAACATTATTTTTGTTGTGTCTTGCAAAACACTTGTTTTTCAATCAATAGTCTCCAGTGTGAACCATGAGTCAGCGCCACTTACATCTAATCCCAGGAAAACCCACAACTCATCCAGTCAACACTGCAACTCTACATAAACAGGGGCTCAAATTTCTGGTTAAAGTAATTGGTACATATACATTATACATGTACACACAATGCTAGCCCGCCTGTAGTAGTAGTAATAAAATATACTACATTATGACTCTTTTACATGGCCATGCAGTGCCAATAAAAGTTGTTTACATCAAAAAGGACAAGAGATTGTTCTTGGGGGGAAAATGTATACGGTTAAATTTTTAACCTATTTTAAAAAATTTAATTAAACCTAAATATATCAAGTACATGTACATATGCATACTTGTATTATTATTATAAATGTGGTAATACAAAATGTATTTCAGAAAATATTTATATCACGGTATATATTTACCAAAAAAAAGAAAAATGTCTAAGTATTGATTTGGAAGGATGGGCAACAAATCTAAACATTAAATTTTTGTATACATTATACAAACACATAATATGTAAATCTCCATTGACGTGCTTTGGAAATTCAAAAAAACAACCATCCCAAAAATAGCTGCACTAAACCGATGACAATGAGTGAAAAGTCATCCGCGAACAAGTAAACAACTGAATGTCGCAATATGCTCCGATGATAAGCGTGAAAAACAAATCTTGTTGATGAAATACCCCCCCCCCCCCCCCCCCCCCCCCACATGAAAACAATAAACTCCTTGGTCATTGAGACGGGTTGTGTAACTTATACTAGGGATAGATACATCAATAACAGCAGCCCAGCACAGTGGGAAAGGTAGTACATAACAAAGCTTGAATGTATACATACCGGGTACATCTAAAAATATAGCCGTGTTGCAACGGACGCATTGTCAAACGTCATACGATAGCTTCGGGAAAAGGACGAAAATTGATCCAAAGTGTTATTTTTACAGTGTGCGCTGCTTTTATGTGCAATTTTTAACTCACAATTACAATTCCATCGGGAAAAAGAAGTCATGCGTTTACATGTACAATGTGCATGTTTTCCCATGTGGTGCCTTCGTGTACTGGCTCAGCAGCTCAAATTTATTTTTGGCAAGCATAACTGATAGGCGACACTGTAAGTGGGCCAGTAGGGATTAATTAAACAATTTGATTTGCCGCCCACTCCAACCTGGGTGTATTTTTTTTCAATAATCCTATTTTTTAAATGCAAATTGTGGATCAAGCCCAGATTGAATTGTTTTTGATGTGTTTTTTTGTGTGCTTTTTTTTTGGGGGGGGGAGAGAACCGACCAATACTAGTCAATTATACAAAATATAGAACATGGGTCTATAACAAAATATTTGACTTGTTATCTTATTTTGAAGAAAAAAAAGTAAATGTAAACTGAGAAGAAAATACACTACATACAACCGGTACGCTTCGTTTACAACACAGAATTCTTGTTGAAACAAAAAATTAAGTATTTAAAACTTTAACCAGTTCGCGCCGGGATTATTTAACATTTACCGAGCCGAGGCACGGGATTATTTTTAACGAAACTCGATCCGAGGCAGGTTCAGGCCGATGGTATCTGAAACCACACCCATTCCATTTTTTCGGCCTTGCTCGCTGCTGACAGAAATTTCCGGCCTTGCTCGTGGCGTGTTTATGCGACATCCGTTTTGAATCTGGAAAAAAAATTGCGTGTATATTCCTCCGGCTCGAACTGGTTAAATATTAATTGATCCAAAATTAATATTTTTGAAAGACAACATTGCAGGAATGCATGTTTATTGTTTTTTAATACATTCAATGTAAACAATGTGACGCTGTACATTACACAAGTCTGGTTCATGTATTTCCACAGTTAAGCCGCACAGTACAACCATGCAGGGAATTTCCTTTGGGATACCAGTATAACTACCGGTACCAATCAAACCCCTCCTCAAACACTCCTTTCTATGAGTATGACAACACACTTGTCTGTGTTTATTGACTAAAAAACAATGACCGAGTTGCACCAGACGAGGGCTCCCTTTCAAATCACCAGTACATGTTTATTAATGGTAGGTCAACATATGGCAGTTAAAGGTGCAATACATCCTGAATTCTCCCAAAAATATCATGTTTTGGAGTTTACATTATAAAAAAATGCAACAACGGTACAAAGTTGTTGCAAGTTGTTGCATAATTTAGCAGGCAACGCATTTCTTCTGGTACCGGTAGTATGTGTTTTGTTGCACCTAGCTGGCTTGCTGGTCGGTATACCAGCATAACCAATTGTGGACAATGCAACAGACTCAACTGTTGCATGTTGTTGCATTTAGCAGGGTTCTATTTCAGCTGTGTTGCATTCTGTTGCATTTTGCAAGGTGCTCACAGAAAACCCTTTGGGGTTACAGTTAAAATCCTATTTCAAACATCTGGGCAATTTCCATGCAAAAAGGGACATGGCCCCCAAAAATCAAATTCATTCCTAAACATCTTTTTCATTTTTAGGTTATTGCTATAAATATACTAACAGACCAGGATATAAACATTTTTAGTCAAATCTTTATCGTTTTCTATGAAATATGTCACTTTTCTTCCTTGTTATGTTTTTGGCTTAAAAATTTAACTACCAACTCTATCAACTGAGCTACCGGTATCCCAATGAACACACAACTTTTTATCTTATAACACACAAATAAAGCACAAGGGAAACTGGCTAGGTAAATTTGCATAAATTTGCATAAAAACAAAGAAATTGGCAAGTCGGGACTTGAACCTGCGAACCTCCGGAATACCGGTACGGCGCTGTACATGTACCAACTGAGATATCTTGCCCTATGTTGGCGGTCTCCAGAATTGTCAATATCTTTGTTCGAGGGCACTAGTCATAAGTCATAAACAACAAAATGCTGTGGGGACAGGGATCATGCCCAATTTTACTACTGGTGATTTTTAATCCTGCAGTGGGTTTAATACCATTGAGCTATTCAGCGGCCCAACGTGGAACAAACAGTGAGTAAGTGTCCTATTACTAGATCAATGGTCTGCACATATGACCATTGGTATGCAAATGTTTCCTATCCTTGACACATCAATTACACCTTGACTGAAGCTCTATGAAGAATGTGCATAGAACAGTGTGAAAATACAAATTAACAATAACATCAATTCTCCAAAATCCTCATTTTGATAAATACCCAAGTAATAACGCCAATGACCGAGCATTAGTTTAGCCTCATGACTTTTTTGCCCATTACCATTAAAACTGCACTGGAGTGTAACTTTGTCTGTCTGTACAATTGTTTTGTATAATAAGCAATTGAGAAAAAAGCTTACCCATGATACCTGTAATCATAAACCTTTTCGACATTCTCAAAGCATCATGGATTGGATGCCAAACAAACTAGAAAATGTATGCACAAACCCGAGTACACATTTTTGCAAATTTAAAGACATCATCGTCTGGCTTTATATATTAACATTAACTGTGATAATCTTTTCACACATTGTTGCACTGGTAATTTAAAATATTGTTATTTAATAAAAAAACAAATATAACAGGATTTATAACAGAAAACTCCTTTTAATTTTAGAGACCAGTTTCAATTCGAGCGATTCACATTACCTAGAAGCTGCCGTTGGAGGCGCAAATCCTGCTATACCCGCAGTGCATCATGGGGGAAAGTCGGCATCAGTTTGAAAAACGGTATTCATTTTGCATGAACTCATCAGTGTTTACGTCTTTTTTGACGCGCACGATTAAAGTTCCAATTTTTTTCTGCAAATAACAATGTTTTAATCAACGACACTTCCGGATACATTTATCTTTGTGTTGTACCTCGCGTGAACAATGAAGAATAGATATTTCACTACAGTATGATATACGGAAGAAGTCGACCGTAAAGTTTAAAAGTTGCTCTTTTGAGTCAAACGCTTGGTGGCGCTCTGCATTGTGAATCGCCCGAATTGATACAAACATAAATGAATATGCCTTATTTATGATGCTGCTATAATATTGACCAATTAGAATCAGAGATTCAAGCTCACGCCTTTTAGAATGGACTAATCACAATTGTTCCTAGTGACTGGGGGCACTGGTACGGTACTTGAAACAATTTAAATATTTGCATAAATTAGTTCTTATTTTTATTTCTGAATAAAAAATAAATAATGTTATTTACAAATTATATTCCTTGGGCTTAAAAAAAGTTATGCATTTATATAGGCTTATGTAAATTGATGATCACCTAATTTTTCAAAAATGAAGTTCAAGGCTTGACGTACTGTACTGCCGTTTGTGCATAAACTTTACAAAAATGCTATCCCATTTTGTGTCGAAAAAGTCAGTCCTCGGAAGAAAAACAACACGCATATTCATCTCAAAATCGCGCTCAAACGCTTACCCCCCAATATATATTAAACTTCCACTTACGATTTCTCCATTATGGCTTGCCATATTTAGTGGAAACGTCTCCTTTGCCGACCGGCGTTCTCTTCGTGATCGTTGCAAGGATCACCAGCTAGCGAGCAGCCATTTTAGCTCACCGGATGGTACCCGCCTTTTCAATACAACCTTCTACGTTACATACAAATGAGACCAGCGATTGATTTAATATGCGGCGATCTTTGGAGTGGCCGATTTTTTTTCTTTTTACAAAAGCTAGCTGACTCATAAGCGTTTGTCGGTTGTTTTGATGTTGGTTGACTGGCTGATGAACGAAGACACCGAAAAGCAAGTATCACCGTGATTGAACTTTGAAGTGAAAACAAGTGAAAAACCTCCAGAATTACACTTTACACAGCTCTAGAGTATTTTCCTCTAGCTCTATCTATATTTCATGATCTGCGCGCAGACACATCTCATGAAACAGCCGTTGCTAACCCTGCAATCAAACCGCCCACTTGTTTGTTTTCGACACTTGTGACCTGCGACACGGTCGGCATGCGCACACCATCCAGTTTGTATTTGGTGCAAATCATAGCAAATAACAACAAGTGCAGCCAGCAGTACGTACTCGCTCGTATTACTGTCCTCAAATTTCCTGGATTTGCAGGTCAAGAATGGATCGGGAGTACCCCTAGAGCCTTTGATTTTGGAAGTTGATCTTGGACATATGGAAGGCTATATTTATTAGGCGATTTTGAGGTATTTCAATAAGTATTGTCGTGGTTTACTTCTCTTGTTTTCCTAGAAAGAGACTTTGCAATATTATTGTTTATTGTGTTTTGTTGTTTTTAATTTATTTCATTTCATTTATTATTTCGCAGGGCACAAAAAGAAAAAGAAATACAAATTTACAATCAATAGAAAGTTAAGAATATCTAAACAAGAAACATGTTCAAAATTTTTATTTTTTTTAACAGTATTAACTATTATTAACAAGTACCGGTAAGTATTGAAGTAAGTAAAAAAAGTTACTAAAATATATTTTTTCATTCAATTCAGAAACAAGACAGGACAAAATACAACGAGAATACTGCACACCCCTGCAGGATTGCTAAAACTCAATCACTATCAAGTAGCTCTCCGTATGCGTGACTAAATCACAGGCAGACAACAAGAGAGACAGACACAGACAAACAAAGAAGGACACAGATCATTGGCACAAACGGACGAAGAAAAAAAAAATACATTTTGAATTCATGTGCGTGTTTGGAACATAATATGTTCTACAACACGTACATGAATTAAAAATGTACAGGATAGATTCAAAGCGTCTCCGCGCGTAAAAATGAGGAGTTAGCGCACTTGAAATTTAATATCTCTATGGGTATACATGTATACATCCCATATCAGTTCCTGTGACGATTGAGCTATTTCCTAGATCCTTGCTGTGACACAATATAATAACATGGGTTTACAAACGCCTACAAATAACTACACACAAACTTCCTGTTTTTTAGGTGACGGATCAGAATCCAAAATAGATTTTGAAATGTTAAAAAGCTCAGCATGTTTATGAACACTTCACACTAGTTTAACGTTACTACTAGTACTACACATAGCGTCACACCTACATACACAAGTTCTTGTATTAAGTGCCAGTAGGCCCTAGTAGTAGTACAACTACGAGTATTGTCATTTTTTTCAGAATTGGCTGTGTAAGATTTGAGTGAGTACTTTTGCGATGGATGTACTTTTGGTGAAGGATACTTTGACTGTGCTGACACAAAATGGCGAGTGTCACATTCAACTTTGCATGGGTGACATCACAAGGCTGAAACGCGAGGATAAAGTAGACGTTATTCTCATATCTGCATTTCAAGGTAACGTTAAAACAACTTAACTCTGATTTTTTGGTTTGGATTCAACTGCTGAATCCATCAATTTTCTACACAAATTTTAACACGTGCCACACTAGTTTAGGATTTCTGGAAAAGAGCCATCTATTGAGTTTTGTGAACCTTCAACAAAAGGGATAAACGTTCATCTATTTTTCCCATTCCCATTTGTTGTTTTTTTACCATTGAACATCTAAAATACCATCAAGTCTTGGAAGAGTCTTGAGGACAGTCAAGATAATATCAGGATATGTGAGTGTCTAACATGACAGAGTTCATCAGATAGTTGTACCTGAACGTCATAAATACAGTGTATTCAGTTTTCTCATGCGATTATATTATTTCTCAGTTTTGCCCGAATGCATTACCCAGGTAACCCAATTTTGCCCGTCTTTACTCCATCCACAGCCGACTACTCCGCTACCCCAACCTCTGTCATCGGGGCGCTGCTGCGAAACCTTAGGATCAACGTCCGGGATCTGTCGCGGGATAAGGAGGAAGACTTGCGGAAGCTTTACCACTGCTGGTGGTCTAAGCCGCTGCCAGATGACAAGCCTTACAACAGGCTGCTCTGCTTCGAAACAAGACTGTAAGGAAGACTTTTAATTGGCATTACCAGAACCCACTTTGGGTCGCCACAAACCCTAGTCCGACAATTTTGGGACTCTCAATACTGTGTACGAGAATCCCAAAACTAAGTATTGAAAACATGCAACACAAGAAAATAGGCTGGCAAATGAAGCAACCAGTCCAACATGCCTTTAGTGTTGAGTCAGTGAACCGTGTCAAATGAACCATATATGTGGTACCACTATCGGACCATATTGAGATTAGTCCGGTCAAACAGATGGACATGCAATGAAACCATGTGGCGTTACTCTCAGGTGCAAAATATTAAAGAAAACTCTTCTTTAAAAATTGATATGAGGCTTGGCTGGTAATGACATAGAACCTCTTCTAAGCCTCATGAAACGTTTAGAGAATTTTATCAGCTAAAAGTGATTAAAGTTGGTCTGAATATATTTTGCACGGTTTTCAGCACTCCATGTCCCTGTTTGCACAAACCCCATGACCTACCAGTTGAATACAAGTTTGTGACAATATTTCTGTTTTGCCAGATTTGGGTCTCGGCGTCCTGCGGAGATCGTGGGTGACGTGTTCCGTTGTCTGGTGCCCATACTCAACAACAAAGACGGAACGGTTATTACACCTCTCCTAAATACAGGGGACCAGGTAATGTAAACCCAAGACAACAGGGGCTGTCCCCACGTTGATTTGTCAAGTCTTCAAAGCATGATGAAAGAAAATCAATCCGCTGATAGGCTGCCCTCATCAGGTTGACCTTGCGACAACAGTCAGCGACAGTTGCATCAGTCGGCACTAACACAAAAATAGTTTAAAACGTTAATTAGCAGCGTACGGACCTGAGTGTAGTATATTGAGCACAATGCAGAGAAAACACTAAATCATGTCTTTGTACACATTACAGCTTTCTTTGTAGCATGTCTCAAGTAGTGAACGTAATATTTTGAGGTGGTGTGTTTATCAGCCAAGTTCATTAGCGTTGAATATAATAATAATAATAATAATTTGGGAGGCTAATCATCCTTACTCGCAGCTGGTGTGCTGAATTGCGAAGGACGCGGCTACAACGTGGTCGAGTCGCTGGCACGTAAAGGCGCCTACGGCAGCCGGCCACATCGACTCATATATGACTACGGAGCACAGCCTGAGATCGAAAGTGTTTGATTTTTCAGGGAGGAAAACCGGATGACCTGGAAAAACCCTCGTGGCACAGGAGAGAACCAATGCACAACTCTACTCACATATGGTCCGGGCCGGGAATCGAACCCGGGCCACATTGGTGAGAGGCAAGCGCTTTACACACAAGCCACCCATGCCACCCATCATATGTGTATATATGTGTATCTGTGGTGCGATATCATGACTATAGGCCAAGGTCAAATTGAACTTCCTGTAAGCTTTTAAAGGAAGTTTGTCAAAATTAGTCGGCCCACATTTCATTGAGTCAGTTTCCTATGATGAGGGGGAATAGACGTGGGTTAGTTACGTCAGCAATGTAAAAAAAACAATGTTTACGTATCGTGTTGTCATTAATCAGGTCATCTGGTACCTTGTGTCATGAACCTCACAGTTTAAAGAAAATGGAACAGAATACTTGCATTTGATAGTAAATAATGTTTAACCGACCTGTCCGAAGTTATATAATCATGGATGCTAAGCAAAGCTAGAAACTGACCTGTCCGTAGTTATATAATCATGGATGCTAAGCAGGGCGTTCAAAAAAGGGCGTTCGAAAAAAGGCGTTCGTCAGGTAGCGGTTCTTAGGTGGTCACTGTCCGGCAATCGCAATTTGTTTTTATCTAATTAAATTTTTAGTAACAATTACAGGATATCTAGCGCAAATATTTTGCTGGATGCCTACAATCATTATTTACTTTCAAATATGTACGATTTTTCTTAATAACTCTGTAGCAAACATTTTTGATATCTGCAAATGTTGTATCCTACCTTTAACTGCAGTAATGTGCTACTAATCACTGTACACATAAAGCTTATACATTCTGACACCGTGTTTTATGCAGGGTTTTGGACAAGTGGTCATGTTGGAAGGCATGGTGGAAGCAGCAGTCAACTGGATGAAAGCTGGCCTGCCGTTGCGCTTGCTGAAGATAGTGCTGTACTGCCGAGGTGGGAATAATCGCAATTACAATAAGGACATATTTTTTGAGTGAATGGGGCTGTACAAATTAAATCAACACGTCAACCGGCCCAGTGGCCTCTCCTCAAGCTGTGGTTATAGCCGCCAGTCGGCCGCAAGGGTTAATAAAGGACAATACTAAATAACAAATTTACTTCTAACAAGTAATTAAGATATTTACAAAATAACTTCCAGCATTAATAGCTTGGGTTTTTTCTTCTTCAGGCAGGAATGACGAAGAGGTGGAGAAAATCGCAAAGAGAGATTTCCACAAGGTCTTCGAGAGTTTTGAAGAGCTGAAGGGACGCTACATGATGCAGGATTTGACTCCTAAGGTACAGCAGATGAGTGTGGCGTGTTCTGAGAAATCACCCGAGCAGGACGATGTACAATTGAACCTGTAACTCCGTACTCTAATTTACTCTTAGGAACCATACCCATCCTGGCAAATTCCAACACCATGGCAAACTGTACACACAAACTATTGGACTCTGATTCTGAAGACATGCCTAACCAGTGTAAAAGACTATCAGTTTAGGGTTCCAGTACCCATCCTTACAGATTCCAACAAAACCCGGTGTTGGAGTTCGACTGGATGGAGATTGTTAGGGTTAATTAAGCTTCTTTCCACGACCGTTACTGGCTAGAACTGACCTTGCCATTGCAACTGCAGTCCAACCAGCATTTGAACCTCGTAGGTCTGTGAAAACACAATTGCCAAGAACTTAAAAAAAACATCCAATCACACAATTTGCTTCATTTAGTAATTACTTTGGCTTATAGTATTGCACATTTAGCAATGTATCTAGCAATGATATACATGTAGTATCTGTTTTATAATAATGCATTCTTCACCCAATACATTTTAGATTGAAAGGTTTAAGAGACTATTATGTGAAAACTAAGTACATGTATAAAGCGAAACTAGATAAGCAGAGTTTTGAGTGTTACCAACATGTACAGTTTTATTTGTAGAGGAATGCAGTTAAAATTTGTTTTTATTTGCCAAACCCCCTGAAAGAGAAACCGACTGTTCTGGGTTCAGGGGCGCTTTAAAAACTTTAAGTTGTATATTTTCTAAAGACGTAAAGACGTAATTTGTTGGGTATGATTAGAAAAACCTTTAATTGTCTAACAAATATGAAACGTGAAACGTAATTTTTTTTTTTTTCAAAAAAAGATGACTGCCATATATATTTGATATCCCTATGATCATCTTAGCCAGTTTGCTGTAATAATTCTAGTCTTGTGAAAATATTATATAGGCATTTAAAAATAATTATAATTAATTTTTTTTTAAATTAGAAAAATCCAAATGTGGGTTTTTATGATTGTAACTCTGTGGTATGACCAAACCTCTAATTGTTCATCAATTTATCTGTGTTGCAGCTGTACAGAAAAGTAGCTTTCTCAAAATAGGGTCCAGTTTCATTGAAATGTACTATGAAGTACATTGTATGTGTAGTTTTATTTATCTTTAGTTATATCAAATAAATCATATTTTTGACCTTAAACTTTGACCTTAGCCCTTTATTCCTTGAAGGCTTGCTTGCAGCATGGAGCTATGAAGAGACATGTAGTGGAGTCTGCATGTCTTTCTTATTTTCATTAATGCGGTTTTTTATTGCCTTTTAATTTGTGGCCACTTCTGGAAAACCATATTTTTTGCATAGATTATTTTTCTATTTCTATTTTGTTTTCTTAACATTTCCATACACTGGTACCCGTTTTCAGTTTGCTTTGTTTTTTGTTTTGTTTGCTGTTTTGATCCGTAGGAAGTCACAATAGATTTTGATGTCTACCTCTCCTTTAGCAAGGATGACACAAAGGTCGTTGACCTCATAACCGACAAACTACACTCCAGTAAGTCGGACATTCGCATCTTCAACAGTCGTCAGATGATGAATACAGACTCAGTGTGGCAGCAGGATATGTATGAAGTGATGATGCACAGTGCTAGGATTATCACAAGTAAGAAATATATGCGTCTACAAAAGATCTCTTAATCTGGGCATGTTCACTTGACTTCTGTCAAATACTTGCAGGTCCTCTTCAGTAATGATAGCATTGTGCTAGCTTGATTCAGATTTGTGCTAGCACATGATTTTTGTCTCGTCTGAACGAAGTTCAGAAAGAGACTATATGTATGCAATCACTATTTCTTTACGTAGTCTATCCGTCCGTTTACGTCCAAAGTTTTGTATGCAAAGTTACAAGTCCGATCAGACTTGGGTCATGGATGCAATATTGTAACCTTCATATGATTGTGTTAAAGGCCAAGTACTGAGGTCAAAGGAAATCACGAAAGAAGGCGAGATTGAATCGAGATAACTCGCCACGTACCCTGTTATTATTACCCACAAACCGCCAGTATTACAACGTCTGGGAAATCTTGTAAAGTCTTCCTCGAAAAATGAGGAGCTATTAGTTACTTCTGCAAGCAGTGATGCACTTTGAGGGCCACAATTGTCCACAGAAGAGCTGCCTGGTGAAGTTGCACAAAAGTCTTGCTGCATCTTGTAATATGCTCCTGAAAAAATTGAAAAGTTTGGTTCAGAATTATTAAATGTGAAATGTTTTGAATCAATACTAATTAGATGTGCGTGCAACTGCTAGAAGATTCTCAAGATATTGCGGGTGGTTCGTGAGTTATAGCGGTTCTTGGTCACGCCCTTTAATGGTGGGAAGGTTATTCGCGGTGATGTATCATCACGCCTCCAGTTATTGCGTCAATAACCATGAGGACAGTATGCACAACAAGAGGTTCACTACTACTTTGGTGCCACTGAGGGTACTTGTCTACACAATCCATACAAAGAGATCTTAATTTGTTCTCACCTCGGGTCTTTGATTTATCCCTGCAGTTTTGACCCCCAACTACCTTCAATGTACGGCCTGCATAGAGCAGTACAACATTGCAATGTGCTGCTCCCGTAAAGCCATGCGTAACATGCTGGCACCGTTCTACATTGAGGACAGTACCCTACCTACATACATGACGCAAGTGCAGTACGTAGATTGCAGGTAATGAGCACCAAACTAAACAGTACCTATCTAGGCTAAATAGGGGTCCAACATCTGATTTGAATGCGGGGGCACTTGGTGTTTTTTATCTCTAAAGCGGTGGTCACACATCTTACGGTCATGAACGTAGTTGAACGTAGTTCATTTGACCTCAGTAGACTCAAATATCTGGATTATTAGGCCATAATCTTGATTGATTTTGTGTTGTCTTTCCATGAAGTGCAAATATTCTAATTACCTCACAGATCTAGTGCCACAGAGAGTATCGGTGAAGCCTGCCATCAGATCATCATCTCATTGAGTGTCACTCTCAAAGCCAAACCCCAAGTGGATCCCTTCATCCAGTACGACGTCTTTCTCTCCTACTCCCACGCTGACTCAGAGAGGGCCAACCACATCGTTGAGATGCTGAAACGCCTTAACCCAGACCTGCGACTTTTCTTTGACATACAGGAGCTGAAAACAGGTCCGGAAAGTTGTTTATATTTTTTTAATTCTCGTTCAAAAGAAGTTCAAAAATGCATCTCGGCGACTTGTTTTTGGAAATTCCCATTAGTACTGTACTTGGTTCAAAATTGAAATCTTAGAATTTTGTTTTCTCGGAATAGTACACAGAGCTAAAACAGGTTAGTTGCCAAGCTCCATTCTTTAGATCTTGAGATCTTGATAAAAATGCACTACTGACAAATGGTATACGACCCCTTTAAATAAATGGCCCTGTTTCCCTCTTTAGGAAGTGCCTGGCAGCGTACACTGTATCACTCCATTGATGGCACCAGAGTCATGTTGGCTCTCATCTCCAATAAGTACCTCACGTCAGCTGTGTGTAAAGAGGAGTATAACTTGGCCTTGGCTAAACATTGCTCACAGGTATAGTCTGGAATAAGCTTAACAATCCCCAAGCATCACAGCTTAAAACAATAACATTTATTCAATTATGAAGTGACATGATTTTGGTTGGAATTATCATTGGGAAGGTGTATACATTGTATACATTGTATACATTGTATACATTGTATACATTGTATACATTGTATACATTGTATCACTCCATTTGTATAAATTGTATCACTCCATTTGTATACATTGTATCAATTCATTTGTATACATTGTATCACTCCATTTGTATACATTGTAGTCTCATTTTGTATCACTCCATTTAATTGTATACCGGTACATTGTATCACTCCATTTGTATACATTGTATCACTCCATTTGTATACATTGTATCACTCCATTTGTATACATTGTATCACTCTATTTAATTGTATACATTGTATCACTCCATTTAATTGTATACATTGTATCACTCCATTTAATTGTACATGTATACATTGCATCACTCCATTTGTATTCATTGTATCATGTAGTCAAGTTCACTCAAGCTTGTCCCTATGTGCATTGAGGATGTCTACGGGGTCACTCCAGAGTACACCAAGGTCAAGATGGTGAACGCCAAGGGTGGGAACTTCCAGCAAGCCGTTGAAAGCACCTGCACAGCTGTTGTTGATTGGCTGGCTGGAAGAGACACAGCAGCCAATTGGAAAGATGTATTTGGACAGGATGAGGTATGGTTCAATTAAATCACTATTTTTAGTTCAATTGTACCTGTACTTGCCATTTTGAAGAACCCAGAAGAAAAAAATGTATTTTGACAAATTTGTTTTAAAATATAAAATAATACTCACAAACATAGCAGCTCGTACACTGAAAACCTGCATCATTGTAATAAAAATGCATTAAACCAATTTTTTTAACCAACAGTCCCAATTTTTTTATATTTTTTTCACAAGCCCTATGTAGTCATGTTTTCATTTGAGGGAAATATTCCGGTCAATTTGCATCAAACTAGGGCCCGACCTAGAAGTAATTGCAATATAATTTGTTTAACATGGTGGCTCTTTGACATACTAGAAATTGAATTTCTTCCAAGGAGTGGAAAAGTGATTTTTATTCACTTTTTTGCTGCTATTTTTTATCATACAATAACAGCTTTACGGGAAAGGAGTCATTTTTGTTTGCGTCTGTTAACCAAAGAAGTGTTTCCCAATATTTACAGAATGGTTTTCTCACCAAAATATATCTTTCCACATTTATGCCCACAACCTTGCCACAGGTTATATTCAATATTACAGAAGTCAATTTTTTTTACTGACGGCTTTAAAAGAGAAAATTTCTTAAGACTTCGGTAACTGTTTTCATTCTAGGATTTGACGATCGACACAGACACAGTCACCGAGAATCTGCGAAAGGTCCAGTTTAAACTGCAACATGGAGACAAAAACTTGCTTCTTCGAAAAGAATCAGCATTCCCGACGAAGCTCCTAAAATCTTTACCAGCGCGCCCAAAATGGGATAAGGGTGAGGATGAAGCGAGCAAATGTGACGTGGCGTTCAGCTACGCCGCGGAAGACGAGAAATACGCAGAGCACCTTGAGGCAGTGTTCTCGGGAGTCGAAGGAGTCGTGGTCAAAAGGAAAGCCGCGTCGGACCACGAACGGCTTGCCTTGATGGACAAAGCAAAGCATGTGGTGGTGTTCCTGTCCCCACACTACACCGACTGCATGGAGAAAAGCGAGGAGTTCAACATCGTGCTCTCTCGCCAGCGTCTGAGTACCAGTCCCCTCCTGTTCCCCGTTCAAGTTCACACGCTGCCGCAGCGCCCCACGTATTTCCACCTCGTCCCGTCTTGCATTAACGCTGCAGACAAACTCTGGCTGGAGCTGTGCACCTTACTGAAGGTAGACGTCAAGATGTTTATGCTGGAGAGAGAGTACAATAACATCTCTAAACCTACAGAGTTGGCCCTTCATGAAGCAGCCTGCAAGATTCTCTTGGAAATACAAAAACAAAGGTAGTGTAGGTTAAACTGGTCGATCTTGAAAATATAATGATGGAACTGATTGCAGAAGTGCTTCAAAACTCAACAATGTTTTTTGGAGCATGATGTATAGTTCTATATTTTCTGTTCTTGATAGTGTGTATGCTCATAGGCAAGTGTTCCTATGATAGACGCCCGAGTCTGTACTCACTGCAAGTACAAATCCTATAGCAGATAGTCTACACTATAAGTAGTTTCCTAGGTAATAATAGTTACATAAATGCACATTTACTAAATCTTTCTAATACATGTTAGCACAAATTTCCTATGCGACATCAGAATCCTGCAGAATACCACAGTTCAGTGGTGATTTTGTTTGACTTATGTATGAGTTTGCAACCTTGCCCTAGACAAGATGATTATTACTTCATGCACATTCTTTCTTTCAGAGGCCTGATGAACTGGGTAATAATTTTCAAAATAAGGAGATTGTTTATATGATCATTGATGCTATACGTATACATACATGTTACATCCAACACAAACATGACAGGTGGAAAAGTATAAAAAAGACATGAAATTGTATACAAAAGACATGCCAAGGTATGTGACATGAGTTTGATTCTTGAGCAGGACTTCTGTCAAGCCACCGTCGGATGTAGTCGGAGCAACACCGATCCTCCTAAATGTAAAGAAGATGCAGAATCAAGTGGAGAATGCTTTCACTACCGACTCAGATGTAGTTAGAGAGGTGAGTTATATCCAGGGGCAGATGCAGGATTTTGGCAAATCTGGGAAAATTGAACTTTTAAGGTTAAACCTGTTGCATTTGTTATTTCAAGTTTTTTATCCCATTTCGCTTTCAGTACTTGCTCTCATTGTCACTTAATGAGGGAGACCTCAGAGATACCGACAAGTCTGACAATAACAGCAATTCCAAGGACCAACCTCCCAGTACTGCTACTGGCCAGTCGGAACCAGACCAGACCAGTTCAAAGCAGCCTGAGACCAGTTCAAAGCAGCCAGAGGCCAGTTCAAAGCAGCCGGAGGCCAGTTCAAAGCAGCCTGACACCTGCGCTAAAGAACCTGCATTGACCGGATCCCAACCCGCTTCAAACCAGTCAGGTGATGTCTCTGAAGAACCTGCTGGGACTGGTTCTAAACCAACAGAGAAGCAAGCGGCATCCAGTCAACAGCTAGAACTCATGCCAGAAAAGGAGAATGCGAATAACAGTGGAAATGAAAAGGAAAAATGCAGCCATTCAAATATAGTCAGGATGGATAGAACACATAGTAAAGGCAGTGCATCTTGTTCTGTATTGTGATGCATAACCATAATTTGTTTCTATATCAAAAACTTTGTTTTTACCAGGTATAGGGGTTTTATCTAAGGGGTGTCCAATACAGGATTTTGTCAGCTTGTTCCCACGTAGAGTTGTAATTGGCGAATTCCTGGACAATCGAGGTTTGGTGTGGTGTAGTTTGGTTTAATATGCAAGGTGTAATTGAAATAACATTCAAAAGAAGGCAATAACCTAAGGTGGTTTGAATGTAGAATTCTCTGCAATCATACGAATGGCCGAAAATACAGCCCCTATTATGTTAGAAGTGTACTTATACAGAGAGGAAGGTGGCCTAAAAACACGCAACTTTAAAAACATGTAATTAGCACATAAAGCAAGGCACATTTGTAGAATACATTTGCACGAGTGTGATACTACCTCACTAAAAACTAAAAGTAATTGCCTTTTTATGTCGTGCCTTTCCATCATTGAAACATTTTAAGTGTAGACATACTTATTTTTTGATTGATATTGTTTACTCTAATTGCCATCATGGTAATTATCATGATGCCTTGCCAAGTCTTGGAAATGCCTTGTTGCAAATGTGTGTGAAAAATAATCATAAGTTTTCAACAATAGGTTTCGTACCTATGAGAACGATCTTCTTGTATTATCTACATTTAATGTACGTGCAAACAAATATTGTGTGACTTTGTTAGTGTTCATCATTCTCTTGTGTAATAACTGTTACTTAACAAAATTTATTATTGTATATTTTAGAAAAAACAATATTTTTGGTAATCGAGTTGGAATGAAATAAAATATGTGTAAATCTTGATTTGATTTGATGGAAATGACGTTTTTTATATTTGCCTGACAAACTGTATCTGTTCAATTAATCTGTTTATTGTAGTGCAACTATATGTTCCCAACTTAAATAAATATGGCTAAGAACTAAATTTATTTTTTGTTATAGTTTAAACAATTTACTACGTGTACTTGGTAGTATACACCATTGGTAATAGCTTGAATTATCAGGAATGGGTGAATTTTGGTTTATTTTTTTTATTTATTTATTTTATGTGTGGGGGGGGGGGGGGGATGTATTTAAGGAAACTTTATGGAATGCCAAACGGACAAAGTGAAATGCTTGTTGAGACAAAGTTTTAGTCATAAATATGCTTATATTTGCTTTATAATATGTGACCCGCTCCATCGTAATCAGAAATAAGTCGCTGGGGCCGATTTACGCAATCGGTCGTTGAAGTGAACGCATGGGTGAAAATCTTGACCAAGTCGTTTTTCTGAACATTGTATTTTTAGGAAGTGTAGTTATCACAGATTATTGTCATTAATGTTTTGTATGTAAAAACGATCAATAAAGATGAAAATGAAGAGGATTTGTGTGTGCTATCCGTATGATTTTGGTCAATTTTGTTTATTTCAAAGCTGTTTTTCTCGGAATGTAGATTCGGCAAATAAATATACACCTGTCATCTTCATCAGATCATAACTCGTTAACATAAGAAGATACACACTTGTGATGGGTATCATTAGAAAGCTTATGAAATTCCCTAATTTCTCATCATGTGCATATCTCAAAAAGTCATTTCGAGACTTATTCCTGATTTCGATGGAGCGGGTCACATGCAAGTTGAATAATACATTTTGAATAACATTCCATAATATTACAACTTAGTGAGACGTGAATTCAAAGATTTGAAAAGGTTAAACACAATAACTGTACATGAGAATTGTCTGTTTTGCATTCCATAGTTGGACATGTATGCATTATTCATTTGGACAAAACCAAGGTCAACAAGGGTGTGATTCATCCACACACACATAGTTGCAGAGTGATCAAAGGTCGGCATGCATGTTTACAACCAAATATGGATTAGCTCAAGTTTGTTTTGCATACAACTGAAGAGTAAAGTGAGCATTTTGAGGCATGATATCATATACTAATACTATCAAAGTTAGCACCACACATGTAAGTTTTTGGCAAGTCTGACAGTTAGCCTTTGTTAACTATAGAGTCATAGAACTTTAATTTCTACATCCAATTGAGCATGTCTAGTTTCCTTGTGGTGGACAGGCTAGTCGTGGACACACAGTCCAGTGGCAAATGTTGCATTGAGTTATGTCAGGGGGATATCACTCAGCTAGAACTAGAAGACAAGGTTGATGTCCTCTGTGTGTCCGTTTTTGGAAGTGAGTACCGTACTAATTGTTACTAGTATATTTTGTTATGTTTAATACTATTATACAAACATATAAAAGTATTAATTCACATTTTGCTAATAAATGTTCATGATCACATATGCTGGTATATTCATCATAGTTCATACATCATCATGTAAATACTTTAATTTATGTACATTATGTACATGTACATAATAATGCATTGTATATGTATAGTGTACATGTGAGTTACCATGCTTAGACGTTGTTTGAGTGAGAAAGTTTTGGGTGGGGGCGGGTATAGAAGGGAATTTGTAACGTGCTGAACATACAGTTAGGTTTGGCTTATTTTCCTGTTAATTTTGTCTTTGTCGTGTATCATAACATGATCGATCATAATCATCCTAAGAAGTACATTTGTTTTTAAATTTTGTTCTAGGCACATGATTTAACTGTAACATGTACATGTAGATGGTTTGTGTAACCATGGAGAAATTCCTCCATATTCACACTGTGTGGCCCGAAGACGTGAAAACCTTTTGCATATAAAGCAAGAAATGAGACTCTGATGATTTTTTTTTTGTTTTTTTTGGGGGGTGCATACTAAGTGGGGGGGGGGGAGTCCCTCGATCTCATTTCGTGCTGGGTATAGCCTTTTGTTGAAACAAAAAACAATAGGCCCTAGTAAACAATAGGCCCTAGTATAAAACAAAATGGAATTCTCGCGTTCAGACATCTGGGAACTTAGATTATCTTCCTGCACTTTAGCACGAAGGGGAAGATTTGAGGTTTAACTCATGTTGCTATATGCTCGCCCCTTCGTGACATCATGCCGTCCGCGAAAATAGGGGAAAAGGGGACCTATTGTACTTTTAACATTTTTCGTTCCAACATTTAAGAGGTCTTCACGACTTCAGGCCTTAAAGTGTGTGTGAGAAAATCTTACAAAATGTAGCTCTTTAAGTACATTCAACTTCAAATACCCTTTTCATGTTGCAGGTGACTACTCCCCAGTTAGCCACACTTTGGTCGGTGCCTTGAATAAGAAGCTGAATCTAAGCATCAAGCGATTAGCCGAGGATAAAGAAGAAGACCTGCGTCATGCCTACATGTGTTGGTGGTCCAAACCGCTGCCCCAAGAACTGCCTTATAGAAAACTCCTTTGCTTTGAAAACAGGTCAGTGCAAAATAAAGTCACCTTCTGTATTGTGCTAGACCTATGCACATTTCTTTTTTTTTGCTGATTGTAATAATCATCCAGCACTCCACTTTGAGTTTCACGAACATACCATCTGGGAGCTAGAGAGGCTAGTGCAAGAAAATCCAAAATGTCCTCACCATTGTATTTCTCGTGCTAAAACCCTACCCGATCTCCGCTTCTTCTTCCAAAAAGGCTCGCGGTAATACCATGTGGTTAAAACTTTTTTAGAAAATGGTGTGGTTCTGAAAGGAATTGTTTAAATATGGATTTTTGATGGACTTTTGTTTTGTTCAGCATGCTCATGTGATCATCTTCAAAGAGATTTAACCACATGATGTTACCCAAACATACCTTCATAAGTTGTTGTATTATCAAATGAAATTATTGATGAAAAGATTTCTTTCACTTCCAGGGGAAGGTTGTTTCGCCCTCAGGAGCTGGTTGCCAATGTTTTCCGCTGTCTGGTACCCATTCTCAACAATGAACCAGGAACAGTCATCACTCCACTTCTTAACACAGGAGGACAGGTGGGGATACAAACCCAATATTATGAAAATTGTCTTTTCCCGAGAAAGTTGAGCCTTGGATAGTGGAGCAGGTACTATTCTGTTGAGGCTGTACAGCACCGTCTTTAATTCTTATTGCCAACAGAAAATCAGAAACTCAAAAAATAATTAGTTGTGCACATCTCCATCTACACATACTACAGCCCAGGCACAGACCACAGAGAGTCCATATGATTGTTTTAACCTGTGGTAATTTTTTTCAGGGTCGTGACGAAGTGTCCATGTTGGTGGGAATGGTGGAAGCTGCCATCAAATGGATGAAGGCAGGCCTGCCTCTCAAACAATACAAGATTGTACTGTGGGCCAATGTCGTCAAGGGAAAAGTGATCAGCGTGTACATGAGAGATCAGAAGGGAATCTTAAAGGCATTCAAAGATCTGAAGAAGAAACACAGCAGGCAAAAATTCATTCCAATGGTAGGTTTATTCCTGAAGGTCATGTAAGTGAACAATGGTAATATCAATATACTACCGTATCTGCTTTCTTTATACTAACATCTAACCCTGCCAGACGCAGCACAGTGCATCAGAAGAAGAAAAAAGTCTGGTGAACTAGCTTTGATGCATTCGGCTGTCGACACAAGTGAATATACGACCAGTCTAAGACTACTGAGAGCTAATCCCATGCCAGAGATGGATTCTGCTGCATTGGATGACCAGAGACTCTGAGGCAGTTTGACCTTGTCAAAGGGCAGGGTTGTCACTTTGGCAAATGATGCACTTTGTTGCATTTGGCAGAGTTTCTATAGCCATGGAGGTTCTAGCTCATTAGAAAATTTTAAATAGTTTAGTAGGCACACAAATAGATCCTAAATCTAATTTGAAGTGTGTAATAGCTAGGATACTGTAGATAGAATCTGGATGGTCTATCTTTCTATCCTTATTTTTGCAGTACCTGTTCCGGTCATAGATTGATGATGGCCATTATCAAAACAAAAACTGTGAATATTATTTTTGCCAAATCTGATCAGTTGTGCCACATGATAATCAAAACATTTGCTCCTAACCAGGCCGTGCCTCTTGAGTACGACATCTACCTGTCTCACAGTGGGATAGACAGCAAGATTGCATCGATGGTCGAGGCCAAGTTCCGAGCCTCCAAACCAGACATCAGGATCTACAAGAGCAAAGAATCAGAATCTGAAGCAGATGATGAAGCAAAAACAGAAGGCTGGCAGGATGACCTGTTTAAGATTATGTCACGATGTGCTCGAGTGGTCCCAAGTAGGTCTCGATAATGAATTGGTTTAGTTTATACACGTCTTAACACGGCCTTGCTTTTTTCTTTAATATGTAAATTAACCACATCTACAATCAATAAACCCAAGACAATATTCAGGTGCAGAAAAGTAAAGATGATGATACTGAAAAGCAATGTACTAGCGTCTGTTGATTAAAGATGTTAAAATTAGTTTGTCTCATTTGTTTTCTTTGTTAGTCCTTAGCACTGCGTTTCTCAGGAGCAAGGCTTGCGTGGATTTGTACAACATGGCTCTGTGCTGTAACAGGAGAACTCACCGAGACTTGCTGGCTCCACTCTACATAGAGACAATACAAGATATGCCTACATACATGGGTCTTGTGCAGTACATTGACTGCAGGTAAGCAGGGCAAACCAGGCTGTTCGTTACTCTTAGGGAAGACTGGAGAAGAGCTTGTTTGGCAATAACTTTGCCTACACATTTCAAGTTGTCTGAATTTTAATAAATTTTTAATTACAGTCCGAAAAACGAAGCCAAGATCAGCGAGGGATGTGAACATCTGCTTCAGTCTCTAGAACATGCTAGCATGAAAGTCCATACCGAGATGGTCATGGCTGATAGCATGCCACTGCATTATGACATCTTTGTGTCGTACAGTCATCGGGATTCCAAGCTAGCTGCCCCAATTGTTGAGAAGCTGCAGAAGATTAACCCAAAGCTTCGAATCTTCTTTGACATACAGGAGCTTAAAGCTGGTGGGTTCAAATGTTATTTGCATGGACAGTTAAACTTGTAAAAAATTGCAGTGATAAGTTTCGGCCAAGTACAGAAGTAACCCTCGCCTGTTAAATCAGTTTTATTCGGGCGCCATTTTGCTTCGCGACTGTACCAGTACTGCGAGAATGCAATGCCTGTGTGAACCACCAAAAATACTTGTCCCACCAAAAGGAAGGCACTCTTGCTAGGCAAATTGCTCCCTCTCTTGTTCATGAATGGAGCTACATGTATATCACGACACAACAATTTTGACATATATTTTAGTTATGCCAGACATGGTTTTTTGTGTTTTTTTTGAGTTACAGCAGAGTTGGAGTTACACAAATATGCTGCTGCATCTAGTCACCAGATTTAATCATGTCATTGTTTATTTTTTACTTCTAAAGGCACGGCATGGCAGAAGATGTTGTATCACGCCATAGATGGTTGTCGTTCCTTCATGGCACTGGTCTCAAATAGCTACATGAAGTCAGCCATGTGCATCGAAGAATTCAATTTGGCACTAGCAAAACACTGTTCATTGGTGAGTACTTTATAGAACATCTTCCAATGATTTAAAGCAGGTGTGAAGCTAGGGAAAAGTCATAGTACCAGTAAAGAAATTAATAATGATCCATCTGTTGTTAAGGATTCCCGGCTGTGCCTGGTTCCAGTCTGCATCGAACCTCTTGTGGACCCGTTACCAGAGTTCCAGCAGGTCATCATGATCAATGCCACACCCAGCGTGTTTGATCCAGCTGTGGAGATCATCTGCACCTCCCTAGTTGACTGGATTGCTGGAAGAAACTGGCACCCTAGGCTGGATTCCATCTTCAAGAAAAATATTGTGAGTCCGGATGATAACCAAGGAAGAGATGTGAACATAAAATATGTATACATACAGTGTATAGCTAGTTTTTTTTCACACAAAAGTCACACAATTTTCCAGTCTAGAATTGTTTTTACCCATGTGCCTTGCACTGAATCCTACACTACATTTAAGTGTTCTGTAAGTACAATGTACCTTGCATGTTCAACAGCCTTTATACAATGTAGGTTGGTTAAATATTCTTTTGTTTATTATCTGTTTTTGTTTAATATATAGAGGAAGATTGTAGATCCTTCAGAGTATGCCATGGAGCGCAGACGACTTAAGTTCCACCTTAAATATGGCCATGGAGAGAAGATACTGAAGCGAGATGATGTGACGTATCCTCCGTCATTAGATGGTGTGTATTCACCCAGCGCAGTTGCTGATGACACCAACACATGTGATGTTGCTTTTAGCTGTGCCCCCGAGGACAAAAAGTTTGTCAAGTATATGACCAAGATCTTCCGTCAGGTCAGCCCTGGGCTCGTCATCAAAGAAACGGCAGACACTGAGAACGAACGCCTGGCTCTAATGGAATCTGCTCGAAAGGTTGTCGTCTTCCTCTCTGCCAATTACTTAGAGTCGTTGGAGCAGGTGGAGGAGTTTCACACTGTGCTCCTGAGGCAAAGATATCAGAGTCCCACGCAGGTTCTCTTCCCAATTATTATTCACAATCTGCCACAGCTGCCCACCTATTTCCAATTGGTTCCCTGCGACGTCAATCTCTTTGATCCGATGTGGATGGACTTGTACACCAAATACTTGATCATTAAAGACTTGCGGAAAATGTACAAAGTGCATGTTAGTCATGACTTGGAGAGGTCCGAATCCATTGGAATTATTTCAGCTGTTCACAGTCTGCTTGTGCAGCTCAAAAATGAAAGGTGAGTGAATAATAGGATTAATTTGGAACATGCATTAGAAAAGAGAGAAACATTGAAGACTTGCATGAATGTGTTCTCGGTCTGAATGGGCTGATGAATAAGGGTAACATACTTGAAGCATATTTTTAGGCGGATAGTCTAAATAATTAGAATTTGCATCTGAGTGAAGTAAATTTAATATTGGATTTTGCCCTAACACTGTATAGTAAGTGGTGCCCCGAGTTACTGAGAGTTAAAAAAAATCATTCGGGTGGGACTTGAACCTACAACCTTCTGCTTATCAGATTTTAACTAGTTCGTCGGCCCCAATAAAAACAAACTTGATTGTCAATTGGTATATCCTAGTAAGAAGGATATCCAGTCCCACCCGAGCGATTTGTATTTCTCACTTACTCGGGTCAACTACGAGTATACAGTGTTTAAAAAAAAACTTATCGATGAAGGACAGAATCCAATATTTCGTTCCAATGCAAATGTCTATAATTCAACAGCGAGCTAGCACCAGCAGCCAAGGTCGGCCAGGAACCTATGTTGCTTAATGTCATGCTCCTTAGCTCTGAAGTTGACAGACTCTACAAGAAAGTGAAGAAACTTGATGAGGACATTGGTGATACTGGTGCAGATGACAAAGGCGATGCCAGTCAAGAGGGAAGTGCAGATACTGGATCATTGGAAAATGTAAGTTGGAGGTGAAGAGGTGTTCTAAAATGGGTACATTTATGAGCATCTTGAGAAGGGGAGCAAGGGGAAGGGATATTGCAACCCCCGCCCAGAAAAGCAAAGGAAAAAGGATTGAAAAATATGAACAATTAAGACACTATGAAAGTTATGTGCAGGATTAACTGCAAAAAAGTCCCTAAAATGTGGCTTTATCAATCAATCAACAACTTTTTGAGCAACGCTTCAAGTGATATCCTCCCCAACCATTTGGAAATTGTAGATTGCAGATTGCTGATGATTTATCTAATTCCTTTTGATAGAAATAAAAACATGCCTTTCACCACTGACCTGACACGTTTGGAAGGAATTGGTAAAAATAATTAAACAAACTAAATCTTTCTCATTCAAAGGCATTCCTCTTCATTTCTGTTAATGCATGAATTCTTATGGGAAACTATTTACTTTTTTTGTCAGTACTTACTGAATACTGTTGAGCTGCCATTGGCCACCGAAGACTCTGCAACAGGAGTAGATGGCGCACAGATAAGTTGTGTCTCAGATCTTGAAAGCACCTCACATGACACTCGAGCAAGAGATGAAAAAGAAGCTGTCTTAACTCAGGAATTCACACAGACCCAAAAGACTGCGCCTTCAAGCACAGAGGCTAAATCTGATAACGGTAATACCTCGAATGATCTTAATTTCCCCGATGAAAACCCTGATATTACTGTGACGACTTCTAAGGAAAGCCACACAAATCTTCAAGACATTCCACCCATTGATGAGCCAGTAGCAGATAGACAACTCAATGTAAACAGCGCAGTTAGTAATAAGGAACGGTCGCAGCAAGATTTCCAAAATAGAGTTGAACCTTCTCAAAGTGCTACAAAAACTGCATCAATGCTCATCAAACATACGGATGACCGTGATGACGAATCAGTACAACCCACCTTGGCAGTCGAGCTCCCCGGAATGCCAAATCATGAAGAGAGTAACCTGACTCACATTGCGTCTTCCTCCCATGGTCCAGAAAAGGACGGTACTATAGGTACTCTTGGCAGTCTAGAACATTCAGGTGACGGCACCCCAGTTGATAGGCTGTATGTCCAAAATCAGAAGGCTCAGTCACTTGGAGGTCAATCTGCTGAGCCGACTCCAGTTTCCAACACATCGTTGTGTCAATGTATTATACATTAGTTTAACCGTAACAAATCCATCATTGGTTTGCAGAGGCATAGCCAAAAGGGGGTGAGGGGGGGGGGGGTGGGCACTGACAAAATTCTAGCTACGCCTACGCCAATGTTGGTTTGTATTTCTCTGATCTAGATTTATTACAGATTTACAGTTAGGGGTTAAACGTATGATACATCGCAAAACTTTGGATTGAGAATGCAATTTAATTAATTATGTATATTTCCGTATATCGATAAAGTGCTCAATGCTCAACTTTTATCATATTGTATATTACACCAAAAACATCTTGAAAAAGACTTAATGTTAGGCACAATTTTAGCCACTAGAACTGGACAAATTATGTTTCAATATGTTAAAACTGCATTTAATAGTAAAGTAAATAGTAAATACTATTAATGTAAATACTTAAATCTACCTTGTTAAGTCTTCATTTTATACAAGTAGTAAACGTTGACATTGTTGACTTAAAAGTTAATTTAATAAAAATAGTATAATTACAATATTACGAGGGGCCCCGGTAATTTATATGTGATAAATTTATATTAAGAAAAACATAAGATTTCATGGATGGTTTGAACAAGGCGTTCGGTCGTCTTCAGTTGATTTTCATAAATATTGGGCGCGTGAGGTCGCCCTTGCCCTGTATTTTTGCCACGCTAACTGCAGCGCGCGCGGGCGTGGATTTCTGACGGATACCGACGAACGCCTTGCACAAGATTAGTATCTAGTCCGGCCTGTTATGCAATAATAATTATGTGAAAGGTCGGGGGTATTTAAATTCACACGGGTTTTTTTACCAATGAAATTTGTGGTCTTCGGATTGAACACGTCCTTTTCCCTCGCTTTATCGTACACTCGGCATATAACTTATATTACAGCGGCTCAAACAATCTATTCCCTCTTTAAATAGTGCCTCGGCGATTATTATTATTATTATTATTATTATTATTATTTATTGAGCATTCTTCACAAGAAAATACTACAAAACAATAACGGACAATAATTTAAGGGCATAGTAACTAAATAAACGATAAACAATGTATAACGAGGGAAATCCGCACACTGAATCATTCTTGTAGTTCAGTTCAGTTCACTTTATTTTCCATACACTATAATTTACACGTTCATAAAATATATATAGTTAATATACTTAGGAGGGATCCCATAAAAAGCAATGCTTGTCTAGTATGGAAATCCACATTTTAAAGAAATGTATTGTATTAGTATAGTATATGTATTAGTATATATTTATTGTGGAAAATACAGTATGCAAAATACAATGACATTGTGACTGACTGGGGAATACTAATAAACCAGAAATATCCTTACTTATTACATATACTTACTACAGGAACATAAAGAAACAGTAACAAAATGTGTTTGTAACTGGTATTGAAATATTGGCAAAGGAAAATTAAAAGGGATGCTTTGTATTCTCTTTTGAAAGTCGATAGTCTTTTTATTGACCTTAGTTCAGGAATGAGAGAATTCCACAGTTTAGGACCGTTAAAGGTAATGCATTTTTGTGCCAGTGTCGTTCTGGCTTCTGGAATATGATAATTATCGGTCGATATTTGAAACATAAACATAGGCTACTCAGTTGGAAAGAATACATCCTCGGCTTTTAAAATTTCATACTGTTTGAAAAGAGGATCTGTATGCGCCAGAAACCCAGAGTGTGAAATAGTACGAATAGCTCTTTTCTTGAGGAGAAACACCCTGTTAATGAGATGTTTTGACGCATTACCCCATGCTAAAATTCCATATTAAACTGGAAATTCCCCACTCTATATTTGGCCTTCCGAGAAACCCAAGGCCTATACAAAATGTGACGCATGATTGTGTGATGGTACAGTACATGTAATTATTATGTGTACATGACATGTACGTATATTTTCGACACAATTGATAGTGGTACGTACACGCAGCTACATGTATATTGTAGTCGTATGTAACTAGCTGTCGGCTGAAGCCTGCAAAACAAAGACAACCGATTAGAATTATAGTGTCGGCAAGATGGATGAGCAGAAATTCCTTGTGAAGAACAGCATAACATTGTTTATCAACGAAAACGTAAACACCATTGAGTTGTGCTTAGGCGACATAAGTGAACTGGGTATGCGCAACAAGGTGGAAATCCTGCTGCTGTCCGCACTTCCGGGTAGGTAGAAATAAAACAGTTAAAGTCGATGTGAATATTGGAGTTATTTGCCGGATTCCACACTTTCACCGAGTGTGGTCACTCATCGAACTCATGTTATTAGATGATTCAACACTTATGTGTAGGCCTATAGTATGATAAGATGGTGTACGTATACTTCTATAAATTTCAAATTGGAGGTCTTTTTTCATCAATTGTTTATTTAATTTACTTAATTTAATTGGTGATTTCTTTGTCTTTTTTTTTTTTTTTTTTTTGGGGGGGGTGATAACTCTACCTCTCCCAAATCCTCCAAAATCAATATGATTTTGCACACACCCTAGCCAGGGAGTTAGCGAACTTTTACTTCCTTTAATACCGGAACACTCTTCACTGGACTCCTGGCAAGACAAAAACAGGGTGGGAAGAGGTGAACCATTTATGGACGCTGTGTACATTATGGTTATGTTTAAGCTCTTCACAAAATGGCGAATTTGTTTCTGCCAACAGGTGGATATGACACACCTGCAGGCACTGTCATGCACTCACTGCTCAAAAACCTCAAAGTGAGCGTGGCAGACCTGGCCAAGGACAAGGCTGGAGACAAGAGAGACACCCACAAGTGCTGGTGGTCTAAACCAATCCAGCAGCCTAACGTCCCATTCGACAGACTAATGTGCTATGAATCTGGGTGAGCTATTCCGATTTCTTGTCATAATGGGCTGACCTGACGTAGCCTGGCTAGACCTGAATTTTTCCTGAGAGTATTGACACCAATTTAATAGCAACTCTTCTCTGCCTACCAACTCCGCGTACGTGTGCCCACGCACGTGGATGGGAATTTATTATGTGCTGCTGCACAGAAAGATAAATCGTGAACAAATGTGTTGTGTATTAAATTTGGCGTCACTGAGTGCAAATTTATATAAAAAGAAAGCCTGAGTGCAGAGATAGACTGTAATTCGTAGATGTTCAAGTTGTCCTATTTATATATATATATTATAGAAATTTTCCAGTGAAATCAAGTTTTGAGATTCTCTAAAGTAAATAGTCCCAAATAAATCTCTGAATGTCAGTGGCTTCCATGCTGTTCTGAAATGCACAGCTAAATCAAATTAGTCGTTTGATTTCAAACGGTATTGATTTTTGATTTTCAAACAGTATTGATTTTTAACTTCTTTGTTTTTACATACAGCGGAGGTCAAGCAGCTGCCGCAGAATTTACCAACACTACTTTCAGCTGTCTGAATGATATCTACAACGACCAAGCTTTCAAACTCGCGGCTTCGCTGCTCAACACTGGACAGCAGGTAAGCAGTGCCATTTCTTGTAACGCCGAGCGAAACTTAAACCATGGAGCTCTCTTCATAGCTCCATGCTTAAACCGAGTCATTGCTGTTAACTGCCTTTAAATGTCACCTGTCTTTAAATGTCACCTGTCTGTTTCCTCTTTGTGGTATAGCAGGGATCTGCTAATTGATGTAAACACAAATTAAACCAGATACAAACTATTTACACCACGTGAGTTGTTGCTGAGCCCAACACACTTTCTGCCTGGCAAATTTCTGTGTGAAACAGCTCCAAGAATTTCGACATGCATGGGTTGCAGTAAAAGTTGTCTGGAGTTTTAGATTCGAATTATGCGTGCAGTTCTGCATCTGCATCTGCAGTTTCAGGGTTGGAACCCAGTCTGTGCTCCATGGCACTTCTACGCCTAGGGTACATGCATTAGAAATGTCTTGCTGTGGACAAGTTACATCCATACCCTATTCATACTGTGGAGAGATCAGATTGTCTTGTCTTGTTTCACAGCGTGCAGGGCTGGTTATTCTACACTTTCCTCTACCCACACCTTTAGTGGCCTTTTGGCCGTGTGATATGCATAACGATTATTTGCATTAAAAAGCATGTATTGCTGACAGTTGACAGTATTACTTGTTCACATTGTTACTTGTCAGAAAATGGACGAGGTTGTAATGCTGGAAGCCATAGTAGAGGCGTCAATTATTGCAATGAATGACGGTCTGAACCTGCGCCAGTTCATGATCTTCATCAACGCCGAGTACAAGAGCGAGTCAGAAGACCTCACGCCCAAAGTTCGCAACTTTAAGGGCATCTGCGACAAGTTTGAAGAGCTCAAGCTGAAGCATACCATCTAAAGTCTGAAGAAAGTAATTTCGTGTGTCATCATTTAAAAATCAATTAATTCTGTGATTAGGTGACGTACAGGAGCCAATATCGCGTATTGCAGTCTGGCAATTATGTTCCGAATCTTAAGCGACTTTTGTTTAATAGACTTAATAATTAAACTGTATACGAATTGTAAATGTATATAATATGTCACTGATCCGAAGCAGAAATCAGACCAGCAATAATTTTTCATGGACAGTATATTTTGTAAAAGAGCATACAATCGTCATTACACGTATATTTAAATTAAATTTATGTTTGTAGGTGTAAACACGTCTTGAAGACACTTAATAATGAGGGCTCGGAAGTTAATGGCTATAACCATTGTTTGGAAAAAAACTATTTCTTTTAAAAAGTTCAATACTATTACTGCCCCAATTAACACAATTTAGTTAGTCCTCATTTCGTTTGTAATTGGTTTAATACACATCCTCGAACAGGTGCAAGCCGTCTTGTTCCTAGACCGGACCAAATAAAAACGACGTTTATTATGGTTCCATTTCGTCTGAGTAAGGTCAAGGAACTAGACTGCAAGAACCGAATTACTTTTCTTGGTTTTCCAGCACCTATAATGAACACGAGTTTAAACAGGTGTGTCACATTTGCTATAAAATACTACTACTGCAAAAGCAAGTCTTGTATAAAAACCTTTGCTGATAATGACCTTAATATAGTCTTTTCTTTCATGATACTATTTCTCTCAATGTGGTTTATTGTACATGTACGTAATTACGTCTCACTCTGTATGTTCATTGTTATCGAGAGTGCATGCAAAGTGGTGTTCAACAGTGAACTCCATTAATACATGGAGAAATAAGTGACTTATTTCTCTATGATTAATGTAAAGGCCAGGGGGTAGCTTTGTAAGAAAAGCAAACAATTTGGGGTCACAAATGTCTAGTACTTTAAAAAAGAAAGAAAAAAGGGGACGTTTTGATTTGCACTGAGCATTTTAGGTATAAGCAGCACTGGCTGACAACTCGAATCAGTGTTCCTCACAATTACGTTGGCCAATATTTTCGCGATTCGTTCGCGCTAAATTTACATCCATTGATTTAGGACCTGCCGAGACAAATTTTATGGAGCACAAAAAACAGGACCAAATTGTCAGGTGATGTATTTTGTTTGTGACTGTATTCAGGTGGTTTTTGCCTAGTATTAAAAGCACATGGAGTTTTGACTGGTATAACCTGTTTTTATTGAGCAAGACTTTTTTGTGCTAAGCAATTATTTGTGTAACAGCGCCGTGAAATTGGGCACCTGCTATTTGTTTTGTGCAGATTCAGTTATCCGGAGCGTAGTTTAAAAAAAAAACCACACGATTCTAGAAGAGTTATCAATAGGCTGTCAAGCTGCGACTCGATCGGTGGTACATGTACAAACAAAATACTGCTTACTCATAGTAGGTCAAAGGCAACGAGTTGATAACACGGTGTATATAGTTCATGTGGGCGCTAATACGTCTGTGAACAAATTGTCTAGTTCAAGTGTGCAGCCGCTCCTACGAAACCCGACATAAGTCGCACAGGATGTGATGTCGTAAACAAAATTATGTGATGTCGTGAAACAGTATGTGATGTCGTAAATGAAATTCGCGTCTTTGATGTCCCTTCAGGGCCACCATACACAGGTGAAAAATCTGGCGAACATCGATTTTTGTTTTTCGTTATTTTTGTATTTTTTAATATGTATACTTTAACCCCCAGTTAAACAAAATCTTGATGAGAAAGTACAAAAATCATGCATTTATTGAGGCAAACTGTGTCCTAAAAGTGGTAATGTATCTCCCAAATACGTCTAATTTTCAATAGATTATCAGAAATTGGAAGTACATGTATGTATGGTATAAAACTTATGGTTTTCGTACCAAATGAAAGCTGAATATGTGTACTAAATGGAAATGACAATATCTCACTTTAAAACAAAAACACTTATGTCTGGTTTTGTGGGAGCAGGTCACATTTTGTACTTTGACTCCGCGTGAAAACACACAAATCTGAAACTCCGTATCAGTACATGTGCAATCAGGTCTGGTTACACTTATCCAGTTTCTAGTTGATCGACGGAGCAAGGCAAGGAAACGCCATCATTTTATTCACTATGGGGCAGACTGTCTCGGGATACATCGAGCGTTGGATCGGGCCCTGGGTCGGACCCTGGTTCGAGTACTTCTTAGAACGAAAACGTAAGTCAAAACTGCATTATAGCGGACGAGTTGAAGACGTTTTACATATCAAAGTTTAGTGTAGACGTTTAATCGTGGTGCTTTTAGGGAACTAACTACACTACAACAACATGTATATGCCTATACGTTATCGCAAGACCGTCAGTTATCGACCATAGCACGTTCACTTATAAAACACATAGTCGTGGTTCCAAGACGTTATCGTGTAGTGTTTTTTGCATGAACTGTTATTAGCACTATATTTATGTAGATGGCCTAATTTACAGGATGATAGCGCGATCTAAAATACACGTCGAAGACTACAGGATGGGATTTTTTTAAATTTCGCGAAATAAACAACAGTGGTTCTTGGGGGGAGGGGGGAGGGGGGAGGGGGGAGGGGGGAGGGGGGAGGGGGGAGGGGGGAGGGGGGAGGGGGGAGGGGGGAGGGGGGAGGGGGGAGGGGGGAGGGGGGAGGGGGGAGGGGGGAGGGGGGAGGGGGGAGGGGGGAGGGGGGAGGGGGGAGGGGGGAGGGGGGAGGGGGGAGGGGGGAGGGGGGAGGGGGGAGGGGGGAGGGGGGAGGGGGGAGGGGGGAGGGGGGAGGGGGGAGGGGGGAGGGGGGAGGGGGGAGGGGGGAGGGGGGAGGGGGGAGGGGGGAGGGGGGAGGGGGGAGGGGGGAGGGGGGAGGGGGGAGGGGGGAGGGGGGAGGGGGGAGGGGGGAGGGGGGGAGGGGGGAGGGGGGAGGGGGGAGGGGGGAGGGGGGAGGGGGGAGGGGGGAGGGGGGAGGGGGGAGGGGGGAGGGGGGAGGGGGTCACGAAGACTTCTTTTTGGAGTAGGACATATTTAGGTTAATGCTATAGTTTGACAAAACTATAGTTTATTTATGACAATAATAGGAGCTATAGCTCTATAAAACTATATAAGTAAACTGCAGTTCGCTTGTGTATGTGTAACTCTCTTGTTTTGTAGTTGAGCGCTATATGAACAAATTGAAACCAGAGGATATTAAAGTATGGGATGTATATGACTACGAGGGAGTCGCTCTTCATCCGGATGTTCTCCCAAGCACCGTGGATGACATTAAGACGTTGGAGATCCGTCAAGATGACGTCTTCATCGTCACGTATTCCAAAGCAGGTAATGCGACTCGGGGTAGAAAGCATTAAGATGCTTGCTTAGTTTTCCAGGTGAATGCGTGTATATGTTTCTCCTCAAAAGGAATAACGTAGAATTACGCCATGATATGTTTGGGATGAACAATTACTGGATAACAATTGACATATAAACGATGTTCCCTCTGACGTAAAGTGTTTACATCTGTATTCAGTTGTGCCCGGCAATATGCGCACACATCGTGTTTTGCATACAATTTGGTTGAGGAGTGACGCCACAGATCCGATTCCCTTTGAATTATGTGACATCTGATGTCGCCTCAACCAAATAATGTAAAACACGATGCGTACGCAAATTGACGGGCACATTTGAATATATAGATGTAAACAGAGGGCACATGGTCTATAGACGATGCGCCTTGTGTTTACATCTATATTTAAGAAGTGATGTCGCAGGTCAGATCGCCTTTGAATTCGAGCGATTCACAATACCTAGAAGCTGCCGTTGGAGGCGCAAATCCTGCTATACCCGTAGTGCATCATGGGAGAAAGTCGGCATCAGTTTGAAAAACGGTATCATTTTGCATGAACTCATCAGTTTTTACGTCTTTTTGGACGCGCACGATTAAAGTTCCAATTTTTTTCTGCAAATAACAATGTTTTAATCAACGACGCTTCCGGATACATTTATGTTTGTGTTGTACCTCGCGTGAACAATGAAGAATAGATATTTCACTACAGTATGATATACGGAAGAAGTCGACCGTAAAGTTTAAAAGTGGCTCTTTTGAGTCAAACGCTTGGTGGCGCACTGCATTGTGAATCGCCCGAATTGTGTCATTTGATGTCATCTATTAACCAAATTTACTGCAAAACACGATGAGTGTGCGTACCGCCGGGCATTATATTAACAGAGGGAACATCGTCTTAAGAACTATTTACAGACACTTATACAAACGAAACTGCCAACATATACAAAATTACCCACTTGATGTGTAGCATTAAAGAATTTCACGAACTTAATGTTAAGATCTAACCATCTCCGAGAATCAACGGGTACAAATACTACATACAAAATGACCACAAGCCAGTGCTCAGAAATGCAAATGATATGAATTGCCTCTCAGCTGAAGTTAAAATTATCACTTCCGTCGCGTGCGGTATTTTACAACAAATTGTCAAAATAATCCACATTTAAGTATACATTGTACATGGTTTTGTTCTTCACAGGAACAACATGGACGCAGGAGATAATGTCGTGTGTTCTCCACAACGGAGACTTGGAGACGATTAACAAGACACACACATTTAGAAGGGTCCCTTTCTTGGAATTGAGCTTAGGAGGCACGGTGCACAGTGATGTAAATATCAAACGTGCTAACTCATGATCTACACACCCAGAGGTCGTTGATTATCGTTCAGCATATTATATTTTGAGTGGTCATTTGGCGAGGTAAAACCGTGGAAATCCATAGATTGAAACTTGAAATGGTACTTTAATTGCAATTAAAATGACCGTATGCATTTTCCAATACGAGTTTTACCAAGATACTACGTTAACGCCGCACATAATTGTCACAACATAAACTTCCCACAAAAGAGTTTTTACGTAGATGAGACATTTTCGGAGTTTAGGTTAGGAAAAGTATGTCAGCCCGCGTAGGTTAAAGTGGACTATATTATAACAAGTTTTAGTCGTGACTTAACAAAAAAAGCAAGTCGCATTTGTTTACCTCGTTTGACCAATGCGCCTTTCTCATGTTTACATCATTTTCTTGTTTATTACCTTGGTCAGTATATTAGAACTCACAAGATGATCGGTTGGATGCCCAGGAGTTTCCCTCGCCTCATCAAGTCCCACCTGCCAGGTCAGCTCTTGCCTCGTCAGGTCTGGGAGAAGAAAGTCAAGATTGTTTACGTCATCAGAAACCCCAAGGATTTGGTTACGTCTTTCTTTCACCACAGTCGCATGCTGACGTATCCCAGTGACCGCATTCAATGGGACGATTTCGTCGAGAAATTCAATAGTGGGAATAGTAAGTAAAGCGCACATTTTGTTCCCACCATTGCGTAAAGTGCAATGTTAACTAGCACACATACCTGATTCCGATGATTAATCGAAGATGACCAATCACATGGCAAATCGTTTGCTCCACTCGCACGAACGTTAAAGGTGGAACATACCTCTTGCAGCAACATGTAATGTATATCCCAAAGTAATCAACCAAGATACTGTTGAAAAGCTTACCTGTACAGATATAAATAATTATAATTGTATGGTTCCGTTGTACCAGTAATTAATTTTTAAAAAATATTCTCTATTAATCTTGGTCCTTATTAACGTAGTTGGCTATGGAAAGTGGTGGGACCATGTTCTTTACTTCTGGAATAGAAGAAACGAAGAACACATTTGTGTTCTGCGCTTCGAAGACATGAAAAAGGTAACTATAACTGTCAATTTATTCAAATAAACGTACCGAAGTTCTACTTTTCAAATAATCAAACCTCACGTTTGTTGTCTAAAGAAGTTATTAATTTCTGTTTTTAAAAAATGGCGGATTTATTTGATAATAAACAGAAATCTAATAGATACAAAATCAAATCGTATTTGCATGAAGAATTCTTGAAACACTGAAGGTGACAAAGGTTGATATGCTTAAAGGGAAAAGTTTTAAACAAGCAAGTTAAGAAAAACAGCCTCGTGCGGGCTGTGGACTAATGGGAATTGGTCAACTGTTTCGGGTATTCGAAAACAGTTTGGTATCAACCTTTTTTGGGGTAATAAAAGTGCCTTTGCAATCAGTATGATACATAAATTAACATCATCAAACACGGGCTTGATGTCCACTTTAGGATCTGCGTGGTACTGTGAAACAGATCAGCGAGTTTCTGGGCAAGTCGTTCAATGATGACATCATCGATGCTATCACCGACCATTGCACTTTTGCCAACATGAAGAAGAACCCCATGACCAACCCGGATGTCATGATCGAACCGATAATGGGGAAACGAGAAGGGGTATCCTTTATGCGAAAAGGTAACTTACTCAATAACCATCCATCCCAATGTCCCATAAAACTATAATTATACAGGTTTTCCAAAACACATTTTGCATGTGGTGATTTGTGATGTACATGTACATTGTATTTCGCTGTAAAGAGATGTTGCTGTTTGATCATCCCCATTCCTCAGTTCCCCACGCACAGAGTATACGCAACTGCAGAGTTCCGAAAGTCGAACAAAAGTAAAATGTTGATAAGTCAAAACCAGCTAACTCGAAAACCCTGCTAACTCGAAGTACGAATCCCGGGGGAAACCCACGGAACCAGGCAGGGACTGAAAACCAGGTCCACAAAGTGCCCAGGCCGGGAATTTTTTTATAGACCCCCCCCCCCCCCCCCTGGTTGTTTTTATAGACCCGATACGTGATCGTTTTAGCCCAATCAAATTACAGTATTTAAGCAGTCGAAATAATAAAACGCATATAATTCGGCCACTGTTACTTGTGCATCTCTGCCCCCTCGGGCCTGTGAGTGACCAGAAGAGGTCCTGTTTCCCTCAGCCTTCGGCCTCTGGAAATCTGAGGACCCTCTTTACTGTCTTTTTGCAGGTGTCGTGGGTGACTCTAAGTCCCACTTGTCTGCATCCCAGATCGCAGCGATAGACGCCGTGTGTAAAGACAAGCTTGCAGGAACTGGCCTTACATTCGACTGATAAGTCACCAAAGATATATAGGAGACAGCTAGATCTAATTATAACTGTTAAGGTTTGTCATAAACAACTAAAGAGTAATGTTAAAGCTAAAAAGGGTTACAGCCCTAATTAGTCAACAGAAATAAAAAGAAGTAGAAGTAATAGTTAAGCATGTAACCAAATTGACAAGGAAATTGTGCTTGCGGTATGTAATTTCTTAGGTATTCTTTTTAGGTTTTAAGGGGGGGGGGGGGGGGGTGCGTTAGGTAACAATAGTCTGGAGAGTGTATAGATATGGTGGACTAAGGGGGGAATCCCTCGTTCTCATATCGTGCTGGGTATAGATTTTCCTCGGACATCCCGCGGTGTTTGTGAACCCGGAAGGCTACACGCACTTTTGCCCTTTTTGTAGTATGGCCGTGAATGGTACGTTGACACCCTGTGTACAAGGTATAAGACAACAGCTTTGAAATAAAACAACGTAGTTTTTAATTGTTCGCCGACAAATAATATTGTAAAAAGTAACTGTGACCTTGTTAGTCCTTGTGCTGCAGATTTGTTTTATGTAGATTTATGTTTTATGATATATGTTTTATCGCAGAAAGGAGTAAACTGATATGGTTAGTTTCTGGTTGTGTTATTTTTGGTTACCGTCAGTTGCAAATTGATAATGATTTTTGCGTGAATAGGGTAGAGCAACGAACCCATTTGGGGGATATGAACATGAATGGTCTATAATCGTGTCGTTGGCGGGCGCACTGCGTGAAGAGATTTTACGCGACGTGCATAATACCGATTACTGGCGTCTTTGGCAGAGACTACAACCTAACCTTTAGAAATTAGAGGTATCTGGAATCAGATAACATTGTCATGTACAGCACAGAAAATGGACGCACGCACCAGTCGTTGGCACATGTGCAAAATCTCCTGAAAAGGCTAATATTAGACGTAAAGCTGGTAAATATTAATTGAATATCTTTTGGTTTAGTAAATATTAGAACTTGGTTAAGATAACGGGTTAGGGTTTGTTTAGTTTACACGTAAATGACCCTGGGCAAGTTGTTCAAATTTGTTTTCAAAGTATTCTGTGTCGTGTATAGCACTAGCAGTAAAGGTTGCACTACACTAATTCAAGTGTAAAATCAACAGAGTTCAGCACCAAATAAAATAAGAGCCAACGGGATTTCTCAAATAAAAAATTAATTATTGTCTTGTGACCTTCATTTTTCCATTATGCCAAATACACACAAAAAACATGTTTAGCGTCATGCTTTCTTTTTTTTAAGGAAGGAGGAGGCCTTTTTTTTCTTAAAATGGCCGCCCGACACATCTTAATTCGAGTCATGTAGTGAACATGTCACACCCTATTTTCCAATTTAAAATTAAAACACGGTTCACCCACGATTACAAATCTAAATTCATGTGGGTCGATAATGTATGCACCGTACACGACTACACGTAACACCCTAGCCTTCCTATTAGAAAATATATATTTCCAGAGCATATACACAGTGATGCTAAAGTCTAAAAAACGATCTTAAAATTTTATTATTAAAAAAAAAAAAAAAAAAAAAGGAGGCGGCCCCCAAAAAGGAAGCAGGCGGTGACACATGTTTTTTTTATCTGGCCTTAGCCATTGATATTTGTTTAAAGTTCACACCAAAACAAATTCACCTCCTATAAAGTTACTTGTGATATACTACCAAAGCCTGCTGCTGATGACCTTACATGTACGCAAAATAATGAAAATCACCTATTGTTGGACATTCCTTTGTATGACTATTCAATTTGCCCAAGAATGCAGCTTTTAGAATTTGAAGGCCTTTTATACAATTTGAAGTATATGCTGAAGGCCGTTTTTGTTGGGGTACTGCGTTACGTTAGGTAACAAACGTAAAGAGAGTGTGGTATGAGCATAGGAGGGATGTATGAGTGGTCTCGTATCTTGCTGTGTATACCATGGATCAGTGGAGATACGCTGACCGACAATGTTGAAATTGTACACGTATTGCAGTCGCACACAATTCGTCATCGTGTGTGTTTAGTTGTCTAGGCTTCACTATACAGATTCAATTTGTGTTGTTTTATCAAATCCTGCTTTCTAAATTGACATCTCTTTATAACATATGAGAATTCATCAATCTGTTTTACATTATCTGGTACTTTAGTTTTAGTTTTTGAGGATGGCCCTATGGTATGAAATGTACATTTTAGTAGTCGCCCATGGACTTTTGACGTCAGCGCTGGACAAGGGTCAAGTCCTGGACATGTCGTATGCATTTGACAACACCACCTTGTATTGGCCGGGTCTCGGATCGTTTCAATTGGACATTCTAGCACGGGGACCATCGGGAGATTTACCCTGGTAAGGAAAAGTATATCATAAGGGTGCCCTTGGGCAAGACACTTAACTACAATTATAATTGGGTACCTTTCAATTCAGCACTGATATTGGCTGCTATGTGACCCGGGGCCTAATGAACGGGGTATAGCGACGCGAGCGTCGTTATGTGTATTATTATTATTAGCTGTTTCGGTTTTTCACCGAAACAGCTTTTGTAATCGTTAAAGTTTTTTTTTTTCTTTTTAGCTGTTTCGGTTTTTCACCGAAACAGCTTTTGTAATCGTTAAAGTTTTTTTTTTTCTTTTTTTTTTTTTTTTGGCTTTTTCGCATTTTGCGAAAAAGCCTTTGTTTTTGTTCTGATTTTTTTTTTTCTTTTTTTTTTTTTTTTTTGGCTTTTTCGCAATTTTGCGAAAAAGCCTTTGTTTTTGTTCTGATTTTTTTTGTTCTTTTTTTTTTTTTTTTTTGGCTTTTTCGCAATTTTGCGAAAAAGCCTTTGTTTTTGTTCTGATTTTTTTTGTTCTTTTTTTTTTTTTTTTTTTTTTTGGCTTTTTCGCAAGTTGCGAAAAAGCCTTTGTTTTTGTTCTGATTTTTTTTTTTCTTCTTTTTCTTTTTTTTGGCTTTTTCGCAATTTTGCGAAAAAGCCTTTGTTTTTGTTCTGATTTTTTTTTTTCTTCTTTTTTTCTTCTTTTCTTTTAGTAACCTAAACCCCATAGACTTTGTACACGTTTTTTCTGCCCGTCACTTTTAATCGAAAACAAAGTCGTATTTACATAAAACTTAACCCAGGTGAAGACCCCATAGTGAACTCGTGTCTCGCAGAAATACGTCATGGTGACGTCATCAGGGGTCACGTGACGTCATCTTAAAGGTGTAATTGATTTAATCTTTGAAAATCAATAACAAATCAACCGCAAAAGACCGAAACTTAATTTTTGTGGCAATAGATAGAATAATCCAGGATCTTGATTTTATCTCGCGTGCGTGAAATCACGTGACCCTTCCTTCCGGTCTAAACCGGAAGTGCCTCATAATTTGAAAGTGAAAAATGATATGAACTTACTTTCAACGATGTTAGTGTCTGGCTACAATGTATTTTTCAAAAAAAAATTGGTGACGTCATAACATGTTATAGCGCCCTCTAGCGGCAGTTTGAATAATGGTTAAAATGAATAATCTGTTGATGTGTGTGGCGAAGTTTGCTGAAATCACTTTATAACCGGTGTATTTAATCAGCTTCATGCTAGGAACAAGTTGACGGGAAGAAAAAATTATGACGTCACCAGACCGGAAGTTAGAATGAAAAGACTCTTTTTCCTTTGAAAATTCCAAAAAAATTAAACTTGACAGATATAATCTTGATTTTTGCTCTAAAGGTTAATGTAAAAGTAGTTCTCGAACTTCCCTGTGTTTTGGGGCAAAAAACGAACTTGAACATACCCTGCGGCACCCTTGAAATGTAATCGTTTTGGCCTAGGTGCAAAAAGCATTGACCCCTTACGTGTGCGTGCCACACGTATAATATACATGCTAGTACATGTACGTATACACCGATAGTGCATTATGTATTGAGCGAATGTATCACCACTGACATCGTTCGTGCAAGCACATTTACGCTCACCCAAGATGACACTAGCCGCCAACCTGTGAAACAGGATGACGTCATCAAGTTGCCCATGAGGAAGGGCGCCGCGTACGACAGGTAGGTAAACACGCTTTCGGCTACGCAGAATCCAACCCCGTAGACTTTGTAAACGTTGCTTGCACAATTCAAAGCACTTTTAACGGAAAAACAAAGTCGTATTTCCATAAACTCGACCCAGGTGAAGACCCAATAGTGAACTCCAGTCTCACCGACAGACACCACGAGGAAGACGTCATCAGGCCCACGTGACCTTATCTTAAAGGTGCAATTGATTTAATCTTGGAAAATCAATAAAACATCAACCGCAAAAGACCGAAACTTGAATTTTGTGGCAATTAATCGAATAATCCAGGATCTTCATTTTATCTCCTGTGCGTGAAATCACGTGACCTTTCCTTCCGGTCAAAACCGGAAGTGCCTTATAATTTGAATGTGAAAAATGATATGAACTTACTTTCAACGATGTTAGTGTCTGGCTAGAATAAACTATTCAAAAACATTCCGGCGACGTCATAACATGTTATAGCGCCCTCTAGCGGCAGGTTGAAAATGGTTAAAATGATTAATCTGTTGATGTGTGTTGCACAGTTTGCTGAAATAACTTTATAACTGGTGTATATAATCAGCTTCATGCTTAGAGCATATTGGGAAGGAGAAATATTTATGACGTCACCAAACCGGAAGTTACAATAAAAAAATCCTTTAAACTTTAAAAAGTCGCTTAAAAATCAACCGCTATAGATATAATCCAGATGTTTGCTTCAAATAGCAAAGTTAAGACGATCTCGAGTTTCTGTTAATTACGTCACAATGACGTCACCAAGTGTCAGATTACAAGCAACCAAATATTTCTAAATTTAATCTTTGAAAATCAATATAAAATCAACTGTAAGAGATCTGATTTAGATTTTTAAGGAAATTGATAGATTAATCCATGGTCTTCATAATTTGTATTACATGCAAAAAGACTTGACACTTCCTTCCGGTCCAAACCGGAAGTGCCTTATAATTTAAAAGTGGAAAACGATGCTAACTTACTTTCAACGATGTTAGGCGCTGGCTAGGTTGTAAGTAACAAAACAGTTAACAGTGACTTCATAAAATGTTAAAGCGCCCTCTAGCGTCATGTTGACAAATGTTACGTCATATTACGATTATATTTGAATTATTACGTTTTTAGACGTTGAAGGCATATCTCAGCAACGGATCGTGTTAACATAACACCTCATTTTGTGTTGTTAGGTGATAGATAGTTGCACACAAAGTTCACAAACGTGTGACGTCATCGTTTTAATCAGTTTTAATTCATTTTACTCTGTTTAAATTAACTTAAATAAATTTTCAATGATTTTAAATTGTTTTGATGGTTTAAAAGTTCAATTTTTAAAATATTTAATAAAAAAAAATTGTGAATGCGAAAAAGCCCTATGTTCTGTTCCTCGAACAGACGTAGTTCTAGTCTTTTTTTCTTTTAGTAACCTAAACCCCATAGACTTTGTACACGTTTTTTTGCACAAGTACTTTTACCAGAAAACAAAGTCGTATTTTTATAAAACTTAACCCAGGTGACGACCCTATAGTGAACTCGTGTCTCGCAGAAATACGTCATGGTGACGTCATCAGGGGTCACGTGACGTCATCTTAAAGGTGTAATTGATTTAATCTTTGAAATTAAATAACAAATCAACCGCAAAAGACCGAAACTTGATTTTTGTGGCAACATATAGAATAATCCAGGATCTTCATTTTATCTCGTGTGCGTAACATCACGTGACCCTTCCTTCCGGTCCAAACCGGAAGTGCCTTATAATTTAAAACTGGAAAATGATATGAACTTACTTTCAACGATGTTAGTGTCTGGCTAGAATAAACTTTTCAAAAAAATTACCGGCGACGTCATAATACGTTATAGCGCCCTCTAGCGGCAGGTTGAAAAATCGTTAAAATGCATAATTTGTTGATGTGTGTGGCGAAGTTTGCTGAATTCACTGTATAACCGGTGTATATAATCAGCTTCGTGCTAAGAACATATTGAAAAAGAGAAATATTGATGACGTCACCAAACCGGAAGTTACAATGAAAAGACCTTTAAACCTTAAAAAGTCGCTTAAAAATCAACCGCGATAGATATATTCCAGATTTTTGCTTCAAATAGCAAAGTTAAGACAGCTCTTGAGCTTTCTGTTAATTACGTCACGATGACGTCATCAAGTGTCAGATTATAAGCAACCAAATATTTATAGATTTAATCTTTGAAAATCAATATAAAATCAACTGTAAAAGATCTGATTTAGATTTTTAAGGGGGATTGATAGATTAATCCATGGTCTTCATAATTGTATTACATGCAAACAAAACCTGACAATTCCTTCCGGTCCAAACCGGAAGTGCCTTATAACTTAAAAGTGGAAAACGATGTGAACTTACTTTTAACAATGTTAGGCGCTGGCTAGGTTGTAAGTAACAAAAAAGTTAACGGTGACTTCATAAAATGTTAAGGCGCCCTATAGCGGCATGTTGACAAATGTTACGGCATATTACGATTATATTTGAATTGTTACGTTTTTAGACCTTGAAGCCATATCTCAGCAACGGATCTTGTTAATATACCACCTCATTTTGTATAGTTAGGTTATAGATAGTTGCAAACAAAGTTCACAAACGTGTGACGTCAACGTTTTAATCATTTTGAAATAATTGTAATCTGTTTAAATTAATTTAAATTCGTTTTTAATGATTTCAAATTGTTTTGATAGTAACAAAGTTCAAATTTTGAAAACAAATATTCTAAAAAATTTCGAATACGAAAAAGCCCTATGTTCTGTTCCTCGAACAGACGTAGTTCTAGTTTTTTTTTTCTTTTAGTAACCTAAACTCCATAGACTTTGTACACGTTTTTTTGCACAAGTACTTTTACCAGAAAACAAAGTCATATTTCCATAAAACTTAACCCAAGTGAAGACCCCATAGTAAGCTCGTGCCTAGCAAACATACGTCATGGTGACGTCATCAGGGATCACGTGACGTCATCTTAAAGGTGCAATTGATTTAATCTTTGAAAATCAATAACAAATCAACCGCAAAAGACCTAAACTTGATTTTTGTGGCAATAGATAGAATAATTAAGGATCTTCATTTCATCTCATGTGCGTGAAATCACGTGACCCTTCCTTCCGGTCCAAACCGGAAGTGCCTTATAATTTAAAACTGAAAAATGATATGAACTTAATTTCAACGATGTTAGTGTCTGGCTAGAATAAACTTTTCAAAAAATTACCGGCGACGTCATAACACGTTATAGCGCCCTCTAGCGGCAGGTTGAAAAATGGTTAAAATGCATAATTTGTTGGTGTGTGTGGCGAAGTTTGCTGAAATCACTTCATAACCGGTGTATATAATCAGCTTCGTGCTAAGAACATATTGAGAAAGAGATTTATTGATGACGTCACCAAACCGGAAGTTACAATAAAAAGACCTTAAAACCTTAAAACGTCGCTTAAAAATCAACCGCGATAGATATAATCCAGATTTTTGCTTTAAATAGCACAGTTAAGACAGCTCTCGAGCTTTCTGTTAATTACGTCACGATGACGTCATCAAGTGTCAGATTACAAGCAACCAAATATTTCGAAATTTAATCTTTGAAAATCAATATAAAATCAACTGTAAGAGATCTGATTTAGATTTTTAGGAGAATTGATAGATTAATCCATGGTCTTCATAATTTGTATTACATGCAAAAAGACCTGACACTTCCTTCCGGTCCAAACCGGAATTTCCTTATAATTTAAAAGTAAAAAACGATGTGAACTTACTTTCAACGATGTTAGGAGCTGGCTAGGTTGTAAGTAACAAAAATGTTAACCGTGACTTCATAAAATGTTAAAGCGCCCTCTAGCGTCATGTTGACAAATGTTACGTCATATTACGATTATGTTTGAATTATTACGTTTTTAGACGTTGAAGGCATATCTCAGCAAAGGATCGTGTTAACATAACACCTCATTTTGTGTTGTTAGGTGATAGATAGTTGCACAAAAAGTTCAGAAACGTGTGACGTCATCGTTTTAATCAGTTTGAATTTATTTTAATCTGTTTAAATTAACTTAAAATCGTTTTTTTTTTTTTTTAATACTCAAAAAAAATGCGAAAGCGAAAAAGCCCTATGTTCTGTTCCTTGAACAGACGTAGTTCTAGTTTTTTTTTTTTTTTCTTTTAGTAACCTAAACTCCATAGACTTTGTACACGTTTTTTTGCACAAGTACTTTTACCAGAAAACAAAGTCATATTTCCATAAAACTTAACCCAAGTGAAGACCCCATAGTAAGCTCGTGCCTAGCAAACATACGTCATGGTGACGTCATCAGGGATCACGTGACGTCATCTTAAAGGTGCAATTGATTTAATCTTTGAAAATCAATAACAAATCAACCGCAAAAGACCTAAACTTGATTTTTGTGGCAATAGATAGAATAATTAAGGATCTTCATTTCATCTCATGTGCGTGAAATCACGTGACCCTTCCTTCCGGTCCAAACCGGAAGTGCCTTATAATTTAAAACTGAAAAATGATATGAACTTAATTTCAACGATGTTAGTGTCTGGCTAGAATAAACTTTTCAAAAAATTACCGGCGACGTCATAACACGTTATAGCGCCCTCTAGCGGCAGGTTGAAAAATGGTTAAAATGCATAATTTGTTGGTGTGTGTGGCGAAGTTTGCTGAAATCACTTCATAACCGGTGTATATAATCAGCTTCGTGCTAAGAACATATTGAGAAAGAGATTTATTGATGACGTCACCAAACCGGAAGTTACAATAAAAAGACCTTAAAACCTTAAAACGTCGCTTAAAAATCAACCGCGATAGATATAATCCAGATTTTTGCTTTAAATAGCACAGTTAAGACAGCTCTCGAGCTTTCTGTTAATTACGTCACGATGACGTCATCAAGTGTCAGATTACAAGCAACCAAATATTTCGAAATTTAATCTTTGAAAATCAATATAAAATCAACTGTAAGAGATCTGATTTAGATTTTTAGGAGAATTGATAGATTAATCCATGGTCTTCATAATTTGTATTACATGCAAAAAGACCTGACACTTCCTTCCGGTCCAAACCGGAATTTCCTTATAATTTAAAAGTAAAAAACGATGTGAACTTACTTTCAACGATGTTAGGAGCTGGCTAGGTTGTAAGTAACAAAAATGTTAACCGTGACTTCATAAAATGTTAAAGCGCCCTCTAGCGTCATGTTGACAAATGTTACGTCATATTACGATTATGTTTGAATTATTACGTTTTTAGACGTTGAAGGCATATCTCAGCAAAGGATCGTGTTAACATAACACCTCATTTTGTGTTGTTAGGTGATAGATAGTTGCACAAAAAGTTCAGAAACGTGTGACGTCATCGTTTTAATCAGTTTGAATTTATTTTAATCTGTTTAAATTAACTTAAAATCGTTTTTTTTTTTTTTTAATACTCAAAAAAAATGCGAAAGCGAAAAAGCCCTATGTTCTGTTCCTTGAACAGACGTAGTTCTAGTTTTTTTTTTTTTTTCTTTTAGTAACCTAAACTCCATAGACTTTGTACACGTTTTTTTGCACAAGTACTTTTACCAGAAAACAAAGTCGTATTTTCATAAAACTTAACCCAGGTGAAGACCCTATAGAAAACTCGTGTCTCGCAGACATACGTCATGGTGACGTCATCAGGGGTCACGTGACGTCATCTTAAAGGTGTAATTGCTTTAATCTTTGAAAATCAATAACAAATCAACCGCAAAAGGCCTAAACTTGATTTTTGTGGCAATAGATAGAATAATTAAAGATCTTCATTTCAACTCATGTGCGTGAAATCACGTGACCCTTCCTTCCGGTCCAAACCGGAAGTGCCTTATAATTTAAAACTGAAAAATGATATGAACTTACTTTCAAAGATGTTAGTGTCTGGCTAGAATAAACTTTTCAAAATAATTACCGGCGACATCATAACACGTTATAGCGCCCTCTAGCGGCAGGTTGACAAATGGTTAAAATGAATAATCTGTTGATGTGTGTGGCGAAGTTTGCTGAAATTACTTTATAACCGGTGTATATATAATCAGCTTCGTGCTAAGAACATATTGAGAAAGAGATTTATTGATGACGTCACCAAACCGGAAGTTACAATGAAAAGACCTTAACACCTTAAAACGTCGCTTAGACTTTGTACACGTTTTTTTGCACAAGTACTTTTACCAGAAAACAAAGTCGTATTTTCATAAAACTTAACCCAGGTGAAGACCCTATAGAAAAATCGTGTCTCGCAGACATACGTCATGGTGACGTCATCAGGGGTCACGTGACGTCATCTTAAAGGTGCAATTGCTTTAATCTTTGAAAATCAATAACAAATCAACCGCAAAAGGCCTAAACTTGATTTTTGTGGCAATAGATAGAATAATTAAAGATCTTCATTTCAACTCATGTGCGTGAAATCACGTGACCCTTCCTTCCGGTCCAAACCGGAAGTGCCTTATAATTTAAAACTGAAAAATGATATGAACTTACTTTCAACGATGTTAGTGTCTGGCTAGAATAAACTTTTCAAAATAATTACCGGCGACATCATAACACGTTATAGCGCCCTCTAGCGGCAGGTTGACAAATGGTTAAAATGAATAATCTGTTGATGTGTGTGGCGAAGTTTGCTGAAATTACTTTATAACCGGTGTATATATAATCAGCTTCGTGCTAAGAACATATTGAGAAAGAGATTTATTGATGACGTCACCAAACCGGAAGTTACAATGAAAAGACCTTAAAACCTTTTCTGTTAATTACGTCACGATGACGTCATCAAGTGTCAGATTACAAGCAACCAAATATTTCTACATTTAATCTTTGAAAATCAATATAAAATCAACTGTAAGAGATCTGATTTAGATTTTTAGGAGAATTGATAGATTAATCCATGGTCTTCATAATTTGTATTACATGCAAAAAGACCTGACCCTTCCTTCCGGTCCAAACCAGAAGTGCATTATAATTTAAAAGTGGAAAACGATGTAAACTTATTTAAAACGATGTTAGGCGCTGGCTAGGTTATAAGTAAAAACAAAGTTAACGTTGACTTCATAAAATGTTATAGCGCCCTCTAGCGGCATGTTGACAAATGTTACGTCATATTACGATTATATTTGAATTATTACGTTTTTCGACCTTTAAGTCATATCTCAGCAACGGAACGTGCTAACATAACATACGTTTGTATTGTTAGGTGATAGATAGTTGCACAAAAAGTTCAGAAACGTGTGACGTCATCGTTTTAATCAGTTTGAGTTTATTTTAATCTGTTTAAATTAACTTAAATTCGGTTTTTTTGAAAACAAATACTCTAAAAAAATGGGAATACGAAAAAGCCCTATGTTCTGTTCCTTGAACAGACGTAGTTCTAGTTTCTTTTTTTTTTTTTTCTTTTTCAGACTTTTCTCCATAGGATTTGCACACGTTTATTCAGACAATACACTTTGACACTTTGGTAATTTCGATCGCCTTGAGACTTGGCATATATTTAGACAACCACCCAAGGACGGTCCTAGAAGAAATTCGTTGTGATTACGTCACTCAAGGTCACGTGACTTCGCGTTAAAGGTGAAATTTTTCCCATAGGTTTTGTACACGTTTTTCTTAAGACTATTGTCTTTGACACTTTGGTTAATCCGACCGACTTGAAACTTGGCATACACTTAGAACACCACCCCCATATGTTCCTCAAAGAACTTCGGCACGATTGCGTCATTCAAGGTCACGTGACGTCACCTTAAATATTCAATTTTTCCCCCTTAGGTTTTGTACACGTTTTTCTTCAGACTATTGACTTTGACACTTTCGTAAATTTGATCGACTTGAGACTTGGCACACACATAGACCACCACACACACATATTGAAAATAATGTAAGACACTCGAAACAGCTCTGTGTTTGTCCACAAACACATGTCTAGTTTTTTTTTTTTTTCTTTTTTTTTTTTTTCTTTTTCAGACTTTTCTCCATAGGATTTGCACACGTTTATTCAGACAATACACTTTGACACTTTGGTAATTCCGATCGACTTGAGACTTGGCATACATTTAGACAACCACCCAAAGACGATCCTAGAAGAAATTCGTCGTGATTACGTTATTCAAGGTCACGTGACTTCGCGTTAAAGGTGAAATTTTCCCCATAGGATTTGTACACGTTTTCCTTCAGACTATTGACTTTGATACTTTAGTAAATCCGCCCGACTTGAAACTTGGCATACCCTTAGAACACCACCCCCAGATGTTTCTGAAAGAAATTCGGCACAATTGCGCCATTCAAGGTCACGTGGCGGCACGTTAAAGGTTCAATTTTTCCTCCATAGGTTTTGTACACGTTTTTCTTTAGACTATTGACTTTGACACTTTAGTAAATCCGATCGACTTGAGACTTGGCACACACTTAGACCACCTTCCACAGACGGTCCTAGAAGAAATTCGGCACGATTACGTCTTTCAAGGTCACGGGGCGTCACATTAAAGGTTCAATTCTCCCCCATAGGTTTTGTACACGTTTTTCTTTAGACTATTGACTTGGACACTTTAGTAAATCTGATCGACTTGAGACTTGGCACACACAAAAGACCATCACACACATATTGAAAGACACTCGAAACAGCTCTGTGTTTGTCCACAAACACATGTCTAGTTTTTTAGCTGTTTCGGTTTTTCACCGAAACAGCTTTTGTTTTCGTTAAAGTTTTTTTTTTTTTTCTTTTTTTTTTTTTTTTTTTAGCTGTTTCGGTTTTTCACCGAAACAGCTTTTGTAATCGTTAAAGTTTTTTTTTTAGCTGTTTCGGTTTTTCACCGAAACAGCTTTTGTAATCGTTAAAGTTTTTTTTTTTCTTTTTTTTTTTTTTCTTTTTCAGAATTTTCTCCATAGGATTTGTACACGTTTGTTCAGACAGGTCACTTAGGTACTTTGGTAAATCCGATCGACTTGAGACTTGGCATACATTTAGACAACCACACAAGGACGGTCCTAGAAGAAATTCGCGGCGATTACGTCACTCAAGGTCACGTGACTTCGCGTTAAAGGTGAAATTTGTCCCATAGGTTTTGTACACGTTTTTCTTAAGACTTTTGTCTTTGACACTTTGGTGAATCCGACCGACTTGAAACTTGGCATACACTTAGAACACCACCCCCAAAGGTTCCTGAAAGAAATTCGGCACGATTGCGTCATTCAAGGTCACGTGACGTCACGTTAAAGGTTCAATTTTTCCCCCATAGGTTTTGTACACGTTTTTCTTTAGGATATTGACTTTGACACTTTAGTAAGTCTGATCGACTTGAGACTTGGCACACACAAAAGACCACCACACACATATTGAAAGTAATTTTAGACACTCGAAACAGCTCCGTGTTTGTCCACAAACACATGTCTAGTTTCTTTTTTTTTTTTTTCTTTTTCAGATTTTTCTCCATAGGATTTGTACACGTTTGTTCAGACAGGTCACTTAGGTACTTTGGTAAATCCGATCGACTTGAGACTTGGCATACATTTAGACAACCACCCAAGGACGGTCCTAGAAGAAATTCGTCGTGATTACGTCACTCAAGGTCACGTGACTTCGCGTTAAAGGTGAAATTTTTCCCATAGGTTTTGTACACGTTTTTCTTAAGACTATTGTCTTTGACACTTTGGTAAATCCGACCGACTTGAAACTTGGCATACACTTAGAACACCATCCCTAGATGTTCCTGAAAGAAATTCGGCACGATTGCGTCATTCAAGGTCACGTGACGTCACATTAAAGGTTCACATTTTTCTCCCATTGGTTTTGTACACGTTTTTCTTTAGACTATTGACTTTGACAGTTCGGTAAATCCGATTGACTTGAAACTTAGCACACACCTCGACCACCATCCCCAGGAGGGTCAAGAGAAAACTCGTGATGATGACGTCATCGTGGGTCATGTGACGTCATCGTGGGTCATGTGACGTCACATTAAAGGTGTAGTTTTTAAGACCCTCTATCTCTGGAAGTACACGTCCGATTGGGGTCAAACTTGGTATGCAAGTATTTCAGGGTGTGTTATAGACAACAACAAAAATGAAATCATGATGACGTCATCGTGGGTCATGTGACGTCACATTAAAGGTTCAGTTTTTAAGACCCTCTATCTTTAGAAGTACATGTCCGATTGAGGTCAAACTTGGTATGCAAGTATTTCAGGATGTGTTACAGACGAAAATTAAGATGACATCATCATGAAATCATCGGGTATCATGTGACGTCACATTAAAGGTTCAATTTTCCCCATAGGATTTGTACACGTTTTGTTCAACTAATATATCTTTGGCACTTGTGTAAATCCAATCGACTTCAGACTTGGCACACACATAGACCACCACATACACATATTGAAAGTAACGTTAGACACTCGAAACAGCTCTGTGTTTGTCCACAAACACATGTCTAGTTTTCTTTTTTTTTTTTTTCTTTTTCAGACTTTTCTCCATAGGATTTGCACACGTTTATTCAGACAATACACTTTGACACTTTGGTAATTCCGATCGACTTGAGACTTGGCATATATTTAGACAACCACCCAAGGACGGTCCTAGAAGAAATTCGTTGTGATTACGTCACTCAAGGTCACGTGACTTCGCGTTAAAGGTGAAATTTTCCCCATAGGTTTTGTACACGTTTTTCTTAAGACTATTGTCTTTGACACTTTGGTTAATCCGACCGACTTGAAACTTGGCATACACTTAGAACACCACCCCCAGATGTTCCTGAAAGAAATTCGGCACGATTGCGTCATTCAAGGTCACGTGACGTCACCTTAAAGATTCAATTTTCCCCCCATAGATTTTGTACACGTTTTTCTTCAGACTATTGACTTTGACACTTTCGTAAATTTGATCGACTTGAGACTTGACACACACATAGACCACCACACACACATATTGAAAATAATGTAAGACACTCGAAACAGCTCTGTGTTTGTCCACAAACACATGTCTAGTTTCTTTTTTTTTTTTTTTTTTTCAGACTTTTCTCCATAGGATTTGCACACGTTTGTTCAGACAATACACTTTGACACTTTGGTAAATCCGATCGACTTGATACTTGGCATACATTTAGACAACCACCCAAAGACGGTCCTCGAAGAAATTCGTCGCGATTACGTCATTCAAGGTCACGTGACTTCGCGTTAAAGGTGAAATTTTCCCCATAGGTTTTGTACACGTTTTTCTTCAGACTATTGACTTTGACACTTTAGTCAATCCGACCGACTTGAAACTTGGCATACCCTTAGAACACCACCCCCAGATGTTTCTGAAAGAAATTCGGCACAATTGCGGCATTCAAGGTCACGTGACGGCACGTTAAATGTTCAATTTTTCCCCCATAGGTTTTGTACACGTTTTTCTTTAGACTATTGACTTTGACACTTTAGTAAATCCGATCGACTTGAAACTTGGCACACACTTAGATTACCAACCACAGACGGCCTAGAGGAAATTCGGCACGATTACGTCATTCAAGGTCACGGGGCGTCATGTTAAAGGTTCAATTTTCCACCATAGGTTTTGTACACGTTTTTCTTTAGACTATTGACTTTGACACTTTAGTAAATCTGATCGACTTAAGACTTGGCACACACAAAAGATCATCACACACATATTGAAAAACACTCGAAACAGCTCTGTGTTTGTCCACAAACACATGTCTAGTTTTTTTTTTTTTTTCTCCTTTTTTAGACTTTTCTCCATAGGATTTGCACACGTTTATTCAGACAATACACTTTGACACTTTGGTAAATCCGATGGACTTGAGACTTGGCATACACTTAGACAACTACCCAAGGACGGTCCTAGAAGAAATTCGTTGCGATTACGTCATTCAAGGTCACGTGACTTTGCGTTAAAGGTGAAATTTTTCCCATAGGTTTTGTACACGTTTTTCTTCAGACTATTGAATTTGACACTTCGGTAAATTCGACCGACTTGAAACTTGGCATGCCTTTAGAACAACACCCCCAGATGTTCCTGAAAGAAATTAGGCACGATTGCTTCATTGAACGTCACGTGGCGTCACGTTAAAGGTGCACATTTTTCTCCCATTGGTTTTGTACACGTTTTTCTTTAGACTATTGACTTTGACACTTTAGTAAATCCGATCGACTTAAGACTTGGCACACACTTAGACCACCATCCACAGACAGTCCTAGAAAAAAATCGGCACGATTACGTCATTCAAGGTCACGGTTTTGTACACGTTTTTCTTTAGACTATTGACTTTGACACTTTAGTAAATCCGATCGACTTAAGACTTGGCACACACTTAGACCACCATCCACAGACAATCCTAGAAAAAAATCGGCACGATTACGTCATTCAAGGTCACGGGGCGTCACGTTAAAGGTTCAATTTTTCCCCATAGGTTTTGTACACGTTTTTCTTTAGACTGTTGACTTTGACACTTTCGTAAATTTGATCGACTTGAGACTTGGCACACACATAGACCACCACACACACATATTGAAAGTAACGTAAGACACTCGAAACAGCTCTGTGTTTGTCCACAAACACATGTCTAGTTTTTTTTTTTTTTTTTTCCACTTTCAGACTTTTTCCCATAGGATTTGTACACGTTTTTTCAGCCAATACACTTTGACACTTTGGTAAATCCGATCGACTTGAGACTTGGCATACACTTAGACAACCACCCAAGGACGGTCCTAGAAGAAATTCGTCGCGATTACGTCATTCAAGGTCACGTGACTTCGCGTTAAAGGTGAAATTTTTCCCATAGGTTTTGTACACGTTTTTCCTCAGACTATTGAATTTGACACTTTGGTAAATCCGACCGACTTGAAACTTGCCATATACTCAGAACACCACCACCAGATGTTTCTGAAAGAAATTCAGCACGATTGCGTCATTCAAGGTCACGTGACGTCAAGTTAAAGGTTTAATTTGTCCCCCATAGGTTTTGTACACGTTTTTCTTTAGACTATTGACTTTGACACTTAGTAAATCCGATCGACTTGAGACTTGGCACACACATAGACCACTATCCACAGACGGTCGTAGGAGAAATTTGGCACGATTACGTCATTCAAGGTCACGTGGCGTCACGTTAAAGGTTCAATTTTTCCCCATAGGTTTTGTACACGTTTTTCTTTAGACTATTGACTTTGACACTAGTAAATCTGATCGACTTGAGACTTGGCACACACAAAAGACCACCACATACACATTGAAAGTAACTTTGGACACTCGAAACAGCTCTGTGTTTGTCCACAAACACATGTCTAGTTTTTTTTTGTTTTTTTTTGCCTTTTGTTCTCCATAGGATTTGTACACGTTTGTTCAGACAATACACTTTGACACTTTGGTAAATCCGATCGACCTGAGACTTGGCATACATTTAGACAACCACCCAAGGACGGTCCTAGAAGAAATTTGTCGCGATTCCGTCATTCAAGGTCACGTGACGTCATGTTAAAGGTAAAAATTTCCCCATAGGTTTTGTACACGTTTTTCTTCAGACTATTGACTTTGACACTTTGGTATATCCGACGGGCTTGAAACTTGGCATACACTTAGAACACCACCCATAGATGGCTCTTGAAGAAATTCGGTACGATTGCGTCATTCAAGGTCACGTGACGTGACGTTAAAGGTGCAAATTATTTCCCCATAGGGTTTGTACACGTTTTTATTCAGACTATTGACTTTGACACTTTGGTAAATCCGAGCGACTTGAGACTTAGCATACACTTAGAATACCAACCACAGATGGTTCTGACAGAAATTTGGCACGATTGCGTCATTTAAGGTCACGTGACGTCACGTTAAGGATTCAATATTTTTCCCATAGGTTTTGTACACGTTTTTTCTTTAGACTATTGACTTTGACGCTTTAGTAAATCCGATCGACTTGAGACTTCGTATACACTTAGAACACCACCCACAGATTGTCTTGGAAGAAATTTGGCACTATTGCGTCATTCAAGGTCACGTGACGTCACGTTAAAGGTTCAATTTTTTTTCCCTTAGGTTTTGTACACGTTATTTTTTAGACTAATGACACTTTCGTAAATTTGATCGACTTCAGACTTAGCACACATCTCGACCACCATCCTTAGGAGGGCCAAGAGAAAAATCGTCATGATGACCTCATCGGGGGTCATGTGACGTCACGTTAAAGGTGCCGTTTTTAGGACCCTCTATCTCTGAAAGTACAGGTCCAATTGGGGTAAAACTTGGTATTCAGGTATTACAGGATGTTATAGAAGAAAATTAATATGACATCATGATGACGTCATCGGGTGTCATGTGACGTCACATTAAAGGTTCAATTTTCTCGATAGGTTTTGTACACGTTTTTCTTCAGACTATTGAAGTTGACACTTTGGTAAATCCGATCGAATTCGTGTAACTGTTAAAGTGGTTTGCTGCCCTGATTGTTTGATTTGTTCAGACTATTGAATTTGACACATTGGTAAATCCGATCGACTTTGTGTATTTGACACTGGTAAATCCGATCGACTTCGTGTAACTGTTAAAGTTGTTTGCTGCCCTCATTGTTTGTTTTGTTCAGACTATTGAATTTGACACTTTGGTTAATCCGATCGACTTCGTGTAACTGTTAAAGTTGTTTGCCGCCCTCATTTGTTTAAGTTATCGATTTTACCTGAGATGAAACAAAGTGATATTTTTCCAACATGTAGTTTAACTCCCCCCCCCGTATAGTGATAATTTTTCAAACATGTAGTTCAACTTCCCCCCATATGAAATTGATCTTTGTTGGGGGGAATTGTTTTACACAATGAAAGAATCGTGTCACCACTAGTAATAAAACTGCCTAAACTCCCTAATCCTGGGGTCTATGGGGCAAAGTTAGATATCAAAATGAAGCTAACAATATGAAAAATGTGATTGTGAAATCAAAGGAACTGTTTAATTTAATATTCACATTTACTGGCATGTCAAATATGAAAATTAATAATGAAAATATGAAATATGAATAAAATACTGCTCATATTTATTAGTAAAACGTGTTTATTGTAGTTCAAAAATTCTTTTCCAATGCAGAAAATTTTGCTGGTGATCCTGGAAACAATATGTCAAAATAAATCCCCAATATGAATAAGTTTGGGCGAGCTATGATATTTTCCCTAAAACTACTAGAAAACGAGATTCAGCACAAATCACAGGCTTTCTTATCGCAGTGCATGTAAATGTACAATGTAAATGGATGAAGTTTTGTTTGGCATGAATCGAAATGAATGTCCGGGTTCATCTTTTTTTCGATTTGGAGACATCTTGCCATTTGATTTGTGCCGCAGTGTTGGCCGCCGTAGCAATGCCCTGATCTCGTGGACGCTTGTGTGGCCGAACGTTTTGTTGTCGTTGCCTAGGCGGTGCCGGTGGAAGGCCCACATAGTCATCGGAATCAAGCGCGGAATCCTACGAATCTTCACTGGCTTGCTTGACTGGCTCTCTTCTTCATTGTAGTCTGATTCTTCGCTACTTTCTTTGTCGCTTTCCACGTTAGAAATGCAGTGGGAAAGCAGATTCATGGCTTGCTGCGATGACATTCTACGGGGTCGCAGGACCGATGAATCCGCCATGTTTGTTGTGGTTACACATGTCGCGCGCATCGTACGCGCCGCATCGATTTATGGATGCACTATTAGCTAGCCTAATTCAAGTCCCGTTGAAAACAGTGTAAAATCAACAATGTTCAGTACCAAGTTTCATGCACACCGACATCACTGGGGTTTCTCAAACAACAATTAGATTATTGTCTTGGTCTTTATCTTTCCATTTCTTTTTAATTTTTAGTGGGTTAGCCAATTACATTTTTTAATATTCACACCAAAAGAAACTCACCTCCCGAAAAGTGATACTTCCCGAGACTGAAAACAGCCATTTTACAAATGGCATCCCTCCACGTTTTAGGGCAATTAGGACCCATTTTGTAACCGTGATTTTATCAAGTCTGCCCTCAGATTGAAGCTCAAAAACCAGGGAGTTGATCCCAATGCTATTTTTACACAATCCAACATTTTTTTTATACCAAACGGTCTCCTTTTTCAAAAGAAACTGTGGGGGCACATTTCATGCTAATGAGTTCGCGTAGAAATTCTCCTTTCAATTAGAGTGGTGCACCCTTTGGTACACTCCATTAAACTTGGTATGCAATTCACGTGACGTCACAATAAAGGTGCAGGTTTTCCCCATAGGATTTGTACACGTTTTTTTCAACTAATATATCTTTGGCACTTGTGCAAATCCAATCGACTTCAGACTTGGCACACACATAGACCACCACACACACATATTGAAAGTAAGACAATCGAAACAGCTCTGTGTTTGTCCACAAACACATGTCTAGTTACATGTGTTATTATTATTAATTCCTAAAACAAAATGACCCGAGTTACAAATTTCCTAATGATTTTAAAACCAAAATATCTACATTAAGACAGAAATGGGGCACTCATGTGATTACCCCGATAAAATCCGCCATTCATAACCACGGTCTCGTCAACGCTTCAATAAAAAGAAGTGGGAATCGAACAAAAAGGGGGAAAGGAGTTGCGCAAAGAACTCTTTCAAATTGTAATCTGAATTTAAAGTTTCATTTACAGAGAAAATAGCTTTGAAAGGGCAAAGAGGCATTTAATTGTCATTCAGGCCCTAAACTTCCTATCCTGAAAATAGTGCACAAAGCCCCTGTTTTTGAGAATTGCTAACATTTTTATTTCAGAATATTTCGATCATTGTGGCTGATCATTTCCGTTGCCGTCATCAAATGTGAAAACAGTTTTCTATATTAATGGTATGATTATCTTATTGTGTGCGGTGTTTTTTAGGTACGAGGCCAACTCCTACTCAGCTCCAGAGCATGGTGGGACTCACTTGGACGCCCCAGCCCACTTCTCAGAAGGCAAACTGCGCGCTGACGCCATACCGATCGACAAGCTTATCGGTCCAGCCATTCGAGTCGACACAGCCGACAAAGCCGAGGTGAACAGAGATTATAAATTGACCTCCCAGGATCTACAAGACTGGGAAGAACTCCACGGAAAGATTCCAGACGGCTCCTTGCTCTTCGTCTTCACTGGTTGGGGAGCTTTCTACCCGGACCGCCTGGCTTACTTCGGCTCGGCGCGCAACGATACCTACCTGAACGACCAAGGCGAATCTATGCTGCACTTCCCGGGCGTGGCGCCCGAGGCAGCCACATGGCTGGTAAAGAACCGCGACATATCGGGCGTGGGAATCGACACACCATCCATTGACTACGGACAGAGCATCGATTTTATGGTCCATCAGATTCTGACAGGGTCCAACATTTACATCCTTGAGAACGTAGCCAACTTGGATCAACTCCCTAACACGGGGGCCAATGTGCATGCACTTCCCATGAAAATCAAAGACGGGAGTGGTGCCCCGGTACGTATCACCGCCGAGTTGGATGAGTCTGTTTCAGGCGCAGCGACTCTTTCTGCACATCCAGCTAACTCCGTGGTTGTTGCGCTGCTGGCTTCTGCTTTGTTTGCAGTAAAGTACTACTACTAAGAACATTTTTGTTTATCGCGATTTGTGTTTGCTGCAGAACAAAAACTCAGTCTAGGCCTATAGGTTTCTTTAGAATTATAATTTTAACTTTTCGCTGGTGGTGGTGGTGGTGGTGGTGGTGGTGGTGTACTAGGGGTGTCACTTGATAATTTTGCCCAACATTTAAATCCAATATCAGTTAGCATTCGTTTTTATGAACGAAATTGAAACCACACACAAAGCAATATAGAAAAGTGAGAACAATCAGTTGTTTTTACTTGTACTGGAGCAAACATTTTATTACACCCATTCAAGAAACTATAATCTGATTTTAATAAAGCAGCTCGTTGTTTGTATGATGTAGGACAATAATTGTGACTTTTGTCCATTGTTTACTTAAATTATTCACCCTCGGAGGCACGGACGAAAAAAATATACATGTACACCGTTAAACTTCGGTGCTCAAGCGGAAGGCGTTTTACTTTTGCCAACATTAACAAAAAACCATGATCAATCCTACCACTTCCCTGCAGGCGATCTATAGGAAACAAGAAGGCAACAAATTTCAAGGTAGAGATTTTGCTCGGTTTTTTTTCTCTAAAGGTTTCACAGAAACAAAGTCTGTTCTTTGTTATTACTTATAATACTTATCATCTAGAGGTTGTTTTCCTTCGTGGGTATTTTGATCTCTTTTTTATTTTATTGCAAAAGTTAATTTGTATTAGGCCTACATGCCTACTTTGCTGTATTTAACTTATTAGAACTAGATCAAGTCGACGCGGACGAGCAAAAAACTGAGACAAAAACATATTATAGTACACAATTCTAGGGTTATCTATAAGGGCACTACGTGCCAGAAAGCGACTTTCATGTTGTGTCTTCAGCAACTGCAAAGCAACAATATTATTTAATAACAAACTTGGAATGATAATCTTAAAACCTTTTTTAGCATGACCTACGGTTATAAAAAACATAGTTATTTTTCTAATACTATCGGATCGTTTATTTGTATATTAACCCTTTAAACTCGGGCCTGTTTTTAAAGACTTTGTACGTGTTGCTAGTTTGTATATACAAATATCATTTACAGTGTACAAATCCCATATAATTATGTATCATTGGAAAGCTTACAAATAGGGCTATATTTTGGGGGAATATTTGGACCCCAGGAGCTTTTAAGGGACTTATAAGTCAGATGTAGCGCGGGCTGAGTGCAAAGTGCAAAGGGTTAAGTTGAAGTAATACATAATCTGATAGACACCTTCGGGTATTTTCGCAATTGGCCTATGGTGCAAAATGCGCGAAGACACTCCTTTTCTGACACATCGCTGACAAGACGGATTTTTGGGGGACCTGCTCTTTACACCATTCTTGGTGGGAGAAGTTGCCAAACCTGACCCCGAGCAGTCTACCATCTTGTGTAGAATCCCAGAGCACCCTCTGGTTATATTGTGGATAGTTAAGACGTCAGGGTAAGCTTTTATTGGCTACTTTTGCCCACTGAATTATCGAGTTTTGTGCCGAGTGTTATATTACGTCCTTGAAGCGCTTGCTCAAAAATAGAACTGATCCTGTCACACAGTGAAACACCTGCACGATTGAATCCTTTAAATTTGTTATTTTATGTCCTGCTTCAAAAGAAACTCGATTTGTTTCTTCACATTATGATCTGTTAATTTGATCTGTTTCAGATTTTAAAACGACCCAGTGACCGAGGATGCCGCGACGTGAAGTGTCTATTTTAGTCACTAATGGCCTTCTGTTCATGGCCGTCGTGACGTCAGCGCTAGACAAGGGCCAAATCCTGGACATGTCGTATGTATTTGACGACAGCACCTTGTATTGGCCTGAAGGTGCCGGATCGTTTAAAATGAGGATTTTGGCACGGGGCCCTTCAGGAGATATACCATGGTGAGGATGATTGATTGATGAACACAAATGACCCGATTCACAGACTTCTATTTGAATTTGTAAACAAATCTCTACTGTACGACTGGGGCATGCGATCATCCACCACGTGCTGATAATATCTGCCGATCACAACTTTAGTTGTCTCGTCAAAGAAGTTCGAAATAAAATAAAGTTCCCATAAAAGGGTGAAAGAAAAGATTACACAAGCCACTCGTTGATTGAATTTGAAATTAAAGTTTCGACAATGAACACAAAAAGAGCATTGAATGGGCAAAAAAAGCGCATACTTGGCATAGACATTAAGGTTATTATCCAAGAAGAGCGTCATTAAGTTTAAAAGAGCTTCTTTTCTTTAAAAGAGCGTTTTCTTGGTGGTTTTATATTATAACGTCGTATTACTCGGGTTGCGACACATCGTGAAATTTGGTGCAGGGCACTCTTTTTTTAAAATCGCATTGTGTTGGTTTTTTTCTGTTTAGGTACGAGGCAAACTTCATCTCGGCTCCAGAGCATGGTGGGACTCACATGAACGCCCCAGCCCACTTCTCAGAAGGAAAACTACGCATGGACGCCATACCAATCGACAGGTTTATCGGTCCAGCCGTACGAGTCGACACAGCCGACAAAGCCGAGGTGAACAGAGATTACGAATTGACCTCCCAGGATCTCCAAGACTGGGAAGGACTCCACGGCAAGATTCCAGACGGCTCCTTGCTCTTCGTTTACACTGGTTGGGGAGCTTTCTACCCGGATCGCCTGGCTTACTTCGGCTCGGCGCGCAACGATACCTACCTGAACGACCAAGGGGAATCTATGCTGCACTTCCCGGGCGTGGCGCCCGAGGCAGCCACATGGCTGGTAGAGAACCGCAACATATCGGGTGTGGGAATCGACGCACCATCCACGGACTTCGGACAGAGCCTCCTTTTCTTGAATCATCAGATTTTTTCGGGGGCCAACCTTTATATCATTGAGAACGTGGCCAACTTGGATCAACTCCCTAACACGGGGGCCAAGGTGCATGCACTCCCCATGAAAATCAAAGACGGGAGTGGTGCCCCGGTACGTATCACCGCCGTGTTGGATGAGGAGTGTGTTTCAAGCGCAGCGATTCTTTCTGCATATTTGGCAAAAGCCGCGATTGTTGCACTGTTGTGTTCTGCTTTGTTTGCGGTGACGTCTTGAAGGCTTGTGGTGTAAATTGAAAATAAGTGAGCTGCCTTACTTGAATCATGGAGGTAGCCTCCATGCTTGAATGCTATGTTTCTCAGCCAGATTATAAACAAAATAATGCTTATACGTTTCGTTTGTGGCGGTGTTACTTGTTGCCTTTGTAGAATCTAATGTTTGAGCATGAATGGAGACAGACACGCACACATGTATGTTTGTTTATGGTGTAAATCGAGGAGTTTCTTTTGTTCCTCTCGATAATTTCCTTTGTTTGTACTCCGACGGCTCTCATTGGTTTTGTACACGATTCTCAATCGAGGTCGTCCTCGATTCTAACCCTAACCCCAATTCACCTTCGTGTCCTCGATTTACACCACAAACAAACGCGACCATTGATACCCCGGCAGGGTATCAATAAATTGTGAGCACACAATTACACGGTTCTCGGCTCAGTGATAGTTTAATCAACAACTGCCTATAGGTCAATGCGTGACCTGTGATGTCATCAAGTACACAAGTATGGAGTGCCTATGATACATTATTACAACTCTTGCCAGCTAAATAGGTTTTGTGCCTTGTTAGGGAACAGCTTGTTTAGACATGGTGTATCACTATTTCATGTGTCGGAGCCTTTCTATAGTTTAGATTTAAGTCAACTGTTAACCTACAAACTGAATAATAACAATTAAATTAGGAGTTAGATTTTTCCTTCTCAATCTAAATCCCCTATTCTAAATTTAGCAAATAAACCTTAGGCCCCTATTAGTAATAAGTAATTTAACAACCTAAAAATACTGTTTTATAATACTTTGCTTTTCTCATTATTTTAATAATGAGGATTATGCGTGTATGTTTGCATGAAAACGAAACCAGTAAATGCTAACTGTATAGAGACTGACAATAAATTGCGAGTATAGCCTATAACCAAAGAAGACAAATGTGTTTAAGCATTAGTGTTCTTTTCTTTGAATTGTGATTTTGCGCGTGGTTGTATGCGTGTTGTGTTGCGTGCTGTGATGCGGAATGCGTGTTTACGCGTCACTGTGTAGAGTTGTAAGGTGAAACCGTTGTAACGGGCAGGGACATGGTTACCATTGTCAGTCTTTGACGCGAGTTCAGTACTTCGACTGTCAGCATTGTCAGCATTTCGTTTGGAACTGGATATGTCTCGAGGCAGCGCTAGTGGAACGAATCCTGCTGATGAAGAGAAAATGGGAGTGTGAAATACGAGTCGTGGAGTAAGGGGTAGCGATATTAAAGTTTTGATAATAATTCGGTAGAATATCCTTGAGATAAATAATCACACGACAGATGGACCTTTTTATATAACAATGGCCCAAAGTGGCCGTTACATCCTACAGAGCGCATCGTGCAGTGGTATAGCAATCACGCCGGCAATAGCAATGCCACACGACTCGGATGCTGTGGTCGCTCCCATCGCAAACTCTTTGTACTTCAATTCCTCCTGTCGGTGTGAAAAGGGGTCAATAAGGTGGAATTAGTGGAATGTGTGTTTTAATTAAGATGATCATAGCGGGAAACCAGACAATTAAATTAAAATCTGGTAATATTAAGATGGTGCCAATATTGACTCCCCCCCCCCCCCTCCCCCTCCCCCTCTCCCAAACTCGCTTTTTTTTCGCTGAGGGGGGGGGGGGGGGGGGGACTTTTCTACGGAGCCCATAGACGTCTGCATTGCATTTCAATTCATAAAATCCTCTTATAGATGCCCCTAGTTATGTGATCATGTGATAAACGAACACATCGCAAAGATAGTGTTCGTTTGGTCCCACCGCCCATACTAGGTCTGCGGCTCAGCTCCGCTGCGTATAATTTGAAAGGTCATGGTTAAGGTCACTACCCAGAATGACATGCGATTCCTTCACAGAATGTATGGGCGGTGGGACCAAGCGAATAGATAGTGGTTTTGGTTATGTCCTTTAACGATGCCAACTTGTAGGCCTATAGACTCACATTTTGCGAGATGTGATAGAAGGTATTGACGTAGGAAGCACCACTGATGATTCCTTCGAAGAAAATGATACCGAAAATGAGAGCAATACTCGGGGTCCAATGGAAGTACACACCGGTCAGAATCAGTACCAACACAGACCACTACAGAAAGAAACAAATACAACACTCTGAAAAATTACCGTAACATTTACGAATGAAATTTCGAACTTGATTTCCCAACCTCCGAGTCTTCGCGCCAAGCATTAACCAACTGAGCCGGCCGGCCATCGGAGCTCGACGGATGACAAAAAGGCATTGAATTAGTATACCTAGCTATGATAATGGGTGCGTATATTTAAAGTATTGCAAAAGGCGTAACAAATACAGTTTATCGAACGTAAATAATCGGTCGATTCTTGGTATCTCGCTGCACGACTTTCGATCGTAAATTTTACATAATTTTTTTTAACAGTGAACGATTAGATGATGTGCAATGGGGGTTGGATGAAAGATGACGCAAGAAACGGCCATGTCGACAAAACAGGGCGATTTAACCTACCTGTAAAATAGGAAATACCCACAGCCAGCGACAAGTCAAGAAATTAATGGAAGACCTTGATATGAAGACACCAACTTGATACAGCACTTGAAACCTGCACAGTGACAAAACAAATTCAAAATCATAAAGTACAGGTACTTTATAATTTTAATTCTCAGTATTATACTAGCTCTATGTACCAACCAATGTCATGATCTTACTTTCTTCTCTGTGTAATTGTAATTGTGTAATTGTAATTGTCCTTTGTAATTGTAAATATAATTAGTGGGGTCTCCATCCGACAAGCTTATGCTTCTTAGAGACTTCCATCTATACACAATTCCAAATAATAGATAATTGTATTTGCATATGTACATGTATGTGTTAGTAAAAAGAAATGAATGAATACTAGGCCTAATGTCACAATAATACGTATAAACTACATGTACATGTATACGATTTTTCACGTAAAAAAAAATTTAAAAAAAAATTAGTTTCAGTGAATAGTACACAAACACCTATAGTTACACATTAAAAAAATTACGTTAGTTGAAGTTACACCAAAATTACTTTGTCGAAAGTAATTTAAGCAGTGTATTTACTGAAACTTTTCTAATTGTAATCATTTTTTTAAAGCATATATAATTCGTTAAACGATGAAATAGCGATGAAAGTTTTGCTACGAAAAACAGGTGTTTGCCGTGTGATCAACGTCAACAAAAATGCCGTAGTATAGAATCTACATATATAGAATCTACAATCTAGTATTTCTGTGTAGCATTCGAAACCATCAAACTGTAAACTCGGTTTATTTTGTGTTCATTAATGTTGTCATTAATTGTGAACCCAAAAAATGACATGTGTCGTGTGTTTTGTTATGACTTTATTTTGATATCTACTGTTTCCAAAATCAATGCAATTAAACTAAAGCCATACCATCTGTACTGACTCTCGTGGGACAACCAGATTCCTGGCACAAAGATCAACTCCAGCTGCATTAATAAAATTGAAACAAAACAATTTTTCTCCTGCAACACTGCATGGGAAAGAATAATTCAGTTACCATAAATTATACTTTTTAATAGCAGACGGCTAATAAAAAGCACTGTTGACCTTGCCTCTGAGTCATAATGTCTGCCTAATCTTGCAATGGCATTGGTCGCTTTGGACCTTCACCAGAGCTTAAAAAATCTTTGCTAACCCGAAATGACTACACGATATATCTATATCTGACGAACTAAATGTGAATTTCTCTGTCAAGCATGCGATCTACATGTACTTACTTACCAAACCATGATTGATGAAGTATGATCCAAAATATACAAGCCACAGGGGAATGATGTACTTCAAAAGGTACTGCAGAAAAATGAAGAATTGGTTAGGACGGAACTTCATAATCAACAATTGATATACATGTAGAAACCTAGATAGCGCACTTAGCTCTTTATCGCGAAAAACCAATACAAACAAATTAAGAACAACAAACAGAAACAAAACTAACCCAACAGCTCCCGAAAGATCACACAAAAGAGACAAAGTCACTGTTGAGGGGCTCTCCTGGAAAAAGCCCTAGACAAAGTCACTGTTGAGGAGCTCTCCTGGAAAAAGCCCTAGACAAAGTCACTGTTGAAGGGCTCTCCTGGAAAAAGCCCTAGACAAAGTCACTGTTGAAGGGCTCTCCTGGAAAAAGCCCTTGACAAAGTCACTGTTGAAGGGCTCTCCTGGAAAAAGCCCTAGACAAAGTCACTGTTGAAGGGCTCTCCTGGAAAAAGCCCTAGACAAAGTCACTGTTGAAGGGCTCTCCTGGAAAAAGCCCTTGACAAAGTCACTGTTGAAGGGCTCTCCTGGAAAAAGCCCTAGACAAAGTCACTGTTGAAGGGCTCTCCTGGAAAAAGCCCTAGACAAAGTCACTGTTGGAGGGCTCTCCTGGAAAAAGCCCTAGACAAAGTCACTGTTGAAGGGCTCTCCTGGAAAAAGCCTTAGACAAGAGTTTCCGATTCGGCCATAAAATACCGACCTGAAAGTGCTGGACTCGTTCTTTAAATGATAGACGGCGCTCTTCCGAATCTTTGCATTTGCCTTGGAATGGATCGTACTCCTCCAGGCGGTCTGGATCCTTGACGTCATTTTGGGCGCGTTTCGACGTCGGGACTCTGATCAAAAAGCACCAGTACCTGTAACGAAAGCACAGGGCGCAGTAAATAATTACAGTCGCTAAATTGTGGTGTTTAGTCCCAAAATCCACTTTCTTAATTAAATTTCTTGCATTACTTATTAATTTGTATTAATCATTACTGATCATTTGCGGGCCAGTCCACTAAGACACTTTTTCATGATTAACTATAATTAGTCAATAATAATAACTCATACATGACAACATTAATTAGTCAAATGACTATTCAATTGACTAAATACAATTCCCAGTGTAAAGTATAGGGGCCAATTTCATTGAGCTGCTAAGCACAAAATGTTGCTTAGCATGAACATTTTTTCTTGGCAAAAACAGGGTTACAGACCAAACATTTCAGGCGATATTATATTGTTTGTGATTGATATTTAGCTGGTTTTTGCTTAGCATGAAAAGCACATGGAGTTTCAGCTTGTAACCCGTTTTTACTGAGCAAGAAATTGTTTGTGCTAAGCAAATTTACCCCACTAGTATACCAAATGGCATGATGACCTGCACAAGTATAGCGTTCCTTGGTGTCATTATTTCGGTCAGCCCAGCATAGGCAATAGAACCAACTAAACCTGCGACACCAGTCCCAGACGACCATGGCGATACAACACTCCTGAAGCAATGAAACATTTCAATGATAATTCATATCACATTTCATGTTGAATATTTATGTTTGGTGTATTAATACCCAGACAGCTGTTGAAATGGTAAACAGAAATTTGACCTAATTTCTTAGGTGCGCCTATACGTGTGTTTTTCATGGACTTTAATGGTTTGTTGATGCAACTAGATCTGACGCTATACTTGCATTATTTTCTTTAGTTATCCTGGTAATCATAGCCTAGTATTAGACCGTGCAATGATCGCTTAAAAAGTTCCGAAACGTGGTGCCCATTTTGCACCACACACCATGTTAACTAAAATTCGTAAAAAAACACACACCAAATAAGCCAACAAACGATGTTGCTTGTCAATTAAGTCCAGCATATTTAATTTGTTTAATTTAAAAAGAAAATGACGATCGTTTCACGATGCTATTTTTTTAGGAAAAGGTATAACACGTCGTCTGTTTTTCATCATTGGTATAATGTTATACGCTCAAAATTGTTATAAAATATATTCTAAAAGTGTGCAGTTTTACAGTTTAGCAACATTTGTATTTGGAATCTACATCCTTGAAACCTTCTATTTGCTAAAACTGTGGTGTAATGTGCTGCATAAGTTAGTGGGTATCAGGAAATTAAAAAAATATGAACATTTTTAGCAACCACCCCATGCATGGTCTATATCCGAGTCGATGTAGTCTTATCTCACTTGTCATAAAAGGACGCAAGACTGACGAAGCTGAATTCTCCAAAGCCGCCAGCCAAGCCTGCGCACACAACACCTGTCAAGTTTAATTGGAAATAGTTTTAATATTCAGCCATGTATTGTTATTCAGCGATAACAGTGCGTTCCCATCAGTTGGTTAAACCCCGATTCCTCCATGGGATTCCCCCAACAGGCCCCTAGTTATTGGCTAATTTCAAAGGCCATAATGCGGTAATCAATGAAGACAGGAATTGTATGGATCGCGAAGGAAATCAAAACAAGATCGAACTAGAAATGTGTTCGTGGACGAACTACAAAAACAGGCAAAATCACTGACAACTACTGAATGAAATACCACATACCGAAGCAAGACTTGCTAACTGAGTCTATGCTGTTTACTTACCAACTACAGTAAGGGCTCGAAATGGCGACAGGGCGACTATCAGGCAGCTGACTGAGGCTGACGTCACAGAAAGCAAGATCTTAATGCTGTCAGTTGTACAAGAGAAATTGGACAATTCAACTCAAACCAATATAGACACCAAAACCGTTCTTGTTGAAAACTTTTAAATAAGCGTAACTACTCAATAGGTTTACAAGAGTGACGTTAAATTTATTCAACTAACTTGCAATGCGAGTCCTATTGGTTTTGATAGGAGAATTTGAGTGTTATTGAGCTGTGGTTAAAGTGACCTATATAGTAGTCCCTGATAAGCAGAGACGCACTATCTAAATGTAAAAGAGTGTATAGCTCACTCTCAAAAAGTGAGTCTTTTATAAAAACCACTTCAAAATTACTGAAATATAGTTGTTTAGGGTTAAAACTACCCCAAAAGTGTGAAATGGTCACTCTCTTGAGGAGCAATATATAGGAAGGACAACTCCAAAACAGAGCTCGCTGTCTTCATAATGGCTCCTCAAACTTGTGAACATTTGCTAGTTGGGAGTAATTTTTTACTCTTTTTAAAGTAGTTTTCACCCTGAACAAAACTTCTGGCACTTTTTTTAATAGTGGTTTTACTCGAGACCCTTTTCACCTTACATTAATTTGGAGAGCACTATATATAGTTCGTGAATTGCCATTACGACCGAGGATTCCCTATTGTGTTTTCCTGTATTCCTTTACTGATCGAGGACAAAGAAACCGTCCTTCGAGGATCTTTTGTTCCCATTGTTTTCTTTTGTTTTTCGATCCTCGATCCAGGGTTGTAGTCGAGTCCCTGCAAGTCCTTTCACAAATCCTTTCGTGAAGCCAGTCACACGTCCATTCATAAAGGCAGTCACAAGTAACTGGATGAACAATGACAAAGAAATGCTTTTGTCAAAGCTAATTTGAATAGCTTGTGATTTGAATTGGAACTGAAGGACTTGTGATGGACTTGCAGGGACTTACAGGGACTTGCAGGGACTTGTGATGGACTCGACTACACCCCTGCCTCAATCGCAAAAGGAAACAAGCACGCAGACGCAGTAATGTGTTATCTTGATAATGACCACGTGCGCCTTGCAATCAATCAGAATAATGAAAATCCAGAAAGCCCGCCCTCAAAACCCGTTCCAGAAATAAACTCACTCGTAAGAAACATGAAGAAGACACCACGGGGCGGAGAGCGCAACAAGCATATCTGGTACCACAATGGCCAGAAGAATCGTCTGGTGAGTACAACAAAAACAAACAAACAATGGAGACACAGCTTGACGAACCCTTTAATTTGTTGTGGACTAGATTGTACAACTAAACATTTTATTATTTGAGATGTATGTAGACTCTTGCTAATACAAACACTGTATTTAACAAAAAATACAAATCCTAGCTGGTGCCCCGGCCCCGACTATGCATTATGTATACAGCGAATGGGACCGGTGTGGCAGTAAGATACATTATTGGTAAATGCTTGGATTATCATGAATGAGTGGATTCGGGGGTTTGTATTTTATAGTAAATATCGTTTAACTGACCTGTCCGAATTTTTACAATCATGGATGCTGAGAAAAGCAAGAAAAACGGCGTTTGTTTTCAACCGGTGTCGAACAGTGGAGCTTATGTTTTTTTTTGGTTTTTTCGCGATCGCGAATTTTTTTTTTTATAAAATTCAATTTTTCGGAACAATTATAGGATATCTAGCGCAATAATTTTGCTGAATGCCTTCAATAATTATTTACTTTCAAATAAGTAAGATATTTCTTAATAATTCGGTAGTAAAAATTGTTGATATCTGCAAATGGTGTATACGACTTTTAAGTGGAGGTAATCAGGACAGTGACCGGTCACGTGAGATGGGTAGGAAAAAAAATACCTTTTTTTTTCAATGGAGTCTGAATTTTATATCACACCGGCACATCTTTTAAATAAAAAATGATATAGGTCAGGTAGTAAATAAATGTCATTGTCGCCCCACTTAAGAATCGATCGACGTGCTTTAACCGCAAACTCCCAAATTAAAACAAAGTTAATACGCCAGCAACTCGCGTGCATGGCGAATTTTTGAGAAAGTTTTAAATGCACATTGATGGCATTTAATATATTGGATTCAAAAGTTTAAAGGAAAAATAAAGACGAACCTAGCTGACTTGCAACTCAATGTGTATGAAGTTTAGTGTATGGTTGTTATGGTGGCCCTGAAGGGACATAACAAACGCGAATTTCATTTACGACATCACATATTATTTCACGACACCACATGTCGTTAAAAGAATTGTTATGTTATAAAACAAATATGTGATGTCGTAAAACCGTATGTGATGTCGTGAATGAAATTCGCGTCTTTGATGTCCCTTTAGGGCCACCATAGGTTGTTCCTTTCTAGCCTCATGGCGTACACAAGTCAGGGTTCGTTTTACAAACAAAAAGTTGCATGCACTGGTGCATGTAGACCAAAAAATCTACATGCACCAGCAAAAAGTTACATGCACCATTAATTTTGCAAATATTCCACCGATAGAGGGCGTATTCTGGAAGCCGCGAATCTGTTCTGAGCCGATATGTGTGGTGGTTATCTGGAAGTTTCCCAACAGCGCCCTCTATTGTTTGATAGTTGTTAGGCGCAGGGGCGCTAAATCGCGATAGTTGCGTGATAATGAACAACAACGTCTTGCACCAAGACTACAGCGAGTGCTGAGCAAATATTGCCTAGAGGGGTAGCCACAATTGAGTCAATTACAATAACCCCTGTATGACGTCACTCCCGTAAACAACGTGTACGTACGTACGAATATGGAGGGCTTTCCAGATTACAAAAATAGCACTAGCGCTAGAACATGACGCGACGCGACGGCGTGCGCAAGTTTACTGATTCTGAATCTGCTGCAAGGAATAAATTATGGATTTATGAAATAAATAACACGTTCGTACATTATCTGGTAAAGTATTCAACCAACTTTATTCGTATTCTCACTGGGGCTGATAAATATATGTCTGAAATGAGTACTTTGGTGGTCAAAAAGCTACATGCACGGTGTGCACGTGGGGCAGAAAAGTTACGTGCACAAAAAAAAATCTACATGCACTGGTGCATGCGTGCACCCGGGTAAATCGAACCCTGACACAAGTGCATTAATGTAAACCAGAATGGATCATCATGCGTTTGTTTTTGATTGAAATAGGGGACGTATGACAAAGGGAACAATGGGGTCCCCTATTCCGCAAAGGTCCCCGATTCAGACTCGTGTGCAAATCCTATGGCGATCATCCGAAAACGTTAGTGTACAAACAAAAGAGGGAAGACGGTCGGACAATGCCCCGTCCCCTATTGACGGCATTTACCCACTTGTCTGCGTGCGAAGTTGCCCCATTCACGTGAGTATGGGGTTTTGTTTTGGTACAGACAGTAAAAAGAACGCACTTTGCGAAAGGTAAGCCCATGGTATAAGCTCAAGCATAGATGAATAGCTAGCTCAGGCAACTAAAATGATAACCCTAACCCTAGCCGGTTCTATAGTGGGGCTACCCTTACCCTAACCAAAGCCGCACGTCGTTTTGGTTGTAGTCGAACACTTTGCACTTACCCCTGTTGACAGAGGATTACAGTCCAACCTTCTACTTGACGTAACATTTTCAAGTTCCTGGGACGTTGCATTGTTAATCTGGTTTAAATGGCGGTAGAGGAAAAACAAGAATTGTGGGATTCAAAGATGCATTCACGCAGTTCGTTTTGGTAAGTAATTTCATTCAACAACTTTACTTCTTTTGATCACGAAAGAAAGTCTCCATATGGAAACGTTTACCAGCTTTTACCTCATAAAAGATTTTAGCCACGAACAAGGTTTCGGGATTTAGTAAACAGTCTGTGGTCGCCTAATTGTTATGTATTTAGAGCAAGGGCGGATCCACGGGCAAACAAACATGACACTAAAATGTTTTATTATGCTTTCTATGTATCCTGTAGTTATTTTCGTCTGTACTTTTTGTTAATTATTTTACTTTTAATCCTGCGTGCGCATAAAACAACACTTACACTACATGTAGTAGGCTTAAGGGAGAGTACAGTTATCAACTGGCTGCGTAACTCAATAAACGGGGCCTATAGTTATACCTCTGCATAAATTGACTTTTAGCATTTCCAAACTCTGCCCGAGGGTCTAGAGATTGTATAGAACCATTTCGACCCATAGAACCATAACAGACTCCCAATTGCTCCATTTTATCAACTTGAGTCGAGGCTAGCCTTGAAGGCTGTGCTGTACATTGTATCTGTACTATACTGGCCACCCATGTGGAGTCTAATCACTGGCAGTTTCATTCACAGCCTTGAAGTTTTAGTCATACTTCCGGGTTTTGTTGTTATGTTAATGTGATCACAATCACAATCAACTAAATCACAATCGAGTGGCTCTCCAAATGCTGCCATGCCAACATTAAATACATGTAGGTGGAAATAAAACAATACAAGGTTATTATAGTAATACAAATTCATACGAAGAGCGATTAACCAAAACGCACAATTAGCCAGTTGGCAATTGGTAGTATACGCAGGGCAGCCGCTAATTTGTTGTGTACATTTGCATGGATAAAGTAAAATCAAAGTACATGTAGTGATTAAGATCAGATTCAACACGCAAAGTTAGGACTCCCCCTAGACTAGGTAATGAGTTTACTAAAGATTCACCAATTATACGTCAGTGAATCAAACATACCGTGTGTTTGTCATCTAAGATGTCATAGGCCGCACTCAGCATGACGACATACATATAGGAGCTACACGCACCGAATATCCTTGGGGAAAAAGTATTCAATGCATTTTTTTTAATAAACCGAATTACTGCCTTTCGATTACGTCCCCCTTCAGTGTAGTGAGGCAGATAGGGGAAATATTTGGAACAATTGTGCCTTTGATGATACATAACATTTGGCATACAGTCTGATTATGTCATGGACAAATATTCGGCTATTGTATAAATAGTTGTCCTTCAAATAATAGGTAAATAGCTTAAAGGGATCGTACACGTTTGGTAATTGGAACCCATTGTTTGTTTCAATCCTATATAGTTATAGATATATACCATAAAACTAACCTGTAAAAATTTCATTTCAAAAGGTGGTAGCGATTTTGAGATATTGCAGAAAATCTAGAGCGGTTTATATGTCCACGCAGGAAGAATAATCTGCATTGAAATACACAGTCTGAGAAACGTCACTGCCCCAATCTGCCTGACCAATAGGCCGCATTTACCACAAAGACGATATACTGATATATATTACCATGGAGGATTATTACTGACTACATGCACCAAATATAATTTGGGAGAAAAAGTGTTCAATACATTTTGTCATAAATCGACTGACAGTTTTCGCAATACGTCCTTTGATGTAAAGTGCTTTAAAAACAGTTTTAAGAAATGTCGTATTTTACTCTTTCACCACTTACCAAAATGCAACGAGATTCCGTAGCTTTTCTTTCGTGCGCCCTTGCTCATCGGACTCATCCCTTGGTTCACCTGGTAGAAAAGCACGTGTTTCCTCCCGGGTCTTGTGACGCACTTGAAGTGGACGACTTTTCCCCATGTCTGAATATGTAACGTCGAAATGCCGGGGAGCAAGAATCACAGAGCACGCTCGTTATCAACTTGGTTTAAAATTTGGAAATGACTGATGGTCAAACAGCTAGCCTTGAGATGTGTTAACAACTCACCGATACATCTAAACACCAAACAAAATAATGAAAACTTTTGGCCCTAAACGGGCATAAGGTCCGTGTGTGGGTGTGCCACGGAAGTTGTTGCAAATTGACCTAACAATTAGCATACCACACACAACACAGGCCGCGAAGGGAACGTGGCTTGTGTTGGACCCGTCCATTGCAGATTATGGGGTAGGTTATAAATTTAGGGGCACCCAGGTTTTCCAATCATGCACAGAATTAGTGCAGCACACTTTTCAAGTTTATAACAACACGCAGGAAAAAATATAATATAAATGACACAGACAAGTCAGGTTTTTTTTGACAAACGATAAACTTGAATATTTATTTTGTAAAAATGGGAAAATTTATATTTAAACAGTAGCACAAAACACATTTGTTATTATAAAAGCCCCAAAGAGCTGCAATGATATGAGGCTTCCGAATGGAGGTAGTGAATAACATTTAGCATCCTGATTTGTTGTCTCATTATAGTACATTTGCACATTCATCGTAACGCTTGTCCCAGCCAATGTAATGAACTAAGCCATACACGGTGTCATGTTCGGTTTTGAAATCCAAAATGTTCAGAGGGTACAGCTTGCTGGTTGACCAGTTTGTGGCCGTTTGACGCTCTCGGTGGAATGCTGGTCCCTCTGCTAATGCCTTGTAGTCAACTCTACGTTGGCACCTTTTTGGCCGGTCTGCCATACAAGTCACCTTGAACAAAAACAAACAAAAAATGGGGAAAATCATTACAACCGTGTAATAAATTTATCAGTGTTGTTGACTCAAATTGATGACTAGACTAAATTAATCTTGAATCCGATTTTATTGAAATCGATTTCGACTTGTCTTGACCGTGCATATGGAAATGAAGACTTGGGTCACTCGACTCGACTCAGTAAAACAAAATGTTGGTTACACTAAAATTATTTTAATAATTTTTTTTTTTAGGCCCAGAACGCCTAAACTAAAACTAAAGTTGTAAAAAATGTGGAAATAAAATCTGGAAAACACCGCCATTATGCAAAGATGCATGTACTCTGTAAATCATATCAACAGTCAACACAGTTCTGCAAACATGACTTCAACTTTGAACAAGAAATTACTTAGGTCCTAATTCAACATTTGTACAAGGCTTTTCAGTTGACTGTATGTAAATTAAAACGCCATGGTTTTTTTCAATATCCGAGCTCATTTTGACAACAAGAACCTGAATTATATGCATGCACATTATCAGATCATTCCAGACTCCCAGCATGGATTTCAACCCAAACGTTCCTGTAGTACTCAGTTAACCTCTCTCTTTGACACATGGTCCAGAGCCCTTGATGTTTCCAAACCTCCTCGAATTGATGCAATCTTTCTTGATTGGGCCAAAGCATTTGACAAGTGCGACCATTCAATCCTACTTCACAAGCTTCACCTCTATGGAATTTGCGGTAACATACTTTCATGGATCAGTAATTTTCTTTCAAATAGAGAGCAACGTGTTATCTTTTCAGGAGCCAGATCTGACTGGATACCAGTAACTTCAGGTGTCCCCCAAGGCTCAGTCCTTGGTCCTATATTATTTAATTTCTTCACAGCTGACTTGCCAAACTATGTTAAATCTTCTCTTCCACAATATGCTGATGACACAGTTTTGTATAGGGTTATTAGATGTAAAGACGACAGTTCAATTCTACAAAACGACCTGAACTCCATTTCCAGATGGTGCTCCGAGAATCGAATGCAGCTAAACTCCACCAAATGCAAAGTCATGCACGTCACCCGCTCAAGAAGGCATGCAATTGCTAACTTCTTACTTTTTGGCAAACTCTGATGAACCACTTGATGTCGTTACATCTTATAAATATCTTGGTGTTACTCTTTCCAACGACCTCACCTGGACCAAACATGTAAATGTTGTTCGTGCCAAGTGTTCTAGACTTGGTGGTTTCATACGACGCACTGTAAAATCCAGAAATGCTGCCGTTCTTATCAAATTGTATTGTTCTCTTTGCAGACCCATCTTAGAATATGCCGCACCAGTTTGGCTCCCTCACCAAAAGAACCACATTCAATGCCTTGAGGCAATTCAACGCCGCTTTACTAAATCTTGCTTCCCCTACAATGTTGCTATTTCTCTTTCCTATGAACAACGCCTGTCCAAGCTTCATTTGCCTCCTCTCTACAACAGACTGATATACCTCAGTGCATCCTTTGTCATTAAATGTCTCTATAATCACATTTCAGTCTCTTCACATTTTCTCCCACAAACCAATACCAGGAAAACTGAAACCCTGCTCTTCAAGCATCAGTACAGCCGGACTAACTGTGTCAAATTTTCTTTGTTCACCTTTTTTCCAAGATTCTTTAATTCCCTTTCTGGTGAAGATCGAGACCTTTGCCTGGAACAATCACCTAAGCCTTTCATTAGTTCTTTACGTGATCATCTTTTCAGTCTGGACCCCATTTCTCAAGCCTTTTAGAGTATTCACCCAATATATATAGTATGCGTGCCAGCATTTATTTTAATCATCTCCTCACTTTGTGTTTTTAGAAAAAGTCAAATTTGTCCTTTTGGAGGCATTATATATTGGATAAACATATTTAATTTTATTTATTTTGTTATTTACAGTTTTTCTCAGTTGCTTTGATGCACTTCCCGAGACAGTAACCTCTTTCTCAAAACTCAAAATGCAATCCCCAAAACACTGAAAGCATTTCTCACAACACTGTACCACCCGTGCAAAAGCAAATAAAACAATCAAAATGCTAACAACAGGCGTCAAAATACACTAAGTCAGTCGATTGCTACATCAATGTAACCAAATGCACAGCTCCTTCTGATTGCTGCATGAACACCGACACCCAAATGGCAAAGTAGTTGCATCAAAACTGGACAGAGTGATAGTGTTGCTGATAATGTAAACAACAAATGGACACACTATATAAGAAAAGACACATTTGTGATGGTGTGTATCTTGAATGTATTACTTTTATTACATATTGTGTAATACATGTACAGTAGTATTGTTGTTTTATTTCTTATTTCTTTATTTATGTATAGTTTTTGGGACAATCGCCCCATTGCTGACAAATGTAGTCAAGCTCCACAGGACTCTCATTGGGCATCCATTCTCTCCTCCCTGTTTGGCCAAAGCACTTCATCCACATCGCATCTGATGTGTTGCCTCTGAAGGCACCGAGGGAAAAACCTGTGGGACAACAGATGAAAATGTTATTGCGCTAAACAATAAAGTAATGCTCATGTACACACATTACCCACATCAAATACTAAAGAAATAAATACAATGAACCTTCTGGCATGACGTATCCAACCTTGGCAGTCCTCGAGTGAGATATCCCCACAACCAGCATTCATGGCGTCCAGTAGAGATAATTGGTTTTGGGGTCGGTGATCATGCTCGTATCTCATTTGGAACATTCATATTCCTTCCCCTGCCTCTTCCCCTGCCTCTTCCCCTGCCTCTTTCCATCTCCCCTTCCCTCTCCCCTTCCCTGCCTCCTTCCCTGCCTCCCCGTCCCCTATATGCACTCTTCCTCCTGCCCTACTACCACGCACACGGACACCGTCTCTTGCACGACGCTCGTTGATACCTGCCTCTCGCTCCATTTTACGTAGAACTATTGCGCTCAGTGGAACCCTTATATACGTTATGAGTACTAAACATTCATCATCTCTACCTTGTGTGATAGAATGGACAGCATTATGCTCTGGTAGTAGGCCTATTCAATTGTGCCAGTGAAGAGCAGTAACTCCCATCGTGCTGGCGTTATCTTTTGTACAAACACACTGCTCACTGTACGTAGTATTTTGCATGCAATGATTTACCCAATGCACAACTGCGGTATTTCGAATAGAAAAGGTACACAGTCAGTTGAGAAGAAAACAACCTGTTTTGCCTAGAATGTCAAAATAGAATGAAAATTGCATCTGTGCTATGGCAAGTGTGTTTAGAGTTTTGCATTTTGTGTGCACACAATGGGAAATAGAAATAGTGGATTGGCCAATTGCATTCATGATGCGGGGTTTTGAGACGCTGTTAAAAAAATGAGGTAAGAGTTTGGGAAAGTGCATTAAAGCGATTGAGAAAAACTGTAATATTTTTTTTTTTTTTTTTTTTTTTTTTTTATATATTTTTTTTAAATATTTTTATCAAATAATTTTATTTATTATTCCCTTTATATCTGATCTATTTATCCTTAAATGTATTATCCAATTAGTTTGGAGAGCCCCTCGACAGAAACTTGTTTCTTTTGGGTAATCCTGCGGGAGCTATTTGGATATTGTCTTCCGTTATGTTTTTTGTTATGTTTCTTGATCAGTGTTTGTTATTTGTAATTGTTCTCTAATTCAGTAATTTTGTATATCCCGAAAAATGAAATAAAGATAAAGATAAAGATGCATTGGCAGTACAGTCAGCATTGGCATACACATACCCGGTTGCTAGTGGAACAGTCCAAAATCGCACGATGTCTCAGAATAAGCCACTTCGACATTCCAACTGCGCATGCGTTACTTACCGTGGCAACCTGAAATTTGAGATAAACAAAGTCGCGCTGCACGTATGCAACGTGCATAACGCGGGTACGATACACGTGTAAACATACTGCTTAACTAACGTTCGTTAGCATGTGGGGAAAAAAACACAATTTTCTCTTGTTTATTAAACCCAATACAGCATAATCCTGACCCGAATTTCATCATGGTGAGATAATTAATGTTACCTAACTTTGTTTTTCTTCAGATAGAGCAAAACTAATCTCGTTTCGAGTTCGCTAAAATGTAAACTTTATACGGTCGACCACACATGCAGTGCCAGTGTGTGTTTCATGTGAACTACGTTTGGGATCTATAGGGCGCCCATAATTAAAAATGTGGCAGCCTGCATAATTTATTTAGGGTGCAGGCACGACCTACTTAGCTTTATCTTTGTCTGAAACATTTTTCTAAAGGAAAAACTATAAATTAGTATGAAAGACTTGCATGTATTTTGTACAAAAACAGTGGCAAAATTGCATCATGATAATGTATTTTTGAATTGTATTTTGGTAGAGTTTTCATTATAGGAGGGCCTAATTAAGTAATTAAGTAGGCCTAGGGGTTTTATTTTTTAAAGAAAATTTAGGGATCAGTGATAATGACAATGACAAAATGCAACACAAAAATAAAGTACAGTGTAATATACTTAGCCTTAGGAAACTCCATTGTTCTCTTACGTGTCTTCCTTTATAAGGTGATGAGGACCATCTTTTGCTGAACCTGAGGATATGTTTCGTTACAAACTGCGGCAACATCAATAATCAACTTGGGAAGGAGGACAGTGTACACTAAGCATGGATGCCATTTAGGTTTCAGAACATGTGATTGTGAACCTCCATTCCATTCTCAACTGAGAAGCGCGATGAAGACACCGGTCGTCGCTGGCACAAGATGATCAACAGGAAATATCCCAAAACAAACAGGAACTGGGTTGCAAAATTGTCGATCGTGTATGCTCAAGACACTTTTATCTTCAGCCGATGATATAATTAGTCTTTCTTCAAATATTCTTCAATTATTCAATATTTTTCAACCAGACCTCATTGTGTAAATTCATACAATGTATCTCTGTACAGCTGTGAATAACTCGTTGACCAAATAAAGTGTGCAGATATAAATGTACACTATACGTGAAATAATGATTGTATAGGGCTGGTGGCTTTCCTTTTACATGTAATATTAATAAAATGCTTTCACTCTTTATCACGAAGCGTATAAAATCACTCATGGTTGATGTGTTTGTGAACGTATTTTAAAGGTATCGTGCTTTAATCAACTGGTGCAAGAAGAAAAAAGTGAACATACATGTATTACAAAATAATAAAGATATTAAAGCCTGACTACAATAATATTGTTTAAGCTGCTCAGTTAATTAACAATATTATTATACACCCACTTGCAGCTGCAATTAACCCTTCATAATTTGTAACATAAAAGATAAAGATCATTTCAAAATACGAAAACAATTCAAGATTTGTCAAATGGCTATTGTTTGAACACCACTATATTTTGTGTAACCTGCATCAGTTATAAAATCAATATAATTTATAAATGGTACATTCAATAATGGTATCAATGAACAACCGTAATTCAATTTTGCCAAAGTGGAATCTGGTATTGGTAGCTGCTTTGCCAATTAACACAAACGAAATTGTAATTACTTTTGTGGCAATCATCCATTAAAGTTTCGAATATAACTTCGTTCTGTGTTTGTCTTCGGTCATCAGTTCGTCAACTTTCAGATAGAGCGTTGAGCATGTTGAGCTGATCAAGCAGAGTTCCTTCTTCCTCCCGCTGGTTTTCCTCTTAATTAAAAAAAAATCCCTCAAAGCCTCGACATTCCAGTGTTCAATAACATCTAAAGACAAAGCAGAAGAATCCTCTGAGGACATTGACAAAGTTATTTGAGAAAAAAACAATCTAAAACGCGACAGTAGAAATAGAAAAATGGCATCCGCCACGCGCGACACGAGTACGTTGCCAACGGCGACACCATTTGTTTATCTGCAATAACCCTTGACATTACCCATAGTGCACTGCGCGCGTGAGATGTCGAAGTGGCTTATTCAGGCGATGACGATCTAAAAAACTCTTTCAAATAGATTCTTCTCCTTTGTTAAAATCACTCTGGTCACGTTTACATTATTCCAAATGAACACAATATACCAGAGAAGCAATCACAGTCGATATGGTGGTAAAACGAAGGTACAAATCAGCAGATAATGCTCAGCTTGGACAGCGCAACATTCACCAGCAAGCAAGAATAAGGTCAATTGTTGCGCAACACAACGCGGGCTTTAGGTCACGTGGCCACATACCGGTCGACCTTTGTAACAATTCTGTTTATTGGAAGAAAACTTAGAAGAAAAAATGATCACTGGATTTCTGACCAATCACCATGGATCTTATATGAGTGGACGGGGAATTTCATCTACTTTCCAAAACCGTTCACCCCTTTGCGACATGACGTCGATTTATCCGGTCACGTCCGGATAAACAACGCGGGTAGCAAATTTAGGGTCAAATTTCTGTTCTCTCCATAGACAATTGCATCGAATGCCCAAGTTTGAAAGAAAAATGATCACTGGTTTTGTGACTTTACTTAGTAAAACATACATGATCATGAAGCTAGAATAATGAACTTTAAGAATCTGTTCACCCCTTTTTGCGGCGATTACCCGTTCTAAAGATACATGTGTTTTAGTCGAAAAAAACGTGCTAAAAACTTGATGATTTACGTGTTAAAGCCTCTGTGGACGTTTCCGGGCGAGCAGATGCGCGCTAGTTTTCATTATCTTTGACCTTGCTTTGAAGCTATACTTGTTCCCTGAACGAGATTTGCCTGATCTATCCACGTCTCTGTATACGGCACATGGCCGGTATGGGCACACACAGCGCACAGCGCCCAGCGCGCAGCCAAGAAGAGTTGCCTCCATGGTTACATGCATAATGCATTCTGTGCCCTCGGGAAAGGTTATTCATTCAAACCTTAGTTTACTATTTTTTTATGAATACGGCCCATTCTCTTATAACCACGCGCGTATTAGTGGGTTGAACGGGGAACAAGGTCAGGTCTGTCACGCATTCGTCTCGCCGACATAGAAGCACGTTGAAAAACTGTTCGCTGTGTCCTCTTGATAGTTTGTTTTTCACCAATTTAACGCCTTAAAACTACATTTTCCAGTGCATGAATATACCTTTATACCATAGGTTTTCTGTTATTTTCATATTAATCTCTAGCCTTGGTCAAGGCCATCGTCATTTATTTATCCGAAATCTACCACGCGAGAATAGTTTAGCATTAGCCTCTGTCATGACCTTTCTAAAAGGTCAACGCGAGGAAAATTGTCAAAATGGCGGCGCTTACCAACAGAAACACGTGTGTCGTCGATGTCAGAACTTTATGGCTTACGACGGAGCTCTAAAGGCTGTGGTTATTTCGAAAGGATAAACCGTAGGCATAAGGCTAAATGTCATCCAAAACCGTAAAATTACGAAAGAAAAAGAAACAGCGACTGAAAAAATGGTCAGTTTGTGAAAGCGTGCTGCGCTATATACGTACGTGCGTAGCTAGCGGATGTCAGACAAGTCGACCGTTGAGACAACTCGACTCGGGACAAGTCGACCGTTGAGACAACTCGCCCGTTGAGACAACTCGCCCGTTGAGACAACTCGACCTTTGAGACAACTCGACCTTTGGGAGAGCTATAGCTGTACTTCGACGTTTACATTGTTTATAAACAGTTAGTGTTGGGCCGACTTTCCTCATGCAATGTTGCCATACTTCTTTGTTGACAAACTGCTAATTCATTGTACCTTTACCATGTTAATGTTATTAATGCTTGCTATTTACCCTCTGTTAACAATTTAGGTGTAAGCTTAGTCCGAAAAAAACCAAAACGGTGGCGTCCAGAAAATGTGCACACAATCGACCGAGTGCTCCCTAATTGGTCGTGGCGCAATTGAATAATTTTTGGAAAATCCAAGTTTAATATTTACGAACTTCTTTTAATGTCAGGTTTCAGTCAATAAAAGGATAAAATATTACTAGATTTCACAGGCGTCTGTACATTTAATGTGACAGTATTTAAAACTGGTTTTTAAATTAACATTGCAGGATCAGGAATTTTGAGGTTTAACGTCCATATAGTAATTATGTGAACCAAGTGCTTGTGTGTAAAGCCCCAAATTTATATTTGATGTCAAAAAATAATTAAAAATACAAAAATAATATTGCTTGTACATGTATCAAGTTGTTTGTTTACTGTATGGCATTCAAATATGGCTTTCAAATAAAGCTTCAGTTCAGTGCCACTGAATTTTTTGTTTTGTTTAAATGTTAATTTGGCCTAACCGGTTTTCTAAAGAGCATAAATACACGGCGGGTCTTTTCAAGTGCAGAAAAGAAAATCTAGTTTTATGATTGGCCATTTTTTATTAAGTATTTCCCCGCAATTCATTAACTATCTGTTGTCTTTCCTCCATGGTATAGCTACTTACGTTAGTCTTACGCGCGAGCTCGAAAGCCATATTGACAGATTTCCGCAAAACGCCCTCTTCGGTTGATTTTCGTCATTTCATGACAGAGGCTAATGCACAGTGGAAACATAAACCGCGAACAGCGACCTCTCGCGGCCACTATACAAATCAAATAGACGGCCCCAGTAGATCTGTATTATTAGTGGCTGATGCGTGGTCGCTGATGAATGAGGTCGCTGCTCGCGATTTATTTTTGCACTGTCCATGCTAAACTATATTAAACTGCACTCGCGGCGCGCGGCGGGTGGATTTCGGACAAATAAACGACGATGGCTTTGGCCAAGACTAAATAAATATTGTCTGGATATCGGCAAATCGAGTCTTGTTTGCAGTTGATGATTGTCGGACCATAGCATTAATCCCTGGAGGTGTGTGTTTGTGCATGCCTCGCCGGTCTAGTGCGTACTGCCTAGAGGTGTCCGATACTACGTGGAGGTAAGGATTCAATTTAACAAATTGGTTCGTTTCTTAAATATATGCTTTCTGCCTACCATGCCATTACTTTTTAAAGGTACTTTAGAAATATGACATGATATAGGGGTCTTGTACGATCCTGATGATGACTAATGTGAATGTACCCATGGTACCGTCCGATCCCATACAAATGATACATGCATGACAATAATATTGACATAATAATGCATAGTGTAACAAATGTGACATACAATTACAAAAATGTATGAAATTTGTAATGTTAAAGAACAACTGAATATTTATTTGAACCCACCAACTTTTTTTCAGAGTAAGACGGTGGCTTGATCGTTACGCTAGCGATTTGCATTTTGCAATATATACGGCATACATTTGTTTAATTATCCATCAAGGCAAGAGTACAACATAATAAGTAACCATTAATGTTTGCATCATATGTGTATTTTAGGACAGGTTTTTGTTATGGCTAATGAGGCACCCGTTGACCACATAAGAAGGAGTAAACGCCGCAGGCAGCAGCCTGACTACCACACTGACTCCGCAACGGACCAGAATTGCAAACTGAAAAGATAGCTCCAAAACTTTATGAACTTGTCATCGTCGATTCAAAATCGGTTGATGACAAACTTTGGGTTAAAGTTCACTATACCGACGACGATTGGAGCGCCCCATGTTATTGAACAAAGGCCCCAAACATCATGCGAAACAATGACACCTGTTAAGTGTTATTACGGTGTCAGGAAACCAGACTACGAGAGAAGCATTATAGTGAACACAATACTATGGAACAATATTGGCTATAAAATACCAACTATCCATCCATTTAATTACCGGATTAAACACAAATGTTGTGAGTTACGTTTTAAATAAATGGTTTCTATTAATTAAAGGTATCGTATTACAGGTGTATTACCAACGAACATTCCCAAAACAAACCACTGTTTCAATTCTACCCGAGTAAAGCTCTAGTTTTTAATCACACAAGCTTTTGGCGAAGTTCTGATAACTAGGTTGATGAAGGGCGAATCCAGTTCAAAGTCTGCCGCCTTGTCCGGTCCATTGTTACAGCTTACATAACAGATCATGTACTGGAATCGCAATCACGCCGGCCAGAAGAACGCTGGAGGACTCGGCAGATGTAGTCGCACCCATCGCAAATTCCTTATGCATAGGATCCTCCTGTTAATTACACCAAAAGTTAGCGTTAAATGGAGGGCATGACACATTCCAAGTGCACTGTTCACAATCTTAGGAGATTTTTATGGACGTAAATACAGGTTTATTGAATTTCTATACTAACATTTAACCAAATTGAATACGTCAAAACCGCTTTAAAGTGCCGCTTAATGGTCAGACCTATACATTCATACATTGCCAAAAATAGAACTGCGGGTCTCCTTTTACTTTTTGATGTTTCAAGAATGTTAAAGTCTGGCAAATTCCTGCTGAAACTTATTAATGCGCCAAACAATTCAGTGCATACAAAACTCTCAAATGTATGTCCTTCATAGAGACGTATCGCTTTGTTCTCGTGTACAAACGTTTTGGACGGTCATCGAAACATACATTCAAAAGTGCTCCTATTTCAACCAGAATTAATTTCCTGAGTTATAATCCTAACCCATTATCTCTCACATAATATACTTGTAAGTTATTAGCTTTTTAAGTAAAATCTATATATCTATTTCGTGAAAACCCTGTGGAGACCAATTAATTATCTCTGTCTCCATTGTGTTTAGGTCTCCACTAGGTAGCGTGTTGTTTTTTTAAATCGCAATGAGGATGGACTCCATAAAACTTATGATAATTAAGGTACTGAACAAACGAGGTGTTATGTTTCGTTTGGCGTGTACCCGAACATGTTCTCTTTCTTTTATCTTGCACGAACATTTCGATCTAATCAGGAAGAGGTTAATGTTCTTGGTCCAGCGGTGTCTGGGCGACTCACATTTTGCGAGATTTGGTAGAAGGTATTGACGTAGGAAGCCCCACCAATAAGTCCCTCAAGCAAGACGATGGCAAAGATGACAACGATACTGGGTGTCCATGCGAAGTAGATAACGGCGAGAATAACAACTAGCACAGCCCACTTAAAAATAAAAACAGTTAAAGAGTCTGTGGCAGATTGTACAAGTAAGGTGGGTTAAAAACAATTGAATAAACGACCAACTTAAGTATAACATGAGATAATTAAAGAGCAATGTTGACTACCTGTAAGATAGGAAAGATCCACAGCATTCGGAAAGTGATCAGGTTGATTGAAGACCTCGATATAAACACGCCGACTTGGTAGAGCACCTGAAACCTGCATAGTAGCGACAAAACAATTTTTATTATTATTATTATAAATGGTTTATTGATACAAAAATTGACATGGCAGCCCAGGGGCTGAATTACATCAAAATTTACACATTATTTTAAAAAATGTATGTATAAACATTAAAAGGGTCTAAGAATAAAGACCAATAAAAATATAGGGAAGTTTGTAAATAAAATAAAATTAGCATCAAACAATTTACGCTGTAACTACTACAGTCTATCCAGCAAGTTTGGTAGTTTGGTGCCTCTTAATAAGAGTGTGTTTGTGGATTCGAATCAGCAAGCCAAAAACAAGACAAGGCAATGTGTAAAACAAGACAGTATATAAAATATAAAATATCACGTTCATAGAGGGATTATTCAGAATTAATTAAACTGATCATGTAGGGTACAGCACTGTCTCTGAATCTGTTGGTTTTGCATTTCGGTTGTGGTATCAAGTTAGTCTTGCGAAGGACTCGCTCATTTATGTTAGGAAGTGGAATGATATGCGACAAGGTTTGGTTATTTATAAGCTCCCTGGCAAATTTTAAACATAGAGAGCTCCGTCGATCGCTAAGAGTATGTAAATCGTATGACAATAACGCACTCAAATAGCCATTATAGTCAGCTCCCAGGATGAGCTTAATAACACGCTTCTGGATCGATTCTAATCGCTGAACATGCTTTTGCGTTATTCCACCATTCCAAAGAGGCACCGCATATTCAAGAAGTGGTCGCAGGTATCCTTTGTAGATAGTCATAAGGTCATCTGCTGGCAAACCATGACCTTTCAGAACACGAATCATGTGGAAACGACTGTTAGCTCGTGTGAGTATACTGTCAATATGAGAATCCCACTTCAAATTCTGCTGGATATGAACGCCGAGTAATTTGACAGATTGTGATTGGTCCAAGGTGATGTCATTGATCCGCACAGTTGGAGGTGGGGTGGGGTTCCGCGTAAAATTTATTTCCATGTATGTGCACTTTCGGGGGTTCAGTGACATGTTGTTCGAGACTGACCATTGCACAAGGGAGTCTATGGATTGTTGAATCTGTGGTTGATCGTGAGAAGAACGGGTTTCCACTATGCTCAGGTCGTCAACGTATTTCCAATAGCGAGTAGAACCATGGAGATCTTGGCACGCATCATTAATGACGGCTGAAAACACGATTGGACCCAGTCGAGTGTGACAGAAAATGTGACAGAAAATGATTGTCTATGCATATTTGCCCTGATGTACAGGAATGGAAGAGAAATTAAACAAGAGAAGGTCCTTAGGAAAACTGGTTAAAACTATGAACAATCGGTCCAGTTTGTAAGGTAACTTAACACCAAGTAATAATTCTCTTTTGTGGTTCTGAGAAGAACTGGATGAAACTCGACGTTTCGGACAGTATGCTCTGCCCGTCGTCAGGTTTGTAACTAGCTTGTACTTAAAACTAAGCGAAGAAAGTCGGGCTATCTGGATTTTTTGCGTGGGGTTGGTCCCTCGATTGACCCCGCCCAAACTTGAAGACCTTACATTTGATGTAAATGTAAAAACCCTTAAGAATAGATGTTTTATACATGTACACACAACGTTAAACGTCCTTTTGAGTTCAGAAAACCCCTAATTCAGTATTTAATCATCACATTCTTAGCGCTGTTATACCATCTGTACTGACTCTCGTGTGACAACCAGATTCCTCGTACAAAGATCAACTCCAGCTGCATTAAATGAATTGAAACAAAAAGAAATTGTAAAAAAAAACATCGTTACATTGTCTTCGCCATTGACATGGATTGAGCCTAAACGAGTGGGTTGTAATGTAATATATTGCTTATCCAATTTGTATGGGCCACCATGTTCAACCAAAACAATTATTATTTATTATTATTATTAATCGTTGGTTCTGTGAATATGATTAAGATGTGGTCGATTAATGTGATAAACTAAATAATCTTGATAATGCAATTCAGATGTACTCACCAAGCCGTGGTTAATGAAGTAGGAGCCAAAATAAACCAGCCATAGAGGAATGATGTACCTCAACAAGTACTAAAAGAAAATGATTCGATAGAAACTTTTTAAAGGTTTTACCCTCTTTTCCGAGAAATAATTTAGGCAATGGTTTGGTAAGGTATGTAATATACCATTGTCAGTTGCGATTTTTATTTTCATTTGAAGCAGCAAAAGTTCTCAAAATCGAAAGACACCTAACCTGACAAAGTTTTAGCTCTGTGAAAGATTTATATTCCGAGAAAGTAATATTCTAAGATTTCGATTTGGAACCAACTAGGTCTCCGGTACGCAATTGTGGACATTTGAAATTGTAACTGTTTTCTTCAAAATGACATAATTCCAGAAAGAATGATTTCTGAGGGTCTAGAGTCATTAATATATTCACATCAAGTAAGATTTAGAACAATAATTAGGTTGGATAATATTGTGATAGTTGCAAAAAGAAATACTGCCCCTTTAAGCTGAGAATATCAAATAAACTGACCTTCAGGTAGTGAACTCGTTCTTGAAGCGTTAGGTGGCGCTCTTCAGAGTCCCTGTGTTCCTTTTGGAATGGATCGTACGCCACGAGGCGATCTGAATCCCCATCTTTCTCCTCGTCCTTTTTGAAGCGTTTCGAAGTCGGAGCTCTGACTAAAATGCCCCAGTAACTGGTAAACCCAATCACAGTTTTTTGTTATTAAAACAGCTGTCACACAAAACGGGGTATTTTTAGAGATATTTTTTAATTATTGCAGTAAGGCAGCAGGACTTTCATGTACTAAAAAGGTCTTAATTAAGGGCTTAATTATCGACACATATCCTGCGACTAATTATAAATACATATACAATCGACTCCGTTAGTCTGAAAATGAAATGTTCGGCATTGGTACTAAAGTATGTGTTATATGTGCAGCGAAGGAGCATGGAAAAAGTATACAAGTGTACACATACATTGTTTGGCTTCGTAAATGGCTACAAAAACCACCTTTTTACAGTGTTCTGGAAATTGAATTACCACAACACCGTTTATGGTTAGTGTAATACCAACACGGCCTTGATTCGTACCTGACACAACTAAAATTCTAGTATTTCGTGTTACCTGACTGCTATGCCAAATGGCACAACGACCTGCGTAAGAAGCGCGTGCCTCGGTGTCATTCCAATCTCGGTCAATCCAGCATAGGCCAAGGACCCGACGAGTCCAGCTGCACCCGTGCCAGAGGACCAGGCAGAGACCACACTTCTAGAAACGAACATACAAAACAAATCAGTTGTTAAATATTCAACCTGAAATAAGATTCAACTCTCAAATACCATTTGTTACCTGTTTTTATGTTTCACACGCTCGATTTGAAAACGAAGAAACCTGTTTAGTATTTTCCCGTGTTGGTAATTTGTCTTACTTGTCATAGAATGACATCAGACTCACTCCTGTGAACTCTCCAAAGCCAGAAGAGACACTTGCAAAAAGAACCCCTGTAAATATTGAAAACACATTAATTGTAAAAACTGAACAATGACTTTTACTTACAACAATTTTCAATGTTTGTGAAAGAGCCATTGCTATTTCAACTTACCAGCTATGGTCAGGGCTCTGAAGGGCCCCAAGGCGACAAAAAGACAGCTCATTACACCTGTTGCGATGGTACAGCAAACCTTGATACTGCATGTAAATTATACAAATTAGTAACTCTTCATCTATTGATTGATACATGACATAAGTATAAGTACATCCCCATCACCCAAAGCCAAAACTACTACCACGATACCATTAATCCTTCTAGAAGAAAAATGATACCAAGAAATCCCGATTTGGTCCACCAGTAGTTTTAGCTACAGACCCTATCTTGGTATCTTTTTGTCTTAGATTTTCAATCCGTTATACCAATTTGGCCTTAGTGCAGCGAAAGCAGGCCTGCCTTCGATCGTTACAGTTTGCAGATAACTAGTCTTGGTACATTTGAATGAGCCTTCCGATCCGTCGCATGGGACTTTTATAAACACGAACGTGTTTAATACAGCGCTGTGTGGTGTTAAACAAACTGCAATACTAATTTTGTAACGATTACGTTACAAATAAACTTACTCATAGGAAACAAAATGGAGACACCACGGTGCCGAGAGCGTAACGATCATTTCTGGTAGGATATCGGCGATGAGAACAGCCTACAGCATAGCAGAAAGAACACGAAGAGAAATTGTCTTGGAATTGTAGATATACTTGATGTAGATATACTTGAAGATGACTTTAGTATGAGCAAACTTTATTTATATATTACAAATTTATTAAGTTGAACAAATTTATAATTTAGGGAAAGGGCCACGACTTCGAAAAAGATATGCATCACTTTAATGGAACTATTTGGGTATTCACGTCAGCATATTTACAAAATATATAGTCACCCTTGAAAAACCTATGTAGTTTTGTTTGTCGTTTATGCACGTAAATTTTAGCCTATTACTAGGTTTTATTATTCTAAAGCCCACGCACACAAGTGTACCACCATCACTTGCGCTGTGCATTATCATAATGGCCCACTCAACGTTGTAATGACCCACTCAACTTCTTAGACCTTTGTTAATCGTGGATCCTATCGTCCTCTAATTTATTCAACGTATACGATTGAAGGTATTTGTAAACTCAGTAAAATGGAACACCTTTGTACAAAACACAAACTCTCACCCCTGTTGACAGTGAATTGCAGTCGAGTCGACCCGTCGATGAATCGTTGTTTTCTTTGTCAGTTGTGTTTTTGTAGGGCATACCCACTGGATCATGTGTCTATAGTATAATATTATTTGAATTTAGGAGGAAAAGGATGATAATACTTAAGTTATAATCGTAGAAAAGGGAAAAAATGTTTTCCTTTTAATCCAAGAGAGCTTAGTTATATTCAGGCAGATTGGTGCACATTGGCCCTTTTTTTCTTCTTCAAAGTACAAATCTGCGATGCGGCCCTCTAACCAAATATCTCTCTCATGACATACTCTGATCGTGTGCCATCGTTTGAACATTTTGTCACCGATCTGCCCGAGTAAGTGTCTGTAAATACCTCGTAACTATCCCCAAGGATGTCGTAAGCAGCACTAAGCATGACCACGTACATGTAGCAACTACAGGATCCAAGAATCCTTGAAATACACAAATACAAAAATATACTTTTTAGTGCAGACTGGAACTAAAAACAACCACCTTATACTTCTAAGGACCTAAAACCATTGATATAAGGCTAGGAAACCCGTATTAGAAGGGAAATTGTACCAATAACGTACTCCTGATTCGGTTCAATTGTTTTGATTCCAGGCCCTTTTTGTAAACCAAGGCAGGGTAACGGGTTACGTTGTCGTGGATGTTCACTGTGTGCGATAATCCTATTTAGAGCCCCCCGACTTGGTTCACACAAATGGCGCTGGAATCAAAACTATTGAACTGAATTGGGAGTTCTTTGTATTATTTTTCTCCTAACAAGATTTCAAAGCCATATATGCCATATACCATCATATTCAAAGCCACAATACCACCATGCAATAGGCACACGCAAAACCCAAACACAACGATTAATATATTACTTTCAGCAAAATAATTCAAACGGTTATAGTAATTAGAATAAGAAAATTAACAAAACCCTTGTGTATGTAATTGTGGTGCCGCTGCCTGGATATGCAATTACGGTGTTAGTGTACTTGCATAATTATTCGACAAGTGAACGTTTTTGAAAAGCAGTTTAAACTAAACTATGTATACAACATGCATTCGGGGAGTTTATTGGGTAATCTTATTATTTAGTTATTTATTGGGATGCCAATGACATAAAACAAATAGGTTCCCGCCATTACAGCCATATTACAGCCAAATAGACAAACTGCAGGTAGGTTATAAAACTTGTTTTTATTTTTGAATATTCATACACATTCATACATAATAATATTTAAAACTGTTGGAGTATTATTTCATATTTTATAAACTTGATCAACAAACATCACTTACCAAAATGCAACAAGATTTCGTGGCTTCTCCTTGCAACATTCCCTTGGCAAAAACGCGTCTGTTTCATTTGTGTCTTCGTCTAGCTCCTACAGATAAGACGATATAATGTGCAGCCTCATGACGGATAGTCCAACGTAGATAACAATGGAAAGATCATTCAGCGCGCTATGCAATTTGACCTATACCCCTATAAGCTGGGCGTTTGAGTAGCAATTTTGTCGTAGAAAACACGATTTTGTAAGCAATTTAGATTCTTTAAGACATGCACAATAGGTTTATTAAGTACGATTACATGTATCGCGAAGGAGAAATTTACTTCAATGTTGGAGTAAGGCATCGTATAAACCTACGTCAATATTTATTGACTACACGTCTAACTTGAGATCAGTTGTTGTGGTTTATACTTTGTACATTATATTACTTCTCTGTTTTGACAACAAAATACCCTTTAAACGCATTTCATTACCAATTCTTGTAAAATTAGCAATTAAATGGAGTGGTGTTTATTCAAATAACTCAACTGCTATTACTTTTAATGTCTGTGTGATAAAACAAAATATATCAGGAGATATGGGCCCAAATTATTCATACAACATTAGCAACTTAAAGGTTGGATACACCATTGGTAATTGCTTGAATTAGCATGAATGGGTGGATTCGGGGGTTGTATTTTATAGTAAATATCGTTTAACTAATTTGTCTGAAGTTTTACCATCATGGATGCCAAGAAAAGCAAGAAAAATGGCGTTCTATTTCAACCGGCGTCGGGCAGTGGTTGTTATGTTGTTTTGGGGGTTTTTCGCGATCGCCGGCCGTCCAATTTTTTCGGAACAAAACAGGATATCTAGCGCAATCATTTTGCTGGATGCCTATATAATCATTATTTACCTTAAAATAAGTTTAGATATTTCTTAATAATTCGGTAGTAACATTTGCAAATTTGATATTTGCAAATGGTGTATCCTACCTTTAAAATGAATTGTTCTTCAAAATATGGTGGAATATGACATGTTCATGTCATGGTGCAACGTAACTCTACAATGGGTACTATGATATATACAACCATGTTGATAGACCGTGGTACTACACCATGGAACTGAACAAAGTGGTAACACACTGGTAATCGATCGTACTACGTACTATAACTTTACCATAATAACCATGCTACAACCCATGCTAAATTACCCATTTCTATATACTTTTGTAATACCATAATTATGTTACAGCACACCGTGGTAAATAGTACAACACCACGGAATTACCGTTGGCAGTTTACCACCGATTGTACCGTAGCGTTGCTGTGGTCTTTAAAAAAAAAGATTTTAAGAAATGTGTTTAAATTATCGGGGGAAGGACAGGCTATAATGCTAGGTTTGACTTACATTTTCAGTCGAATCCACGAGTGGATCTGTGTACTTCGTGACAGTCATTCTCATCTTAATAGTGCCCGGGTCGGGATTATACTAAAATCCCATGTTAAACCGTAGTGACAGCATTTATTTTGCTACAAGTAGAATCAGGCATAACACCAATACAATGTGACCTATGCGCACAATATCCAAGTAAAATTTCGCCAGTTGTTTGTATCCGAAAAAACCCCCAATTGTCTGAAACAATAATACAGCAGTTCTGGCGAGACTTGGGTCAGTGATCATGAAGTTTACAATATAGACGAACTCCTTTGGGCATTAGCTGTGTACACACAGTGGGACCATTGCTTACTGCAGTAGTTGTGGTAGTGACAATTAACCAATCAGCTTCAAGATACCTTTCATGACCTCGCCTCGGGAGGTCGCGGCTCGGGACTGTGGTTTGTGGCAACCAAGTGGTGTAATGACCATAATAATTGAATAAGGCAATTGCAAGAAAAAAGACAGATGATACATTCAGGCTGATTGACAATATAATTCTAGCTCACGGTGCTTTACATAGTTTAAAGGGATCGTATACGTTTGGTAATTACTCCAAAAATTAATGGCAATAAAAACCTACTTGGTAAGAAGTATACAGCAGCTTTGAATAGTATAATGCATTTTTAGAAACTGTTCACTTCGAAGTACTGCGGTTATGGAAAAAGATATCACTTTTTATCCCAAAAAATTTGAATCTGAGAAGCGTTACTGCAGTGACGTTTCTCAGAGTGTGTATTCCAATGCAGATTATTCTTCCTGCGTGGACAAACCGCTCCAGAATTTCGGCAATATCTCAAAATCGCTACCACCTTTTGAAATGAAATTGTTACAGGTTAGTTTTATGGTACATGTATATATCTATAAATATATAGGATTGAAACAAACAGTGGGTTCCAATAACCAAACGTATACGATCCCTTTAACACCTTATGTTGACATTTTGGTCTGCTCTAATACTCCTGAGCCCCAAGCACGACTTTCCGTTGCCGAACATTTAACAGTGCATATTCATTCCACCAATCAGGAATCAGGTACGACTTCAACGTGCAAAATGTTTAAGTTACTCGGTGCTAAAACGTACAGTTAGGGATTTTATATAAGACTCGTAGTTCGTGTTGTGTCATAACATTTGCTGCATCGAAACAGCTCCTTTTCGAGTATAAAATATAGCGATCAACTTCAATCTCCTCCAGCCATGCAGGTTATAAACTCGCTAAACAACCGTGCATTATCGTTGGTATTTCTGGCGTTGGTATTTATGGCGTAGGTGTTATTTTGCATCTATTTGTTATTTGTGCTGGTCGTACTCATATTATATTGACCTATATCCCGCTGACCGGCACTCACTTGTGAATCAGACTTGCTCACTTTGACCATTATCTGTGCGTTGACTCGATTTGGTCTGGGAGGTTTGGCATATAATTTCCCTCTGCTTTTCAATGATAAAAAGGTGTCATTGTTAATTTTGTGTATTCATTCATATCATTCATTTTCGATTTCAGTAATATACTACTGGGCTTAGTATTCCAAGTCGTATGTACTAATAGTGCCAAACAAATTTCACTAACCACACAGAATAAATGTAATTACATGTAAAACAATACTTTGTTTACATTTGAGAACAAGGTTCACCGTATTCTCGTGCAAAGTTGTTGGTGTCGTTTAGGAACTGTACGGCAAAACATGATCATGTTTTCATTCAATCCGCAGAACCTATATGGCCGGAATGTCCCTGGTCGAAATGTCCATAGCCGAAATGTCCCTGGCCGGAATGTCTCTGGCCGGAATGTCCCTGGCCAACATCAGTAGTTTTTCTTTCCTCTGTAGAGAGAAGAGAAAGGTATACTTGTCCATGTTTTGTGGGCTACCCTGTTTAATATACACTGCAACTATACTGAACTTAAGTGAACTTAAAACCAATCGGTAATCATTAATGAAGATATAAGAACGTGTGCTAAGAGCCTTGTACCTATGGATAAGGCTTTAAACATCGTGGTTATTTCACCTGTTGAAGTCTTCCTTGAAGTACTTCACGTTCACTGATATTGTTCCCCTCCATTGTCCGGCTGGTATTTGTGGACTCGCCATATCCCATAGACTGCATCAGACTCAAAGATATCGCACCTTCCTCACTTGATAGCAGCAGGTACGCCTAACGATAATGGACAGACAGGGTATCAATAGATGTAAGACACTTTTGACAGAGAATTTCAAATTTCAAGTGCAAAATAACATACACAAGTTTATTGTTTTTAACTTTTGTTGCAGGTTTTCTACTACTGTAACAATCTTTAAATACAACAAAAGAAAGTCATCACGAAAAACGAATATTAATGAGCACGGTATTGAACACCAAAAATGACTTTATACTGAAATGTATATTTGTTTTATGTAGCTGTTTACACTGTAGGTATCCGGCTATAAAACAGGGAAAATAATTAAATTATTTTGAGTTCGAGATAACACATGAAATTCTATGGGGAAATGGAGGACATTTTACGCATTTTCACATAATGTGACGAGAAATGTTTTTTAAAGAAAAACTACATATTTCACCTAGATATATTTCTTTATAAATCTATTGTTCTCAAATCAGTAGTAACATGAAGGACCACTTCTAACAGACAATGGCTTATCCATATTACATAGAGGTCAGTGAAAACAATGACATATACTCTGAAATTCACAATAGGGTGGCAGTTCCGTAAGTTTACGCACAACCCTTTTTTAACCTTTACCGTCACCTAAACCAGTTTTTCCCTAATCGTTTGTTGACGAAATTCGATATTTTCACGTTTTGGACCATGCTCTATCGGTCTAGTGTGTTTACGACAGTACAATATTTCTCATTCAGGAACTTTGATGAACAAGTTCACTTTGTCGCCCTCTTTGAGTAATCTATGCTAATAATACCTTTGGGATGAAAGTCAGACAAAGCACCGTCGTATTGACGACCACTATGGCCACCCCAGGAACCAAAAACGTCATAGTGACGTCATCACCCAGGATTGTCATGGTTGGGACAGTCAGCGCTATTGTCAGGACAACGATATACACTGACGCTGCGATGTGTTTACCTGCCGTGGAAACAAACAAGAACAATATATTAATTCGAAAAAAATATTTAAAAAAATATACATGTGTGCCAAATTGTATGTTTCATTAATGAAAAACAAAATGAATTAAGGTGGCCCATAAAAGGCGTCAAATTAGGAGCGTTTATTGCTTTATAATTATACATGTACTCTGTAGTACGGTGGCCGTGGAGATACATGTACATAAAACTCGAGAATTGTTCATTTAATATTTTAAACTCGCATTTGATCACAAGTTAGGTCACTTTATGTTGGTTTTATTCCTGCATAACTTAAGCGAGCACATGATTTGTTGGCATACGCTTTGACGGCAGTTCCATAATTATGTCAGTGAAGGGCAACAAAACCAATATTAATTTAGGATTTTTTTATGAAACACCCAACATGCATTCTCACTGTCATTGAGCTGTGACACGACAATGTTTCTTGTCTCCCAGGCTAAGAAAAGGCCAAAGGTCAAGAGAATTCCCTTCACGCCGTAGATGGCGATGGTGAAGTACTGCGCATGCTCACTGCTACAGTATCTGATCAACGGCACGTTGAAAATCTCCTTTTCTGGCTCCGTAGTGTCAAGCTGCATACAAACATGAACACAAAAGGGCAATACAATAATTTAGCATTTAAACAATTTGCAGAACTGCGCATACGGATATTTAATGCACGCTCGTACACCTACCAGGGGCTCTAGATATCGACTGCTAACAGTCGTCGTATCTATAGCAATCCACACGGCAAAAATGACACAATCCACGAACACGGCCGCTAGAACTCCACATATTAGCTTCCAGTCCGGTAAGTGCTGTATGATAAAAACAAATGGGTGTTTTAATCGCGTATCGTGTTTATAAGGTCAAAATCCAAAGTAAATTTAAATGTTTCGTTATTTAACAGAAAAATCGGAAATTAAAGAGAAAAGAACAATCCGATTGTGGGATTACACCACACGTACAGTATACATGTTAATATTTTATAAGGGTTCTCTCACGTGATAAATGACCATAAGTTGAGAAAAGTTCGTTCCCTGCTGTACATGTACAGCAGGTGCATACATATTAGCACATGAAATAGCCGTTGCTAATGCCACGGGGAAGGTTGGCACATAACCCTCGGAATTCATGTGACACAATGTGACCGGTATCATTTTCTGGTAGAGAACTATACAAAATTGCTTTCTCGTTGTTTAATTAACTAGTAACTACTTCACTGCTCACGAATACTGTGACCATAACACTCAGCGCATTGCAGTGGATTTCAGTACCATCATATTTTAAGGGTATTTAAAGCTAGACTAATTACTAAAACTGTAAAAAATATTCCCTAAATTTTGTGTGTGTGTGTAAACGATTGCACGACCGAACTGAAATTTAATTGAACTATTATTTTGCAGTTTGTTTATTTATTATTATTTTTCTTCAATTTTTGGCGAAGGCCATTTGAAAGTTGCTGGAAACAAGGGTGAGATCTAAACAAATAAAAATAATTGTCAAAATGCATGAACGAAAATAAAGACGGAGGCGAAACTGGGGCTTGGAAAACGGTCTTTTTTTACACATCCCGATACAGACCTAAGGGTTTCTGTTTAAAATTGATTTTGACAGTCAGTTTCTTAGCTCAAATACCTGTAAACAAAATCATAATAGCTGGAGCCTTAAGCCGTAACCGGACAACCAGCTCAAATGAGAACACCATTTTACCGATGGGCATAATTATGTCCTCCACATAACCTCTTGTAATGGACCTCGGATACAGCCTTAACTAGACAGAAAACCAACAATTTGTCCAACATGCTCGTTTTCCCCGGTGGAATAGGCGGACAGACATTAAGAATTGGGGTGTGTATTTTCGTAAACGTTTGGACATTTCTTTACACAATACATTATATGATTGGCATTCTGAACTGTATGGTAATATATTATGCAGGGGTTGATCTAGCTTTTGGGGAGGGGGGCGGTGTACAGGGAGAAAATGTTAACTATTCGATGCTTTCTTCTGCAAGTCAATTTCGGTAAAATGTAGAAATGTTTGCATTCCATTTATTTGTTTTGGGCCCCATTTTACTAGTATCTTAACCTTTATATAGTATCTTCTTATCCTTTAAAGATGTTTTCCAAAAGGCTGAGGTCTAGTCTTACTCACAATTCGTATGAATTTCTTCACTGCGAGAGTAAATATGGCGTGGATGCGGTAGGTCTTCATGAAGATTGCGCCGAAAGCGAAGGACAACCCGAGGGAGACTAAAATCCTCCCCAGCTGAAATGAGTAGGTAAAGCATATAATTATAGGACCATTTTGCATTTACCCCAAAAGCAATCTACCAAATTATTATCAAAAAGCTTTTTTTGCACTGAAGAAAAATGGCCAATAGGACTAAGAAACTCGCTACCGTATTCACTGCAAGTCTTTTCGAGCATGTGACCAATTTCATAGAGCTGCTAAGCACACAAATTGACTTAGCACAAAACAACTTGCTTATAGTAGAACCACCAGCCACAGTTCTATGTGATGTATATTGTTTATAGTTGGTGTTTAGCTGTCGTTAGCTTAGCTCAACAATCACATGAAATTTGGTATCCTAACCTGATTTACCAAGCAAGGGTCTTTGTGCTTATAAGCACATTTCTGTGCTCTATGAAATTGGCCCCAACGCAGTTTCTTTAGGTCAGCTTACATGACACGTGACGATGATTGCCGTATCGGACAGATCTTTCTTATTCCACCCCGTAGCGAAGACAGATGCGTAGAGAAGAAGACAACCAACTACAGTCAAGTTACCAAGAGGAGGACTCGACATCTTGATGGCCCTGGAACATGAATAAGTGAAGAACTTAGACACCTGCGTAGGAATTATGTTGGCAATTTGTTTTTAATGTGTACCGAGTTTTAGATTTATACCTTCTATTTTTGTATCTGACGTTGAGGAAGAGAAACACCAAGGCCAGGACAGTGCCGAGCGAGGCTAGGGCGAAGAGAGTCCACCGTGCGATAGGCGCGACCTCCAGGACCACATATCTCACTGTTACACCATCAACCGGTACACGGCCGCCTGGATCAAGATAGGTCACCGAAACATGATTAATGTTGTGATTTATACCTGTTAGGAATAACTCTTATGAATTCTACGAATGAAAAAGACCCTGCGCTAAAAAAAACGGTCTTTGCACTTTGTGTGGCATAGATTTAAAACCAGTTCGCTCGGATGACGTGTATACGCGCAAATTGTTTTCTCCAAAATTTACAACGGATGACGGGTAAACACGTCACGAGCAGGGACGGAAATATCTGTCATTACCTACTCGCAGCGAGCCAGCTCAGAACTGAACCCGGCTCTAATTGAAAAATCGGATGAAAAACAACCCAGCGCCTGGACCCGATCAATGTGAAAATAGTCCCGGCGAAAACTGGTTACTTTGGTTAGTGTATTAAATTAGTCAGAGAGAACTGACATTCCAATGCCCTGTTTGTAACCTCCGTATCAAAGTGCATCATAATGTTTCATATTTTATGAGTCATTGAACTGGGTGAGTAATTGAACTCAAGTTTTCAATTTCATTAATAATTGTATTACCGGCGTTTAACCAAGCATAATTATTTTCACGTGCGAAGAACCACCGTTCAAGTGTATGTTTTACCTCTCCATTTGATATCAGCAACTGCCGAATTCAGCAAGATATTCTCCCGTAGCTTGTACAGCATGACGGTATTCAACTTCGTGCCTGTATAAGTTAATAATAATGATGCCACTTTTTGTCATTGTCGAATATATAATATTCTTTTACATAACACAGTTGTCAGTTTTGTTTTGATAAACAGCCCCTATATAGATATAAACACCACAGAGACAAAGGAAGTGAATTGGTATAGGTCTCCACAGGGCAATTTCTATAGGTAAATAGGTCTCGAAGTTTCACGGAATAGATTTTTTGATTTATACTTAAAAACTAATAATTTGGTTATGTGTCGCAAAATTAAAGTATGAGGCCTGAGGGACATTGGGTTAGGGTTAAAGCCCTGGGTAGTAGCCTTAGTTGAAGTAGGAGAACTTTGAAAATAGCTCTCGACCCACTAAACATGCAGTACACGAGGACAAATAGCGATCTATTACTATATTAGTGATGCGAGGATCGGAATATATAATAACAGCTCAATGTGTAATGGGTATTTCGGTGGCGGGTTTAAGATGGTTTTGATGATTTCACCTTGAGCCTGGTCGACGAAGACTGTATCCGCTTTCCGCTGCCCATTCTCAATTCGAACTGGTCCCTGAAAAGGAATAAATTTGTCAAAGAACGGTGCAATAATGATGAACAGTTCCAAACTATGGAATTAAACACAACTTTACGTGCGTATCACACAAGTGCGCGTTGTGGCTTTGCGTATAAATCGTGACATCACGTTGAATGAACGGCTTCCTTTTAGGTATTTTGCATAATAAGCTTGGTATAACCAACCAAGTAACCAAATTTGGAAGCATACGCACATTTCAAAATACCTAATACGGTTAAGACACACGTACTGGTCGAAGGTCCGCCACATGGCTAGTTTCAAACGTCTGATGTTACCACCAACTGGTTTTAAACACTTTTCTCCTGCTTCACATAAACATGTCGACTCCTATGAACTCTTGCCCTTTTATTGGTTGGGCGATGAGTCCGTATTTCATAGTCTTTTTTATTAGCGCAGTTATAAGAGTTGTTTACACGTAAAACTGATCGCACAAGCAAGAAACTAAAATAAAGTAAAACGATTGTTGAACACAATAGTTGGAAACAATTTTTGAATCTGTTTTGACTTTTTGACCAAAAGGTATTCGAATTGGGTCATTAACGCTTACAGGCTCATGAGTCGGTGTAGCGGTCTCACTTCTCTGGTACGCTAACTTCTCCAGTGGGAAAACAATTCGAATACATGCATAAATTATAACGTGCTAAGTTATTCGCTGAATCCATCCGAAGAAGGACCGGATAAAAGAGATCGTTACACCTGTTTTAAACTGACCCAGCATTATACAGTCCCTTATTACCGATAATCCAAGGAACTCCATGTTATCAGTGCGGCTCAATATCAAGCCTGCCATCTCTGCGTCAGAGTAGCGGAAATCTTCAAGTCGTCGTGGGGGCTGCAGACGCCGCAGGCCCGCTATGGAGGAGTTCAGGGCCAATGCGACGGAAAATATACCGTCGTATGTCAGTGGTATGATGTTATTACTGAAGGGGAAGAGGCTGTTGTAGTAGTCGTAATTCTCCGGCAAAGGTTTCTGAAAAAATTGAACAAATAAAGGTAGGAAGAGCTACACCATTCCAGTGAAAGTTTAAAATTAAAGCTTATCAATTTTATTTAAATGTCCAAGATTTTTTTTCTTTTCTTCAAGATTCACCCATCTAAACCTTTCTTCTTGTAATGAACATACACACAAAGGGCTTTAAGCAATGCCCTGGTAAAACCCACTTCATCGGGAAACAGAGATATTTTGCAACTGCTCTGAAAACCTGTGCCCAGCAACATTCAAAGCTTTCCTCAGTGAGGGTGCTGGACTTCACCCTGTACATGAACATGTGATTTACTTCTGAAATCGTAAAATTAAAACGATTATGTGTGCTCGCATGGGTACTTGTGCTTGCTAGAACTGACGTCATAATCCATTCACCTCCCTATACACCTTTCAGACTTACTCGTTACGTAACTGCACCTGTGCATACTTCACGCTATACTCGCATAACTATAAGACAAATATTTCCCGCTAATCTGCGTAACGCGGGAAATGAATATTATTGGTACAAAGCGGGGTGTTAACCCCTTGACCACACTCTCGGTTGAGCAACTTAACTTCACTAGCCACGTTGTTATCGTCATATACTAGCAATGAATCAGTCATCAAGAAACGACGTACTTCTGCAGACTCGCAAATAACATGGAGGTAGGAGGACCAGTTTTGGCAGACGAAAAAGCTCACCGCCCTCGCCGAATCTGCACTACCATAATTGAGAGTCGGGGAAACCAACTCGGGAATTGAGCTAGTCAATCAAATTCAAGAACTGATCAAGCAACGTTAAAAGCTGATAAAAAGTGGCCGACCGATCCTTACGAGGCTGGGAAGTTAAAGAATACATTGTAGACGAGCATCGCCAATGACTCCGACGATGAAAAGAAACACAAAAAAGCTTAGAAATCTGCAGCAAACAAGAAACCGAAAAATCATAGAAGTCCGACGTCAAGACCCAGGCCCCTGCTCGCTCATCTACTGCTCCTTATTCTCATCGCCCTTTCATCGGCAACCAGTACAGCTCCCCTATTGACCATAAGACAACCGCACATTCTTCCAAGGCGGTATCGTCGGGCACGTACACACCAACTTCCCCTCCTTGCGGGCACTCGGACAGCCACCACGGAGATAACAGGCCCCCACCGCCACCGCCACCACCGCCACCACCACCACCACCGGAGTCCCCGACACTTCCGGACATCAGAGATTGGGAATCGGCTAAAAGAGAAAGTCACGAACGCGCACCCATTGCAGTCGAAGGTAAAATAAACCATGTGTTCTATATTGGCGAAATGTTCTTAGGGCGCCTATGGTTTTACCTTTCAAAACCTTTTAAAATTCGCTTACTGGGAAAAATGGCTATAAATAAGTATAAACCTTTGAAAACACTCCAGAATTTGTTGCTATACTGCACTAAAAAAACCTTTCAATACCTTTTAAAAGGTAAATATCGTACAACTGACAACATAACTTTTTTCAATTTACTTTGTGGGACGCGTAATTTGAAATGATTAGAGTCAATAATAGACCCAAGTATTTCATTTTACTTGGTCGGTTTCATAGGTTCCCACACATTGCTATAGCAACGAAGCCGGAATGGATAATCGTATTCTGCAAGATGACTGCGCTTTTGTTGCTTTTGCTTCGAAATTATGTTTATCATGAGGAAAATAAAGAAACGAAAATAATTTTCTAACGGAAGAATTAAGTGAGACAAAATCTAAATACCATCCCGGCTCCCTGCGGCAGTACAGCTCGATGCAGCCATTTCAGCGCAAATCGGCTTACACAACAACCATCTCTGTCCTCACAGGCACCCATTTTACTCCTGTGTGGGAAGAAGCAATGAGTGACAAAGTGCCTTGCCCAAGGGCACACGCACCTCAACCCCAGACTGGATTCGAACCCACAACCTGCAGATTGACCTGCAGACCTCGAGTCCAATGCTCTATAGACCACGAGGCAACGGCACTTCATAAATATTTATATTTTCATTTTGCACGTACCACCCCGTTAAAGTCCAGTTCTGGTAAGCTCTGCCAGCGGAAATTAAAGTTGAAATGGATAGCCGACTCGGCAGCGGCGATGATTTGCTCGGCTGTACACGGTGCGATAGCCGCCGGTGAGTTGCCCGTCCACCACACGTAGTTGGTCCAGTAGGGCGGTAACCACACGTACTTCGCACTGGTCATGCCGGCGATATAGGCCTGTAATCAATGACAAAAACTTGGTTTTAAAGGATGGTCAGATAAAAAGCCCGTGTCGGAATTACTCGGCTACGGTTTTAAACTACATTCGGGTCTATTGTATCCCCCGCTTCCCATAGACTTGTGTGCAAGTAATTCTGACACGGCCTCCCTCAGGTTATGGTTTATACTTAGATAGCTAAAAGATATAAATTTGATAGAGCTAAAGTCGTAATGAAACACACTAAACCGTATTTGTTTCATTTAAAAATGGGCGAAAATATGTGCTTGGCCGGATACAAACTGCATGAATATTGTCAGTCGTGATTTAGCTCTATATTTTCCCGCCATGATGAAGCTTTTTCCGCCATGTTGAAGTAACGATTTTTCATAAATACACACACATGTAATTTCAATATTTCAATACTAAATGAGTTGTTATGCGATTCTTCACCTAAGTTTGCCATTGTTTAAATCATTACACATTATGGTCAAGAAATTTGCGTTTTGGACTAAACGTCGCAATTAGGAGGACTTTTGTAACCACAAATCTTCTCAGTTGTGATTGGTCAGTTGCTGCGTAATATGATAATGAGGCTCTTATATACACGCCACTGTTACCATTGTTCGGCCAATATTGGGTTTATGCTGGCAATATCGGGTAATGTAATGCGCCGATGTTAACCAAATATTGGCCAGACTTTGAAAGATTGGCCCAATGTTTGCCAATGTACGCCAACCTAAAATAAATAGTTCGCCAATGTTTATAGCTAGTTGGGAAATGACCAACAAATAGACAAATAGCAGCGGCAGTTTCCATGCCCCCCCCCCCCCCCCCCCCCCGTCCCCCCTCCTCAGTCCCCCCTTCCTCCCCCAGTTTTTCCCCAACACCTTAAGGTTTACAGTTTATCTAAGTACGAAACAAGTTCACAGCACTATGTGGAAAATGAAGAGTTAAATTGATATCAATAATATTCGGCAGTATTGCAGTAACGTTAATCGAAACATCTGACGCAACGTACGTAACATTGTAACATGCATTCACAAATATTTTCATTTTCACTATGTCGCGTCAAGAACCAGTTTGCCTAAATTACAATGGGTTATAGCGCCCTCTGGCGAGTGTTGTTTAGGTCTCGTATTTGGTCGTGTTTCGTTCATCATAGGAAACGTTTCCAAGCATTATCAGCCCAACGAGTCAGGAGAAAGTGGCCAGGAAAGACCTCAGATTTCACCACAGAGAATCTAGAATCCACAATAATTTAGCAGGCCCCTCAAGCGAAAATAGATAGGTTATGGGGATTCATATTTTTAAATAAACGTCAGGGAATTATCAGATAAGTCAACGAGATTGCTTGCACCTAATTGTTAAAAATAAAATGTGGATTTACTAAATGTAATCAATTAGGAGCCGTGTTTAAAAATAGTCCGGTTTTTATGTTTGCTAAAAATACTACCGAAAACAAAACAAATTTTGGATTTCACTGACTAACCTCGCAAAAAAGCTTCAGTACCGCGGCTCTGCTGGAGAAACCGGTGTATATAATCCTGACGTCTTGGCGCTGAAAATACGAGAGTCCAAATTGAACATGTAGTCTACTATAGAATTATGGTACCGTATCGTGGTCTGGGGCATTGAATACATGGTCTGTGGACAATTCTGCAGGTTGGGAGTTCGAGTCCCGCCTTGGGGTTGGGGTGTGTGTGCCCTTGGGCAAGGCACTGTGTCACTCATTGCTTCTACCATCATGCTTCTACCCACCCAGGAGTATTTAGGTACCTGGGGGCAGAGATGGTTATTGTGATTTATTGTAGTTGCCTTGCGCCGAAATGGCAGCATCGAGCCGCATACTCACAAGGGAGTAATATTAAGCAGCTTTGATCCGAGTTAAGACATTTTTAATATTAATGTTAAAGTTTCAACCTTTTAAATATTGAGCTGGCATTAGGGGCCCACTCAGTAGAATCTATACTGGCCTTCCGTGGGGCCTATTGAGAAAAGACAATGTGGTGAAAATTACTAGATATAACCTCTAGGTTATTCTATGGAAAAAAATCGCGGAATTGGGACTACAAAAATATGTGCTTGGCTGGATACCAGTAAATTTCGCTATGCCAAACTGACTTCCCAATACTTTTTTACACATTGAAAATAATACATTGCAGGTTACATGATGGAACATTACATGGTGAACAATGATTAGGACCTACCCGTAGGTTCTCAAGATGGACCGGTAACATGTTGATATGTTTCACTCCTTCGGAAGCCACTATGTTAATCCCATCTGATTCCAAAATCTTCCGGAAGTCTCTCGTGTACTGGAAGATTAAGAACAAACCCACAAGCATCTGTCTTATTGGACTTTCAGTGCCCCATAAGTCAGCCTCGAGCGACAGGCGTATATTCCCGCTAATAATTGACCACATAATGCGACCAACAATAATTGACGATTTTGACAAATATTTACCTGCAATATTCTCAATCTACGTTAGTTCCTCTTGGCAATCCTACAACTACAATGTCCGTATTCAAAAGATCTCCGGTAATTGGGAATCAATTCTTTTTTAAGTCCAGTCTAAAGCAAACTGTCACTTGTAATTAGAAATAATTGTTTGACTTCTCCAAACGAAAAGAGACATTCAAGATGGTGCAATACACGACGGCCGTTTTATGTCTATAATCCTTACCACCTTTTTTAATTGAAAGACAATGTTCCGTTATGTAAGTGAATTGATAAACCCTTATTTCGTATCGGTGTGTGAACAATCATATTCAAATTGGAGTATTCTGTGTCAAGGCTCAATTTTAAAATAATTTGATTGTATTTTTTAATTTATTCAGATATTACATGTACTTAAAACAGATATTATCATATATTAGAGGTTTGGGGTTTTAACCCCCTGACGTCGGTATTAATTCTTCACTTACATGATTATACACATGACTGCATAGCAGCCTTTGTCCAGCAGCTGCGCTGCAGCCGTGACACAGGCCGTGTTCTACCGCATAGTACAACTTGCGGTGTGTGTTTTTTTGTAACGCTTCACATAAAACCTCCATAAATATCCCTGTATGCATGCACTTTAATCATTCTGCAAAATAACGACTGTACAGTTTAAAAGTTTCGTGCAAAACTAGAGCCATCTTACGTTTTGAAAGAAGGCGTTGATCTCGAAGATGAATGCCACTCGCGTCCACCCCATCTTCTTAATGAACGCAGCCCCGCCCACAAGACGATCCAGCTCGTTCGGATAGGCTCTGACCGTGTACGGGTAGGCTGTCCGGTCGCCTAAGGCTGGGCTCGAGGCTAAGCCAGTCTGTCGGTTGATTATTATTAACCAGGGTCTGTTTCAATCTTGCATTTGCAGTGAAATTAATGCAGTGAAATGAATGCCTGTGTGAAATTTTTGGTTTTCACACGACTGAGTAGCTTCAAAAAGTAAAACATGCATATGAGTAAAACATGCATATATTTTGATAGTATGGATCAGTTTTGGTAAAAAATGAAAGAAGAATAATTTGAGGGAAAGAATATACTTGTTTAAATACATGCTCATGGTGTATCAAATTTAGTTTCTTTTTAGGGTAAACATCAATAATCCAGGGAGAAATATGAGAAATACTATGAACATTTAATGGGTGTATCTTAAATCCAATGTAGTACTTTTAATATATATCGTTAAAAAAAATACAAATTTGTCAGTTAACATTGTGGAATGTTCCCCATGCAAAAGGAATAGCCTACAGTTGTAATTATAATTATAACTATTATATGACTTTCATATGAAAATTTAGCTCTTACGATCCACACAAATGTGAACCATTTGATAGGTCTTATGAAAACAATTAATTATGTGGCCCCGTCCAAAACTGATTGACAGTGAAAAGCACACGCATGTACGTAGCGGCGATCTATCAAGTACTATATATTGCCATGGATACTATTTACACTATATAGCTGTTGATTGCGTCAGTTGCAATTTTATAATTTCAAAGTGAATACGTTTATAAAGAGTCGCTTTTTCAACTCGAACATGTTGGGGGGGGGGGGGGGGGGGGAATAAATAAAAAAGAAAACCAATTGCTCGCCTCACCTGAACGATATTGAACCTTGCCGCCACCTTGTTGACTATAAGCGCCTCTTGCGACAGTATTGGCCCCCATATGATTGACACAGGGGATCCGGAGTAGGCTAGGTTGTATAGTACGCGTAAGCCTATCGCCGGATCACCGCGCTATAACAGATAGACCATTAAGTTTGCTTTGGAAAAAAAGGTCGTTTGGTTTTAGCATGCATTCGTAATTCTTTGTTCAAACTATCTAAATTCCAAAGAGTGAAAAGCTATAGGGACTACATGATTTAGAGTGAAAATTACTTTTTAGTTTAGAATGATCATATAATGGTTTTTCAAGAAAGAGTTGACAAATAATATCAAACTGGATTTGTGGGTGATATTTTATAAATCTCACGAAAATGTACTATGTGAACGATCTGCCAAAGTTACCCTTGTCTGTCTGTCTGTCTGTCTGTCTGTAGGTCGGGCTGTAGAGTAGTTTGTTTTTCCCGTCACGCCAGGATTACAGGGAAGTTACTGGGGGGAGAGGGGGGGGGGGGGGGGGTGGTAACGAAAATTGGTGGATGTATAGCTTAAAAATAATGGGATAAATATAAGGGATACAAATAACACAGCGCCTTAGTAGATACGTGCGCTAAATAACAATTGACTGTTATTATTTGTTTTTATTATTTTATATTTACAACAGACCCGTTTGCAAACCCGTTGTGTTTTTACGGTATACACATTTTCATTCACAACAAAAACAAATTTTAATGAGATTACTTTCCCTTTTTTCTTTTGAGTTGCATGTCGGCGCAATTTCCCTTAAATGAAATCTGTACACGACCTATAAACGTGCACGAACAAAATATGACCCGAACAATAGAAAAAGTAAATTCATTTGGGACTTGAAAAGAACGTTGAACAATAATTGTTGGACATGATTATTATACACGAGTTCGCGTAACATAATTTGCTTTGAAAAATAAAACTAAAACTTCAATCTATATTGAGTTGAGACATTGCTGTCCCAAAGGCCATGTACAATTTTGGTTTTTTTTAAAGTATTTTTTAAGCGCTAATTTCATTAAAATGGAAGGGCCGTAAGATAAATCAAATTGATGGCCTTTCGTAATTAAAACGAAGGTTGAATAATATAATTTCCTCGCCAACTCGGCTTTGTATTTGACGTGATTGGTTCCAAGGAAAATTGGTTTCAAAGGTTTTCAGCTCTGCCATATCGGACCGTTAGTATACTTTAAAATTGTTTACTAAGCACTTTCAGAGATGTTGTATTATAGAGGATGTACCAAATAGACGGTGTTCCGATATTGCCATAACAATTGTTTTAACAGTCCGTATACTGTTGGGAGTTCCAAAACTTTAATCTATAAAATTACACATCAAATTAATGAAACCAGAAAAGCAGACAGCGTTTGAGTGAATTTGATGCTATCTTGTCGTTCAAGAAGACAAAGTGTCGTCTTATAATAGTCAAAGCACGTTCATGTCAATAGACCAGTTTCCTAATAAATTATGCATGCATGCGCATAAATAGGCCGAGAGACAAAAAACAAAATCGGCCCATTGGAAATGTATAGGCCTACAGGGATCCAAAAAGTGTTGTCATTTTGTTTTCAATTTCTCCAGGATTTTTCTCCAGGATTTGTTTTAGAAATTCCCTTGTGGGGGAAAAAGAGCCCTGCTGATATCCCTCGACCTCGTGGGCACAAGACGAAGTCAATTACTAAAGTTTAGATTTTGCAGGTGCGGATCCAGGGGAGGGGTGCTGGGGTCCGGACCCCACATTTGTTTTAAATTTTCTTCAATTTTTTTTTTTTAATGTATTGTTATATCAGAGCAAAATAGCAGTGTGGTGCTTTCTGTACAAGATTCCTAATAGATTAAAAGGGATCGTATACGTTTGGTAATTACTCCAAAAATTAATGGCAATAAAAACCTACTTGGTAAGAAGTATACAGCAGCTTTGGATAGTATAATGCATTTTTAGAAACTGTTCACTTCGAAGTACTGCGGTTATGGAAAAAGATATCACTTTTTATCCCCACAAATTTGAATCTGAGAAGCGTTACTGCAGTGACGTTTCTCAGATTGTGTATTCCAATGCAGATTATTCTTCCTGCGTGGACATAACCGCTCCAGATTTTCGGCAATATCTCAAAATCGCTACCACTTTTTGAAATGAAAGTTTTACAGGTTAGTTTTATGGTATATATCTATAACTGTATAGGATTGAAGCAAAGAGTGGGTTCAAATTACCAAACGTATACGATCCCTTTAAACGATCAAAATATATAGGAAAAATAGGCTCATAATGTGCCAGAATGCACCTCAAAAAAAATCGGGTGAGAGCCCATGACTAGGGCCCCCACATTCATAAATTCCTGCATCCGCCCCTGTTTTGTACCTCAAATAACAGAAAGTAATACATATGACGATTTCCAAAAAGAAATGGGACAAATCCTCAAGAAATTGAGAAAAAGATGACAATTTTTTGGACCCCTGTACATTTTCAATGGGCCGATTTTGCTTCTTTCCTCCCAGCCTATTTATGCGCATACGTTCCTAAATTTGAATTTATTAGCAAACGGGTCCCAAAATTATACGTTATACCGGTTGTAATTGAGAGAGTAAGTGATGATACCGCCCCAATTTGCCATAGACGTATTCAAAGCTCCGTTCGCGGGTTAAATAAAATGTTAAAATTAACACGAGAGCAGGGTTACGAATGAAACAACACACAAAGAGTGTTCGTGAACATGATTTGATTATTGATGGGTAGATGAAGAACGTCAATAGCAGTGATGGAAGACTTGAATAGGTCTCTCTGAAACACGTTATTTGGGGTACGTATATTTAAAGCACCAATTTAATTAAGAAGAAACATGTCACGATAAAGAGTGAATTGGTAAATTACGATTCCACACTTGCGACCATTGAGTCAATAGTCATCTAGTTGAGTGGACATGAAATTGCATGCATTCTGGTATCGTATACATTTAGACGCGTAAACATGCAGGCTTTCTCAATGATCTTGCGTAATCAAGCTCTGGATTAGTGTTGAGGAGAAATATAACCGTAGTGAGTTCGTATATTTCGTTTCAATAAAACCGTAAATTCCTAACTTTACTTGTGTGAAAAATTGAAACCTGTACAATATATAGCATTATAAATATGTTTGTGCGGGATAGACCTACGCATCAGCGTCAACATGGATAGTTCCCAGTTTTTTTACTCAAACTACAGTATAAATGTATAAATTGTGTTTCTATGTCAGTGGTAAAAAGGTAAAACAATACATGCAATTTTGCAGTACGTTGTAATTCCAAATCCACACTTTCTTAAATATTCGTAGATACGAATCCACACTTTTAACAATAGAGTGACGTCATAGCAGGAGCATTCATGGCCCAAAACATTTAAAAGTTGGTGTCCGTGCTTTTTGGGTGTGGCACCCTCAAAAATAGATTTTCCACAAATTGAACTAAACATTTTCAAGCAGTATTAATCTTATTGAATTTTCAAAAATAGTAGTTGTTATGAGCTTTCAAAAGAGACATCCACAAAAAAATCGCACAGTAATGAATAAACTAATAATTAAATATGGCCCCAAGATCGGAAACTTTTATCTCTTACCCCGGTCCAGTTCCATCTCATGCTCAGATGGTAGCCGTCTAGAATGCCTTCCAAACCGTTGACGTGATCCAGTGCCACCTGTGCCACCTCTTGCTGCATGCCTATAGAAGCGCTGCCCGGGAAAGCGAACAGCCCACCCATGTGAATAACGCATTTCACTGCCACGGTTGCGTTCAGCGTGTCGTTGCTGATACCCTCCGCGGACCCGTGCGCCGCGAACACGGCCAGAAACAGCCCGAGTGCGGCGGACGCAGCTGCTTTCTGCTTCCAGGCGACCATCGCTGATACTGGCCAAAAATAAGGCGTGCATATTGATGTCATTTTCAAGACATCTTAAATTAATTTTGTTCATAAGCTGACAGCACTGACTCGGCGGTTGTACGCCAGTAATTGGATGAAACATCTTACATAACTGATGCTGATTGGTTGAGGTTGCTCATTATGCAGTGTGTATTAAAAGTCTGTACACCAGCACCCGATTTCACTAAACTTTGTGACGCGTCGCAACTCGAGTTACGAAGAGTAACGCCTCGCATCTCGCGACGCGTCGTACGATCCATTTCACTAAAGTTACGATGCGTTCAATGCGTCGCAAATACCTTGACAACGGCAAGTAACACGTCGTAAGTTACGAAGTATATTTGAGTCGTCGTAAAATAAGATGCGTCTTTTAATAGCCAGTTTTACGCCATAACAATGTAATAAACGAGACTAGAATACTCGGACAATGTATGGGAAGTTGTAAATGAAACATTAATCGTAGTCATATGAATAAACCTTGAATAGTGCACTTGAAATGTCAAATTAGCTAGAGGTCCACAGCAAGCTTGTTTTTCGTTAAAAATGCATCACACGTCAGCCATTTTGATTGACATTTTTAAAGCTTTCTGGGAAGAAGTTTGACGACTCTTTGCTGAATCCCAGACGGCTATTTACTGTGCATTGAATAGGTACATACAACGTCACTGTTTTGTGCTATAAATACACCTACGACGCGTCGCACGTACGATGTGTTTCGTGAAATGGATTTTACGACGCGTCGCAGTTGCGACGCGTCGTAGAGATACGACGCGTCGTAGGGCTGCGATGCGTCGCAAGTTAAGAAGAGTTTAGTGAAATTGGGTGTTGGTAGTACAGCACAAATAATACAATTTAATTTTTCGTCACAGAAAATTCGCAAAAACGGCTATAAAATGGTCTTGTAACCAGTGGTGTAAAATCGGTGGGGAACCACCCAATTTTTGTTTATCCCGCCGTTGCATCCAACAAGCGGGGAAGGGGGACAATCTAACACTGGGGGCGCTGTCCATGATACAAATGTAAATCTGATGCAAACGTGGCGCCAACTTACAACAACGCGGCACATTTTAGGTTTTGCTGTTTAAATATTGAAGACATCTAAACTGTAGGAAAATTACAAAATAACTTCGAACTCGCATTTTTGTTATTTGACAAGTTTTCTTCCGAAAAAGAGCATCTCATTGTATGCGTGCAAAAGCGGGTACCAGCAAATTTACAGAGATCGTCGTGTTCTGAAGTAACATTTATAAAAAACTTGCCCCTAAAGACGTCAATATCGACGTCAAATGTTAAGACTTTCCCCAAAAGTCATGAAAATTGAATTTAATATTCGCGACAAATTTCACGCCTTGCCCCTATAGTTGTAAATATTGACGTCAACATTTTCCAATATAAAATTTCACGACTGGTCCAACATTTTGACGCGACTTTTTTGCGCGAATATAGGTTCTGGTGCGCATTTCTAGATTGCTAAAGCTATGCTTCGTGCATAATATGCATTAACGTTCGTAAAACTTATAATGTATAACAAATGTACAAATATACAAATAATATACATGTACATCAGCTACTGATTGCGTGGTCGTTCTTCACACCCGCCGCGATTGACACAATGCGTTTAAGGACGCGCGACCGCTCTATTGTATTGCTGTCGGGCTTGGAGTGCGGGCAGAACGGGGCCGGTGTGCTCACTCGAGGACAGGTTAATTAAACAACAATAGCCCCGTTGCTCCCGTTCCGACGCAACGGGAATGGGAGGTCATCCTAATGACGCCTCGCCTTAGGTTTTTAGGGGGGGGGGGGTGCGTTAGGTAACAATATCTATAGAGTGTATATGTATGGGGGGACTAAGGGGGAGTCCCTCGGTCTCATAATGTGCTGGGTATAATTGATCGAGCAGCTCCATATTTTGAGTATATTGAATTGAGATCTCATGCGTACCAACTTCACACAATAGCTACTGTTAAAATACGGTTACCCGTGGAAACCTACAACAAAAACAACAACAACAACAACAACAACAACAACAACAGCCATCCGACTCATCATACCAGGTTGCGGCTCCCGTGTTGACGCAGATACCAAAGTGAGGTATTGCTGACTGGAAATGAAAAACCCGCGTCGAATGTCGGTGTTCATTTTGACTTTTGGATTTCTTAGTTCCCTCTCTTTGCTTCCCGTACGAGGGAAGATGTGTAGCGCCATGATCAAGGCTGCTGCCGGTGAGGATCTAGCCACGCTTCGTGACAAGGCTTTCGCGGCTTTTAGAACCGAGTGCCGTCGTAAACGAGGCAATCTAGACGACACCAAATGTAAGTGATTAAACTACATGTTGCCTTTCGGGGGGAAATCGAAATTGTGAAAAAAATAAGAACATTTTCCTGTAACGTGCGATTTTTAGCAAACGAGATTATAAAAAATGATAAATTGTACGCTTTTACATTACACAAGAAAAATTAATGTGATCTTCAAAATTAATGACACGATATGAGACGGAGGTGGTCATTGTGTTCGCGGAATGTCGTTGTTTTTCAGGAATTCTTTTTAGTCTATAGTCTAGAGTGTATAGGTATTGAGGACCAATGGGGGGATGGGGGGAGGTTCCCCTGTATCATATCGGGCTGGATATATTAATTGGAGTTAATTTTCACAGGTTAAAATGTTAAGGTTAAATGTCAGTCTGACAGAATAACCCAAAACTGCACAGTTGATTAACCCGTCAAACAACGCCCTCAAGTGTCAGAAAGCACTTTGAAATAATGGTCCATATAAATAGGAATTCCAAAGCCCTAGTGGTAATCATGTGTCATATTAATGTAAAGTCTCAACCCAACAAACTGAGTCACAGGTTGGCCGGTTCATTTGTGCGCAAAATGTAAGAGGGTTGCAGATAACGTCCAAAATTGGTCAAACAATAATAGTTTGTTGATTAATCCGATTCTCAAAAGTTTGTGTAAATTATGCCGAATATTTCAACAAAACATAACAATTGCACAATTGTTAGAAGACAACAATTGTATATAACACAGGGAACGCATCTTTAACCCCAACATCCCCAAAACTACAAAATAACACTTAAGTAAACTACAGCAAGCAGTAACTACTGGAATATTGGCCTTTGATAATTGAGTAGTATTTTGTATTACTGTGTACTATACCCCAAATAAATGTCAAAAAACATACAAGGGTGTTATTGAAAGCCTACACGTACAGTATGCGTATGTACGTATTCACCGCCAATCATGGTCGTAAGACAAAAGAATAATGGGTACGTCCACGATTGACAAAACGTCCACGATTCCAAATAGTGTAAAAATCCTATGGAGGTCATCCGAAAACGTTACAGTATAAACAAAAGAAGGGAAGACGGTCGGACAATGCCCCCGGCCGTCCATGCATGATTGGCGGTGTTTACCAATCTAGGTGCTTTAGTATAATGTTCACTCATACACTGTTTCACTAGCATTTCCATGCCACTTGAGATAGAAGACAACAAAATGCACGCAGAGAAAATTATTCCATTCATGCGAGTGTGTCTACTCCGACTCGCTTTTCCCGCAGAATACAATGAAAGGATCAATACACTGCTTATTTTGAGTACAGTACCTGTGCATGTACATGTAGGTCTAGACAGTGAAATTATTAATAAAATGCCAAGCTATAGTATACGGTATGGAACAACAAACAGATGGCGTTAATGAATTTAGCATTCTCATTTTACAAAGTGACTTCTGCTGTTAAGCCTATCAGAGGCTTTAAATACTTTAATCCTTTAAAGCAGAATTAATCAGATTAGGAATTATCTGGTTAGTTTCTGGTAAATGCCCTTAGTTGTTTTCCTTGTCACAGCCAAGTCTGTTTTAAAACCTTGCGATGTGAAAATTATTTTAAATTAATGTGCATGTGTGTACATGTACATGGTCTAGTTCCCTGATCTGACAATTTGTTATGCCTAGACATCTAAATTGCTGGCCAGGTAGCCACCGGCGACAACAATAGATCATGACGCACTACACTGACATATGATGACAATTATGTGCACTTAAGGATCACACCATTGACGTTCATGTACATTGTACATAATAGGCCCAGGGTGAAGTGACGTCATCCCATGAAAACATTTTCGTCGGTTGCTATGTGTTACCAATAACCATTTGCGTGTGGAATTTGAATAATATCTGGTACACTGACTTGTTCACTCAGTTTGGCACAGTTTACATTTAAATTCTCCAGACCAAAGACACTGTTGCTATATCACGTGATTCGGGGCAAGCCTTACGCTTGCAAGCCTTACGCTTGCAAGCCTTACGCTTGCAAGCCTTACGCTTGCAAGCCTTACGCTTGCAAGCCTTACGCTTGCAAGCCTTACGCTTGCAAGCCTTACGCTTGCAAGCCTTACGCTTGCAAGCCTTACGCTTGCAAGCCTTACGCTTGCAAGCCTTACGCTTGCAAGCCTTACGCTTGCAAGCCTTACGCTTGCAAGCCTTACGCTTGCAAGCCTTACGCTTGCAAGCCTTACGCTTGCAAGCCTTACGCTTGCAAGCCTTACGCTTGCAAGCCTTACGCTTGCAAGCCTTACGCTTGCAAGCCTTACGCTTGCAAGCCTTACGCTTGCAAGCCTTACGCTTGCAAGCCTTACGCTTGCAAGCCTTACGCTTGCAAGCCTTACGCTTGCAAGCCTTACGCTTGCAAGCCTTACGCTTGCAAGCCTTACGCTTGCAAGCCTTACGCTTGCAAGCCTTACGCTTGCAAGCCTTACGCTTGCAAGCCTTACGCTTGCAAGCCTTACGCTTGCAAGCCTTACGCTTGCAAGCCTTACGCTTGCAAGCCTTACGCTTGCAAGCCTTACGCTTGCAAGCCTTACGCTTGCAAGCCTTACGCTTGCAAGCCTTACGCTTGCAAGCCTTACGCTTGCAAGCCTTACGCTTGCAAGCCTTACGCTTGCAAGCCTTACGCTTGCAAGCCTTACGCTTGCAAGCCTTACGCTTGCAAGCCTTACGCTTGCAAGCCTTACGCTTGCAAGCCTTACGCTTGCAAGCCTTACGCTTGCAAGCCTTACGCTTGCAAGCCTTACGCTTGCAAGCCTTACGCTTGCAAGCCTTACGCTTGCAAGCCTTACGCTTGCAAGCCTTACGCTTGCAAGCCTTACGCTTGCAAGCCTTACGCTTGCAAGCCTTACGCTTGCAAGCCTTACGCTTGCAAGCCTTACGCTTGCAAGCCTTACGCTTGCAAGCCTTACGCTTGCAAGCCTTACGCTTGCAAGCCTTACGCTTGCAAGCCTTACGCTTGCAAGCCTTACGCTTGCAAGCCTTACGCTTGCAAGCCTTACGCTTGCAAGCCTTACGCTTGCAAGCCTTACGCTTGCAAGCCTTACGCTTGCAAGCCTTACGCTTGCAAGCCTTACGCTTGCAAGCCTTACGCTTGCAAGCCTTACGCTTGCAAGCCTTACGCTTGCAAGCCTTACGCTTGCAAGCCTTACGCTTGCAAGCCTTACGCTTGCAAGCCTTACGCTTGCAAGCCTTACGCTTGCAAGCCTTACGCTTGCAAGCCTTACGCTTGCAAGCCTTACGCTTGCAAGCCTTACGCTTGCAAGCCTTACGCTTGCAAGCCTTACGCTTGCAAGCCTTACGCTTGCAAGCCTTACGCTTGCAAGCCTTACGCTTGCAAGCCTTACGCTTGCAAGCCTTACGCTTGCAAGCCTTACGCTTGCAAGCCTTACGCTTGCAAGCCTTACGCTTGCAAGCCTTACGCTTGCAAGCCTTACGCTTGCAAGCCTTACGCTTGCAAGCCTTACGCTTGCAAGCCTTACGCTTGCAAGCCTTACGCTTGCAAGCCTTACGCTTGCAAGCCTTACGCTTGCAAGCCTTACGCTTGCAAGCCTTACGCTTGCAAGCCTTACGCTTGCAAGCCTTACGCTTGCAAGCCTTACGCTTGCAAGCCTTACGCTTGCAAGCCTTACGCTTGCAAGCCTTACGCTTGCAAGCCTTACGCTTGCAAGCCTTACGCTTGCAAGCCTTACGCTTGCAAGCCTTACGCTTGCAAGCCTTACGCTTGCAAGCCTTACGCTTGCAAGCCTTACGCTTGCAAGCCTTACGCTTGCAAGCCTTACGCTTGCAAGCCTTACGCTTGCAAGCCTTACGCTTGCAAGCCTTACGCTTGCAAGCCTTACGCTTGCAAGCCTTACGCTTGCAAGCCTTACGCTTGCAAGCCTTACGCTTGCAAGCCTTACGCTTGCAAGCCTTACGCTTGCAAGCCTTACGCTTGCAAGCCTTACGCTTGCAAGCCTTACGCTTGCAAGCCTTACGCTTGCAAGCCTTACGCTTGCAAGCCTTACGCTTGCAAGCCTTACGCTTGCAAGCCTTACGCTTGCAAGCCTTACGCTTGCAAGCCTTACGCTTGCAAGCCTTACGCTAGCAAGCCTTACGCTAGCAAGCCTTACGCTAGCAAGCCTTACGCTAGCAAGCCTTACGCTAGCAAGCCTTACGCTAGCAAGCCTTACGCTAGCAAGCCTTACGCTAGCAAGCCTTACGCTAGCAAGCCTTACGCTAGCAAGCCTTACGCTAGCAAGCCTTACGCTAGCAAGCCTTACGCTAGCAAGCCCCGGCTCTGGAATGGTCTGGTGTCTTTGTACCATTCTCAACCATTGTGAACAATGTATTGGTGCTGAGCGTCTCTAACGTAACTATGCAAGAGCTTGCCCTGAATCACGTGATATAGCAACAGTGTATTTGGTCTGGATAATTTAAAGTCGAACTGTGCCAAGCTGTGTGAACAAGTCAGTTACCAGATATTATTTAAATTCCACACGTAAATGGTCAATTAGCATTTCATTTCGAGAACCATTGATTTTCAAGAACATGCAATGTACATTTTAGGTCTGGGAGCTATTGCCAATCAGCCAAATTATTACTGGATATTCACACCCACCTATCATATCTATAGCCGGAATTTAATGTGTACAATGTAACACAGAAGAACTAAAGTGAATGGTAGATATCGTTTGGCAAGAAAACAAAATTACATTTTGAAATTTACCGATGAAACAACAAGATCACTAGGTTGTGCATGCATTCTGCATAATATTGATGGCTTTGCAGATATTTGCTGGTAATATTTTACATCTATGGGTATACATGTGTATATATATATTTGTGTACAGCAGTGAAAACTGTGTACTACTAAGCAGTCAGTCCGCAGCGCACTGAAAAGCCGTTCATTTCATGTGCTCTTTATGCATGGCACTTTGTGCATGACCTCGTTTTTGAATACTTAATGAGCTGGCGACGACGCCTGGAATTTGGTCCGAAACATGTTTTATTCACCGACTGTCAATATTATGTAAAAAAAAATTGGATAAGGAAGCATTCTGGTATATTATAAAAATGATATTGGAAATTATAGGACATTTAGAGGGTGACATTTATAACGTAAAAAAAGCTTCCGAACCAACAAATTGACCTTTAGAAAATGACGAGATTTTCGCATTTTCTGGCGGTGGCCACAACCCAATTTCACACTGATGTTAAAGATAATTTCATATTCTATCAAAAAACTGTCGATTTGGAGTAGATTTAACTTAGTCCAGTCAGGGCGCAAAAAATACTAACGTTCACAAGAAAGTAACGAACGGAACATCTTGCCATGACAGTCTATAGTCTTCCTGTGCCCTCATTAGTCGAAAATGACCAATGGTCATTAAAAAAAGGCTTCGTGATAACGTGTAGTTCATGCACATTACAAAACGCAGTTGTTTTCGTGTACATGTATTTCTTTTGTTGTAAGCTCGAGCGAAATTTTTTTTTGGCTAATCAGTGATTAAAAAATAATAATATTGCCTGCATAAAACAATGTGTACAGCCAAATAAACAAAACAAAACAAACGACAAATGAAGTCGTTGCTTAAAATTTATTGATAACAATAACATTGATAAATTATAATTTTTACAATAATTTATAACTGTATTGTGAGGTTGGTTTATAAAAGAAACTGCACATTTTATTTAAAACTTGCATGTTATCGCTTACATTAGAGGTAGTATACACCATTTGCAGATATCGAAAATATTTACTACCGAATTATTAAGAAATATCTTACTCATCGAAAAGTAAATAATTATTCTAGGCACCCAGCAAAATGATTGGGCTAGATATCCTGTAATTATCCTGAAAAAAAAAATGTATATAATCTCCAAGGACGAGCGCTTTGCCTTTGGCCTTCCATAGAGGCTCCCGACATGCTAGCGATGCCCTGCAATGGCTGCGGGGGGCATGACCATGGATACACGCTCTGTGTAAGTACAAGCCGAAAGACATGACCGAAAAAGTTGAAATCGCGCGCACGAAAATCGTCGCAGAATATATGAGAAGCATGTCGCCACAGGCTAAATTGTATATCAAACGAAAGATCATTGCTTCCTTTATCAATGTGTAGTGATCATTTTTGGCAATATTTGTTAGTCCAGTCAGGGCGCAGAAACTAATCACACGACAAATAATTTCCTTAAAATCATACCCTAACTTCGAGTGAACAAAATTCTGCCAAAAACATACTAAATCTCGTCATATTATATATCATTCGATTCAGAAAAACGTTCGCTTTCCACTTACGGCGCCATCTTGGAAAATCACTAGGCTCTTAATTTTTCTCGGTAAAGTAAGTTATCAGACTAATTTCTAGCAGTTTATCACCGGACGATCCACACCCATCAAGTCAATTTGACCCCCAGATTTGATTGCACCAGCGCACTACGTAAATTTAAACAGAATTCTTCAAATCGAGTATCACTTGATTAGTGCATGCAAATACTGAACTTGGCCCCCAAAAGAAAACATTTGTCCTCCGTCAAGACGCAATTTGTAAGACGTCAGCCTGATTTGTAGCTTTGCATTATCGGTCGATTGAGTACCGAATGACATATTGAACAAGACTATCGAGTCAAAAATAGCCTAATTTGTCGGCCAATCTGCCAACGTGAAGATTTACCTCTAATATGAACGTATACGGGATGTATATTGAATGTATATTGAACTCCTTACTGAAAGAATTGTTCCTGAGAGAAACAGGGAAGAGGTTTTGCTTGTAAATGCCAAGGCTTTATGACTGATTATTAAACAAATGCCTTTTGAGAGGAGAATGGGAAAGAGAATGTAACTTAGACTGGTTGTTACCCTACGCAAAACGAACTAAATAGATCAATGAAGTAAAATCTTAGTTGATTAAATCACTAAAACTAAAACCCATTAAACCAACAGCTTCTATACCCAGCACGATATATGGCAGAGGGGTACCCCCCTCTTATCCCTATACTTTATACGCACTCAACACTATTGTAACCTAACCCATCCCCCCTTGAAACCTAAAATGGTCAACACAAAAGAGGGGGGGTTTTCTCTGCCACATATCGTGCTTCATATGACAGCTTCATTAACAGATCGTGTACATGTACATGTATACATGGAAACGCGTAGGGTGCAGACTCGTCACAATACAGGGTGTTTATTTGTTCTTTTGTGTACACAATCCAGTACACGTATATGATAAAATACTGTTTTCTACAGCCGATTCATGACACCATGTATTTTCTACCTAAATGGTTTTGGCAGTAATGTAGAGTACCGTATGACTAGGTCTCCAACCTGACTAAGATAGGCTTATGTCAAGACGTGTATCGGTGCACCCATTTTGTGGGGCTGACGACTCCGGCGCCATACCCGCGCCCCGGCCGATAGGACGTTTCATCTTGAATTTACCGAAAAGATCTGTGCCATAGTTAAAACAACATAGGGCAATGACGTGCGAATAATCATAGAGAAAGGACCATTCTGCTCAGCGGTGAGCGTTTTTACCCGCAACATTGAGTACATGTACTGTTACATTCATACACCGATCTTTAATTTCGGTGATTACGCACGACCTACACATACAGCCTCTTCTAAAATGTCAATACACTTGAAAACTCATTTGTTTAAATACAATGAATAAACGAATATATTGTTAACGTTGTCTTTGCGTTCGCTTACGCGAATCAACAACACCCCTCCCACACTAATGGGAACGGTCCAGTTGGCTCTTCAAATTGGCTACACGAATTGGCTACACGAATTAATTATGCTGGGTGTAATATTGATCGAGCAGCTCCAGATTTTAAATATTTATTGAATTGAGATCTCATGCGTACCAACTTCACGCTATCCATGTTATGAATATATATTAAATTGAGATCTCATGCGTACCAACTTCACACAATAACAAAATACGGTTACCCGTGGAAACTTACAACAACAACAACAACAGCCATCAGACTCATCATACCAGGGTGCGGCTCCCGTTTTGACGCAGATACCAAAGTGAGGTATTGCTGGCTGGAAATGAAAAACCCGCGTCGAATGTCGGTGTTCATTTTGACTTTGGGATTTGTTAGTTCCCTCTCTTTGCAACCCGTACAAGGGAAGATGTGTAGCGCCATGATCAAGGCTGCTGCCGGTGAGGATCTAGCCACGCTTCGTGACAAGGCTTTCGCGGCTTTTAGAACCGAGTGCCGTGGTAAACGAGGCAATCTAGACGACACCAAATGTAAGTGATAAGCTACATGTTGCCTTTTGGGGGAAAACTCGAAATTGTGAAAAAATATAAGACGAACATTTTCCTATAACGTGCGAGTTTTAGCAAACGAAATTTTACAAAATGATAAATTTTACGTTTTTACATTTCACAAGAAAAATGTGATCTTCAAATGACACAATATGAGACAGAGGTGGTCATTGTGTTCGCGGAATGTCATGTTTTTTCCCCGGAATCCTTGTTAGTCTAGAATGTATAGGTCTGTGGGGGGGGGGGGGGGGGGGGGGGGGGGGCTTCCTCTGTCTCATATCGTGCTAGATATATTAATTGGAGTTAATTTTCACAGGTTGAAATGTTAAGGTTAAATGTCAGTTTGACCATGGAGCTATAAAAAGGAAGGAGTTTGAACGGCCCACCACAATTTATCCAGGCAATTATCCGCCAATAATGGTGAAAGCGTGGATCGAGCTATTGTTTGGCCCACCGCAACCCTATAAAAATGTCCCCTACGCGCAGATTAACGACCAAGATAAGTCTTGCTTATGGTGTTTATTATGTGCCAACGATTTTTTTTGGGGGGGGGGGGGGGGGTAGGCCCTATTTTTTTTTTAGTTTTTAAGAATTCTTCTTTAGGGCGTCGGATTTTGTTTTGTGTCGCAATTTTTTTGGGGCGTCTTATTTTTATATATATATTTTTTTATTTTTTTTTGGGGGGGGGGCATTATTTTTATTTTGTTTGGGGGAGTCCCGAAAGTACGGAGCCCCTGAAGAGACATTAAAAACAAAAATTATCCCGTGCACACGACATCATTTGTGATTTCCCGGGAACCCTTTATGGAAATCCATGTTTACTTATTACGATGGCTAGAGCGTGGAGGCAGAATTTAGAGTAAACAGTAAGTAATCATATTGAATTGTTTAGAGAGGCATTTAGTAATTAGGCCGTATACCAGTGTAATATTTTCAGGCCAGGGGAAATCGGTTTCCAGCGTACCCTGAATCTGAAATAGGTGGTGAATTTATTATTGAATGTTTATGATAGGGATGGAACGGTATGTGACTCTGAGTGAATGCCAGAAAATTTACCATATTTTATGTTATCTGTATGATTGTAATTGAAGCCTAAATAATATTAACGCTGAGCCTTTTTACTTGGTACAATTACATTAATAATGTATTCATACTGCTTTAACTGACAATCGATGGGGTGGGGGGGGGGGGGGGGAGTGACGATATTACCATTTTCGTTTCCTATCATATACAAGTTCTTGACAACCCCCGTCACGTCGACAATGGTCATTTTACTGGTGACGCCCCCAAAAAAATGCGACGCCCCAACAAAAAAAGGGACAAAAAAAAAATGCGACGCCGAAAAAAGAAAGAAAAAGAAAAAATGCGACGCCGAAAAAAAATCATTGGATGGGACACAAGCACCGCTGACCTAACACTCGCAAGTGCTGATGGCTAGGCTTGCGTACAACGGAAATTGACGGTCTAAAACGCAAGAACTATGCAGACTCCCACGCCGCACGTCTGTGCATAAAACCACATTGCAGTTTATTTTATTGAAGTAGTAAACACACAAACAATCTTATTATCACATGCGCAGTAGCTTCGCGTGTTTTTGCGTTCTGTACAAAAAAACAGATCTCGCCAGACTTTTCCGTTTCAAAATTGGACCATCCGTTGCCAAGTTACTACATGTATAAATTATATATCAAATCGTCCGGAGAAAACTGGGGATTTATGATATGATAATATTAATATTAAAAAATGAGAAAAGTTCCTAAAGATCGAACTAGATAATTTTGTCCGTTCGTGTATGGGGCTTTACTGTACGATGGTGTACGTAATTTTTACGTTGCAAAAAAATCGTTCATTTTCGTTCAAATCGCTAAATCCGACTCACTCGGTGTAGGTGTAATGTTCAACATCTCAAATATATACTTGGATACTGCGATAACATCTTTGTCATCGTCCAAATTCGCGCAGAATGCGCGATACCGCAGAATCTGCGATGTGTGATGTCCTTTCAGGGCCACCCTAGTGCCGGATTGGGAAAGCATCCGATTTGCGAATATGTTCGGTTTGCAAAAAGCATCCGAGTTTACAAAAAGCATTCAAACTAGAAAAAGCATCCGAATTAAAAAAGCATCCGAGTTTGCAAAAAGCATCCGAATTAAAAAAGCATTCGAGATTACAAAAAGCATCCGAATTAAAAAAAAGCATCCGAATTAAAAAAAAAAGCATCCGAATTAAAAAAGCATCCGAGTTTACAAAAAGCATCCGAATTAAAAAAGCATCCGAGTTTACAAAAAGCATCCGAATTAGGAATACATCCGAATTAGGAAAGCATCCGAGTTGTAAAAACACGTCCGATCTTTTTGACACTGATTCTGCTTCATAATCGAAGCTCGCGCCACAGCGCCAATCAAAGGCTGCTAGACTCTAATATCAGTCGCTTCCATGGTACTTATCACAGAAATGGCCAGGCTAGTGTGTACCAAATAATTGCGCGCCCCGGCTGGTTTGCGGGTAATCCTATTCACAGCCGCCCAGAGTTTAACGAGCGCGGCGTGAGAGTTGCTTGTTCGGCCTCCTTTCTTTTTAGAGCTCCATGGTTTGACAGAATAACCCAAAACTGCACAGTTGATTAGCCCGTCAAACAACGCCCTCAAGTGTCAGAAAAAAACTTTGAAATAATGGTCCATATACATAGGAATGCCGAAGCCCTAGTGGTAATCAGGGCCGAGTTCGGGCGGTCTGTTCTTGACACGCGAACTCTGTTCTCGCGCTCGAACGGCGGGAACGCGACCCGTGAACATTGCACTCGGAACAAGAACACACACCACCTATCCATCAGGGTTTTGCAAGAACAAGTTACGCGTGTCAAGAACAGACCGCCCGAACTCGGCCCATGTGTCCTATTAATGTATAGTCGTATAATCTACATGTATCGCATTGGTGTTCACACAGCTTGCTCGTTCACTTTGGAGCCAGTTAACACTGCAGTTGCCAAGTTCATCCTGCTGCCGCTGAGGGCGCCTTTCCGGTTGGACTTTGAAGTGAAGACACACAGGGATGCCGTATTGGTCCTAGCGGAGAACAAGACAGGAGCGTCTGTCTTTGCCTCGATAAGTGAGTCAGTGACCTATTTTTGTTTAGGGGTGTCACGGGAACCACCCATTCAAGGTGTGGAATCAACAGGCTGGGGGTAATCCACTGACCTCTATACATGGACAGATCATCATTGTTTCATTTTGAAGTCGGCATGCGGAGAAGTGCAACATGGCGGACCCACGACGTCACTCTGTGAGCCAATGAAATGTCCAGGTGTTGGTACGATACGTATTACGTAATGTTTATAAATACAAAATGTACAGAGTAAATCCACTGACCTCTACACCTGGACATTTCATTGGCTCACAGCAGTGACGTCTCGGCTCCGCCATGTTGCACTTCCAGTTCGCGCCGACTTCAAGTGTTAGCACAGCAGAATATGGACAATGATCCGTCCAGGTGTAGAGGTCAGTGGGGTAATCTCATTAAATTTGGAACGGGGGACATGCGGCCTTTCGTTCGAGCTTTAAAACAAAAATTATTACTGGTTTATTTACACCTACAATGTACTTACGGTAACCCGTAGGGTAAATTGCACAATGGATATCAATTATATCAATTATATCGAGATCTATATTAATTGTGATCTTTCAAGAGGGATATTTAGGTTGGGTATAATTGCAAAATAAGGTTTATAGATCCCATTATCAGTTAATTGCTTTTTAAACAGTTTAGTTAACTATTTCATTCTACAGCGATAGGCGGTTGGGACAGTGGGATGTCAGCCATCCGGGCCTGTTTCTATAACTTACCAGAATGTATGCAGTTGTTGGGTGGGCGCTCGGAGCACCTGGAGGGAGGTATCGTCAATGACACCGAAAGTCGCCCCTTCTGGATGGAGTACAAACATGGCGTGGTGACCGTCGGCAAGGGAGGACAGGAGGCGGCTTTCATGGAGTGGGACGCCGCTGCGTATCATCGTCGCAACATATCGGCCCCGGTCCACGTTGGTATAAGTTCTTGGATTGGTGTCTCCGCGCAATGGGTGTTCCACCAATTCTGTGCCTAAGAAACAAGAGCAATTTGGCGTAACAATGACGTTTAGAATACGTTTATTGAGGCATTTAATCAAATATATTTAAATATACAGTTTTTTAAGTTAGAGTGAGTTATTTGAGTTTAACGTCGTCGCAATATATGCGCCCGTGGTCTGGGTGTTCTACCTATATATTCTGAGCCTGAGAAACCAATAGAGCGTGTTCGTACGTAGACCTAGAGACTTAACAAGAGATCGAACTTCCGGGCACTTTAAAATAGGAGCGTCAACGTGTAAAACGAGTACAGTTTAATGTTTCACTGAAAGGTAGATACAACTTAGAAAATATATTATTATTGTTTATTTCAACTTACCAGGGGCGAATCTAGCTTTTTTTTTTTTTTTTTTATTATTATTATTATTTTTTTTTTTTGGGGGGGGGGGGGGTATATTGTATTGTTCACCTACCAAATGTGACTCCAGCGAGCGCGTAGCGCAAAGCTAATATAGGGGACGAGGTGAACACTATACCTGATTTACAAACATAATCTGATAGTCTTGAAATTGATGAGTGTGTATATCGCTGTTTTTAGTTATTTTTAATATACAATGTAGTGCAACGCCATAGTTTGTTTTCTTTTAGAATCTTGCTCTCACCTGGATGCCAAACTTAGACACAACTCAAGAATGAAATAAAGTGAAATGAATGAAGTTTAAAACTGCACATTTTAAATGGATATATCGAGTTTTGAACTAATTATAAACTGTGTTAGAGAAGTAAATTTTTGTTCTGATTTAGATCATTTCTGCCAAATTTTGAATATCATCATCTTTATGTCAGTTTTGAAGTAGAGCGCAGACGGTTTGTTAAGATGGCGATTGGCCACATAGTACAGTAAAAATATGGTTTGACCTCGGACAAATTGCAACATAATTTTTTTCACCAGAATGCATTTCTATAAGGTCCCTAGAATGACATACTAAAACTCTTAAAAAATCCAAGTGGTGGAAATATGATTAATTTGCATAAATCGTTAATCCCTGCCATGTAATATATTTATTCCCATATTTGCGTATATATATATATATTTATTTTTTTGAAAAGTTTATTTTGGTGATTCTACTTACACATCCTTACTTCAATAACAATATCTAAAGCATACAAGTGACTGAATAATTATGAGAACATAGTAATGATCTAAAATGACTACAATTATACCCTATAATTTGCGCGCATTTACCTTGTCTCCAGATATCATCAAGTAGTCAGTATTGATGAGCTTCAGATTAACCAAGTTGATTACTGGCACAGTTACCATATTAAAACCTTATTGAAAATCATGTGCACAATGATACCATTGTGATATTTAGCCCAGCAAACAAAAACAGGGGGAAATGAGGTTTTCGTATATTGGGCTGTCAAGTAGGTCTAGGGTTGCCTGAACGTGGGAGACTTTAATAAGTTCAAGAACATTCCAAAAATTATCGGTAAGAATACATTTTGACGTTGACATTATTGTAAGCAACAATAATCTTTTATTTTAGGGATTCCTTGAATTTGTTCAGGTTTCCTACGTTAGGCAACCCTTCACGTACTTTTTACGAACACCTCGTTTTCCCCTGTTTTTGTTTGCTGGGCTAAATATCACAATGGTATTATTGTGCACATGATTTTCCATAAGGTTTTAATATGGTAACTGTGCCAGTAAGCAACTTGGTTAATCTGAAGCTCATCAATACTGACTACTTGATGATATCTGGAGACAAGGTAAATGCGCGCAAATTATAGGGTATAATTGTAGTCATTTTAGATCATTACTATGTTCTCATAATTATTCAGTCACTTGTATGCTTTAGATATTGTTATTGAAGTAAGGATGTGTAAGTAGAATCACCAAAATAAACTTTTCAAAAACAAATATATATATATATACGCAAATATGGGAATAAATATATTACATGGCAGGGATTAACGATTTATGCAAATTAATCATATTTCCACCACTTGGATTTTTTAAGAGTTTTAGTATGTCATTCTAGGGACCTTATAGAAATGCATTCTGGTAAAAAAATTATGTTGCAATTTGTCCGAGGTCAACAATACAAAATTAGGTATTTTTCCTGTACTAACAGGACTTTATAGATCATCTTTGGATGAATCTCCCAATTGACAGCTAGTTAATAAAAAAGCTTTAATTTGATGTGTTACTCAAACACCTTGAAGAGTTGAAAGTACATGTATTAGTGATTTTAACCATAACGACGGCTTTTCTATGAATTGCACATGACGTAGGTTGGTCCTCGGGAAGTGTCTGGCTTGATCGGTTAAGTTTCGCTCGTTTTAGTTGCTGGGTATTTGCTTGAATCACAATGTTATGGTCAAAACTCCCTTTAGTTGAACTTACATGACTTAACGTTATGCGTTTTGTGCCTGGCTGGCCGTCTGTACCAGTGCCAGCTAGCTCCGAGCAGAATAATGGGGCCAGCTGCCCGAACAATTATGGATTATACCCACAACCTGTCGGCAAATACAAATTCACTATAAACATCGTCACCACAAAGAAGGGTCTTGCATTGCTTGGGACCTCAAAATCCTCGAAGGAATAATTTATCCGCCACAGACTTCAAACATCACTATAGATCTTCAGCCGAACGACTAACGACGCAGAATTAATCGTCGCCATTATGCATGCAATTGTAGCGACATATAATTCGATGACGTTGGGATTAATAAGGTGTGATTTGTCACTTCACATCTTAGCCCCGTCTGTATTCGCATAAGAGGTCGTGCGCTAGAAATCTAGCGCAAAATTTAGAAAGGTATAACATTTCATGGATGGTTTGTTCCTTTCTCTATGGTTAAACGAGGCGTTTTGTCTTCAGTTGATTTGCATAAATAGTGGCCGCGTGAGGTCGCTGTTCGCACCGATCAGTTCACTGGTGCACAGGGGTAAAACACATCTTTTGATGACAGTTTTATACTTGTGTTCATTCCTTGACAGGGTCCTAATTACCGTATTATATTTCTTGTTCTTGTTGTGAATATCTTAGTTTCATTGTATTTTGCTTTCTTTAATGTCTAAGAATTTAAAATAAATAATAAATTAAATAAAAACACTTGACAAAATATTTCTTAATTGCATATCTTAATAATGGTTTTGTTACCAATTACACAGGGGTGGGAGATGACAACCTTCACGCGGTCCAACCAGCCTAACCATTGCATTTCTGATATGATTATACAGGGCATAGAATCACTTCGGAAAGACTCAGTCCGCCTCAGCCGGGAGAAAGTTTGGATGAATCGCCTTCGGACTATTCAACCACATAGGCTCAAAATCCAACTTGGTAATGATTAACTTCTATGTTTTTCTCCTACTTGTCATCTGTTACAGATTTATTCCTTGCCCGTATTTTGTTTTTGTTTGTTCTCACTCCTCTCAGGCTTCCCCTGTCTATTTTCCTATTCCCACCCCCCATTACTCTTACTCATACTTCTTTGTTAGTTCTTACCTTTGATCTTCACCCTGGACCCCCTTCCGTGTTGTTTTACCCTTTCTGTTTTTGTTCCCCCACCCAAATTCACACCCCTTTATCCCCTTGGTCTGTCTTTGATCCTACACACACTGACCTCACCCTTTAATCCCTCAGCCTAATCCTCCTTTTGTTGATTGTTCCACTGGACTCTGTGCTTTTTCTTGTGTTTTTCTTCCGCCAAACACGATGTGCATCATGCTGTATGTTGCCCTATATTATGTTTGTTTCTTGTACACAGCCATTTTGTCTATGAAGAAGACCTTGAATCGAATTGTTAGGCCCTCTTAACTTATTGATTTGCATATTTCAGGTCATTCAAGCCAGTAAGCATTTTGCAGCAGTTTTAATTTTATTCATAATAATGGAGATATCTCTATTACAGGAATTAAATGTACGTCCAAAATAGAGATATCTCTATTTTTAATAGAGATATCTCTATTTTGGATTAACCCTGAGGGACCCCGCGTGACATCTATGTCACACAAAAAAAATGTGACATAGATGTCACGCGGGGTCTCTCAGGGTTAAATGTCAACTATGCACGCCATAAAAATTGAAGTTACACAGAGAAAGCTCTAAATTGTAATTGCACATCAACTATGGGTATTGCAAAAAAAAACGGCGACATGGAAATTAGACGTATTATAATAATGTAGTTTGTGTTAAATAATAGAGTGACTGTGCATGCGAGAACTAATCGTTATTAGTAATGCTTATTAGGTTTAAGAGTGGGGGGTGGGGGGTAGGTAACAATAGTCTAGAGAGTGTATAGGTATGGGGGACTAAGGGGGGGGGGGACTAAAGGGGGGGGGGGAGTCCCTCGGTCTTATATCGTGCTGTTTTCATATTGTTACGGTTACCCATGGAAACCTATACTTACAACATTACCAATCAGCCATCAGCCATCAGACTCATCATATCAGGGAGTGGTGCGGAGTGACGCAGATACCAAAGTGAGGTATTGCTGACTGGAAATGAAAAACCCGCGTCGAATGTCGGTGTTCATTTTGACTTTTGGATTTCTTAGTTCCCTCTCTTTGCTTCCCGTACGAGGGAAGATGTGTAGCGCCATGATCAAAGCTGCTGCCGGTGATGATCTGACCACGCTTCGTGACAAGGCTTTCGCGGCTTTTAGAACCGAGTGCCGTGGTAAACGAGGCAATCTGGACGACACCAAATGTAAGTGATTAAACTACATGTTGCCTTTCGGGGAAAACTCGAAATTGTAAAAACATCATAAGACGAACATTTTCCTATAACGTGCGATTTTTTGCAAACGAGATTTTACAAAATGATAAATTTTACGTTTTTACATTTCACAAGAAAAATATAATCTTCAAATGATACGATAATTATGAGACAGAGGTGGTCATTGTGTTCGCGGAATGTCGTAGTTTTCCAGGAATTCTTTTTAGTCTATAGTCTAGAGTGTATAGGTATGGAGGACCAATGGGGGCTCCCTATCGTCTCATATCGTGCTGGATATATTCATCGGAGTTAATTTCCACAGGTTGAAATGTTAAGGTTAAATGTCAGTTTGACAGAATAACCCCAAACTGCACAGTTGATTAGCCCGTCAAACAACGCCCTCAAGTGTCAGAAAACACTTTGTAATAATGGTCCATATACTAGGAATGCCGAAGCCCTTGTGGTAATCATGTGTCATGTTAATGTATAGTATAGTCTCATAATCTACATGTATCGCATATTCTTGTATTGGGTTCACGCAGCTTGCTCGTTCACTTTGAAGCCGTCCGACCCTGCAGTTGCCAAGTTCATCGTGCAGCCGCTGAGGGCGCCTTTCAGGTTGGACTTTGAGGTGAAGACACGCAGAGAGGCCATGATAGTCCTGGCGGAGAACAAGACAGAAGCGTCTGTCTTTGCCTGGATAAGTGAGTCGGTGACCTATTTTTGTTTAGGGGTGTCGCAGGAACCACTCAGTCAAGGTGTGGGGGTAATCTCATTAAATTTGGAAGGGGACATGCGGCCTTTCGTTTGAGCTTTAAAACAAAATTTATTACTGGTATATTTCAACCTACTTACCGTAACCCGTAGGGTAACTTGCACGGTGGATATCAATTATATCAATTATATCGAGATCTATCTTAATTGTGATCTTTCAATAGGGATATTTAGGTTGGGTATAATGGCAAAATAAGGCAATTTATAGTTCCCAGTATCAGTTAATTACATTTTAAACAGTTTAGTTAACTATTTCATTCTACAGCGATAGGCGGTTGGGGAGGACGGATGTCAGCCATCCGGGCCTGTTTCGAGTATAACTTACCGGAATGTGATGGGTTGTTAGGTGGGCGCTCGGAGCACCTGGAGGGAGGTATCGTCAGTGACACTGAAAGTCGCCCCTTCTGGATGGAGTACAAACGGGGCGTGGTGGCCGTCGGCAAGGGAGGACAGGAGGCGGCTTTCATGGAGTGGGACGCCGCTGCGTATCATCGTCGTAACATATCGGCCCCGGTCCACGTTGGTATAAGTTCTTGGAAGCATGCAAACGCGCAATGGGTGTTCCCCCAATTCTGTGCCTAAGAAACAAGATAAATTGGGCGTAATTGATGATAGACACTGACAGTTGAAAGAATACGTTTATTGAGGCATTTCATCAAATATATTTAAATATACAGTAATATTTATTGTTTACTGAAACGTAGATACAACTTTTAGAAAATATTATTATTGTTTTAGCTTTTCATTTTTTAAAATTTATTTGTGGTTTTTTTTGGGGGGGTGGGGTAGGGGGGTATTGTTATTGTACCGTTCACCTACCAAATGTGACTCCAGCGAGCGCGAAGCCAATAATAGGGGACGAGGTGGACACCATACCTGATTTGCAAAAATATCTGATAGTCTTGAAATTGATGAGGGTGTATATCGCCGTTTTTAGTTATTTTTAATATACAATGTAGTGCAACGCCATAGTTTGTTTTCTTTCAGAATCTTGCTCTCACCTGGATGCCATAATACTTAGACACAACTCAAGAATGAAATAAACTTAACTAAATGAAGTTTAAAATTGCAAATTTTAAATGGATATATCGAGTTTGAACTAATTAAACTGTGTTAGAGAAGTACTTTTTGTTCTGATTTAGATCATTTCTGCCAAATTTTGAATATCATCATCTTTATGTCAGTTTTGAAGTAGAGCGCAGACGGTTTGTTAAGATGGCGATGGGCCGCAGGACTTTATAGATCATCTTTGGATGAGTCTCCCAATTGGTTTTTCTCTGTGATTAAACAGAAACTGACAGCTAGTTAATAAAAAAGCTTTAATTTGGTGTGTTACTCAAACACCTTGAAGAGTTGAAAGTACATGTATTAGTGATTTTAACCATAACGACGGCTTTTCTATGAATTGCACATGACGTAGGTTGGTCCTCGGGAAGTGTCTGGCTTGATCGGTTAAGTTTCGCTCGTTTTAGTTGCTGGGTATTTGCTTGAATCACAATGTTATGGTCAAAACTCCCTTTAGTTGAACTTACATGACTTAACGTTATGCGTTTTGTGCCTGGCTGGCCGTCTGTACCAGTGCCAGCTAGCTCCGAGCAGAATCATGGGGCCAGCTGCCCGAACAATTATGGATTATACCCACAACCTGTCGGCAAATTCAAATTTATTATAAACATCGTCATCACAAAGACAGGCCTTCCCATGCTTGGGACCTCAAAATCCTCGAAGGAATAATTTATCCGCCACAGACTTCAAACATCACTATAGATCTTCAGCCGAACGACTAACGACGCAGAATTAATCGTCGCCATTATGCATGCAATTGTAGCGACATATAATTCGATGACGTTGGGATTAATAAGGTATGATTTGTCACTCCACATCATTAGCCCCGCCTATACTTATCTGTATTCGCATAAGAGGTCGTGCGCTAGAAATCTAGCGCAAAATTTAGAAAAGTATAACATTTCATGGATGGTTAAACGAGGCGTTTTGTCTTCAGTTGATTTGCATAAATAGTGGCCGCGTGAGGTCGCTGTTCGCACCGATCAGTTCACTGGTGCACAGGGGTAAAACCACTGACCTCTATACATGGACAGATCATCCATTGTTTCATTTTGAAGTCGGCATGCAGAGAAGTGCAACATGGCGGAGCCACGAAGTCACTCTGTGAGCCAATGAAATGTCCAGGTGTAGAGTTCAGTTGGTTGGTAAATCCACTGACCTCTACAACTGGACATTTCATTGGCTCACAGCAGTGACGCCATGTTGCACTTCCAGTTCGCGCCGACTTCAAGTGTTAGCACAGCAGAATATGGACAATGATCCGTCCAGGTGTTGAGGTCAGTGGGTAAAACACATCTTTTAATGACAGTTTTATACTTGTGTTCATTCCTTGACAGTGTCCTAATTACCGTATTAAATTTCTTGTTCTTATTGTGAATATCTTAGTTTCATTGTATTTTGCTTTCTTTAACGTCTAAGGATTTACAAAAATAATAAATAAATAAAATACACCTGACAAATTATTTCGCAGCCCATTTTTTTGCATATCTTAATTGCTTTGTAACCAATTACACAGGGTAGGGAGATGACAACCTTCAAGCGGTCCACCCTGTTTCCACTAATGTCATTAAACCGATGTATGCAGTAACACGTTAAGCTGCTCATTATCATTCGAAAGTATAAGACCAATCACACAGAAGTTACACAGAGAAAGCTATAATTTGTAATTAAAATGGATATAATAAAATGCACATCAACTATGGGTATTGCTGTAAAAACGCAACGACATGGAAACTAGACGTAATGTAATAATGTAGTTTGTGTTAAAGGTATAGTATAGGATACACCATTTGCAGAAACAAATTGCTACCAAATTATGTGGAAATCTCTAGTAATTGAAAGTAAATAATGATTGTAGGCAGCCAGCAAAAGGATTGCGCTGGATATCCTGTAATTGTTCAACAAAATTGAATTTTATAAAAACAAATTCACGATCGCCGTCCGGCCATTGCGGAAAAAAGAGAACAATATAAGAACCACTGCCTGACGCCGGTTGAAAACAAACGCCGTTTGTTTTGCTTATCTCAGCATCCATATTAATACCTAAACGAAGGACAACTATCGATCGGATATAAATGAAGATATGAGATATGATTTTTTTATTTTTTTTTGCGTTAGGCAACAATAGTCTAGAGAGTGTATATGTATGAGGGACTAAGGGGGGAGTCCCTCGGTCTCATCGTGCTAGGTATAATCGATCGGGTAGCTCTATATTTTTCATCTATGAACCATAATTAAATTAAATTGAAATGTCACGCGTACCAACTACACACAATAGCTAGTGTTACGGTTACCCATGGAAACCTATAATTACAACATCAGCCATCGGCCATCAGACTCATCATACCAGGGTGCGGCTCGCGTTTTGACGCAGATACCAAAGTGAGGTATTGCTGGCTGGAAATGAAAAACCCGCGTCGAATGTTGGTGGTCATTTTGACTTTTGAATTTCTTAGTTCCCTATGTTTGCTTCCCGTACGAGGGAAGATGTGCAGCGCCATGATCAAGGCTGCTGTCGGTGAAGATCTAGCCACGCTTCGTGTCAAGGCTTTCGCGGCTTTTAGAACCGAGTGCCGTGGTAAACGAGGCAATCTAGACGACACCAAATGTAAGTGATTAAACTACATGTTGCCTTTCGGGGAAAACTCGAAATTGTAAAAACATCATGAGACGAACATTTTCCTATAACGTGCGATTTTTTGTAAACGAGATTTTACAAAATGATAAATTTTACGTTTTTACATTTCACAAGAAAAATGTAATCTTCAAATGACACGATAATTATGAGACAGAGGTGGTCATTGTGTTCGCGGAATGTCGCAGTTTTCCAGGAATTCTTTTTAGTCTATAGTCTAGAGTGTATAGTTATAAGGGAACAATGGGGGGGGCTCCCTATCGTCTCATATCGTGCTGGATATATTCATCGGAGTTAATTTCCACAGGTTGAAATGTTAAGGTTAAATGTCAGTTTGACAGAATAACCCACTGACCTCTATACATGGACAGATCATTCATTGTTTCATTTTGAAGTCGGCATGCAGAGAAGTGCAACATGGCGTCACTGCTGTGAGCCAATGAAATGTCCAGGTGTAGAGTTCAGTTGGTTGGTAAATCCACTGACCTCTACAACTGGACATTTCATTGGCTCACAGCAGTGACGCCATGTTGCACTTCCAGTTCGCGCCGACTTCAAGTGTTAGCACAGCAGAATATGGACAATGATCCGTCCAGGTGTTGAGGTCAGTGGAATAACCCCAAACTGCACAGTTGATTAGCCCGTCAAACAACGCCCTCAAGTGTCAGAAAACACTTTGTAATAATGGTCCATATACTAGGAATGCCGAAGCCCTTGTGGTAATCATGTGTCATGTTAATGTATAGTATAGTCTCATAATCTACATGTATCGCATATTCTTGTATTGGGTTCACGCAGCTTGCTCGTTCACTTTGAAGCCGTCCGACCCTGCAGTTGCCAAGTTCATCGTGCAGCCGCTGAGGGCGCCTTTCCAGTTGGACTTTGAGGTGAAGACACGCAGAGAGGCCATGATAGTCCTGGCGGAGAACAAGACAGAAGCGTCTGTCTTTGCCTGGATAAGTGAGTCGGTGACCTATTTTTGTTTAGGGGTGTCGCAGGAGCCACTCAGTCAAGGTGTGGGGGTAATCTCATTAAATTTGGAAGGGGACATGCGGCCTTTCGTTCGAGCTTTAAAACAAAATGTATTACTGGTATATTTCAACCTACTTACGGTAACCCGTAGGGTAACTTGCACGGTGGATATTAATTATATCAATTATATCGAGATCTATCTTAATTGTGATCTTTCAATAGGGATATTTAGGTTGGGTAAAATGGCAAAATAAGGCAATTTATAGTTCCCAGTATCAGTTAATTGCATTTTAAACAGTTTAGTTAACTATTTCATTCTACAGCGATAGGCGGTTGGGGAGGACGGATGTCAGCCATCCGGGCCTGTTTCGAGTATAACTTACCGGAATGTGATGGGTTGTTAGGTGGGCGCTCGGAGCACCTGGAGGGAGGTATCGTCAGTGACACTGAAAGTCGCCCCTTCTGGATGGAGTACAAACGGGGCGTGGTGACCGTCGGCAAGGGAGGACAGGAGGCGGCTTTCATGGAGTGGGACGCCGCTGCGTATCATCGTCGCAACATATCGGCCCCGGTCTACGTTGGTATAAGTTCTTGGAAGCATGCAAACGCGCAATGGGTGTTCCCCCAATTTTGTGCCTAAGAAACAAGAGAAATTGGGCGTAATTAATGATAGACATGAACAGTTGAAAGAATACGTTTTTTGAGGCATATCAAATATATTTAAATATACATTTGTTCCTGAAAGCTAGATACAACCTTTAGAAAATATTGTTATTGTTCATTTTAACTTAGCTTTTCTTATTTATTTGTGTTTTTTAGGGGGTGGGGGAAGGGGGGGGGGGTAATATTGTTGTTGTACCGTTCACCTACCAAATGTGACTCCAGCGAGCGCGAAGCTAATAATAGGGGACGAGGTGGACACCATGGCTGATTTGCAAACATATCTGATATAGTCTTGAAATTGATGAGGGTGTATATCGCTGTTTTTAGTTATTTTTAATATACAATGTAGTGCAACGCCATAGTTTGTTTTCTTTTAGAATCTTGCTCTCACCTGGATGCCATAATACTTAGACACAACTCAAGAATGAAATAAACTTAACTAAATGAAGTTTAAAACTGCACATTTTAAATAAATATATCGAGTTTGAACTAATTAAACTGTGTTAAAGAAGTACATTTTTTTTCTGATTTAGATCATTTCTGCACAAATTTGAATGTCATCATCTTTATGTCAGTTTTGAAGTAGAGCGCAGACGGTTTGTTAAGATGGCGATTGGCCACAGGACTTTATAGATCATCTTTGGATGAGTCTCCCAATTGGTTTTCCTCTGTGATTAAAAAGAAACTGACAGCTAGTTAATAAAAAAGCTTTAATTTGATGTGTTACTCAAACACCTTGAAGAGTTGAAAGTACATGTATTAGTGATTTTAACCATAACGACGGCTTTTCTATGAATTGCACATGACGTAGGTTGGTCCTCGGGAAGTGTCTGGCTTGATCGGTTAAGTTTCGTTCGTTTTAGTTGCTGGGTATTTGCTTGAATCACAATGTTATGGTCAAAACTCCCTTTAGTTGAACTTACATGACTTAACGTTATTGGTTTTGTGCCTGGCTGGCCGTCTGTACCAGTGCCAGCTAGCTCCGAGCAGAATGGGGCCAGCTGCCCGAACAATTATGGATTATACCCACAACCTGTCGGCAAATACAAATTCACTATAAACATCGTCACCACAAAGAAGGGTCTTGCAATGCTTGGGCCGGTCAAAAATCTTCAAAGGAATAATGTATCCGCTGCAGAATTCAAACATCACGACAGATTTTCAGCCGAACGACAAACGACGCAGAATTAATCGTCGCCATTATGCATGCAATATTGTAGCTGCATATAATTTGATGATGTTGGGATTAATAAAGTGTGATTTGTCACTTCACATCTTAGCCCCGCCTATATTCGCATAAGAGGTCGTGCGCTAGAAGTCTAGCGCAAAATTTAGAAAAGCATAACATTTCATGGATGGTTAAACGAGGCGTTTTGTCTTCAGTTGATTTGCATAAATAGTGGCCGCGTGAGGTCGCTGTTCGCACCGATCAGTTCACTGGTGCACAGGGGTAAAACACATCTTTTGATGACAGTTTTATACTTGTGTTCATTCCTTGACAGGGTCCTAATTACCGTATTATATTTCTTGTTCTTGTTGTGAATATCTTAGTTTCATTGTATTTTGCTTTCTTTAATGTCTAAGAATTTAAAATAAATAATAAATAAAATAAAAACACTTGACAAAATATTTCTTAATTGCATATCTTAATAATTGTTTTGTTACCAATTACACAGGGGTGGGAGATGACAACCTTCACGCGGTCCAACCAGCCTAACCATTGCATTTCTGATATGATTATACAGGGCATAGAATCACTTCGGAAAGACTCAGTCCGCCTCAGCCGGGAGAAAGTTTGGATGAATCGCCTTCGGACTATTCAACCACATAGGCTCAAAATCCAACTTGGTAATGATTAACTTCTATGTTTTTCTCCTATTTGTCATCTGTTACAGATTTATTCCTTGCCCGTATTTTGTTTTTGTTTGTTCTCACTCCTCTGGCTTCCCCTGTCTATTTTCCTATTCCCACCCCCCATTACTCTTATTCATACTTCTTTGTTAGTTCTTACCTTTGATCTTCACCCTGGACCCCCTTCCGTGTGGTTTTACCCTTTCTGTTTTTGTTCCCCCACCCAAATTCACACCCCTTTATCCCCTTGGTCTGTCTTTGATCCTACACACACTGACCTCACCCTTTAATCCCTCAGCCTAATCCTCCTTTTGTTGATTGTTCCACTGGACTCTGTGCTTTTTCTTGTGTTTCTCTTCCGCCAAACACGATGTGCATCATGCTGTATGTTGCCCTATATTATGTTTGTTTCTTGTACACAGCCATTTTGTCTATGAAGAAGACCTTGAATCGAATTGTTAGGCCCTCTTAACTTATTGATTTGCATATTTCAGGTCATTCAAGCCAGTAAGCATTTTGCAGCAGTTTTAATTTTATTCATAATAATAGAGATATCTCTATTACAGGAATTAAATGTACGTCCAAAATAGAGATATCTCTATTTTTAATAGAGATATCTCTATTTTGGATTAAATGTCAACTATGCACGCCATAAAAATTGAAGTTACACAGAGAAAGCTCTAAATTGTAATTGCACATCAACTATGGGTATTGCAAAAAAAACGGCGACATGGAAATTAGACGTATTATAATAATGTAGTTTGTGTTAAATAATAGAGTGACTGTGCATGCGAGAACTAATCGTTATTAGTAATGCTTATTAGGTTTAAGAGTGGGGGGTGGGGGGTAGGTAACAATAGTCTAGAGAGTGTATAGGTATGGGGGACTAAGGGGGGGGGGGAGTCCCTCGGTCTTATATCGTGCTGTTTTCATATTGTTACGGTTACCCATGGAAACCTATACTTACAACATTACCAATCAGCCATCAGCCATCAGACTCATCATACCAGGGAGTGGTGCGGAGTGACGCAGATACCAAAGTGAGGTATTGCTGACTGGAAATGAAAAACCCGCGTCGAATGTCGGTGTTCATTTTGACTTTTGGATTTCTTAGTTCCCTCTCTTTGCTTCCCGTACGAGGGAAGATGTGTAGCGCCATGATCAAGGCTGCTGCCGGTGATGATCTGACCACGCTTCGTGACAAGGCTTTCGCGGCTTTTAGAACCGAGTGCCGTGGTAAACGAGGCAATCTGGACGACACCAAATGTAAGTGATTAAACTACATGTTGCCTTTCGGGGAAAACTCGAAATTGTAAAAACATCACAAGACGAACATTTTTCTATAACGTGCGATTTTTTGCAAACGAGATTTTACAAAATGATAAATTTTACGTTTTTACATTTCACAAGAAAAATGTGATCTTCAAATGATACGATAATTATGAGATAATTATGAGGTGGTCATTGTGTTCGCGGAATGTCGTTGTTTTCCAGGAATTCTTTTTAGTCTATAGTCTAGAGTGTATAGGTATGGAGGACCAATGGGGGGGGGGGGGGGGGGCTCCCTATCGTCTCATATCGTGCTGGATATATTCATCGGAGTTAATTTTCACAGGTTGAAATGTTAAGGTTAAATGTCAGTTTGACAGAAACCCAAAACTGCACAGTTGATTAGCCCGTCAAACAACGCCCTCAAGTGTCGGAAAGCACTTTGAAATAATGGTCCATATACATAGGAATTCCAAAGCCCTAGTGGTAGTCATGTGTCATATTATTATTAATGTATCTAGTCATATAATCTACATGTATCGCATAATCTTGTATCGGGTTCACACAGCTTGCTCGTTCACTTTGAAGCCGTCCGACCCTGCAGTTGCCAAGTTCATCGGGCAGCCGCTGAGGGCGCCTTTCCGGTTGGACTTTGATGTGAAGACACGCAGGGATGCCATATTGGTCCTGGCGGAGAACAAGACAGAAGCGTCTGTCTTTGCCTGGATAAGTGAGTCGGTGACCTATTTTTGTTTAGGGGTGTCGCAGGAGCCACCCAGTCAAGGTGTGGGGGTAATCTCATTAAATTTGGAAGGGGACATGCGGCCTTTCGTTCGAGCTTTAAAACAACATTTATTACTGGTATATTTCCACCTACTTACGGTAACCCGTAGGGTAACTTGCACGGTGGATTTATCGAGATCTATCTTAATTGCGATCTTTCAAGAGGAATATTTAGGTTGGGTATAATGGCAAAATAAGGTTTATAGTTCCCAGTATCAGTTAATTACATTTTAAACAGTTTAGTTAACTATTTCATTCTACAGCGATAGGCGGTTGGGGAAGAGAGAGGTCAGCCATCCGGGCCTGTTTCGAGTATAACTTACCGGAATGTAATGGGTTGCTAGGTGGGCGCTCGGAGCACCTGGAGGAAGGTATCGTCAGTAACACTGAAAGTCGCCCCTTCTGGATGGAGTACAAACGGGGCGTGGTGACCGTCGGCAAGGGAGGACAGGAGGCGGCTTTCATGGAGTGGGACGCCGCTGCGTATCATCATCGCAACATATCGGCTCCGGTCTACGTTGGTATAAGTTCTTGGGAGTATGTATCCGCGCAATGGGTGTTCCCCCAATTCTGTGCCTAAGAAACAAGATAAATTGGGCGTAATTAATGATAGAGACTGACAGTTGAATAATTTGTGTTTATTGAGGCATTTTATCAAATATATTTAAATATACAGTATTTTGAGTTAGAGTATAGTATACATTTGCAGTGGAGTGTAATGTGACGCCGTTGTGTATCATCGTCGCAATATATCGGCCCAGCGCCTGGGAGTACGGTAATGCGCCCGTGGTCTGGGTGTTCTACCTATATATTCTGAGCATGAGAAACCAATAGAGCGTGTACGTCAACCTCAACGTACAAGACTTTACGAGAGATCGAACTTCCGGGCACTTTAAAATAGGAGCGTCAACGTGTAAAACGAGTATAGTTAAAAATTGTACTGAAAGGTAGATACAACTTTTAGAAAATATTATTACTGTTCATTTCAACTTATCTGATAGTCTTGAAATTGATGAGGTTGGGTCGGTCAAAAATCTTCAAAGGTATAATTTATGGTATCGGGACAACTCGTACCCGGGACAACTCGTACCCGGGACGGCTCGTACCCAGGACGACTCGTACCTTGTACTTTTCTTATGACAAATCAGAAGATGTGGAAAACCAGTGGTGACAATCACACAAGCAGGAGATTGTTCTGGAGAGATTCTGGCAGCTGTCCGATGATCGCGGAGTTCGCCCGAATTCGGAAGGAGCTATAGCAATGAGCTTTATAACTTATTTGATCTTCATTTATTGCGAAAACTTATTTATAAAATAAGTGGACTGATTCATTAAAATTATAAAAATGTTACATAATGTCACCTTCAACAGTTTGTATGACATTAAAGCTCTGGGGCGGAGTTTGCTCGTAACTTATTTGATCTTCATATATTGCAATTCTAAATAAGAGTACCCAGTCGGCTACACTATGTTTAAAAAAACGCGTGTCTTGGCGAGGTAAAATGAAATATCCAAACACGCGTTTCAAATGGGCACGTAGATACAATTATTATGAATGGGTGGATTTGGGATGTTGTATTTTAGAGTAAATATCATTTAACTGACATGTCCGAAGTTTTACAATCATGGATGCCGAGAAAAGCACGAAAAACAGCATTCGTTTTCAACCGGCATCGGGCAGTTATTCTTATGTTATCGGCGCGAATTTTGTTTTATAAAATTCTATTTTTCGGAATAATTACAGGATTTCTAGCGCAATCATTTTGGCTGGATGCCTAGAATCATTATTTACTTTCAAATAAGTAAGATATCTCTTAATAATTCAGTAGTAAACATAGTTTTCCCGACTGGGTACCGATTCATTATGAAATGTTACATAATTATGACACCAAGCTTCTACAGTTTTTTTATCCGCTGCAGAATTCAAACATCACGACTGATTTTTCAGCCGAACGACAAACGACGCAGAATTAATCGTCGCCATTATATGCATGCAATTGTATAGCTGCATATAATTTGATAACGTTGAGATTAATTTGCCACTTCATATCTTAACCCCGCCTATACTTAATATTCGCATAAAACTGGTCGTGTGCTAGAAATCTAGCGCAAAATAAAGAAAAGCATAAGATTTTATAGCGTTTGGTCTTCAGTTAATTTGCATAAATAGTGGCCGCGTGAGGTCGCTGTTCACTAAACTTTGCGACGCGTCGCAACTCGAAGTATTCATCACTAGAGATCAGTGGTATTCATCCATGCCAAGAGTAACGCATCGCATCTCTCGACGCGTCGTACGATCCATTTCACTAAAGTTACGATGCGCGCGTTCAATGCGTCGCAAATACCTTGACAACGGCAAGTAACACGTCGTAAGTTACGAAGTGTATTTGGGTCGTCGTAAAATAAGATGCGTCTTTTAATAGCCAGTTTTACGCCATAACAATGTAATAAACGAGACTATAATATTCGGACAAGTTGTAAATGAAACATTAATCGTGGTCATATGAATAAACCTTGAATAGTGCACTTGAAATTTCAAATTAGCTAGAGGTCCACAGCAAGCTTGTTTTTCGTGAAAAATGCATCATACGTCTGCCATTTTGATTGACATTTTTTAAGCTTTCAGAGAAGAGGTTCGGGGTGCACTGGCCTAATTCAAGTCCCATTGAAAACAGTGTAAAATCAACAATGTTTAGGACCAAGTTTCATGCACACCGACATCACTGGGGTTTATCAAACAACAATCAGATTATTGTCTTGGTCTTTATCTTTCTATTTCTTTTCAATTTTTAGTAGGTTAGCCGATTACATTTTATGATATTCACACCAAAAGAAACTCACCTTCCGAAAAGTGATACTTCCCGAGCCTAAAAGCAGCCATTTTACAAATGGCATCTCTCCACATTCTAGGGCAATTAGGACCCATTTTTCAACTGTAATTTTGTCAAGTCTGCCCTCAGATTGAAGCTCAAAAACCAGGGAGTTGATTCTATGCTATATTTACACAATCCCACCATTTCTTTCACCAAACGGCATCCTTTTTCAAAAGAAATTGTGGGGGCACATTTCATGCAGATGACCTCGCCGCGTAGAAATTCTCCTTTCAATTAGGGTGGTGCACCCTTCGACGACTCTTTGCTGAATACCAGACGGCTATTTACTGTGCGTTGAATAGGTACATACAACAGTCATTGTTTTGTGCTATAAATACACCTAGCTACGACGCGTCAGTTAATACGAAGAGTTTAGTGGATACGGCCGGGTGCGCCCAGCTAGTTAGTTGTCTCGTGCGGTCGCTTCATTCACGGTAGCACTCTGTCTGCAATAAGATTGTTTGTCCATCCAGCTCAAGTCGAAAGCAAATAATTATGAAGATTTCTGCACTGATATTCCTCTTTTGGTTGAGTAGCGTGGCGTGTGGTAAGTTAACGAGTAAATTTGCGCCAGTTCACGAGAATTGACGTCCATCTGTGACGGTCGCCCAAACCTTTTTTGTTTGTTTTGTTTATAGGAAAAAAACTAGTTGTTGCGTTTTGTTTTAAAGGTAATAATTGAATCATGGTTGAATCATGAATAATGCTATGCCTAATTTGTTGTTTTACTTCGATTTTCTTCAACTTCCAGACTTAATATTGCTACAACAAATAAACTAAAACAAATGAGCATCATACACATGTACATGTATATAATTTTTTGGTCAAATGGTCAAATTGATCCTTTTTTTCAAAGAGAAAAAGAAAAGAAAAAAAAAGCCGGCCCTCAAAAGGAAGCGGGCGGTGACGCTAAACTGTAAACATGTTTTTAATTTTTTATTTGGCCTTACCATTTCCTACCTCCATGGCCTTACATACCAGTATAAAGTATCACCTTCAGCTTAGGAAATGGTAAAAATATTCCCTTTTTCCTTTATAAATGGTACTTGGTGTCGGATTTACAATTAAAGAAGTGTCCAATGCTTTTTTAATATTTCGATGTTCTTTTCCGAATGAATTTTGAAGGAATATAATGTACTCTAACAAATAAATAAATTTGCTTATTTGCTTTGGCAGGTCTTTCTACAGTTTCAAAAAGTGTTTTTTATCCTTGCTCAAATTGCACGCTCCAGTTCTAAAAGTTTTGAACGAAATGTCGTACATTTATATCATTGACAGGTACGAATTAGTGGTCCCTTATGGGTAATATATTTGTACACATAAATTGTACAAATCTCCAAACACGCATGCGTACATACACAGTTAGTACGAAGGAACAGCATACATCAATACATGTGCCTCTGTACTCACAAAGGGACTGTTACATATCATGTGATTTGGGGCAAACCTTTAATATGTTAGAGCTGAACATGAAGGAATAAGAAGGAATTCTTCCATGGCTGGAGCAAATCCGTACTCGCACCAAGGTCTTTGACAACAGCTTCTTTCCAAGAACAGTCAAGGACTGGAACAACATACCACAATTAATTGCGGACGCAACATCTGTTCGAGTCTTCAAAGAGGCAGCCATGCAAATCTTCAAATAAATTATAGTGTTTTAAATTGATGTCATCCCCCCACGCAATGCGCAAAACTAAACAAGTTGGTGTGATGTTTCCTATGGATGCTTTGCCGACTATTATGATACAGATACAGATACAGATAGAGAAAGGAACCCTTCTCTATGGTTAGAGCAAAACCTACCCTAGCAATCGCTCCAGAATGGTCTGCAGTCGATTTCACCAATGTTAAGATCGATCTTAGGAAGAGTAACGCCTCCTAACTTGCAATAGATCCAATGCAAGTTAAGATGAGTTAGTCTTCCTTAAGATTGATCTTAGTCTTTCTTGAAATCATCCTGTCTTTGTGCTATTGTTGTCTATTGTAAACAGTGTTCTGGTGCAGAGCATCTCTTATGTAACTAATGCATCTAATTCTACCTCCATGAACAATGCAATTAGCTTGCCCTAAATCAAGTAATGACAGTCTCTTCAGCCTAGAGAATTGTTACAAAGAGAGAGATTTGTGTTACAAGAAAACAAATTAAACAATTTAGGCTTTTCTGCTTAAGGTGGAGAAGCCAATTATGCACCTAGCTTTCTGAATGTCTAGAAGAGTGTCTACCAGATGTTATTCAACTCACAAATGGCCTATTGGCCCTGGCGTACATGCACTCTTTTTATAATCCTTTATGTCATATAAATGCCCCCAGCATGTGTATGCTTTGTGCACAATACTTATACACTAACCTTTTGAAATACAGTCCCAGGGGCGAACAAAAGTGAAACAACTCAAGCCTGCATTCTGCATCATCTATTTTGGCTGTAATGTGATTCTTTCTGCATGAATGGATTTTGTGCTGACCATGTGTCTCTGGTATAATCATGGTATAATTATGTTTTCAGCTTAATAAAATCTTGTTTGTCTGGGTGTAACGATTAGGTATTAAAAAGAAAAAAAGAAATTAGTTTTTAGACTGTACAAGTACTTGAGTGTACCATATTGTACCTTTTAATACTAAATGTACTGTTCAGGAAAATTTAGTTTGCATGAAAATAATTTAAAGGCAGTTTGGATTTTTTTTCACGATTATGTATATAAAATGTTGGTCTCGCATACATTATGTACAAAAAATGTGGCTTGAAAATTCATAAAAAGCATCATAGTAATTTATGCAATTTATTTTGGAAAATGTTTAGTTGATGCAGATAAGTCATTAACACACACGGTATTAAAAAGGGTATATTGTTTTAATGCGCTTTGTAAAAATGCACCTAAATTTGTGTTCCATGCAAATGTATTGTGATTTCATTTTGCGCTAAAAGTGGCTAAAATTGTTGATATTTGTCTTTTATCTTTGTTCAGTTTGTTGTTTTGGCAGTAGAGCTAAAAGTTAAATGCGTGTTTTCAATAAGAAAAATGTTGGGTTTATCAAGATTAATTTATTTAAAAGATACATGGATTGTTGACCAGGTTTTGTTGGAATCTGTTAGGATGGGTAATGGACTTCTAAACTGGCAGTCTTTTACACGGGGTTAGGCATACCTTCAGAATCAGTCCAACGGTTTATGTGTACAGTTTGCCACAATGATAGGATTTGCCAGGATGGGTATGGTAAGGTTCCTTAGTAAATTACACCAGTTTGTCATATATGTGACCGGCTCTACAAAAAGGTGTATTAAGTCGCGCTGTGCACTATTATGTAATGGCCCGCTCAACGTTGAGAGGGTAAACATTTCATCAAAATGTAATTTTCATTTTTTGTCATGAATGAGATCTTTAATACCTACAGGTTCAGGTTTCATTCAAAGAAATGTTAATTTTGATGAATAAAGTGGAAAAAAATACCATTTTGTGTGCATCGTTCTATTTCGGCTATTTCAAAGCTAAAGTTGTGTAATTTGAACCCCAAGGAAGTAATTAATTTGTAAAAATGTCATATCTCCAAAATGAGAGGGGCTATGAGGCTGTATTATATACCAAATGAAAGTTGACGTTGTGGGCTTTTCAACCATGTATATATAACTCAATTTATTGTTTTTGCGACATAATACACCTTTTTGTAGAGCCGGTCACATATGGTGTTGGGATTTGACAGGATGGGTATATTTCCTAGTAAATTACACTATTATTATTATTATTATTAACATATTTATAAAAGCGCCTTTTCCAAAGGATGCAAAGCGCTTGGGGAGAATGCAGAAATCATGAAAACATGACACACAATCAAGTTACAATTCACAATTCACAAGGTTCGATTAAACAGATGTGTTTTTAAGAGTCTTTTAAACTGTTCGACGGATGAAGCATTCCGGATGGTAATGGGGAGAGAGTTCCAGCTTCGAGGACCGGCGATGGAAAATGCCCGGTCTCCAGCCTTCTTTGAGGTTCGTGGAACAACCAGATTGGATTGTGAACGCAGACCTTCACGTTTGGGTTTGCTGAGGTCGAGTATGCCCGAAATGTATGGTGGAAAAATGTTGGACAGAGTTTTGTACATATTCAGTGCCATCCTAAAAACAATCCGCTGGTTGACTGAAAGCCAGTGGAGATCCATGAGTAGAGGTGTGACATGAGAGTACTTTGGCTTCAGATGGATAAGTCGAGCAGCCTTGTTTTGAAGTTTTTGAAGACGATTGAGATTATATTGGTTAAGTCCGGTGAAAAGAGAATTGCAGTAGTCTAGGCGTGAGAGTACAAGTGCACGAACAACAGAATGACAGCTGTCGTAGTCCAGGTATTTGCGTATCATTGTGATGTTGCGTATGTAATAGTTAATGGACCTGCACAGACCAGTGACATGTTGACTCATTGACATGGAGTTATCAAAGGTTACACCCAAATTCCGAACAGATGACACAGGATTGATGGTTTTGTCGTCTATCGTGAGAGTGAGTAGCTCAAGACGTTTGGAGTTATGTGGCGATGATGCTATGAAAAATTCTGTTTTGTTTTCATTTAGCATGAGTTTGTTGGCGAACATCCAGGCTTGGACATCCCGAATGCAGTTTGACAGCCTGTACAGACAGCACTCGGCATCACATGGAATAGTTGGATTGAAGTCCAGGTAGATTTGTATGTCATCAGCATACATGTGGTAGTTTACTCCATGCCGACGAAGGATGTCTCCAACAGGAGTAACGTACATGGTAAAGGCACGTGGACCGATAACGGATCCTTGAGGTACTCCAAACTCAAGATGATTAACATCCGAGTTGACACCTGCAACGTGAACCCGATTTGTTCTTCCTTTGAAGTAGGATGAGAACCATTGAAGGGCAACTCCAGTGATTCCGAATCTTTCATGAAAGCGTTGCAGCATGATATCATGATCTAGAGTATCAAAAGCAGCAGAGAGATCAAGCATTACTAAGAAGACAGCTCTGCCATTATCCATTGCTCGAAGGATATCATTGTGCACCTTGAGCAGAGCTGTCTCAGTGCTATGACCGACTCTGTAAGCTGACTGCAACGGGTCCAGTAGTCTATGATCATCCAGATATTGAGTGGTTTGTGAGCATACTACTGTTTCAATTAATTTGCACAGGTACCGGATGTTAGAAACTGGGCGATAATTCTTAAGATCATCTTTATCGAGTGACGGCTTTTTCAGAATTGGTGTAACTACAGCATCCTTCAGGCTTTCAGGAAATACCCCCGAACCTAAAGACGCATTAACTACCCCAGTCAGCTTGGGAAGAAGGGTAGTAATATGACGCTTGAAAAGTGATACGGGAATTGGATCCAGTTGGCAGGATTTATTGGTAGATCGCTGAACAACCATTGAGAGTTCATCTGGAGTGACAAGTTGAAAATCCGACAGCTGACAATCTGGAGAAGGCAAAGTAACAGTCAGTTGCGCATCAACATGTTGATTGGCAATATACAAATGAATGTTCTTTACCTTGTCAGTGAAGAGTTGACTAAATTCATTAGCCAGTGCAGTTGGTGAGATCAAAACAGTAGGGGATTGTGGGATACTGCCAATCAATTCATTCACGGTGCGAAAAATGTTTTTAGGAGTCGAGTTGGTCAGAGAGTCTTTGTAGAAACAACATTTGACGGTAGCCAGTGTTTCACACACAGTACGTTTGGCCGTGTCGAAAGCAATTCTATCGGCTTGAGATCTTGATTTACGCCATTTGCGTTCAACGCATAGAGTTAGGATTAAACTTCAATTCAGTAGTTGCCTTGCTACAGCTAGTGTATTTCTTTGTTTTTTACTAACTCTTTATCCCTCAATATTTTATTTTTCAGAATTGCCATATCTGCAAACACCACCAACTGTAACACCCAACAACTTCATGCCCACAAGTATAACAATCGACTGGCTTTCCTGGGAGTCTGATGGCGTGGGCGATGGCCCCATTACAGGCTACGAAGTCCTCTATCGTAATGCTAGCGATGAAATGGGAGATGCCAGCTACATTTACAGCCAGACCGTGGATTCCAACGTCACAACGTCTGTGGAGATAACCGGGCTTGATGTAGATACGGAGTATGATTTTATTGTGGTCGTCGTGACGGAAGGGGGAAGGGGACCGCCTACCAATAAGACGACCTACAGGACTCTCTGTGGAGGTATTAAACCCCCCCCCCCCCCCCCTTAACAAAAATTTATAAAACAAACTCACAAAGGAAGTTTTACCCAGCCTGCAGACTTTACAAATAGCCCCAATTCATTGCAACCACATGTACCCCGCGCTCACTGTATTTGCAACCTTGTTTTAAACCTTGGGCCGGAGACTTGGTTCCTGTATCCGCTTTAGATAAATAAATGAATTTGCATATTGACTATTGAGTTTGGGATTTTTGTCAATGTGTATTACATAATATAATTTTCAATGTGAATAATGATGTCCACTCCACCTCGAAAACAATCCTTTTGGTAGTGCATATTTGCTGAATAAGGCCGCTTCTGAATCTCTTGGCTGTGGCTATTGTCTTGGTGTTCGCCTATTACAACGCGTGAGCATTCTGACAATAGACGTAGCCGTAAAGATCTGGAAGCCTGTTTCTGACAAGGCCTAAGATCTTAACATTTTATGTCCGAGGAAAGTTATGTTTCTCACACTGCGACGTTTTCTGTTTTTGTTTAAAAACAATTTTTTTTTTTTCATTTTGTATGTATACAAAAAATTGACCTATAGATATACATGTAGTTTCCTTTTATTTTTTAATTATTTTTTGTCATTGGTAGTAAGCATATTTTATGGGCTAGCGAGAAATCATGGCTTCTGTGTGCATACCTACATGAACTTCCTGTAACTTATTGCTTACAAGGTTAGCAGATGGCTTACAGGGTAAGCGTGGCATTCTGTGGTTAGCAGTGCCTTATTGGAGCCTTATGACTGGCTGATGTGTTGACTGATTTCATAGTACTCTGAGATCAAATAGGCCATCCATGACCAAAGGGCTGTAAAGTTGCCAAAGCTTATTTTGAAAAAAAGACCATTAAAATATGTGAAAAACAATAAAAAACAAAGAACTTTCATATTAAGTGTTACTTGTTGTAGCTAACCATAAATACCAACTATGTCTTGTAATACATAATTTTAAAGCTTATTTCTTGTAGATTTTATTTCTCTAAATATCTTAAAACGTCAAGATGCCTGCTTTACAGCCCTTTCGTCGTGGACGGTCACAAATAGGCTAAGACCCCATGATGTCACGCTTTGTTTACAAGTGTGCATTTCTACGAGCGATTCTGTCCTTGCGTTGTCTGGCATCCGGACTTCACTCCTATAGGAAAGCGTATATAAACAAAGCCATGACGTCATTCGGGTTTAGGCTTATTACCTCACACCCCATCAGCTAACTTTTCAAAACTTTTTGTTTGTTCGTTTAGCTCCTTCCGCTCCACTTACGCTTAGCATCACTCGAGTTGAGACGGAGAAGCTCGAGATAACCTGGGAGGTAGGTATTCAACATCATCGTCTTCATATAATGTGCATTAACTGTCTCTGGAATATACTCACAAATTGGATGGGGTGCAAACGAGCAGGTGTGCATATACATGTACATATAACACGAGACATAAATCGCAACATCATATGGCAAACTGTACACACAAACTGTTGGACTCTGATTCTGGAGGTAGGCCTATAACCCAGTGTAAAAGACTGTCAGTTCGAGGATCAAGTATCCATCCTAACAGATTCCAACCAAACCTGGTGTTAGAGTTTGCCTGGATGGGGATCGTTAGGGTTAATGATTATTATGATAAACAACAAAAATCAATTTCCATTCCATTTTATTTTTTGTACTTGTAGTTGCCACCGCGGTCTACTTGGGAATGCAGTGAGGTTGGTCCTTATATCTACCTGCAGTGGAAACCATCGGACTCGGACTTTTTCACTTTTATCTTTGTATTACAATCGGCGGGTTCCTACAATCTGACAACGGTGTCCCCGTGCGGTATGTACGACCTGTATGCCCAATTCACCAGCTCCCGCAATTTGCTGAGCCCACCGAGCGAAATAATCACCGCAGCTGCTGCAAAGACAGGTAGAGTAGAATAACTTTCTGAACTTCAAGATCTTTGATTAGGAACACATGTTGTACAACTTCCCACTCCCACTCTTCTAACCCTTGGACTACCAAGGCTGACTTTTGTCAACAAGGAACACCTGGGGCCAATTTCATGAAGCTGCTAAGCACAAATATTTGCTTCGCATGAAAATTTGTCCTTGGTAAAAACAAGGTTACAGACCAAATTTTCACATGATCTTTATTGTTTTTGATTAATAATAAGCTGTTTTTTTGCTTAGCATGAAAAACACGTAGAATTTTGGCTGATAACTTGTTTTTAATTTTTTTGCTTAGCAGCTTACCATAGGCAATTTTTAGTCTAGCAGGAAACCACAACCTAGACCTTCAACCCAGATTTATTCACTGCTTTCCAGCAAGCTGGCATGTCGTCATGTTTGGCTGCTTATCCAGCATATATACCAGCTAAAAGACTGAGTTTGTTTTTTCTTCGAATCATCCTAACAGTTTAGTTTATTTATAGTATAACCATGACAGAATGTCCATCCAGTAGTTTTTCCATAAACCATGTAATCCTGCAGACAGACAGCCCGACAGACAGACAGACGGGTGAAAATATATCCTCGGCCATCAGAGATGGGTGGAAGTAATTAAATTACATACAAATTGCTTCAGAAAACCACATTGTTAGAAAAAAATTCCTCCTAAATTAGCAACAGATAAAATGTTCATGAAAAATTGAAAACAAATTCAATAATTTGATGGGTTGGTTAGCTTTTTGATTTCCAAACACATGCCAGTCAATGTTGTTTTTTCTTCTTGACATTGCAGAGCCACCGTCAGTCAGTTATGTCAGTGCTGACCATGTAGAGAATTCACTGGACATTAGAGTCACCTGGCCGGACCCGGGGACGTTTGACCGGCTGTGCATCGAACAGTACATTGTCACCCTCACACCGGTTCGGCTGGTAGCCTGCGACACAAACATAGTTTCACCGGTAACCCAAACTCGAGTTGTGCCGGCAAATTCTTCAGGGGTCAACTTCAGTGGTTTATTGGCTTATACCGAGTATAACGCGACGGTTACGTCCAGTAACGAACTTGCAAATGCCACCACAACATTTAAGCTTGTTGTCACTCGTCTAACATGTGAGTATAAAAAAGATCCTGGCCTGTAGCAGAATTTATAAAAAAAGTACGTAGCTGGTGCCTTACGTAGGACTTACGCAGGACTTATGCAACAACATTGGTAGCTGTGCAATAAACTTGCAATCGTTTTCTTGAAACTTGGCGTAGCTGCGCAACATTTAAAATAATATAAACATCTTGGACAAGGATAATAACAGCTTTCATGACGGCTGTTTGTGTATAGTTGTGGTCTTTAATAAAACGGTTGTTGAATCTCCTCCGCCCAACATTTTGAATATAGTTTTGTCCGACTTTTTGCAGAATCGTGCGGCAACTCTGAAAATTGTGTCGTTGGTAAAATAGCAATTCGTTTAATTTATACACAAGGCTGTGATTGTCTTTTAGCAAGCTAGATAAGTTCAGCAATGACAGGCTTCATGACGATAACTTTTTTTTTTTAAATCTATTTTTTTTTAATTTCTATTTAAAAAAAAAAATATTTTTAAAAAAATATATTTTTTCAAAAAATGTATTTTTTTTAAAAATCTATTTTTCAAAAAATATATTTTTAACAAAATCTATTTTTTTTTAAATCTATTTTTATAGAAAATCTATTTTTCAGAAAATTTATTATTCAAAAAATCTATTTTTTCATGAAAATTGTTTGTTTCTGTTTATCTTTTTTCTAATGTTAATCTAATGTTAATCTAATGTTTCCAGTGCCGAGTATCTTGCAAGCAGTGCAGGTCACCGATCTCTCTCCTCGCTCCGTGCAGCTGAACTGGACCCGCATACCCTGCGAGGACTTGCACGGAGCGTTTTATAACTACTTACTCCTCTTCACCAACAATCAAACGGGAGTGACTTTCACCAGTTCGCAGTATGATATCGACATGACCAAGCTTTCGGAGACGGGAGTCTTTCCGTGCATGACCTACAATGTCGAGATCAGAGTGGTGTCTGGGGGCGGGAATGGACCATGGAGTGAGAGGGTACAATTTACGACCACGCCAGAAGGTAAAATTCAGAGACGTCGAAATCAAGTTGACTGGCTGCCTGTCTGACACTGGCTGGCTAGGTGACATTAACTGGCTGGTTGACAATGCCTGGCTGATGCTTATGCTGGCTCGCTGCCGCTGGCCGACACGCTGACTGACAATTGTAACAGTAGTTGGCAAAGTGCCGTAAAAGTTGATCTATTTATCTATTTATCCATTTATTTACATTTTGACATTTATTTTCTGCAGTTTCGAACGCCTTCCTATATTCAGCCGTTGCTGCCATTGACGATAATCCGAACGCGCTGCTTGTCACCTGGGACGTCCCAAGAGAAGTCTACTGCCCGATTGATTACTACGAAGTCTCGTACAAGCTGCTGTACAAATTCCAATGCGAAAACGGTGACGAGATACGTGTCGTTGCGGCAAACACCACCGAGACATCGCACACGATTACGGGACTGCTGCCGCACTCCACCTATGAGGTGTTCGTGAGGGCGCACACAGAGGCCGGTTTGGGAAACGACAATCGAGCAGGGATACTCAATACGGCCCAAAAAGGTACAAGCCTCAGCTCAATCACTTGACCACGGCTAACAGCTAGTCACACATGTGTCTATGTGAAGTGGCTATGAGCTGCTTCCATAGTTTAGTTTATTGTTAAGCGCTGTGATACCTAGTGTAAGAGCGCTCTATAAATGCCCGTTATTATTATTATTATTATAGGCAAATCTGTAATTGTAAGCCATAGCCATAGGCAAGTAATTTTGACACAGCCTTATTTGTTTAATTAGGCTTAATTTGTAATAACTGAAACCCCAAAGAGTCAGGGGGGGGGGGGGGTTGTTTGGCGAAACAAAACGTTAAATAAGCCAGTTTAGTATCTTGATGACGAAGTCCCACATAAAGGCTAATCAATGTCATGTGATGTTATGCGAATGCCCATTCTGATTGAATTCATTCTTTCTGGTATAAATGAAACCAATGATCCCTTAAAAGCGTAGCGAGAAGAAAATGAGAAGAAGGTACAGTTTTAGAGGTGGAAGGAAAACCCCACAAAAAAAACCTGGGGGAAAACCCACATATTCAAGCAGGGACTTAAAACCCACATATTGGCGAGGAAAGAACCGCTGCGCCAACCTTTAATCCTTACTTTCTTACAGTTCCCACGGATTCCCCGATCGAGGTGACGGTGGCGTCGTACACCGATGACTGGCTGCATTTCTCCTTTAAACGACGTGACTGCAACGAGAGCTCCTGGTCTAGCCATTTTGTAACCTACTCCTACCAGTTGGACAACCTGGACAACACCAGCCAGCTCGTGAATGGCACCAGCACGGGGACCTACGTGAGGTTCGAGGGCCTGATACCCTACACGCGGTACTTATTCCGCGTGCTTATACGTACGGAGGCCGGGGACGGCCCGTACAGCGATCCCGTCGAGGGACGAACCACTGAAGCTAGTACGTTTTTGATTTTGATTTGAAAACGGGTTTGACGTCAAGGTTCTTCATGCAATTTATTTTGTCGCAAAGTGCAGCTTTACAATTGTAATCCTCTGCATTTAAGAGGCTATGAAATTAGAGTCGGGCGAAAGTAAAACAAAATCACTGCAATTGGTTTTCTGCCCTGTTGGGTACATTCATGGTTTGAGTGGGAATTGTTGTAAAGCATCTTGCCTAAGAACACAAGCAAGAACAAAAGAAATATCTTAATATGTGATTGACAAAATGAGTCTGTCGGCCCAATATTTAGGTGTATAAAATGAAGAAAAGGCTGCTCTTTGTCCTCACAAGACTTGTCCCAATTTTGAGAAAATCACAGATTTGTTGCAGTCGTTGTACTCTGTTTCTATTCATATGTTTCATAGATCCCGGGCCACCTGCTAATATAACCTTTCTGAACAAGACGGAATCGACCGTGGACATTGCCTGGGATCAGCCTCTTGTGCCTAACGGGATCATCTTGAACTACACGGTAAAGAACAAATCAATCCAAAAATTTTAAAGTGGATTTTTGAGTGCTTTGGTTTAATCTGTTAGATGCACCATGACATGACCAATGTGATAAAGAGCCTACGCCCTAAATGTAGTATATGTGACCCACTCCACAATAATGGGTATTATGTCACAAAATAGTGAAATTGAGTTATATATGGTTGGAAAGCCCACAGCGTAAGCTTCCAGTTGGTATATAATAGAGCTCCATAGCTACTTCCGTTCTAGAGTTATGACATGTTTGCTTTTGGTTACTTCCTTGGAGTTCAAATTACACAACTGAGAAAACAGGCTTTGAAAAAGCCGGCTTTGTTGTAGAACAACAGAACGATGAACACAAATGGGCGTGTTTTCGACTTTAATCATCAAAATCAACATTTCTTTGAATGAAACCTGAAAATATTGGTGTTAAAGATGTCATTAATGGCAAAATATGTAAATCACATTTTGATGAAATGTTTATCCTCTCAACGTTGAGTAGTCCATTACATGATAGTGCACAGCGCGACTTAATACCCTTTATTGCAGAGCCGGTCACATATATCATTTGCTTTTGCTGTAATTTTCAAAAATTGATGGGTTAAAGATTAATATTTTATAGTATTTATTGTGATGCTGACCTGTTTAAAGTTTTGTATTTTTTTAAGCCAGAAAAACAAAGACAAAAAGTGCTGTTCTTGCAGTCTGGTTCATAGACTTCCTTCAGATAAATGTAATAAATTGGGGGCACAACAATTACAGGATGTCTAGCGTAATCATTTTGCTTGGGCCTACAATCATTATTTACTTTCAAATAAGTAAGATATTTCTTAATTCGATAGTAATTTGTTTTAGATATCTGCAAATGGTGTATCCTACCTATTCCGTAACTGATTGTTTAGTACTTCATGATGTGGCCCATAAATGGTACACGTAAATTAAACCTAAATGTATAGAATGACCGAGATCATTTCTTATATTTGTAACTTAGGTTCAGTTTAAAGCTATTGAGAAGCCGTATGACATCTACTTTCCACCAACGACTCCATTTTTGGAAGCAGCATTAGTCGGATCAGCTGTGTTCACATACAAACTGGAGAATTTGGAACCCGGAACAAAGTATAGGATTCGTGTGGCTGCACTGACCGCGCCAGGAGCAGGGGAGTTTATCTCAGTCGAAGGCTTCACTGCGCTCAAAACAGGTATATTATTAAGTTGAATCCAATCTTGAGTCTCAATTATGCATTTGGACGGAGCTTTAAAAGTGAATCTGGGTTCTTATTCAGTTTGATACAAGTACATTTCCAAGTCGGGTGTGACTTTATGTAATTGTGTTAGTGCAACTTTAAATATTAGGGGTCAGTTGGTCAGTCAGCACGGTCAGTCAGTCGGTGAAGTCAGTCCAGTCTCTCGGTCAAGTCCCTCGGTCAAGTCTCTCGGTCAGGACACAAGTTTGGCCCTTTTGATTCAACAAAGTAATTGAAGTGACCCTTCTTGTTGATTTATTTTGGTGTGATTCATTGTCACAGATATCCAAGCACCGGAGAAGCCACCCTTTGACCCGTCGAGATCTTCAGGAACAAGTGTTTATATCTACATCTACACCCCGGAGGCTACTTATGTCACGTAAGAACATTGCAAAAGTTTGTGGTTAAATACTGTATGTATGAATTCCATACACTTTGAATTGCAGTCGTTGGTGGACTTCCTTCTGTTTTGAAAGGCAACGGATGTGAATAAGCCATTTTGGTATTGCAACTACGCTTGTGCACAACAAGATTGGACAATGGCAGATAAATAAAACTGAATCTGCTTTTTGTGCAATCAAAAAGACAATGGAAACTTTTGTGCTAACAAAAGTTTGGACACGTAAGACACGTACACAAATTGTAAATTTGCTGGTACCTGCTATGCTTTTGCACGCATACAATAAATTGTTTAGCTAGAAAGAAGAATTGTCATTCTTCATACGCAATTGGAACACCGAACGGGCTTGTTGTTGGATGTGTTGTCTGTCAAAGATAATATTACAGCTCCCAACATGTACCATTCGGCATACTTTTTTATAATTTTGTTTACCTATTTCAAGCTTTTACACTTTCATTCTTCAATGTTTACAAATTTTTAATGATGCTGTTTTTAACTAATTATTCATAATTTTTTTTAAAAATCTTGCCTTATCACATTTGTTTTGTTTCGAAGGCCGTATATTGGAAGGACTGCGACCCAGTTTATTGAACTAATAGACCAGAGTCATGGGCCTTTTTCTAAACCCAGGCTTCGTCTTCGTCCTGGGCTTCGTTCACGTAGTTTAGCAATAGGCCGAAGCCAAGAGTTTGGAAAACGACCCTAATGATGTTATAGATTTATTTACATATGCGCTTTCCTATGGGAGCAAAGTCGGGATGCCAGACGAAGTAGGGACGATGTCGTTTAGAAGAAAGCGCACATGTAAACCGTGACGTCATTAGGTTTCGGGCCTATTGCGCAGGGACATAATGTGCAAGCATGCTTTCCGGTATGTGCAAGCGTGCAGTATCGTACTTTTGTAATATACGCTGGACAACTTTTGTCTTCCAGGTCTTATCTGGTCGCAGTGAAGAAGAGTGATGAGAGACGGAAGAGAAGCGCGGTGATCGACGGAGAGTCCCACGGCATGTACGAAGAAAACCCAGGTGCTTACATCTCGGCCGAGATTCCCAAAGAAAACAATAACGTCGTCGGGTTTGTCGTAGGAGACGGCATGATGTACGGAGGATACCTCAACGCACCCCTGGGCATGGGCACATATAGCATCAAGGCTGGTGCTGTGAGCAGAGCAGACGGCGTGAGTCTAATTTTTTTTTTCAATTTGGCTACAGAAGTTCATTGTCTAAAAACTATATTTTCTCTCGAGTGTGAGATTAGACAGTGCTAATATTACCACAAATGCACCCTTAACCAGTTCATGTCAGAGGGCGTGTATACAAGTTGTCCGGAAATTAAAATGTTTGATGGATAAACATGGCAAGGGCGGAAATGTGGCAGTAACTGACTCGTAGTGAGCGAGGTCAGAAATATTAGTGTGCTATCCACCGATGCCGGCTTGAACCCGTCACGAATCGATGTTCGTGAAAAATAATCCTACGCCTGATCCCAGTCAATGTCAAAATAATCCCAACGCGAACTGCTTATGGTGACACTTTATCATCATAAAAATTGGGAAAACGGAGTGAATTAGGGAGACATTTCAATGTCTCCTTAATACAGCATCTGCTATTTAGAAGTTTACAGTCGCAAATAGGCTGGATTGATTGCTTGTGATTAAAAAACATAAGTATACCAAAACTTGTTGGGGTTGGGTAAGATAAATTTGGGGTCAGAAAAAGTTGGACGATTTTTTGTGCATGACTTTAGGGGAAGTCTCCCTGAAGTACCATTATCGGTAATTATTAGTATTCGTAATTTTTTTCTGGTAATGAAACCAAGGATTCTTCAAAGAGTGCCCTAGTCACTGTAGCTCATAAGCCTCAAGAAACCTGCAGAGAGAAGACGATGAGTTACAGGTAATAGAGGTGTTGAGGGAAAACCCCAGAAATACATTCCGAGTGGGGGGAAACCCAATCCACTTGTAGACGAGGGCAGGAATCGAACCCGGGCCACAGCGGTGAAAGGCGAGGAAAGTTACCAGTGCGCCAACCCGATTCCCCTCTGATGACATTCACGTTGACATGTGTTGGCTCTCTGTAAAGATAAACTTCGACCACACACGCCACGATTATCAGCTCTTGTTCTTTTGTTTTGTTTGAAGGCTTCCGTTATCAGTTGGAGTGAGCCGCTGCTTCATAATGGTGAGTGCCAATTTAAAGAGTAAATCCAAGGTCCTTCGTATTTAAAGCCAGAAAAACAATTGAACTGGTTTTTTCAAAACTGTTAATTATTTTTTTCTGACGGAATTCAATATCCTGTGATAAAATATTCTTCGCATTTGCAGGTCTTTCAGGTTGTTAAAGTGTTTTTTAACATTGTGCTAATGGCACATTCCAGTTCAAAAAAATTTGAGGCAAAATGCTATTAATCTCAATGTCTAGTAATATCTGATTCAATAGGTACACCATGATTGTGACTGGACCGCGCTGTGGTGTTAAGATTTATTGTTTGCAAATTGCAGTCGCCGGAGTGCATGCCCACACTAGGCCCTGCCTGGTTTCAGAAATGAATTAGGAGTGGGATGCTCCTAATTTAAAAGCATTTTTTTTTTTCTGTACAGTTTTTAATTTCGGGGTCCAACATCCCAAAACATTTTTTAAAATGTTTTCAAGTGAACCTTCAAGGGAACATTCCTTGTTCGCTGTGACTAAAACATATATGATTGTGATTTACGATTAATTGGACTTCCTCAAATTTCCACCTATTTTCGTAAATTTTCTTCAACTGTATAGCAACTGGTGTCACGACCGGGTCAACTACGCCACCCCCTCCCAAGGGCAGCAGCATCGTTGGGATTATTGCCGGTGTGATTATCGCTGTGATTGTGGTTCTGATTGTCATTGGCCTTGTGGTCTATTATTACTTGAGAATGGGAAAGAAACGGTAACGTAAAAACTTAATGGGTGATAAGTCCCTTTACTTTAAGATAGACAATTACATGTGGCCTATCGCCACAAAATGAGCTTAAAGTCAGACTTTTTAAGAATAAATATATTTAAACAAGAGCTTTCCATCGGTATACAACATTAAGGGGTACTGAGTTTAGTAACTGAAATATAGACCAGAAACTTTCAGTGATAAAACTGATTCTTGAGAAAATGGCATTTAATATTTTTAAGTCGTGTTACAGTGACATATTTTTGGCTTTTGCCCTCTGTTCCTCAAAATGGCAATTTCCGACCTTAAACTTATACCGTGGTGACAGGTCACATATTTATATTTGTTGTGTTTTGTTTTTAAATGTTTGCAAATACATGTACACCAACTCTGACAGTGTTAAAACAATTGTACAGACTAGAGTACCTTTCTATTTGCTACAGCTTGTATAACACCAAAAATGGTTTGATTTTGATTTTTGTTTTCCATCTAATTTGTTGATCCGTTGTTTCCTCCTACAGAGAAGTTGAGGATGCAACCGATGAAACTGCCATGGAGGAAACCGGAAAGGAAAACGGAAGCAAGCCTTAGGCTGTTTTCCAAACCTTATCTTTTTCTCCGTCTTTGGCCTCTTTCAGGCAGTTTGGTAATGGCGATGGAGCCAGAGATGGAGTCTAACCCGGGGTTTGGCTAAATGGCCTTAGTGGCCAAGGGGTCATGAAATACTTGAAACAGTGCTTGGGAATATCCCTAAAACTTCCTCAATCCTCCAAAATCCTCCAGGTCCTTTAGTAATTTTGGATGAAAGGAAAAAATGTGTCCGTTAATTTTTCGGAGGATGGATTGTGTTGAGTTCATGTTCAGCCAAAATGATTTTCGATATCCCTGCACTGGTTCTGAATGTCATCGGCACAGCAAAGCTGCCTGGGGAGACGGGGTATATGACCTGATTTTTTTAGCACTTAAATACTTTTTATTTACCATTTTAATATCGCAGATGATCATGACCGTTATGGTTTACTAATACGCAATTAATGACAAGGTGCTGTTAAACAGAAAACGATATGTTTTAACTACTTTTTTAAGGAGTGTTGTTTAATGCGTGTAGTTGTAGATTAATAATTATTTGATTCATTTTGGTGGATGGGTTAAATCAAAAAAGTTTACCATTTTTCAAACTTGGGAAGATGCATTAAATTGTTTTACGATATTCTTAACCAGTTCGCGCCGGGATTATTTTAACAACGCCGAGCCGACAGGATTATTTTTAACGAAACTCGATCCGAAGCGTGTTCAGGCTGATAGTGCCGGGAAGCACACTCACGAATTTCCGGCCTTGCGTGCTGCTGACATACATTTCCGAACTTGAACTTGGCGTGTTTATGCCTCATTCGTTTTTGAATTTTGGGAAATTTTTGCGTTTATATACGTCATCCGGCGCGAACTGGTTAAACTGCAAGATATCGGTGTTGTATGGAGAAAACTGCATTTAAAATCGAGCCTAAAATATATAAAAACTGGCGGCCATTTAAAACGCCAGACTTCATGCACAAAGGCCGCTAAACGCCAGCAAAAAGTATACTTCTAGGAACTGAGAGCTTTCACGTGATATCGTTTATTTCGGTTTTCATGAAAATGGCATTTAGCGACTTTTGCTCCTGAGGTCTTCATTTGGACTTTGGTAAAACAAACTTTGAACCCAGAAATACAGTAAAATAGCAATTAAATTTTTCAAGGATTTATGATCTTTCTTCAATATTGAAGGAAACATGCAACTTATCTGCCATTGCAGTTGAACTATTGTGCATTATTTGAGTTTTTGATATTAGTAGCAAAATATAACAAGATATTTTCATATTCCGAAATATTTAAAATACATCAACAGTACTCTTTTTAAATTTAGTGCATTATCTTCATATTTAATGCCCTATTTTCCTGTTTAATCTTTTTATACTGCCTTATACATATTTAAAGGTAGGATACACCATTAGCATTTGTTTATTTATTTTTGCAAATTATTATGAAATATCCTATTTATTTGAAAGTAAATAATTATCTAGGCATCCAGCAAAATGATTGTGTTAGATATCCTTTAATTGTTTTGATTGCGATTGCAACAAGAACAACTAGACTAACTGTCTGACTCTAGTCGAAAACTAATGCGGGTTTCCTTTTTCTTTCTTTTTTCATAAAATACAACCCCGAAATTCACTTATACCTGATAATTCAAGCAATTACAAATGGTGTATCCTACATTTAGGTAACGTACAAGTTAAACACTAGGGTGTCTTGCAATAAAACGAATGTATTTTTTAACATTGTTCTACCAATTTTTTTTTTTTTTTAAGTGTTATTTTAATTAATAAAATGCTTTTAATACATGTACATCTTTATGTATTCCATTTGGTCTTACTTTGTTTCTTGTTCACTGTTCCATTCGCAAATATTGTGAGAATCAAGTTTCACACATTTTGTGCGAAACTTTAAAGATAAAATATCGGTTCATGGTGATTTGGCGTTGCCATTTTGAAATACTTTGCAGCTTTGTAAGGGGAATGAGTTAAAATTCATTTTTGAACTTTGAGAAATTTAGCGTTAACGATTTCAAGAAGAAAATGTAACGAATTATTATTAAGCGCGTACCTAAATTTAGCGTGCGTCATTGTTAAAGTTAGGTAACATCATCTCATTTACATGTTTTACACACTTCTCGAGCGCTGCTTGCGATGTTTATAACGACCAATTTCAGACATTTATATATACTGTACTTCTTTGTGAGAGTATTCACAGCGATTCAGAGCATTTGTTTTTGCGAAATAATTTGCCATAAATTTGCCCAATCCGGCTTGAATGAGAAAAAAATGACTCACCGTAGTCAGTCCATGGAGGAATGGTCAGTCAAAGCTGCGATCGAGTTCAGGGGGAATTGTCAACCTCTGCCGCGCCGATAACCAAAGCACCGGTTCCCCCAAAGCGGGCGGCGGAGTCCATCGCGGGCTGTCTCTGCCCCATGACTAAGCTCGGCTGGCTCTGCTGTTGTATGCGTCCGCAGACCATCTTGGATAAAGATTCCGGACAGCAGGGCCTTTCCTCGAGTTCCCCGCTAGCCGTCGCCGCCCGTGCGTCCAATGATACCATCCCCATTAGATACCGTGTACTCCCTGCCAATTGGGTGAGTATTCTTTCGATAACTTTTTGGAAGCAACCAACCCATTCATAATATTTAGAAGATTGTTCGAAGGCCTAGAGTATGGAAACCATTCAGGGGTTTGATAGTAGTTACATTTCTGTATATCGACTCTTCTACACCTCTACACCAAACAAGTACATCAGCGGTGAGCGTTTTTACCGTGTCAAGTGTCAATACACTTGAAAACTTATTTGTTCAAATACACTAAATAAACAAATATCTATTGTTAACGTTGTCTTTGCGGGGGGTCAGACAAGTCGACCGTTGAGACAACTCGACTCGGGACAAGTCGACCGTTGAGACAACTCGACCGTATGTCCGATAAATGGAAAGACAAGTCGACCGTTGAGACAAGTCGACTCGCCTGCTTTTGACGGCTGATCGCCTGCTTTTGACGGCTGATCGCCTGCTTTTGACGGCTGATCGCCTGCTTTTGACGGCTGATCGCCTGCTTTTGACGGCTGATCGCCTGCTTTTGACGGCTGATCGCCTGCTTTTGACGGCTGATCGCCTGCTTTTGACGGCTGATCGCCTGCTTTTGACGGCTGATCGCCGCTTTGGCTGATCGCCGCTTTGGCTGATCGCCGCTTTGGCTGATCGCCGCTTTGGCTGATCGCCGCTTTGGCTGATCGCCGCTTTGGCTGATCGCCGCTTTGGCTGATCGCCGCTTTGGCTGATCGCCGCTTTGGCTGATCGCCGCTTTGGCTGATCGCCGCTTTGGCTGATCGCCGCTTTGGCTGATCGCCGCTTTGGCTGATCGCCGCTTTGGCTGATCGCCGCTTTGGCTGATCGCCGCTTTGGCTGATCGCCGCTTTGGCTGATCGCCGCTTTGGCTGATCGCCGCTTTGGCTGATCGCCGCTTTGGCTGATCGCCGCTTTGGCTGATCGCCGCTTTGGCTGATCGCCGCTTTGGCTGATCGCCGCTTTGGCTGATCGCCGCTTTGGCTGATCGCCGCTTTGGCTGATCGCCGTTTTGGCTGATCGCCGTTTTGGCTGATCGCCGTTTTGGCTGATCGCCGTTTTGGCTGATCGCCGTTTTGGCTGATCGCCGTTTTGGCTGATCGCCGTTTTGGCTGATCGCCGTTTTGGCTGATCGCCGTTTTGGCTGATCGCCGTTTTGGCTGATCGCCGTTTTGGCTGATCGCCGTTTTGGCTGATCGCCGTTTTGGCTGATCGCCGTTTTGGCTGATCGCCGTTTTGGCTGATCGCCGTTTTGGCTGATCGCCGTTTTGGCTGATCGCCGTTTTGGCTGATCGCCGTTTTGGCTGATCGCCGTTTTGGCTGATCGCCGTTTTGGCTGATCGCCGTTTTGGCTGATCGCCGTTTTGGCTGATCGCCGTTTTGGCTGATCGCCGTTTTGGCTGATCGCCGTTTTGGCTGATCAGCCTTTTGTTGCATATAATAGAGCCGATATAGCGCCCTCTAGTCCGCAGTGTGATTGTCTGTGCACATCGTTCGTTTTTGCTGGGCCTGTGTACGCGCGCACGTATCCCCGGCCAACGTAGCTGTACCGTGCACGGTGGTATCGTTTTTGCCGCCGTGCGCCAACTTATCCCCTCCCTGGTCGGTCAACGAGGCCGTACCGTGCACGGTGACGTCGTTTTTATTGCGCTGGTGTGCATGCAGTTTAGGATTCGGTACGTTCATGCACGCATTAGGCCGACAATTGCGTTATTATAATTTCATAATTTTTATATTTGTCCCGATTCGAGTTGTCTCAACGGTCGACTTGTCTCGCGTCGAGTTGTCTAAACGGTCGAGTTGTCTCAACGGGCGAGTTGTCCCAACGGGCGAGTTGTCCCGAGTCGAGTTGTCTTAACGGTCGACTTGTCTGACATCCGCCAGCCCAGCTAGTTGTCTCGTGCGGTCGCTGTCGATTGGACTATTCATTTTAATACGTTAGCACTCTGACAGTCTGGGGGTCTGCTTGTCCATCCAGCTCAAAAGCAAATAATTATGAAGATTTCTGCACTGATATTCCTCCTTTGGTTGAGTAGCGTGGCGTGTGGTAAGTTAACGAGTAAATTTGCGCCAGTTCATCACGGACATTATTAATTGAATCTAGACCGAGTTACTGGCCTCTAGTTATCGCTTTTTTAACATTTGGACATCATCTGGCGCTACACTAGAGGCCGAGCCAGACTAATATTTTTAATAACTTATTTTTGAAAACTCTTAAATGTGGTTCAAAATATCGCCAAAATCCACCAAAATACTTAACAAATTACCTCTAAATCGTCTTTATAGTTTTCCATATGTGTCCAAGCTGAGTTAACGAACTTCTAAGGTATTCACAATCAAGGACATTTGACGACAGTATTCGATCGAGTACTGCACACTTGTTGTTCGCCATGATTTTGAACGATAGTGCTTGCCGACCGTACCAATATACGCGGGGGTGCTTTGTGATGTCACAGGTCAATGTGTATCGCGTTCACATATGCGCGCGACCCGATACGACCTGTGACATCGCAAAACACCCCCGCGTATAGTGGTACAGTCGGCATGCACTTTGGCAGTGACGTCACAGGCATCCCACAATGCTCGTTCAAAAAGTGGCAAACAACAAGTGTGCAGTACTCGCTCGAATACTGTCGTCGAATTTCCTTGATTTGCAGGTCAAGAATTGATCGTGAATACCTTAGAAGTTTGTTAACTCAGCTTGGACACATACGGAAGACTATAAAGACGATTTTGAGGTAATTTGTTAAGTATTTTGGTAGATTTTGGCGATATTTTGAACCACATTTAAGAGTTTTAAAAAATTTGTTATTAGTCTGGCTTGGCCTCTAGTAGCGCCAGATGATGTCCAAATGTTAAAAAAGCGATAACTAGAGGCCAGTAACTCGGTCTGAATTGAATCATGAATAATTATAGACCTAATTTGTTGTTTTACTTCGAGTTTCTCCAACTTCCAGACTTATTGCTACAAATAAAATAAAACAAATGAGTATCATATGATCACTGTACGCGGCGATGTTGTATGTTAAAAATGAGATTAGCTGGAATGTTAATTAAAGCATATGGAGGTAGTTCTTACCTCCATGGTTCAAGCATGGAGGAATAAGATCCATGGTTCAAGCGATGTTCCGGTTCAAGCATGGAGGTAATTATACACACGACAGTCATTTTTAGTGTGCTTCACTGTGGTTTGATAAAAACGGATTTTAGCTCTTGAAATACGCTTATATTTTCAGTATTTTGGTATAAAACTAGAGTATTTTCATTATTTGTATTGCAGGTCAATTTGGAACTTCGTCAATTGTTTAGAAAGAATGTAGTACCATGGAGGAATAAGTACCCTGACGCTACTTCAGCAGTTGTGCACAAAGTCTATGAAAAATCAAGATTTTTGATTTTTGAAATTTATTTTCTAACAAAATTTAAAAAGAATTCGGTCCAAGATTGATGTCTTTTCAACATTTTTGAACTGATTGATATTCAATGCTGATATAAAAACAGCATCAGGTTGCAACATTCTTTCTAATTGTTTACCATATCTAAAAACAAAAGCCATTTTTGCTATTAAGTAGTTCCTAGTGTTTTGAATAATGCTAGGATTATCCTAGCAACTGTAAAATCGCCAATAATTTGCATAAGATTTAAAAACGACACTAAAACGTTTAAACAAAATCTTTAAAAATTATCTATGTGAAATGCACTACTGGAAAATACACCATATCCCAGCTAGCTTATCACTTGCACTGTGCATTAATTACACGTACATACATGTACAACCTAGTTTAAATTGGGCCAAATAAAAAAAAAAATGTTTAGTGTCCTGCCCTTGTTTTTTAAATGAAGGAGGAGGCCCTTTTTTTTTTTTTTCAAAAATGGCCGCCCGACACATCTTAATTCGAGTCAAGTAGTGAACATGTCACACCCCTATCTTCCAATTTAAAATTAACACATGGTTCACCCACGATTAAAAATCAAAATTCATGTGGGTCGATCATGTATGCACCGTACACGACTACACGTCATGCACACCCTAGCCTTCCTATTAGAAAAAAATAATTTCCAGACTGTACACAGTGATGCTAAAGTCTAAAATACGATCTTAAAATTTTGTTATCTTTAAAAAAAAAAAAAAAAAAAAAAAATTACCAAAATGGTCAAATTTATCTTTTTTTTTCAAAGAGAAAAAGAAAAGAAAAAAGGAGGCGGCCCCCAAAAAGGAAGCGGGCGGTGACGCTAAACATGTTTTTTAATTTTATTTGGCCTTACATACCAGTATAAAGTATTCACCTTCGGCTTAGGAAATGGTAAAAATATTCCCTTTTCCCTTTATAAACGGTACTTTGTGTCGGATTTACAATTAAAGATAAGTGTCCAATGCTTTTTTAATATTTCGATGTTCTTTTCAGAATGAATTTTGAAGGAATATAATGTACTCTAACAAATAAATAAATTTGCTTATTTGCTTTGGCAGGTCTTTCTACAGTTTCAAAAAGTGTTTTTTATCCTTGCTCAAATTGCACGCTCCAGTTCTAAAAGTTTCGAACGAAATGTCGTACATTTATATCATTGACAGGTACGAGTTAGTGGTCCCTTATGGGTAATATATTTGTACACATAAATTGTACAAATCTCCAAACACGCATGCGTACATACACAGTTAGTACGAAGGAACAGCATACATCAATACATGTGCCTCTGTACTCACAAAGGGACTTGCCCTAAATCATGTAATGACAGTCTCTTTAGTCTAGATAATTGTTACAACGAGAGAGATGTGTGTTACAACGAGAATTTTTTTTTTAAATTAAGGCTCTTCTGCTTAAGGTGGAGAAGCCAATTATGCACCTACCTTCCTGAATTTGTATCCAAACCGTTACCACAAACACATCATTTATTTTGTTTGGCCATACTACATGTAGGCATAAATTTCTTTGAGGATTTTCGACTTTGAGCTAGTTAGAGTGTCTTTTTACCAGACATTATTATTCAACTCACAAATGGCCTATTGGCCCTGGCATACATGTACATGCACTCTTTTTGGAATCCTTTATGTCATATAAATGCCCCCAGCATGTGTATGCTTTGTGCACAATACTTATACACTAACCTTTTGAAATACATATGTGACCTGTTCCAACGAAACCCGGACAAAGTCGCACAATGTGTTTTGTCACAATGTACTCCTGAAGTCATTTCGGGATGGATTTTACCATTTTGAGGTTTTAGGTTTTCCTAAGTCACTCACTATTAATCTACAATCTCCTCAAATTTGAACAAAATCCGTCTACCAGAAGAAGTGTGTTTTTTGGTCAATTTTGTGAAACATTTGTGTACAGAAATAATACGCTTTTCTGAACTTCAAAACTGTTTATCTCATAATTAGGTTGTTAGGGTTTTATCACTAAATCCAGACCCCAGGGAAGATAGGGTGGGGGTACATAATGTAAATGATACATCATTTTAAAGCTGAGAACCTAGAAAATTTGAAAAAAGCAAAATCTGAAAAACTAAAAAGTCGACTTTGTCCGGGTTTCGTTGGAACAGGTCACATATTGTACCTTTTACTACTGAATGTACTGTTCAGGAAAATTTAGTTTGCATGAAAATAATTTAAAGGTAGTAGGGAATTTGTTTTCACGATTATGGATATAAAATGTGGTCTTGCATACATTATGTACAAAAAATCTTGGGTTGAAAATTCATAAAAAGCATCAGAGTAATTTATGCAATTTATTTGGAAAATGTTCAGATGATGCAAATAAGTCATTAACACACACAGTATTAAAAAGGGTAATTTGTTTTAATGCGCTTTGTAAAAATGCACCTAAATTTGTGTTTCATACAAATGTACTAGCATATATTCATGAGTAAAACTGTAATTTCATTTTGTGCCATAAAGTGGCTAAATTTGTTGATATTTGTCTTTTATCTTTTGTTCCCGAGAAGGCATCGGCTGAAGATGACCTCTCGCCTACTACTACTACTACTTTGTTCAGTTTGTTGTTTTGGCAGTAGAGCTAACCTTTCTTAAAAGTTAAATGCGTGTTTTCAATGAAAAAAATGTTGGGTTTATCAAGATTAATTTATTTAAAAGATACATGGATTGTTGACCAGGTTTTGTTGGAATCTGTTAGGATGGGTAATGGACTTCTAAACTGGCAGTCTTTTACACTGGGTTAGGCATACCTTCAGAATCAGTCCAACGGTTTATGTGTATAGTTTGCCACAATGATGGGATTTGCCAGTATGGGTATATGGTTCCTAGTAAATTACACTATCGAGTTAGGATTAAACTTCAATTCAGTAGTTGCCTTGCTACAGCTAGTGTATTCCTCTGTTTTTTACTCGCTCTTTGTCCCTCAATATTTTATTTTTCAGAATTGCCATATCTGCAAACACCACCAACTGTAACACCCAACAACTTTATTCCCACAAGAATAACGATCGACTGGCTTTCCTGGGAGTCCGATGGCATGGGCGATGGCCCCATTACAGGCTACGAAGTCCTCTATCGTAATGCTAGCGATGAAACGGGAGATGCCAGCTACATTTACAACAAGACCGTGGATTCCAACGTCACAACGACTGTGGAGATAACCGGGCTTGATGTAGATACGGAGTATGATTTTATCGTGGTCGTCGTGACGGAAGGGGGAAGTGGACCACCTACCAATAAGACGACCTACAGGACTCTCTGTGGAAGTATTAAACCCCCCCCTAGAAAAAAATTATAAAACAAACTCACAAAGGCTTTTACCCAGCCTGCAGACTTTACAAATAGCCCCAATTCATTGCGACCACATGTACCCTGCGATCACCGTGGGTGGGTGACTTGGTTCCTGTATCCTCATTTGATAAATAAATGAATTTACATATTGACTATTGAGGTTGGTGTTGGGATTTTTGTCAATGTGTATTACATAGTATAATTTTCAATGTGAATAATTACATCCAGTCCGCCACGAAAACAATCCTTTTGGTAGTGCATATTTGCTGAATAAGGCCGCTTCTGAATCTCTTGGCTGTGGCTATTGTCTTGGTGTTCACCTATTACAACACGTGAGCAGGCTGACAATATAGACGTAGCCGTAAAGCTCGGAAGCCTATTTCTGACAAGGCCTAAGATTGTAACATTTTATGTGCAACGATTGGATTCTGTTTATACCCCAGGTACCACATACACGAGAAAATACTGATTTAAAGTGCAGCCAGGTACCAGACTAAGCCTAATTTATTAGCGTATGTATCACAACATTTTAGATATTTTAGAAATGTCCTCTTTTAAAATGATTTCCTCTGTTTTGGTTTAGATATTTTTTTTTCTTTTCATTTCATTGGTACTTTTATGCCTGTAGTAAGCATATTTTATGGGCTAGCGAGAAATCATGGCTTCTGTGTGCATCTACATGAACTTCCTGTAACTTATTGCTTACAAGGTTAGCAGATGGCTTACAGGGTAAGCGTGGCATTCTGTGGTTAGCAGTGCCTTATTGGAGCCTTATGACTGGCTGATGTGTTGACTGATTTCATAGTACTCTGAGATCAAATAGGCCATTCATGACCAAAGGGCTGTAAAGTTGCCAGAGCTTATTTTGAAAAAAAGACCATTAAAATATGTGAAAAACAATAAAAAACAAAGAACTTTCATATTAACCTTAACCCCATAGGACTATTTTGCTAGCAACCATCCTCAATCCTCCAAAATCCTCATTTTTGTTAAATCCTCAAAAATCCTCCACACTTGAAACAACATAATGTGCCTTAATTCTCCTCATTTTTTTTAATCTTCCAAAACTGCAATGAGAATTCTGGGGATTGAAAAAAGTCAATCCTCAAAAATCCTCATTATGATTTTTTGAAAACCCCATTCAGCCTCATTCCTCCAAAATCCTCATTTTTTGAAAACCCCATACAGCCTCAATCCTCTAAAATCCTCTAAAACTGCAATGAGGATTTTGGAGGATTGAGGAGCGTTAGGGTTAAGTGTTATAAATACCAACTATGTCTTGTAATACATCATTTTAAAGCTTATTTCTTGTAGATTTCATTTCTCTAAATAACTTAAAACGTCAAGATACCTACTTTACAGCTCTTTCATCGTGGGGACTTCGCTCCTTTAGGAAAGCGTATAAACAAAGCCATGACGTCATTCAGGTTTAGGCTTATTACCTCACACCCCATCAGCTAACTTTTAAAAACTTTTTGTTTGTTCGTTTAGCTCCTTCCGCTCCACTTACGCTTAGCATCACTCGAGTTGAGACGGAGGAGCTCGAGATAACCTGGGAGGTATGTATACAACATTATCATCTTCATATAATGAGCATTAACTGTCTCTGGAATATACTCACAAATTGGATGGGGTGCAAACGAGCAGGTGTACATATACATGTACATATAACACGAGATATAAATCACAACATCATATGGCAAACTGTACACACAAACTGTTGGACTCTGATTCTGGAGGTAGGCCTATAACCCAGTGTAAAAGACTGTCAGTTTCAGGATCAAGTATCCATCCTAACAGATTCCAACCAAACCTGGTGTTAGAGTTTGCCTGGATGGGGATCGTTAGGGTTAATGATTATTATGATGAACAACAAAAATCAATTTCTATTTGAATTTGCGATTGTTTTTTGTAGTTGCCACCGCGGTCTACTTGGGAATGCAGTGAGGTTGGCCCCTATATCTTCCTGCAGTGGAAACCATCGGACTCGGACTCTTTCACTTATATCGATGTATTACAATCAGCGGGTTCCTACAATCTGACAACGGTGTCCCCCTGCGGTATGTATGACCTGCAGGCCATATTCCAGAGCTATTATTGGAGCCCTACGAGTGAAACGATCACTGCAGCTACTGCAAGGACAGGTAGAGTGGAATAACTTTCTGAACTTCAAGATCTTTGATTAGGAACACATGTTGTACAACTTCCCACTCCACTAAACCCTTGGACTGCCAAGGCTGACTTTTGTCAACAAGGAACACCTGCTTACCATAGGCAACTTTTAGTCTGGCAGGAAACCACACACAAGACCTTCAACCAAGATTTATTCACTGCTTTCCAGCAAGCTGGCATTTTGACATGTTTGGCTACCCATCAAGCATATACCAGCTAAAAGACCATTTGTTTTTCTTCAGATCATTTTAAGAGGTTTAGTTTATTTATAGTACATGTATTACCATGACAAAATGTCCCTGCAGTAGTTTTTCCATAATCCATGTATCATGCTAACAGCCCGACAGACAGACAGACAGACAGGGGTGAACATAAAATCTCGGCCATTGGAGATGGGTGGAAGTAATTAAATTACATAAAAATTGGTGCCAAAAAACACACTTTTATAAAAAAATTCCCTCCTAAATTTGCAGCTGGTGGACAGATTATGTTCATGAAAAATTGAAAACAATTTCCAATAATATTTTGCACGAAGTTGGTTAGCTTTTTGATTTCCAAACACATGCCATCGCAGTCAAAGTTTTTTTCTTCTTGACATTGCAGAGCCACCGTTCGTGTTTTATTTCAGGGCTGACCATGTAGAGAATTCACTGGACATTAGAGTCACCTGGCCGGACCCGTATACGTTTGACCGGCTGTGCATCGAACAGTACATTGTCACCCTCACACCGGTTCGGCTGGTAGCCTGCGACACAAACATAGTTTCACCGGTAACCCAAACTCGAGTTGTGCCGGCAAATTCTTCAGGGGTCGACTTCAGTGGTTTATTGGCTTATACCGAGTATAACGCGACAGTTACGTCTAGTAACGAACTTGGAAATGCCACCACAACATTTAAGCTTGTTGTCACTCGTCAAACATGTGAGTATAAAAAAGATCCTGGCCTGTAGCCAATTTCTTGAAAAAAGTACGTAGCTGGTGCCTTACGTAGGACTTACGCAGGACTTACGCAGGGCTTACGCAGGACTTACGCAGGACTTATGCAACAACATTGGTAGCTGTGCAATAAACTTGCGATCGTTTTCTTGAAACTTGGCGTAGCTGCGCAACATTTAAAATAATATAAACATCTTGGACGAGGATAATAACAGCTTTTATGACGGCTGTTTGTGTATAGTTGTGGTCTTATATGAAACGGTTGTTGAATTTCCTCCGCCCACCATTTTGAAAATAGTTTTGTCCGACTTTCTGCAGAATCGTGCGGCAACTCTGAAAATTGTGTCGTGGGTAAAATAGCAAATCTTTTAGCAAGCTTGATAAGTTCAGCAATGACAGGCTTCATGACGATAACTATTTTTTCAAAAAATCATTTTTTCCATGAACATTTTTTGTTTCTGTTAATCTTTTTTCTAATGTTAATCTAATGTTAATCTAATGTTTCCAGTGCCGAGTATCTTGCAAGCAGTGCAGGTCACCGATCTCTCTCCTCGCTCCGTGCAGCTGAACTGGACCCGCATACCCTGCGAGGACTTGCACGGAGCGTTTTATAACTACTTACTCCTCTTCACCAACAATCAAACCGGAGTGACTTTCACCGGGTCGCAGCATGATATCGACATGACCAAGCTTTCGGAGACGGGAGTCTTTCCGTGCATGACCTACAATGTCGAGATCAGAGTGGTGTCTGGGGGCGGGAATGGACCTTGGAGTGAGAGGGTACAATTTACGACCCTGCCAGAAGGTAAAATTCAGAGACGTCAAAATCAAGTTGACTGGCTAGCTGGCTGCCTGTCTGACACTGGCTGGCTGGGTGACATTGGCTAGCTGGTTGACAATGGCTGGTTGACAATGGCTGGTTGACAATGCCTGGCTGATGCTTATGCTGGCTGGCTCGCTGCCGCTGGCCGACACGCTGACCGACAATTGTAACAGTAGTTGGCAAAGTGCCGTAAAAGTTTATCTATTTATCCATTTATTTACATTTTGACATTTATTTTCTGCAGTTTCGAACGCCATTCTAGATTATGCTGTTGCTGCCATTGACGATAATCCGAACGCGCTGCTTGTCACCTGGGACGTCCGAAGAGAAGTCTACTGCCCGATTGATTACTACGAAGTCTCGTACAAGCTGCGGTACAAGTTCCAATGCGAATACGGTGACGAGATACGTGTCGTTGCGGCAAACACCACCGAGACATCGCACACGATTACGGGACTGCTGCCGTACTCCACCTATGTGGTGTTTTTGAGGGCGCACACAGAGGCTGGTTTTGGATACGACTATCAAGTAGGGATACTCGAAACGGCCCAAAAAGGTACAAGCCTCAGCTCAATCACTTGACCACGGCTAACAGCTAGTCACACATGTGAAGTGGCTATGAGCTGCTTCCATAGGCAAATCTGTAATTGTAAGCCATAGCCATAGGCAAGTAATTTTGACACAGCCTTATTTGTCTAATTAGGCTTAATTTGTAATAACTGAAACCCCAAAGAGTCAGGGGGGGGGGGGGGGGGGTTGTTTGGCGAAACAAAACGTTAAATAAGCCAGTTTAGTATCTTGATGACGAAGTCCCACATAAAGGCTAATCAATGTCATGTGATGTTATGCGAATGCCCATTCTGATTGAATTCATTCTTTCTGGTATAAATGAAACCAATGATCCCTTAAAATAATTCACTGTAGCTCGTAGAGAGAAGAAAATGAGAAGGTACAGTTTTAGAGGTGGAAGGAAAACCACAGAAGGAAAAAACCTGGGGGAAAACCAACATATTCAGGCAGGGACTTAAAACCCACATATTGGCGAGGAAAAAACCGCTGCGCCAACCTTAAATCCTTACTTTCTTACAGTCCCCACGGATTCCCCGATCGAGGTGACGGTGGCGTCGTACACCGATGACTGGCTGCATTTCTCCTTTAAACGACGTGACTGCAACGAGAGCTCCTGGTCTAGCCGTCTGGTAACCTACTCCTACCAGTTGGACAACCTGGACAACACCAGCCAGCTCGAGAATGGCACCAGCTGGGGGACCTATGTGAGGTTCGAGGGCCTAATCCCCTACACGCGGTACTCGTTCTGGGTACTGATGCGTACGGAGGCCGGGGACGGCCCGTACAGCGATCCCGTCGAGGGACGAACCTCTGAAGCTAGTACGTTTTTGATTTGGATTTGAAAACGGGTTTGACGTCGAGGTTCTTCATGCAATTTATTTTGTCGCAAAGTGCAGCTTTACAATTGTAACCCTGTGCATTTAAGAGGCTATGAAATTAGAGTCGGGCGAAAGTAAAAAAAATCACTGCAATTGGTTTTCTGCCCTGTTGGGTACATTCATGGTTTGAGAGGGAATTGTTGTAAAGCATCTTGCCTAAGAACACAAGCAAGAACAAAAGAAATACCTTAATATGTGATTGACAAAATGAGTCTGTCAGCCCAATATTTAGGTGTATAAGGCTGCTCTTTGTCCCCACAAGACTGGTCCCAATTTTGAGAAAATCAAAGATTTGTTGCAGTCGTTGTACTCTGTTTCTATTTCATAGATCCCGGGCCACCTGCTAATATAACCTTTCTGAACAAGACGGAATCGACCGTGGACATTGCCTGGGATCAGCCTCTTGTGCCTAACGGGATCATCTTGAACTACACGGTAAAGGACAAATCAATCCAACAATTTTGAAGTGGATTTTTGAGTTCTTTGGTTTAATCTGTTAGATGCACCACGACATGACCAATGTGATAAAGTCCCTACGCCCTAAACGTAGTATATACCATTTGCTTTTGCAGTAATTTTCGAAAATTGATGGGTTAAAGATTAATATTTTATAGTATTTATTGTGATGCTGACCTGTTTAAAGTTCATAGAAGCCGGAAAAACCAAGACAAAAAGTGCTGTTCTTGCAGTCTAGTTCCTAGACTTTCTTCAGATAAATGTAATAAATTGGGGGCAGAACAATTACAGGATGTCTAGCGCAATCATTTGCTTGGGCCTACAATCATTATTTACTTTCAAATAAGTGAGATATTTCTTAATAATTCGATAGTAATTTGTTTTAGATATCTGCAAATGGTGTATTCTACCTATTTCGTAACTGATCGTTTAGTACTTAATGATGTGGCCCATAAATCGTACACGTAAATTTAACCTAAATGTATAGAATGACCGAGATCATTTCTTATATTTGTAACTTAGATTCAGTTTAAAGCTATTGAGAAGCCATATGACATCTACTTTCCACCAACGTTTCCATTTATGGAAGCAGCATTAGTCGGACCAGCTGTGTTCACATACAAACTGGAGAATTTGGACCCCGGAACAAAGTATAGGATTCGTGTGGCTGCACTGACCGCACCCGGAGCAGGCGATTTTATCTCAGTCGAAGGCTTCACTGCGCTCAAAACAGGTATATTATCAAGTTGAATCCAATCTTGAGTCTCAATTATGCATTTGGACGGAGCTTTAAAAGTGAATCTGGGTTCTTATTCAGTTTGATACAAGTACATTTCCAAGTCGGGTGTGACTTTATGAAATCGTGTTAGTGCAACTTTAAATATTAGTGGTCAGTTGGTCAGTCAGCTCGGTCAGTCGGTCACTAAAGTCAGTGAAGTCAGTCCAGTCCCTCGGTCAAGTCCCTCGGTCAAGTCTCTCGGTCAGGACAAAAGTTTGGCCCTTCTGCTTCAACAAAGTAATTGAAGTGGCCCTTCTTGTTGATTTATTTTGGTGTGATTGATTGTCACAGATATCCGGGCACCCGAAAAGCCACCCTTTGACCCGTCGAGATCTTCAGGAACAAGTGTTTATATCTACATCTACACCCCAGAGCCTACTTATGTCGCGTAAGAACATTGCAAAAGTTTGTGGTTAAATACTGTATGTATGAAATTCATACACTTTGAATTGCAGTCGTTGGTGGACTTCCTTCTGTTTTGACAGGCAACGGATGTGAATAAGCCATTTTGGTATTGCAACTACGCTTGTGCACAACAAGATTGGATAATGGCAGATAAATAAAACTGAATCTGCTTTTTGTGCAATCAAAAAGACAATGGAAACTTTTGTGCTAACAAATGTTTGGACACGTAAGACACGTACAAAAATTGTAAATTTGCTGGTACCCGCTATGCTTTTGCACGCATACAATAAATTGTTTGGCTAGAAAGAAGAATTGTCATTCTTCTCATGCACATGCGCAGTTGGAACACCGAACAGGCTTGTTGTCGGATGTGTTGTCTGTCAAAGATAATATTACAGCTCCCAACATGTACCATTCGGCATCCTTTTTTTTATAATTTTGTTTACCTATTTCAAGCTTTTACGCTTTCATTCTTCAATGTTTACAAATTTTTAATGATGCTGTTTTTAACTAATTATTCATAATAACAAAATTAACAAATCTTGCCTTATCACATTTGTTTTGTTTTGAAGGCCGTATATTGGAAGGACTGCGACCCAGTTTATTGAACTAATAGACCAGAGTCATGGGCCTTTTTCTAAACCCAGGCTTCGTCTTCGTCCCGGGCTTCGTTCACGTAGTTTAGCAATAGGCCGAAGCCAAGAGTTTGGAAAACGACCCTAATGATGTTATAGATTTATTTACATATGCGCTTTCCTATGGGAGCAAAGTCGGGATGCCAGACGAAGTAGGGATGCTGTAGTTTAGAAGAAAGCGCACATGTAAACCGGGACGTCATTAGGTTTCGGGCCTATTGCGCAGGGACATAATGTGCAAGCGTGCAGTATCGTACTTTTGTAATGTACGCTGGACAACTTTTGTCTTCCAGGTCTTATCTGGTCATAGTGAAGAAGAGTGATGAGAGACGGAAGAGAAGCGCGGTGATCGACGGAGAGTCCCACAGCACTTACGAAGAAAACCCAGGTGCTTACATCACGGCCGATATTCCCAAAGAAGACAATAACGTCGTCGGGTTTGTCGTGGGAGACGGCATGATGTACGGAGGATACCTCAACGCGCCCCTGGGCAAGGGCACATATAGCATCAAGGCTGGTGCTGTGAGCAGAGCAGACGGCGTGAGTCTAGTTTTTTTTTTCAATTTGGCTACAGAAGTTCATTGTCTAAAAACTATATTTTCTCTCGAGTGTGAGATTAGACAGTGCTAATATTACCACAAATGCACCCTTAACCAGTTCATGTCAGAGGGCGTGTATACAAGTTGTCCGGAAATTAAAATGGATGATGGAGAAACATGGCAAGGGCGGAAATGTGGCAGTAACTGACTCGTAGTGAGCGAGGTCAGAAATATTAGTGTGCTATCCACCAATTCCGGCTTGAACCCGTCACGAATCGATGTTCGTGAAAAATAATCCTACGCCTGATCCCAGTCAATGTCAAAATAATCCCAACGCGAACTGCTTAAGGTGACACTTTATCATCATAAAAATTGCACCTTGGGAAAATGGAGTGAATTAGGGAGACATTTCAATGTCTCCTTAATGCCGCATCTGTTATTTAGAAGTTTACTGTCGCATATAGGCTGAATTGATTGCTTGTGATTAAAAACATAAGTATACCAAAACTTGTTGGGGTTGGGTAAGATAAATTTGGGGTCAGAAAAAGTTGGACGATTTTTTGTGCATGACTTTAGGGGAAGTCTCCCTGAAGTACCATTATCGGTAATTATTAGTATTCGTAATTGTTTCTGGTAATGAAACCAAGGATTCTTCAAAGAGTGCCCTAGTCACTGTAGCTCGTAAGCCTCAAGAAACCTGCAGAGAGAAGACGATGAGTTACAGGTAATAGAGGTGTTGAGGGAAAACCCCAGAAATACATTCTGAGTGGGGGGAAACCCAATCCACTTGCAGACGAGGGCAGGAATCGAACCTGGGCCACAGCGGTGAAAGGCGAGGAAAGTTACCATTGCCCCAACCCGATTCCCCTCTGATGACATTCACGTTGACATGTGTTGGCTCTCTGTAAAGATAAACTTCGACCACACACGCCACGATTATCAGCTCTTGTTCTTTTGTTTTGTTTGAAGGCTTCCGTTATCAGTTGGAGTGAGCCGCTGCTTTATAATGGTGAGTGCCAATTTAAAGAGTAAATCCAAGGTCCTTCGTATTTAAAGCCGGAACAAACGTAAACTGGTTTTTCAAAACTGTTAATTATTTTTTTCTGACGGAATTCAATATCCTGTGATAAAATATTCTTCGCATTTGCAGGTATTTCAGGTTGTTAAAGTGTTTTTTAACATTGTGCTAATGGCACATTCCAGTTCCAAAAAGTTTGAGGCAAAATGCTATTAATCTCAATGTCTAGTAATGTCTGATTCAATAGGTACGCCATGATTGTGGCTGGTCCGCGCTGTGGTGTTAAGATTTATTGTTTGCAAATTGCAGTCCCTGGAGTGCATGCCCACACTAGGCCCTGCCTGGTTTCAGAAGTGAAGTAGGAGTGGGATGCTCCTAATTTAAAAGCATTTTTTTTTTCTGTACAGTTTTTAGTTTCGGGGTCCAACATCCCAAAACATTTTTAAAATGTTTTTCAAGTGAACCTTCAAGGGAACATTCTTTGTTCGCTGTGACTAAAACATATATGATTGTGATTTACGATTAATTGGACTTCCTCAAATTTCCACCTATTTTCGTAAATTTTCTTCAACTGTATAGCAACTGGTGTCACGACCGGGTCAACTACGCCACCCCCTCCCAAGGGCAGCAGCTTCGTTGGGATTATTGCCGGTGTGATTATCGCTGTGATTGTGGTTCTGATTGTCATTGGCCTTGTGGTCTATTACTTGAGAATGCGAAAGAAACGGTAACGTAAAAACTTAATGGGTGATAAGTCCCTTTACTTTAAGATAGACAATTACATGTGGCCTATCGCCACAAAATGAGCTTAAAGTCAGACTTTTTAAGAATAAATATATTTAAACAAGAGCTTTCCATCGGTATACAACATTAAGGGGTACTGAGTTTAGTAACTGTAATATAGACCAGAAACTGTCGGTGATAAAACTGATTCTTGAGAAAATGGCATTTAATATTTTAAAGTCGTGTTACAGTGACATTTTGGCTTTTGCCCTCTGTTCCGCAAAATGGCAATTTCCGACCTTAAACTTATACCGTGGTGACAGGTCACATATTTATATTTGTTGTGTTTTTAAATGTTTGCAAATACACCAACTCTGACAGTGTTAAAACAATTGTACAGACTAGAGTACCTTTCTATTTGCTACAGCTTGTATAACACCAAAAATGGTTTGATTTTGATTTTTGTTTTCCATCTAATTTGTTGATCCGTTGTTTCCTCCTACAGAGAAGTTGAGGATGCAACCGATGAAACTGCCATGGAGGAAACCGGAAAGGAAAACGGAAGCAAGCCTTAGGCTGTTTTCCAAACCTTATCTTTTTCTCCGTCTTTGGCCTCTTTCAGGCAGTTTGGTAATGGCGATGGAGCCAGAGATGGAGTCTAAGACGGGGTTTGGGTAAATGGCCTTAGTGGCCAAGGGGTCATGAAATACTTGAAACAGTGCTTGGGAATATCCCTAAAACTTCCTCAATCCTCCAAAATCCTCCAGGTTTTTTAGTCATTTTGAATGAAATGAAAAAATGTGTCCATTAATTTCGGAGGATGGATTGTGTTGAGTTCATGTTCAGCCAAAATGATTTTCGATATTCCTGCACTGGTTCTGAATGTCATCGGCACGGCAAAGCTGCCTGGGGAGACGGGGTATATGACCTGATTTTTTTTTTAGCACTTAAATACTTTTTATTTACCATTTTAATATCGCAGATGATCATGACCGTTATGGTTTACTAATACGCAATTAATGACAAGGTGCTGTTAGACAGAAAACGATATTTTTTTAACTGCTTTTTTAAGGAGTGTTGTTTAATGCGTGTAGTTGTAGATTAATAATTATTTGATTCATTTTGGTGGATGGGTTAAATCAAAAAAGTTTACCATTTTTCAAACTTGGGGAGATGTGTTGAATTGTTTTACGATATTCTTAAACTGCAAGATATCGGTGTTGTATGGAGAAAACTGCATTTAAAATCGAGCCTAAAATATAAAAAAACTGGCGGCCATTTACAGAAAAAGTGGAAACACCAGACTTCATGCACAAAAGTAGCCTTTTGACAAGGCCTCGTGACTCTGGCTAAGCGGCTGAGATGAGTCTAGATACCCGGGGTGAACGCGCGACCGAGTGACGAATGTCACGAGGCCTTTTGCAATGTAGGTTTCACTGCTCGGCATGAATTATTCATAGATACATATTAGCATGCCAATACGCCCAATCAGAACAGCGATCTCCCAGTTGGCTTCGTTCGTGATTCGTTCAATATCAAAGCATGTAAGAAAAGGTACAAAAACGTATATATATATGAATGATAAATACAAGATATCACATTTAAATCTATTTTACATGCAAAATTGCAATAAATTAGGAAGCAACTAATGATTTGAGCTAAATATTGTAAGTGACAGGATTGGACATTCCCTGTTTGTAAAATGAACTAGTCCAACTCAAATATAAGCTGACGCCACGCGGAGATACGTTCGCTGATTGGACGCTACCATTTCGGTAGCGATTCCAGTCGGAAACAAAGGTTAACATAAGAAATCCAAACCAGATTGATAAAGGCCACTTGTCTGGGCAATTCGCACTGGCGTTCACTCAGGTTTTCGCGATTAGTCTTTTTTTAGTCGCTCGGCGTCTATCAGACATGTGGCCTTGTTTAAAGGCTAGCACAAAAGCCGCTAAATGCCAGTAAAAAGTATACTTCTAGGAACTGAGAGCTTTCACGGTATATCGTTTATTTTTCGGTTTTCATGGAAATGGCATTTAGCGACTTTTGCTCCCGAGGTCTTCATTTGGACTTTGGTAAAACAAACTTTAAACCCAGAAATACAGTAAAATAGCAATTAAATTTATGAGGATTTATGGTCTTTCATCAATATTGAAGGAAACGTGCAACTTATCTGCCATTGCAGCTGAACTATTGTGCATTATTTGTATTTTTGATATTAGTAGCAAAATATAACAAGATATTTTCATGTTCCGAAATATTTAAAATACATCAACAGTACTCTTTTTACATTTAGTGCATTATCTTCATATTTAATGCCCTATTTTCCTGTTTAATCCCTTGATATACTTTTTACACTGCCTTATACATTTTTAAAGGTAGGATACACCATTAGCAGGTATCAAACATTTGTTACTTTATTTTTGCAAATTATTAAGAAATATCATATTTATTTGAAAGTAAATAATGATCTAGGCATCCAGCAAAATGATTGTGCTAGATATCCTTTAATTGTTTTGATTGCGATTGCAACAAGAACAACTAGAGTAACTGTCAGACTCCAGTCGAAAAACAAATGCCGGTTTCCTTTTTCTTTTCTTTTTTCTTGGCATCCATGATTGTAAAACTTCGGGCAGGTCAGTTAAACGATATTTACTATAATATAAAATACAACCCCGAAATTCACTCGTACCTGATAATTTAAGCAATTACAAATGGTGTATCCTACAAGTTAGGGGTGTCTTGCAATAAAACAAATGTAATTTTTAACATTGTTCTACCAAATTAGTTTTTTTTTAAGTGTTATTTTAATTAATAAAATGCTTTTAATACATGTACATCTTTATGTATTCCATTCGGTCTTACTTTGTTTCTTGTTCACTGTTCCATCCGCAAATATTGTGAGAATCAAGTTTCACACATTTTGTGCGAAACTTTAAAGATAAAATATCGGTTCATGGTGATTTGGCGTTGCCATTTTGAAATACTTTGCAGCTTTGTAAGGGAACGAGTTAAAATTCATTTTTGAACTTTGAGAAATTTAGCGTTAACGATTTCAAGAAGAAAATGTAACGAATTATTATTAAGCGCGTACCTAAATTAGCGTGCGTCATTGTTAAAGTTAGGTAACATCATCTCATTTACATGTTTTACACACTTCTCGAGCGCTGCTTGCGATGTTTATAACGACCAATTTCAGACATTTATATATACTGTACTTCTTTGTGAGAGTATTCACAGCGATTCAGAGCATTTGTTTTTGCGAAATAATTTGCCATAAATTTGCCCAATCCGGCTTGAATGAGAAAAAAATGACTTACCGTAGTCAGTCCATGGAGGAATGGTCAGTCAAAGCTGCGATCGAGTTCAGGGGGAATTGTCAACCTCTGCCGCGCCGATAACCAAAGCACCGGTTCCCCCAAAGCGGGCGGCGGAGTCCATCGCGGGCTGTCTCTGCCCCATGACTAAGCTCGGCTGGCTCTGCTGTTGTATGCGTCCGCAGACCATCTTGGATAAAGATTCCGGACAGCAGGGCCTTGCCCCGAGTTCCCCGCTAGCCGTCGCCGCCCGTGCGTCCAATGATACCATCCCCATTGGATACCGTGTACTCCCTGCCAATTGGGCGAGTATTCTTTCGATAACTTTTTGGAAGCAACCAACCCATTCATAATATTTAGAAGATTGTTCGAAGGCCTAGAGTATGGAAACCATTCAGGGGTTTGATAGTACATGTAGTTAAATTTCTGTATATCGACTCTTCTACACCTCTACACCAAACAAGTACATCAGCGGTGAGCGTTTTTACCGTGTCAAGTGTCAATGAAACTTATTTGTTCAAATACAATAAATAAACAAATATCTATTGTTAACGTTGTCTGCGCGGGGGGTCAGACAAGTCGACCGTTGAGACAACTCGACTCGGGACAAGTCGACCGTTGAGACAACTCGCTCGTTGAGACAACTCGACCGTATGTCCGATAAATGGAAAGACAAGTCGACCGTTGAGACAAGTCGACTCGCCTGCTTTTGGGATAGTAGCGGCCGGCGATTTTGACGGCTGATCGCCGCTTTGGCTGATCGCCGCTTTGGCTGATCGCCGCTTTGGCTGATCGCCGCTTTGGCTGATCGCCGCTTTGGCTGATCGCCGCTTTGGCTGATCGCCGCTTTGGCTGATCGCCGCTTTGGCTGATCGCCGCTTTTGGCTGATCGCCGTTTTGGCTGATCGCCGTTTTGGCTGATCGCCGTTTTGGCTGATCGCCGTTTTGGCTGATCTAGTCCGCAGTGTGATTGTCTGTGCACATCGTTCGTTTTTGCTGGGCCTGTGTACGCGCACGTATCCCCGGCCAACGTAGCTGTACCGTGCACGGTGGTATCGTTTTTGCCGGGCCTGTGCGCCAACTTATCCCATCCCCGGTCGGTCAACGAGGCCGTACCGTGCATGGTGACTTCTTTTTTAATGCGCTGGTGTGCATGCAGTTTAGGATTCGGTACCGTTCATGCACGCATTAGGCCGACCCTTGCGTTAATATAATTTCATAATTTTTATATTTGTCCCGATTCGAGTTGTCTCAACAGTCGACTTGTCTCGCGTCGAGTTGTCTAAACGGTCGAGTTGTCTCAACGGGCGAGTTGTCCCAACGGGCGAGTTGTCCCAACGGGCGAGTTGTCCCGAGTCGAGTTGTCTCAACGGTCGACTTGTCTGACTTCCGCCAGCCCAGCTAGTAGTTGTCTCGTGCGGTCGCTGTCGATTGGACTATTCGTTAGCACTCTGACAGTCTGGGGGTACGGTCTGCTTGTCCATCCAGCTCAAAAGCAAATAATTATGAAGATTTCTGCACTGATATTCCTCCTTTGGTTGAGTAGCGTGGCGTGTGGTAAGTTAACGAGTAAATTTGCGCCAGTTCACGGACATGACAGACGCCCAAACCTGTTTTTTGTTTTGTTTAATATTAATTTAATCTAGACCGAGTTAATACTGGCCTCTAGTTATCGCTTTTTTAACATTTGGACATCATCTGGCGCTACACTAGTAGAGGCCGAGACAGAAATATTTTTAATAACTTATTTTTGAAAACTCTTAAATGTGGTTCAAAATATCGCCAAAATCCACCAAAATACTTAACAAATTACCTCTAAATCGTCTTTATAGTTTTCCATATATGTGTCCAAGCTGAGTTAACGAACTTCTAAGGTAATACTAGTATTCACAAATCAAGGACATTTGACGACAGTATTCGATCGAGTACTGCACACTTGTTGTTTGCCATGATTTTGAACGATAGTGCTTGCCGACCGTACCAATATACGCGGGGGTGCTTTGCGATGTCACAGGTCAGTGTGTATCGCGTTCACATATTATGCGCGCGACCCGATACGACCTGTGACATCGCAGAACACCCCCGCGTATAGTGGTACAGTCGGCATGCACTTTGGCAGTGACGTCACAGGCATCCCACAATGCTCGTTCAAAAAGTGGCAAACAACAAGTGTGCAGTACTCGCTCGAATACTGTCGTCGAATTTCCTTGATTTGCAGGTCAAGAAGTGATCGTGAATACCTTAGAAGTTCGTTAACTCAGCTTGGACACATATGGAAGACTATAAAGACGATTTGGAGGTAATTTGTTAAGTATTTTGGTAGATTTTGGCGATATTTTGAACCACATTTAAGAGTTTTCAAAAATTAGTTATTAGTCTGGCTCGTCCTCTAGTAGCGCCAGATGATGTCCAAATGTTAAAAAAGCGATAACTAGAGGCCAGTAACTCGGTCTAAATTGAATCATGAATAATTATAGACCTAATTTGTTGTTTTACTTCGAGTTTCTCCAACTTCCAGACTTATTGCTACAAATAAACTAAAACAAATGAGTATCATATGATCACTGTACGCGGCGATGTTGTATGTTAAAAATGAGATTAGCTGGAATGTTCAAGCATATGGAGTCTGGGAGGTAGTTCTTTACCTCCATGGTTCAAGCATGGAGGAATAAGAAGGTTTTTATTCCTCCATGGTTCAAGCGATGTTCCGGTTCAAGCATGGAGGTAATTATACACACGACAGTCATTTTTAGTGTGCTTCACTGTGGTTTGATAAAAACGGATTTTAGCTCTTGAAATACGCTTATATTTTCAGTATTTTGGTATAAAACTAGAGTATTTTCATTATTTGTATTGCAGGTCAATTTGGAACTTGGAAGATATGAAAATTGTTTAGAAAGAATGTAGTACCCTGACGCTACTTCAGCAGTTGTGCACAAAGTCTATGAAAAATCAAGATTTTTGATTTTTTTAATTTATTTTCTAACAAAATTTAAAAAGAATTCGGTCCAAGATTGATGTCTTTTCAACATTTTTGAACTGATTGATATTCAATGCTGATATAAAAACATAATAAAAACAGCATCAGGTTGCAACATTCTTTCTAATTGTTTACCATATCTAAAAACAAAAGCCATTTTTGCTATTAAGTAGTTCTTAGTGTTTTGAATAATGCTAGGATTATCCTAGCAACTGTAAAATCGCCAATAATTTGCATAAGATTTAAAAACGACACTAAAACGTTTAAACAAAATCTTTAAAAATTATCTATGTGAAATGCACTACTGGAAAATACACCATATCCCAGCTAGCTTATCACTTGCACTGTGCATTAATTACACGTACATACATGTACAACCTAGTTTAAATTGGGCCAAATAAAAAAAAAAATGTTTAGTGTCCTGCCTTTGTTTTTTAAAGGAAGGAGGCCCTTTTTTCTTTTTTTTTCCAAAATGGCCGCCCGACACATCTTAATTCGAGTCAAGTAGTGAACATGTCACACCCCTATCTTCCAATTTAAAATTAACACATGGTTCACCCACGATTAAAAATCAAAATTCATGTGGGTCGATCATGTATGCACCGTACACGACTACACGTCATGCACACCCTAGCCTTCCTATTAGAAAAAAATAATTTCCAGACTGTACACAGTGATGCTAAAGTCTAAAATACGATCTTAAAATTTTGTTATCTTAAAAAAAAAAAAAAAAAAAAAAAAATTACCAAAATGGTCAAATTTATCTTTTTTTTTCAAAGAGAAAAAGAAAAGAAAAAAGGAGGCGGCCCCCAAAAAGGAAGCGGGCGGTGACGCTAAACATGTTTTTTTATTTTATTTGGCCTTACATACCAGTATAAAGTATCACCTTCGGCTTAGGAAATGGTAAAAATATTCCCTTTTCCCTTTATAAACGGTACTTTGTGTCGGATTTACAATTAAAGATAAGTGTCCAATGCTTTTTTAATATTTCGATGTTCTTTTCCGAATGAATTTTGAAGGAATATAATGTACTCTAACAAATAAATAAATTTGCTTATTTGCTTTGGCAGGTCTTTCTACAGTTTCAAAAAGTGTTTTTTATCCTTGCTCAAATTGCACGCTCTAGTTCTAAAAGTTTCGAACGAAATGTCCTACATTTATATCATTGACAGGTACGAGTTAGTGGTCCCTTATGGGTAATATATTTGTACACATAAATTGTACAAATCTCCAAACATGCATGCGTACATACACAGTTAGTACGAAGGAACAGCATACATCAATACATGTGCCTCTGTACTCACAAAGGGACTTGCCCTAAATCATGTAATGACAGTCTCTTTAGCCTAGATAATTGTTACAACGAGAGAGATGTGTGTTACAACGAGAATTTTTTTTTTAAATTAAGGCTTTTCTGCTTATTATGCACCTACCTTCCTGAATTTGTATCCAAGCCGTTACCACAAACACATCATTTATTTTGTTTGGCCATACTACATGTAGGCATAAATTTCTTTGAGGATTTTCGACTTTGAGCTAGTTAGAGTGTCTTTTTACCAGACATTATTCAACTCACAAATGGCCTATTGGCCCTGGCATACATGCACTCTTTTTGGAATCCTTTATGTCATATAAATGCCCCCAGCATGTGTATGCTTTGTGCACAATACTTATACACTAACCTTTTGAAATACAGTCCTAGGGGCGAACAAAAGTGAAACAACTCAAGCCTGCATTCTACATCCACTCATTCATGCACCAAGCCTTAAAATTCCATCTGCCACAGTCTTTGTGTTGCCTATTTCATTCTTAACCAGTGTGGTTTATGGGCAAAGCCTTTAATCTATTTTGGCTGTAATGTAATTCTTTCTGCATGAATGGATTTTGTGGTGACCATGTGTCTCTGGTATAATTATGTTTTGATTCAGCATAATAAAATCTGTTTGTCTGGGTGTAATGATTAGGTATTAGAAAGAAAAAAACGAAATGAGTTTTTGGACTGTACAAGTACTTGAGTGTACCATATTGTACATTTTACTACTGAATGTACTGTTCAGGAAAATTTAGTTTGCATGAAAATAATTTAAAGGTACATGTAGTAGGGAATTTGTTTTCACGATTATGGATATAAAATGTGGTCTCGCATACATTATGTACACAAAATCGTGGGTTGAAAATTCATAAAAATCATCAGAGTAATTTATGCAATTTATTTGGAAAATGTTCAGATGATGCAAATAAGTCATTAACACACACGGTATTAAAAAGGGTAATTTGTTTAATTGCGCTTTGTAAAAATGTACCTAAATTTGTGTTTCATACAAATGTATATTCATGAGTAAAACTGTAATTTCATTTTGTGCCAAAAAGTGGCTAAAATTGTTGATATTTGTCTTTTATCTTTTGTTCCCGAGAAGGCATCGGCTGAAGATGACCTCTCGCCTACTACTACTACTACTACTTTGTTCAGTTTGTTGTTTTGGCAGTAGAGCTAACCTTTCTTAAAAGTTGAATGCGTGTTTTCAATGAGAAAAATGTTGGGTTTATCGAAATTAATTTATTTAAAAGATACATGAATTGTTGACCAGGTTTTGTTGGAATCTGTTAGGATGGGTAATGGACTTCTAAACTGGCAGTCTTTCACACTGGGTTAGGAATACCTTCAGAATCAGTCCAACGGTTTATGTGTACAGTTTGCCACAATGATCGGATTTGCCAGGATGGGTATGGTAAGGTTCCTTAGTAAATTACACCAGTTTGTCATATGTGACCAGCTCTACAAAAAGGTGTATTAAGTCGCGCTGTGCACTATTGTGTAATGACTCGCTCAACGTTGAGAGGGTAAACATTTCATCAAAATGTGATTTTAATTTTTTGTCATGAATGAAATCTTTAATACCTACAGGTTCAGGTTTCATTCAAAGAAATGTTAATTTTGATGAATAAAGTGGAAAAAACTACCATTTTGTGTGCATCGTTCTGTTGTAGTACAGCAGAGCCAGCTATTTTAAAGCCCGTTTTCTCAGTTGTGTAATTTGAATTTTAAACCCCAAGGAAGTAATTAATATGTAAAAATGTCATATCTCAAAAATGAGAGGGGCTATGGGGCTATATTATATACCAAATGAAAGTTGACATTGTGGGCTTTTCAACCATGTACATGTATGTATATAACTCAATTTATTGTTTTTGCGACATATATACACCTTTTTGTAGAGCCGGTCACATATGATGTTGGGATTTGACAGGATGGGTATGGTTCCTAGTAAATTACACTATGGAGTGAATGATTTGATTCATTATTTGCCTTGCTACAGCTAGTGTATTCCTTTGTTTTTTACTAACTCTTTATCCCTCAATATTTTATTTTTCAGAATTGCCATATCTGCAAACACCACCAACTGTAACACCCAACAACTTCATGCCCACAAGTATAACAATCGACTGGCTTTCCTGGGAGTCTGATGGCGTGGGCGATGGCCCCATTACAGGCTACGAAGTCCTCTATCGTAATGCTAGCGATGAAATGGGAGATGCCAGCTACATTTACAACAAGACCGTGGATTCCAACGTCACAACGTCTGTGGAGATAACCGGGCTTGATGTAGATACGGAGTATGATTTTATTGTGGTCGTCGTGACGGAAGGGGGAAGGGGACCACCTACCAATAAGACGACCTACAGGACTCTCTGTGGAGGTATTAACCCCCCCCCCCCACCCCTTAACAAAAATGTATAAAACAAACTCACAAAGGCAGTTTTACCCAGCCTGCAGACTTTACAAATAGCCCCAATTCATTGCAACCACATGTACCCCGCGCTCACTGTATTTGCAACCTTGTTTAAAACCTTGGGCCCGAGACTTGGTTCCTGTATCCTCTTTTGATAAATAAATGAATTTGCATATTGACTATTGAGATTGGTGTTGGGATTTTTTTCAATGTGTATTACATAATATAATTTTCAATGTGAATAATTACGTCCACTCCACCTCGAAAACAATCCTTTTGGTAGTGCATATTTGCTAGATAAAGCCGCTTCTGAATCTCTTGGCTGTGGCTTTTGTCTTGGTGTTCGCCTATTACAACGCGTGAGCATTCTGACAATAGACGAAGCCGTAAAGCTCTGGAAGCCTGTATCTGACAAGGCCTAAGATCTTAACATTTTATGTCCGAGGAAAGTTGTGTTTCTCACACTGCGACGTTTTCTGTTTTGGTTTAAAATTTCTTGTTTTCTTTTTCATTTTGTATGTAAATTGACCTATAGATATAGTTTCCTCAGTTTAATTTTTTTAATTTTTTTTTTCATTGGTACTTACATGCCTGTAGTAAGCATATTTTATGGGCTAGCGAGAAATCATGGCTTCTGTGTGCATACCTACATGAACTTCCTGTAACTTATTGCTTACAAGGTTAGCACATGGCTTACAGGGTAAGCGTGGCATTCTGTGGTTAGCAGTGCCTTATTGGAGCCTTGTGACTTATATGAAGCGCGATATGTGGCAGAGAAAACCCCCCCTCTTTTGTGTTGACCATTGTGTTCCCGGAATCTCAGGAATTCCTTTTAGGTTTCAAGGGGGGATGGGTTAGGTTACAATAGTGTTGAGTGCGTATAAAGTATAGGGATAAGAGGGGGGTACCCCTCTGCCACATATCCTGCTGGGTATATTGTGACTTGCTGATGTGTTGACTGAATTCATAGTACTCTGAGATCAAATAGGCCATCCATGACCAAAGGGCTGTAAAGTTGCCAAAGCTTATTTTGAGAAAAAGACCATTAAAATATGTGAAAAACAATTTTAAAAAAAAAGAATTTTCATATTAAGTGTTACTTGTTGTAGCTAACCATAAATACCAACTACATTGTATGTCTTGTAATACATCATTTTAAAGCTTTTTTCTTGTAGATTTCATTTCTCTAAATATCTTAAAACGTCAAGATGCCTGCTTTACAGCCCTTTCATCGTGGACGGTCACAAATAGGCTAAGACCCCATGATGTCACGCTTTGTTTACAAGTGTGCATTTCTAAGAGCGATTCTGTCCTTGCGTTGTCTGGCATCCGGACTTCACTCCTATAGGAAAGCGTATATAAACAAAGCCATGACGTCATTCGGGTTTAGGCTTATTACCTCACACCCAATCAGCTAACTTTTCAAAACTTTTTGTTTGTTCGCTTAGCTCCTACCGCTCCACTTACGCTTAGCATCACTCGAGTTGAGACGGAGGAGCTCGAGATAACCTGGGAGGTATGTATACAACATCATCATCTTCATATAATGTGCATTAACTGTCTCTGGAATATACTCACAAATTGGATGGGGTGCAAACGAGCAGGTGTACATATACATGTACATGTACATACAACTTGAGACATAAATCGCAACATCATATGGCAAACTGTACACACAAACTGTTAGACTCTGATTCTGGAGGCAGGCCTATAACCCAGTGTAAAAGACTGTCAGTTTGAGGATCAAGTAACCATCCTAACATATTGACTGGATGGGGATCGTTAGGGTTAATGATTATTATAATAAACAACAAGAATCAATGTCTATTTGAATTTGCGATTGTTTTTTGTAGTTGCCACCGCGGTCTACTTGGGAATGCAGTGAGGTTAGTCCTCTTCTCCACCTGCAGTGGAAACCATCGGACTCGGACTCTTTCACCAATATCATTGTATTACTATCAGCGGGTTCCTACAATCTCACAACGGTGTCCCCGTGCGGTATGTACGACCTGCAGGCCCGATTCACCAGCTCCAGCTATTTGCCGAGCCCTATGAGCGAAACGATCACTGCAGCTACTGCAAGGACAGGTAGAGTGGAATAACTTTCTGAACTTCAAGATCTTTGATTAGGATCGAACTTCACGATCTTTGATTAGGAACACATGTTGTACAACTTCCCACTCCACTAAACCCTTGGACTACCAAGGCTGACTTTTGTCAACAAGGAACACCTGCTTACCATGGGCAACTTTTAGTCTGGCAGGAAACCACACACAAGACCTTCAACCAAGATTTATTCACTGCTTTCCAGCAAGCTGGCATGTTGACATGTTTGGCTGCCCATCAAGCATATACCAGCTAAAAGACTGTTTGTTTTTCTTCAGATCATTTTAAGAGGTTTAGTTTATTTATAGTACATGTATTACCATAACAAAATGTCCCTGCTGTAGTTTTTCCATAATCCATGTATCATGCTAACAGCCGGACAGACAGACAGACAGACAGGGGTGAACATAAAACCTCGGCCATCGGAGATATAAAAATTGGTCCAAAAAAACAAACTTTTATACAAAATTCCCTCCTAAATTTGCAGCTGCTAGTGGACAGATTATGTTCATGAAAAATTGAAAACAATTTCCAATAATATTTTGCACGAAGTTGGTTAACTTTTTGATTTCCAAACACATGCCATCGCAGTCAAAGTTTTTTTCTTCTTGACATTGCAGAGCCACCGTTCGTCTTTTATTTCAGTGCTGACCATGTAGAGAATTCACTGGACATTAGAGTCACCTGGCCGGACCCGATTACGTTTGACCGGCTGTGCATCGAACAGTACATTGTCACCCTCACACCGGTTCGGCTGGTAGCCTGCGACACGGACATAGTTTCACCGGTAACCCAAACTCGAGTTGTGCCGGCAAATTCTTCAGGGGTCAACTTCAGTGGTTTATTGGCTTATACCGAGTATAACGCGACAGTTACGTCTAGTAACGAACTTGCAAATGCCACCACAACATTTAAGCTTGTTGTCACTCGTCAAACATGTGAGTATAAAAAAGATCCTGGCCTGTAGCCGAATTTATAAAAAAAGTACGTAGCTGGTGCCTTACGTAGGACTTACGCAGGACTTATGCAACAACATTGGTAGCTGTGCAATAAACTTGCGATCGTTTTCTTGAAACTTGGCGTAGCTGCGCAACATTTAAAAAAATATAAACATCTTGGACAAGGATAATAACAGCTTTCATGATGGCTTTCATGACCATAATTGTGGTCTTATATGGAACGGTTGTTGAATTTCCTCCGCCCACCATTTTGAAAATAGTTTTGTCCGACTTTCTGCAGAATCGTGCGCAACTCTGAAAATTGTGTCGTGGGTAAAATAGCAAATCTTTTTAGCAAGCTTGATAAGTTCAGCAATGACAGGCTTCATGACGATAACTATTTTTTCAAAAAATCTATTTTTCCATGAAAATTGTTTGTTTCTGTTTATCTTTTTTCTAATGTTAATCTAATGTTAATCTAATGTTTCCAGTGCCGAGTATCTTGCAAGCAGTGCAGGTCACTGATCTCTCTCCTCGCTCCGTGCAGCTGAACTGGACCCGCATACCCTGCGAGGACTTGCACGGAGAGTTTTATAACTACTTACTCCTCTTCACCAACAATCAAACCGGAGTGACTTTCACCAGGTCGCAGCATGATATCGACATGACCAAGCTTTCGGAGACGGGAGTCTTTCCGTGCATGACCTACAATGTCGAGATCAGAGTGGTGTCTGGGAGCGGGAATGGACCGTGGAGTGAGAGGGTACAATTTACGACCACGCCAGAAGGTAAAATTCAGAGACATCAAAATCAAGTCGACTGGCTAGCTGGCTGCCTGTCTGATGCTGGCTGGCTCGCTGCTGCTGGCCGACATGCTGACTGACAATGTAACAGTAGTTGTCAAAGAGCCGGTTTATATATTTATCCATTTATTCATTTTTGTACATTCTGACATTTATTTTCTGCAGTTTTGAACGACTTCCGAAATTTAGCCGTTGCTGCCATTGACGATAACCCGAATGCACTGCTTGTCACCTGGGACGTCCCAAGAGAAGTCTTCTGCCCGATTGATTACTACGGAGTCTCGTACGCGCTGCTGTACAAGTTCCAATGCGAAAACGGTGACGGGATACGTGTCGTTGCTGCAAACACCACCGAGACATCGCACACGATTACGGGACTGCTGCCGTACTCCACCTATGAGGTGTTTGTGAGGGCGCACACAGAGGCCGGTTTTGGAAACGACAATCGAGCAGGGACACTCAAAACGGCCCAAAAAGGTACAAGCCTCAGCTCAATCACTTGACCACGGCTGCCAGCTAGTCACACATGTGTCTATGTGAAGTGGCTATGAGCTGCTTCAATAGGCAAATCTGTAATTGTAAGCCATAGCCATAGGCAAGTAATTTTGACACAGCCTTATTTGTCTAATTAGGCTTAATTTGTAATAACTGAAACCCCAAAGAGTCAGGGGGGGGGGGGGGGGGTTGTTTGGCGAAACAAAACGTTAAATAAGCCAGTTTAGTATCTTGATGACGAAGTCCCACATAAAGGCTAATCATTGTCATGTGATGTTATGCGAATGCTCATTCTGATTGAATTCATTCTTTATGGTATAAATGAAACCAATGATCCCTTAAAAGCGTAGCGAGAAGAAAATGATAAGGTACAGTTTTAGAGGTGGAAGGAAAACCCCAGAAAAAAAACCTGGGGGAAAACCCACATATTCAGGCAGGGACTTAAAACCCACATATTGGCGAGGAAAGAACCGCTGCGCCAACGATCAATCCTTACTTTCTTACAGTCCCCACGGATTCCCCGATCGAGGTGACGGTGGCGTCGTACACCGATTACTGGCTGCATTTCTCCTTTAAACGACGTGACTGCAACGAGAGCTCCTGGTCTAGCCGTTTTGTAACCTACTCCTACCAGTTGGACAACCTGGACAACACCAGCCAGCTCGTGAATGGCACCAGCCCGGGGACCTACGTGAGGTTCGAGGGCCTAATCCCCTACACGCGGTACTCGTTCCGGGTACTGATACGTACGGAGGCCGGGGACGGCCCGTACAGCGATCCCGTCGAGGGACGAACCACTGAAGCTAGTACGTTTTTGATTTGGATTTGAAAACGGGTTTGACGTCAAGGTTCTTCATGCATTTTATTTTGTCGCAAAGTGCAGCTTTACAATTGTAACCCTGTGCATTTAAGAGGCTATGAAATTAGAGTCGGGCGAAAGTAAACAAATCACTGCAATTTGTTTTCTGCCCTGTTAGGTACATTCGTGGTTTGAGTGGGAATTGTTGTAAAGCATATTGCCTAAGAACACAAGCAAGAACAAGAGAAATATCTTAATATGTGATTGACAAAATGAGTCTGTCGGCCCAATATTTAGGTGTATAAAATGAAGAAAAGGCTGCTCTTTGTCCCCACAAGACTGGTCCCAATTTTGAGAAAATCAAAGATTTGTTGCAGTCGTTGTACTCTGTTTCTATTCATATGTTTCATAGATCCCGGGCCACCTGCTAATATAACCTTTCTGAACAAGACGGAATCGACCGTGGACATTGCCTGGGATCAGCCTCTTGTGCCTAACGGGATCATCTTGAACTACACGGTAAAGGACAAAAAATCAATCCAATAATTTTGAAGTGGATTTTTGAGTCAAAGTGCCGTGGTTTAATCTGTTAGATGCACCATGACATGACCACTGTGATAAGAGTCCATTCGCCCTAAACTAAACGTAGTATATATCATTTGCTTTTGCTGTAATTTTCAAAAATTGATGGGTTAAAGATTCACATTTTAGATTAATTATTGTAATGCTGACCTGTTTAAAGTTCATAGAAGCCGGAAAAACCAAGACAAAAAGTGCTGTTCTTGCAGTCTAGTTCCTAGACTTCCTTCAGATAAATGTAATAAATTGGGGGCAGAACAATTACAGGATGTCTAGCGCAATCATTTTGCTTGGGCCTACAATCATTATTTACTTTCAAATAAGTGAGATATTTCTTAATAATTCGATGGTAAAATTTGTCGATATCTGCAAATGGTGTATCCTACCTATTCTGTAACTGATCGTTTAGTACTTCATGATGTGGCCCATAAATCGTACACGTAAATTAAACCTAAATGTATAGAATGACCGAGATCATTTCTTATATTTGTAACTTAGGTTGAGTTTAAAGCTATTGAGAAGCCATATGACATCTACTTTCCATAAATCGTACACGTAAATTAAACCTAAATGTATAGAATGACCGAGATCATTTCTTATATTTGTAACTTAGGTTGAGTTTAAAGCTATTGAGAAGCCATATGACATCTACTTTCCATAAATCGTACACGTAAATTAAACCTAAATGTATAGAATGACCGAGATCATTTCTTATATTTGTAACTTAGGTTCAGTTTAAAGCTATTGAGAAGCCATATGACATCTACTTTCCATAAATCGTACACGTAAATTAAACCTAAATGTATAGAATGACCGAGATCATTTCTTATATTTGTAACTTAGGTTGAGTTTAAAGCTATTGAGAAGCCATATGACATCTACTTTCTATAAATCGTACACGTAAATTAAACCTAAATGTATAGAATGACCGAGATCATTTCTTATATTTGTAACTTAGGTTGAGTTTAAAGCTATTGAGAAGCCATATGACATCTACTTTCCATAAATCGTACACGTAAATTAAACCTAAATGTATAGAATGACCGAGATCATTTCTTATATTTGTAACTTAGGTTCAGTTTAAAGCTATTGAGAAGCCATATGATGACATCTACTTTCCACCAACGACTCCATTTTTGGAAGCAGCATTAGTCGGATCAGCTGTGTTCACATACAAACTGGAGAATTTGGAACCCGGAACAAAGTATAGGATTCGTGTGGCTGCACTGACCGCGCCAGGAGCAGGGGAGTTTATCTCAGTCGAAGGCTTCACTGCGCTCAAAACAGGTATATTATTAAGTAGAATCCAATCTTGAGTCTCAATTATGCATTTGGACGGAGCTTTAAAAGTGAATCGGGGTTCTTATTCAGTTTGATACAAGTACATTTCCAAGTCGGGTGTGACTTCATGTAATCGTGTTAGTGCAACTTTAAATATTAGGGGTCAGTTGGTCAGTCAGCACGGTCGGGCAGTCGGTGAAGTCAGTCCAGTCTCTCGGTCAAGTCTCTCGGTCAGGACAAAAGTTTGGCCCTTCTGCTTCAACAAAGTAATTGAAGTGACCCTTCTTGTTGATTTATTTTGGTGTGATTGATTGTCACAGATATCCAAGCACCCGAGAAGCCACCCTTTGACCCGTCGAGATCTTCAGGAACAAGTGTTTATATCTACATCTACACCCCGGAGGCTACTTATGTCACGTAAGAACATTGCAAAAGTTTGTGGTTAAATACTGTATCTATGAATTCCATACACTTTGAATTGCAGTCGTTGGTGGACTTCCTTCTGTTTTGACAGGCAACGGATGTGAATAAGCCATTTTGGTATTGCAACTACGCTTGTGCACAACAAGATTGGACAATGGCAGATAAATGAACACAAGGCTATGAGAGACGTGGTAAAACTGAATCTGCTTTTCGTGCAATCGAAAAGACAATGGAAACTTTTGTGCTTACATAAGTTTGGACATGTAAGACACGTACGAAAATTGTAAATTTGCTGGTACCCGCTATGCTTTTGCACGCATACAATAAATTGTTCAGCTAGAAATAAGAATTGTCATTCTTCGTATGCACGTGCGCAGTTGGAACACCGAACAGGCTTGTTGTCGGATGTGTTGTCTGTCAAAGATAATATTACAGCTCCCAACATGTACCATTCGGCATACTTTTTTTTATAATTTTGTTTACCTATTTCAAGCTTTTACACCTTCATTCTTCAATGTTTACAAATTTTTAATGATGCTGTTTTTAACTAATTATTCATAAAAAAATTAAAAAATCTTGCCTTATCACATTTGTTTTGTTTCGAAGGCCGTATATTGGAAGGACTGCGATCCAGTTTATTGAACTAATAGACCAGAGTCATGGGCCTTTTTCTAAACCCAGGCTTCGTCTTCGTCCCGGGCTTCGTTCACGTAGTTTAGCAATAGGCCGAAGCCAAGAGTTTGGAAAACGACCCTAATGATGTTATAGATTTATTTACATATGCGCTTTCCTATGGGAGCAAAGTCGGGATGCCAGACGAAGTAGGGACGATGTCGTTTAGAAGAAAGCGCACATGTAAACCGTGACGTCATTAGGTTTCGGGCCTATTGCGCAGGGACATAATGTGCAAGCATGCCGTATCGTACTTTTGTAATGTACGCTAGACAACTTTTGTCTTCCAGGTCTTATCTGGTCACAGTGAAGAAGAGTGATGAGAGACGGAAGAGAAGCGCGGTGATCGACGGAAAGTCCCACGGCACTTACGAAGAAAACCCAGGTGCTTACATCGCAGCCGAGATTCCAAAAGAAGACAATAACGTCGTCGGGTTTGTCGTAGGAGACGGCATGATGTACGGAGGATACCTCAACGCGCCCCTGGGCAAGGGCACATATAGCATCAAGGCTGGTGCTGTGAGCAGAGCAGACGGCGTGAGTCTAGTTTTTTTTTTCAATTTGGCTACAGAAGTTCATTGTCTAAAAACTATATTTTCTCTCGAGTCGAGTGTGAGATTAGACAGTGCTAATATTACCACAAATGCACCCTTAACCAGTTCATGTCAGAGGGCGTGTATACAAGTTGTCCGGAAATCAAAATGGATGATGGATAAACATGGCAAGGGCGGAAATGTGGCAGTAACTGACTCGTAGTGAGCGAGGTCAGAAATATTAGTGTGCTATCCACCGATGCCGGCTTGAACCCGTCACGAATCGATGTTCGTGAAAAATAATCCTACGCATAATCCCAACGCGAACTGCTTATGGTGACACTTTATCATCATAAAAATTGCACCTTGGGAAAATGGAGTGAATTAGGGAGACATTTCAATGTCTCCTTAATGCCGCATCTGCTATTTAGAAGTTTACTGTCGCAAATAGGCTGAATTGATTGCTTGTGATTAAAAACATAAGTATACCAAAACTTGTTGGGGTTGGGTAAGATAAATTTGGGGTCAGAAAAAGTTGGACGATTTTTTGTGCATGACTTTAGGGTAAGTCTCCCTGAAGTACCATTATCGGTAATCATTAGTATTCGTAATTGTTTCTGGTAATGAAACCAAGGATTCTTCAAAGAGTGCCCTAGTCACTGTAGCTCATAAGCCTGAAGAAACCTGCAGAGGGAAGACGATGAGTTACAGGTAATAGAGGTGTTGAGGGAAAACCCCAGAAATACATTCTGAGTGGGGGGAAAGTACCCAATCTACTTGCAGACGAGGGCAGGAATTGAACCTAGGCCACAGCGGTGAAAGGCGAGGAAAGTTACCGTTGCCCCAACCCGATTCCCCTTTGATGACATTCACGTTGACATGTGTTGGCTCTCTGTAAAGATAAACTTCGACCACACACGCCACGATTATCAGCTCTTGTTCTTTTGTTTTGTTTGAAGGCTTCCGTTATCAGTTGGAGTGAGCCGCTGCTTTATAATGGTGAGTGCCAATTTAAAGAGTAAATCCAAGGTCCTTCGTATTTAAAGCCGGGAAAAACGTAAACTGGTTTTTCAAAACTGTTAATTATTTTTTTCTGACGGAATTCAATATCCTGTGATAAAATATTCTTCGCATTTGCTGGTCTTTCAGGTTGTTAAAGTGTTTTTTAACATTGTGCTAATGGCACATTCCAGTTCCAAAAAGCTTGAGGCAAAATGCTATTAATCTCAATGTCTAGTAATATCTGATTCAATAGGTACGCCATGATTGTGGCTGGTCAGCGCTGTGGTGTTAAGATTTATTGTTTGCAAATTGCAGTCGCCGGAGTGCATGCCCACACTAGGCCCCGCCTGGTTTCAGAAATGAAGTAGGAGTGGGATGCTCCTAATTTAAAAGCATTTTTTTTTTCTGTACAGTTTTTAGTTTCGGGGTCCAACATCCCAAAACTTTTTTTAAAATGTTTTCAAGTGAACCTTCAAGGGAACATTCTTTGTTCGCTGTGACTAAAACATATATGATTGTGATTTACGATTAATTGGACTTCCTCAAATTTCCAACTATTTTCGTAAATTTTCTTCAACTATATAGCAACTGGTGTCACGACCGGGTCAACTACGCCACCCCCTCCCAAGGGCAGCAGCATCGTTGGGATTATTGCCGGTGTGATTATCGCTGTGATTGTGGTTCTGATTGTCATTGGCCTTGTGGTCTATTATTACTTGAGAATGCGAAAGAAACGGTAACGTAAAAACTTAATGGGTGATAAGTCCCTTTACTTTAAGATAGACAATTACATGTGGCCTATCGCCACAAAATGAGCTTAAAGTCAGACTTTTTAAGAATAAATATATTTAAACAAGAGCTTTCCATCGGTATACAACATTAAGGGGTACTGAGTTTAGTAACTGAAATATAGACCAGAAACTGTCAGTGATAAAACTGATTCTTGAGAAAATGGCATTTAATATTTTTAAGTCGTGTTACAGTGACATTTGTGACCCACTCTGCAAAAATGAGTCTGATGTGTTAAAAATGTTTTTTTTTCAACTGGACAGTTGGTCAGGAAAAGCAGGAAATAAGCTTTCATTTGATATATGGCACAACTCTTTAGTGTAATGCATTGGTCTTTTACAATTTTGGGAAATTTGCTTTTTCTCAGTTATACTCAAAATGTCTTTGAGAGAAATGAAGATTTACAATTGTAGTGCTTCATCAGATGCTATGGTAAGAGAATGATAAAACCTGTATTTAATTTAATTTAGGGATCAAAACAATCTTTTCAATCGATCAGATCTGAAAATATAGGTGTTGTAGAAACCAAAATGCCTTAAAACTAAAATATTATTTGTTAAAAAAAAATCACCTCCGAGACAATAAACAGCTCTTTACGTAAAAATGTATTTTAAACTTATACCGTGGTGACAGGTCACATATTTATATTTGTTGTGTTTTGTTTTTAAATGTTTGCAAATACACCCACTCTGACAGTGTTAAAACAATTGTACAGACTAGAGTACCTTTCTATTTGCTACAGCTTGTATAACACCAAAAATGGTTTGATTTCGATTTTTGTTTTCCATCTAATTTGTTGATCCGTTGTTTCCTCCTACAGAGAAGTTCAGGATGCAACCGATGAAACTGCCATGGAGGAAACGGGAAAGGAAAACGGAAGCAAGCCTTAGGCTGTTTTCCCAAATCCCAGCTTTTTCTCTGTCTTTGGCCTCTTTCAGGCAGTTTGGTAATGGCGATGGAGCCAGAGATGGAGTCTAAGACGGGGTTTGGGTAAATGGCCTTAGTGGCCTAGGGGTCATAAAATACTTGAAACAGTGCTTGGGAATATCCCTAAAACTTCCTCAATCCTCCAAAATCCTCCAGGTCCTTTAGTAATTTTGAATGAAATGAAAAAATGTGTCCGTTAATTTGGGAGGATGGATTGTGTTGAGTTCATGTTCAGCCAAAATGATTTTCGATATCCCTGCACTGGTTCTGAATGTCATCGGCACAGCAAAGCTGCCTGGGGAGACGGGGTATATGACCTGATTTTTTTAGCACTTAAATACTTTTTATTTACCATTTTAATATCGCGGATGATCATGACTGTTATGGTTTACTAATACGCAATTAATTACAAGGTGCTGTTAAACAGAAAACGATATTTTTTAACTACTTTTTTAAGGAGTGTTGTTTAATGTGTGTAGTTGTAGATTAATCATTATTTGATTCATTTTGGTGGATGGGTTAAATCAAAAAAGTTTACCATTTTTCAAACTTGGGGAGATGTGTTAAATTGTTTTACGATGTTCTTAAACTGCAAGATATCGGTGTTGTATGGAGAAAACTGCATTTAAAATCGAACCTAAAATATATAAAAACTGGCGGCCATTTAAAACGCCAGACTTCATGCACAAAAGCCGCTAAACGCCAGCAAAAAGTATACTTCTAGGAACTGAGAGCTTTCACGTGATATCGTTTATTTCGGTTTTCATGGAAATGGCATTTAGCAACTTTTGCTCCTGAGGTCTTCATTTGGACTTTGGTAAAACAAACTTTAAACCCAGAAATACAGTAAAATAGCAATTAAATTTATGAGGATTTATGGTCTTTCATCAATATTGAAGGAAACATGCAACTTATCTGCCATTGCAGTTGAACTATTGTGCATTATTTGAGTTTTTGATATTAGTAGCAAAATATAACAAGATATTTTCATATTCTGAAATATTTAAAATACATCAACAGTACTCTTTTAAAATTTAGTGCATTATCTTCATATTTAATGCCCTATTTTCCCTTTTTATACTGCCTTATAAATTTTTAAAGGTAGGATACACCATTTAATAGCAGGTATCAAACATTTTTTTATTTTTTTTGCAAATTATTAAGAAATATCATATTTATTTGAAAGTAAATAATGATCTAGGCATCCAGCAAAATGATTGTGCTAGATATCCTTTAATTGTTTTGATTGCGATTGCAACAAGAACGAGTAGACTAACTGTCCGACTCCGGTCGAAAAAGAATGCCGGTTTCCTTTTTTTCTCTTTTTTTTCTTGGCATCCATGATTGTAAAACTTCGGGCAGGTCAGTTAAACGATATTTACTATAACAACCCCGAAATTCACTCATACCTGATAATTCAAGCAATTACAAATGGTGTATCCTACAATTAGGTAGCGTACAAGTTAGGGGTGTCTTGCAATAAAACGAATGTAATTTTTAACATTGTTTTACCAAATTAGTGGTTTTTTTTAAGTGTTATTTTAATTAATAAAATGCTTTTAATACATGTACATCTTTATGTATTCCATTTGGTCTTACTTTGTTTCTTGTTCACTGTTCCATCCGCAAATATTGTGAGAATCAAGTTTCACACATTTTGTGCGAAACTTTAAAGATAAAATATCGGTTCATGGTGATTTGGCGTTGCCATTTTGAAATACTTTGCAGCTTTGTAAGGGGAACGAGTTAAAATTCATTTTTGAACTTTGAGAAATTTAGCGTTAACGATTTCCAGAAGAAAATGTAACGAATTATTATTAAGGGCGTACCTAAATTTAGCGTGCGTCATTGTTAAAGTTAGGTAACATCATCTCATTTACATGTTTTACACACTTCTCGAGCGCTGCTTGCGATGTTTATAACGACCAATTTCAGACATTTATATATACTGTACATGTACTTCTTTGTGAGAGTATTCACAGCGATTCAGAGCATTTGTTTTTGCGAAATAATTTGCCATAAATTTGCCAAATCCGGCTTGAATGAGAAAAAAATGACTTACCGTAGTCAGTCCATGGAGGAATGGTCAGTCAAAGCTGCGATCGAGTTCAGGGGGAATTGTCAACCTCTGCCGCGCCGATAACCAAAGCACCGGTTCCCCCAAAGCGGGCGGCGGACTCCATTGCGGGCTGTCTCTGCCCCATGACTAAGCTCGGCTGGCTCTGCTGTTGTATGCGTCCGCAGACCATCTTGGATAAAGATTCCGGAAAGCAGGGCCTTTCCTCGAGTTCCCCGCTAGCCGTCGCCGCCCGTGCGTCCAATGATACCATCCCCATTGGATACCGTGTACTCCCTGCCAATTAGGCTAATCGAATCCTTGGAATGCTTAAACGCAATCTCAAGAGTTGCTCAAAGTCTATCAAGAATACTGCTTATTTAGCGCTCGTCCGACCACATCTGGAGTATGCCTCGGTTGTCTGTGATCCCTATGAGATCAAGTATATCAATCAATTGGAAATGGTCCAGAGACGTGCGGCAAGATTTGTGAATAATAACTACGAGCGTCATGCAAGTGTTACCAACTTAAATGGGACACCTTGAAAAATAGGCGCGAGGCTGCACGACTTGTGGTTATGAAGCAGGTCCAACTGGGGAATTCAGTTATACCCAAGTCACTTACTCCACCTGCCCCAAGCAGATCTCGTCGTTCAACTATTAGCAACAGTCAACCTTTGGACCAACCCTACTGTAGGACTGACGCACGCAAGTTTTCTTTCATCCCAAGGACATGTTCAGACTGGAATAAACTACCGGACAACATCATCATCGCGGACTCAGTTATCAGTTTTAAAAACCAGATTATCGACTTCATCCGTCTTAGGCCCCAACCAAGCAAAGAGTAGACCACTCATCCCTCTCCCGTGGCTCTACATGGACATCTCTTTTGTCCGTTGCCATGTAACGATCAAGATCAAGATCAAGTATTCTTTCGATAACTTTTTGGAAGCAACCAACCCATTCATAATATTTAGAAGATTGTTCGAAGGCCTAGAGTATGGAAACCATTCAGGGGTTTGATAGTACATGTAGTAAAATTTCTGTATATCGACTCTTCTACACCTCTACACCAAACAAGTACATCAGCGGTGAGCGTTTTTACCGTGTCAAGTGTCAAAACACTTGAAAACTTATTTGTTCAAATACAATAAATAATCAAATATCTATTGTTAACGTTGTCTTTGCGGGGGGTCAGACAAGTCGACCGTTGAGACAACTCGACTCGGGACAAGTCGACCGTTGAGACAACTCGCCCGTTGAGACAACTCGCCCGTTGAGACAACTCGACCGTATGTCCGATAAATGGAAAGACAAGTCGACCGTTGAGACAAGTCGACTCGCCTGCTTTTGGGATAGTAGCGGCGATTTTGACGGCTGATCGCCGCTTTGGCTGATCGCCGCTTTGGCTGATCGCCGCTTTGGCTGATCGCCGCTTTGGCTGATCGCCGCTTTGGCTGATCGCCGCTTTGGCTGATCGCCGCTTTGGCTGATCGCCGCTTTGGCTGATCGCCGCTTTGGCTGATCGCCGCTTTGGCTGATCGCCGCTTTGGCTGATCGCCGCTTTGGCTGATCGCCGCTTTGGCTGATCGCCGCTTTGGCTGATCGCCGCTTTGGCTGATCGCCGCTTTGGCTGATCGCCGCTTTGGCTGATCGCCGCTTTGGCTGATCGCCGCTTTGGCTGATCGCCGCTTTGGCTGATCGCCGCTTTGGCTGATCGCCGCTTTGGCTGATCGCCGCTTTGGCTGATCGCCGCTTTGGCTGATCGCCGCTTTGGCTGATCGCCGCTTTGGCTGATCGCCGCTTTGGCTGATCGCCGCTTTGGCTGATCGCCGCTTTGGCTGATCGCCGCTTTGGCTGATCGCCGCTTTGGCTGATCGCCGCTTTGGCTGATCGCCGCTTTGGCTGATCGCCGCTTTGGCTGATCGCCGCTTTGGCTGATCGCCGCTTTGGCTGATCGCCGCTTTGGCTGATCGCCGCTTTGGCTGATCGCCGTTTTGGCTGATCGCCGTTTTGGCTGATCGCCGTTTTGGCTGATCGCCGTTTTGGCTGATCGCCGTTTTGGCTGATCGCCGTTTTGGCTGATCGCCGTTTTGGCTGATCGCCGTTTTGGCTGATCGCCGTTTTGGCTGATCGCCGTTTTGGCTGATCGCCGTTTTGGCTGATCGCCGTTTTGGCTGATCGCCGTTTTGGCTGATCGCCGTTTTGGCTGATCGCCGTTTTGGCTGATCGCCGTTTTGGCTGATCAGCCTTTTGTTGCATATAATAGAGCCGATATAGCGCCCTCGATCTAGTCCGCAGTGTGATCTGTGCACATCGTTCGTTTTTGCTGGGCCTGTGTACGCGTACGCGCGCACGTATCCCCGGCCAACGTAGCTGTACCGTGCACGGTGGTATCGTTTTTGCCGGGCCTGTGCGCCAACTTATCCCATCCCCGGTCGGTCAACGAGGCCGTACCGTGCACGGTGACGTCGTTTTTAATGCGCTGGTGTGCATGCAGTTTAGGATTCGGTACCGTTCATGCACGCATTAGGCCGACCATTGCGTTAATATAATTTCATAATTTTTATATTTGTCCCGATTCGAGTTGTCTCAACGGTCGACTTGTCTCGCGTCGAGTTGTCTAAACGGTCGAGTTGTCTCAACGGGCGAGTTGTTCCAACGGGCGAGTTGTCCCGAGTCGAGTTGTCTCAACGGTCGACTTGTCTGACTTCCGCCAGGCCAGCTAGTTGTCTCGTGCGCGCGGTCGCTGTCGATTGGACCATGGAGGCTATTCATTTTAATACGGTAGCACTCTGACAGTCTGGGGGTCTGCTTGTCCATCCAGCTCAAAAGCAAATAATTATGAAGATTTCTGCACTGATATTCCTCCTTTGGTTGAGTAGCGTGGCGTGTGGTAAGTTAACGAGTAAATTTGCGCTAGTTCACGGACGTACATGACAGACGCCCAAACCTGTTTTTTGTTTTGTTTAATATTAATTGAATCTAGACCGAGTTACTGGCCTCTAGTCTAGTTATCGCTTTTTTAACATTTGGACATCATCTGGCGCTACACTAGAGGCCGAGCCAGACTAATATTTTTAATAACTTATTTTTGAAAACTCTTAAATGTGGTTCAAAATATCGCCAAAATCCACCAAAATACTTAACAAATTACCTCTAAATCGTCTTTATAGTTTTCCATATGTGTCCAAGCTGAGTTAACGAACTTCTAAGGTATTCACAATCAAGGACATTTGACGACAGTATTCGATCGAGTACTGCACACTTGTTGTTCGCCATGATTTTGAACGATAGTGCTTGCCGACCGTACCAATATACGCGGGGGTGCTTTGCGATGTCACAGATCAGTGTGTATCGCGTTCACATATGCGCGCGACCCGATACGACTTGTGACATCGCAGAACAGCCCCGCGTATAGTGGTACAGTCGGCATGCACTTTGGCAGTGACGTCACAGGCATCCCACAATGCTCGTTCAAAAAGTGGCAAACAACAAGTGTGCAGTACTCGCTCGAATACTGTCGTCGAATTTCCTTGATTTGCAGGTCAAGAATTGATCGTGAATACCTTAGAAGTTCGTTAACTCAGCTTGGACACATATGGAAGACTATAAAGACGATTTGGAGGTAATTTGTTAAGTATTTTGGTAGATTTTGGCGATATTTTGAACCACATTTAAGAGTTTTCAAAAATTAGTTATTAGTCTGGCTCGGCCTCTAGTAGCGCCAGATGATGTCCAAATGTTAAAAAAGCGATAACTAGAGGCCAGTAACTCGGTCTAAATTGAATCATGAATAATTATAGACCTAATTTGTTGTTTTACTTCGAGTTTCTCCAACTTCCAGACTTATTGCTACAAATAAACTAAAACAAATGAGTATCATATGATCACTGTACGCGGCGATGTTGTATTTTAAAAATGAGATTAGCTGGAATGTTAAAGCATATGGAGGTAGTTCTTACCTCCATGGTTCAAGCATGGAGGAATAAGAAGGTTTTTATTCCTCCATGGTTCAAGCGATGTTCCGGTTCAAGCATGGAGGTAATTATACACACGACAGTCATTTTTAGTGTGCTTCACTGTGGTTTGATAAAAACGGATTTTAGCTCTTGAAATACGCTTATATTTTCAGTATTTTGGTATAAAACTAGAGTATTTTCATTAATTGTATTGCAGGTCAATTTGGAACTTGGAAGATATGAAAATTGTTTAGAAAGAATGTAGTACCCTGACGCTACTTCAGCAGTTGTGCACAAAGTCTATGAAAAATCAAGATTTTTGATTTTTTGTTTGTATTTTCTAACAAAATTTAAAAATAATTCGGTCCAAGATTGATGTCTTTTCAACATTTTTGAACTGATTGATATTCAATGCTGATATAAAAAACAGAATAAAAACAGCGTCAGGTTGCAACATTCTTTCTAATTGTTTACCATATCTAAAAACAAAAGCCATTTTTGCTATTAAGTAGTTCCTAGTGTTTTGAATAATGCTAGGATTATCCTAGCAACTGTAAAATCGCCAATAATTTGCATAAGATTTAAAAACGACACTAAAACGTTTAAACAAAATCTTTAAAAATTATCTATGTGAAATGCACTACTGGAAAATACACCATATCCCAGCTAGCTTATCACTTGCACTGTGCATTAATTACACGTACATACATGTACAACCTCAAGTAGTGAACATGTCACACCCCTATCTTCCAATTTAAAATTAACACATGGTTCACCCACGATTAAAAATCAAAATTCATGTGGGTCGATCATGTATGCACCGTACACGACTACACGTCATGCACACTCTAGCCTTCCTATTAGAAACAAAAAATTCCCAGACTGTACACAGTGATGCTAAAGTCTAAAATACGATCTTAAAATTTTGTTATCTTTAAAAAAAAAAAAAAAAAATAAAAAATACCAAAATGGTCAAATTTATCCTTTTTTTTTCAAAGAGAAAAAGAAAAGAAAAAAGGAGGCGGCCCCCAAAAAGGAAGCGGGCGGTGACGCTAAACATGTTTTTTAATTTTATTTGGCCTTACATACCAGTATAAAGTATCACCTTCGGCTTAGGAAATGGTAAAAATATTCCCTTTTCCCTTTATAAATGGTACTTTGTGTCGGATTTACAATTAAAGATAAGTGTCCATGCTTTTTTAATATTTCGATGTTCTTTTCCGAATGAATTTTGAAGGAATATAATGTACTCTAACAAATAAATAAATTTGCTTATTTGCTTTGGCAGGTCTTTCTACAGTTTCAAAAAGTGTTTTTTATCCTTGCTCAAATTGCACGCTCCAGTTCTAAAAGTTTCGAACGAAATGTCCTACATTTATATCATTGACAGGTACGAGTTAGTGGTCCCTTATGGGTAATATATTTGTACACATAAATTGTACAAATCTCCAAACATGCATGCGTACAAGCCGTACATATACACAGTTAGTACGAAGGAACAGCATACATCAATACATCTGCCTCTGTACTCACAAAGGGACTTGCCCTAAATCATGTAATGACAGTCTCTTTAGCCTAGATAATTGTTACAACGAGAGAGATGTGTGTTACAACGAGAATTTTTTTTTAAATTAAGGCTTTTCTGCTTAAGGTGGAGAAGCCAATTATGCACCTACCTTCCTGAATTTGTATCCAAGCCGTTACCACAAACACATCATTTATTTTGTTTGGCCATACTACATGTAGGCATAAATTTCTTTGAGGATTTTCGACTTTGAGCTAGTTAGAGTGTCTTTTTACCAGACATTATTCAACTCACAAATGGCCTATTGGCCCTGGCATACATGCACTCTTTTTGGAATCCTTTATGTCATATAAATGCCCCCAGCATGTGTATGCTTTGTGCACAATACTTATACACTAACCTTTTGAAATACATATGTGACCTGTTCCAACGAAACCCGGACAAAGTCGCACAATGTGTTTTGTCACAATGTACTCCTGAAGTCATTTCGGGATGGATTTTACCATTTTGAGGTTTTAGGTTTTCCTAAGTCACTCACTATTAATCTACAATCTCCTCAAATTTGAACAAAATCCGTCTACCAGAAGAAGTGTGTTTTTTTGTCAATTTTGTGAAACATTTGTGTACAGAAATAATACGCTTTTCTGAACTTCAAAACTGTTTATCTCATAATTAGGTTGTTAGGGTTTTATCACTAAATCCAGACCCCAGGGAAGATAGGGTGGGGGTACATATGTAAATGATACATCATTTTAAAGCTGAGAACCTAGAAAATTTAAAAAAAGGAAAATCTGAAAAACTAAAAAGTTGACTTTGTCCGGGTTTCGTTGGAACAGGTCACATATTGTACCTTTTACTAACTGAATGTACTGTTCAGGAAAATTTAGTTTGCATGAAAATAATTTAAAGGTAGTAGGGAATTTGTTTTCACGATTATGGATATAAAATGTGGTCTCGCATACATTATGTACAAAAAATCGTGGGTTGAAAATTCATAAAAAGCATCAGAGTAATTTATGCAATTTGTTTCAGTAAAATTGTTTAGATATGCAAATTAGTCATTAACACACACAGTAATAAAAAGGGTAATTTGTTTTAATGCGCTTTGTAAAAATGCACCTAAATTTGTGTTTCATACAAATGTACTAGCATATTCATGAGTAAAACTGCGATTTCATTTTGTGCCATAAAGTGGCTAAATTTGTTGATATTTGTCTTTTATCTTTTGTTCCCGAGAAGGCATCGGCTGAAGATGACCTCTCGCCTACTACTACTACTACTTTGTTCAGTTTGTTGTTTTGGCAGTAGAGCTAACCTTTCTTAAAAGTTAAATGCGTGTTTTCAATGAAAAAAATGTTGGGTTTATCAAGATTAATTTATTTAAAAGATACATGGATTGTTGACCAGGTTTTGTTGGAATCTGTTAGGATGGGTAATGGACTTCTAAACTGGCAGTCTTTTACACTGGGTTAGGCATACCTTCAGAATCAGTCCAACGGTTTATGTGTATAGTTTGCCACAATGATGGGATTTGCCAGTATGGGTATATGGTTCCTAGTAAATTACACCAGTTTGTCATATGGTGTTGGGATTTGACAGGATGGGTATGGTTCCTAGTAAATTACACTATCGAGTTAGGATTAAACTTCAATTCAGTAGTTGCCTTGCTACAGCTAGTGTATGCCTTTCCCTCAATATTTTATTTTTCAGAATTGCCATATCTGCAAACACCACCAACTGTAACACCAACCAGCACCTTCATTATGCCCACAAGAATAACAATCGGCTGGCTTTCCTGGGAGTCCGATGGCGTGGGCGATGGCCCCATTACAGGCTACGAAGTCCTCTATCGTTATGCTAGCGATGAACCGGGAGATGCCAGCTACATTTACAACAAGACCGTGGATTCCAACGTCACGTCTGTGGAGATAACCGGGCTTGATGTAGAAACGGAGTATGATTTTATCGTGGTCGTCGTGACAGAAGGGGGAAGGGGACCACCCACCAATAAGACGACCTACAGGACTCTCTGTGGAGGTATTAAACCCCCCCCCCCCTAAAAAAATTATAAAACAAACTCACAAAGGCTTTTATCCAGCCTTCAGACTTTACAAATAGCCCCAATTCATTGCGACCACATGTACCCTGCGATCACCAGGGGTCGGTGATTTGGTTCCTGTATCCTCATTTGATAAATAAATGAATTTGCATATTGAGGTTGGTGTTGGGATTTTTTTCAATGTGTATTACATAGTATACTTTTCAATGTGAATAATTACATCCAGTCCGCCACGAAAACAATCCTTTTGATAGTGCATATTTGCTGAATAAGGCCGCTTCTGAATCGCTTGGCTGTGGCTATTGTCTTGGTGTTCGCCTATTACAACGCGTGAGCAGGCTGACAATAGACGTAGCCGTAAAGCTCGGAAGCCTATTTCTGACAAGGCCTAAGATTGTAACATTTTATGTGCGACGATTGGATTCTGTTTATACCCCAGGTACCACATACACGAGAAAATACTGATTTAAAGTGCAGCCAGGTACCAGACTAAGCCTAATTTATTAGCGTATGTATCACAACATTTTGGATATTTTAGAAATGTCCTCTTTTAAAATGATTTCCTCTGTTTTGGTTTAGATATTTTTTTTTTTTTCATTTCATTGGTACTTTTATGCCTGTAGTAAGCATATTTTATGGGCTAGCGAGAAATCATGGCTTCTGTGTGCATACCTACATGAACTTCCTGTAACTTATTGCTTACAAGGTTAGCACATGGCTTACAGGGTAAGCGTGGCATTCTGTGGTTAGCAGTGCCTTATTGGAGCCTTATGACTGGCTGATGTGTTGACTGATGATTTCATAGTACTCTGAGATCAAATAGGCCATTCATGACCAAGATGCTGTAAAGTTGCCAGAGCTTATTTTGAAAAAAAGACCATTAAAATATGTGAAAAACAATAAAAAACAAAGAACTTTCATATTAACCCTAACCCCATAGGCCCTTTTTGCTAGCAACCATCCTCAATCCTCCAAAATCCTCATTTTTTTTAAATCCTCAAAAATCCTCCACACTTGAAACAACATAATGTGCCTTAATTCTCCAAAATCCTCATTTTTTTTTATCTTCCAAAACTGCAATGAGAATTCTGGGGATTGAAAAAAGTCAATCCTCAAAAATCCTCATTATGATTTTTTGAAAACCCCATTCAGCCTCATTCCTCCAAAATCCTCATTTTTTGAAAACCCCATACAGCCTCAATCCTCAAAAATCCTCCAAAACTGCAATGAGGATTTTGGAGGATTGAGGAGCGTTAGGGTTAAGTGTTACTTGTTGTAGCTAACCATAAATACCAACTATGTCTTGTAATACATCATTTTAAAGCTTATTTCTTGTAGTTTTCATTTCTCTAAATAACTTAAAACGTCAAGATGCCTACTTTACAGCCCTTTCCTCGTGGACGGTCACAAATAGGCTAAGACCCGATGATGTCACGCTTTGTTTACAAGTGCGCATTTCTACGAGCGATTCTGTCCTTGCGTTGTCTGGCATCCGGACTTCGCTCCTATAGGAAAGCGTATATAAACAAAGCCATGACGTCATTTGGGTTTAGGCTTATTACCTCACACCCCATCAGCTAACTTTTAAAAACTTTTTTGTTTGTTTGCTTAGCTCCTTCCGCTCCACTTACGCTTAGCGTCACTCGAGTTGAGACGGAGGAGCTCGAGATAACCTGGGAGGTATGTATACAACATTATCATCTTCATATAATGTGCATTAACTGTCTCTGGAATATACTCAAAAATTGGATGGGGTGCAAACGAGCAGGTGTACATATACATGTACATATAACACGAGACATAAATCGCAACATCATATGTGACCTGTTCCAACGAAACCCGGACAAAGTCGACTTTTTAGTTTTTCAGATTTTGCTTTTTTCAAATTCTCTAGGTACTCAGCTTTAAAATGATGTATCATTTACATATGTACCCCCACTCTATCTTCCCTGGGGTCTGGATTTAGTGATAAAACCCTGACAACCTAATTATGAGATAAACAGCTTTGAAGTTTAGAAAAGCGTATTATTTCTATACACAAAGGTTTCACAAAATTGACCAAAAAAAAACTTCTGATAGACGGATTTTGTTCAAATTTGAGGAGATTGTAGATTTATAGTGAGTGACTTAGAAAAACCTAAAACCTCAAAATGGTAAAATCCATCCCGAAATGACTTCAGGAGTACATTGTGATAAAACACATTGTGCGACTTTGTCTGGGTTTCGTTGGAACAGGTCACATATGGCAAACTGTACACACAAACTGTTGGACTCTGATTCTGGAGGTAGGCCTATAACCCAGTGTAAAAGACTGTCAGTTTGAGGATCAAGTAACCATCCTAACAGATTACAACCAAACCTGGTGTTAGAGTTTGCCTGGATGGGGATCGTTAGGGTTAATAATTATTATGATAAACAACAAAAATTAATTTCTATTTAAATTTGCGATTGTTTTTTGTAGTTGCCACCGCGGTCTACTTGGGAATGCAGCGAGGTTGCCCCCAATATCTACCTGCAGTGGAAACCATCGGACTCGGACTCTTTCACTTATATCATTGTATTACAATCAGCGGGTTCCTACAATCTGACAACGGTGTCCCCGTGCGGTATGTACGACCTGCGGGCCATATTCTTCAGCTCCAGCTATTATTGGAGCCCTCCGAGCGAAACAATCACTGCAGCTACTGCAAGGACAGGTAGAGTGGAATAACTTTCTGAACTTCAAGATCTTTGATTAGGAACACATAGGGCATGTTCAGACGGTGGCGTAAGTTAATCTAATCCAAAAATACTAAGTTATTCCGTTTTTAATCCAAAACATGCTTGCGTTCAAACGAGAAAGTTACGCCATTCCCCAGACGGAAAAGTGGATCAAGTTACGCCATCGTGGTTACGCAACGCAAACACCACTTTCTCAGCCTTCCGGTTAAAGCGCGCGCGCGGGAAACAAGGACAGTGTTGTACAGTATAGTATACAGTATACATGTACATTAGAGCGCAAGCGTACTGCCGTTTTCCAAACTCCAGCCTCTTCGCAATATCGGCTTTGTTTATGTAGTTTGCCTATAATAATGGAGCGCAGTGACCGACTGGCCTAAGCTAGGGTTTGTAAAACGGTCTGGTGAATAAACCGTGTACATGTACAATGTACACACACACGCATATGCGTGTTCATGTAATTGCACGTGCGACAGGCCATGAGTTATCAAAATGGCGCCGATGATGATCAATGCTAAAGTTTTTCTCGTGTTTTTGCTTGTCTGTATTCGGGATAAAAGGGAACGATCGTCGGATTCCGAGCCCGGAGAGTTGAATACTAAATAGTGTGCTGAAGAGGCTCAGAAGACTGAAAAACAACCGATTGCGTCAACAAGACCACGCTACCCGTTGGCGTTTTTGGCAGTTTGTCAAACGAAGGCAACGGGCAATCGGATGTATTATCGGCGCGGTGGCCATCATTGCGAAGGGTTCACAAATATATCGCCTTGTCCGTGCCCGGCTAATGAGCACGGCCTGGACCTGTTACGAAAAAGGTCAATGTGAATAAACTAACACCGGAAGTGGCAGGTCAGTTGCGTTCCAACGGCACTTCATGGCTCATCGCCGCGGGGGGAGATCGTTATCTTTCGCTCAACTTAATCTAATCGGCCACTTTTGGGAAGCGTAAGTTACGCCATTTTGGTCGCGTAACTTACGCCGCGCGGGTGGATTAGAGCGTTCCAACGGACAGATTAACTTAGTATTTTTGGATTAGATTAACTTACGCCACCGTCTGAACGTACCCATATTGTACAACTTCCCACTCCACTAAACCCTTGGACTACCAAGGCTGACTTTTGTCAACAAGGAACACCTGCTTACCATAGGCAACTTTTAGTCTGGCAGGAAACCACACACAAGACCTTCAACCAAGATTTATTCACTGCTTTCCCCCAAGCTGGCATGTTGACATGTTTGGCTACCCATCAAGCATATACCAGCTAAAAGACTGTTTGTTTTTCTTCAGATCATTTTAAGAGGTTTAGTTTATTTATAGTACATGTATTACCATGACAAAATGTTCCTGCAGTAGTTTTTCCATAATCCATGTATCATACTAACAGCCCGACAGACAGACAGACAGACAGGGGTGAACATAAAATCTCGGCCATTGGAGATGGGTGGAAGTAATTAAATTACATAAAAATTGGTGCCAAAAAACACACTTTTATAAAAAAATTCCCTCCTAAATTTGCAGCTGGTGGACAGATTATGTTCATGAAAAATTGAAAACAATTTCCAATAATATTTTGCACGAAGTTGGTTAGCTTTTTGATTTCCAAACACATGCCATCGCAGTCAAAGTTTTTTTCTTCTTGACATTGCAGAGCCACCGTTCGTGTTTTATTTCAGGGCTGACCATGTAGAGAATTCACTGGACATTAGAGTCACCTGGCCGGACCCGTATACGTTTGACCGGCTGTGCATCGAACAGTACATTGTCACCCTCACACCGGTTCGGCTGGTAGCCTGCGACACAAACATAGTTTCACCGGTAACCCAAACTCGAGTTGTGCCGGCAAATTCTTCAGGGGTCGACTTCAGTGGTTTATTGGCTTATACCGAGTATAACGCGACAGTTACGTCTAGTAACGAACTTGCAAATGCCACCACAACATTTAAGCTTGTTGTCACTCGTCGAACATGTGAGTATAAAAAAGATCCTGGCCTGTAGCCAATTTCTTGAAAAAAGTACGTAGCTGGTGCCTTACGTAGGACTTACGCAGGACTTACGCAGGGCTTACGCAGGACTTACGCAACAACATTGGTAGCTGTGCAATAAACTTGCGATCGTTTTCTTGAAACTTGGCGTAGCTGCGCAACATTTAAAATAATATAAACATCTTGGACGAGGATAATAACAGCTTTTATGACGGCTGTTTGTGTATAGTTGTGGTCTTATATGAAACGGTTGTTGAATTTCCTCCGCCCACCATTTTGAAAATAGTTTTGTCCGACTTTCTGCAGAATCGTGCGGCAACTCTGAAAATTGTGTCGTGGGTAAAATAGCAAATCTTTTAGCAAGCTTGATAAGTTCAGCAATGACAGGCTTCATGACGATAACTATTTTTTCAAAAAATCATTTTTTCCATGAACATTTTTTGTTTCTGTTAATCTTTTTTCTAATGTTAATCTAATGTTAATCTAATGTTTCCAGTGCCGAGTATCTTGCAAGCAGTGCAGGTCACCGATCTCTCTCCTCGCTCCGTGCAGCTGAACTGGACCCGCATACCCTGCGAGGACTTGCACGGAGCGTTTTATAACTACTTACTCCTCTTCACCAACAATCAAACCGGAGTGACTTTCACCGGGTCGCAGCATGATATCGACATGACCAAGCTTTCGGAGACGGGAGTCTTTCCGTGCATGACCTACAATGTCGAGATCAGAGTGGTGTCTGGGGGCGGGAATGGACCTTGGAGTGAGAGGGTACAATTTACGACCCTGCCAGAAGGTAAAATTCAGAGACGTCAAAATCAAGTTGACTGGCTAGCTGGCTGCCTGTCTGACACTGGCTGGCTGGGTAACATTGGCTAGCTGGTTGACAATGGCTGGTTGACAATGGCTGGTTGACAATGCCTGGCTGATGCTTATGCTGGCTGGCTCGCTGCCGCTGGCCGACACGCTGACCGACAATTGTAACAGTAGTTGGCAAAGTGCCGTAAAAGTTTATCTATTTATCCATTTATTTACATTTTGACATTTATTTTCTGCAGTTTCGAACGCCATTCTAGATTATGCTGTTGCTGCCATTGACGATAATCCAAACGCGCTGCTTGTCACCTGGGACGTCCGAAGAGAAGTCTACTGCCCGATTGATTACTACGAAGTCTCGTACAAGCTGCGGTACAAGTTCCAATGCGAATACGGTGACGAGATACGTGTCGTTGCGGCAAACACCACCGAGACATCGCACACGATTACGGGACTGCTGCCGTACTCCACCTATGTGGTGTTTTTGAGGGCGCACACAGAGGCTGGTTTTGGATACGACTATCAAGTAGGGATACTCGAAACGGCCCAAAAAGGTACAAGCCTCAGCTCAATCACTTGACCACGGCTAACAGCTAGTCACACATGTGAAGTGGCTATGAGCTGCTTCCATAGGCAAATCTGTAATTGTAAGCCATAGCCATAGGCAAGTAATTTTGACACAGCCTTATTTGTCTAATTAGGCTTAATTTGTAATAACTGAAACCCCAAAGAGTCAGGGGGGGGGGGGGGGGGGGGGTTGTTTGGCGAAACAAAACGTTAAATAAGCCAGTTTAGTATCTTGATGACGAAGTCCCACATAAAGGCTAATCAATGTCATGTGATGTTATGCGAATGCCCATTCTGATTGAATTCATTCTTTCTGGTATAAATGAAACCAATGATCCCTTAAAATAATTCACTGTAGCTCGTAGAGAGAAGAAAATGAGAAGGTACAGTTTTAGAGGTGGAAGGAAAACCACAGAAGGAAAAAACCTGGGGGAAAACCAACATATTCAGGCAGGGACTTAAAACCCACGTATTGGCGAGGAAAGAACCGCTGCGCCAACCTTAAATCCTTACTTTCTTACAGTCCCCACGGATTCCCCGATCGAGGTGACGGTGGCGTCGTACAACAATGACTGGCTGCATTTCTCCTTTAAACGACGTGACTGCAACGAGAGCTCCTGGTCTAGCCGTCTGGTAACCTACTCCTACCAGTTGGACAACCTGGACAACACCAGCCAGCTCGAGAATGGCACCAGCTGGGGGACCTATGTGAGGTTCGAGGGCCTAATCCCCTACACGCGGTACTCGTTCTGGGTACTGATGCGTACGGAGGCCGGGGACGGCCCGTACAGCGATCCCGTCGAGGGACGAACCTCTGAAGCTAGTACGTTTTTGATTTGGATTTGAAAACGGGTTTGACGTCGAGGTTCTTCATGCAATTTATTTTGTCGCAAAGTGCAGCTTTACAATTGTAACCCTGTGCATTTAAGAGGCTATGAAATTAGAGTCGGGCGAAAGTAAAAAAAATCACTGCAATTGGTTTTCTGCCCTGTTGGGTACATTCATGGTTTGAGAGGGAATTGTTGTAAAGCATCTTGCCTAAGAACACAAGCAAGAACAAAAGAAATACCTTAATATGTGATTGACAAAATGAGTCTGTCAGCCCAATATTTAGGTGTATAAGGCTGCTCTTTGTCCCCACAAGACTGGTCCCAATTTTGAGAAAATCAAAGATTTGTTGCAGTCGTTGTACTCTGTTTCTATTTCATAGATCCCGGGCCACCTGCTAATATAACCTTTCTGAACAAGACGGAATCGACCGTGGACATTGCCTGGGATCAGCCTCTTGTGCCTAACGGGATCATCTTGAACTACACGGTAAAGGACAAATCAATCCAACAATTTTGAAGTGGATTTTTGAGTTCTTTGGTTTAATCTGTTAGATGCACCATGACATGACCAATGTGATAAGAGTCCATTCGCCTTATATACCATTTGCTTTTGCTGTAATTTTCAAAAATTGATGGGTTAAAGATTAATATTTTATAGTATTTATTGTGATGCTGACCTGTTTAAAGTTCATAGAAGCCGGAAAAACCAAGACAAAAAGTGCTGTTCTTGCAGTCTAGTTCCTAGACTTTCTTCAGATAAATGTAATAAATTGGGGGCAGAACAATTACAGGATGTCTAGCGCAATCATTTGCTTGGGCCTACAATCATTATTTACTTTCAAATAAGTGAGATATTTCTTAATAATTCGATAGTAATTTGTTTTAGATATCTGCAAATGGTGTATCCTACCTATTCCGTAACTGATCGTTTAGTACTTAATGATGTGGCCCATAAATCGTACACGTAAATTTAACCTAAATGTATAGAATGACCGAGATCATTTCTTATATTTGTAACTTAGATTCAGTTTAAAGCTATTGAGAAGCCATATGACATCTACTTTCCACCAACGTTTCCATTTATGGAAGCAGCATTAGTCGGACCAGCTGTGTTCACATACAAACTGGAGAATTTGGACCCCGGAACAAAGTATAGGATTCGTGTGGCTGCACTGACCGCGCCCGGAGCAGGCGATTTTATCTCAGTCGAAGGCTTCACTGCGCTCAAAACAGGTATATTATCAAGTTGAATCCAATCTTGAGTCTCAATTATGCATTTGGACGGAGCTTTAAAAGTGAATCTGGGTTCTTATTCAGTTTGATACAAGTACATTTCCAAGTCGGGTGTGACTTTATGAAATCGTGTTAGTGCAACTTTAAATATTAGTGGTCAGTTGGTCAGTCAGCTCGGTCAGTCGGTCACTAAAGTCAGGCAGTCGGTGAAGTCAGTCCAGTCCCTCGGTCAAGTCTCTCGGTCAGGACAAAAGTTTGGCCCTTCTGCTTCAACAAAGTAATTGAAGTGGCCCTTCTTGTTGATTTATTTTGGTGTGATTGATTGTCACAGATATCCAAGCACCCGAAAAGCCACCCTTTGACCCGTCGAGATCTTCAGGAACAAGTGTTTATATCTACATCTACACCCCAGAGCCTACTTATGTCGCGTAAGAACATTGCAAAAGTTTGTGGTTAAATACTGTATGTATGAAATTCATACACTTTGAATTGCAGTCGTTGGTGGACTTCCTTCTGTTTTGAAAGGCAACGGATGTGAATAAGCCATTTTGGTATTGCAACTACGCTTGTGCACAACAAGATTGGATAATGGCAGATAAATAAAACTGAATCTGCTTTTTGTGCAATCAAAAAGACAATGGAAACTTTTGTGCTAACAAATGTTTGGACACGTAAGACACGTACAAAAATTGTAAATTTGCTGGTACCCGCTATGCTTTTGCACGCATACAATAAATTGTTTGGCTAGAAAAAAGAATTGTCATTCTTCATATGCACGTGCGCAGTTGGAACACCGAACGGGCTTGTTGTTGGATGTGTTGTCTGTCAAAGATAATATTACAGCTCCCAACATGTACCATTCGGCATACTTTTTTTTATAATTTTGTTTACCTATTTCAAGCTTTTACGCTTTCATTCTTCAATGTTTACAAATTTTTAATGATGCTGTTTTTAACTAATTATTCATAAAAAAAATTAAAAAATCTTGCCTTATCACATTTGTTTTGTTTCGAAGGCCGTATATTGGAAGGACTGCGACCCAGTTTATTGAACTAATAGACCAGAGTCATGGGCCTTTTTCTAAACCCAGGCTTCGTCTTCGTCCTAGGCTTCGTTCACGTAGTTTAGCAATAGGCCGAAGCCAAGAGTTTGGAAAACGACCCTAATGATGTTATAGATTTATTTACATATATGCCCTTTCCTATGGGAGCAAAGTCGGGATGCCAGGCGAAGTAGGGACGATGTCGTTTAGAAGAAAGCGCACATGTAAACCGTGACGTCATTAGGTTTCGGGCCTATTGCGCAGGGACATAATGTGCAAGCATGCTTTCCGGTATGTGCAAGCGTGCAGTATCGTACTTTTGTAATGTACGCTGGACAACTTTTGTCTTCCAGGTCTTTTCTGGTCGCAGTGAAGAAGAGTGATGAGAGACGGAAGAGAAGCGCGGTGATCGACGGAGAGTCCCACGGCACTTACGAAGAAAACCCAGGTGCTTACATCGCAGCCGAGATTCCCAAAGAATACGATAATGACGTCAGGTTTGTCGTAGGAGATGGCATGATGTACGGAGGATACCTCAACGCGCCCCTGGGCAAGGGCACATATAGCATCAGGGCTGGTGCTGTGAGCAGAGCAGACGGCGTGAGTTTTTTTTCTCTCAAGTTGGGCTACAAAAGTTCATTGTCTAAAAACTATATTTTCTCCCAAGTGTACAATTAGACAGTGCTAATATTACCACAAATGCACCCTTAACCAGTTCATGTCAGAGGGCGTGTATACAAGTTGTCCGGTAATTAAAATGGTTGATGGATAAACATGGCAAGGGTGGAAATGTGGCAGTAACTGACTCGTAGTGAGCGAGGTCAGAAGTATTAGTGTGCTATCCACCGATGCCGGCTTGAACCCGTCACGAATCGATGTTCGTGAAAAATAATCCTACGCCTGATCCCAGTCAATGTCAAAATAATCCCAACGCGAACTGCTTAAGGTGACACTTTATCATCATAAAAATTGCACCTTGGGAAAATGGAGTGAATTAGGGAGACATTTCAATGTCTCCTTAATGCCGCATCTGCTTTTTAGAAGTTTACTGTCGCAAATAGGCTGAATTGATTGCTTGTGATTAAAAACATAAGTATACCAAAACTTGTTGGGGTTGGGTAAGATAAATTTGGGGTCAGAAAAAGTTGAACGATTTTTTGTGCATGACTTTAGGGGAAGTCTCCCTGAAGTACCATTATCGGTAATCATTAGTATTCGTAATTGTTTCTGGTAATGAAACCAAGGATTCTTCAAAGAGTGCCCTAGTCACTGTAGCTCATAAGCCTCAAGAAACCTGCAGAGAGAAGACGATGAGTTACAGGTAATAGAGGTGTTGAGGGAAAACCCCAGAAATACATTCTGAGTTGGGGGAAACCCAATCCACTTGTAGACGAGGGCAGGAATCGAACCCGGGCCAGGAATCGAACCCGGGCCACAGCGGTGAAAGGCGAGGAAAGTTACCATTGCGCCAACCCGATTCCCCTCTGATGACATTCACGTTGACATGTGTTGGCTTCTTTGTAAAGATAAACTTCGACCACACACGCCACGATTATCAGCTCTTGTTCTTTTGTTTTGTTTGAAGGCTTCCGTTATCAGTTGGAGTGAGCCGCTGCTTTATAATGGTGAGTGCCAATTTAAAGAGTAAATCTAAGGTCCTTCGTATTTAAAGCCGGGAAAAACGTAAACTGGTTTTTCAAAACTGTTAATTATTTTTTTCTGACGGAATTCAATATCCTGTGATAAAATATTCTTCGCATTTGCAGGTCTTTCAGGTTGTTAAAGTGTTTTTTAACATTGTGCTAATGGCACATTCCAGTTCAAAAAAGCTTGAGGCAAAATGCTATTAATCTCAATGTCTAGTAATATCTGATTCAATAGGTACACCATGATTGTGGCTGGTCCGCGCTGTGGTGTTAAGATTTATTGTTTGCAAATTGCAGTCGCGGAGTGCATGCCCACACTAGGCCCCGCCTGGTTTCAGAAATGAATTAGGAGTGGGATGCTCCTAATTTAAAAGTAATTATTTTGTTCTGTACAGTTTTTAGTTTCGGGATCCAACATCCCAAAACATTTATATATATTTTGTTCAAGTGAACCTTTAAGGGAACATTCCTTGTTCGCTGTGACTAAAACTTGATATGTGATTGTGATTTACGATTAAATGGACTTCCTCAAATTTCCACCTATTTTCGTAAATTTTATTTAAAGGTAGTATACACCATTGGTAATTGCTTGAATTATCATGAATGGGTAGATTTGGGGGGTTGTATTTCATAGTAAATATCGTTTAACTGACTTTTCCGAAGTTTTACAATCATGGATGCCGAGAAAAGCACGAAAAACAGCGTTTGTTTTCAACCGGGGTCGAGCAGTTATTCTTATGTTATCTTTGTTTTTTCGCTCTCGCCGTCCGGCGAGAGCGAATTTTTCTTTATAAAATTCAATTTTTTTGAATAATTACAGGATATCTAGTGCAATCCTTTTGCTGAATGCCTAGAATCATTATTTACTTTCAATTGAGTAAGGTATTTCTTAATAATTCAGTAGTAAATATTTTCGATATCTGCAAATGGTGTATACTACCTTTAACTGTATAGCAACTGGTGTCACGACCGGGTCAACTACGCCAACCTCCCCAACCACGCCAACCTCCCCAACCACGTCAACCACCACTCCCAAACAGCCTAACCCAGCGGGCAGCAGCATCGTTGGGATTATTGTCGGTGTGATTATCGCTGTGATTGTGGTTCTGATTGTCATTGGCCTTGTGGTCTATTACTTGAGAATGCGAAAGAAACGGTAACGTAAAAACTTAATGGGTGATAAGTCCCTTTACTTTAAGATAGACAATTACATGTGGCCTATCGCCACAAAATGAGCTTAAAGTCAGACTTTTTAAGAATAAATATATTTAAACAAGAGCTTTCCATCGGTATACAACATTAAGGGGTACTGAGTTTAGTAACTGAAATATAGACCAGAAACTGTCAGTGATAAAACTGATTCTTGAGAAAATGGCATTTAATATTTTAAAGTCGTGTTACAGTGACATTTTGGCTTTTGCCCTCTGTTCCGCAAAATGGCAATTTCCGACTTTAAACTTATACCGTGGTGACAGGTCACATATTTATATTTGTTGTGTTTTGTTTTTAAATGTTTGCAAATACACCAACTCTGACAGTGTTAAAACAATTGTACAGACTAGAGTACCTTTCTATTTGCTACAGCTTGTATAACACCAAAAATGGTTTGATTTTGATTTTTGTTTTTCATCTAATTTGTTGATCCGTTGTTTCCTCCTACAGAGAAGTTGAAGATGCAACCGATGAAACTGCCATGGAGGAAACGGGAAAGGAAAACGGAAGCAAGCCTTAGGCTGTTTTCCAAACCTTAGCTTTTTCTCCGTCTTTGGCCTCTTTCAGGCAGTTTGGTAATGGCGATGGAGCCAGAGATGGAGTCTAAGACGGGGTTTGGGTAAATGGCCTTAGTGGCCAAGGGGTCAAGAAATACTTGAAAGAGTGCTTGGGAATATCCCTAAAACTTCCTCAATCCTCCAAAATCCTCCAGGTTTTTTAGTCATTTTGAATGAAATGAAAAAATGTGTCCGTTAATTTCGGAGGATGGATTGTGTTGAGTTCATGTTCAGCCAAAATGATTTTCGATATTCCTGCACTGGTTCTGAATGTCATCGGCACGGCAAAGCTGCCTGGGGAGACGGGGTATATGACCTGATTTATTTTTTTTAGCACTTAAATACTTGTTATTTACCATTTTAATATCGGGGATGATCATGACCGTTATGGTTTACTAATACGCAATTAATGACAAGGTGCTGTTAAACAGAAAACGATATTTTTTAACTGATTTTTGAAGGAGTGTTGTTTAATGCGTGTAGTTGTAGATTAATAATTATTTGATTCATTTTGGTGGATGGGTTAAATCAAAAAAGTGGACCAGCAGCATAGCTAGCTTTTATTAATTAACCCTAACCCTGCCAGATGCAACACAGTGCATCAGGTAGGAAATAGTGGGGTGCACTTTGATGCATTCAGCTACCAACAGTTGCTTCTGAGACAGTGAGAGCTTAGTCCCATAAGGAGTGTTGTTTAATGCGTGTAGTTGTAGATTAATCATTATTTGATTCATTTTGGGAGATGTGTTAAATTGTTTTACGATATTCTTAAACTGCAAGATATCGGTGTTGTATGGAGAAAACTGCATTTAAAATCGAGCCTAAAATATATAAAAACTGAACTATTGCAGCTGAACTATTGTGCATTATTTGAATTGTTGATATTAGTAGCAAAATATAACAAGATATTTTCATGTTCCGAAATATTTAAAATACATCAACAGTACTCTTTTTACATTTAGTGCATTATCTTCATATATAATGCCCTATTTTCCCGTTTAATCACTTGAAATATTGTTTATACTGCCTTATACATTTTTAAAGGTAGGATACACCATTAGCAGGTATCAAACATTTTTTACTTTATTTTTGCAAATTATTAAGAAATATCATATTTATTTGAAAGTAAATAATGATCTAGGCATCCAGCAAAATGATTGTGCTAGATATCCTTTAATTGTTTGGGTTGCGATTGCAACAAGAACAACTAGACTAACTGTCCGACTCCGGTCGAAAACAAATGCCGGTTTCCTTTTCTTTTTTTCTTTTTTTCTTGGCATCCATGATTGTAAAACTTCGGGCAGGTCAGTTAAACGATATTTACTATAATATAAAATACAACCCCGAAATTCACTCATACCTGATAATTCAAGCAATTACAAATGGTGTATCCTACATTTAGGTAACGTACAAGTTAGGGGTGTCTTGCAATAAAACGAATGTAATTTTTAACATTGTTCTACTAAATTAGTTTTTTTTTAAGTGTTATTTTAATTAATAAAATGCTTTTAATACATTTACATCTTTATGTATTCCATTTGGTCTTACTTTGTTTCTTGTTCACTGTTCCATTCGCAAATATTGTGAGAATCAAGTTTCACACATTTTGTGCGAAACTTTAAAGATAAAATATCGGTTCATGGTGATTTGGCGTTGCCATTTTCAAATACTTTGCAGCTTTGTATACACCATTGGTAATTTGTTGAATTATCAGGAATGGGTGGATTTGGGGGGTTGTATTTTATAGTAAATATCGTTTAACTGACCTGTCCGAATTTTTACATTTATGGATGCCTAGAAAAGCATGAAAAACAGCGTTTGTTTTCCACCGGCGTCGAGCAGTTATTCTTATGTTATCTTTGTTTTTTCGCGCTCGCCGGACGGCGAGAATGAATTTTGGTTTATACAATTCAATTTTTTGGAACAATTACAGGATATCTAGGGCCCTCATTTTGCTGGATGCCTACAATCATTATTAACTTTTAAATAAGTAAGATATTTCTTAATAATTCGGTAGTAAATTTTTTCGATATCTGCAAATGGTGTATACTACCTTTATTAAGGGGAATGAGTTAAAATTCATTTTTGAACTTTGCGAAATTTAGCGTTAACGATTTCAAGAAGAAAATGTAACTAATTATTATTAAGCGCGTACCTAATTTAAGTTAGCGTGCGCGTCATTGTTAAAAGTTGGGTAACGTCATCCCATCTCATTTACATGTTTTACGCACTTCTCGAGAGCTGCTTGCGGTGTTTATAACGACCAATTTCAGACATTTATATATACTGTACTTCTTGTGAGAGTATTCACAGCGATTCAGAGCATTTGTTTTTGCGAAATAATTTGCCATAAATTTGCCCAATCCGGCTAGCTTGAATGAGAAAAAAATGACTTACCGTAGTCAGTCCATGGAGGAATGGTCAGTCAAAGCTGCGATCGAGTTCAGGGGGAATTGTCAACCTCTGCCGCGCCGATAACCAAAGCACCGGGTTCCCCCAAAGCGGGCGGCGGAGTCCATCGCGGGCTGTCTGCGTCCCATGACTAAGCTTGGCTGGCTCTGCTGTTGTATGCGTCCGCAGACCATCGTGGATAAAGATTCCGGACAGCAGGGCCGGCCTTGCCCCGAGTTCCCCGCTAGCCGGCCGTCGCCCCCCCGCGGCTAAGAAACTGCGGCGATACCGTGTACTCGTACTCCCTGCCTAGCCGTTTATTTGTTCCGCGGCGCGCCGTCCGTATATATCTGGGCTTATTGAGGGCGCCCTTAATTATCGCCAGATTCGTATAGGGAAACGAACGCTCGAGAAATACACTGACCAACGCCTTTTAAATAAATTAAATAACTGCCAGGCGAGGGTTAGCGGAGATAAGCGGGCCCGGACAACATTCTTTGAGAAGCAGTTTGTGTTGAGAGAACGTCAACACCCAATGGCAATGAAGATTTGTTTAACTGGACTTTTTAATTCAGGGTTGGATAACGATCTTTTCATTGGGGAAGTAGCCGGCCGTGAGCGGTGCTAAGGCTTTGATGTTGGGCCTCACTCAGTCACCCTGAATAATAAGATAATATTACGTTAAATTCCCAATAATACTTTCTCAAACAAACTTCTAAAATGAGGCAATAAATAAATAAACGATTTGAACGTTTAATGAAACAAACAAAAGTGTAATTCGTATGTAGGCCTTTTGTATGGTTACCACATGGAGGAATAAGAGCTTATTCCTCCATGGTTACCATAAACATTGGGGTACCGGTACTTCGTATTATCCTAATACTCTAAAGCAGACTTTGAAGATAAAATAAAACACCCTCAACGTTCACACAATAGAGGTTGGGTGAATGCGATTTCCAAACGTTTAAGTAATTCTGTTGCAGCATTTTCGGAATGAAAAAACGGCCACAAAGAAAAAGGGGTCAACCAACGCATTGCGGCATTGTTGGAATAAAAGCGCGGTCGTGGGGGGCGGGATCAACACATTGTTGGCATTGTTGGAAGGTAAGCAAGTTCGTATGGGATCAACACATCGCGGCATTGTTAGAATGGAAACACAGTCACAATGTCCGGAGAGTTGAGCTAATTGGTTGACGGCATTATTGAGTAAGATTGCGGCGTTCAAAGGCGCCCGTTCAATTCTTCACACAAAGACCGTCACTTTGAACTCAAGCGACATCATTATACGGCGCACCGAAAGATAAGGCGCGGCGATGTTTTTGTGGTCTAGAAAGTCAGATAAGCCGCGTCTTTACCGCAGGAAATTAAGGTAAATGTCTGAAATTGGTCGTTATAAAGAAAATTCGTTATAAACATCGCAAGCAGCGCTCGAGAAGTGTGTAAAACATGTAAATGGTGACGTTACCCAACTTTAACAATGACGCACGCTAAATTAGGTACGCGCAATTAGTTACATTTTCTTTTTGAAATCGTTAACGCTAAATTTCTCAAAGTTTAAAAATGAATTTTAACTCATTCCCCTTAATACAAAGCTGCAAAGTATTTCAAAATGGCAACGCCAAATTACCATGAACCGATATTTTATCTTTAAAGTTTCGCACAAAATGTGTGAAACTGGATTCTCACAATATTTGCGAATGGAACAGTGAACAAGAAACAAAGTAAGACCAAATGGAATACATAAAGATGTAAATGTATTAAAAGCATTTTATTAATTAAAATAACACTTAAAAAAACAACTAATTTGGTAGAACAATGTTAAAAATTACATTCGTTTTATTGCAAGACACCCCTAACTTGTACGTTACCTAAATGTAGGATACACCATTTGTAATTGCTTGAATTATCAGGTATGAGTGAATTTCGGGGTTGTATTTTATATTATAGTAAATATCGTTTAACTGACCTGCCCGAAGTTTTACAATCATGAATGCCAAGGAAAAAGAAAAGAAAAGGAAACCGGCATTAGTTTTTGACCGGAGTCGGGCAGTTAGTCTAGTTGTTCTTGTTGCAATCGCAATCAAAACAATTAAAGGATATCTAGCACAATCAGTTTGCTGGATGCCTAGATCATTATTTACTTTCAAATAAATATGATATTTCTTAATAATTTGCAAAAATAAAGTAAAAAATGTTTGATACCTGCTAATGGTGTATCCTACCTTTAAAAATGTATAAGGCAGTATAAAAAATATATCAAGTGATTAAACGGGAAAATAGGGCATTATATATGAAGATAATGCACTAAATGTAAAAAGAGTACTGTTGATGTATTTTAAATATTTTGGAACATGAAAATATCTTATTATATTTTGCTACTAATATCAACAATTCAAATAATGCACAATAGTTCAGCTGCAATAGTTCAGTTTTTATATATTTTAGGCTCGATTTTAAATGCAGTTTTCTTCATACAACACCGATATCTTGCAGTTTAAGAATATCGTAAAACAATTTAACACATCTCCCAAAATGAATCAATGAATTATTAATCTACAACTACACGCATTAAACAACACTCCTTATGGAACTAAGCTCTCACTGTCTCAGAAGCAACTGTTGGTAGCTGAATGCATCAAAGTGTACCACACTATTTCCTACCTGATGCACTGTGTTGCATCTGGCAGGGTTAGGGTTAATTAATAAAAGCTAGCTATGCTGCTGGTCCACTTTGTGGATTTAACTTGTTTGATTTAACCCATCCACCAAAATAATCATCCATCCATCAAATAATGATTAATCTACAACTACACGCATTAAACAACACTCCTTAAAAAAGAAGTTAAAAAATATCGTTTTCTGTTTAACCAGTTCGCGCCGGATGACGTATATAAACGCAAATATTTCCCCAAATTCAAAACGGATGACGCATAAACACGCCAAGTTCAAGTTCGGAAATGTATGTCAGCAGCGCGCAAGGCCGGAAATGCATGGGTGTGCTACCCAGCACTATCGGCCTGAACACGCTTCGGATCGAGTTTCGTTAAAAATAATCCCGCCCGTCGGCTCAGCGATGTTAAAATAATCCCGGCGCGAACTGGTTAACAGCACCTTGTCATTAATTGCGTATTAGTAAACCATAACGGTCATGATCATCCGCGATATTAAAATGGTTATAACAAGTATTTAAGTGCTAAAAAAATCAGGTCATATACCCCGTCTCCCCAGGCAGCTTTGCCGTGCCGATGACATTCAGAACCAGTGCAGGGATATCGAAAATCATTTTGGCTGAACATGAACTTAACACAATCCATCCTCCGAAATTAACGGACACATTTTTTCATTTCATCCAAAATGACCTGGAGGATTTTGGAGGATTGAGGAAGTTTTAGGGATATTCCCAAGCACTGTTTCAAGTATTTCATGACCCCTTGGCCACTAAGGCCATTTACCCAAACCCCGGCTTAGACTCCATCTCTGGCTCCATCGCCATTACCAAACTGCCTGAAAGAGGCCAAAGACGGAGAAAAAGCTGGGGTTTGGAAAACAGCCTAAGACTTGCTTCCGTTTTCCTTTCCCGTTTCCTCCATGGCAGTTTCATCGGTTGCATCCTCAATTTCTCTGTAGGAGGAAACAACGGATCAACAAATTAGATGGAGAAAAACAAATCATCGAAATCACACCACTTTTGGTGTTATACAAGCTGTAGCAAATAGAAAGGTACTCTAGTCTGTACAATTGTTTTAACACTGTCAGAGTGGTTGTATTTGCAAACATTCAAAATACAAATATGTGACCTGTCACCACGAAATAAGTTTAAAGTCGGAAATTGCCATTTTGCGGAACAGAGGGTAAAAGCCAAAATGTTACTGTAACTCGACTTAAAAATATTAAATGCCATTTTCTCAAGAATCAGTTTTATCACTGACAGTTTCTGGTCTATATTACAGTTATTAAACTCAGTACCCCTTAATGTTGTATACCGTTAAAAAGCTCTTGTTTGGCAGAATCTAAATCTATAAATATCTTAAATCTTAAAAAGTCTGACTTTAAGCTCATTTTGTGGCGATAGGCCACATGTAATTGTCTATCTTAAAGGAAAGGGACTTATCACCCATTAAGTTTTTACGTTACCGTTTCTTTTGCATTCTCAAGTAAATGAAGTAATAGACCACAAGGCCAATGACAATCAGAACCACAATCACAGCGATAATCACACCGACAATAATCCCAACTATGCTGCTGTCCGCTGGGTTAGGCCGTTTGGGAGTGGTGGTTGGCGTGGTTGGGGAGGTTGGCGTGGTTGGGGAGGGTGGCGTAGTTGACCCGGTCGTTACACCAGTTGCTATACAGTTGAATAAAATTTACGAAAATAGATGGAAATTTGAGGAAGTCCATTTAATCGTAAATCACAATCACATATCAAGTTTTAGTCACAGCAAACAAGGAATGTTCCCTTAAAGGTTCACTTGAAAAAAAAATATATAAATGTTTTGGGATGTTTGATCCCGAAACTAAAAACTGTACAGAAAAAATAAAAAAATGCTTTTAAATTAGGAGCATCCCACTCATAATTCATTTCTGAAACCAGGCAGGGCCTAGTGTGGCCATGCACTCCGCGACTGCAATTTGCAAACAATAAATCTTAACACCACAGCGCGGTCCAGCCACAATCATGGCGTACCTATTGAATCAGATATTACTAGACATTGAGATTAATAGCATTTTGCCTCAAGCTTTTTTGAACTGGAATGTGCCATTAGCACAATGTTAAAAAACACTTTAACAACCTGAAAGACCTGCAAATGCGAAGAATAATTTATCACAGGATATTGAATTCCGTCAGAAAAAAAAATTAACAGTTTTGAAAAACCAGTTTAAGTTTTTTTTCCGGCTTTAAATACGAAGGACCTTGGATTTACTCTTTAAATTGGCACTCACCATTATAAAGCAGCGGCTCACTCCAACTGATAACGGAAGCCTTCAAACAAAACAAAAGAACAAGAGCTGATAATCGTGGCGTGTTTGGTCGAAGTTTATCTTTACAGAGAGCCAACACATGTCAACGTGAATGTCATCAGAGGGGAATCGGGTTGGCGCAATGGTAACTTTCCTCGCCTTTCACCGCTGTGGCCCGGGTTCGATTCCTGCCCTCGTCTACAAGTGGATTGGGTTTCCCCCCACTCAGAATGTATTTCTGGGGTTTTCCCTCAACACCTCTATTACCTGTAACTCATCGTCTTCTCTCTGCAGGTTTCTTCAGGCTTATGAGCTACAGTGACTAGGGCACTCTTTGAGGAATCGTGACCCCAAATTTATCTCACCCAACCCCAACAAGTTTTGGTATACTAATATTTTGGACCACAAGCAATCAATCCAGCCTATTTGCGACAGTAAACATTTAAATAGCAGATGAGGCATTAAGGAGACATTGAAATGTCTCCCTAATTCACTCCATTTTTATGGTGATAAAGCGTCACCTTAAGCAGTTTGTGTTGGGAATATTTTGACATTGACTGGGATCAGGCGTAGGATTATTTTTTACGAACATCGATTCGGGACGGGTTCAAGCCGGCATCGGTGGATAGCACACTAATTTTTCTGACCTCGCTCACTACGAGTCAGTTACTGCCACATTTCTGCCCTTGCCATGTTTATCCATCATCCATTTTAATTTCCGGACAACTTGTATACACGCCCTCTGACATGAACTGGTTAAGGGTGCATTTGTGATAATATTAGCACTGTCTAATCTCACACTTGAGAGAAAATATAGTTTTTAGACAATGAACTTTTGTAGCCAAATTTGAGAGAGAAACAAAACTAGACTCACGCCGTCCGCTTTGCTTACAGCACCAGCCTTGATGCTATATGTGCCCTTGCCCAGGGGCGCGTTGAGGTATCCTCCGTACATCATGCCATCTCCTACGACAAACCCGACGACGTTATTGTCTTCTTTGGGAATCTCGGCCGCGATGTAAGCACCTGGGTTTTCTTCATACGTGCCGTGGGACTCTCCGTCGATCACCGCGCTTCTCTTTCGTCTCTCATCACTCTTCTTCACTGCTACCAGATAAGACCTGGAAGACAAAAGTTGTCCAGCGTACATTACAAAAGTACGATACTGCATGCTTGCACATTATGTCCCTGCGCAATAGGCCCGAAACCTAATGACGTCCCGGTTTACATGTGCGCTTTCTTCTAAACTACAGCATCCCTACTTCGTCTGGCATCCCGACTTTGCTCCCATAGGAAAGCACATATGTAAATAAAGCCATGACATCATTAGGGTCGTTTTACAAACCCCTCGCTTCGGCTTCATTTTCGGCCCAAGCCTATTGCTAAACTGCATGGACAAAGCCTGGGTTTGGAAAAAGGCCCATGACTCTGGTATATTAGTTTAATAAACTGGGTCTCAGTCCTTCAATGTACGGCCTTCGAAACAAAACAAATGTGTGTGATAAGGCAAAAATTATGAATAATTAGGTAAAAACATCATCATTAAAAATTTGTAAACATTGAAGAATGAAAGCGTAAAAGCTTGAAATAGGTAAACAAAATTATAAAAAAAAGGATGCCGAATGGTACATGTTGGGAGCTGTAATATTATCTTTGACAGACAACACATCCGACAACAAGCCCGTTCGGTGTTCCAACTGCGCACGTGCATATGAAGAATGACAATTCTTCTTTCTAGCCAAACAATTTATTGTATGCGTGCAAAAGCATAGCGGGTACCAGCAAATTTACAATTTTTGTACGTGTCTTACGTGTCCAAACATTTGTTAGCACAAAAGTTTCCATTGTCTTTTTGATTGCACAAAAAGCAGATTCAGTTTCATTTATCTGCCATTGTCCAATCTTGTTGTGCACAAGCGTAGTTGCAATACCAAAATGGCTTATTCACATCCGTTGCCTTTCAAAACAGAAGGAAGTCCAACAACGACTGCAATTCAAAGTGTATGGAATTCATACATACAGTCTTTGACCACAAACTTTTGCAATGTTCTTACGTGACATAAGTAGCCTCCGTGGTGTAGATGTAGATATAAACACTTGTCCCTGAAGATCTCGACGGGTCAAAGGGTGGCTTCTCCGGTGCTTGGATATCTGTGACAATCAATCACACCAAAATAAATCAACAAGAAGGGTCACTTCAATTACTTTGTTGAAGCAGAAGGGCCAAACTGTTGTCCTGACCGAGAGACTTGACCGAGGGACTTGACCGAGGGACTGGACTGACTTCACCGACTGCCTGACTTTAGTGACCGACTGACCGAGCTGACTGACCAACTGACTCCTAATATTTAAAGTTGCACTAACACAATTTCATAAAGTCACACCCGACTTGGAATTGTACTTGTATCAAACTGAAAGAGAACCCAGATTCACTTTTAAAGCTCCGTCCAAATGCATAATTGAGACTCAAGATTGGATTCAACTTAATAATATACCAGTTTTGAGCGCAGTGAAGCCTTCGACTGAGATAAACTCCCCTGCTCCGGGCGCGGTCAGTGCAGCCACACGAATCCTATACTTTGTTCCGGGTTCCAAATTCTCCAGTTTGTATGTGAACACAGCTGATCCGACTAATGCTGCTTCCAAAAATGGAGTCGTTGGTGGAAAGTAGATGTCATCATATGGCTTCTCAATAGCTTTAAACTGAACCTAAGTTACAAATATAAGAAATGATCTCAGTCATTCTATACATTTAGGTTTAATTTACGTGTACGATTTATGGAAAGTAGATGTCATATGGCTTCTCAATAGCTTTAAACTGAACCTAAGTTACAAATATAAGAAATGATCTCGGTCATTCTATACATTTAGGGTTAATTTACGTGTACGATTTATGGGCCACATCATGAAGTACTAAACGATCAGTTACGGAATAGGTAGGATACACCATTTGCAGATATCGTACATTTTTACTATCGAATTATTAAGAAATATCGTACTTATTTGAAGGTAAATAATGATTGTAGGCCTAAGCATGTTTCCTACCTCCATGGCCTAAGCAAATGATTACGCTAGATATCCTATAATTGTTCTGCCCCCAATTTATTACATTTATCTAAAGGAAGTCTAGGAACCCGACTGCAAGAAAAGCACTTTTTGTCTTGGTTTTTCTGGCTTCAAAAAACAGGTCAGCATTACAATAATTACTCTAAAATGTGAATCTTTAACCCATCCATTTTTGAAAATTACAGCAAAAGCAAATGATATATACTACGTTTAGTTTAGGGCGAATGGACTCTTATCACATTGGTCATGTCATGGTGCATCTAACAGATTAAACCACGGCACTTTGACTCAAAAATCCACTTCCAAATTATTGGATTGATTTTTTGTCCTTTACCGTGTAGTTCAAGATGATCCCGTTAGGCACAAGTGGCTGATCCCAGGCAATGTCCACGGTCGATTCCGTCTTGTTCAGAAAGGTTATATTAGCAGGTGGCCCGGGATCTATGAAACATATGAATAGAAACCGAGTACAACGACTGCAACAAATCTTTGATTTTCTCAAAATCGGGACCAGTCTTGTGGGGACAAAGAGCAGCCTTTTCTTCATTTTATACACCTAAATATTGGGCTGACAGACTCATTTTGTCGATCACATATTAAGGTATTTCTTATGTTCTTGATTGTGTTCTTAGGCAATATGCTTTACAACAATTCCCACTCAAACCATGAATGTACCCAACAGGGCAGAAAACAAATTGCAGTGATTTTTATTTACTTTCGCCCGACTCTAATTTCATAGCCTTTTAAATGCACAGGATTACAATTGTAAAGCTGCACTTTGCGACAAAATAAATTGCATGAAGAACCTTGAAGTCAAACCCGTTTTCAAATCCAAATCAAAAACGTACTAGCTTCAGTGGTTCGTCCCTCGACGGGATCGCTGTACGGGCCGTCCCCGGCCTCCGTACGTATCAGCACGCGGAACGAGTACCGCGTGTAGGGGATCAGGCCCTCGAACCTCACGTAGGTCCCCGTACTGGTGCCATTCACGAGCTGGCTGGTGTTGTCCAGGTTGTCCAACTGGTAGGAGTAGGTTACCAGACGGCTAGACCAGGAGCTCTCGTTGCAGTCACGTCGTTTGAAGGAGAAATGCAGCCAGTCATCGGTGTACGACGCCACCGTCACCTCGATCGGGGAATCCGTGGGAACTGTAAGAAAGTAAGGATTAAAGGTTGGCGCAGCGGTTCTTTCCTCGCCAATATGTGGGTTTTAAGTCCCTGCCTGAATATGTGGGTTTTCACCCAGGTTTTTTCCTTTTGTGGTTTTCCTTCCACCTCTAAAACTGTACCTTCTCATTTTCTTCTCTCTACGAGCTACAGTGAATTATTTTAAGGGATCATTGGTTTCATTTATACCAGAAAGAATGAATTCAATCAGAATGGGCATTCGCATAACATCACATGACAATGATTAGCCTTTATGTGGGACTTCATCATCAAGATACTAAACTGGCTTATTTAGTGTTTTGTTTCGACAAACAACCCCCCCCCCCCCCCCCTGACTCTTTGGGGTTTCAGTTATTACAAATTAAGCCTAATTAGACAAATAAGGCTGTGTCAAAATTACTTGCCTATGGCTATGGCTTACAATTACAGATTTAGCAGCTCATAGCCACTTCACATAGACACATGTGTGACTGGCTGGCAGCCGTGGTCAAGTGATTGAGCTGAGGCTTGTACCTTTTTGGGCCGTTTCGAGTGTCCCTGCTCGATTGTCGTTTCCAAAACCGGCCTCTGTGTGCGCCCTTACAAACACCACATAGGTGGAGTACGGCAACAGTCCCGTAATCGTGTGCGATGTCTCGGTGGTGTTTGCCGCAACGACACGTATCTCATCACCGTTTTCGCATTGGAACTTGTACAGCAGCGCGTACGAGACTTCGTAGTAATCAATCGGGCAGAAAAATTCTCTTGGGACGTCCCAGGTGACAAGCAGCGCGTTCGGATTATCGTCAATGGCAGCAACGGCTGAATATAGGAAGTCGTTCAAAACTGCAGAAAATAAATGTCAGAATGTAAAAAAATGAATAAATGGATAAATATATAAACCGGCTCTTTGACAACTACTGTTACATTGTCAGTCAGCATGTCGGCCAGCAGCAGCGAGCCAGCCAGCATCAGACAGGCAGCCAGCTAGCCAGTCAACTTGATTTTGACGTCTCTGAATTTTACCTTCTGACGTGGTCGTAAATTGTACCCTCTCACTCCAAGGTCCATTCCCGCCCCCAGACTCCACTCTGATCTCGACATTGTAGGTCATGCACGGAAAGACTCCCGTCTCCGAAAGCTTGGTCATGTCGATATCATGCTGCGAACTGGTGAAAGTCACTCCGGTTTGATTGTTGGTGAAGAGGAGTAAGTAGTTATAAAACTCTCCATGCAAGTCCTCGCAGGGTATGCGAGTCCAGTTCAGCTGCACGGAGCGAGGAGAGAGATCGGTGACCTGCACTGCTTGCAAGATACTCGGCACTGGAAACATTAGATTAACATTAGATTAACATTAGAAAAAAGATAAACAGAAACAAACAATGTTCATGGAGAAATAGATTTTTGGAAAAATAGTTATCGTCATGAAGCCTGTCATTGCTGAACTTATCAAGCTTGCTAAAAGATTTGCTATTTTACCCACGACACAATTTTCAGAGTTGCCGCACGATTCTGCAGAAAGTCGGACAAAACTATTTTCAAAATGGTGGGCGGAGAAAATTCAACAACCGTTCCATATAAGACCACAATTATACACAAACAGCCGTCATAAAAGCTGTTATTATCCTCGTCCAAGATGTTTATATTATTTTAAATATTGCGCAGCTACGCCAAGTTTCAAGAAAACGATCGCAAGTTTATTGCACAGCTACCAATGTTGTTGCATAAGTCCTGCGCAAGTCCTACGTAAGGCACCAGCTACGTACTTTTTTTATAAATTCGGCTACAGGCCAGGATCTTTTTTATACTCACATGTTTGACGAGTGACAACAAGCTTAAATGTTGTGGTGGCATTTCCAAGTTCGTTACTAGACGTAACCGTCGCGTTATACTCGGTATAAGCCAATAAACCACTGAAGTTGACCCCTGAAGAATTTGCCGGCACAACTCGAGTTTGGGTTACCGGTGAAACTATGTTTGTGTCGCAGGCTACCAGCCGAACCGGTGTGAGGGTGACAATGTACTGTTCGATGCACAGCCGGTCAAACGTATACGGGTCCGGCCAGGTGACTCTAATGTCCAGTGAATTCTCTACATGGTCAGCCCTGAAATAAAAGACGAACGGTGGCTCTGCAATGTCAAGAAGAAAAAAACTTTGACTGCGATGGCATGTGTTTGGAAATCAAAAAGCTAACCAACTTCGTGCAAAATATTATTGGAAATTGTTTTCAATTTTTCATGAACATAATCTGTCCACCAGCTGCAAATTTAGGAGGGAATTTTTTATAAAAGTTTGTTTTTTTGCACCAATTCTTATGTAATTTAATTACTTCCACCCATCTCCGATGGCCGAGGTTTTATGTTCACCCCTGTCTGTCTGTCTGTCTGTCTGTCTGTCTGTCTGTCTGTCTGTCTGTCTGTCGGGCTGTTAGCATGATACATGTACATGGATTATGGAAAAACTACTGCAGGGACATTTTGTCATGGTAATACATGTACTATAAATAAACTAAACCTCTTAAAATGATCTGAAGAAAAACAAACAGTCTTTTAGCTGGTATATGCTTGATAAGCATCCAAACATGTAAACATGCCAGCTTGCTGGAAAGCAGTGAATAAATCTGGGTTGAAGGTCTCGGTTGTGGTTTCCTGCTAGACTAAAAGTTGCCTATGGTAAGCAGGTGTTCCTTGTTGACAAAAGTCAGCCTTGGTAGTCCAAGGGTTTAGTGGAGTGGGAAGTTGTACAACATGTGTCCCTAATCAAAGATCTTGAAGTTCAGAAAGTTATTCCACTCTACCTGTCCTTGCAGTAGCTGCAGTGATCGTTTCGCTCATAGGGCTCGGCAAAAAGCTGGAGCTGAAGAATTGGGCCCGCAGGTCGTACATACGGCAGGGGAACACCGTTGTCAGATTGTAGGAACCCGCTGATTGTAATACAAGGATATAAGAGAAAGAGTCCGAGTCCGATGGTTTCCACTGCAGGTAGATATTGGGGCTAACCTCACTGCATTCCCAAGTAGACCGCGGTGGCAACTACAAAAAACAATCGCAAATTCAAAAAGACATTGATTCTTGTTGTTTATTATAATAATCATTAACCCTAACGATCCCCATCCAGTCAATATGTTAGGATGGTTACTGGATCCTCAAACTGACAGTCTTTTACACTAGGTTATAGGCCTACCTCCAGAATCAGAGTCCAACAGTTTGTGTGTACAGTTTGCCATATGATGTTGCGATTTATGTCTCGTGTTATATGTACATGTATATGTACACCTGCTCGTTTGCACCCCATCCAATTTGTGAGTATATTCCAGAGACAGTTAATGCACATTATATGAAGATGATGATGTTGAATACCTACCTCCCAGGTTATCTCGAGCTCCTCCGTCTCAACTCGAGTGATGCTAAGCGTAAGTGGAGCGGAAGGAGCTAAGCGAACAAACAAAAAAGTTTTGAAAAGTTAGCTGATGGGGTGTGAGGTAATAAGCCTAAACCCGAATGACGTCATGGCTTTGTTTATATATGCTTTCCTATAGGAGCGAAGTCCGGATGCCAGACAACGCAAGGGGGTTTTCCAAAAATGAGGGTTTTTTTAAAATGAGGATTTTGGAGGATTGAGGATGGTTGCTAGCAAAAAGGGCCTATTAGGGTTAATATGAAAGTTCTTTGTTTTTTATTGTTTTTCACATATTTTAATGGTCTTTTTCTCACAATAAGCTTTGGCAACTTTACAGCCCTTTGGTCGTGAATGGCCTATTTGATCTCAGAGTACATGTACTATGAAATCAGTCAACACATCAGCCAGTCATAAGGCTCCAATAAGGCACTGCTAACCACAGAATGCCACACTTACCCTGTAAGCCATCTGCTAACCTTGTAAGCAATAAGTTACAGGAAGTTCATGTAGGTATGCACACAGAAGCCATGATTTCTCGCTAGCCCATAAAATATGCTTACTACAGGCATGAAAGTACCAATGAAATGAAAAAAAAAAAAAAAAAAATCTAAACCAAAACAGAGGAAATCATTTTAAAAGAGGACATTTCTTAAATATCTAAAATGTTGTGATACACGCCAATAAATTAGGCTTAGTCTGGTACCTGGCTGCACTTTAAATCAGTATTTGCTCGTGTATGTGGTACCTGGGGTATAAACAGAATCCAATCGTCGCACATAAAATGTTACAATCTTAGGCCTTGTCAGAAATAGGCTTCCAGAGCTTTACGGCTACGTCTATATTGTCAGCCTGCTCATGCGTTGTAATAGGCGAACACCAAGACAATAGCCACAGCCACAGCCAAGCGATTCAGAAGCGGCCTTATTCAGCAAATATGCACTATCAAAAGGATTGTTTTCGTGGCGGACTGGATGTAATTATTCACATTTAAAAGTATACTATGTAATACACATTGAAAAAAATCCCAACACCAACCTCAATATGCAAATTCATTTATTTATCAAATGAGGATACAGGAAGCAAATCACCGACCCACAGTGAGCACGGGGTACATGTGGTCGCAATGAATTGGGGCTATTTGTAAAGTCTGAAGGCTGGGTAAAAGCCTTTGTGAGTTTGTTTTATAATTTTTTTTAGGGGGGGGGGGGGGGTAATACCTCCACAGAGAGTCCTGTAGGTCGTCTTATTGGTGGGTGGTCCCCTTCCCCCTTCCGTCACGACGACCACGATAAAATCATACTCCGTTTCTACCTCAAGCCCGGTTATCTCCACAGACGTTGTGACGTTGGAATCCACAGTTTTGTTGTAAATGTAGCTGGCATCTCCCGGTTCATCGCTAGCATTACGATAGAGGACTTCGTAGCCTGTAATAGGGCCATCGCCCATGCCATCGGACTCCCAGGAAAGCCAGTCGATTTTTATTATTGTGGGCATAAGGAAGGTTTTGGGTGTTACAGTTGGTGGTGTTTGCAGATATGGCAATTCTAAAAAAATAAATATTGAGGGATAAAGAGCGAGTAAAAAACAAAGGCATACACTAGCTGTAGCAATTAAGCAACTAATGAATCAAATCATTCACTCTATAGTGTAATTTACTAGGAACCATACCCATCCTGTCAAATCCCAACATCATATGTGACCGGCTCTACAAAAAGGTGTATTATGTTGCAAAAACAATAAATTGAGTTATATATACATGGTTGAAAAACCCACAATGTCAACTTTCATTTGGTATATATACATGTAATATAGCCCCATAGCCCCTTTCATTTTGGAGATATGACATTTTTACAAATTAATTACTTCCTTGGGGTTTCAAATTTAACTGAGAAAACGGGCTTTAAAATAGCTGGCTCTGCTGTACGTACTACAACAGAATGATGCACACAAAATGGTATTTTTTTCCACTTTATTCATCAAAATTAACATTTCTTTGAATGAAACCTGAAACTGTAGGTATCAAATATTTTATTCATGACAAAAAATGAAGATCACATTTTGATGAAATGTTTACCCTCTCAACGTTGAGCGAGCCATTACACGATAGTGCACACCTTTTTGTAGAGCCGGTCACATATATGACAAACTGGTGTAATTTACTAAGGAACCTTACCATACCCATCCTGGCAAATCCCATCATTGTGGCAAACTGTACACATAAACCGTTGGACTGATTCTGAAGGTATGCCTAACCCAGTGTAAAAGACTGCCAGTTTAGAAGTCCATTACCCATCCTAACAGATTCCAACAAAACCTGGTCAACAATCCATGTATCTTTTAAATAAATTAATCTTGATAAACCCAACATTGTTCTCATTGAAAACAAGCATTTAACTTTTAAGAAAGGTTAGCTCTACTGCCAAAACAACGAACTGAACAAAGTAGTATTGGTAGTAGGTGAGAGGTCATCTTCAGCCGATGCCTTCTCGGGAACAAAAGATAAAAGACAAATATCAACAATTTTAGCCACTTTTTGGCACAAAATGAAATTACAGTTTTACTCATGAATATTATGTGACCTGTTTCAGATTTAGCTTTTTTCATATTCTTTAGGTTCTCAGCTTTAAAATGATGTATCATTTACATATGTACCCCCACCCTATCTTCTCTGGGGTCTGAATTTAGTGATAAAACCCTAACAACCTAATTATGAGATAAACAGCTTTGAAGTTCAGAAAAGCGTATTATTTCTATACACAAATGTTTCACAAAATTGCCAAAAAACACACTTCTGGTAGACGGATTTTGTTCAAATTTGAGGAGATTGTAGATTAATAGTAGGGGTGTCATACACACTGTGCAGACCCACTAGACAACGAGTAACAACATGAGAATTTGCAGATCTCATGAAATGTATCATCTGAAAAAGAAAGACTTATGAAAAATATGAGCAACATACATACTAGAAAAGATGATTTGAAATGCTTGAAAGATGTAAATAGAATAAATGAGATGGTTCAAAAAACACTTTTTAATTACTGTTGCTTAATACGTTTGTTGTCTAAGAAAAAGCGCAATCTGAAAAGTTTATCGGACCATAACTTGGCAACGCTTTGACCGATTTTGAAAGTTGAAAGAGATTTGCAATCTACTCACCAAGCCCTTCAAGAAATAGTCCCAAATAACTTCCTAAAAGCAATATTAAAATTTGTATTGTTTCCCCTATTAATAGTGAGTGACTTAGAAAAACCTAAAACCTCAAAATGGTAAAATCCATCCGAAATGACTTCAGGAGTACATTGTGACAAAACATATTGTGCGACTTTGTCCGGGTTTCGTGGGAACAGGTCACATATGCTAGTTCATTTGTATGAAACACAAATTTAGGTACATTTTTACAAAGCGCAATTAAACAAATTACCCTTTTTAATACCGTGTGTGTTAATGACTTATTTGCATCATCTGAACATTTTCCAAATAAATTGCATAAATTACTCTGATGATTTTTATGAATTTTCAACCCACGATTTTGTGTACATAATGTATGCGAGACCACATTTTATATCCATAATCGTGAAAACAAATTCCCTACTACCTTTAAATTATTTTCATGCAAACTAAATGTTCCTGAACAGTACATTCAGTAGTAAAAGGTAAAATATGGTACACTCAAGTACTTGTACAGTCCAAAAACTAATTTCGTTTTTTTCTTTCTAATACCTAATCATTACACCCAGACAAACAGATTTTATTATGCTGAATCAAAACATAATTATACAAGAGACACATGGTCAGCACAAAATCCATTCATACAGAAAGAATTACATTACAGCCAAAATAGATTAAAGGCTTTGCCCATAAACCACACTGGTTAAGAATGAAATAGGCAATACAAAGACTGTGGCAGGTGGAATTTTAAGGCTTGGCCTATGAATGAGTGATTGTAGGTCAACTCGCCCCCTGACCGACTCGCCCCTTACCGACTCGCCCCTTACCTACTCGCCCCTTACCAACTCGCCCCCTGACCGACTCGCCCCCTGACCGACTCGCCCCTTACTAACTCGCCCCCTGACCGACTCGCCCCCTGGCCGACTCGCCTCCTGACCGACTCGCCCCCTGACCGACTCGCCCCCTGACCGACTCGCCCCCTCGTTTGATTTATGGACCTTGTACGATCGATGTACATCATGTATATTCGTTACCATAAAATTCGTCATTTTTGAGGAATAAAAACGAACTCTCAACTTAGACATTTTGCGGACTGATCAGAGGAAGCAAAAAATAGGCTGCAAGAATGCGACTTCCAAATCAATGGAAACGGACAACTTTCTAATATTCTTCCTCAAGTAAAGCTGTGTACAATTTATTTACATTAGGCATACAAAGAAATGATTCAAATATTATAATTAAGGAGAAATCTACAATGTGATGGACTGGACTGGACTCCCGCGAACAAAGACGACGATTCCGAACCCCCGCGCATGTTTGTGGCGAACTTTTGGAAACTTAAAAATACGAATGTTGACTTTGCCATTTTTTTGGCATTCGCATCCTTCGCAAATCGTTCGCGTGCCCCGCAAAAACCCACCCTAAAGCATGCATAAAAACGGTTTATGGATGTGTCTTTAAAAAGTTCGTGCTTTTTATGTTCTGAATATTCTCAGGTCTAACACGACATACCAAACGTCTTATAAAATGTGAAAATCACATTTAACACCATCGAACATACAAAATACCAAAAACAGTTCCCCCTTCTCCAAAAGTAGCAACCTCATTGGTCAATTTAGCGACTTTATTGTATTCACTGTCAGCTCTTTGATCTTGGTTGGTCACCATCTTTCACCCCCGCGTTTGGCGGACTGATCAGAGGGAGCCGACAGTTTTGTAGAGCTGAGCGTCGTAACACCCTCAATCACTCCACCATTCTTTGTTACGAAAACCAACGCTCTTAATGAGGGATTGAACGTTCAATCTCTCATTAAGAGCGGTTTTCGTAACAAAGAATGGTGGAGTGATTGACAGATCTATAGCTTCCTTGAAAGGCCCTATTGGGTTGGAAAGCAGTAAACAAAATCGCATCAAATTATGCGATCAACTTGTCCCCCCGCGCTCCGAAAAAACCTCATAAAAACAAGAACCAAACAGGATTATTTCCCCCCCAAAAAAAATTTTCTTTAAATAAATAAATGTATAAATAAATTGTTATGAGTTTAACTTTTTTGGCTTCAAGGATTTAGGCCTACTGCTTTGTCTTTAATTTCCACCACCGAAACGAACATCAAAAGGTATTTTCTAAAACTTAGATAAAAATAATCGAGATTAGGGCCTATGCAAGAGAATAATCAAGGAAACAGTTTACCCACATTGTCTTTTCAGTTGTTCTACGAGGGCAAATAATACAAATTATAGAATTAAAAATACAGGTAAATCAAACCAGGGGGCGAGTCGGTCAGGGGGCGAGTCGGTCAGGAGGCGAGTCGGCCAGGGGGCGAGTCGGTCAGGGGGCGAGTTAGTAAGGGGCGAGTCGGCCAGGGGGCGAGTCGGTCAGGGGGCGAGTTGGAAAGGGGCGAGTAGGTAAGGGGCGAGTAGGTAAGGGGCGAGTCGGTCAGGGGGCGAGTTGACCTGACACCGAATGAGTGGATGCAGAATGCAGGCTTGAGTTGTTCCACTTTTGTTTGCCCTTGGGACTTAGTCCAGTCAAAATACATACTTTTGTTTTGTTGACCTCAAACAAATTGCAACAGATTGTTTTTCACCACAGTGCACTTCTATAAGGTCCCTAGAATGACATACTAAAAATCTACAAAAATCCAAGTGGTGGAAATATCACTAATTTGCATAAAACGTTAATCCCTGCCGTGTAATATATGTATTCCCATATTTGGGTATATATATATATTTTTCATTTTTTGAAAAGTTAATTTTAGTGATTCTACTTACATATCCTTACTTTAATAACATTTGCTAAATCATATAAGTGACTGAATAATTATGAGAACATAGTAATTATCAAAAATAACAACTTCGTGACCCTATAAATGTGCGCATATTACACTGTCTCCAGATATCATCAAGTAGTCAGTATTGACGTGCTTCAAATTCACCAAGTTGCTCACTGGCACAGTTATCTTATTAAAACCTTATGGAAAATCATATAAACAATGATAACATTGTGATATTTAGCCCAGCAAACACAAACTGGGAGAAAATGGTGTGTCCTAAATTGGGCTAACAAGTAGGTGAAGGGTTGCCTAAGGTGAGAGACTTGAACAAGTTCAAGGAAACCTTCCAAATTAAAGATTGTTGTTGCTTACAATAATCCTATCTACGTTAAAATGTATTTTTGGGATTTCCTTGAACTTGTTCAAGTCTCTCATGTTAGGCAACCCTTTAACTACTTTTTTCGCCCAATTTATGGACACACCATTTTTCTCCAAATATCACAATGTTATCATTGTTCCTATGATTTTTCATAAGGTTTAAATATGATTTAAATAAGGTTTAAATAAAAAACTGTGCCAGTAAGCAACTTGGTGAATTTGAAGCTCACCAATACTGACTACTTGATGATATCTGGAGACAGTGTAATGTGCGCACATTTATAGGGTCACGAAGTTGTCATTTTTGATAATTACTATGTTCTCATAATTATTCAGTCACTTATATGATTTAGCAAATGTTATTAAAGTAAGGATATGTAAGTAGAATCACCAAAATAAACTTTTCAAAAAATGAAAAATATATATATATATATACCCAAATATGGGAATACATATATTACGCGGCAGGGATTAACGATTTATGCAAATTAGTCATATTTCCACCACTTGGATTTTTGTAGATTTTTAGTATGTCATTCTAGGGACCTTATAGAAGTGCACTGTGGTAAAAAACAATCTGTTGCAATTTGTTTGAGGTCAAAACGTATTTTTTCTGGACTAACTGTATTTCAAAAGGTTAGTGTATTGTGCACAAAGCATACACATGCTGGGGGCATTTATATGACAAAGGATTCCAAAAAGAGTGCATGTGCCAGGGCCAATAGGCCATTTGTGAGTTGAATAATGTCTGACTAGCTCAAAGTCGAAAATCCTCAAAGTAATTTATGCCTAAATGCAGTATGGCCAAACAAAATAAATGATGTGTTTGTGGTAACGGCTTGGATACAAATTCAGGAAGGTAGGTGCATAATTGGCTTCTCCACCTTGAGCAGAAAAGCCTTAATTTTTTCTCTTTTTTTCTTGTTGTAACACACATCTCTCTCGTTGTAACAATTCTCTAGGCTAAAGAGACTGTCATTACATGATTTAGGGCAAGCTCTTGCATTGTTCATGGAGGTAGAATTAGATGCATTAGTTACATAAGAGATGCTCTGCACCGGAACACTGTTCACAATAGACAACAATAGCACAAAGACACCAGACCATTCTGGAGCGATTGCTAGGGTACATGTAGGTGTTGCTCTAACCATAGTTAAACTACTCTTGTGAAGTCACTCTATTCAGAAAAGGTCGATTATTTTAAAGAATGTACACTACAGTTAGCTGTGATTCATTTAAGAATTAACAGAAAAAAGAACGACTCAATGGACACAGTATTGCTATTGTTATATTTGTTCCAACTTAGTAAGAGCTATGTTGACAGTTATCTAGAGCTCTCAACAGTTGTCTTGGAGGTCTCTTTGCTGTGTCGACGCACTTTTGCGGTTTCAGCCCGGCTGACTGCTCTCTTATGGTGCTCACTGGTTCTGGCCACCGAAGCCCTTGTTGTAGAGGCGAGATGCTGCCATGATCGACCGTATGGAGTGGTTCGTCCAAAAGCCTTGTTGCACAGATTTGCCACAACCTGGGATATCAACAATAACAAAAATATAAAAAAATTGATGCGCCAACCCGCATGTAACATATTGCATCAAGGTTTGTCTAAAACATTCGGAAATAAAAATGGCCCAAGAACTTTGAAAAAAGAAAATGGAGAGGATAAACCATTTTATTAGCAAGGTCGAAGCGATGGTTGCAATTTAAAATATGTACATGTAGTAAGAATTGATTTCTTGTAAATTGGAATAATTTTCGACGGAGATAGGCCATAGTTATGTCATACGTTCAAAGGTCTACTAATTTTAAAAGGGCTGGTATACGTACAACACGTACATGTACTTTACATTCGCTAACTCGACCATAACATGCTGTTCTGTCGTATACCCGTGTAGCAAAATTAGCAGAAAAACCAACAGAAATTTGTTTTGTTCCGAGTCTGGTTTGACATGTGATATTGAAACCGTTCAGGGTTTAACAAAAGGCTGGTATACTTTTGACACGGAATAATGACTACTGACGCCAAGTTACACTATAAAATGGGGTTAAAAATAATAAGCCAAAATGAGCTGCTGATGATCTAAGCCAAACGTTGGGAATAAAAAGTTCTTGTTTTCTTTTCTTGCTTATTTTCCATCATTACCTGATCTGTTACAAGGAGTCCAAATCGGCCACGAGTGTAGGAAGTTTCTTCACCTCTGAATCGGCCGCTTTAAAATAAATCTTCATTGGAGTATAAATCCTCATCGAATATGTCCCAAAATACTGGTTTAAATCACCATCGAAAGAAATTGGCGAGTCAGTTCTTGAGGTGACACAACATATCTTCCAACGTATTCCTACTCAAAAATATGTACGGATCACTGCTGGAAGACATTTTAGCGGAGTAATAGCAGAGACACACCCGACGCACAACAATGTATGGCATCAAATGACTTTGATGTCGAATGTACTGGGCATTTTAAACACCCTCGTTTTACCCAACCTTTATTCAATTGTTTGGTTACGCAACACGGAGACCAGACAGGACAAAGCTTTCACATACCTTAGTAGCTTGCACCACTGAACAATGAACTTAAATCGTCTCATACTTTAAAGCATTAGTAAGAATTGACACTTGTTGTTCCTTTTAAATATTGACAATGGGTGTAAAAGGGACGTAGTTTAAGTCGGCGAAACGACTCAAAAGGTGGACATTCTTTGATTCAAACACGAGCCAACTTGTACGCGACAAACTCGTACGCGAGACAACTCGTATGCGAACCAACTCGTACGCGGTCCAACTCGTACGCAGACCAACTCGTACGCGTGCCAAATACTTTTTTGTTATCTTAAAAATACTAATCAAATTTAAACATTAGTATACAAATATTTATTAAAAATTACTATTACTAAAATAAGTTATGTCAAACAATGATTACGAAATTGTAACCAAGATGTATAATAAACAATAGTACAATTTTACACGAATGCCTTTGTAAAAAGAAAAGTCTTAGGCAATAATATTCTTGAAAACCGAAAGAGATGAGACTGAACAGACTAAATCTCATGCAACTTGTACTTGGAAATAAAATTGTTGACGAAAATGTATACAAGGCTAAAGATTAATAATGCCCAAAAGGTTAATAATGCCCAACATCGTACAGATTCGCCTTGGATTCCCAGATTATAAGCCTTTTTAATTGATCAACGCCACCCGTACCCGTGAACCACATTTTTAAAAACCGCGTACGAGTTGGACCGCGTACGAGTTGGCTGGCGTACGAGTTGTCCCACGTACGAGTTGACCAATCTGCGTACGAGTTGTCCCGCGTACGAGTTGGTTCGCGTACGAGTTGACCTGTTTTCGTTCCTACCTCCATGCTTGAACCGGAAAATTGCTTGAACCATGGAGGAATAAAAACCTTCTTGGAACTATTGTACCTCCAATACAGCCATATGCTTGAACATTCCACTGCTAATCTCATGTTTAACATACATCGCCGCGTACAGACTGTACGCGGCGATGTATGTACTACAGTGATCATATGACAGTTAGTTTATTTGTAACAATAAGTCTGGACGTTGGAGAAACTCGAAGTAAAACAACAAATTAGGCCTATAATTATTCATGATTCAATTAATATTAAACAAAATAAAAAACAGGTTTGGGCGTCTGTCATGTCCGTGAACTGGCGCAAATTTACTCGTTAACTTACCACACGCCACGCTACTCAACCAAAGGAGGAATATCAGTGCAGAAATCTTCATAATTATTTGCTTTTGAGCTGGATGGACAAGCAGACTCCCAGAGTGCTACCGTATTAAAATGAATAGTTCAATCGACAGCGACCGCACGAGACAGAATTGTTTTTACGGTGAACAGTTTTTACGGTGAACAGTTTTTACGGTGAACAGTTTTTACGGTGAACAGTTTTTACGGTGAACAGTTTTTACGGTGAACAGTTTTTACGGTGAACAGTTTTTACGGTGAACAGTTTTTACGGTGAACAGTTTTTACGGTGAACAGTTTTTACGGTGAACAGTTTTTACGGTGAACAGTTTTTACGGTGAACAGTTTTTACGGTGAACAGTTTTTACGGTGAACAGTTTTTACGGTGAACAGTTTTTACGGTGAACAGGTACGTCATGATGCAGGGGGTGAATCATGCAGGGCAGGGTAACCCGATTCGGGTAACCCTGATGCGAACCCCCCACAGACATATAAACCTATAGACCGCCAGTCGTGTGCACAAAACCGTGATTTGCAAAGTATGGGCAAAACGACGCGTAGGCTGCACGTACGGCATGCGCGTGTAGCTATAAAAAGCCAAGCGCGTATAATTACGCGCCTATCATGCAGCGCACTTTGCACGCGCGTTCATATAATTGTGTACACTATCTTTCGTTCGACGGGCAACGCACCGCGCGCTTTTTACGTTCTGTGCGCATACCGGGCAACGCGCTTGACACAAAAATGGGCCTAAACGTCTTTATTTGAGGGGATCAAGATTGACACTGGTTATGCTTAATCTACATGGTATATGGTATAGCCCTATGTAATTTTTTTTTAAATCGATAAATGCTTTCATATAATTATTTCACTGGAACAGTTCGGGTGTGTACAAATTCCCTATACCGAGGGCTAAATTTGCCCATAGTTGGTATTTTAGTCGGGCGCCGCGAAATCACGAAATCATCCTGTAGTTTTGAATAGGACCTGGCGGTCTATGTGTTTATATGTCTGTGGAACCCACAGACATATAAACCTATAGACCGCCAGTCGTGTGCACAAAACCGTGATTTGCAAAGTATGGGCAAAACGACGCGTAGGCTGCACGGCATGCGCGTGTAGCTATAAAAAGCCAAGCGCGTATAATTACGCGCCTATCATGCAGCGCACTTTGCACGCGCGTTCATATAATTGTGTACACTATATTTCGTTCGACGGGCAACGCACCGCGCGTTTTTTACGTTCTGTGCGCATACCGGGCAACGCGCTTGACACAAAAATGGGCCTAAAACGTCTTTATTTTGGGGTATCAAGATTGACACTGGTTATGCATAATCTACATGGTATATGGTATAGCCCTATGTAATTTTTTTTTAAATCGATAAATGCCTTCATATCATTATTTCACTGGAACAGTTCGGGTGTGTACAAATTCCCTATACCGAGGGCTAAATTTGCCCATAGTTGGTATTTTAGTCGGGCGCCGCGAAATCACGAAATCATCCTGTAGTTTTGAATAGGACCTGGCGGTCTATGTGTTTATATGTCTGTGGTGGAACCCCCACACATGAATAGCGCCCTCTGTGGTTGGTACCGTGACCGCGCCGCACGCGCACAGTCTAGTTCTCGATCTTTCAACGTTTGGGACTAGCTTCATATCATATCAATCATCAAGCCAGAATTATTTGCAAAGATGGGCCGTCGATCAATAAATACCACGAAAAGTGGGAAATACATGAACCCTACTGATCAAGCACGTAAGTGTTATGATAATTTGTTGTTTAAAATGTGTTCTGTGGGAAAGCCCAGACATTTCATTTGCACACAATGTTCTGCAATTAATCCCAATGTTTATTGACATTGCACTAGTTTCGTGAAAATTGTCTGAGCTTTTTCCCCCAGAAGAAGAAGACATCGCGTCGGAAAGAAATATCGTATCATAAAACATTTGTTATTATGTAGTATACTATTAGTAATTAGACTCTTTTTCTTGGTTGCGTACAAAGTCTATAGAGAGCCAAGTACATTTCATTTGCAAAGTATTTTTTAACAAATTTGATTTGTTTTGGTCTCGCACTCACACTCATGGCACTCTCAGCACAAGAGGATTTGTGTCTCTTCAACATGTTTGCAATGACTGATCTAATTAGTACCACTACTTGGCCTACTAACTAGTAGTGATGAGTTCATAGCAGTGCCGATCACAGAGATAACATGAATTTGATGCCAGTTCACAGTTAAATAACCATCGCATTTTTCTGTGTTTTTGTATGCTATTTTAGGTAAAGAGGCTAGAAAACGAGAGCTAAAAAAGGTATGTAGTCCAAGTCTACTTAACAATTAGGAATTACCAAGGGTTATTCCGTGTCAATTCAACACGCTTTCGGACACGACCCTCACAAAAGGAAACATGGAATGACTAGTGAGAAAAAAGTATAATGCATCATCTGGTCCAATGACTCTCTTGCAAAGATGCTATGGGCTAATATTTGAAAGTCTAGGTCTTAACTCGAGGCCATCTGGCGAGGAACCATCCTCAATTCTCCAATTGGCACTCTGTAAACATTCCATTTAGCCTTAATCCTCAAAAAATCATCCGTTATTTCTTGCATGTGTTCACTGGAGAGGTGGCCATTGTCTAAATCTTTCAAAATCCTGGGTTGAAATAGTGCCGATGGCATTCAGAATCAGTGTGGATGATATTCGCCCTAGGCTATTAACGTCAACTCAAGGGATTCAGGATTGTTACGGTTAAGGCAGGGTTCAATTATGCATGGCTGAACATAAACAATGCTAGGGACGACCTTTGAGCTCGACCTAATGTATCCTCCCAATATTTTTTTTGCCATTTAGTCGTAATCCTCTCAAAAATCTTCCAAAAACTTCCCTAAAGACTTTAAAGACGATTGGAAGGTTGGATAGGGTTTGGGTTTTCCATGCTTATTGAGTGTGGCACCCTGGAAAGGAATTGTTAAAAATTGAATTGAAATTTTCTGGTTTATATCACCAGAACAAGAAACAACGCATGATGGTTCGAAGCGCCGTGCTGAAGACTAAAGACCCTAAGAGTATCTTCTTTGATATGGAGTCTCTGGATGAACTTGGTATGGACCAGCAGCATAGTCAGCTTTTATTAATTAACCCTAACCATCCAGGGTATTTTGGCTAAAAACCCTACCAGACGCAACAGAGTGCATACTTTGTCACATTGACTTGTGTGCAGAGTGCATACTTTGTCACATTGACTTGTGTGCAGAGTGCAGCAAGGTCAAGCAGTCACCACAGATGCACTGTGCTGGGTCTGGCAGGGTTAGGGTTAATTAACCCTAACCCTGCCAGGCGCAACACAGTGCATCAGGTAGAAAATAGTGTGGTGCACTCTGATGCATTCAGCTACCAACAGCCGGCTTCGGAGACAGTGAGAGCTTAGTCCCATTGAACAGTGCCACAGTTATATTCTGCTGTGTTGGGTGACCACAGACTCTGAGGCAGTTTGGCCTTAAAAATTGTTGGCCCGGTGGATCTTGCCGCACTTGGCAGACTTGTCACTTTAGACAAATGATGCACGTTGCTGCGTTTGGCAGGGTTTCTAGCCAAAAAACCTTGGAGGGTTAGGGTTAAAAACTTGATCAGTGAGTTTTTAAATTTTTTGGGAAAATGGTAAAAAGGTTTGGTTTCAAATGTCCGGTTTTCCAAATCTAAAATCCACATCCCAAACCTTGCGCGTCATGCACGCGAGCACGCTTATCAGACTCGTGTTGAATTTGTTGTTACATTTATTTTGCAGAGCTAAATCCAGAGACAGTGACGGAATTAAACGAGAAGGTCCTTAAAGACAAACGGAAGAAGCTCCGAGAAACGTTGGAAAGGGTTCTCAAGCTTTATGTGAGTAAAATTTAGCTATATTATTATTAATTCTTTCTGGTAATGAAACCAAGGATCCCTCAAAAGCGTAAGCCTGAGGAAAAATACAGAGAGAAGACAATGTGAGAAGAAGATACAGTTCTAGAGGTGGGAGGAAAACCCAACAAAAATATTTTTGTGAAAACCAACAGAATCAGGCAGGGACTGAAACCCCAATCCACATATTGGCCCAGGCGGGATTCGAACCTAGATCTCAGCAGTGGAAGGCAAGAAAAGACCCGCTACGCCAACCTGACACCCCCCCTTCCCCCCCCCCCCCCTTGTTTGTTTGAATTGCAATTCTGCTGAATGAGAACATACTGAAAATATGACACGGCAAGTCTTGAATTGAAATCAGAATATTTGTTTTGCAAAATACATATAATTGGGTTTTTTCAATAATTTTTGTTACAGAGGAGAGAAGACCCTGACATGTATGTTGAGTTCAAGGCCATGGAGGTGGACTACGAAAAGAAAAGGGCGGAAAAACTCAGGAAATTTGGTGAGATGGCGAAAAGTGCTCCTAAAGTATTTCACAGAATTATAAACCCCAACCATCGCAGGTAACTCCCCAGCTAATTGATTCCTGGGTGGAGAGAGAGGCAAATGGGGGTAAAGTGGCTTGCCCAAGAACACATCATATAACCAGCAGCAGGATTTGAACCCCTGACCCTTTGATCTTGAGTCACATACCCTAACCACTAGGCCACACACCCCCACACATACAGTCATGTATGGACTGGCAAACGTGGACGGGGCATTGTCCGACCGTCTTACCTCTTTTGTTTGTACTCTAACGTTTTCGGATGATCGCCGTAGGTCTTGTACACAAGTTGAGATCGTGGACTTTGTGTCAATCGTGAACCCATTGTTTGCTTCCCAATTCTTTTGTCCGACGACCACGATTGCCGGTCAATACAAACGCACCCACACCCCCCCCCCCCCCCCCCCCCCCACCCCCCACACAGCTGCATAGGCTAGCCAAGAAGTAAATAATATTTATACTGCAGTTTGTAAATTCAAGTTTTGTGTGATTTATTTATTTTTATGCACAGAGGCAATTCGAGATGCCAGACAGGTCAACGTGGAATCCATCCCACTCCCAGAAACCCCAGATGGTAAATTAATCCTTTCTTTAACCAGTTCGCGCCGAAGGACATATATACACCCTCAGTTTTTCCCAGGTTCAAAACGGATGACGCATAAACACGTCGCGAGCAAGGCCAAAAATGTCTATCGGCAGCGAGCAGGACCGGAAATGTGTGGGTGTGCTTCCCGGTACCATTGGCTTTAACGCGCCTCGGCTCGGTTATGTTAAAATAATCCCAGCACGAACTGGTTAATATACCCTTTGCAGCTAACTTACGGTCTATTTTAACAATATAAAAGAACAGTCGGTGAGGTTATGCAAAATGTATACCGATCTTTTATGCCATTAACAGTTCCAAACTAATATGAAATGCGAGCTGCATCTGGGTCAAAACAGGTGCACGCGTATTGCACAGAAATGAACTAAGAAACTGTTAAGAAATGAACTAAGGATATTATTTACAAATATTTTCTTTCTTCAGTTCCATCGCTCATCCCGTTGCCTCAAGATATCCCTCTTCCTGGTGCCCAACCCCCCTCCATACTCAAAAGAACCACCTCCTATGGGTAAGACATCACTGAAACCTCTCGTGTAGTTCCATAGATATTAACCCTAACTTCCCAGGCCCTTTAGGCTAGAAACCATCCCCAATCTGGCAAATGCATAAATGTGGCAATAATAAGTCTATGGTCGACAACTTGGCCGGAGAAAATCTATGTTGTCAGGTTATCTTAAACACCAATTCGTTTTGCCTTAGCATTCCTTTAAAAAAATAGTGGCGGGCTCTCAACCAATAGAAAACTGAGGTTTTATTAATTATTTTTAAAAGGTCGAGAAAATCTCTGATGTTCAACCATAGTTTTTACCCCTATACACCTGTAGAGCCAATTAAACAATTTTGTTGGTTACTCCCTTTCAGGATCTCATTGCCCCCACCCGGTCCCCCACCGGGTCTCCCACCCAGTCTCTTTCCGGGGCTACCGCCGGGCAAGAAGCCCCCGGGTGCCCCACCGGGTCTGCCACCGTATGCGACCACACCTTACGCACCAAGGTCTCCCCCCAGGGTCTCCTTTACGGGGGTAGGGGCGGCGGAGGACAGCGAAGCCTACAATCAAGATGAGGGTGAGGGAGAAGTTTAGATTTTACTTCACATTAAAACATTTCCACAATGTCTAGGTATATAGTAGCTACCAATAAAGAAAGTGACTTCGACATCAGAAATATAAATGAAGAAATTATCACAAAACAATTTACTGGACTGTTGGGGAATGGCAGTCTGAAGCATCCTGTAAAATAATGGCTCCTGGTAGGGTGACATTTTCAAGTAAAGTGGTACTTTTGTATCGAACTGACTTTTTTTTCAAATACTGCTCTAAATTTGTCATATTTAATTATTCCACATTTTCTTTGCAATTGATTACACATCTGTAAAGGGGTGCAACTGATTCTCTGACCTTACAATTTCCCAACGTCTTGAAATTGCTCCGTTTTATCTTAAGTGAGATCATGATTGGTTCAATTCAAGCATCTCGAACCTAAAACGTAAAATACGTTAGTGTAACAATATTTGCTATAACAATACTAAATCCCCAAATCCATTCATTTCTGAAAATTACAGCAAAAGCACATGATGTAAATTCCCTTTATATTCTCTCCTTTTTCTTCCACAGACGAGTCAGACATGGAGGACGAGGAGACCATGGATGACGAGTCGTCATCCTCATCGCTATCATCATCAGGAAGTGAGGACGAAGATGACAATGAAGACACAGACAAAGAAGACGATGACGAGATGAACGCTGAGGACTCGGAGCCAACAGACAGAGAAGGTAGGAGCCATTGCTGTTTTAACTCCAATCTTGTTTTAGTAGATAATTAAGCTTTTCAGTAATCATACTTTTCTTACTTTTTAAACAGTTTTTGTCTCGCCTGAACGAAAGAGACTATACAATCACTGTTTCTGTTTGTACATTGACTGTCCGTATGCAATAAGACTTGGGTCATGTATAAAATTCTGGAATTCACACAATGAAGGGCTTTAGAGCAATGATGTACTGCAACTGTACTTCTAAGATCTTCTAAGAGTGGAGGATGCAGTACAAGTGCAGTGAGTACAGTCCATGTCAAATGAGACTTACGATGAGACGTACGAAAAGTGTTACATTTGTCCTGAAAATGTTGATCTAACTGGGACTGGAAAATGCCAAAAATGGGGAAGAAACCAAGCACCTAAAAAAATGGACTTTTACACAGACTTACTTGACTTCTATTAGATGGCCGAGTCAGTCATCCAGGATTGAAAATAATGACAATCTCCTAAAAACTTATTAAAAAAAATTCTTCTAAATTTTAATTTATCAAACCCGTTTATCTCGCTTATTATTCCAGGACAAGCCATGAGACGCTACAAGAAAGAAGGGCGACTGCCGCCTGGAATGACTGCACTACAAGCCGCTATGTTGAGAATGGCAGGTCAAGAGGTTCCGACAGTTGAAGAAGACGCAGAAGACGGCGAAGATGAAGAGGAGGAACATAAGGATGAAGAGAATAAAGTAGAGGACGACGATAAGCAGAGAAGCCTGATGGCACCTGTGGGGGTGATGCCCCTCCGTGTCCCACAAGGAGAACCCCCAGTAGTCAACCCTCCAGCAGTCAACCTCCCAGGCGCGCCCCCGGGTCCCCCTCCTGGCCCACCAGCTCGCCCTCCACCGGGACTCCCGCCGGGGTTTCCGATGCCCAACTTTGCCCGGGTGCCCCCACCCCGGGGCCCGCCGCCTCGATTGCTTCCCCCAGGCCCGCCACCCGGCCGACCACGTGCCCCTCCTCCGGGGCCACCCCCAGGCGTACCGCCGTTGATGCGTGTAGGTCTGCCTCCTCACCGGCTTCCCCCGCCACCCGGGATCGGGCCCCCTTTGCGAATGATGCCACCCAGGCTGCGTCCCCCTGGACCAAGGATGCAGCAGCTGCAACAGCCGCAGCACGAGAACCCTAACGTTCTCAGCGCCCCGCCCAGCATCCACAAACTCCCCATCAAACCGGACGACCGTCTGATCGAGAAAAAATCCTCGGCCACCATTGAGGCCAAACCGCAAATCCGCAACCTCCAGGCCGATGTGACGCGCTTCATGCCCACTTCGCTGCGCGTCAAACGCGACAAGGGCAGGTCCAAGGGACTGAAGACGGGTCCCGGCGCAGAAGAGGACTTGATCAAATTGGTGCCGGTACCCAAGGCTCAGCCAGCCGTCGCTACCGCGACCAAGGATGATGCCTATGATCAATTCATGAAGGAGATGTCGGGATTGATGTCTGTCGCACAGAGTGAGGAGACGTGAGTTACTGTAATCCACATTTTCATCTGGCTGTTTTAATATTAATTTTAAGAAATCTTGGACGGGTATATTTGGGAAAAATTACTGTTACTGTACATGCCGAGTTGCCCCCCAAAACGGACAAGAAGCATATCTCAACGAACAAGCATACTTACACTTTCCCGAGGCCAAACCTTCCTATAACAATTGATGGAGATCTTTCTAGAAGAAAAATGATACCAAGATATCTAGCTTTGGGCTAGTAGTTTTAGCCCCAGATTCTATTTTGTAAAGCACAATCAGAGGTCCTTTCACACCGAAAAATAACTAAGCCATTTCATGTTAAATTTTTAGGCTCGGTTTAGTTATTTCTCTGTGCAAAAGGATCTTTGACTTGGCTCACAAATTAGGGTCACTATTAGCCCAAATGGAGATGTCTTGGTATCATTTTCCTTCTAGAAAGATTCTCCATCATTGGTATAGGTAGTTTTGGTCTCGGGGTAGTGGGCTTGTCTGTTTTTTGTGGGCTGCCCTGTATAGAACTCTGTTTTTGTCAAACTCGCTGTGACTGTATTTCTAGAAGTCAGTTTTTGTCAGAGAAGCAATATCTTTGGGATACAATGTCAAATGCACTGGAGTGTTTGACAAAATCTAATCTCTTCCCATGTACTTCCCAATAAACTAGAGTGCATATACATGTATTCATAGCTTAACACTACATGTACGTAGAGTAATCAAGTTATGACCTTTGCTATCTAAAATCTAATTTCATAGAGATTGTTAACAGTAAGCAAAGAAAAAGCACGCTTAACTACGGAGAAAAAGTTGCTTAACCAGTTCGCGCCGGAAAACGTATATACATGGAAAGTTTTCCCCAGATTCAAAACGGATGACGCATAAACGCGTCACGAGCAAGGCCAAAAATGTCTGTCAGCAGCGAGCAAGGCGGCAAATGCGTGGGTGTGCTTCCCGGTACCATCGGCCTGAACTGTCTCGGATTGAGTTTCAGCTCGGTGATTAAAATAATCCCTGCGCGAACAGGTTAAATCAGTGATGTAGCAATACAAATCTCCAAGCGCGGATTTGAATTTCTTTTTATTGAAGTGTTTAAACATCTCTCCATGTGTTTCTTTGTTAATAACTTCTTTTGTATTTTCCCACGGTCTTGGATACCCTTTTACCTTATTACAAATTGGTTGAAATTTACATTTTACTGCTGTTTGGAAAGTGTACATAAGGGTTTTCTGAGAGTAACTGTCAAATAAATGGCCTGGCACAAAATGAATAAAATGATTGTGTCCAATGCTTTCTGTTTTAAAGGTAGTATACACCATTGATCATTGCTTGAATTATCACGAATGAGTAGATTTGGGGGGTTGTATTTTATATTAAATGTCGTTTAACTGAGCTGTCCGAAGTTTTAGAATCATGGATGCCGAGAAAAGCACGAAAAACAGGGGGTTTTTTCAACCGGCATCGAGCAGTTATTCTTATGTTATCTTTGTCTTTGAGAATTCCTTTTGAGGCCTCCTTTTTTGACTACCGAAAAACATGTGCTGTCACTATATGAAACCCTGTGTAGTGGGAAATGAACTGAAATATGAACTCATTGGTTGTACAGTGGAACGCCGCTATAACGAAAATCACGAGATTCACAGATTTTGTTTGGTATATCAATCGTTCCGGAGTCGAGGTCGAGTTGAACCTCCTCCCCCCCCCCCCCCCCCATTACACAAAAACAATTACAGTACTCATACAAAAGTAAACAATGTGATACATGTCTGCTTGTCCGCAACAATCGGACAAACAAAATCTGACGGGCTTGACAAACACACCCCACCCCCCCCCCCCCCCCCCACTCCACATCTTGGAGGTTATTAATGCTAATTAGGAAATTATGAAAATGGATGATTTTTGCATTCAGCGGATCTGATCAAACGAACGTTCTGTACCATTTTCGGAGTGCGCAGCCTTTTGATGATAGATGATACATGATTCCCATCGCGTACATATTAATGTGCATACATACTGTACGTACAGGTATGTTTGTCTAGAGATGCATACATATGGGGCTTTGACAACTTGCGGATTATTATATATTTTATTCATTTTATTTTGCATATTTCTCTTCTCGTAAATGGAAGTAATAAAAGAAACGACAAATGAGGTTTGAACTCAACATTTTCGAGCAAATGTGAAATAAATACAGGGTACCGTCATAAAAACTACAACACAAGGACTCAACTTTAAAGTTTTTACTATTTTGAGACTTTGGGAATTCGATTTATAAAACAACAATGCATTTTTCGTTAAAGTAAAAACCGCCGGACAAGTACAACCCATTTTATCTTCAAGCAAACTTTAATCCTCGATCCTTATTGGTCAATCCATGGGAACAGCGTCTTGAAATAATCGATGTTAGCCCCCCTTATTTATGTCTACAATCTACATGTTGGTCTTGTGTTGTTTATTCTCATATCTCTGACCTATAATATCATCGATACCAACTCTCCCCGATCGATGATCTTGTTGTGGCCTGACACAAAAATTCACGTATCGGAAGAGAAAGAAACGGGGAAATTGGTCATGAAAAGAATTGCTACTTTTGTTCGTGGGTAATAATGAGACTCGTGGCGTCAGCCGTAGTTTGTACAGCGATTGACAATACACGCGGCTTGAGCAAAGACCAGCTCCAGTTGTAGGCTGAGCAAAATATTTGACCAGGCTTCGCTCCATTGTGTCAGTATGTATTTGCTCACCCCTATAAAAACACGCCATCACTTTATCGGCAAACCCTTTTGGTCCAGTATCTGTTTGATATTCACCGTTCTTCTTTTTGCGCTCCGAGAACATCTATAATAAATAAGATTTGTTGTGCCCATTTCAGAAGCTTGCATCTTTATTTGCCGAAGCTTTCTTGCACTGAACTGACTGAAGGCAGTGAAGGATACCATGTTTGTGTTTTAATTAGTCTTGGTGTTTGTGTGTTGTCAGTCATTAGACATTCACAATGACAGGTACGGGTGTCAATAAATAAAGGTCGAAACAAAAAGTCTTCAGCTTAATTCGAATCGTTTTATCGTTGACACCAGAAAACAAAGTTGTAGTTAAAATATGGTTAAGCAACACATTTGTAAAGATTTTAGACAAAGTCTATGAAGAGTCGAACAAATGTTTAGTGTTTTTATTAAAACAAAATTGGAAATGTTTCTCGGTTCCAGATTCATGTCTTTTCAACATGTTGTGCACTGATTGGCGTCAGGACGTTTTCCCCCAAAATTACGGCAGTGTCCCCCCCCCCCCCCCCCCTGCCCCCTCCCTCTGCAGATTCCCAGTCTGGAACTCTGTAGAGGAAGTGCGCAAGCTTTCACTAGTAGTAGCATTGTATTTTTATGAGCTCTCGAAGGGCGAGTAATTAATCAATTAAATGTTGAATCAGGAGCGTATCGCTCCTAATTAGTGTGTGTACGTGCGTGTGTAAACACCGTTGATCGTGGACGGGGGACAAAGGATTTTTTTGGGAAACAATGCTGTCCACGATCTCGACTCGTGCGCAAATCCTATGGAGATCATTCGAAAACGTTAGAGTATAAACAAAAGAGGAATTACGGTCGGACAATGCCCCGTCCACGATCGAAGGTCTTTACACAACAGTATACAATTGGCGCAATGCTAAAAACTTTTTAACAATGTGTAACGGCCTGCCAATGGAAAAATAATATTATTTCGCACAGTACATAGTCTTCCTTCAAAATTCGTTGTAAAAAGAAAATCGAAATTTTGAAAAAGCAAGGACTACCCAACTTTAATCGCAGCATTATGCCAGGTTCTTTGGAAGCGTAAAGGTGTTTGTGTGGAATTCCAGTCCCTTATTTAGAGCATACTTTACGATTTGCGCCAGTAACGCTAATTGATATTTAGATGATTATAGGTTTGGTACATATCCATTATTAAACTGCGGAACAGGTGCACAGGGCTAGTTTCTTTGACAATGTAAAAGTAAAACATACATGTAGTCGATGTGGATGTACATGCACATTGGCCTAATGCGCGTGTATGCCGGCTTTGACATTGGAGGAATTCCTCCGTGCTTTGACATACTTGAAACATTCACGATTTGGACATGTTTGTTTTCCACATTGCTTGATTTAATAATACCGAGCCTCACCGGTAGGATACCGCGGCTACACAACATGCTAACGACTGCATGATTCCGGAATCTAGCTCCCGACCAATTCGCAAGTTTTTGAATTTGAGAATTTGAGGCACGTGCTTCCGTCTGGTTCCCAGAAGCAACTCGTCAGCACTGAATACAGTAGAACTGACGGTGAACTGACGACCCAGCGGTGTTTCAAAAAAGTAGACGTTTTGTTTGGACCTGGCGGGAATATAATAATACGGTGCCGAAGTGTTTGGTAGTATTGTTTTCGCCAGGGCCCAATTTCATAGATCTGCTAAGCACAAAAAATTGCTTAGCTTGACAATTTGTCCTTGGCAAAAACAAGGTTACAGACCAAATTTTTACCTGATCTTTATTGTTCTGGATTGATAATCAGCTGGTTTTTTTGCTTAGCATGAAAAACAGGTATAATTTTTGCTGGTAACCTGTTTTTAATGAGCAAGACTTTTTGTGCTAAGCAATTTTTTTTGCTTAGCAGCTCTATGAAATTGGGCCCACAGGACTCTGGAGTTTTCAAAAGACAAGAGTAGAGCTCGCAAACGGGTAAGTTTTATATTAATCCAAATAATCCCGTTATTACTGTTTGTGAAACTAAGAAATCATGCACCTTCATGGTTCTAAATTCGAACTGAGTAGGCCCTAAATACATTTTGTTTCGATAGTTTTATTTCTATCAATTATCAGAATGATCTACACCTACACAGTCCACGATGCTGGCAATTACCACCGCTGTTTTTTTTTCACCTACCGTTACTTAAATTACTGTCGCAACAAATTGGGGAAATTAAAACGGAAGTGTGTCTATTTACTCGTTGCTTCAAAATTACATTAACGCTTAAAATAATGTTTGCTTGGAAATCCACCCACGGAGAGTCAACATCTTGCGAAAACAAAATCGCAGCGCTGTGCTGTGATGTGGCCGGGCGACGATTTTTATTCAGTGGCTAAACACAATGAAATTAAATTATAATCGCTGGGCAATTATGGTGGTTTATAAATGAGATTTTAATTGACAGTGCGCCCCAAAAAAACTCGAATGCTTGAGATTGGGAATGGGACTGGGAGGTGGTGTTTTGTTTAAATTGGTGGCATACATGTACATTATTTTTAATGCCCAATTGTTACCGAATGTTTCACTTTCAATGCGACATATTGCAAAATAAAAGTTAACATTGAAATGATAGTATAATTAATATTTATGAGCTAAGAAGGAAGACCTTTAAAATTTACTTTGGTAAATGACAAAAAAATCAGGTATAGTTTGTGAAAAAGCATCTTCGTCTTTGTATGGAATTTAATATATTGGCCTGTTTCAGGACTTGTAGGTTCAGCGCTGTGTAAATTAAGTAACAAAAAATAACAGCAATTATGAACTGACAACTATCGACAAGTTAGAGTAGTATTGCATTATTTTTATTTATTTAGAATCCAAACTCGACGGCATTAAAAATAAAATAGAACAATTTCACCTCTGTACATGTACATTCAATTTGAACAAAAATACTTGGACGGAATCGTGTGATTGCTAATTCAATGTACACAAGTTCTGTTGCGCATGGCAGGTTCGTGACGAGTATTAAAATTGTTTGTATTATATTCTCTATTGATAGATAAATTATAATCTTTGTTTAAAATATCTGATAAATATCCCTTCAGTTTAAAGTAACTGTTAGTTAAAGGTAGTATACACCATTTGCAGATATCGAAAAAATTTACTACCGAATTATTAAGAAATATCTTACTTATTTAAAAGTAAATAATGATTGTAGGCATCCAGCAAAATAAGGGCCCTAGATATCCTGTAATTGTTCCAAAAAATTGAATTGTATAAACCAAAATTCATTCTCGCCGTCCGGCGAGCGCGAAAAAAACAAAGATAACATAAGAATAACTGCTCGACTCCAGTGGAAAACAAATGCTGTTTTTCATGCTTTTCTCGGCATCCATAAATGTAAAAATTCGGACAGGTCAGTTAAACGATATTTACTATCAAATACAACCCCCCAAATCCACCCATTCCTGATAATTCAACAAATTACCAATGGTGTATACTACCTTTAAGGAATGCCTCACAAACAAACCAGTGGTTTGAAATTATTATTGCATTATTATTGTGACAGCTGATGTGCCAGCAATATAAACAATCAAATCATATTTGCAATGAATATAGAATGGACATGGACACATTAATGATTCTGATTGAGTAAACAAAACAAAATATGAACTAGTAAGATTTTTACATTATTTGACCCAGAAGATGAGCAACTGGTGAATACAAAAATTAAAATCACACATAACAAACACGATTAGGTCTAATATAGCTGCACCAAGAACAAACTGTAAACATTACTGTATATTTTCTCTGAAGTAATTTGACATAGCTTGCACCAGGCAAGACATATTATTATTTACAATTATTTGAAATGCACACTGGGTGACGGTAAAGGTTTTGTACAGATCACTGCATACAGCAAGAGCCAGCTCCACTTAAAGGGATCGTATACGTTTGGTAATTGGAACCCACTGTTTGTTTCAATCCTATATACTTATAAATATGTACCATAAAACTAACCTGTAAAAATTTCATTTCAAAAGGTGGTAGCGATTTTGAGATATTGCCGAAATTCTAGTGCGGTTTTGTCCACGCAGGAAGAATAATCTGCATTGGAATACACACTCTGAGAAACGTCACTGCAGTGACGCTTCTCAGATTCAAATTTTTGGGGATAAAAAGTGATATCTTTTTCCATAACCGCAGTACTTCAAAGTGAAAAGTTTCTAAAAATGCATTATACTATTCAAAGCTGCTCTACTTCTTACCAAGTAAGTTTTTATTGCCATTAATTTTTGGAGTAATTAGAAATTACGTATACGACCCCTTTAACTCTGTATGTAACAATTACAATTTTAACCATCCACATTCCTTGGGTGGTCTTAGGCTCCTTGTTTTTATTCCCACCCCCCAAAAATATGAGAATTGGGAATCGGTAAAGTTTTAATGCTTTTTCGAATATTAGGGAATTTAGAACAGTTTATGCTAGGTTCATGAACTTGGCTTAAACAGTTAGCAGAAATGTTGTGCTAACTGGAGCAGAAAAATCTGCTAATTAAGCACAACTTCATGGTGTGGTTGTTCTGGTGGTTCTACGTACATTTATATCTAGATTAAAATTTATTACAACACTGATTTAAGTAACATTTTCTGCTAGGGCAAGTGGGTACGCATACACCGAGTTATGGGGACACTTTCTTTTGTTAAAAAATCTGAGCAAGTTGTGGGGACATTTTCGTGTTTAGCACTATCAGTGCCATGAAATTGAGACCAGATCTTGCAGCTAATAGTCAGGTATGTGTCTGATAATAGTAAGACCAATGATCTTCTGTTTCAACTTAATTTCGCTTTGATGCTCAACACAACTCACAGCAAGGTACATGTCTACAGAAAAAAAAGCTTTTGAAGCTGAAATTTGAAAACTAAGTTAATATTTCTGTCATGATTCAATAAAAGTCATTATTAAGGCACATTTTGGGAGCCACATGCATTCACTTGTCATATGAATACCATGATTATAATTTAATTAAAGCACAATAAAAATGTGTTATTGGAATGATAACTTGTAATTCTGGCCATTTTGCATGATGTTGCTTTTCAGATGCCACACTCGTCAAATTACAGGCAGAAAGTTGTTTTTGCATACGTTTGACAGTTTTTCTTTTGTGTGATGGCTAATATTGAAATTTTCTAGTAAGGATAAAATATGGCACTTGCATGTAATGCCCTTATGGAATATGCACACGATAAGAGTCTTTAGAATTCTGGTGTATGGTTCATGGTGACGGTATGTTTTGAAGTGATAGATCCCAAGGCATATCGTCTCCAGACACACTCTGGAGGCCTAACAAGTCCTCTACGTCAAACGACACGGGACCTCCCGCTTCAGCCCAGGGGTGCGCCTGCTGGTCATTGATGGAACTGACCGGCGAGGGAGGCAAATCAATCCCATCCAACAGCATCCCAGTCTCCTCCGAACTAAAGTCTAGCCCCTGCAAGTGCTCATCAAACCAGGACGGGCGCGGTATATGCACTCCGTTAATAGACAAGTCCAAAAAGTTCTCAAAATTCCGGGGAGCCTCGTTCGAAGGCGGTGGACTGATTTGTAGAAGCGGGGACAAGCACCTGTCTTGTTCGGCCTCGTCCAAGATGTCTTCCGTCTTGACCTTGATGCCTTCAACGTCAATCTCCGACTCAAAGATGGAATTCCAGCCAAAGTCCCCCTTGAGGACTGCACTGGGCAGGTTATCGTCGGAATCTGATAAGTCACCGCTGCCAATACTGTTAAGCTGTAACGGCCTGAATTTGGGTTGGTTGTGGTAGTCAGAAGCCTTCCGCTTGGGCACTGACTGTTTTCGACTGTGATGCTTCTCATTGCACTCGTACCCATCGTCCACCGGCTCAATCTTGATCCGTTTGATGTGCTCGGGTAAGAAGTCCATGGAGGAGCTACGTCGCTTCTTGAAGATGCCATTCTCCAGGTGATGGGCATGGGCGGGGTCAATCTGCCAGAATCCACCTTTGCCCGGCTCGTCTTTCCTTCGTGGAACCTTCATGAAGCTCTTGTTGAGAGAGAGATTGTGGCGGATGGAATTCTGCAGCAAATCAGAAGAAAACAATTACACTTGGGTTTGTCCATCTTTTTTTAGCATTTTTTTCTCTTCACTTTTTTAAAGGTCAATTCACTGTCACCTGGTATTTTATTTAAGATATTTCGATGTCCATTATGGCAACAGCGAACAGAATTTAATTTGTTCACCTTGCTCTGTAGATCAGCTACATGTGTATTTTTTCATATACCCATGTTGATAAAACGAATAGAAGATTTTGATTATGCAAACTGAGCTATGTTTACATGGAGTTACAAAGATCTTTACATAACAAAACCGTGTGCAGCTGATTAAATCGAACACTCTGGACTAAATGCACTAGTTCTTAATTTGGAAGGACTCAAATAAATTTTAATAAACGAAAGACAAATTTGATTTCAGGTCTGCCTTATTTTTCATAATACCCATTATATATACTTAAAGTTTAATGACCATGTATTTAAAAAAATTAATAACCATGAATTGTTAATAATATTACCATTTTGCAACTGCATGTAAATTGCGAGCCCAATGCATTATCAGTGTTTATTATATCGCTATGGCAACAGTAAAAGATCCAGCGACCAGCTTAAAGCAATAGGGTTGGGGTCGCTGGGGAGTGAGGCCACACCACAAAACCTCAGCAACTATGTTTGACAGTGTCTACGTGACAAAACACCAACAACTCTACCCTTACCCCCTGGGGTGTCTAACATCATCATTGACTGGCCCTCTGCTAATCTATACAAAACACCTATTATGACCCTAGTTTTGCCAAGATTTGTATTATTCAAAGCTGGTCATGGATTAATGGTTTTTAAATTATTCAAGGTTATAATTTGTACCCTGGCACAGAGATCTATCAAACTTTCATGTAGAGGTAAACAAGCAATCAAGATTTGAGCAACAGTTTTGAGATTTTTCTGCTAACGAATTTGCAACACGAATGTAAATTTGTAACACACAAGTGATGGAGCTCTATCACTTTTCTATTTAATACATTTTTAATTCAAAAGTGGGAGATAGTAAGCATTTGTTCATATTAATAAACATGTTCATACAAGAAGGCTAGCCCACAAGCATTTATATACTGACAGAATTCTATTCAGTGGGGGATTTTTAAATGACCTGTCATACATTTGCATGTGAACAGCACAGTGGACAGCACAGTGGACAGGCCAAACCAACCCTGGATCAATACCCCCAGCTGATTTCAATGGGTCCAAGGTGTAATGTATTGTGGGCTTTGAGTGATACACTCAACACTGATGCTGTTGATACACAAAAGTCCAGACATCCATTCATAATTCAGTGCATCATAGGCAGGAAGCTGTTCAGGTTGTACATGCCCATTCTCGGAATCTATTTAGATTGGCCAGCATTGTTGTGGTCAGGTGAAAGGGAAATTGCAAATTGTTGGTCCTAAATTAAATTCTCTTCTCTTCTGAATCTGTGTGAAATATAGGAAAACTATCATTACCAGGAATTACAAAATTATGGGGCAGAAATATCCCTGACTGTTTAGGACTACGCATTTCGTATGATGTCGTTGCAATAGGGTTAGTGACATTTTTGGTGTCCTGGTTGCGCCGGGCCTGTGTAAGTGTCAGTGAAATTGACTTCAAACTGCTTTATTTGTTTTTAAGGTAAATTGTTAAATTTTATCGCTATTAGACATCAAAGAATGTGTCCTAAATTAAAATTCATTTATGTCGGACGAAATCGGGACGTTACAAAATGGACACCTTATTTATGGAGACCCAATACCCCAAGTTAACAAAATGATAGATAGTTTAAACTGACTTGCCAATTTGATTAGTAAATCCAATCACAAATAATTACTTATAACAAATGATCAATCTGTACCAATCCATGGAGGTAGAATTAGTGTCTGTACATTGAAACGATAATAAGTACAAGAAAAACAGAATACACTTAACAGAGATTCACAGCAATGCATATATTGCTTTGGGGGCATTTACTTCATAAGCATTTGCTTTACGTGCCGAAAGCACTAAAACCACTGCATACCTACTTTAATTCCCAATTTGCTTCATACATTTTCCACAGGTTTCTAATACCCCCATGTGCTGTTAAACATCCGTGATAAATGGATTAGGCCGAGTGCAAAATCAAACATCCTCTGGAATCGGGATTATGAAATATTAAGAAATGCCAATTACCAAGTAATTTGTCTCCCAGAGCTGGAGTTGGAATCTGCTGTTATTTTTTGTCCTTTGCCATTTCCATCGTAATTTGTGTGCTAAGGTCCAATAGTCCACACTTGGTATTTGATATCGAAATGAGTCCCGTACATTCTGTTTGACAAATATCCAGCCTTGGAAATTAGATTTGAACTGGTGATATTCCACTATAAAATTTGATAATTTATCAAATTAAATTTGCGCGTATTTGTCTCTAAATTAAGAGGCACAGTAAAAAGTTGTTAATATTAAACTGAGAGTGCCAGCAGAGGGAACAGACATATAAAATATAAAAAAAATAAAAATATTTGATAGCTGAAATTGCATATAAAAATAGCCAAAACAACATAAAGCAATTTTCTGAAAAGTTTAATCACCATTTCCTCAAAATTTATGGTCATAAATATTATAAGGACCACTTGTATTTCTTTAAATTTATTTCATTTTTTTTTAATGTACATGTACCTCCACACTGCCCAAATTGCCAACCAAGCCAGTGTCTAAAATAAATACTTGTTTTAAACTACACTAAATTGAAAAAACTGGTACATGTATTAGAAAGAAAACCGACTTTTTCCTATCGTTTTTTTTTTTTTTTTTAATTTGTATACTATGTGCAGTTTACATGTAAAAAAAAAATAATCAATTTAAACACAAATTCAGCGGGCGTAGGTTAATGCATTATGTATGCCGACACCATTTTTGGAATGTTGCTATCCTACAGGGGTAGTGAAAAACAAAACACAACACAAGACAAGTTGGAAAAGGCTTCGCGGCTGCACCACTTGGCAAAAGACTAGCAATTTACTGGAGGTGGTTGTGAAAAGGGGGCGGTGCCGGGGTGGGGTTATTCCAAGAGTGTTTGCCTACATGTTTTTGTGTGTGTAATGTGGCAAGTTAAATATTACTTGTTTGAAAGTATTGTCAGAATTGTCTTGTCAAAGTTTGGGTAGATTTCGCACACATTACAAATAGAATGGCATCAGTATTTACCTGCCAACTTGGATCCGCTGTCTGGTAGTATCTAAAGTTTTCTGTGATCCACTTGTAGATGGCAGACAGTGTTATCTTGTTCTTCTTGGATGCCTTCAAGGCCATCCAAATCAGTGTGGCATAAGAGTAGGGCGGCTTGACGTACTGGTTGGTCTTGTAGTCAATCTGATCTATGCTGGTGGCAGCAGCCATTTGGTGGTGGTGGTTGTGGTTTCGGATGCGGGAGAATGCCTTGGCTTCTTCGTGCGTGGTCTTGGGACCCCTGTTGGTCTGGATGGTGATGGTTGTGTTGAGCCTGTGGCAGGCTGAACCCAGCGGAGAGGGGCTGCTGGGCTGGGTGGGTTGCTGGATGCGCATGATGCGCAGGTTCTGCAGCCAGTTGAGGCTGGTCAGGCTGTCGTCTAGGTTGGACTCTGTAGAGCCGTTGGTGCAAGCCTCGTTGTGCACCACCTGGGGCGAGGGCGAGTTGCGAGACAGCCAGTTCTGCCGGAAGCGGGCAGCCGCGTCAGTGGTGCTCATGATGGGCACTGTTATCACTTTGGTGGCCATTCAAGCACAATGTGTACTACTCCAATAGACAGGGTTCTGTAACAAATTTAAATGGAGAAAGAACATGCACTGATTAAATATGACATTTTCATTGTCAGAAGAATAACATTTTACAATTTTGCTATTGTTAAAAACAATTACGTTGTTTCTAATTTATGATCAATGTAAAACTTTGAAGAGTCAAGGTATTAAATGATTGATATATAATTTGAAATCGATGCCTTGATAGTAATTCATTTATAGTTAGGTACGGGGCTGATGAAAAATATGGTTCTGTTTAAATGTTGATGGGTATAGTCACGTCTGTCTCGAGTATTCAAAGTAGTTGAGAATCTGCAAGATGTAATCTATTCTAGCTAGTAATGTATTAAATCCTCATTTATGCAAACCTAACGATAGGACACACAGGGCACTTCAATCTAGTGTAAACAAAACGAACCGGTTGTATTCAGCAAATATGCCGGTGCACCAACAATTAAAAACGTCTAGACAAACTATTTCGCATGACTATACACACGAATATTATTACTACAATTTGTAGTACAAAGTAACCTGTAGTATCAATCAACAGAAAACAACTATACTGGTTCGACTCGGAGTATGCCACATTTATTTATACCCGATTGCAGCTAAATTCAATTGTATATTATTGTTGTTCACAAACGGCCAACCAAACGTTTGTGCATGTGCCAACTTATTCTGAAATTGTATACAAAGTACAAACGTACGTTCGTGACATTCTCCTCAAGAATTATTAATCTTGTACATAATGTCTATACTATATTGATTGGTTAAAATGTAACTTTTAAAACTGCAGCATTCTTACCTGGTGATAAAACTAGTCGGATTTCCAAAAGCTATCCGTTAACGACACAGTGCAACCGCACTCTTCGTTCACCGGGCAGACCGGTGATGACTCCGTCGGCGGCACGCACACCGCACTCCGCAGTGCTTCTGCAGACCTTTCCCCTGTCTGGACTTTTTGAAACAAGATAATCACCAGTTCGCACCCACATGCAGAAATCCAACCTCTGCGAATTGATGCACAATGTCTAACCTGATATCTTTTTAATCCGATACTGTCTGCAAGAAACTTAGCGTGGGTACGCGAGCCCAGCTTCTTGCTCCGATCCTATACAGCGAGCTGTCAGACGTGATTCTAAACCATAACATGTGCGTAAATGCTGAATATACTGTGTGCAGCTAGCTAGCATGCATGAATGGGGATGGCTCAACATAGCAACAAGGAAACCGACGTCAACAACGGTGAACGCACTGCCATTGGTTGCTTGTCGCTATGTGAGCGAGGATCTGTGACCACTGTAGCCAATGGCTGCACGCGCGCTGCGCCGGCTGATGAATAAACATAATATAATATGAATAATGGTGTGAATAATTAACTAAGTTGGGAATAATTTATCGCATATCGCAATCAGTTTCAACTCTGGCGTGTGCGCGTGCAGGTAGCTTGGTGAATAATGTTGCGACGCTACGCTTTGACGCAGGTGTTTCTTCTTCCGATTTATCTGCAAAATTTTTGAGGCGTGCTTCCTGAAGCTCCATGGATATAAGTTATTTGATGATTAAATGAAATGTACGAACTTATTACTAATTTATTGAAGGTTTTTACAGGAAGTTAAACAAATTCAATGTTTATTGTTACGTACAACATGTACATGTACATGTATACATGTACGCTTGTCTGATGCGATTTTGTCGTTGGCATCTTTTCTATCGAGTCTTTTCATGCGCAAATGCAAACAAACTGTGTTATGTTATGTGACTACATGTATTAGTATTAATAAACATGTCCCTGCTTGTTTACATTATACACAAATTATGGCGTGATTTGAAAAGGGGGCAAAGATTAGAGTCTCGCCCATCGCCCGCAATATCTTTGTTATAGATCAATTGATAATAATGCGATTACCGTTATTTTGGCATAGGTGACATCATACATAAATGCCCATTTGAAGCGAGATATGTGACGGAGGGAACCCCCCTCCTTTGTGGTGGTCATTGTGATTGCATAATGTTGTGGTTTCTCAGGAATTCTTTTTAAGTTATGAAGGGGTACGTTATGTAACAATTGTCTAGATAGTGTATATGTATGAGGCACGGGGGGGGGGGGGGGTCTCGGTCCCTCGGACCTTCGGTCCTTCGGTCCTTCGGTCCTTCGGTCATTCGGTCCTTTGGTCCCATATCGTGCTGGGTATATGAATGACACACACACACACATAGCATGGCGAGGTTTCTTTTAGTTTTATAGTGGTAAATAATAACAGGAAAAACATACATTTGTTTGTATTTATCCAATCTTCTATTTATTCAGTTGAGTCCTATCTGGACTTTAGTTAATTTTTTGTTAATCTGAAATTGTTGGTCACTGAATAAACAGCATATAATATTTGTTTGTCGTTGGTGATATAGATTATTCCCTCTGTATGTATGATAAATTTTTCCCTTTTTAATAATGTTTATGCTGATATTAAAGTTAGGTTATCCGTGCTTTTAAAAAAATTCGTTTTTCTTTACCCAAACGAATTGTTGAAGGAAGACCATGTTTTTATCATTGCGCCATTTGCGCGCTCCAGTCAATTGTGCATTCTGGGACCCCCATGAATTATGTGTACCTGTATATTTACGCATTCAAATAGTGGACGTTGGACAATTGAGGGCAATATTATACACATATGGAATGGTAATGAGGTCACTAGTACACGTCTATATCCCTCGGGCCTGTGAGTGACCAGAGTGACCAACGTCCACTATTTGAATGCGTAAAGGTATGTAGCCACATCATACGTGTACAACGACGCGTTTAGCATGCAGTCGAAAAAGCGGATGCGCGCACTAGGAACTGGACGCTCCTAATTTAAAAGGTGAAATGAATTCCTTACTTATCGTGGACCGATTTCTTTTCGTGCGATGTCTCATTTGAAAGCTCATAATCAATTCAATTTAAAAGCACGGACACACCACCTTTAATATTAAAACTGTCAAAATGACAAGCAGTTTTCTAATCACTTTTCACTGAATACTTTTTTTCCAACGCTGATGTAGCCACACATTTATACACACCGGTCTATTGTATGCTCTATGGTACCACGGCACAATAATTTTCTCGAGATTGATTACTCTGCCCGTGCGTAATTGCATCAAAACTATCGTCTACTGTTTGTGTGTGGTCCATTAATTTGAATTCATCAACCGAGACAATTAACCCACAGTAAGTTAGACCACTGGGATCCGGGTCAGTTGTGAATTAAGTGACCTTAATTTCATCGATACACATTGTGTGCTTCGTGGAATTTGGTGGAACGCTGTGACTGTACGTTTTCAAAAACACAATATATTTGTTACACGTCTGCAAGGATTTCCCCCTCGCCCTACATCTACGTAGCGAAATTGCCGTGTATAATAACGGTTCAACAGTCCATGAACTAATTACAGACGTTCACAATTGTGAATTTTCTGGATCTTTCACTGAGAAACTGGTTATAACATTACAACGCAACTAAAGCCCCCCCCCCCCCCCCCCCCCCCCATTTTGTCCCGAAATGGATCTTCTGGACTGAAGTTGAGACCTAAAAACAGTGTCTTTTTGCCCACTGATTCAAACAAAAGAAGAAACAAAAAAGAAGCAAACAAATAATGTCAACTCCAACGCCCAGGAAATAAAAATCAAACCAAATGTAACGACAAATGGCCAGACGAGTAAATTGGAAACATTTTTGGTTATTATTCACCAATAAAACATCCGAAATAATCAAAATCAAGTTCATACATTCTAGTTCGTTATCCGTATATTCAGGCTGAGGAAGCTTATTTTCAAGACGAACTTTAACAATGAAACTAAAAAGTTTCTACCAAAACGACTAAAATGTGGTACACTGTAGTAATTTGTATTTATGTAGCAGCAAGTGTTTTGATGTGGATTTCACTTAATTCGGGAAGGGTATATACATGCAGACCTATGACACGAAGACCCTCAAAATAAATGAAGGCTTATTCACTACTGTCTTTCTCAACACTCAAAAGATGCTCCTCAATGTCATCAAGCTACCCATCGTCATATTCGTCACTCGGACTCGGAGGATGCTTGATCCAACAATGGTTGGTCTTCTCCATCTTCTCCATCTTCTTCCTCCTCTTCCTCCTCTTCCTCCTCTTCCTCCTCTTCCTCCTCTTCCTCCTCTTCCTCCTCTTCCTCCTCTTCCTCCTCATCCAACACAAGACTTAATTCCGATATCGCATCGCCTTTATCAAGACCAGCTTTAGCATATGTGTGGACATCCTCGGCAACTGCCTCGGAGAGTTTGGCAACAGCGCCACCTGTCGACCCGCGGTGGCTGAACAAACGACTCGCGTCGTGGCCTGCCTGAGCCATACTTTGGCGCCTCCGGTCCTGCGCTGAGAGAACCTCGGTCGTTGAACTCTTGGTAACATCACAGTCATTCAACATCTCCCGGGAAATGTTGTTCTGTTGCCAGTTTTCCCGGACCGCGTCCATGTCGACTTTCACCGCCTCTTCTGACGAGAGTAGTCTCGGGGGAGCTGGTGGAGGTTCTGAGTCATTCGATGAGGAAGACCCTTGCTGTGATAACCTGACGCTCCCTTGACTTTGCCTTCTCCGCTCCCTGATTGTATCTATGTTAACATATAAGGGCTCTTCTTCGCCGTCTTCCCCTTCGCCGTCTTCCCCTTGTATTTCCTCCTCATCTGGTTCCATCTGGTCCGACACTCTTCCATCCTCTGGAATCATCGAGTCCCCTTTCTCATCCGGCGACTCCCCTCCGAGCGAGGAGCCCGATGTTGACGATTCGGGTTCCCCCGTCACGATATCGTGGGACAGGCGTCTCATGTTGATCTCCCTGTCGCTCAGCGAATCGCTGGGTTTCCTCTGCACACGACTTCGGTACGTCCCTGTAGATTGGTTCGCAATGCTGTGTCTCTGCGAGGATTTCACCGATACCTTATGACCCTTCTCTGACGGCTTGGAATAGTTGGTGCTGGATTTTGCGGCTACCTCGAGTGATTCATTTGGCTTCAATATGATCACTGTTGTGCTATTCTTTGGGTGTTTACCCGTTTTGTGGTCTAGGGCGTTTTCTGCATTCTCGCTACTATCTGAGATAATTTCTTCACCACCCTGGTTATTCTTTGTCTTCTTCCATTTGAATATGGCTTTTAAATTGTTTAAATTAACCCCTTTGGCCTTCGACTTCAGCAGCGCCCCCTTTTTTTTCTTGATCGCCAGGTCAAATTTAATCTTTTCTTCGCGGGCCGAGAAGTCCTTATCGAAGGTGGCGTTCACCTTGAGTACAGTGGCTCGATCGGGCACGTCGGGATCCAATAGCCACGCCCACGAGTCTAGGCCGACATAGTATACCATGGATTGATACATCATGTCCAAGAAGAAGTACCTGCATTGACCAAAAGAAAATACAAATGTTTTCCTTGGTAACTATATCTTAATTCGGTTCACATGAGACGGGGAACTACTTAGTATTTTAACTGCTCATAGTGGTACAGTATAATTGCTTCCAAACAAAAAAGAACATAAGGTATACATTTTTGTCTCATTCCATAATTATTAAGATTTAAAGGTTTGCATGGTGAAAAGGCAATAAGATATTTTGTTTGCGGTAGCACCCCTTATGTAATTCTCTTTGTGAGTTTGTGTGGTTCTGAAAGGAACCGGATGAGGGATTCCAACGGTAAAGGGTGTTATATCATTAATATTAACAAAAGACAAACAAATGGGTGAAATGCATACCTCCTTCTACATCTTCTGTAACACGACAGAGTGAAGATACCAACGATGAATCCGATGATGAGGGTGACATGTCCTATCACCATCAACTCCACGTTTGATTCAAGATGAAAGTCCAGATCTGCAAGTGCACGATGTAACAGACGTTTTGAGACAAAACAAACCACGCAAACGTTGATGCATGGACAGTTTTTAAATAATCAACAATTGTTTTTGCCTTCTTGACAATAAACCCACTAGGACAAAAACATCGGGCCCTCTGCAATAGCAATTTATGTTTCAGGTCACCAAAGCCACACGACGAGGTTGTAACCAAAGCCACACGGTCGTGTTTGTTGCTCTCAAACTGGAGACGATGGAACATAATTATCGTGGAATAGTGCCCTCTCTTGAGGTACTTAATTGAAAAATTACATTCGGGTAACAGCATACGAGAAGCAGTGCCTGCCATTCATTATATTACTGCCCAGCCGAAACTATGTTGGCCTGGTACATGTCTCTAAAGTTTGATTAATATTCTTCTGGATGGTGATATTTATTATTTTTTTATTGTTGTGTGTGTGGGGGGGGGGGGGGGGGGGGGTTCATGTTTTGTACGTTAATTGTGCTCGCAGTACAAAATAATAAGCATATTTAACGTTTGGGAATAGTCTGGTGCCTTGGATCTGCTGGATTGATTACTCACCTTGAGGCTCATAAATCGAGACGCCAAATGCATGTGTGACGACGGCTTTGCCGCGGTACCAGACCATACACGCGTACGGCCCCTCGTTGTCCGAGTTCAGAATGTGCAGATTTAAGATCGACTTATGGGGGAAGAAGACACTCTGCAAGCAGACACAAGTATTCATTGTTACAAAATAATACATCTATTATTATGTCTATCCTACTTCACTGCAATTCCCCACACTTTTGAGCATGGAATGGTTTTAAGACACCATTTTTTGACTCCTATTTCAACAAAACTAAAACTTCTGAGTGTTTATTTGTACAGTTCTGTGGATTTGTGTATGTATACCGGTTTAAAGATGCTGATATGGCCGGACTTCTCCAATATTTTGTCACCATGGAGCCACGTGACAACTGGCATCTCCTTGCGGATGTTGGCGTAGTTGCAATGCAGCGCTATGCTGCTGTGGCGTGGTCTCCTGATTTCCCGGTAATGAGCTGCCATAATTAAAAATAACATTGCCATAAACCATTTCTCAAATAGTTATTTTGCAACGCCAATTAAACCACTGATTGTTTGGTGTTTGAAGCTACACATCCTCAGATTCGTGAACCTTAAAGTCGGCTTCTGGCCGAGCAGTGTTATTTCTTGTTCAAGGTATGCATGTTCTGAATGACAGTAGGCCTTGAGGTTGGAAAAAGCCAACAGATTGGGAGGACATGTATACAGTACACCGATTTGCCATCAGTAATCACAGTTTTGGTATACTTGGTACATCGGATACCTGAAATCGTGGTGGACGCGGAGTCCAGATACATATCCTCCATAGTGATCGCTGTCTCCGTCAGTGAGTACTGAAACTGGTTGACCGTCACCTCGTAGACCGCCCCAACCAGGCCCCGGTCCCCACCCGTCGTCATACGGGCCACCGTCCTGTCCGGGCCGGGTACCCCGCCGATATGGATTCGGAAAAGGGGGTCGAATTTGGTTCCCTGGATGGTGAGTTGGGTGGCCGGGCCGCTGTTCACGCGCATCTCGGCCTCGTGGCCTTGGAGCGTCATTTCGACTATAGCCCATTTGGATAACTGGTATGATGTAAAAACAAATATGGATGGCGAGGATCGCATGAGGAGCAGTTATAATTATTGTATTTCTCGTACTAAAACTTTAGGCGAATGTATAATCCATACTGCTCCGTCCTCTCAAGTTGATTTTACTTCAAAAGCTCGTGCCATCAGGACTTAGTTAACCGCAGTCTTGTACTCGATACACTTCTGATGGACCACCAGTACATCGCAAGTCTTATAATTATCACACGTAAATCACAAACCAATAAGCAGTCTAGTCACAACTACACATTTAAAACTAAAGTGCTGGATCAACATTATAAGTGTGCAGTCAGTAACTATTACTATACTCTTTAAAAGTTGGGAGTTCAACCATTAAACTGATGAATTGAATTTACCAGTTTTGTGTATGGAATTCCAACTTCAGCGTGTAACAGGTCATGCCTTCGTCACAGTTTGAGTTTGTGAGCTGGCTTGGGACATCGATAGGAGGATCAGTGATCCACTTGTGACGGTCTTTCTATGTGATTCATGACCTCGGCTACACCACTGGCTACATGATTACATTTATAGAAAGGACTACGACGAGCACTTACGGCTATCTCGGAACTCTTGGCAGTCGCGATGGTGTCCCCCAAGCTGGCGAACAGAGCGACGCGACAGTCCAGCATCGTCAGCGCGACGAACGAGCCTGGAACATGGCCCGTGATGAAAGAGACGATGCCGTCGGGACCGTCAGGTCGGAAGGTAATTTTCAGGGAGAATCGCCCGGTGTTTGTTCTCGTACACGGTAGAAAGGTGTACTCGTGACCGGTGAATGCCGCAACTTGCGCGTTGATGTCTGTAGTAAATAATTGAGTGACCGAAAATTTACGAATGCACACTTTTGATGGCCTGGCATTCTGATCCTGGCAGAATTATTTCTAGCGAATCACGATCAAATAGAATTGTTTTTTTATCGAAAGCTGATTTCCATTTACCATTATTCAAGCTGCTATACGTGTATTTTTCTTTATTTCGGAGGGGGGGCTGGAGATAAACACAAAAACATTCCCACCTGCCGGTAGAGTCCCTACGTCGAAGCTGACAAACGGTAGGCCCAACCCTGTCCACTCCGGCCTGATGTCATGGAGCGTGTACTCCTTGTAGTTCACCCGTAGTGCGGAGATAGCGCCAGAAAAACCTGAAACAAGCCGATAACCGCAATCGAACAATCATTTAATTTCAATATTGACCATTATGATATAATCACAATGTGGTGAAAAAAATGGCATGTTGGACCAGTCCTGCTTTCGAGAGCCCGTTTCCATCTTTGTGAATTATGTGGTCGGACTAACTTGATTTGTAGTGTGACTTCAATATGAGGAGGCCTTTCAATACAAAGATGATGGCGTTGAGTTCAACATTGTTTTTGCACTTGCATTGGAAGATATTCGGCAACAAATTTCGGCGTCTTGGTTGTATATTACTATTACCCGTTGGTTGTATTTAACAGCTGTGCAACGGAATATAGAAATAAATGTGTACAACTGAATGGTTCTACATGTAATTACAAGCGAGGAGAACAAGTAAAACGTCTACCACTTTCAGGAGAGTACATCTTGGCTCAGACGAAGGCCTACTTTACTCGTCTTTTACCTTTGTGCCCCAGCTTAAAATCTCGTCCATATCGATGTGCAGATTGCCTTTTCGATATCTACCATAACCGAGTCTGTGGATTTTCCCGAAATATTCTTCTTGGATTTCTTCCTACTTCTAGAATCGTTGATTCCATTTCAAGAAGACAAAAAATGGCAAACAAATTATTGAGAAGTAAACCAACTTACCGACATATTCCCGTGCAGGTCCGGGGAAAAGATAAGGCAGAGCACCTCCAATGTACATGGGTTGATCCCAGTCCAAGTGGGCAGGGAGCGGGTGGGTGAAGTTGCTCAAGATCGGAGCGCCATCATTCAGCCTGACGCTGGTGTGGCTTCCGCTGATGGTCGCCTCCACTCCGTTCCACTTATTCAGATGCTGGATAAGGAATTCAGAATCGTCATAACAAAGGAATCTTTGTGCAGATATACATTATTTATGCCCACCTGTAGTCCTGCACCTGTTAATCGTGTCTGTTCCTGGTATAGATTATTTATCATAGAGCGTAGATGCACTGATCGGAGCCCCATAATATTTCCCGCAGATTGCTTTTGATGGTTTTAAACGCAAGCGTTAACCGTGTATATGAAGTTAGCTAAAAAGGTCCTTTTCGCGTTACTAATAATGATAACTTATGTTGTGCTAATGATAGAGCTGGTGAAAGTGTTCTTTAGTTCTGGAGTTGATGTTACCGGATTTTGTTAAATATCATTGGGTGCATGTTGTTGATGTGGTCTGTACGAGAGTCAGTCGAACACCTATTGCTATTAATATTTTGTCTTAACTATTATAATTGCTTACTATTCCATTGGAGCTCACGACCACGCTCTCGGACTGTCCCAGCTTAGTATAGACCCTGACGTAACCGTCGGCTACGCCCACCGTAACTACCTGCTTCGAGTGGATATCGTCATTGTGACGTAGGGCCAGCAGGCCGCTGGGGGTGCTCGGCATGAAGCGCATGTAGAGGAGGAGAAGTTTGGAGGGAGCGGCGGCGGCGCGGTACATCATGAAGGAACTGCCGTCGAACGTCCGAAGAATTTCATCGGGAACTGCGAGTGTAGAGACGAAAGCACCAGACATAAATAAATGTATCTGGCAGTCATCTAATATCCCTTCACACTTTAGCTGCTTAACTCGAAGCGAACGTAGTTGATAGCCGTTTTGAACATTATTTGTTGTGCGTTCAAAACCTAGGATTCGTCACGACTTTAGCTTCATGTTCCTAATCCTAACCTTTTGTTCAACGAGTGGAGGGCCCCTGACGTGGACTAACAGCAGGTTCAGTAACTTGCCCATTATCTGGAACTTTATAATTATCTTATTAATGATGCCAAATGTTAGACGATGTTAATTTGGGTCAAGAATTATAAGCCCTTAAATCTTTCAGAAGTAAGAGAAGAACCGAAGCCGAAGACCCAACAAGTTTTGCAAAGAAAACCACACCAATGGCCTCTGCTTATACCTGGACATGGTTGTTGGTAGCAGTGCAAGATCTCCGTGCCCAACCCTCCGCAAACCTCCCCGTTGCCTGCTGGGGCCGGGTCTGTGCATGTCCGGTCTCGCTTCTCCATGCCCTCGCCGCAGCTTCGACTGCAACTGGCCCAGTCGCCCCAACTCGCCCAATTACCATCGACTAAACAATTAGGCAAACAAAATAAGCAAGTAGGATTTTATAACTTGACATGATGGAATTTATATAATAAAATGAAGTTTAACGGTAAATTGAATGTAGACAGCAATCGCTTGTTGGATGATATACCGCTTAATCTTGAAGAACTAGTGCGTTCACAGCGTCACATAGCGCACCCAGAAAAACAATTTGCAAACTCTAACTTGTAGGACAACCCATGGGTAATAATTACGTTTGCGAGAAATGGCTTGTTTTGAAAAACTGAAAGATTTATTAGGGGAAACGTATAGTTTGAATTTGCATCATAGTTAACAGTAACAATATTTGTAAGGAGGGCGGGACCATTTTGCCAGCTTAGACGTAACTCGTTGCAACGGCATATAGGAACACCTCGTAATCAGCAACATCTTCCATTCTTTATAAGAATTGCGTTTAGGTTAATACCTGGACAAGGCAGAAAATTGCACACGTTGGTCTGCTGATATTCTCCAACACATCTTGAAAGCGGAACAGTCTGCGGATCCTGCCCGTTCCCGTTGCTCACCAAGCACGTCCGTGCGCGAGTGGAAGTTCCTCCTCCACATGTTACAGTGCATTGGGACCACTCACCCCACGACTTCCATGTAGGCGCGTCCGCTATGCAATGGAGGATTTTCAAACAAATGTTGTTCTTTCCTATGCCTTGCACTTTTTCCAATGCACTTTTTCCCCCAAAGATTATTCAGACATATTTTGGAAGAACATGTTTTTGGTTTCACAGCAGTATTTAAAATCAGTCTACAAAAAAGCTATATATCATATAACTGCCGGAGAGCATTAAAACAATTATATGTTTCTTTTCCTCTTGGGGGCGCCATAGGCCCGCGCCATCTTTTGCTGCTCTTTTGGGGCCGGTTTCCAAAATCCAGTTTAGGCTGTGTCTGTGGCTCCATCACTATTGCAATACTGCATGGACGAAGCCAAAGAAATATACCTGTTCACGAGGCCCTTTATATCGTCTGTGTGTTTTTAGGGGTGTCTCTGAGAAGCAATAGAATTAGATGCTGTTTTGCCATCAAATGGACTGGGTTTTTTTTACTGGAAAAGAGTGACCGAATCCCTGCGTGGCCTTACCTGGGCATTCAGAGAGGATGCATTTCTTCCTCTCGTTGTTGTCTCCTTCACAACTCTGACCGCCGAATTCAGGCCTCGGGTGGTTGCACTGGCGGTACCTCTCCGTCTCTCCCTCACCGCAGGTGACTGTGCAGACCGACCACTCAGTCCACTCAGTCCAGCCACCATCAACTGCAGGTGTTTTTTACGTGTAAACGATAATTGTATGCATGCAGTTGTATAATTCCAAATCAACGGTACAAAGGTGTGTGGGTGTAAGTCTGAGGTGGTACGATAGTCTTTTTGTGTGTATCTTAATGTATGTACTGTATTGTGAAGAGGAAGGGGATGGCACAGTAGGCCTATACTTGGTATTGACGTATGAACATGAAATAAGCAACCATTTTGGAGTATTATGAAGCTGTGTCATTGGCATTATGGTTAAGCAATCAAACACTACAAATCACACTTCTCCATAATAAACCACTTGTTGCCACAAAATGGGAATTGTCGCACACAAGGTTAGATAGGTCATCTTGGCGAAACTGGTTTTTGTTTTGATTTACCTTTGCAAGGTAGGTCGTCATTGCACATCTGTAGATCGTAGAGTTCACCTCTGCACGGTTGGCCCTGCTCCATGCAGGTCCGGTGGCGAATCATCATACCACCGTCGCACTGGGCGCTGCACACCGACCAGGGAGACCACTCCCAGTACACTAAAAAAAATGGTGCTTTTATAAGCTTTGGTACACGTTTCCGGTTAACTTGACAAATCTCCGTATAGATAGATAGATATATATATATATATATATATATATATATAGGCTAGCGCGTACATCCAGAACTTCAGGGGTGCATTCGAAACCCTGTTCTCGAGTGACCCGCCAACAATGCCCTTGGGTTGCCGATGTACGATGTTGCCGTCAGACAGCTTTAAAAAAACTATTGCATCCGATAAACTCTTGCTACAAAATCACCGCTCTTGAATGTAGCCACAGCTTTTTATCCCGCCTTGCTATACAATGTGCGCTCAAGATCCTACTCGGGTCCCCGACTGCCGGGTACTGCCTCGCCTTCACAGGCCCGCAAAGGCCCATTTTAGCAAGGAACTAGCTAGATTCTTTGCTGCGATTTGCATTCCTTGTTACGAGGATTTTTGAACAAGAATGAACATCTCATTCAGGTACACAGTTTTTAAGCTGCGTTTTGCAAAATAAGTCTTCACCATACATGTACTTCGCAAACCATTTAAATATATAAATATAAACAAACAGCTGACAATAATTGATAATAATATTAATTAATATAAGTATTCCACAGTACACTAAACCTACATTGTATAACCTTAGATATTTTGTGCGGTATGTAAAAAGACTTAAAATGCAACCTGGACTAAAATTACATCTAGCCTTGTACCGAATTGCAACCCGACGTTGTCTATACCTACTTGTTACAACCGCTGGTATCTCTTTGCAATACGGTTTGTTGTCGCTGCATTCCTCCTCCATAATGGACTCCCCTATGCAGTCGTTGCCCTTCCCTTGGGGGCGTGGCTTATTGCATGTGCGCTCCTTCACCCGCTTCCCCTTGCTGCAGATAGCCGAACACACTGTCCACTCGCTCCATTCGCCCCAACCTCCTACCTCTGTGATTTTCATTTTTGAAAATATCACAACAGTTTTACTTCCCGTCAGTGGCGCAACTCCGGGGGGGGGGGGGGGGGGGGGGTCCCGTGAATTGTAACAAAACAACTAAAGTTAGGAAGTACAGAATTGGAACCCGAACTTGTCGTGTTTACCGTATGTTGGCCGCTTTTACTTACCGGGACAGAGTCCACCACCAGAGCACGGTATCTCTCTGGTGAGCACCGCGGCGACAGTCCCGTTACCGACGTCGCACACGTCGCTGCCGTGGCACCGTCTGGTGGAGGTTTTCACCCCCTCGTTGCAAGTAGATGAGCATGCTGACCACGTCGACCACGGCGTGAGCAAAACGCCAACTGCACCAAAAAATGACATATACAAACGACCGAAGGATTCAAAGAAATGATTGTGAGGCTTTAAAACAAATTATTTTAAAAACGGCTCGGTTGTCTTCAATGTCTCCTTGAAAAACAGGTGCGCCTATATAATTTGTTATTAATAGTATTTATATTCAATATTAAAATACCATCGGTTATAATTATTTCAGTTCTATTAGAAACTGACGCTAAAAAAAGGATTTTAACTCAGAGTAAAAACAGAGTAAAAAGTCGCCACTCGCCAACTGTATCCAATTACGTGTATTTTAATGTTTACCACTCCTTTAAACCACAGAATTGACTGCATTTAACATGAGAGATATTTCAACTCACCCGCCTCAACGCAAGAGTCGTCAAAGCACGTATCTTCCTCGTACACCGGCCCGTCACAGTAAGGGCCACCGTGCCTTGGCTGCGGGCTGTCGCACCGCCGGGACCGGTAGGCCTTGCCGGTCCCGCATTGCGAGGAACAGCTACTCCACGTGCCCCACTCGGACCAACCGCCACCCACTGTAATATTTCCAACACGCGAAAATTATCGTCCAATACACCAAACCTTACTAAAATATTTGAAAGTAGAGTATTTCTATGTACGAAAATAAGTGTGTGACGAAGCGCATTATTTGGAGTGAGAGGAGAAATGTCTTACCGGGGCATCCTTCGAGGTGTTTGTAGCAAATCAGATTAGTCCAGTAGATATCCTAAGGAGAAGGGGAGAAGGGGAGAATGTAGAATAATTGCTTGGAGGTAAATTTAATTGTGTAATATCCCAAGGATTAAACCGATAAAAACAGTTGGATATACTCATAAATATGGACTTTTAGATGAACTGGAGACATGGACAGTACAACAAAAAAGCAAGACAGGACAAATAATTGCACCTCTGCAGAATCAATAAAAAGTTAACCTAATAACTATCGATGTTGCCATACATACGGAGAGATTTCTCGGGGTAATCATCTCTTTCACTTGGTGGTAGCTGCAGCGCCCGTCCATGCACGCAGACCGCAGCTCGAAGTTTTCCCTGTTGAACGGCTGCATCGCCATGAGGGCTTTTTGCTGGACCGAATCACCGGGCAATACCCTTGTAGCATTGTCTTATTAATAATTATTTGAAAAAAACGAAAACAAAGATTTAATAGTTGCCGAAAATGAATGAATCCATGAATCTCCCCGTTTAGAAGAAACTGCAGATATTTTAAACCAAAGCACTTAAAACACTGTATTTCACTTTTCAAATCGAAAAGTGACCTCCGCATCTGTATTTTAATGTCCAATGAGCAAAGATGACAGAAGAGAAGCGAATATAAAGAGCGCCACGTTCTTTTAAAAATATTTTAACAAGATTTATCTGTAGGCCTAACGTTATCGTGGGCAAACTTTTGTATACAATTTATTCATACCTTGTTGGAAATCTAAAAACGGGTGTATATTTTTTAAATGCTTATAATGAAAAGGTAGAAAAGGTAAACAAAGTTATCTTTGCAACTTTATTACCGGGTAGAAGACAGGCCATTTTGGCCCTACAACTCGTCACGCTGGATGCCTGTCCGTGGCACTCGTTGCCGCCGTTTTTAGGCAAGGGCCAGTTGCAGGTCCGATATCTCATCTTGGTTCCGTCCCCGCAGGTCCTGTCGCAGTCTCCCCACTCACTCCACGAACTCCAGCCACCGTCCACTATGGTACGATGGCCGAAAATGCAAAATAATCACAGAGGTTAAATGCTATTAAATGAGGCACTTACAACCTTTTGTTTATAATGCAAAATAATGTCTCTTATACAGTATCCCTGTGTTACTCTTTTGACCTTGTTGCCTCGGTTACATAGCTTAGCACCTGTGTATTTTTGAATTGCCAAGTCTTAACTTGTTTGTCAAATGTAGGCCAGCAACCCCTGTCCATTATAAACTTTCTAACAAAAAGGTACATCCCAACCTTTGGAATTATAAAATTAATTGCAGCGACAATCTCTGAAGGTAGAGAATGTTCTAAGAAAACAAAGTTGCGTGCGAGAAAGTCAACAGGAGGATGTTCCTCAACAGCAATCTGTATTGGCGTACATTTAACATGCATAATGACTAATGATGCTTAATTTCAAGAGATGAATCTCAACTCCCACCTGGACATTGGCTCGGGTTCTTGTCCCACGAGCAGACGTAGGTGTGCCAGAAACGCCACTTGACGGCGATATCGACGTAGGAACTCTGCCAGGCGTAGTTGGCCACCTCGGTCTCGCTACAGCGATACTCTCCCAGGCAGGCGCCGGCGAACGAAATCTGCGCCTCGGGCCTCAAGAGATGGAGGGCATCTGATATATCGGGGGAGAGGTGGCTAGGGGGAACGCCTGTCATGATTATAACAAACAAAATACATGTAATGACAGGAGGCCTAACGATGTTAACAGTTTTGAACATTAATGGTAAAGTAAAGAACAGTTTAGGCTCTCAGTGATCGCTTTGCATCTTTGCGTATGTTAGATAGGTACTTACCGCAGACGAGACGTACAGTGCATAAGATGATAATAGGTAAAAACAGCTCTGACTGCATCTGAGAGAAATACAACAAAAACACTTTTACTCTTAGGCTACAGTGATTTCTTTCCGCTTGTAAGTTGTAGGCCCATAACTCAAGGCTCAGTCACATAAAAGACAGCTCGCGACCCAACCTCTTCCCAACTACACAAGACCAACATTTTTTTCAAAATCGGCTGCAGTCTTGTTTAAACTTGCAAAATTTACATTTTTTATTCCGACCAGGGATGACCAGGGATGACTCATTGCCGACTACACACAACCACGCATGGTGCGCGCCAACTCATCGGCTACCGCTTCCAAACCGCTCATGCCGACCTTTCCTATTTAAAAAAACCGCCACGATTTTGTAAGGCTGCGAGAAAAAATCGTGGCGGGTTTTTCAAATTTGTCACGTGCGCCCGACCACACAAGACTGCAGAAGACTGCACATGCAGGACAGTCCCAGACCTTGCCTAAACTACACATGAAAAAAGAAAACGATTTTCGAATGATGGCCAATCGCGACCAGTCTTGAGCAGTCTGGAAGTGGTTTTCTAGCAAAAAAAATCGGCTTTGTGATTGAGGCTTTGGGCCTAACTTTACCAGACTTAAAATAGTAATTAGTAACCAGACTTAAAATAGTCGTCATCGCAGTCTGCTATCTTCAATCGGAAATGATTAATTAAACTAAAAAAATAGGCTTAAGTTATACGGCGCCCAAAAATATCATCCGTCTTTCCAGTAAGAGCAATTACGTGTATAGCGTATACATAACGTTAACTTACAAGCAAAAATATTGTCTTCCAATCCTGTCGATTGAAATTAGTGGATTTAGCAGTTATGGTTATGTGTTATGGTTAAAAAATAAAATACATATATATTGTAGTCCATTCACAATCGATTGCCCCGATCGCTTTCAGCAAACTGAACTTGGCGTTTGTGGTAAAAACTTACCATTCTGAAGACGTCACGTTGAAGTCGTACCGGCAACTTTTGAGGTCACTGACCGTCGCACACAGAAACTCCGACAGTCGTCTCCAAAATGCTCGAGTCATTGTCAACGGTTGCGTCTAGTTCTAACGTTAGAAACTGCTTTGTTGTTTTGATACTATTCCGGATACAGTAATGGCTATGGTGATTTGACCATACTTCGGCAAAAGTGGTAAGATGGTTTTTAACGCATAAACATTAAACTTTGAGAAAATGCACGAAGAAACGGCCCATAAATAGTGAATATTTACACTGCTTAGTTGACGTAGATCGTTCCTGATTTTTTTAAAAAGAGCCTACTAGTTCGTTGATGCGTACTTGGTTTTTTCTTTTTAAACGCGCGCGTTTAAACAACGATTCTTTATCACCATCAACGACGATGCTTGACGATACTTCACGTACACGCGCGTGCTACGCGCGTGCACTTGTATGTACACTACGCGCGCACTACGCAGGATGGCGCAGTGTGTATAATTAAAAGGGCAGAGTTGTTTTGTATCATCGGTCGGTAAAAAAAGGGCGTCTGAAATAATGTTTTAGGAAGAAAGACCCTCGAATTTCTGTGGGAGTGCTTGACAATCAGCCGAAGATGTTAGTTTTTGTTTTTTTCACAACAAACTTTTCGGAGTTTTCGAAAACTTGCAAAGTGTCATATGTGTTACAATCTCGAAGTTATTCACCAAACAACGATGTTTTTACGGTGTAGAAAAGTTTAGGCGACGTTGGGATTGTATTTCAAAATCATCGGCAATCATTTTTTGTTGAAACTAAAATCTTAAATGCCTAACCAGCTTACGTACAAATAACAATTTCAAAACCCTAATTTCACTTACAATGTTCTGCTTTATTATCCACTTACCAAAATATAATTTGACAATGTAGCTTACAGCCTTAAAGGGGCAAATTGTAGCTATTTAATAAAATAGATATACTTATACTAGTGAACAATGCATTTTAAAATGCTTTTGTTGAACAAAAGAAAAATGGTAAGGAATAACCATTAATTGAAAAAACTACCTCTAAAACTACCTTCTCATTTTCTTCTCTCTATAGGTTTCTTATGAGCTACAGTACATGGGACACCTTTGAGGGATCCTTGGTTTTATTACTATAATAATAATAAACACTAAGAACATTTCTGCAAAAATATAGGATAGTAGCACCAAACGTAAATGGATCTTGAAACATCCACCAATAAGCATGAATTAATTAAAATTAAAAAAAATAAGTTGGCTACAAAGCTAACTAATAAGTTACAAGGAAATACACTCCCAAATGCTCATTTTAAATTCTAAAATAAGTGCATTGCATTAATAAAAACATGTTGTGGAGGTAGAATGAAAGAAAGTCAACAATATCACGTATTAAAATCAAACAAACTCCAAGAGTAAAGTTTTGGGATTATTTTTCTGTAGCCATTGACAACTTTGTAGGATAATGCTTCAAGTATTAATCAACTATGATTTTTCAATAGTAATCACAATTTTGAGAACCTTCAGGCCTAAACTGCCTTGCAATCTCAGATAAGTGACAAAGTTTGAAAGAAGACTTTACATTTGCTCCCATGTTGTACCGGTACACAAAATATTTTCGAAGAATTACATCCATGGTCTATATCAGACAGTACTCACTAATTTCCATTGTATTTTTTAGCGTATTTATTTTTAGGGGGCTCGTTTTGCAGATCGATGCACGTACTAGGCCCGCTGATAGCACCCTCGGGGAAGCAGCGCCAGGGATCATTGGTCGCATTGCGCCAGTCACAGACTGCCTTCTGCATGGCTTCCAAGGTGGCTTTGTGGGCGGCATTGTAGGCTAAGTTGACCGTCTCCATGGGGTCATGGCTAACGTCGTAGAGCTCCCACTCGGGCCGGTAGTAGTATTGGTCAAGGGTCTTGTACCACTTGGTGGGCTTCCCAGCTGCTGTGTTGTTCAGAATGTCCATGAAGGTCGGGCAGTTGGCCAGGTCCTCCGCAATGGGGTACGGGGCCAGATAGTTCATGTTGTGGATCAGTCGGTACTGCCGGTCACGCATGACCCGCATGGGGTAGTACATGGTCACCTCGTGGAAATTGTGGCTGGAAAACACGTGGTCCCAGCCGGTCGGTTCAGCCGAGGTGATGGGCAGCATGGACTTGCCTGTCAGGATCACCTTCTTGCCCTCGAGGTTGTAGTCTGGGTAGGGAACCCCAAACCATTCCAGGACCGTGGGCACGATGTCGGTGGTGCTGGTGATGGCATCGCTGTATTGCCCCCAGCGTTGCTTGAGGTAAGGGTTGGAGACCATCATGGGCTCCCCCATGCCTGGCTCGTACAGGTTGGTCTTGGCATTGGGGAAGGGGATGCCGTTATCAGCTGTGTAGATGATGAGGGTGTCATTGAGGTAGCCAAAAGCTTGCAACTCCTTCAAGAGCATTCCAACACCTGCACAGTCAAAGATAACATCAAAACAAATACTGACTACAAATAAAGCAGAAATTAACTTTAACCACAAAAGTGATTGGTGAGCTTACACTCCAATGCACACATTCCAATGACTAGACCAACACTTCATATTCAATAACAACAGGTGGAAGAAAGATCTGCCTTACACTTGAACACCCAACATTTTCAACTTTCCGCCTATTTCAATGTACATGTATGCATAAAATGTTTGAAGAATAGGCCTGGGATTTTAATTTAAGCACAATGCAAAAGGCCATTCAGCTATGACAAAAGCCAAATGTGTTAACAAAGGCGACAAGAATGGATCAAAAACATAATGAGCAAGAGGGATTGATGAACTAATCTCTGGATTTTTAGAACCAATTTTTCAGCACTGCCAGCAATTATTACATTAACTACTAACTGCTGTGCAGCAGTGGATGCATATCGGATTGTTGTTTGGGAGTAACAATGTCAGAACAAGTGCAATATACCTGCATCCAACCTGCTGATAGAAATATACTGTGCTGCAATATCCGATCTCGTCGCCAGAGTATCCGGCAAATACGAAGGCACAATCACCTCCGACGGGTCGTAGTGAGCCGGCATCCAATCCGCGATGGACCCCATCCCCGGCTGGCCGTTCCCAAAGCTTTCCGCAAATTGACCATATTTTGGAATGTCGGTCGGGCTTGCTCGGTGGGCGTCTTTAAACCCAATGTATAGCAGAAAAGGCCTGATAAAAAGAGCATTTAGAGTGAGTGAGTGACAAGGTGTATAGTACCTTGGTCCATGCGACTGATTGATGTGTACTGTGCGGCGATATCTATACGTGTCGCCGGAGTGTCGGGTAGGTACGGAGGCACGATCACATCCTCTGGCTGGTAGATCACTGGGTTCCAGTCAGGGATGACACCCATGCCCGGAGCACCGCTGCCCCATTTGTCACAGAATAGACCTAGCCTCCCGCCGCAGCGGTGGGGGTCATTGAACCCTACATAGAGCATAAAGGGCCTGGTGAAGGAACATACAGGACATAATTAACACAGGGGGTGTTCAGCAAATTTGGGTTAATAGACCGATCTAGAAAGCAATTGTATTACAAGCAGTAGACTTGGCCAGTATAGTACCGGAGTCCACCCCAAGACTTTTAACGGGACCACTCCTAAGTAACAGGATGAACAATGACACAGGAATGCTTTTGTAGCAGGTCATTTGAATAGCTAGTGACTTGATTGGAGACTAAGGGACGTTGGACTGAGGTTCTTGAGACTGAAGAGAGACTTGAGACGGATGAGAGACTTGAGACGGACGAGGGACGTGAGACTGAGAACTTGCCAAGGAACTCGATAAGTATCCAGGAATGCCACTTGACCGAGAGAAATACATTAAGGCTTTAACTTTTCTGGACTTTGTTTATCGAGACATAACTCCTGCATACTTAGTTGTGTTTGTGCTCAAGAAGGTGCGCACAAATTCCTTCATACGAGTGATGTTGCGGGCGCACTGAAGCAAGGGGTTGTTGAACTCCGTCTCTTCGTAGTCAAACTTGTAGACTGCCGCAGGAGCCACGTGCTTCTTGCCTATGATCGCTGTAAAAAAATTGTGAAATTATTAGGTTTAATTTAGTATAAAAGGTTGATAATGCAGAACAGAGGGAAAAATCAAAAAGATAAAGGGCTAGCAACATATGCATCCTATTGAACAAAACAATTAAACACCCCAACAAACAAGCATTATAACCCCAAGTACAAACCTGTCTTTATCCCAGCCGTTTTCAGTATCACCGGAAGGGTCAGGACCTGGTCGAAGGAGCGGAAGTGATGGACCCTGTGCTCTAGGCCGTACATGCCATTCTGGTGCTGGGGCAGGCCCGTCAGTATAGCAGACCGGCTAGGCGAGCAGCTACTGACCGAGGTGTAGGCGTGGCGGATGATGACACTGCTCTGTGCTAACTGGTCAATGTTGGGCGTCTTGCAGACACTGTTGTTGTAGACTTGGGTCTCAAAGCCAGCATCATCAGCTGACAAAAACAAAGCAACTCAAAATAACAGTCGTTTTAAACTTTTACACCACTATTTTTTCAGCCTTCTTTATTCTTGCCTGCCTTTCTTTCTAATCATAACATTTGCAATATTTTTGTTTATGTGTTTCTAGCAAAATTTCAACATGCAAGTTCAAAATTTGATATAAAAGGTGACCGCTCCTTGGACCACGTATCATCATCACAAAGGCATCAGCAAAAAAAAGATGCTAGCTGGTCAACTGAGAAATACTTGGGCCGTTTTTCAAACCCCAGCTTGAGCTCCGTTTCCGGCTGCATCACCATTGTCAAACTGCATGAACGGAAACGAAGCTGGGAATTGGAAAATGGTCCGATCCTACCCAGCTTGAGATTCTGATTTTGTTGCTGTTTATGCACTTGTCAATTGTAACCCGCGCCCTGGGGGACCCTTGCTATAGCGGGGCACTAGCGGGGGCCTACCGAAGGGTTTCCAAAAAAAAGGTGCCCCGCTACCCTGGACATTACCCCAGGACTGGCCAGAGACTTCCAAAGGGGTTGCCCCGCAAGCCGGGGCGATACCCAGGGATTTCCAAAAACAGATGCCCCACCGGCCGGGGCATATGCAGGGACTTCAGCATTAGGCCGGGCGTTACAGGGCCTGGACTGTGCGGGGACTTCCAACTTATGCCCAGCGGTCGGGGGCGGGGACTTACCCATGGGTTCCAAGAAAAAAGTGTCCCCGCCCCGTGGCACTTGACTAGAAACTTACCAGGGACTACCCAGGGGTTTCCAAATTTCAATATGGAAGTTCCCGGCTAAGTCCCCGCTAGGCCAGGGTCCCCCAGGGCGCGGGTTACAATTGACAAGTGCATTATAATTATAGTACATGTACTAGATTTCGTTGTTTTGGGGGAAACAAATGATTAAACCCACTTTGTACACTCACCTATGATAACCAGTGCATTCTTAACACCTGTCGATACATGTGCAAGTAGGCCGACCACCATTACAACACCGATTACTAACTGTCCCATTTTAGTTTTGGTGAGTTTTAACCTTCTTCAGTTCTTCTGCCAATTTGACAATTTGATGCTACTTTTATACTTTACGTGGATGTTGCCGGTGTGGGACGTACCGGCCACTGACGCGCATTGACCTGCACAAGTCGACAGGTTAGCAAAGAAATGTGTACTCTGTCAACAAAATGATTTGAAACTGTTCATACCACATTAAGGCACTGTCATGTTGTTACAGACCTAAATTAACATAACCTTTACTCCGTTTCAAAGACTGAGAATAATATACCAAGTTTGGGGAATTATGATGAGCGCCGATTTAGGCGGTAACCTACGCGGGACTGAAACAAATTTAGGAATCAAACATGGCGGCGTCCATGGTCGTGTCTGATGTGGTGGGAAAGGTAACATTTCTGCACAAGGTACTGGCCCATTCAGTTATTTATTCTCACAAGAGAATTAATGTTGCATCCTGCCACGACCTTTTTTTTATTATATATTGTTTCTATGAAGGTCAGTCATTGAAAACAGAAAAGACATGAATCTGGCCGAGAAATATGAATTTGTCTCTGACTGTATGTTGACGTTGTGACATGTGTGAAGAAATCTTAAGTTTAAGATCAAAATATTAGGCCCTTAGGCATAGCAGATCTTATTACTTATTCAATTAAATTTGCACTCGGCAAACAAATTAAATGCACTCTACAGACTTCAAGGAAGTGGTGCGCGGCGGCAGGAGATTATTTATACTCCCAATGATTGATAGCAGATTTTCGTTTCTAAATAAAAACAAGAATCAAATTTTGATAAATCAATTTTTAAGAATAGATTTTTAAAAATTTAATTCTTCATTTTTTCGAAATATTTAGAATAAAAAAAGCCAGCTGCATCATGCGCAGTAGACTTCAATTTTTAACTGACCATTTTGCAGGGGCTGTTTTTGAGGGACTCAAAACTGACTTGGTCGATAACTAAGTATCCGTTGTGGCTCCACCTCTAAATGTGAAATTTCCAATTATCATGAGCTTATTTAGAGCTGGAGTAACTCAAGCTATTTTGCAGCAAGATTTGTTAATGTTTTGAGGGAAATATAGTTCAAAATTGCATTAGATATTGTCATCTTTCTTTCAGTTTCCCATGATAATAAAGGCAACATCAGATGATGACACGCCTACACCTGGCTACCTTTATCAAGAAATAGCAGGTACGTATACTATGTTTACCTTCAGTCGTAATTATAGATCCATTTTTTTCTTGTCCTGTTTGTGTTTCTGACATGGTTTCTTTATAAAATCAGAACACATTCTTTGATGCCTTCTTTTCTCAAGAGTGATTGCGTAAAACAAAGTACCAAGTGAACAGGGACACAACATTCTTGAATTGAAATAAAAATCTCTGAACATTTTTGTGGGAGTATAGAGTATACTGCCAAGCGGTCTTCTGTACCAGTAAATTGCATTGTTTGTTTTTGGTTGTCCTTTGGGAACAGATCTTACCTATGTCTCGAGCAGTTACTGCAAGTCCTTACTGGACGTTCTTGTCGACAGACTGGATAAAACGTCTCACCACATCAAGTTCAAGGTAAACATGTTTAGATCATCTCCCAAGATCCAGGAGTAAATGGGTACCTATACTAAGGGCAGAGTGATTATTGTGATTGATTCAAGCTGATTTGTGCCAAAATGGCTGCATGGAGCTGTATATACTCCCCAGGGAGCTGAGATGGTATTTGGAATGTTTCATTGGCCCAATGAGCGAAGGTTAGATTAATTTAGCGCCTTAACCCCAACCCTCCCCGGTAGTTTGGCTAGAAACCTTGCCAGACGCATCAGATTGCATACTTTGTCACATTGACTTGTGTGCAGAGTGCAGCAAGGTCAAGCAGTCACCACAGATGCACTGTGCTGGGTCTGGCAGGGTTAGGGTTAAGCACCTGTATGGTGGATATGTGCACTCTATAAATATGCATTAATATTATTTTGCTATTATAAATGTAAAATGTATACATTCACAATAGGAATGTATAGATTTGTGGTTTTGTTTTGTGGAAGAGCATATGGTATGCATCTTTAATTGATCAGTTCCTTGTTCTATGCAGTTATTCCTAAGATGCTTAACCTCTTTCCATGTGTCACTTGTAGGTGTTACGAGTGATGAAGTTTGTTGTGGAGAATGGCAGTGAGGAGTTTCACCACAGTCTATTGAGACGGTCCACGGGAATTCAACTTGCTACAAGTAAGTGCACTGTTTCTGCTATAATCTGTTATTCAAGAAGTATTTTGTATTTATGCAAAATTGTATATTTGATATACACCTTTAAGCTCGGCGCAAGCAGGTATTTTGGATGGCAGTGATTCTGTGCAACACTTCATATCCCTTCACCTGAAACTGATGGTTTTAAAGAATTGTATGTATTGCTCTATTAAAATATTGGCTTCCCACTAAGAGTGGAGGGGGTACAAACTATGTCTCAATTTAATGACTATGGTTTCATTGATCTGACATTAAAAAAAAATCCAAAACAATGTGCAAATTGTTTTTGTTTTAAGTTGTCACAGTTTTGAACTCTAAAAGTTAAAGATAAAAGAACTATTACAAAACAGAGATATATACTATTCTTAAAGTTCTCCCTTTTATTATTTTGTTTAACCTAAACAGAGTTTAATGGGCCACCAGACCCTCTTCATGGCAATGCTCCATACATTGCAGTGAGAACTGCCGCAAAGGTGAGAACGAAAAGTGACTGTGTGGTATAATTTATGGGTCATTTCTGTAAATTTAACACAAATAATCCAAATTTATTTTTTAATTGTAATACAACTTTTGATATATCAAGTAACATTCAGGGATTTTGTTTTTATAAAATGCTAGGAACTCTGCTTCAACTCGTCATTAAATCGTCCTCAAATTTGTACTCTCTGTTTTCTGTACAGGAGCTCTCAGAAGTATTATTTGATACGGAGAGACACAAGAAGGAGACAAAAGAACTAAACACAAAGGGAAGCAGCGTAGGCAGCATGGAAGGCTTTGGCAACACGGGGGTGCCACTACACAAACAGAGTGAGTCTAGAAGATGATTTCAAGAAAAAGCGCGGACCGATCTCACGTAAAATGGTTGTGCTGCGCAACGCTTTTATGAATATAAACATCTTGGATGAGGACAAAAAAAGCGTTTACGATGGCTGTTTGCGTATAATTGTGTTTCTTGCATGGAACAGTCGTTGAATCGCCTCCACCGCCATTTTGAAAATAGTTTTGTCCGAGTAATTGTGCAGCAACTCTAACAATTCTTCGATGAGCAGAAATTGCTAAAAAAAAAGTAGAAATTCATTTACTTCAAGTTCTGAGTGTCTTTTATCAAGCTTGAGCAATGACCACAATTTGCTGGTGAAATAGGTCATATAATGGTAGTATAAGGCACAACTTACGGCACCTCAATTGATTCTGCAAGTTACGCCATTATTTATTGCTTTAGTCGGGGACTTCCGTACTATCAAACTTTTCTGAAATTGTCATAACTGAAATGTTGCGCAACTTACGAACTAATTAAACAAAATCTCACAATTTTCAACAGAATCTTTGGGTGATACCATTAAAGAAGGTTTCCGACAGCTGACAGACTCCTTCCGGGAATTACCAGCCATGTCGACCCAAAGCGGTCTGCAGAGTGACTACCGCCCTCTAGGAGACGTACAGTCTGACCGCAGTGCATCGGCCTCGTTCTTGTTCCCGTCCGGAAAGCAAAGGGCCTCTTCGAGGGCAGAGCTTGTGGCTCGACAGGGGGAGTACAAGCCCGTGGTGGTTGATGATTATAATGGGGAACCCCCGAGGGTTCAAAGCTCCCAACCCAACAACCGAGACCTCAGGAGAGTCACTTCTGGTAAAAACTCCATGCTTAAATTTGGGTAGGGGCCCTTGACGTGGAAAATATGCCCTTGACGTGGAAAATATGCCATACCATGCCCCATGCCGGTTTAAGTTGGGTACCTGTTTAATACCTACCAAGCACATATTTATTCCCATTCATAAATACCTTTTGGTCAAAAGTAATTCACAATTCACAATTTTGTTTAACAGTTTTACCTTGTGTTTTGTGAATCATCCCTCTGGCCATGTCTATAGTATGTGTCTCGCACATATTTCAAACAATCTTAGAAGCGTAGAATGCATCGGTGTAGGAATTAAGTCTTTAAAACCCTCCGGTATTTTATCTGGTTTAAAACCAGCCATGTGACAGACTATTGACCAATGGGATAGGTAAACCTTCTTAGCTATTTATTAATTTTGAATCCTTCCCATCTGCAGCACACAAGCAAGGCAAACCAGGAGGAGGATGGGAGGACAGTTCCAGAGGGAGTGATGGCAGTGCATCTAACAGCGACGGGCAGCACAGCAGTGGCAGCACTGAACTGTCCGAGAGGTAACGATTAAAATATACAAGTTGGGATAATATTAGGCTTTCAAGTATTGCTACTATTTCTAGATTTGGTTTTACCTTTCTGAAATTCCTAGTTTTTCCCTACTTTTTTATCCCACATCTCGAAAAAATTGATGAATTTGTTTTCATAACAGTGTCGTATGTAAATCACACACTGAAGGGCTTTGGCGCAGGAGTACTGCACCTGTATTTCCAAGAGCTCAGTTAAAGATGGAGCATAATTGCTGTGAGTACAGAACGTTTATAAGGAAACCTCACAAAGATTTGGAGCGTGTGGCCTAGAGGTTAGGGTTTGTGACCTATGATCAGAACGTTGAGGTTCGAATCCAGCTGCTGGTCATATGTTGTGTCCTTGGGCAAGTCACTTCACCCCATTTGAGTATAAATGGGTACTGGCATTAGCTGAGGAGTAACCTGCGATAAACTAGCATCCCATCCAGGCTAGAGTTAAACACTAGCCTGATGAGCCACATTGAGAGCCACCTTACTCCCAAGTTTAAAAATGTTTTTTTTTTCATTTTTAGGTTAGAATTGGTGTCAGTTGAGGATGTCTCCATGGAAACCAAGTTGGTCGAGGAATTTGCAAGTGCCTCCGAAAGCAAACCGACTCCATCGAGAGATGCACTGGCTCAGTTTGTTAAACGGTGAGCTCGCTGTCGAATAACGAGTTTTGGATACAAACGTTTTTGAGAGCTTGTCTCAATTTCATATATTTGGGACGAATTCTGGACAAGTTCGGGTAAAATTATTCACTTCGTCCGTGAGAAGCTCTGCATTTATCCCAGACATGTTCCATGAAAATGTTCATTAGCAACTGCTTGACTCCCCAATACTGATGTTTTCACTGTGGGAAGATAGTAGGGAAGTTGTTCCAAATCCTGGCACAATGTACTCAACATTTCCAGAACTCATCCCAGATATTCATTGAGATGAAGAACTAGTAATTGCATTTTGTGGCTTACTCATTAGTTCCATTTAATGCACCATCAATTTTGAAAGTTCACACCGTCTTTTTTTACAATGTAATGTGAACGTTGATTTTCCATATTCACTGTTGCAGCTGTTCGACGCTTAATTGTGAGAAGGTGACAGAGTTATTAGGTCAGGAGCTACAATCTTCTTCACTTCCTGTTCAGATGGTATGTTATGCTTGTTACTTTTTGGGGGTTTATTGATTTATAAATTAATGTATTAATTTATTATTTGTACTGGGTAGCCTTTTTATTGGAATCCACTGTTCTCCCATGGGGCCCAGTGAGAGAGGACAATTATAAAGAAATTACAGTTTTCGAGGTGGAAGGAAAACTACAGAAGTATATTCTGGCGGAAAATCCACAGAGTCAGGCAGGGACCGAAAACCCAATTCACCAGGCAGGATTCGAACCCGGGTAGCACTTATTTTAGTGCGATAAGTAAACTGAGAGTTGAAGACAGGTGTGGCACTCCGTCTCAACAATTGATCTCCCTGGTGTATCACTTTGAAAAGGGGATAGACTCCCTCGTTGTATGGCTGTTACCAACGATAGGCCTCCTTGACCTTACCTACCTAACCTTACCTGACCTACCTAACCTACCTGACCAGACCATTGATCGTTGTATGGCTGATACCAACAATAGGCCTCCTTGACCTGACCTACCTAACCTTACCTGACCTACCTGACCTACCTGACCTACCTGACCTACCTGACCTACCTGACCTACCTGACCTACCTGACCTGACCTGACCGGACCATTGATCATTGTATGGCTGATACCAACAATAGGCCTCCTTGACCTGACCTACCTAACCTTACCTGACTGTCGTAGTATTACTAATAAGATCTAGTGTCCTTCCTTCTTTGTCAGAGATGCCTATGTGCTCTGGAAGCCCTGATGCGTGAAGACATAGCCTCGCTTGAACACCTGCATGGTTTCATCCCAAATGCTCTCAAGAGATTACAGACTGAAGCCTCAGACAGACTGCTTCAGGCCAAAGCATCAAAGGTAGGATCCAGGCCAGGCCAGTTCATACAAAAGCAAAACGAATTTGACGTCCCAAATCATTTGTCGCAAAAGTTGAAATGTGTTAAATTTGTGCGAATTTGCAGTGCAAAAATGTGCCCTGACGTCACATATTCGCGTTTGTTTTGGCGCCGAGAATAAACCTGTCTTAAATACATTACAAGTTCATCGTGAGTCCTCACAAGTCTGCCATATGTCCCAACAAGTTGATAACAAGTGCGCTCGATTAGTTCAGCCAGGCCAAATTAACTTGGGTTTATAGCCCCGTGCCGTACGATTTGCTCTGACATCATACTCGGGGCTCACCTGGAGGAGAGTCACTGGTGGAAAGATGTAAGGGTTCTTGCAAGATGAGACGTAACTGGGCAGAGACTGAAATTTGGATTTTCGAGCATTAAGAAAGATAATAATATTCTCCTTACAATATTGTTTGTTGTGCTTCAATCGGACATTCCATAAGTTATGCCTGTTTAATAATTGGCATTCATCATCAGGTTGCCAAAGTAAAGGCCTTTAAGTTTGAGTTTTGCACAGTAGGTTTTCTTTTTTGTTTATGATGAACTGACGAGTCACTTACTTTTATTTTCTATTCTCAGATTTTAAGGCAGTTGGAGAGAACGCACGAAGAGGCCACTGCATCTAAGATTTCCAAGGTTCAAGGCCACTCAACTAGCAATAAGAAAGAAGACCCTGTTTTTGATATACTTCAAACAGAAAACTCAAATAAGCCACTGACAACAGGAATAAAAGGTCAACAGACTGCCTTTTCAAATAACATGGATTCTGTACATGAACCCTCTCACAAAGATAACGTGTCGCTGTTTGATTCAGCGGATCTCACCCCCAGTGTTTGCGAAGGTTTCGTGCACAGTACAGGGTCGCTCTTTGCTGGCATGGAGGTGGGGTCAGTGCCAAAGCCGGAGGGGTCAGTGCCAAAGCCAGAGGAGCCCGAATCACAACCCATCTATCAAGTGGACAAGATACCACAGCATGACTCGCACGAGGCTGGAAATAACAAGAGCGAGGTTGTCAAAAAGGGAGATGCTCAACTCGTTGACGGTTTGCTAGACTTGTCGTCGACAGACCAGCCGACACTGGCTCCCGACGTGGACACCAACACAGAGAGGATCTTCAACAAGAACGCTGGTCTTCCTAAGAACGGTTCAGATTCTCTCCTTCAATTAGATAATGCCGAGACTCCAGAACCGAAGAGTACCCATGCCAACAATGTTAGCGTCAAAGGGAATCTGTCCACCGACGGCAGAACTTGGATAACGAAGAGCAGACATGTCGCGATCGAAACCAGTTGGTCGAGTGCCGAGCTTGAAGACACGGAGTTGCCGACAAAATCGAGGGAACCAGATGCTATCATGTCGCATAGCGCCAACTTCCAGGATCTCGTTGCCGCGACAGGAATCGCTGTGAACAGAGGAAACAAGATGACGGTCGGTGCCGGTCCCGTTGCGGATTTATACGTCGATAAGCCGACGGAAACTGACCTTGTGCAGCACCCGACAGCCGTCCCAAAACTTAACCCGGACCAGATTTCCAACTTATACCCCCAGCTTGCCGGAGTGTCACTCAGCGGTTCATCGGCGGTGCCCCTCAGACTGGGCCAGAGGCCTCCACAAGGACATTTTGCTTTTGTCTCCTCCTCGATAGAAGAAAGGAAGGAGAACTCGCACAGACCTAGCAGCTTTGATTTTGTCAAGGATGCCATGTTGGCCAGCAAGAAATGATGTCAGTGACATTTGTGAACATGTGCAGTCTTGCCAACTTTTTTTTTTTTATTCCAGGGAAACAACTTATATTGAAATTGTTTGGGGTGTAGCAGTTGTTGAATGATACAAAACCTGCTTTAAACCATCGCATCATGGGAAATAGTACACTAGTTTCCAATTTGAAGTTTAAATATGGAGGGGCAGCACGGCATTCTGTTGGATAAAATATTCTAGCTTTGACTTGATGGTGTTGCATAACGAGTAGATGTCTAAACTATTATTTCCTGGACCAAGTGGCTCAGACATTGAAAATGGGATTTTTTTAATAAAGAAATGTCTGAAAAATCTCATGCCTAGACCAGTTTCTCCCCAAAATATTATTTAACCCACTCAAAATTACAGATAGCATGCACAAAGAAATATTCAACTCAAACCACATTAATTTATTACAATTCTTTCATGCCTGTTGGAAAAACATCCTATTTGAGTGAGACAACGTAAACAATCAAAGACTTGAATATGCTCCAAGTTTGGCAAATTCTTAAAAAAAATTGTACCAGAAAAAACTAAACGTGTACAATGTTATTAGAAATGACTAGTAACCAAAGTTATTGTAAATACTGTGTGTATCAATTTCTATAAAGAACACTACCCTGTGTCATATGAGACACTGCTTATTGCATCAATATCATGAAAGTTTAAAATTACTACAAATTTAACACAAAACTTTCAAACTCCACTGTCTACAATTTTCCTCTGTTTTCTTTTAAATTTTCATGCAAAATCTGGCTGCAATACTTGTCTTCAATCACAAAATCCTGAATTTCAACGTAAATCTGTATGAACATTTTTGCAAACCAAACTGCAAGATTTTGTTTTTAATTCTCAATTCTTCACATCTTTTCTTCAGGTGTTAAGAAGACGCCCATCATTCACACACTGCATAGTGGTTACCAGTGATGCTTTCTTAGACGGTGATGCTCTGGGAAAAAATAATGAACACCAAGTATTGTACAAAGGAAATTAAAAATTTCTAACCCGTTGAATTACAAGAAACATGGCTGGCACATGGGGTCCCATAAAATTTAGGCTTGCGATAAAACACAGAAGTCAAGATATGAGCATTGACTGTCCAAGCTATATCATTGTGTGTCTGTAAACACAGAATTTGCAACAAATTTTTGGGGTGGAATTTTGTCCTTTATAAAGCACAAATAAGCCTCTGTATTGATGTTCCACCTTTCAGTTGGGGCCCTGACGGTTCGTAGCATCCTAGTACACAGGTTTATTTCCAATTAGAGAAAGGATTTGGTGCATCTTTATACTCACTCTCAGATCTGAATCGCCACAAGTAACTGACAAAGATGGTCAGGAACACGAAATGGCCGACAGGGGCCACGTTTGCCTTCCTGACATTGATATACTTGTTGAAATACCGGTCTCTACCTGTGGTTAAGAGGGTGGTTACAAGAAAAACAATGTGAGCATCTCTAAATTTTGACAGTATTCTAATGATTTGCTCAGCTCTGTAGAGTTGTGTAGGAGAAAACGTGATTAATCTTGTAGGTTTTTTGTTTTCCATCATTGGCATTTTCTGCCAAGTTGCTGAAAAAAGCCTTAGTTTTTTTCCAGATTTGTATTTCTATTTTTCCTTAGGTTTTATATCCCAAATATAAAGGGAGTCAGGTTTTTTTTTTTTTTTTTTTTTTTTTGGGGGGGGGGGGATTTTGGCAGATTTGGGTTAAACCTTTAACTGAACTGGAACTTCTCCCCATTGCTGTGATCTCTGTACTTTCTTGTACAATACAAGCGACCACTTTTTAAATAAAAGGTCACCTCTTTGTTGTACAAAAGGAATATTTCTATTGCAATATAGCTTGGCCTGGACTTCACAAAACAATCAGTACAGGTTCAAAAATAGTGCGTAAATAGGAAAATTGAATCACTAAAGATATAAGTGAGTGAAATGTTCACAATTATGCATAATTCCACTATTCTATTCACCAAGGTTATTTCATTCTAAATTCTAGCTGAAGTATGTTTAACTATATAGAAAAGGAAATGTTGTTCATACCTCGGAGTACAGTACGCCACATGGAGACGGGAGAGAAGTTGCATGAAGCCAGCCAGCGTGGCAGCTGGACCAGCTTAGCATCACTCAGTCTCAACTCGGATATAGCTGTCAAGAAAATTACAAACTTATATCACGTATTAGCCAAATAGAAGACAGCCTCCATGAAAAAGAGTGCAAGAAAACTGGAACACACCAAATATCAACTGCTAAAATTCAACCAAAATTGTGGTTGGAGTTCACTTCAGTTACAACGATATATTTATCACGGACATAACCGATAGTACAGACTTCACTTCCAAGTTCTAAAACGACACATTAGTTTGACTTGCTAAAATGCTAGGGCCTAGGCTAAGATCAAACTAATGTGTCATTTAAATGATTAGAAGAGTGCCCAATCATTTTGACTAAATTAAAACAAAAATATATTCCAGAGGGGTGACTTGCACTTGGCCAAGGGGCATTTGACCAGGGGCTAGTTGACCTGACACCCAAAAATATATCATTATAAGTGGATATTTAGCCGACGCTGGTTATTTAGCCATCTGGCTTATACAGCGCCCCTAACCCTGCCAGATCCAGCACAGTGCATCTGTGGTGACTGCTTGACCTTGCTGCACTCTGCACACAAGTCAATGTGGCAAAGTATGCAATCTGATGCGTCTGGTAGGGTTTCTAGCCAAAATACCCTGGATGGTTAGGGTTAATGTATTAAATTACTACCACCATTTAAGCAAGATCTGTGGCCTATAGTACTAGAAAGCGTGTGGTCTGACGTGCTAGAGATCTCAGATTTGATTCCGGACAGTAGCAACATATTTGTTTTCTTTCTTTTTTTCAATCCAAAATATTCTTCTTTTAATAATTTTTAATTGACTACATATACGTTATTTTGATTTGTGGCTGTGGAGGGTTTGATTTTAAGGGTAATAAAGTCTGATTTATTTTGTAGAAAATGTTCCGATTTACAGATTCGTGTCTCGTGCAAATAATGAAGTCACAACGCGACAATGTTATTGTTATTTTAGCGAATAACCAGACTACAAATTTGTCAAAAAAAATTACTGTGCATGTTCAATAGACTGCAAACTTGGTATTAATTAGGCGGCGCCGGCTAAATATCAACTGCCCAACAATGAATGATGCAGGGCCGAGTTGGCAATAAACTTTGGACGTGACGAATACTCTGACGTCTTTTCAGGGGTATCTGACTAATTTACAATGTTCCTCTGAAAATCTCTTCGTTTAAAGGTTAATAAAGCACACTAATGTCATTAATATAATGATTTTTGTTTGCATATTGTTAGGTAATTTGTGTTTAGTATCATTGTAATATAGTTACATAAGCGATTATCAACAAAAAGACAGGTTTTAAGGGTTTTTTATGCCTTAGACGTGAAACTTACCGATCTTGTCCGCCATGATGGATCCAAAGCGTATGAATATTATAATTTCTACCTAAAAAAGAAAAAATCAAAGACATATTCTTCAGCAATTAATTGAGTATTGATTACTTAATTTCTTGCAAATTAATAAATGATAATTGTTTTCAGGTAAAATATTACCAAATTATTATTTTATTCGAATTCATTGCATACGCACTATTTTTCCTGGCATATGAAACTTTTCAGAAAAAAATAAACACGCCCTCTGTTTGTTTCTTCATGGAGATTATTGCGCCCTCTGTTGGTGTATAGATGTTGCTTGTTTATTACTAACGTGTAGAACAGTCCGTGTTCAAAGAATGACGTTTTATGCGGTTTAACTACACGTTGATAATCTACAAGTAGTAGACGTCGACAACAAAGTGAGAAATCCCCCAACGTTAATTTCGCAAACCTGAAACAGACACAGAAAGTATCAATTTGTTTTCTGCAAAGTTTCTGCATTGTTGTCCGATGCAAGAATTTCTGTAAATGAGCCAACGGTCGTCCAGCCGTAACCCAGGACGTCTGGACAAAAGAGGTCAAGGTTCCAGCGCCTCCGACAGCAAAACAGCGGGGAGATCCGACCGTGGTTCGAGCGCGGTCGACGGCTCCCAAAATGGCCGTCTGCCCGCTCGAGGTCGCAGGCGGGAATATGAAGACGGACGATCGGGGAAGCACTCGCAAAAAACCGATAGCAAACAGACCAACTCAAAGAGTAACTCTGGTAATTTTACCTAACTTTAATATTATAACAATTGGTATTTGGGTGTCGGGTTATTTTGTTTTTAAACAAAATAATAATAACAATTTAGTTAAGAATAAAAAGGTCAGTGTTTCCTCTTGTTCAAGGGGCAAATTTACACGCATTGCTGTGTACGCATCGTCAATCAAAAACTGTTGTGCTCATGTGTTTATTCTAAAAATGTGCGCGTGTCTAGCAACGCGTGTTCTTTTTGCCCCGTTCTTTTTTTTTTTTTGAAGACCAGTTTCTCGACTGAACTTCTTGAAAACAGGAGGATGAGGGAACTTTTTTCAAGGCTTGGCGCATTCTTCGCAGAAATATGCATAGTACTACTACTACGTTCCAAAGACAGCAAAAGTGAAAAATTACGATTGGGAGAAAAGTGTCGATGTGAAAATAACTTAGATTTTTGTCTTCTTTAAAAAACAAAAACAATAGAATAACATAACTTTTTGGTATGCCAGCAAAAGAGGATGAAAACAAATTTCACACATCCTCTTTTTTTTTTAAGTGAGGGCAACAAACTAGTTTTTTATTTGGCCTAATGTCCTCTTTTTGATTTTTTTTCATATTTTCTTATTCATAGGCAGGAGACTATTTTCCGACAACTCGCAGCTGTCAACTTTGGTCGGCAGGGCTCTGCATGATGATGACAGAGACAGACGGATCACTGCGCTGAGGAACCTCAAGGAGTACATATTGAGAAATGATCATGCTAAGGTAAGAACCTCATGCAATGCATGCTGATCATTGTGCATACTGAGGTTGCATATTTTGGGGATGAAAAGCTCATGGATAACATACTGAGAAATGATCGTGCTAAGGTTTTAACCTCGTGCAATACATGCTGATTATTGTACATACTGACATGGCATGGATTGGTGATAAAAAAACCTCGAGGAGTTCATACTGAGAAATGATCATGCTAAGGTTTTAACCTCATGCAATACATGCTGATTATTGTACATACTGACATGGCATGGATTGGTGATGAAAGAACTTTAGGAGTACATACTGAGAAATGATCATGCTAAGGTAAGAACCTCATGCAATGCATGCTGATCATTGTGCACACTGAGGTTGCATATTTTGGCGATAAAAAGCTCATGGATAACATACTAAGAAACGATCGTGCTAAGGTTTGAACCTAATGCAATGCATGCTGATTATTGTGCATACTGACATGGCATGGATTGGTGATGAAAGAACCTCGAGGAGTTCATACTGAGAAATGATCATGCTAAGGTTTGAACCTCATGCAATGCATGCTGATTATTGTACATACTGAGGTTGCATGATTTGGTGATGAAAGAATCTCAATAAGTGCATACTTAGAAGATATCATGCTAAGGTCAGCACAGAACCTCACACAACGCATGCTGACTATTGAGCGCACTATAAAGTTTACATGCTCTGATGAGAAAAGAACCTTGCGGAAAAAGATCTAAGAAATAATAATGTTAAGGTCAGTGAGGAACCTCACTGAATATGGTTAGAAAAGAACCTCAAGGTGTGCATACTGATAAAATAAGAATAGGCTGACTGAGCTTAATCAATCACATGTCTGTGGCATTAATTGTTTACTTACAGGAGGTGCAAAGACAAGCAGATAACCTTTTACTGGTTCTTTATGATGCCATCAATGAAAGGTGCATTTTATTGTAATTTTTTGTCAATTTTCTTTACTTAAATTACATGTGGATAAGTGTTCTTGTACCTTGAATAAACCGCTATTATTGGTCGGCTTAGAGCCCCTGTGCAATCGCCTTGGCAAATTTTGAATTGAAATTAAAATCTTATATTATTTTCTTGGAGCATGCAACATTCATAGAGCTAAAACATATCAGGTTTATATTTATTAAGTAATTTTCCTTATATTTTGGGCACAAATGGTATATGATCCCTTAAAATATGTGTGCTTTTTTAACAATAGTCTTAGAACTAAATGAGGCCACGATTCTTGTTCTTGTTATTGAACAATACCCAATAAATTTGTTAATGAATGTTCTTTGTTTTTACCTGTAGGACCAACAATGACATTCGCTTGGAGGTTGTTTTCTGTATTGCTTCAGTGGGCACACAAATGGGACTAGACCTCAGAAGGTAGACTATCATCCATTGCTATGTTTAAACCTAACCCTAACTCCCTACTGCTTCTCTTATGTACCGGACCAAATCCACCAAAATCCATCAGTCAACTTTCTTTTTATACATAAAAATACACATGCTTTATATGGCAAGAACACTACTGGATTCAATAACACCGGCACTGCTTCACCAGGCCTCCTGTACCAAGTCCATCACAATTCATTACAATGTTTTTTTCGTGTCATTGCCAGGCCTTCAAGACCAATTAAGTCCACTAACATCCAACACATTTGGCAGATTTAGGATGGTTAGGTTTGAAGGGCCTGTCCAAACTATGTACCATTTTCTATGATGTGTCATGTTTTGAATGTCATTTCTGTGACTTTTGTTTTTATTATGTTCAGGTTTTTCCAATGGCTCTGCAGTAAGATTCAAGCTAGCTTATCGGACGATATCAAATCCCTTCTTTTACTGGTTGTAGTTCAGGTGAATGCATATAAATATACTTCCATTAGGAAGAATAATACATTTATTACTCTTTTGTAATTGTTAAAACTAAAGAAAGTGTAATTGAACCTTAATGGTAGTTGATCAACCTTTAGTCAGCTTATGTACTCGCAATGATGTCTCACTATGACTAATGACATCCCTACCGCATCAATTTGTGTGTTTTGCTAGGGGGTGGGGTAGTAATTTTCACTTTTTTAAATTGCCAAAAATTTGCTATATTCTCTGATATTTCTCCATTAGAAATAGTGTGTCTCAATATTTGTTTGTAACATAAATGAGTAGCCTATAAATTTAAAAGGCAAGTCTTAGAAATGTGATTTTAGAAGGGAAAAAAACGTATCCGCTGTCCGAGAAAAAGTATCTCACAAAAGCACTGGAAATTTAGAAAAAATGCCGTCTAAAGTCTTGGCCAAAAAATGTTTGCCCTATGCTCCAAATATTCGTCCGAGAAACTTTTTTAAATTTTGCTAATCTGATTTTTTTAAAACAGGTTTAAATAACAAAATCATCAGTTGACTTATTTTGTTCTCACAGATTTTGAAGAACGACGACAAACATCAATGCAAGAACCTTGTCCCATTTATCATGACCAACATACAGACCACACTAGAAAATGCCGACACCCCAGGTAATTCAAATCGTAATACATAAGTAATACAAAATATTCTCTGTAAAATTGTCGTGTCTATTTGTCGAGGTGAATTGTCCTAAACCCATACTTGTTGTACACACACAGAACTGTTGGTCTCATCCGTAAATGCGATTCATTACATATGCCAACGGTATCCAGGCTCATTCAGTGATCACTTCAAGGTAAGAAGATTTTATTTTTGTTGTTTAGTAGAAGGATGACGAGTGCTTCAATCCTCCAAAATCCTACTATATTCTGCTATATTCCCTGATATTTCTCCATTAGAAATAGTGTCTTAATATTTGTAACAAAGAATAGTAGCCTATAAGTTAAAAAAGCTAGTCTTAGAAATGTTATTTTAGAAAGAAAACAAAACCTATCTTCTGTCGGAGAAAACGTATCTAACAAAAGCATTAGAAATTTTGAGAAAATGCCGTCTAAAGTCTTGGCAAAAACATGTGATGCTTTTTTTTTTTTTTTTTTTTTTTTTAATGTTGCTAATCTAATTTTGAAAACACAACTAAAAAACTATTTTTTAGGCGGAGGGGTGACTAGTTCCTCAATCCTCCTCAATCCTCCACCGATCACTGTTGGGTTGAGGTAGTGCCAATGACATTCAGAAGCCGTGCAGATGATATCAAGCGTATTGCAGGGCTCAATTATGCATGACTGAACATAAACAATACTTGGCACAGCCTACGAACTCGACACATTGCATCTTCCAAAATCAACCGGAGCTTTATGCCAATCCGCCTCAATCCTCCAAAAATCTTCCACAAACCGCTTCGGAGGATTGAGGAGGGTAATGGTTAATCTTTGTAGCCTGTAACATATTACAAACCTGTGATATTGTGGACTGTTTGTAGGACACAGTGGATATTCTGGTTGGCTGGCACATCGACACATCTCAGAAGCCGACTCTCATCAAATATTGCTCTGGTGAGAAAACTGTCCTCTTTACTATTTTGTCCAAGTACAAATTCAACTCAAGTCGAGTTAACTGTGTTGCTGCCTTTAAACTTTACTTTATTTTTTGATACTGTGAACAATGATACAAGAGCCAATGTTATCAAGAATAATTCATGAAAAGTTGACCCAGACTGAATCCATAATATACCATAACTCGGACTCACTGTAACTAACCATAAATCAAACCAACCATAACTCGCTATAACTCGCCTTCAGAAACATCTGTGGATCAGGCTTCACAACAGGGATGGAATTTTTAGGTTTAAGGATTTTACACTTTAGGGATAGTTTCTCAAAAGAAATATTATTTATGTTTTATCCTTTGAGATACTATTTTTGGCCGTGTTACCTTATTACCAAATGAAAACGTTTTGTTTCTTTCTACAGACACCCTGATTAGTTTCCATAGCTACTGGCTGGCCGACATCAACTTCTCCGTCACGCTACTCGGGCAATTCCTTGAAGACATGGAGGCGTACTCAGAGGTGTGTCTTGAATAATTGGTCCTCAAGGTTAACGTCAAATTTGCTTTACAAGAAATTGTAACAATTAATTTGCATTCTTCTTTAGTAAACATTGCAAAATTAAACAATAGGTTACTTCAGGTTTTACTCTAAGGTTATCCACAAAACCCTGCTATACATTGTACAACCTCGAGGTAAACCTTGGTTACTCCAGTTTTACCCGGAGGTAATCCACAAACCCTGGTTGAACCTGGTAAAACCTTTAGGTAAACTTTGAGTTAAATCTTGAGTTAAATTTTGCACTCTCCCTCGAGTTGCACACTGTTTCATGCTGCTCCTAAATGTTTCTTCTTCTAAATATTCCTTGCTGATATGGACTATCCCCCTCTTGCGTTGTCCAGGACCTGAGCCACTGCCTCAGCGGGGCGTCGGGGGCTTCTGGTGATGGCAGCAAGACAGATGATGATGAGCCACAGACACCTGAGCTCTGTAGGAGTAAGATCCTGGCACTCATCAAGTAAGTTGGTCTGTCAATTGAATTTGCAATCCGTAAGCCATTTAGTCTTGTTCCCTGACCTGGCAAATCCTGACATCTATAAAATTTGTCTGAAGTATGGCAAGGAAACCAGACTACAAGAACAGCATTTTTTGTACTTGGTTTTTAAACTTTAACATGTCAGGGTCACACTATTTGCTGTACAATACTAACACCCAAATCCCTCTATTTTTGAAAATTACTGTAAAAGCAAAATAAATAGCATTCACGTTGTAATATTTTGTTTGACATTTTCCACCACCTTCATTTTATAAATATTATAAAAAAAATTGTTTCTGTTAACCACATTTTGATATGACATAAAACTACCCACACCTAAAGCCAACATTTTCTGTTTTGTTTCTTCAGTGTCTTTGCCACCGTTGTAAAGTGTCTCGGGGACGGTTTCGCACCCAGGCCTGGCTCACCGATCACGACGGATTATCTCTCCGAGGTAAGATGAGCAACTCGGCCATTTCAACATCTATAAATCTGACATGAAGTGTAGTAGCATTAGTTTAAGGACTTGACCCAAAGAAAGCAATGTAGTGTTACATTTTCCTTTTTCCTTTTATTGCACTCCAAGATTTTCAGAGGCATTACCAAGTGCGTCCACGCCGTCCAGAAGGAGAGCAGCAGTGACGGCACAGATGAGACCATCATCTTAGCAGCCAATGAGTGTCTGTCGGTGCTGTGTGACATCCTTCGTTCCTCTCTGGTCCAGTGCCAGCATCACCTGGTCAGCTTTGCCCTGGGTCAGCTCGACGTGGCCCTGCGCGTGGACTTCCCTCGGACCCCAATCATCCTGTCGCCTCTCTGTCTGCTATACAGGGTGAGAGGAAATTTTATAACACAATCCACATATTGGCCAAAACGAGATTCAAACCGGGTCATAGTGGTGGAAGGTGAGGAAAGAATCGCTACGTTGACCCAACTCCCTGATGCAGAAGGAATTATATTAGTTATCCATTGAGCACGAGTAGAACACGGAATAATGTAGTGTATCTGCCTCCCAATTAATGATAATTTGAGGTTAATCATCCTTACTAGCATCTGAGTAGCTGAATTGCTAAGGATTTGGCTACAACATGGTTGAGTCAATGGCACATTGACAGCCGCCATACGACCCATGTCTAACCACGGAGCACAGCCAAAGATCTATTGATTTTTGCTTACAATTATTATCCGGGAACGAGACCATTTCCCCCAGTAGCTCAAAATCAGTGCAGGTAGTCTCGCTACCTTCACAGGTACCCATTAATTCTTTCTTGGTGGAGAGAGGCAATTGTAGTAAAAAGTCATGCCCAAGAACACAAGCATAATGTCGTCATTTCAAGATTAACAAAAACAAGTTTTATCTCTCCGTTAGGTGTTGAAATACCAGAACACCGGCTTGCCTGAAGACACGGCAGAGAAGCTCTTCGGACCAGGGTCAAAGTTCAAGAAACTACGTTTCTATAACAACCAAGAGGTATAGAAAGCAATTGTTCTCCCTCTATCATCAGATGTCCATCAATTGAGGTTTTCTTTGAGAGCCTGTTTCTAAGAAGCTTTTTTTGGTTTTTCTTAAGGTGTTAGCCCTGCTACTGAAAGTCTACCAGAGACTGTTGTGCATTAAAGACGTTCCCATGCTGGAGGCAATCTACAGGTAATGATTCTTAGACACTGTCACATTTAATAATTGTTGACTGCAGTGATGTGAGATAAGAAGTTTAGGCTACACCCTCGGGGACGCATAACACCCAAAGACCAAATTACGATCGGGAGAAAAGTGAATATAGCTCAGACTTTAAAATATTTTATTATTTAATTTGTTTAATAAAATATTTTTAAAAAGAACAACTTTTTTTATTCAAGAAGGACAAGAAAATATTTTTGTACTTTTTTAATTTGTCATATTACAACTACTCCGATAATTTTCATTCTGCTAATTCCCCCCCCCCCCCCCCCCCTCTCTCTCTCCCTAAAGTTACCTCCTAGTTGACCTGGAGAGTGCCTACCAAACCCTCCTATCCTTCACCGGTTCCGACACCCAGATCCATCTAGTCCATGATCATCCCATCAAGGACAGCCAGCTGCAGCCACAACCCACGGTACAGGAGGCCGAGGTCATGATGGTCTTTGACCTGAGTACACTGTCTGAAATAGGAAGCACCAAGAGCTCTATCATTGTGGTAGGTATTTCAAAGTTGGGTGACAGCTATTTATTGAGTTGTCCCTGTAGTGGCACCAGGCTCACGCTAGTCGCGCGCAGGTAGTACACCTGCACTTCAGGCTCCTTTGACCAATAGGCTTTCTCATCTTCTAGAACCTGTGCGGCATGCACACTGAGTTTGTCACCCCCTCAACAAAATTGACTTTGTTTGGTTACACTCTAGGTTTACTTAACGTTGGGTTGACTTACGTTTATCCCAAAGTAACATAGCCATTTTTATTGAAAAGCTGACTTTGATGAAAGATTTTACTGGTACTAACAATTCTAGTGAAATTATTCCATTTGGCTTGCTGTCATTGTGAAGAAATTCACAGAAAGTAGTATGAATGATATTGTGTTTTGTGTTCAAAAAGTTCACTGTTTTCTCAAAATCTAAAAACTTCTAAAAATGTAATTTCCACTAAGCTAAAACTTCAACAGGTTAGGTTCTGAACATTCTTCTCTGAATTGTGAGTGGTGTTATTATTGAAAACAAAACCTTTAACACATTTGTCAAAAGTTGTCATCCCATTGAAGAATTTCTTTTGTTGAAATTAAATCAATTTCAGATGTGGGCCTTGTCACCAAGCCTCTTTGAGCTTCTCACTAAACACCTGAGCACCGCTCATTGGCCGATCGCTGAGTGCTTCCCTGCTACTCACTACTCTCTGCTCAACACGCTGTGCGCTCACAGTGAGAGGTCAGTAAATAGCAAACAAGAAATTCATCAATTAAATCATGCCTCTGAAACCTGAAAGGATTCTGCAATGGCCCAGCGAACGCTGTGGTTTCGCTGTAGCCTTGGTTCCAATCCCGCCTGGGCATATATATCTGACTTCCTCTCTGTTTCCCCCTTTTTTTTCCCCCAGCAACGCACATTTCATCTCTAGCAGCTTTGGTCTGTCTTCCTCCAACCTTGGCTCAGGATTGTCTAAGACCAGCAGCTACTTCCGCACTGTTCTGAATCTGTTGGGTACCGTCCTGCCCCACCCGGCCGTGGCCAACGATAGCAGGTAAACAATGGTTTATTAACGTAAACACATATTTGAGGGTTAATTGGGGGGGGGGGGGGGGGGGGGGGTGGGGGAGGGTTGTTGTTGTAACATTTGTTGTTGTTGTAACATTTGTTGTTGTTGTAACATTTGTTGCCATTACAATATATATGTACAATCTTATATAAATTACACAAATAATTCAAGAAGTTGATAAAAACTATGTATACACACTAAGTTAAATAAAGAAGTGATATTAAAATTAAGTGACAACATTTAGATATAAGGTAAAGCGTATAACCTATGGACAGACAAATATACAAACAGGAAAACCACACAAAGGACAACAAAATACAACGAAAAGACAGACTAGTGCGAGACAAGGCAGAATTATTAGATCACAAATAAGACCAAGATTAATGCACAATACTACCAATGTGTCCGGATGTCACAGAGTCTAAAATTCACGATACACAGGTTCATACTTCATGCTAATGCAAATGAGATGTCACAAAGAATTTGCTGTGAAATTTGCCGTCGTTGTAACATGCTCAACTCTGGTGATTTCACATCACAACAAAAATTGCCCTGACGTCTCAAACCGGTCTTTAGAGTTCATACAATAAAACTCATGTTAATGCACGATTCCATAACTTGTCCAATAATTTTGACTTATGGTTATAAACTAGAGAGATCTATGTATTTATCGTAACCCACAGGCGCTTGTGTCTACAGTGGTTTTACAGCATTCTGCAGCATCTGCAACAAGGAGACAACAAGATCCTGTATGTAACGGCCCCATTCAACCTAGCTATACAAGCACTCCTGCCACTGGGTAAGAATGGAGTCTACAATTCATCGCAAAATCTGCAGGAAATTTTCTAAAACGCGAAGGTTTTAGCCACGCCAGATTTGCCTCCATTCATTCAAATAATTTATTGCTAAAGTTGAGACTTTTGAACTTGTAACTGACTAATGATTACTATATCAAAACATTTCCACTAAAGTTTAAAAACAAATTAATTGTAGAAGTTTGTGCAAGAAAATGTTGGGTTTACAAGCACTTAAAAAGAGCAACCAAAATGACAACCCTAACCCTAGCCCCATCGCAGCCACACTTGTGGGGCTACCCTAACCCTAACCCTAACGTGAACACTAACCAAAGCCGTACGACAATGTCGTTTTTGGTTGCTAGTGCCTTCCGTACAATTCATTGAATCGCCTTTTGTACAACATTTTTGACAAAATCTCAATTAGACTGAGTAAACTTTGTAAACTGATAATTTGATTTTCTATTTTGTCAATTTGACTTTTGGCAGCTCACAGCAAGGAGCTGAACACCTGCTTAGGAGCGTGCCAGTGTCTTCAGCTGGTCCTCAGCTGCGGAGAACCATGCACGGATTTTCTGCTAGGGTAAGAAACTTGTTTCTGAATGTTTGGAATATAACCACAATGGAATACTGACCTGGAATACTCGTCCCGGTGATCTATCAACTGAGCTATAGAATGCTAGCAACATTAGCAATTCTCTAAATTTAGGACTTAGCAAACGGGGATCACTCAGAGAGGAAACGTCGTAATAATTCAGCAGCTTGAGTATCTAAGCCAAGTAAGAACTTTTCTTTTGTTATGGTAGGTGCCTTGAGATGTGCAAAGTGAAGTTATTAAGCACCAATGAGATAGTCAGGAAGGCCTACACATCGCTGCTAGCCAGGCTACCTGCTGATATCCTACTGAGGTGAGTACAAACCTAACTAGTTAAAAGCTTCACTGGACCAATCCAGATACGTGGGATTGCAGTGAGATAGTCAGGAAGGCCTACATATCACTGCTAGCCAGGCTACCTGCTGATATCCTACTGAGGTGAGTACAAACCAAACTAGTTAAAAGCTTCACTGGACCAATTCAGATACGTGGGATTGCAGTGAGATAGTCAGGAAGGCCTACATATCACTGCTAGCCAGGATACCTGCTGATATCCTACTGAGGTGAGTACAAACCAAACTAGTTAAAAGCTTCACTGAAATAAATCAGATACGTGGGATTGTAATGTACATTGTGTCATACGCCCTTAAACCTATATGTCGCGCTATCCATTTACGTGTAATGACCCGCTCAACGTTTAGAGGATAAAATTTATCGTCAAAATTGGATTTTAAAATTGTTTTTGTCTTAAATGACATCTTTAATATCTAAAGTTTTAGGTTTAATTAACAAAAAAGTTCATTTCAATAAAAAAAACTATTGGGAAAAAATACCTCTTTTTATTCTGATGTATTGTCTTAGTTTTGTTGTGTTTCAAAGCCCGTTTTCTCCGTTGTGTAATTTAAATTCTATGGATGCTATTAAAATTGCAAAAATATCATATCACAAGAATTAGAGGGGCTATAAAGCTGTACTATGTACCAAATAAAAGCTTACATCCTGAACTTTTTAATAATGTATATAACTCTATATTTATTTTTGTGACATATTAAACATTTTTCCAGAGCGTGTCACCATTTTTCAGAGGAGTGGTTTTTATTATAGTGGCATTGTATTGTAACTTCAGTGTTCCTTCTCTTTTTATCCAGGAGTGAGACTACTCCTCTAACGCAAGCCAAGCGCCTCGGTGAACGCAAGCAAGCCACCGTCACCTTCTCTGAGGAGGATCCGCAGGGTCTTCAAGCCTTCCGTCTAGCCAGGCGGAGCCACATCGGCAAGACTCCCATGGGTACCTTCCACTCCCAGGATTTCAGGACTGTGGTTGCCTTCATACTGCTGGGAGAGACACCCAGGTAATCAACTTTATTACAGTAGAACGACGACAAGAATTAAGTTTGCATTTCTGTAAAGAACAATAAGCAATGAGCAACGAAACAATGGGCTTGTGACGGGCTTGTGACGGGCTTGTGATGGGCTTGTGACGGGCTTGTGACGGACTTGTGATGGGCTTGTGACGGGCTTGTGATGGACTTGTGACGGACTTGGACGTTAAGTCTGGAACACTGGTATAAAATTTGTTGTCATGTGACTTTCAGCGATCCTGATTGGTTGGAGAAGCTATACCACAGCTGTCAGAGGCCTGACAAGGGGAGAAGCAGTCAAACAGGAATCACGCTGCCTGAATTTGTAAGTCCTTAAAAGATTTACAGAAATTAGAGTATAAAACAAACCGTTTGGTGTAAAATGTTACATTTTCGGACCTTGAAACTAAAAATTCACAATCACCCCTTGCGTTTTGAATGTAAACCCAAGCTGCCGAAATGACCTAAAATGTATAATATAAGCAGATGTTTCACCCCCAAGGAACTTAAAACCACACTTAATAACCACCTTTCATCTTATTTACTGGCATATCATTCAAATGAAAGTTCTTGTCCTCCCATATTTTAGGCTGTGGTGCTTGTAGTACAAAGAAATTTTCCTACATTTGTTGAGCCACGTTGTGTTTGTCGATTGTTTTCAGATTGACGGTAACGTTGCTCTGCAGTGGTTCTGGGCATCGTGGGAGGCTGCCCAGTACTGCGTGTTGGCCAAGTTAAAAACACCACTAGGAAAACCCCTGGAAACCTTCAGAGCCATTGAAGGTAGGCAGGGCCACGTTCCACTCACCCCAACAATGCAAACGTTCGCTAACGTTCGCTGTTTTTGTGTGCACATCCAATGGATTGTTGTTGGCAAATGTTGGCAATGTTCGCGGGAGTGAAACGCAGCCCTGGACTGAATTAAGATATTGGATAATTGTTCGGAGTTGAGATTTATCAGAATTTTTGTCAGAATTTTTGTCAGATTTTCTCCCACATTTCTGTTAATTTGTCAGGTTTTGTTTTCAGGTCTCCGGATATTTTCATAAAAAATCCCTTTTAATTTTTTTTATTCACAGCTGCCTTGCGGGAATTTGGTCGAGAACTAAAATCACCGATGGAAAGGAATTCAAAATCAGATTGCAAAGGTAAGAGGAACGCAAAGACACAAATTGGGTTTGTAATTATGGTCTGATCATTTTATTTTATACATTTTAAAATTTATTTCAGGAATCAGATTTTTTTCAGAAACATCTGACAAATTTCAGATGTTTCTGGATGTCTTCACTGGCCTATAACATAACGCTGCTATCACACAGTGCTCTGTGGACCCTGTTGTGTTTGACGCCTCCAATTTCTTCTTTCTTTTTTTTACGTTAAGTCTTGAGTCCCACCTACCACCTGCACCAACTCAGGCCTGTTCTGTTGCTGCAGTTTCTAGAGCACCTGGAGAAACTGATGTACAATGCGTACGAGGGGTGTGCCATAGCCATGCCCTCAACGCCGAAGGTAGGTTACACTGTTGTAATGTGTGACGTGGAATTCTTTTAGAGGTAGAATAGAACATTTGCCCCAAAAAACAAAGAAACCGACTAAATCATTGTTGAAAACCTTACTTGTTTGAATGATAGTAATTACACTAAACTCTTTATAAAATTATTATTTCTGGCATGCTGTCATTTCGAAAAAAACAATGAGGACTTTTTATTTTTTTCCGTTAAGATTTCTTGGAGTAATAAAGGATTTCTGTTAGACAAAATAGGATTGTTTTTCTGCATTTGTTGCATAAAATAGTAACATAGTTCCATGGTGAGCTAGTTCATAGCTTTTTGCTGGTGTCAAACCTTGGACTTGGTGTTTGTTTAGTACTTGGATATCAGTTAAATTTGTCTTGCTCTTGACGCATGAATTCCCTTCCAGACTGTGAGGACATTTTTTCGCACCAATCGCGCCACCTGCCAGGACTGGTTGCGTAACATCCGCTGTCTGGCTGTAGCTGCAGCGGTCAACTGCGGTCAGCACGCCGTCGCGCTCAGGCACGGACTGATCATGCTCAGTGACCTTATTGCCAAGAATAACACCACCGTGAGTATCCAGCAATTGTTTTAAGGGAATATACATTTGTAAACATTTAAAAAACAAGACTACCAAATTAGTTATGAAAAATACCTTACTAGACTGTTGGTAAATGAAAAGAAAACTGATAAATGATGGCACCTGGTGTGTCGTCATTTTCAAGAAAAGTGTCATTTTATATCAATTTTTAACTCTGGTCGGCTGACCCTGACGCTGCTCTAGGGCCCTCCACGACCCTCAAACCATAATTATTTGATAGATTGTTTTCATTTGTTCCCCTATCTCGCCTCTGTTTACAGGGTCATTTGTTCGAGGACACGTCTCTTCGTATTGTCAGCTGCCTCATCCAGCTCCGTAACCCCCACGCCATCACGGGACTCTACAGCTGGATACAGGAGCAATCAGGGAGATCTCTAGGGTGGATGACGGCCTGTCTGCCTGCCGCTGATGCCAGGTAGGCGGTGCTAACAACAAATCAGTGTCGTCCATGAAACTCCTGGCTCATTCTAAACTGTATTATGGCAGGCTAAGAACATTTGTAATTCTACTGTCATGTGACAGACATGATGTAGAATTACTGGCCTTGTCCGAAAAGATTTTTCTAAAAGAAACAACTGTGGCTTTTGATACCAGGTTTGAATGTAGTAGTAGTTACCTCACCTAAGAAAACTCCTAAAAAAAATTGTATATATCTTGTTTGGCAGACATGAGGCGTGCACCACTGAAACCCTCCTGGCTGTCAAGAAATATCTGCAGCTAGACAGCATCCCAGGCTACCCCAGCCTCCACAAGTCAGCGTCCTCGGGCGAGCTAGCCCAAAGGTCAAAGGTCAGCGAGGGTCAGCCACCTCTGACAAAGGTCCTGACCCGGAACTCGGAGACAGGGCAGCAAGCGGTCATCCAGAGTCCTCGAGTGTTGGAGTTCCTTCTGAACCAGGTAAGCTAGAGATGAAGCGCCGTGGGCCTTGCACTGAACCAGAAGAAGGTTTGTCAAATTAGTCTGGGTCAACCCTAACGTCTCTGCTTAAATCCCTTAGACTAAACCAAATGTTACAGTTATAATTTCTTAGAATAAACCCCAATATACTAATTACAATGATGCACTAGTTTTATACTGCTTAATTACTCTCATCTAGTTACTCTTAGTCAAAGATGAAGGCAGCTTTGCAACAAGTTTGGTCAATTCTTGCTGATCTCCAAACATTTCAGTAGTTGGCTTCCCCCAACACTGTCCTTCCTTCTGTCATACTAAGAGGTATCAGAACAGCCCTCTTGTAGGATTGATTAAGTTTCTTAAGTTCTGTAGTCTTCTTGCTCGCAAAAAAAAGCTTCCATCTTTTTTAATCCACTTTTTAAGTCCACTTTTTAGATGGATTTATAGTTTCTCAAATAAAAATTTAGGTGTTTTGGGGGCGTTTTTTTTCTTCGCTATTTTATCGACCAATTTTGTTCTAATTTATCTTTCCCTAAAATTGTCATTGCGTAATTACCTAAAATTGTAAACATAATACAAAATAAATTGTTTTTGTGGTTTTTACTGCAAGGATTAATTAGTGTAAGTCTTTTAATGTAAATTATATTCGCAGTTCTGCCACTGGCAGTGTTGAGTTCAATTAAAATAAACCATTTATAATAATAATTGTAATTAGTAATTAGTACAATGATTATTTGGCTGTTCATAAACTTTTAGGTGACCCAGTCCTACGTTGCAGTGTCTAACTGGACCTCTGCCTTAAAGTGGCAGGAGAGTCTGGCTGATCTGCGCTCCATGGTGCCTGAAGCATTGCAGAAACACGTGGTCTTTGGCTGCGACATCAATGTCATCAAGTAAGAGAGTATTCCTTTAAAGCCATGTAGGATTACTTGCATTTATTCCTTAACCAGTTCGCGCCGGGATTATTTTAACATCGCCGAGCCGACGGGCGGGATTATTTTTAACGAAACTCGATCCGAAGCGTGTTCAGGCTGATAGTGCCGGGAAGCACACCCACGCATTTCCGGCCTTGCGCGCTGCTGACATACATTTTCGAACTTGAACTTGGCGTGTTTATGCGTCATCCGTTTTAAATTTGGGAAAATTTTTGCGTTTATATACGTCATCCGGCGCGAACTGGTTAAGTAACCTATCAAATTGTAATCAGAAAGCTTACGTGAACTGCAATGTGGCCCGGGTTGGAATCCTGGCTCGGACCACATGTGAGTAAAGTTGTTTGTTGATTTTCTCTCCTGTGACACAAGTGGTTGTCTCTGGGTTCTCCGGTTTTCCTTAAACCCCCTCCCCACCTTCTGCAAAAATCAACACTTTTGGTCTCTGGTTGTGATCTGTGGTCGGACACAGGCTATATTGCGACTTCCCAAGGCCTTTAAACTGTGAACAGAAATAATGCACATGTAAAGTAAAACACAAAAAATTAATTTATAAATATAAGATTTATTACAATTTATTTCATTCCCTCAGAGCGCTCAGCAATTTTGAGGAGAAGGATTTCCCCTCCGTCGCAAACCACCTGGATCTCATCCCAGGTCTGTCCCTGGACCCCAAGGCCTCCGACGACATCCTCATGGCTCCGGACAGCATCCAGAGCCCTGAAGCCGTTCTACAAAGGGCTGAGCTGGAGCTAGTCCGCGCCCTGACTTGCTACCACACAATGCCGGTCTCCGTACTGAGCAAGGACGTCACTTGTCAGCACCCTGAACTGTGAGAGAACTTACAAATTACATCTGTCTACTAAGTTTTTACCAAAAGTTTACTATGAGGTTTCAAGGATTTGCCTCATTTTGCAGCAAAAGGCTTGATGGCTCTTTAGATTTAAAATCATTTCTAGGTTTTTAAGTATTCAAACTTTTTTACTTTTTACCAAAACAAATTACCTTGTTCGCACTAATTTATCTTCTTTCATTTACCAGGGCTGTGGTGTGCAAGATGCTAGAGCGCACCCAAGAGATCTCCCAGAGCAGCTTGACGCTAGCCTGGCAAGACTGGCCTTCCTATCCACCGGCCAAGTTTGCTATGCTCATGCAGCGGGCTAGGGCTGTCAAGAACGCCATACAGGGATACTCACAGGTACGATGCAAGCAGTCGTCAAAATAAACCAGTTCGGTATCCCAACTGCGCATGTGCACAAGACGATTTGATAACGATTAGTTTTTCTTTAAATAAACATTTTATCGAATACGTGCAAAAACATATCGGGGGCCGGCAAATTTAAAGAGATTGTCGTTTTCTGGAGTAACATTTAAAATTAAAAATAATTTGGACAGCTAAGTCTTTTTTTGTCCATCCGAAATGACTCGAAATCTGCAGTCAGTTTTCTTTTTGTTCTGAAGAGTCTGACAGTGAAGTGTGTATTTTCTTCTTTTCTTTAGAATTGCCTGATACCAGTCTCAGAGGTGCTCAGATTTGAGCCAGCCCAGCACGACATCAGCATAGTGGGTCAAGTGTCAAAGGTCACAACCTACCAACATGACCTCTGCCAGGAAAACCCCAGCTGTACTGGTATGTTGGAAACATTTTCTCATTTCATTGATACTTATTTTCTGTGTGCTTTTAGGTTTAAATATATGGGTGAGTAGTATAGAAATAACATTTTCTGTGACTCATTTCTACTCCGTAATTGTTCTCGACTCCAATATGCCAGGCATGGTCGCTGATCTGGCCGCCCACCTTGCCAAAGTCCAGCTAGCCACGGCCCACCTGGCCCGTAAGCAAGGCAACCACAAGCACGCCCAGCACCACCTCCTGCAACACCTGGACCTACTATCCTCAGCCAAGGACCACGACACCACCGCTACCGCAACGGTGGCAGCGGCGTCATCTCTGAACCTCGAGATCCACAACAGCAGCAAAAAGCCTGCCCAGCCCCTCCTGACTGCACTAACTGCCGCGGCAAGTGGTGATGGCGACAATGCAGTAACAGCCCCGTTGGAGATGCTGGGAGTTGTTCGGGAGAGTGCAAAGCTTCTTCAAGCCATGGGCTATCATCTAGAAGCCTGGGAGTGTCTGTCTCGCAGCAGCGTCCAAAACTCCACTGGGATGCTTGGTGCCGTGTCCGTCCAGGAAACGACTGCAGGAGCCCTCAGCGCCCGTTCCCTTCTAAGCTTGGTCAAGTGGTTCAGCGCGGACTATCGCAGCGCCGTGCCTCACCTGAAGATGGCCGTGGGGTCAAGCGGGATAACCGCCGAGACCTTCTCCCCACTTGCCAAGAGCGTCTCAGTCCTGCTGGATACCGAGCACGCAGGGGCTGGGGAAGGACTGGGACTGGGAGCTGGAGACGGTGCCGATTCATCTAGACAGGAAGGTAAAATGCCAATTGTCAAAGAGGAGGAATATCCATTTCAAAATTGACAATTTCCCAAAACAAAGGGCACTCAATAGAGGGCAGACCTCCCCGCCTAAACAGAAACAGAAAACACAGCCTGCATAAAATGACCAACAGAGGATGAGATCCATCTGAAAATTTAATGGAATCATTCTTGAATCATAAGCTATCACAAAGTTTCCTTAACATAACAAACGGACAAACAAATAAACACTGACAACAAAATTACTTCCTAGGCGGATGTAATTACCACTGCACCAACCATACTCTTCAAGGTTTGTATCGCCTCAGAGTTTTCGTCTTTTTTTTCTTCTTGTGGGTAGTTGTCGGCAGCAGTCCAGCCATCAGTGAAACAGATGCTGTCTGTGGTCGTCTGCTGCACCTGGGCACCATGCTGGCACCTTCGCTCAGCAAGGCCTGGTCAGCTCTTGCCTCCTGGTGCTATCGCTGGGGACGCAAAGCTGTGGACGTCGCAAGGTAAATAAACAAAAATTGAATTCGGTGGTCAGTTATTATGGATAAAACCCAGTATTAATTGATTTATGTCCACCTGATGTTTAAGTCACCTATCAAATTTGTAACCAGTTTATGTTGGATGACGTGTATACATTTAGAACGGATGACGAATAAACACGTCATGAACAAGGCTGGAAATATCAGGGTGTGCTACCCATAGATGCCAGCCTGAACCCGTCTCGGGTCGAGGTTTGTAAAAACAACCCTGCACCTGGGCCCAGTCAATGTCAAAATAATTTCGGCGCGTACTGGTTAATAAGCTTACTTGGATTATAGATCATACTAGTACCAAACACCCTGTGAAATTATTCCCTCTGCCTTGATGTCATTTTGAAGAAATCAAGAAATGTAGGTAAGTTCCAACGATTTTGAATAGTGAGCGCTATTGACAAAGTCGTGTTTTGGGATCAAAACGCTATCCGTGGTTTTCCACTGTTTTTTTAAAACGTGTAATGATTTTGAGTGATGTTATTATTTGAAACGAAGATAATGCTCCTATATGCCTATAACAAATATTCTTACACTCCAATTTGATCAAACTGTTTGTTGTAGTTCTGAGGGCGGAGTCCAGTTGACCTCAGAGGAGAAGGCCGAGGTGTTGATCTTGTTGCCGACCGAGATCACCAACAGCGAGACGGATAGCATCCTGTCGATTCTGAGCCAGGCTCATTGCAGCGCCAGTAGCTTACAGGAAGAAGATATCCTGGAACACATGCAGGTAAGACGTTATGTAGCAAATTGCCTTTCTGGCTCGTCAAATTTTAAGTTAAAATATGGCATCTCTAGGGCAACAGTCTGATATTTATAACAATAATGAATATTTATAAAGCGCTTGTGTGCACCAGTATTTGTTTTAAGGTACTACATCATTAGTATCTTGCTCATTGGGCCGGTGAAACATTTGAAAAACCATCTCAGCTGCAGAGCAGCAAAATCAACCTCAATAACCATCTCTGCCTTCACAGGTGCCCATTTATTCCTGGGTGGGGAGAAGCAATGAGTGACAAAGTACCTTGCTCAAGGGCACACGCACCATAGTCCCAGGCTGGACATGAACCTGCAGAATTACCTGTAGACTACAAGATCAATGCTCCATACCTTGAAGACACAACACTTGACACAAAACATATCTTGAATTACTCTGTTTCGTGACTTCAATTGAAATGTTGTTTTGCCAAAAGGGATTTTGCTGTTTATTTTATTGTTGTGGGTTTTTCCCACTGTACCAGGGCTTATGTCCAAGAAGATAACGTGCAATTCACAGATCAAATTAAACAAGTCTGTTGTTAGATACTTAATCCCTCAAGGTTATCACCATTCGTACTCACTGTAGAGTTCTCTTAGCTGGTGACCCAAAGTCTCCCAAATTTTTAATGGAGTGCGCAAGAATCACTTACATCGTTACTTTCTTTCCAGTCTGCCTACCATGACGGTACAGAGACCACCCGTCGTCAACTCCTTAGTGCCTGCCCGTCTCTCCAGGCCACTGACTCCGACGTGATGAGCAATCTCCTGGAGGTCTGGAACGGCGTCTGTCGACGGATCTTCAGCCACTACCGACTGGCTGCCAGGAGCTACTTTACTTTTCTCAAACTTGCCGGAGAGGTAAGCTGGAGGCACTGACAAGACAGCGTTTAACATGTAGCTGACTTCGTAGTGAAACCTTTCAAACCTATATGACCTGAACCTATATTATTTGTAACCCTTACCTTCTCAAATCTTTTTTACCGAATGGAGGAATTTGAGGGATTTTGCAGGATGCACTGTGTCAAGGTTCTAGTCTTTGCCTTGTGTAGTTTATGCATAGCTTGGCCATGCTTCAATTTTAGGCCGAGATAATACTTGAAATCATCCACACTGCTTGTTTCTGAATATCATCGGCACTGCCTCAACATATCAGCAGCACTGCTGGAAGATTTTGCAAGATTGTGGCCATCCGGTGAACAAATTCCAAAGATTTTAAGGATTTTGCAAAATTGAGAGTGCATCCTAGCAAAAATGAATAGAAATAAGCACAGAAATTAGCTTAGTACAAAAACAGTCTTGCTCAGTAAATTCAGGTAATTACCAGGCAAATCTTTATGCTTTTTATGCTATTAGCAAAAACCAGCTGATTATCAGTCACAAAAAATATATACAACACTTGACATTTTGGTTTGTAACCCTGTTTTTGTTTAGGAAGAATTGCTATGCTTCTTGAAATTGGCCCCATCACAAATGAACATCATGTAGTGCAGTTGCTAACGGGTTTAACAATGTTCCGATTTTGATCTTGACTCTAGCCTTCCAATAAGCTCCTAGTCAGTCACTACATTGACAGCGCGGCCATGGACAGTCTGAGGGACTTTGGAGAGACGGAAGCCGACTCGGCCGAGGCCCAGGCCACCCACGAGGACGGCAACATCACCGCCACCCTGCGGCTCCTGAGGCTGCTGGTCAAGTATGCCGGGGAGCTGAGGGACGTGTTGGAGGATGGCCTGGCACACACGCCAACCGGACCCTGGAAAAGTAAACAAAAGTTGTTGCAGCCGAGTCCTGAAATATGCGAGGCATTCTGGCAAAATGAGACGGAACTAGGCACATGCCACGCATAGTGGAGAAAAATGGGATTTTTTTTTTAAATGGGAGTATTATTTTTTCGATTTTTCGATTTTTCGATTTAGTGATATTTGCAGGCTTTGAAGTATTCCTACTGTTCCAATTTTTTCAAAATTTTTTTCAACTTGCTTTGACATTCTTAAATCTCTTGAAATATTGTTCTTAACAATGTTTTACACTGTCATATATAAATAAAACAATGGGTTTTGGCACAGGAGTACTGCAACTGTACCATAATAGTTGAAGATGAAGTGTTGTGAATACAGAACATGCCAAATGAGGGTCATGATGCTTTGAACATGGGTGAGTATCAACGAAAACTACTACCGAAAGCCCCCCAAAAGTCCTACTTTTATCCAGGTTTTGTCCTCCTAAGTCCTATTTTTGTCCTGCTTTTTTGAAAATGTTTGATACTTCTTTTCTCCTTCTTTTGCACCTGGGTCTGCTTAAATGCCTACGTGACTCATTTTATTGGGTTGAGTCACGAATATCAGGATTTGTATTAGAAGCCCAATAACAAATAATAACCTCGACCTTATCCCCCCCCCCCCCCAAGGCATCATTCCGCAGTTGTTCTCTCGTCTCAGCCATCCCGAGGCCTACGTCCGCCAGTCCATCTCAGATCTCCTGTGCCGCGTTGCCCAGGACTCCCCGCATCTCATCGTCTACCAGGCCATCGTGGGCTGTCCCTCCACCACTGCCGAAGACAAGAAGAGCAAAGATGGTATGCTTGGCAAAAGAATCCTTGTAAATTGAGTAAATTGCTTGCTTGGACCCTAACAGTGCTGAATCAATCAACACCCTAGGGGTTAGGTTTCACTGATTTTAGATTGTGTGTAGATGATTTCAGATTACCATAGCTCCACAGAGCTGTGTACACCTTACTGAGGTGCTAATCCCTACATAAACATCATCAAATCTTGAAGCAGGTTGTTTCTTAATTTCTGGTCACTTTTATAGAGTTGCCAATTTTCACCATTGCCTTTTCCCTTTTTGCTCCGTCTTAGTTGTCCAACAAGGAGTAATCGTCAAGCTCCTGAAGAGCCCTAACAAGGATGTCACCGTCAATGATGATGACGATTCCAGAGAGGATGCCATCCCAGAAGATGCGGACCCCAACTCCATTCAGGAGGACAGTCCGGAGGACGAGGAGCACAACCGATCGCTGAGCCTCTTGGAGGACTGCCTGACGGCCATCGTGGCTACGCTGAGCAAGCACAGCCCCGAGCTGGTAGGCCAGGTGGAGATGCTGGTGCAGGAGCTGCGACGGATCACGGTGCTTTGGGAGGAGCTCTGGCTGGGCACGCTGAATCAGCTACAGGTGGATGTGACCAGGTGATTTCTTGGTTAGGAGCTAGAGGTTCTTGAGTTTTGAGATGGAAGTTCATGAGGTTACTGGTCCTGAACTAGGAGGTCTTGGTTGTGAGCTGGAGTCTCTTGACAATAAGTTTTACTGGTTCTTGGTCTTGAGCCTCAAGGTTGTGATCTTGAAATTAATGTTATTTTTGTCTTTGCTAAAAGTTGTTGCTCTTGAGCAGGAGGTTTTTAAAGTTGACATAGAAGTTTCTTATTGTGAACTTTAGGTAGTTAGTTGTGAGCTGAAAGTCTTGGGCTCTTCGATCATAAGCTTTGCAGGGTATTGGTCTTGAGCTAAAGGTCCTTGGTTTTGAGATTAAATATCTTGATTTTTGAAAGGGTCTTCTTGATCTTAAAGCTGAGGTGGTTGTTCTTGAGCTTGGATTCTTGGTGGTTATCTAGATGGCTTGGTGATTATCCGAAGGCTGTTGATTATGAGATAGAGGTCTTGGCTTTCAACTTTATCTTTAACTAAATGATGCTCAAGGGTTTGAACTCCTCTGTACCATCCATGTCAGTACACTATTTTTTCTGAGAGAATTTCAGGAGGATGGCCTCGAGGCTTCGGAGAAGGCCATCAACTTACTTGAATTTATTAAAGTACAATGTTTGAAAGTATCAAATTCAAATTTGTTTTTGTTGTCTTTCATCAGGCGGCTGCACCAATTGGAGGAGGAAGTGAAGAGAGTGCAGCGGAACGACGGACTGTCCGCAGCTGAAAAGAAACTCATCATAGCTGAGAAGCACAACGCAATAATGAAACCGGTTAGTTATTTTGGAATTAAGTTCTTCAATCGTGCTTTATTAAAAAAAGATTTCATCTCAATGGACAAGGTGCACTCTATAATCAGCCAAGCAGCAGCAACGCCCAATGAGGGAGCCTTTCACGAGAACTACCAAGAAGCCATTGAAAAAAAAGCCATCAACTGACTCAATTTGGAGTTATTCATGCAAAAGGCAATGTGTATTAATTGTAGTTATTCTTCCTGTAAGTGGTCTACTCTAAGTGTCACCAGCTAAGCAGCAGAGACAGACAATAAGAGAGCTTTCCAGGAGACCTTGAAGCCTTCCAGGAAGGCACAGAGAAGGCCATCAACTGAATTAAAAAAGAGGCAATGGTGAATTAACTATATTTGTTCTTCCTCTAGGTGGTCTACTCGCTAGATCAGGTGCACTCTATCACCAGCCAAGCAGCAGAGACGACCAATGAGAGAGCCTTCCAGGAGGCCTACCAGGGGGCCATTGAGAAAGCCCTCAACTCACTCAAGCATCCAGAGACTCCCAACAAGCCCCAGTCCAGCTGGACACTTTTTAAACAGGTAAACTTCAGTATACTTTAACTTTTCAATGTTAATCGTATGTTAAAATCTATGAATGTATTTGAAACACTGCCAAGATGATTGTTTTTTAACCATTTCTCCCAGTATACTCTTTCAGTTGTCTAAAATTTGTTTTATAATATATTTTTTTTCCAGCTTCACGCGGCACTGCAGCAGAGAGCTACCAGAAAAGCCACCTTCATGCTACAGATGCAGGATATCAGCCCCAAGCTTTACGCAATGGAGAACACCACCATCCCACTCCCTGGGCTTGTCTGCCATCCCAGCCAGGTAAAACATGTGTGTGGGTATTTGTCAACTTGTCTAACACCCGTATGTTGTTAGGCGAGAGAAATCGGCCTAGGTTTGCCATATGTCAGTTAAATTATTTTTGTTCTTCTCTCTTCCGTTAATACCCTGAAGGTTGTAACAATCTCTTCCTTCGACAACTCCGTCAACATCCTGCCGACGAAGACAAAGCCCAAGAAGTTGGTCTTCCACGGAGCTGATGGCAAGAGGTACACCTATCTCTTCAAGGGCCTGGAGGACCTGCACCTGGATGAGAGGATCATGCAGTTCCTGTCCATCGTCAACACCATGTTTGCTCGCAACAAGAGGTAAGCGTAGAGGATAATGATTGGGTTTTACATATCACTGCTGTAATGTTGTGACCATTGTATCAGTATTGTTCCAGCCTGTTTAATCACATGTAGCCTTAGCAAGCATGATCCATTCCTAATGCCGTTGATTATTTGTATTTCTCAATAGGCAAGAGGCATCCTTGTACAACGCCTGCCACTATTCCGTGACGCCCCTTGGCCCACGGTCAGGCCTGATCCAGTGGGTTGATGGAGCCACTGCCCTGTTTGGACTCTACAAGCGGTGGCAGCAACGCGAAGCTATCGCTGCTGTGGCAGCCAAGGTAACATTTCAACGCTAGGATGAGATTTGTTATAATTTTTTTCTGATTTTAGTATTACAAAGTTTGTAATGAAATCGAGAATTCCCGAGGTTTTACAGTAAAAGTATTAGATATGGAACAAAAGAAACACTTATTGTAAATACAAACAAATTATACCATTGATTTTATATTCATCTGGGGCCCTCCGCATCTCTCTAACTCTCCGCTGATTACTTTGTCAATTTTGTTCATACATCAGAGTAGCAACTCCTCCACCGGTCAACCTCCGGTCCCAAGACCCAGTGAAGTGTACTACAAGAAGATGAAACCAGCCCTCGAGGAAATGGTAAAACAAGAGTTGCCGAAATAATACCAAGGCTTTTTTTTTTGCCTCCCAGTTGTATCTGGCCTAATATCATTTGCTGTAACGCCTTACGGCTGACCGAGGATTCATACTTTTCTCCGTCTCTTACTTACTCCAGGGTCTTTCAGATCAGACTGCTCGCAAGGATTGGCCAGTCAGCATTATGCGTAGTGTCATGCAAGAACTCATCAAAGATACACCTAGCGATCTTCTTGCAAGGTAAGAATTATAATATAACAAATCTTGTTTTCTGGGTGTAATTCTTTGCCTTATTATTGAGGTTTAAGCTACTGTTGGCTAGCTGGTTCAAATCTGAATAGCAGTGGGTATCGCATTTAAGACAAAAAACCAGGATGATGTTATTTTCCTCTCTTGTTTTCTCTTCTAGGGAGCTATGGTGTTCTAGCGGTAGCTCCTCTGAGTGGTGGCACATCACTCAGGCTTACTCCCGCTCCACTGCCGTCATGTCTGTCATTGGCTACATCATCGGCCTCGGCGACCGTCACCTCGATAACGTCCTGGTCAACTTCCTCACCGGCGACGTGAGATTTGTGTTTTTTTGTTAACTTCTTGAAAAGTTTAATTAACTCAACTCAAATATATGAAATATTTGTCTTGAAAAAAAAAAAGGTACCGTCCAAAATGTTAGGCTATGTAGCATTTGCCAGGTTCCCAGCACACACTAGTTTTTAGCACACACTGGTTTCCAGCAATAATTTCTGATAAGGTAATTAATATCTGGTACGAGTTTTGAACAAGTGGGTAGAATCACCTTTGTCCGTAAGAAGCTCTGCATTTTTCTTAGACATGTTCCAGGGAAATGTTCATGAGCAACTACTTGACTCACCAATACTGATATCACAGGAAGATTGCGAGGAAGTTGTTCAGAATCCTGCGACTTATGCCCGATACAATGTCCGGAATTCAGGCTGGATATGAATTCAGATAGGCCCTAAGCAGCTACAAGAGCATTGAGCCCAGTTGTTAAACACTTTTGCCTTCTTGCCTTTCAACTCACGAACAGGTGGTGCACATTGACTACAACGTTTGCTTCGAGAAGGGTAAGAATCTCCGCGTGCCAGAGAGAGTACCGTTTAGGATGACACAGAATATAAAGTCGGCTCTCGGAGTTACCGGTGTGGAGGTAAGATATAGAGCTAACTCCTCATTCTTTATTAGTTTAATATAGCTCTATGAGGTAAGATGATCATCATATTGGGAACCTGCCTGTTTTCTGTTGGTTTGTGATCATGCGTACATTCTAAGAATTCTGTGCTTACAGGTTTAGTGCAAGTGTTTTCTGTTAGTATGGTGATCATAACTAGAATTCTGTGGTTAGCGGTTTTTACAACCTTCATTTTCTCACTTGAATCAGGGAACGTTTCGTCAGTCGGCGGAGGAGGTCCTCAAGATCATGCGCAAGGGACGCGAGACCCTCTTGACCCTTTTAGAAGCCTTCGTCTACGACCCTCTCGTGGACTGGACCACGGCTAACGAGGGAGGATTCGCAAGTGCGGTGTACGGCGGGGGTCAGATGAACCCTGTGGTGGCCGACGGGGGCCAGAGCAAACGAGAGATGGAGCGGAACATTACGCGGAGTCTCTTCTCCTCCCGCGTAGCAGAGATGAAAGGACCCTGGTTCAAGAATAGGGATGACATGCTAGACTCCCTTTCCAGTCTGGAAGACCAGTTGACCACATACCTGGATGCAGTGCAAGAGAGTAAACTGCTTGAGGGGAGTACAGACCACTTCACTCAGCATACTAGAGTCATGCAGGCCGCACTGAATGATAAGAACCATGCACTGCATACGCTGAACACAAGGTGAGAAAGATGAATGTAGATATAGATAGGAGCAGGGTTTGAACCTGAAACCTCCGGATTGCCGTTCTGGTGCAATACCAACGCTCCACTAATTCAGCCATCCAGTGTTATGTTGGTGGTTCCCCATCTTAAGTTTTATAAGTGTCTAGAGCACTTTTTGAGGAGTCCTTGGTTTCATTACCAGAATTGTTTATTTTTTTGTAATAACATTTGTTTTTGTCTCGCCTGAACAAAGTTTTTTCTTCTGGTTTATAGATACGGGGAGTGTCACCAGGCAGACACCACCCGTACCGCCAGCCTTCAGGCCATAAAGGACAAGCTGAGAGAGCTAGATCACTGGCACATCCAACACAAGCTGGCCCTAGAGACAGCGAGGGGTAACCACCTGACAGCTATCAGCCAAGAGACGGAGAAGTATCTGGAGCTCGGTAAGCAAGAGAGAGTCTGGATTGCAGCACTAATGGGCCACGGCTTCTGTAGACCGTTTTGTGGATCCTTCTTCACGCTGTGACTTTGGGATGTTTCTTTGAAAATAGTCATATTGTGCTGAGGATACAATGTGTGAGGGTGTATTTTCAACGGAATGCCTCCAAAGATTAGCGGTAGTTTCACGTCAGATTTATTGAATGGCATAATGGTCACTACCTGTGCTGCGTGCGGTTGTCATTCTGCTCACCCGTCAATGGTATCGACTCAGCATTGCCCTCACAGTTTTGCCGTTTGTCTCGAGGAAAATATCAGCGAAAAGCTTGAGAGTCTTTTGTTTTTCATATTAAGTAAATAAGAAAACTGTGTTAAGTTCATTGTTATCCTTCGATCCTAATTGGCGCAAAAACCTGGGATTGCAGATTTCAGCCAACTCTCTACAGCAGACAAGACTGTACTTTGTTGACTCTCTGCAGTCTGAAGACTAAACTTCTTAGACACATTGTCACTCCTGTGAGTTGAACCACTTTGTTCTTTCATTTTGATGAGCCCTGGTTGAATGATTAGAGTTTGTTTTCATTACCAGGCCCAGCTCCCTATGCACCTTGTGTCAAGTTTCTGACGTCAGCCGGACAGACTCAGATTATTGGCCAGGTAAGGACTGTCGGTAACATTTAAGCTAATATAGCCCTGTTTGTTGTGACATTAGTAAATATAGCCTCATTGGCTGTGACATATTAGCTAATGTAGCTTTAAATAATAAAACAATATAAAAACTCATAATTATTACATATTTAAATTAGTTTTTGGGGGTGACTGAGCCAATATAATATTGAGCCAGTATTGTTACTGAGCCAAGGCATTTTTTGGAAGGTTAATCATCCAGTGCAAAGCTAATTAATATCCATCAACACTGTCTATTTTGACAGTGCGAGCATCTCGAAACTGAACTAACGGGCCATTTGCAGCAACGACGTACCATGCTGCGTGGGTGTGTGGAGGTCCTGCAAACATACTGCAACATGGCTAGACAGGTAAGTACATGCCCATCCCATGCCCATCACATGCCCATCACACGCCCATCACACGCCCATCACACGCCCATCACACGCCCATCACACGCCCATCACACGCCCATCACACGCCCATCACACGCCCATCCCTCGCCCATCACATGCCCATCCCATGCCCATTGCATACCCATTGCATACCTATCCTATGCCCAGTACATGCCTGTTCCATGCCCATTGCATACCCAGTACATGCCCAATGCATACCTATTCCATGCCCAGTACATGCTCATCGCATGCCTATCCCATGCCCAGTACATGCTCATCGCATGCCTATCCCATGCCCAGTTAGTTTGAAGCCAGTTGCAAATTAATCTTGCTTTATTCCCAAGTCATTTTGAAATCAAATGCAAATGTTCTGGTTTTTGTCAAAGTTTTTTGGTTTTATTTTTATTTTTGTGTGTGTAATTTTTTTTTTTTTTTTTTTTTTCCTGGATTAAATCTAAAACATCACTCGGAAGCACATACACAAACCGATTAAATTATTGTTAAATAAATAAACACAAAACTAGTTTGCTGATCATCCTGCTACGTATCGATTCATTCTCATGTACATGGGTTCATGGATCTTTATCTAGAATTTGGTGCATTTGTTCATACGTCTCGACTCATGTATACTCGTGTTATCTTTGGTTATGCTGTTGCTACAATCAGTTTAACAACTGACGGCATTGTTGATTTCATTTATTGATGTCAATTTCAGTTTCCATCCAACTTTGCCAAGATGAATCGGGCCTACGTGTGGCAGACGTGGCTACAGGAGCTGCTGGGTGATCTCACATCGCCGCAGTAAGTACAAACAGTTATTAGAGCTGCTAAGCACAAACAATTGCTTAGCACAAAAAATTCTTGCCACTTGGGGAAAAAGCGCCACTTGCAATCTAAAGATCACTTGGTTATTTATTTTTCAGGTGCAAAGCTCTCCAATCGTGCTTCAAGGCCAAGTATAGTTCCGCAACGCCATCCCGCATCCAGCAAGTCCTGGCCACGGAGCAAGCCCTGAATGGCCTGATGACTGAAACCAACGCTAAACTAGTCAAGACAATGGACGCCGTACCTCAGACCGACCTGGCACAAGCAAAGGTGGCGCTGCAGCAAACACATGCTCAGATACACGGCTTTGTGGCGGGTAAAGGACCATTCTTATTCTGATGCGGATACAAATGCAAAGCGAATTTGATGTTTGTGGTGAAATACGACAGAGTCTCCGACCAAAGATATTGACTAATTTGGGGAACTGCTAACAGAGGGCTGGATAACTCAGTTGGTAGAGCACCGGAACAGTAATCCGTTGGTCGCTGGTTCAAATCCCGCTCTATTGGAAGTGACAGACGCATGCCTAATGACCATGAACCTTGTTGAACTCTCTTCTAAAGTTAATTTTTTGACCCGCAGAGAATGGAGACTCAGGGGTGCTGACGTTGGCCGTAGTCCTGATGAACGCCCTGTGTTCCTTCAGTCAAAGGTCACGCATCATGGAAGGAGCCGTCGCAGGTATTGACTTGAAGTTTTGAAATATCTCGCTCTTTTTTTCTTCAAATTGGATATTTGCATAGTGCAAAAAATGCACAGTAAATAACAATCAAGATATAAAGCTCAGTGGTCTAAATTTATAAAATCCATAAAAATAACGCCATGACGCCTGCGTGAATCACAATTTTAATTTTCACGTTTTACCTGCCCATGAACATACCAAGTATCAAGCAAACCTTCAGTCCCATAGATATAAGGTTTAAATGCACCTTCGTTGTGACGTGACGAACTGTTTTTGCAAACGTCTGTAGATTATGTTCTATTTGCGTGCCAAGTATGTAGTCCATCAGATTTACAAAAAGTTCCAAAGCTGTTTGGTAGAAGGAAAAATGTACGTTTCTTGTAGAGGGAGTCTAAAAAATAAAAAAATAAAAAACAAGAACAATGGCTGTTTCTGACACTTGCAGAAACAGCCAATAAGCAGCCGAAATGTTCTTTAGTGCAAGTTGTAGGTGGTTCACTTAGTTTTTCTCTTAAACAAAAAAATCCAAGACGTTAAATTTTGCTAATTGCAAATTAACAAAATTTTACGTCTTGGTTTTTTGGTTTTTTTATAAAATTTGACCCTTTTATAAAATTGGACCCTGATTTCTCATCGACCAACAGGTGCAGGGGACCTGTTGGTGGACTTTGCTTCTCGTAATGGCAACTGGTTCTTGGAGGAACTATGCAGTATGATAGCAAACCTAGACATCATTGTAGATCTAGTCAGCGACTGTCAGTGGGTAAGTGCAAGGCTTTCCAGCTTTCTCTGGACTTAAGGGGAATCTCGGGGAAAATGGGTTTTCATGTTTCCAGTCGGGGAAAACTCTGGGAATTGAGAAAAAAACATTAAAGGGACACTCTGTTATCGAAGCGCCCAATTGGGCTATGAATTGCTATAAAAGCACCTTGTATTATTATTATTAATATATTGTTGATTGTTTTGTCGTAGCCCAAGGAGTTTGAAACGGGTCCAGTCCTGGCCTCCCTAGAGTGCTTCAAGCTGATCCGTCTGGTCTACGAGGCCCTGCAGGAAATGCACGGCCAGTTCCGCAAGACGGTGCTGCCCCAGACCTTGGCCGCTTTGCAGTCCGGTGACGCCACGGTGGATAGGGCCATTGCAGAGCTCAAGGGGATGTGTGACGGGCCCTCGCTGCTGCCCAGGGTGCTGAAGCAGATTGAGCAGGACCTGACCAGCGTCACCTTAGGAATGAAGGTACAAAGACTGGTTGGAGTCCAGGTTTTCATGGAGCAAGTTTGGGCGAGGATCGTTAGTTGACTAGTGGTTGATTTGTTTTCGCGCGATCGATGGATCTGGGCGATCAATTGTTGCTTTGGGTCAATCCAGTAAGAAATCTCTGACTTTACTTCTTGTGGATCTGCGCTATCAGTTGATCTTGTTTATTTGCGCGAGTGCATTTCTGCACGATCGAGTGATAAAACAGATCCAGCGATCATGCCCAATAGATTCTTGACGTACATTTTGATCCTACCGTTCTGCCTTTTCATCTTAAAAGCCTGCTGTGTGGTTTGGTTCCAAATAGCCGAATCTAGTAGGCCAACTAATCTCCGTACAAACAATGTTAGTCTTTCAAGAACTAATCTGTGCAAGTACCACCGGTTCTCACATTCAGTACTTTAGCGTTCGTCAAATCTTTCAAATTGCCAAGATTCAGTCTGTCGTGTTTTTTTTTGTCGTTCGTTCAGGGTGATCTGATTTCTACCAGTGTCGTGGAGGTCATGCGCACCAAATTCAACTCTCTCCTGCAAGTTGGCAGAACTTCTAATTCCACAAACCCACCCAGCACCGCCCCGCTAACCCCCACCCAGGGGCATATTCTCCTGGCTCTACTCTGCTCCCCCTTTGCCAAGGTGGAGGCGTGTATCAGGGAGTTTGTCGGCAAGATGGAGCAGTTATCGGTGCCGGCCCAGTGGCGAAAGGTGGACGTGATACAGGAGGCCAAAAGCATGCAGGTAATGGCAGGGGATACTTGTGAAATTGTTGTCTTTGAGAAAACAAGTTAGATTGCACTAATGCTGCAATCAATAAGAATCTTAAGCCAACCCTTCTCAAGCCTTTACTCTTATTCACCTTCTATCTACCAACGTGAAGATTCACCTCTCATTCGACGTAATTTTATTGTCCAGGAGGTGATTCTCCATGTAGGTAGTTCAGGACAGAAGGTAAATAAGAGTGAAGGCTTGAGAAGCGTAAGGTTCAAGATTCCCATTGATTGCTGCATAGATTGCTGAAGGGATTAACTCCTGTGTATTGGGAGCTGATATGCTGTTGTCAACAAACTGAAAGCCCTAATTTTGTTTCTGAAAATATACATGGAAATAACACGGGAAAGACACACAGGAAAATACACACGGAAGAGACACACGGAAAAGAAAGTCACACGTAAGAGACACGGAAAAGAAAGACACACGGAAATAACACGGGAAAGCCACACAAAAAAGACAAAGGGGGAAAAACACACGGAAAAGACACATGGAAATAAGGCGGGAAAGACACACAAAAAAGACACACGAAAAAGACACACGATAAAGACACACGATAAAGACACACGGATAAAGACGCACGGAAAAAGACGCACGGAAAAGACACATGGAAATAAGGCGGGAAAGACACACGAAAAAGACACACGAAAAAGACACACGATAAAGACACACGATAAAGACACACGAAAAAGACACACGATAAAGACACACGATAAAGACACACGATAAAGACACACGATAAAGACACACGGAAAAGACACACGGAAAAGACACACGGAAAATGACACACGGAAAAGACACACGGAAAAGACACACAAAAAAGGCACACAAAAAAGACACGGAAAAGTCACAGATTTTAATTGTATGATTTTCTGGGGTTTTTTTTGTGCCTCCATTTTGGTTTGCAGTCCACTGTGCTGAACAACAATACCCAACAGCTTCTGAGGGACTGGGCTTTCATCAAACAGCTGGAGGCAATACAGGAATTCATCACCCTCTGCCAGCAATATGCTAAGGTCACCAATGGTACGTACACTCACTCAATTGACTGCCAAAACTCGGAAGGTTATTAACACAGGAATGAACCAGAGCAGGGTTATAACCTGTGACCTCTGGTTTGCCGGTCTCGCCATAATGCCATGACTGTTTGTATGATTATGTGCTTTCTTTGCTTCAGGTTGTCTAGAGAACGTCTCTGAGTTACAGACAGCCCTGGCGTCAGAGGCTCAATTCATCAAACCCATCAAGAGGTTTATGGCTGGTTTTATCAGGAAGCAGGTGAGTTGATATAGGTTGGCCCACAATGATCAGTACTCATCGATGCTTAACAGGGTTTTTATTTGTTTGGTTTATTTGTTTATTTGTTTATTTGTTTGTTTTTTGGTGTGTTTTTTGTCATGAAGGCACAATATTTCTCCTTTCGTTAAAATTGGAAAATACATATGTGACCTGTTCCCACGAAACCCGGACAAAGTCGCACAATGTGTTTTGTCACAATGTACTCCTGAAGTCATTTCGGATGGATTTTACCATTTTGAGGTTTTAGGTTTTCCTAAGTCACTCACTATTAATCTACAATCTCCTCAATTTTGAACAAAATCCGTCTACCAGAAGTGTTTTTTTTTGTCAATTTTGTGAAACATTTGTGTATAGAAATAATACGCTTTTCTAAACTTCAAAGCTGTTTATCTCATAATTAGGTTGTCAGGGTTTTATCACTAAATCCAGACCCCAGGGAAGATAGGTTGGGGGTATATATGTAAATGATACATCATTTTAAAGCTGAGAACCTAGAGAATTTGAAAAAAGCTAAATCTGAAAAACTAAAAAGTCGACTTTGTCCGGGTTTCGTTGGAACAGGTCACATATGTAGACACCTATTAGTGCCATATTCACTTTTGACTTGATAGATGAAAACTGCAAAATAAATATCCACTTATTCATAATTTACCATTATTTCATTTGCAAACTCACATTACTCACAACTCATTTTGTTACCCATGAGTATTTGTCTTCCCTATACTCCACAGACCATCGGCATCTTATCTCAGACCATCGCCATCTGCACCTGCACCTTAGCCCACCAGCTGGGACTGGACACCCTCGCAGAGATCAACGTCTTAGACATCGGAGCCAACTCCAAGGCCTCCTTAGAAGACATGTGCAAGAAAGCCCTAGACCTAGCCGTGAAGAATGGCTTAGTCCAGTCGCATCTGTATCTCGTGGTCAACAATTACACCAAGACGTATAATGCGGGATGGATGGCCCTAGCCCAAGCTCAGTAAGTATTAATGCAATGAGTATGCAAACACATCCAACATGTGTTCCTGTACCCCTTACCAGCCCTCTCCCTCCCCTCTGCTCCCCCCCCCCCCCCCCCCCCCCCCCCTCCCTCTCCCCTTTCTCCGTCTCCTCCCCACTCGTATTGCACCTGTAGTTCTAGAGGTATACAGTTTCAAATTATGCATTTTAATGCGACATCTCATGACACGTGCTGACGTCATCATGAAGAAGACAATCTTTGCAGACCATCTTTGGGTGGTGGTCCATGTATGTGCCGAGTTTGAAGTCGATCAGACTTAAGAGAGGGTCAAAGTGTATTGATAGGAGCAAAAATGTGAACAAATGTGCACAAAAATACGGAGAGAGTCTGAAAAAGATAAAGAATGGAAACAAATTGTTTACGAAAATAAGCTTTTTCGGCTCAGTTGCTGAAACAGCTCAAAGGAAACAATGAACAACCTTCTTATTTACGTCGTCTATTCCGTGTTACAGACAGCAAGTCAATGCCGTCACAGCGAGCCAAGAGAGTACCCATCATGCACAGCTGCAGCTGGTACGCTTCCAGTGGTTACATGAGGATATCCTACAAGAAGCCGGGGTGCAACGCCAGAGCGTACCGTTCCTTCCCCCAGCAAGGTAAACCAAACTATGGCAGTATATATCTCAAACCTAAATCAAAATTTGGTTGTTTTGTAGAAATTTGCATAAAATCAGATTTTCTAAGCGTTCTATGTGGTGAAAATATTTGCTCAGCACAGAAATATTTGTGTACACAAATTTTTTTACTTGGCACTGAAAGTATTTGCCCAGTACTGAAAATATTGAAATATTTACACAGCATAGAAAAAAATATTTTCTTGGCACTGAAAATATTGACTTTATAGGATAGAAAATATTTCCTTAGCACATAAACTATTGACTTCATACAAACAAATATTGACTTTGCGCAGAAAATGTCGTCTTGGCCCAGAAAATATTGTTTTGTTTCAGAAAATATTTACTAATTAAGCCCTAAATATATTGACTGAGCCCTAAAAATATTGACTGAGCCCTAAAAATATTGACTGAGCCCAGAAATATTGACTTGGCACTTAAAATATTTGTTGAGCACTGAAACTACATACAAAGCATAAAACAAATTTGCTTAGAACTGAACAAAATTTGCTTAACATTAAAAACGGCACATAGTGATAAACTGCATGTTTCGTTTTCATGAAAAGGTCAAGCGTCATGTCTGACCTGCGTAAACGGACACAGCTTCTGCAGAACCTAGAGACAGCTATCACAACCCTTCACGAGCGCGCCACCACTCAGCAGATCACCGTTAGTCAACGGTTGAAGTGGGCGGCAGGGGCCAACCCTACCCTGCACAATGTCCTACATGAGTTTGAGAAGGCTGTGAGAGACAGAGCCACTAGCTATGCTGTAAGGTTTGATTTAGTGCCATAGTCGTAGCTTCACAATGTCCTGCATGAGTTTGAGAAGGCTGTGAGAGACAGAGCTACTAGCTATGCTGTAAGGTTTGATTTAGTGTCATAGTCGTAGTCGTAGGGATTTCGGCCTTGGCTCTGGTTATGGCCGTAGGAGATTTTAGGTTCTAAGACCGTTTTTCTAACCCCAGCTTTTTTCTCCGTCTTAGTTGGAGCTCGAGACTGAGCCCAATTTCATTTCTTCCGTATTTCAGCCCTAAATATAAGGTCATTTACATTTTTCTATTTGGTTTCCTTTGTAAAGTGGTTCTGGAACCAGAGATCAGTTTCAAATTGCTTTTCAATTTCTATTCTTAGCTGGAGAACAAGCGATCGGCGGAGGTGTCGGCTTTGAGTAACGCCATCCTACACTTTGAAGCTCTGCGGACCAGGACTAGCGAAGCTATCAATGCAGAGTCTAGCTTCCTAGCGCTACTCGCGAGGTAACGTTTAGTTTGCACATTTGCAGGTTTCTTGTAGGACCCATCTCAATTTATATCTTGGATAAGTTCCAGATAGAATCATTCATTGTGTCTGGACGAAGCTCTTTATTTATCTCAGACATATCCCGGGAAAATTTTCAATAGCAACTGCTTGACTTACCAATGTAACATCATTGCTTAAAGATTGTTTAGAATCTTACAACTTTAAGGTCGTATACACTATTGGCAAGTGCTTGAATTATCAGGAATGGGTGGATTTTGGGGATGGTATTTTATAGTAAATATCCTTTAACTGACCTGTCTGAAGTTTAACAATTCTGGATGCGAAAATTTACCACAGTTAAATTGTGTTTAACTTTTGCGAATTTGCATCGCAAAGACTCTCTGTGACATCACAAATTGGCGTTTGCATTCGTTTTCACGCCTTTTATGAACTGCCCTTTTCTCCGTACGGCCAGGTGTCAGGAAAGCTGCAAGCAGGTTGAGCAATGCACGGCTTCCATCACCGACCTGGAGCAGGCCCTGATTGATCTTAAGCCCCCGACACCAGACTTGCCCATCGGTCGTAAGTGGATCCGCAGCCTAATGGATCTACTGGTGCTGCGGAATGCGGAGAAGGAGAACGCTGTGGTTGAACAGGAAGTCATAGTGCACAATGGCAGGGTGAGTCAGGGTACCAGACACAGTTCAGGGAGGAGTCGTGGAGGAGTCGGGGAACCAGACCCATTTTGAGAACAGACATAATTTTGTCTTGAATTGCAAAACAGAGCATGAAAGTTGCTTTTACGACCTGTGAGAAAGGTAGTGTTTTGATTTTTTTGGCAGACTTAACCTTAATACTTTGTCTGCAAACAAAAACAAAAACAAGACAATGACAGCCAATTTCTGGATCTCAAACTAGGACGCCCTACACAGCCAGATTGACGCGGTCAAGAACACCCTGTCCACCCATTACAAGCTGATGTCGGAGGTCAAGACTCATCTCAAGACGCTGGCTCGAGGAGAGGAGGATGAGGCAGAGGATGGTGTCATCGTGGGTAGTGGCAGCGGTGGGAGTAGCGAGGGAGGAGTGGTCAAGATGTTCATGATGGAATACAAGATCTACTCGGAAGACTTCACCTCCACCTTGAAGACTCTGCTAGTTGGTCAGTGTTGGGGTGTGGAGTTTAAACACAATTTACTGTGGGTTTATGATTTGTTTTCTAAACTGATCATTTTTTATTTCTTATTTTAGGATCCTCAGAAGAGGACAAGGACAGCATCTTGAAGCTATCAGAGATAATTCCCAAGATGTCTAGCCTGGCGGACCAAACTAAAAGGTATAAGATCCCCCCCCCTCTCTCTCCTCCCACCCCCACCCTCCTCCCACCCTCATTATTAACAACTTATACATTTGGAGTCGCATTTGTCCAAGTAACATTTTAAACTTTATAAATTACAATCGATCCGTTTTTTATTTTCAAGTTATAACAATGAATAAAATAAATTACTAGATTCGTTTTGTTTTTTAAATTTAGAGAGCAAATTGTTCTTTATTGTTAGCAAGGATAATGTAAGATTTTGTTCTGGTCTTGTGAAATATTTGCAGTACTAGCCCTGTGTGGTTGAGCAAATCTTGACCCAGAGTTTATGTTTTTGTTTTGTTTTATTGAATAAGAATTGAATTAAGAATGAGGGGAAAAGTCAAACTGTCTTTGTATTTACTCTGACAGGCTGTGTGGTCAACTGGTTGGTTTAGCTGCTCCACTTGTACCCAGGCCTGTCCCACCAGCAACAACCCATGGTGAGTAATGACAAACAAATGTGTTTCTGACACCACAAACTGTCATTTAATCCTAAATTCGGTTGGGTGGGACTTGAACCCACGACCTGCTTAATAGTCCATACATCTTACCACCCGATCCCTGAGTTTTACTTGCCAAGGCCGAGTAGGAACTGGCTTCTAAATAGATGCTCTGTGTCTTCTGAATGACATATTGGGTCGACTTCAAACTTGGAACATACATTGACCCTAATCTCACTTTCTGTTTGATTGTGTTTTTTCATTGCACAGTAGCCAGTGAGGACATTAGCGATGACCTTCAGCAGATGAAGGGAAGCAAGGCTGGTTCCCCCGTCAGGGTGTCTGGTCTGCTGGGTAAGCTATCCGAGGGAACTCCAGCTACCCCACCAACGGCAACCAAGGCTGCCTGTAAGTCTTCAACGTCTAGAAACAAATTTGCTGCAAAATTCATCCAAGTTTTTTTTAAAAGGGGGGGGGATCCCCACAAAATTATTGACTAATTTGGAGAACTGCCAACACAGTGCTTGATAGCTCAGTTGGTAGAGCACTGGAATGACAGTCGGGATGTTGCTGGTTCAAGCACCGTTCTACTCAATTTCTTTGTTCAATTTTCAAAATAGTATTAACTGCACCTAATCAGTTTCCCTTGTGCCTACTTGGTTAATTTGACAGGTTGAAATGTGTTAACTTTTGTTCAAATTCACAGTAAACATTTGGTATAACATCAGAAATGTACGTTTGTGTTTGCCTGTAAGTAGATTTTCAGTTTCTTCTGAATGACACATTGGATTGACGTCAAACTTGAAACATACGTCGACCCTAATCTCATGAAGCACTAACCAAACTCACTCTTGTTGTAGTCAACAAACCAACTTTCTTTCTTCATAATTTCTGATTTGGTTGAGAGTGAAGTCGGTTGATCTTTGAAGGTCAAAGTTAGGTGAATTCCAAATGAAAACCAAAGCTCAATCAAATTACTTGAATATTCTCCGCCAAATCAAGAAAACCAGAGAAACCATCTTGTTGTATCTAAATGTTTTTATCAAGCTTTATCAAATTTGTCCTTTGTTTTAACTCTGTTTCGTAGTCGCTGCTCAGCAGCCTAAAGGCTCCCCGGCCGTCATGCGCGATCCCCGCACCGGTAAGGTCATCCAGGTGCGTAACACCCACGCTATCAACGTCTGGCGTCGCGTCAAGGGAAAGCTGGATGGTCGGGACCCGGAACCTTCAAAGAGACTCAGCATACCAGAGCAGGTGGGTAAATGATTGGCCTACTTTTTGAACCATGCTAGCTCTGATTCAAGGTTCACAATCTGATTGTTGTTCCCCCCCCCCTCTTCCCTCCCCTAATCTTCCCATCTCTTATAAATGATACTGAAGATAGTTATGTACATAGTTGACATGCAATTTGGCACCAAATTTGTTTTTATCTCCCGTACATAATTACTTTTGTATGGAAATGTTTTTAGGAATTTTTTTATGACATTTATATAATTTTAATTTGGAGCAGATAGTGTCCTAAATAGCTTAGGGATTTAGTGTGTATTTTGAATTTAAAAAGGCGATAGTCGTTTGGCAACACCCAAATAATGTTTACCTTTACATCTCCACAGGTTGACTTTGTGATCAAAGAGGCAACCGGCTTGGACAACCTGGCGACTCTCTACGAGGGCTGGACGGCCTGGGTCTGAACACAGAATGCCGCGGGGAACCAGACCTAGCGGAAAAAAACACAAGTATAACTGGAGACAGTAGAGTCTCCCCCAGAGTGGTCCGGACTGGTCCAAACTAGTTCCAACCGATTCCAACCGGTTCCAGCCTGATCATCTCAAAACAACACAACACACCAGGCCAGCTATCAAAAAACCAAGGCCAATGTCGAGTGTTATACAGGAAGATCTTGAGATGACCCAACCCCCCAAAAAGGGGGGCCCCTTTAAAGGTACATTTCTGGCTATCAGATCACCTGATTTCCATGAAACGTAACCTAGATAGCCACTTTAAAGGGCGAGAGATGAAACGAACCACATTTTTTTCCCCCACACAAAACCCTGCTGCTGTGTTTTTGTTTATCTATAAACAGAAATTGTGCAGCGTTTAGGCCCAACTGTGTATACAGTATCACAAGCACGGGGCCGCAGGGTGAGTGTCGGCATTATATCGAGTCCGAGGGGTTTTGAAACGGAAGATGGGATGCTACATTTTTGATTTATCGGTCGTCTGTTTTGAGTTTTGCAAGATTCACAGGTTAAGCATTTGTCAGATATGAATGGTTAGTGTGCAGGGTAATCAAACTAATCCATGTTTACTTTCCTCTATAATTCAGGTTAACCAGTTTGCGCCATTATTATTTTGACATTGATCGGGCATAGGCGCGATTTTTTTTCGCGAACCTCAATCGGAGACAGGTTCAGGCCAACATCTGTGGGTAGCTCACCCTGATATTCCCAGTCTTGCTCCCAGTGAGCCGGTCGCTGACATATATTTCCGGCCTTGCTTGTCATGTGTTTACCATCTGTCATCTGTTTAGAATTCCAGCTTTTTTTTTTCGTGTATACACGTCCTCCGATGTGAACTGGTTAAAGAAATTGATACTTATTACGCTAATTAGTGAAATTGAAGCCATTTGCAAATTTTTTCAAATTAATATTATCGTGAACACGCATTTTGTAATGAGCATAACCCCCTTTCAACTTGGATTCCACTCAGTCAACAAAGAATAATTTGGTTGAGTCTATAATTTCTTTTTTTCACGTTTCTGTCAGTCACTAATGAGGAACCTCACTACAGAGAGATAGTACCATAACTAAACCTCAATACAGAGTGATAGTACCATAACTAAACCTCACTACAGAGAGATAGTACCATACCTAAACCTCACTACAGAGAGATAATACCATAACTAAACCTCACTACAGAGAGATAGTACCATACCTAAACCTCACTACAGAGAGATAGTACCATAACTAAACCTCACTACAGAGAGATAGTACCATAACTAAACCTCACTACAGAGAGATAATACCATAACTAAACCTCACTACAGAGAGATATTACCATAACTAAACCTCACTACAGAGAGATAATACCATTACTAAACCTCAACACAGAGAGATAATACCATAACTAAACCTCACTACAGAGAGATAGTACCATAACTAAACCTCACTACAGAGAGATAGTACCATAACTAAACCTCACTACAGAGAGATAATGCCACAACTAAACCTCACTACAGAGAGATAATACCATAACTAAACCTCACTACAGAGAGATAGTACCATTACTAAACCTCACTACAGAGAGATAGTACCATAACTAAACCTCACTACAGAGAGATAATGCCACAACTAAACCTCACTACAGAGAGATAATACCATAACTAAACCTCACTACAGAGAGATAGTACCATTACTAAACCTCAATACAGAGAGATAATGCCACAACTAAACCTCACTACAGAGAGACAGTCCCCCATAACTATAAACTCCAGCTTCAACATAAACTAGTTAGCAGTTTTCTGCAAAGATCTGCTTGACTGGTGACAAAAGTCAGGGCTAATGCCGAGGTTCAGTTAGTCTGCTTGCCGACTCGTAGATGGCAGTAAAAAAAGTGTTCCTACTTTTTCCTACTTTTTTCTAGTTTCCTTACCTTGCTTCTCCTTTCCCTCTTTTTTGTTCAGTTTTCGCATGGCCTGTGCCCAGTTCTGTCTCATTTTGCCAGAGCTCCTCACATATTGTTTGCCATACGTGCGCATTCCAGTATGCACAGAAGACTGTACGTGTTACCACGCTCCTAAAAGTGGTCAAGTTATCGTTCAGAGCCCATAAAGTCAAGGTAAAAAACGTGCCCTCAACAAAATACTACTGGTAACGAATACTTGACATAGTGAATCTTAAACCTCCCAGCGATCATCAGAGGAGTGAAAAGACACCGAAGAATTTTTCAGAAGTGTTTCTTTCTTGTTTCTAAATTAAACTTAAAAACTGCGTGTTGTAGAGCACTGCACAGTTAAATATTCTGTTTTTGTAGATTTTAGATTACAAATTGATTATAATGCTATACTCGGGTAAATCAGATAAACTTAGTTAGAAACCATTTGTCAATGTTGGAAGTTTTGTTGGATGTCACAAAATCAAGCAATGTTTTTACACCTTTCTGCTCTGTGCCTGGCTGTTGGTGGTGCTGCATTAGCCCAACAAGATAGCCATATACCATGTTTGATATCAGTCGCCAGGCTGTGGCTATTTGCAAGGCGGTTATTTTGATGTTTTGTCTTATAGTGGCTTGGCTTTGGCAAGGTCTCGTCAAAATCTGAACAAAATTGATGTGAATTGTTCATGGACAAGATAAATACTAACTCAAATTCTTAGGTACTCTGATTTTTGTTTTAAACTGGAAGACAAAGGGGTGTCCAAATTGCATTTTTGTTTTCACATCCAGCCAGTACAGCCATAACCATAGCCAAATGGTAACAGTCTGTTGATTTCAACATATAGCCGTGTAGACTCTGGCACAGTGTGAAACCTACTCCGTGGACACAAATTGCATCTGTGTGTTCAAACGCCAAAGCATTTGTATACATGTATTTCATATTTGGGTCTGTCCATAAATAAGGGCTCCATTTTATGTGTGTCCCGGAATTTATGGACTAACCCATGTGCGCCTGTATTTATAGAGCCATCTCATACTGTCTATAACTACAAGTTGCCATTTGGTAGGGACTCTATAGTATCAGTGACATTCAACCATGGTTGCTATGGTGACTAGTCCACAACGCTCCATTCATTCACATGCAATAACAAATGATTACCAAGGAAGATACTTCATTTACGTGTATGCATACCATACAAAGAATCACAATTGATACAATTGTCTGCAATTTCACAAGTGGGCAACGCTGTGCACAGAAGAGAAACGCACGACTGCACATACACAATGTTCAAATGTTAAATTCTTGAATGCAGAAACTGTTATTAGACATTTTTGTAGCATATTCATCGCGCTATACTCACGTGATTAACATTCGTACGGGATTTTCAAAACCTTTTCTATGGCTTCCCCTCTGAGTTCCGAGTCACTAAGAAGCAAACCAAGTGAACAAATTTGAACTTTTGGGTTCATATCAACCGATTGAATGTTTCTGAAGCACAAACAGACACCAGAATGTGGCTGGATCCGAAGTTTCCTTAAGCTCGAGACAAAGCCATAGATTTAAAAAGACGCTAGTAAATGCAATGTTTGCATGCTTAGAATGTTGTAGAATTAGCACAATGCACAATTTATTGTTAATTAGTGTTGCACATCTGTATATTTGTAATTTAAAATATGTTTTTTAATAGTCGGTATAAATTTAGGTTAAGACTGGTACAGAGTTGTAGACAATGGGTTGATCGCTAAAAATGTTCCACATATTCTACGCACAATGTTAACTAAAATTCGGTAAAAATATTTACAAACGCAACAAATGATTTTCCTTGTCAAAAGTCAAGGGTTTTGGGGTTTTGTTTTTTTATTTAAAAAGAAAATGACGATCGTTTTGCAATCTAAATTTTCGGGGAAAGTACAACATGTTGTCTTTTTGCCCAGAATAGACCAATAAAATCCCCCAGTGACCAGCCTCTTTCACATACTTTAGGAATAACTCCTAATTACAAAACAACTAAATACGTTTGCCACTGACACCAGCCTGCGGCTAGTCTCCGCCCACTGTTTTTCATCATTTTTATATATGCACTAACAATTGTTATATGTGCAGTTTTACAGTTCATCAGATGCATTCGTATTCGGAATCTACATCCTCGAAACCTTCTATTTACCAAAATTCATGTGCAGCGCATTGTGTGCATCACGGAATGCAGGAAATAGCAACATTTTTAGCGATCATCCCACGGTCTATGGGTTTTATTAACGAGTTGGCCATCTTAAATTAAAAGCGAGGTAAAATCATCATTTTTTTGGAACTTGCGGATAGAAATGACCTCATTAACCAGTTCGCGCCGGGATTATTTTAACATCGCCAAGCCGACGGGCGGGATTATTTTTAACGAAACTCGATCCGAAGCGTGTTCAGGCCTATAGTGCTGGGTAGCACACCCACGCATTTCCGGCCTTGCGCGCTGCTGACATACATTTCCGAACTTGAACTTGGCGTATATATTCGTCATCCGTTTTGAATTTGGGGAAATTTTTGCGTTTATATTCGTCATCCGGCGCGAACTGGTTAATAACAAATTAATACCAGTCTTTGTCAACCAACTTTAGTCTTCGGTGACTTAAGCCGTGTTCGCACTGGACATTTTTTGGGAAGGTTTTACTGAGACAATGGTAAAAAAAAAAATGGTCAAATGTTACCACTGTTTGCACTTGGACTTTCGACACGAGAACATTTTACCGAGATCGCGGGAGAAGTAGCCGAGCTGTCATTATAATGACTCATGAAGGCGAATGTGATCACAATGCGATGTGCATGCAGCAGCGCGCGCACGTAAACAATGCAAAGAGCGCATGTGCGGTGTCTTGTGTAGCATGAAATCTCACTAAGGGGCCGGATATACGTTTTCCTAAGCCGCTTTTACCGACTCGCGCTGTTCGCACTGGCTTATCGTCTAGGGAAAAATTACCTATAAAGTTTTCCCGGGCAGCAGTTGGCCGGTAAATGTAACCACGGGACTCGGGAAAAGTAACTGAGAGGAAAACGTCCTAGGCTGTCTGCACTGGACTTAAAATGAGAAAAGTACCCATCGTCTCGGGAAGTTTTATCAAAAAAAGTCCAGTGCGAACAGGGCTTTAGTAATATTTTTTGAAGGAAACAAATACAATAATTTGCACAGGTTAAACTTGTTCAACAAGTTTTCTTTTTTTTTGAAAACGGTTATTTACAGATTTGCATTTCAATCTTATTGTTAAGGGCGTAATTAATTTAGTTCTGTAGTTGTTTGGTATTAAGTTGTAATGTGTCGCACTCTGTCTTGCACTGTTTCAATGTATCAGATTAATAAAAACCAATCCAAGTTTCATTGTACTGTTTGTTTTGGAACATGGAGCAATTCCTAATTCAAATATTTAGCTGCGTCATTTTGTTGTATTCTCATTTTCTGTACTTCTTTCCTGTTGACCTAATATGCTTACACTCGATCCATTGTATTTTTCTTTAAACAGTTATTATCTAGTGTTATTAATTCTTTTCTCGGTCTATTTTTGCATTATTTTGTCTTTAATGGTTCTGTTTCCTTTTAGGGAGTCAGGTTGGCGTAGCGGTGTTTTCCTCGTCTTTCACTGCTGTGACCCGGGTTCGAATCCCGCCTAGGCCAATATGTGGATTTGTATCAATCCCTGCACGATTCCTTGGGTTTCCCCAGGATATGTTTCTGGGGTTTTTTTCCTTCAAATGTCAAAAACAAAATTAAAGCAAAAAAAGTTGATTTATTGGAAAGCATGGAAAATTGTATCTAAAAATCTTTGTACAGTTTTTCATGTCTAGTGAGTGGAAGTATATTTTTGTTAGCATCCATTACTGGAAACTTGCTTTTCTATAACCCTGAAAATTCCTGTGCACAATTAACACACTTTAATTGACAATTTCCGGTAAAACCTTTTTTGAACCTCCCACATCAAATCATTCCTCCATGGTCAAACACAACAGTCTAATTTCTTTTCTCTCTTTTCCATGCTCACCCATAATGGGCTCTGATGGGGTCAATTGTTGCACCCCAGTGCACCGGGATAATACCCCTCCCCAAACAGAATGGGTGGCTAGCATCATGTACTGCACCATATTGATTTCTCCATTTTATCAGACAGTTACTGCATGGTTCACAGTACAACTGGTGAAAGTTACAAGTAATACTTAGTGTTCATAACATGTTATTGTCATGTGCTGGGAAGTTCTGTGTTGGACCATATATATCACAAATTTGTCATTTTTGTGTGTGTAAACAAATCAAGTTTAACTTTGAAAGTCGACAGAATTTTCTGCATGGATTTTTATTTCTATGGAACTTTGTGTAATAACCACTGGCGGTTTCTAGTGAGTCATGGTTTGGAATGCATCAGTGGGTATGTTTCCAGTCTAAAAATAAATAGTAAAAAGGAGAAAAGCTGTGAAAGTAACAAGTTTACAACTCAACGGGTAAAGGAAATCTTACAGTTATAGAGGATTACGAAGAAGACTATCACAGAAGACGAGTTAATAGAAAAGGATTTAGAAAACTCAGTTGAGGAAACAAGTCTGGACTGGTGTAGTGTGGAGTGGAGAATACAGCAATTATCTTGGAAACTGACAAAGTTTGTGAATTGGCAAGGATAGCAACATGATGAGTCAGAATATTGACTGCGTTCAGTTGATGCAGACCGCAGCTGTGTTATTACTACTCGTAGCTAGTTCACATTCGCAGGACATCACGACAGTGGTAAGTCTTATTTCTTACCTTATTCTGAAAATCGACCTTCATTCGGAACTTGATTATTAATATAGATCTTTTTGTTGAGTTGAAAACCAGCAAAAGTTTGCAAAATTTAGCCGACTTTTTGTGTGTGTGAATAATTGTTGTTTTCTTTGGCAATGTCCGGGCAAAGGTAAAAAGTTGTGTAACATGCAGTATAGAAGTTTAGATAAGTTCGGAAAACTTTTTGTTAACTGGCACATTTGCCTTTCAAAAGTCATAACAATTGCAGTAATTTTAACTTAACCAGTTTGCGCGGGGTTTATTTTAACATCACCGAGCCGAGGCGTGGGATAATTTTTAACGAAACTCGATCCGAGGCGGATTCAGGCCGATAGTACCGGGAAACACACCCATGCATTTCCGGCCTTGCTCACTGCTGATAGACATTGGGGGGTTTATGCGTAATCTGTTTTGAATCTGGGGAATCTCCGGCACAAACTAGTTAAGATCATGTTAAGATTGAAATACTGGGCCTTTTTAATTGTTTTGATTTGTATAGTTTGTCATTCCAGTCAGAAAGCAGTTTGCATCACTTGTATTCATGTTTTATTCTAAATTCTGAAGTTAACTTACAGTCGATCATTTCAGTTTATGAGTACTGAAATCAAATAGAGAACACAAATCGTCAACAGTGTTCTTTTGATATGTAAATCATTTAATCTTGGCCTTCATTATGTGGATGTCATATTTATGAATAAAAATGAATTTCTGTTCCATAGCTGTTCTGCGTGAATTAACAAAAGCCTAAGGAAGTACGTCACACACACAAACTGCCCTTTTTTCCCTTCGATCAAGGTCGATTATTTTGCACCATGATACCTACATTGTACGCCCATACTCTTTTGAGCCCAACTATTAAAGAGGAATGCTTTAATACCCCGCAATTCTCACAGCAGGTTTCAATAGTTGACGTGTGTTCATGGTGTGTGCACAAATTGTGTATTGATGTATTAAGAGCCTTTTCTTGAAAAAAAAATGGTTTTGTGTAAACTTTCTAACATTTTACCTTTCAGAGTCGTGTTTTTTAATTTTTTTTATTTAGTGAAGTTTGTGGACATAATTGGAGAATAAACAAAATAATTCTAGTTTGTCTGTTACGGATGAACAATTTCCAAAAATCAGATATACATGTATATGTTCGACACTTTAATGAGTTGCTGTTAGAAATACAAAATTGAGACCACTAATATAGGTGACAACTAATTAGTAAAATACAATTACAGACCAAATTATTAAGATACACCACCACCTTAACAACGTTGTTCGTAATGTGTCGGATATTTTATGGAATTTCCCTGTGATAAACAAAGCTCTAACAAAAACTAGGGAACATTGGATTGAAGCTGTAGAACGCTTTCACTGATAAAGTCTTCACAATTGCCGGCCGAAACTTTGCAACGCTTTACCCTCCCACATCAGATCACTGGACACTATTTCGTGTTATTCAAAAGCCAAATAAAAAGTCACTTGTTTTCAATTTCCTCTTGATATGTCTATGTTTACATTTACTTTTGCTGCTTTAGCGCCATGATCTAGAAAGAATGGCGCTTTACAAATCCTGATAATATTATTTATTATTATTAGTGCAGGTTTCGTCTCTTTGTTGGTGTAAACATTGTTCACTGGGTGATAAAATCATGGAGTTTGGCACACAGTCAGAGTATGTCATGAGAAAGATATTTGGCTATAGGGCTATCAGAGATTTGTCCCTTGAAAAAATATATTAATAGAATATTGGAATAACAATTGCAGCCATTTTTAAAAAAATAAAAAAATTGCGTACTCTGTGTGCCAAATTGTTATGCTTTTATAATCATATGAGCAATTCTATCATATTTTGCTCCAATCTGTCTGACTATTAAATTATTTGATTTCTTGTTCCGCTCAAAAGTGTGTCACATTTTGAGGTAAATAAATTGTTTTCATGTTTTTCATTTGTAAGACGGGTTTTGGGCATTTTTTTATCAAATGAAAACAGTATCCAAAGAGTAACCAATGCTTTACACTCTAAGTGTTTATTTATAGTATTTTATTTCATAAACTAGAAAACATAATAGCAAATTGTGGTGTTTTTTTCTTAAACAGGGAAACACGGTTGTCAAGAGCGCATGTGACGCCAGCAACGAACAGTCCACAACGATCCAAAAGACTGACATCACATACAAGAACAGATTTCTTCTGACGGCATCGCTCAGCAACGTGCAGTTTGATACAAGGCTGGCCGACCCGGACTCTGCGTTATTTAAGAGCACTGCCTCAGCTTTTGAAGATGAGGTAACATTTTTACTGTCTCTAAATAACAATGTTTCTGTTACTGTTCAGTGTTCAGTGTTCCTGATTTACATGCGGCAGTTTTAAGTACACGTGTACTTAGGTGAACTCTGTGTACTTTCCAGTGCCACAGGAAACCGAGGAAAGCTGGGTATATCAGGGTGTGCTACCAACAGATGCCGGTCTGAACCCGTCTCTGATTGAGGCTCGTGAAAAGCAATCCTGGCGCAAACTAGTTAATAAAAACAACTTCTTTTTCCCTCAACCTCTTGTCTTCAGATTAACAGCTTACTCTGGCCCCTAATCCAGAACCCGCCACCCTCCACAGTCCCTGTCGCCCTGGACGCTGACGTGATTCTCTTCCGTGCCAGTGACCTGGGGCAAACCATCGGGCTGACCCTAGAATGCGTGCTAAGCCTAGACACGGACCAAAAGACAGCTGGCTTCCTCCAATCGCAGCTTGGGACCGTCGCTCGCAACTCCCTCAACTATCCTCGCTTCTTCTCTCGTGTTTCAGACTCGGGTAAAACAAATGAACTGTTAATTCACTTGTTGCCTGAAAACATCAAACCAACATTTATGGAGAACATTAATTTCAAAAACATTAATTAAAATTTGGATACACATATTGTCATTTTTTAATAGTAAACCAGTTCGTGTCGGATTGGAGGGCGTGTATACACGCAATTTTTTTTACGGAATTCATGTCACAAACAAGACCGGAAATATCTGTCAGCGACCGGCTTGCAGTGAGCAAGGCCGGAAATATAAGGGGTGTGCTACCCACAGATGCCGGCCGGCCTAAACCAGTCTCGGATCGAGGTTCGTTCGTGGTCCAGTCAATGTCAAAGTAATCTTGGCGCAAACTGGTCAAGATGTACATAGAACAGTTATAAACTTCGCGTAGATATCTCCCAACTGTGTTTTGGTATTTTTTTGCATGGTTCGCAGTGACCTACTGTTTGCGACAGGTGATCCAGACTCAAGAGGGAGCCCTAACGTGGCCCGTCACGCGGGTGGGGCAAGAAACGGGAACCGAAGAATTGTGCCCCGTCGGAACAAGATACGGTAGGTCAGACTGTTCTTGGCTCAATCATTCTTGCACGATTCATAAAATCAATTTTTAAAAATGAGCCATTACCTAGTTTTCCTTGACTTCATCAAGATTAAACATTTTTGAGTGATTTGTTTTTGTACAGTTGGCGAGAGGCCCCTTGGTCGCCGGTCATGCGGCCGGTCCCCTGACTCTGACAACCATGCTTCATGGGAGCCATACATCTGCATTGACTGCGGCCAGATTATCAATGTCGACGATGCCTTGGAAGCTATATACAATGAGGTGGGTTTCTCAAATTGACATTTTGTTTTTATAATTAAAAAAACTGGGCAAGCATTTATAATGCATTACAGTTGTTTGTTTTGCTACGTTGTACCTCCACTTCCATGCCCCTCTGTGAGGCATCCTGGCAAAATGAGACAGAACTGTACGTCGGAATGAGGGTTTGTGGGTAATAAGAAAGAAGATAAACTTCTCCTTCTAGCACTTCAATCGGACCTTATCTGTTGACGAGTTATGCCTGTTTAAAACTTACTTTGATGGACACTGTAAAACCTTAGGAAACTGCCCACTAAGAGGCAATCTTTGTATTCATGAAAATGAAAAATTGCTAAAGTTTTATATTGAAAACACTTTTATTTCACATATTTTATATTATAGCTTCAAAACACATGTAGCAGACTTATAACGGACATGTAGTAAACAAATAAAAGATTAAACAATTTGAACAAATCTAAAAATTGCAAAATAAATCTCCCAATTTTTTTTATTCTCTACATTGGACTGTGCCCATTTCTGTCTCATTTTTCCAAAACGCCTCCATACTGCCAAGATCCATTGCCGAGTTTCACCCTTTATAATACAAATATTGAATTTCCCTGTCGATTTAGATCAGACAAAATCTTTCTGTGGTGATGGACGGTGTGAAGCGTGCCGCTGCGCTATTGAATGAGGCAACGAGCATTACAGAGATAGGCTTCAACTCGGTGGCGTTGATTCTGGAGTTTGTGTCCGGTCTAAACCAGATAAACACCGAGGTGGGTTAAGATGCACTCTGCATTGCATTGTCTCTGAATGGGGTCCATAAATGAATCTCAGTACTAAACAGGTGTATAGAGAAACACATCAATAGTTCCCACATCAATAGTCTATAGCACTAACATAGTTGTAACAAAATCCTAAATGGATTGAACAAATCCTAAATGTACAATATAGTTATATGTAAGCAGTAATAGATCGGAAAGAGACTAAGCAATCATTATTTCTGTACGTAATATGTAGTATATAGTCCGTATAGGACCATTGCAAAAATGTCCTTTGAAAAAACTATAGGTTTTCCAAGCGGCTGCCATTGCTCGTTATTCTACCTATATTTTTTCAAATGTCAAATCTGTGATCGCCCTATAGCCAAAGATCTTTCTCGTGACATGCATTTATCATCAAGTGAACAATTCTATCATATTTTGTGCCACCAATAGGCCTGACTAGTTATTGCTTCTTTTCCCCCCTTAACCCCAGCTGCTAGACGCCATCATCCAGCTCCTTAGCAACCTCCTGTGGCAGGACACGCAAACCTTCCTTCTCGCTCAGCAGCAATCGCATACCTCTAGCCGCATCGTCAAGTCACTAGCCGCAATCCTCGCGACCACCACAATACCCGTCTCCACGTATGAATACGTATCCGTGCACTCCAATGTTGCAGCGGCTGTGTTAGACGTGCCCCATTCTCACATCCAGAATGAATGGATTAGCTTTGGATCAACCGTCAGTGCGACGTCTGACTCCCCACTCTCTGAGGGCAGTGTTGGCTTATTTACAGGACAGACGCTGTTCCTGCTTCCAAACAACGAGGCGTATGTGCACCTCAAAGTGGACGGACCGGTTTCTACAGGTAATTGTTTGGTTTTATTAGTTTATTGTTTGTATCTTGAGATTGGACTTTTAATACACTGATGATACACGAGCGCTATTCTAAGCATGACAATTATTATAAGTGTGCTTGTGAGAACAAAACGTTTTTGTTCATATTTCAGCCACCCTGATGGTTCGGACTATGTTTGTAGTATACCACAATGCAAAGCTCTTCCAGTCTGTCAATACACCAGCGATGACATCATCAGTGACATCATCGATCGCGGGTCGTGTAGTGTCCGCTAACATCAAAGCTACGCAGACTCCCGAGCTGTCAATTGTAACAAGATTCAAACCGGTAAAGATCTATGTTGGGTGTCGGCAAGATGTTGGGTGTCTCCCCTATGCGTATTTCGACCTGCGCGTCATTGAGTCACTGAAGTCATGTTATCATAACGTTAGGTTGTGTATACGGCAGTGGGCAACCACACAGACATTTTTAGTGAGAAAAACAGGGTATATTTCTTTCGTGACTCTGTAAAACTAACTGCTGTGGACAGTAAACTATCAATCAACAGTCGACACTTTGGCACTTGAAGATTTTACTAGCTGTCCACAATGGACTTTATTTGGTAAAGTTAACAAAGCCTCTGTAAAATTGACAAAAGCCTCAGTAAGTTTAACCAAAATAATTCCAAGTATTGTTGTTGTAGTACCTACCTAAAACCTAGCACGAATCATTCTTTAATTTGCCCCTACTTACAAAAAAAAATTAAACAAAAAAAAAGAAAAAAAAGTAATTTATCTCCGCTAAATATCTGTTGTCATTATTTTTTATTCTTGCTTCAATCTTCTAATTGGCCACAGTTGGAATCTGGAGTGACCAATGAGGAATGCCGTTCCTGGGATCTTAGTCTAAGTAATGGTCATGGTGATTGGTCCACGCCAGCCTGTACCCTGGATGACACGGATGCTAATAGCGGCAGGATACAATGTCAGTGCGACCAACTGACTGCGTTCACCATTTTTGCCGTAAGTCTGCTTTCCCCGTTAGTTTCCCATTGAAGTAATCGACGTCCTGATGTCAATTAACCAGTTCGTGTCGGAGGACTTGTATACATGCACAGTTTTTCCGGAATTCAAAACAGATGAAGGATAAACGTGACACGAACAAAGTCGGAAATATCTGTCAGACACTGGCTCGCAGCGAGCGAGGCCGGAAAGATTAGGGTGATGCTACCCACAGATGCCGGCCTGAACCCGTCTCGGATCGAGGTTTGGGAAAAACAATTATGCGCCTGGGGCACGTCATTGTCAAAATAATCTCGCCACGAACTGGTTAATCACTTACAATCTATTCAGCTATTTCAACATAATTTAGTAGTTTTATTTTTGGACATTTGCAAATATTGTACATTATCCATTGATATTTTTGGAATAACAAAGACGTGAATCAAATTATGCCAGGAAAAAAACAATCGCAAAACAGAGTTGTATTTTGTACAGGAGATGTTTGTGGTTTGTTTTGTTGTGCTTTTGTAGGAGCCTAGTGTTGGCAATCCAGATGATGTAGCTAGTGTCAGTGCATTTGTGCGTGTTGCTGCAGTCCTGTGCCTGCTGTGTCTACTTGCTGCTGTTATACTGTACCTAGTTGTTAAGTAAGTCTGAACACAAAAAAACGGTTACCTCTTAAAGCAGCTATCACCTATTCTACCAGATTTTAAACTTGCCTACAGATCTACAATTTTGCACCAATAAAGAGAAAGTTTACCTTTTGCTACTATTCAAAAATAAACCAACTAAATTATTGTTCCAAAGGTCAACTATATTATAATTAATGACTCTAATCTTTCTGTGAAATTATTCCTTTCGGCATGCTGTCATTTAATAAAAAATAATCCCCGAAATTCAAAGATGTATCTCGTAGACTCATTTGTAGAAATTTCCATCAGTATTTGTTTTAAAATCGAAATCTTAGAATATTGTTTTCACAGAGTATACTTCATCCGTAGAGTTAAAACTTGGTCAAGCGCAATACTTGGTATGTTATAACTAATTGGTATAAAATGGTATATTATAATATAATCCTGCGTTGTTCTTTCGCAGGCAGCTCCGTGACCAACGCGAGTTTCAAATCCTCTGCTGTTTCTTTCTCACGCTCGCTGCGTTCCACCTGATCCTCGCTGCTGGCATCGACCAATCAGGGCCCGGCTGTATTGTCGTCGGGGCACTCCTTCACTACTGTATCCTTGTCGCTATTGGCTGGTTAGGCTTGGCGTGGGTGCACCTATACGATTTGTCACGCCGAAAGCAGTGGACCGTCACGTGGTTTATGGCAAAAGTATCTGGGCCAGTGTGGGGTAAGTTAGACTCTGATAATAAATTTTTCTACTAGTTCTATGCAGAAATAAAATAAAAACTGGATTTATGTTTTTCGATAGAGATGGAAGAAAACTCCAGTAATGTCCATCATGAGCCAAAATAATCCATCAGGCCAGCCTTTTTCTCTTGAAATGAAATGACGGACAGTATTTCTATACCCCCTGGATGGGATGCTAGTCTATCGCAGGTTACTCCCCAGCTAATGCCGGTACCCATTTATACTCCTGGGTGGAGAGAGGCAAGTTGGGTGAAGTGGCTTGCTCAAGGACACAACATATGGCCAGCAGCTGGATTCGAACTCCTGACCCTCTGATCACGACTCATGAACCCAAACCACTAGGCTACACTCCCCCACTTTAGTGAACAGAAAACAACTGTTATGTTTTTCTTTTTAAGTTTAATTAACGTCATAATTGTGACTTGAAGTCAAGTTACTGTGTAGGATGTTTATTACAATCTGCATAACTAAATGCTAAGGAATTTGATTTGGTTTGTTTATTCCCAGGAATTCCATTTTTGTTGGTAATCATCACTGTCGCCGTGGACCCAACCCATTACATAACACCAACTCAAAGGTGAGGCCTTTACAAAATGTTTGATAAATTCTTTTTAAAAGAGAAAAAGAGAAATATAGAAAACTGTTTTCATGCACCTACAATTATCTTTTGTAACTGTGTCTATACAGAGTCCAGAGAAGTATTTTCTAACGAAATTGGAAATGTTTCTTAGTCCCAGATTCATGTCATTTCAACATTTATGCACTAATTGATAGACCTTCATTGAGCTGATATATGACGACAAAAACAGCATCATTCTTGTCCTCGTTTCCCGGTTAAAAGCTTGCAAGAAACAAACTTGTAAGCACTGATATTTCAAGAAAAACCTGATGAATATTCTCTTTTTGCTTCTGATAGATGTTTCCTGTCGTCAGATCCTATCTATAACATCATCGTGACATTCATCCTTCCAACAATGCTCATCCTAGTCATCATATTCGTGGCGTTCATTTTCACCGCCCGCAACGTTGTCCTAGACTCTGAGGCCAATCTAGAAGAAGACCCAGAGGGTATCATCAACCAGGACGGCCCCGCAAAAGGCTCCAAAATCTGGCAGCTTTGGCAGAAGTACGTCCTGTACCTAGCTCTGACCGTGCTAACCCTCTTGCTCTTCGTTTTCGCCGTCCTAATGGCCAACGGCTCGCAGGACGGAGCGCAGTACATCTTCGGCGTGTTTGCGATTTTCGAGGGCGGCCTGATTATTGCAGCATTTTGCGTCTACCACGGCGACGTCCGGGAGACAATGCTGACCAAGCTCGGCTACATCAATGGTCCCGACAGCAAGAAGTTCCAGCCTTACTGGTCCACGGCCCAGTGGCAGAAGAAGAACCGACAGAGCGTGCTGCCAGATTTGGTAGGGGACACGGTGGGGAAGGGGGAGGGAGAGGGAGGTCAGGGAAAGAAACTATACCTGGACAACACGCAGGGCTCTGGCGCCAAGACCAACCAAGGGTTTGACCCAACCACAGTGCCATTGTCGACTATAGAGATGCAACGGATGGGACAGAATGGGATCGACAGTCACGCCAGCAATGGGATTGTCGTGGAAGCTGACTACCACGGGTCCGCTGAGATGGAAGAAGATATTCTCTAAAGCTTCTGTGAAAGCTCAGCATATTGGCTCGAGCTTTGCCCCTAGACTCGGGACTATGAGCCACGCAGTTTTCGGTTCAGTTTTGGCTGTTTGCTGTTTCTGTAAATTGACAAATTTGTTGAAATAAGACGAAAAGTGTAATATAAAAAAAGAGGTTTGACAATTCTTTGGATTTTGATGTTTTATACTGGAAAAAATAAACACAAAAAGCCTGTGATGCTATATGCATTCAAAACAGCGACATAGTCAAGGAGGGGACCCAATTTGGAGGGGGGGGGGGGGGGCGCATATCGTTCCCAAAATGGATTTTGACAAAATGGAAAAGTTTGACAAAAAGAAAAGGTTTGTTGGAATTTTATGTTTCATAGTATTAATCCTGTTGAAAACTATTATCCTTTCTCACTATTTTCTAATGCTAAGATCAGTTGAAAACATAATGAAAATTAATATATTCTACTCTTGTAAACCTAAAGGAAAATAAATTAATTAATTGGGTGGTTTGTTTTATTTAGTTCCTGGGTTATAGGGTGAATAGCTGTATGTACTTTATTATTTAAAAAATATGCAAAAAGATGGAATCAAAAATTCAACTCGGAAGTTTATTTTTCAAAATGTTAAAAAGTATGTTTTGATAAAAATGAAAGAAGACAATGTGTATATTATTAGTCATCCCACGAGCGCGAGTAGAACACGGAATAATGTAGTGCGTCTGTGTCCCAAACCTTACGAGGCCAAAAGACGAGTGAGATATACGACACAGACGCACTACATTTTTTGCGTTCCACAATCGCGAGCGGGAAAATGAATTTATCCTTAAGCAAACTCGATGGTTGGTATTACCATAGAGAAAGGAATTCTCTATGGTATTACACAGTTGGTGCTGTACGCAAAACTAGAATGTACATGTACCACACACGCAACAGCTCAAATGTGAGATCCACATGGGACGGCAAACGCGCAGCCATTAAATTTTCTAACGTTGTGCAGCACTGCATTTTGCATATTGTGCAATACGTGGAGTTCTAGTTTAAACAGAGTTTGATTTGGGCCGTGCAATTACACTGGATGTTAAACCATGGATCGACCAATCAGGATAGAGGATTCAAGTTTGCCTAAAGATAATGAAAATTATAGTAGAATTAATGTAGCATCAGTACTGTTATCTGTGGAGAGAATATTAATTTTGCCAAAGTAGCAAATCATTGATATTAATGATAATACATAATACAATGATATTGCAGGCAAGCATCTCATTAATTTATAAAAATGCTTACCCCTTAATTTTTCCAAAAGGTCACAGTTGGGCCACTTGTGTAAAAATATAAGGCTAACCCTTGACAAAGTTCAATTTATTATAAAAAGCCACATTTTCGCCAACTTTAGTAAAAATGCAAGGCTAACCCCTTACCATTTTTAATTTATAAAAAAGTCGCATTTTGGTTAATTTTAATAAAATGCAAGGCTAACCCCTTACTATTTTAACATTTTTTCAAAAGAAGCCCACAATTTTAGTAAAATGCAAGGCTAACCCCTTACTATTTTAAATCTTACCAAAAGGTCCCATTTTGGCAAATTTTTATAAAAATGCAAGGCAAATGCACCTTACAATTTGTAATTTTTTAAAAGGTCACGATTGAGCCAATTTTCATAAAAATGAAAGGCTAACCCCTTACAATTTACAATTCTTCAAAAATGTCAGTTTGGGACAATTTTGGTAAAAATATAAGGCTAACCCTTTATGTAATTTGTTTTCTACAAAGCCACATTTTGGCAAATTTTTATGAAAATGCAAGGCTTGCCCCTTACAATTTTTAATTTATCCAAAAGGTCCGATTTTGACAATTTTAAAAAAATCCGAGGCTAACCCCTTACAATTTTGGAGACTGCGGTGCAGGAGGTACTGGGCTCATATCCTACTAAATGTTAGCTTTTTATTAAATTTTTAAACTTTAAATAACAAAAATCTATATATAAAATATTGCTGTTTGCTGATTTCAAAACAAACAAAATAACCTGAACACACACACACACGAAGTATGAACAGCTTTTCTTCCATTCTTTATTTCTTTACAAAATAATTCACATAATCTCTTAACTCACTTTAAATATTGTCATTGACAAAATACTGTCAATACTTTCTGAACTCTTTTTTGTTTATTTAATATGTTTAGTTTTTATATGTACAGCGATTTGAGGACTTTTAACCAGTTCGCGCCGGGATTATTTTAACACAATCATTCATAGTTATTAAGTATTTGTAATATTCATTACAACATAGTTTTGCGCCCTTAAAATACAGTCGCTTATAAACCCCGACTACTAGGGTGTGCGAAATTCATATTGAAATTGATGGATTGTTTGTATATACCACAAAAGTAAATTCAGTGAAATTAAATGTGTTAATCATGAAATCTCACATTATAGCCTGTATAATTTAACCTATTCTACAAAATAAAACCTCTAAAAAACCTCTCAATTTTACAATCAACCCATTGTTGTATGTATATCCTACATAACTGTTATTCTAACTATATTATCATCCCATTTATTATGAGACATGAGTTATGGGACAAAAAGTAGGAAATACATGGAGAAAAAATTGGGAAAAGTAGAAGCAGGGAGAAAAAAGAAAATAAAATAAAAAGTAGGATCCCCTGACTATTCCGATTCAAACCCTGGCTCCCTTACATATTTGTGTCTTACAAGACGTAATTTATTCAGCTTCTGAATCCTGGGGAGATACAGGCGACATTCGTAGGTGTAATTCCCAGGGGGAGAACCCTATCCCACTCTTCATATTGCACAAACTCATCCTCTTCCTCCTCCCTCTGTGAATAGAACAGCAAGACCCCAAAAAGTGAAAACAGAATCATTTTTTCTGTATTGTTAAAAAAGGTGCGACTCACGAAAGATAAAACATTGTCGAGCTTCAACAATTGTAATGTATCAGGCACATAATATGAGACGGGCAGACATCGAAATGAGGGTTTGTAGGTGTTAGGAAAAAAATACAATTCTCCTGACAGTACTTCTTTTTGCACTTCAATTGGAAAGATGCCAAACATTTTTCAATAAAAACACTTTTATTCAAACACTTTTAACCAGTTCGCGCCGGGATTATTTTAACATCACCGAGCCGAGGGGTGGGATTATTTTTAACGAAACGTGATCCGAAGCGGGTTCAGGCCGATAGTGCCGGGAAGCACACCCACGCGATTCCGGCCTTGCTCGCTGCTGACAGACATTTCCGAACTTGGCGTGTTTATGCGTCATTCGTTTTGAATTTGGGGGAAACTTTGCGTTTATATACGTCATCCGGCGCGAACTGGTTAAACACAAATATGAATAAATCTTTAATAAAAAAAATAAAAACCTAGCACAATAGATCTTATGCATAGCAGCCAACTTATGTACATATTATGTACAATGAATGCACAGCAGGTTTAATGACACGCACAGGATTTGCCCTCTAAGATGGCTGCTATGCATATGATCTATCCCTTACCTTGTTGGTGGCGTCTTCATCAGGCTTACATCCCTCCCACTGTCTGTACAAAGAATGCACAAACTTCCCTGACCTACAACAAAAATAACAGGACTTAGGATTGGGCAAAGATTGATTTCATTTATTCATCGAGAGATTTCATGTCATTGACACCCATGTTCTGCATTATAATACATTATGCCTCAGCAACTTTCGCATTGAAATGTAGATCCTAAAATATTGTTTTCTCGGAATATACAGCATTCACAGAGTTAAATCTTCATCGGGTTAGTGATCAACACCCCTCTTTCGATTTTGGGCAATTTCGCTGTTTCAAATGAAAATAAAAAAACCACCAAACCTTTTACCTAAGTTCATGTTGCAAGTTACAACGTGTTGTAGTTGAATTATAACCCACCTTGGCAGCAAGTATGGATCGAATGGGAAGAACGAATCCAGGAGATTTGTGGCTGCGAGTTTGGAAGCCGAGATGCCAGATTGTGGCTTAGCAACTTGATGTAACGACCGGTTGTTTCGCTCTATGACGGTGTAACAGTAAGCTATCTGGTATTTCCTGGGAAAAAAAGGTAAATACCGTGACCTCTAGACTGTGAGCGCTCAAGCGTATACCCTTTTGGCTGAAGCTTAATACCGTTTGGGCTCTTACCGTTCAACCCTCCCAAGTAATTTGCATACCATTTCTAAAAAGCTTGAAGGCCTTAACCAGTTCGCGCTGAAGGACGTATATACGCGCTGAAGGACGTATATACACGCAAAGTTTTCCCCAGATTCAATACGGATTGAAGGCTGGAAATGTCTGTCAGCAGCGAGCAAGTCCGAAAATACGTGGATGCGCTTCCAGGTACAATCGGCCTGAACCCGCCTCGGATCGAGTTTCGTAAAAAATAATCCTGCGCCTCGTCTCGGTGTTGTTAAAATAATCCCGGCGCGAACTGGTTAATGGAAACGAACAAAATGCTTAAAACCAAATTATCTATCTGCCTTCTAGGGAGATTGTGATGAGATAATGTGTTGGAAGGATAGACGTAGCCCTACACACGAGAGTTCTTGTATGGCCATCAATGCTATCACTCACAATTACTGTCTGTGCCGTACACATAACCAAGACGCGTGGGATATCCACATCTTGACCAAATTCTAGCACAAGTTTAAATAAATGTCCAGGATGCGGGATGGCAGATGAAAACGGAGTTAAGTCGGGTGACAAGATAAGAATTTGTACCTGGTCAGGGTAGCGAACATGTGGACGATGGATGGCAGGCAAAGTCTCAATGGGTTTAATCTGCAGGTGACCACGCGCTCCAGGTTTAGCCCCATCAGATAGTGAAGACTCTTGTTATCAGCTAGGAGCTGACGATGACGGAAGATGAAAATATAAAACACGGCCTGGAAGATAAACAGTCAACAGCACACACTGTGAATATCTTACACAAGAAAAACGGTATACAATGTATTAACAATTAAATCTATTGTCACTTGTTCCCAGCGTCAGGTGTATCATTACAGTGCCAAGTCACCTGAAGTTGTCAGGGATCCAACTCCGTTTTGGTATAAAAAAAACCACATTGCGCATAAATTAATGCATTGTGTTTGGAATGCATATCTATCTGAAATGTGGCTATAGCCAGGGGATGACTGCAGGGGGTTTGGTAGAGTGCCTGGGTTGTCCATTTAAACAAAAAAAAATTTGTATTTGATTGATCGAAACTGCGTTTAATTAAATATGAAATGATTAAAAACCGATCAAGTTTGGATTGGAGAAATAATTACAGTCTCGAACCTTAAAACAGCGGAGAGCTAGGACAAGTAAACCACTACAACCCCGGCTAATAATTGAGAAGTAAACTGACCTGACAGAGTGAATAGAATGGTCCGTGGACAGACACGTCCTGTCGTAGTCTGTTATTGACCTCTTGATTATCAATGTATGAATGAAGCCAGCTGGCTAATAGGTCCAAGCACGCTGTGACAGTACTGAAAAAAGGAAAAGCACAAAAACTAACGAGTCAAACTCCTCCTCCTTTTTCTTTGAAAAGTTTGGAAAAGAAACAACTGGTTTTTTTATTTGGCCTAAAAGGGGTAATATACCTTTTGCAGTTATCCAAAATGTAACCAACCAAAATACTGTTGAAAAGCTTACTTTTTGTAAAGATATTAATGATTCTAAACTCCCTGTGAATTACTCCTTCTGGCATGCTGTCAATTCCAAATCTGCCTCTCAGAGACTCACTTTTGGAAATGTTCGTAAATAGTGCGCGCAAGTGTTCGAACGATGCACGGCGCACGCGTTGGCTTTACTATTGATCTGTTCAGTGCGTGACACGCGAGTACCTGCAATCCGCTGACTGAGAACGCCCTTAATGCAGATTGTGGTCGCAATTCAAATTGTGACCCATCAAATTTTGAATTGAAATTGAAATCAAAGAATTTTTTTCTAGAAATATGCAGCATTCAGAGCTAAAAACATCATCAGGTTGTTTGTCAAGCATCTTTCTCTATATTTTAAGCACTTTTGCTGCTTGAAACAATAAATATGCACAACCGACAAATGGTCCAGCGTTCCTTTAAATGCCTTGGTATTTTGTTGCTGTTCTAACTTGTTTACCTGAGAGGTAGATAATTAGCTCTCGAGACAAAGCTGGCAATGTACGAGGCTGTAGCCTGACGCAGCACGGCCGGAGTGTTGGGGTTAGTAAAACGTTTCCACAGGTATTCCAGAAATGCATCGATAATGGCCTGAGGTGTAGAATGAAAATAGTAATGAAAAAAAGACAATGGTTAAACCTAGGGTAAAGGAGCATTCGCCACGTAATACCTATAATTGAATGAGGAACTTGTGAAATATTATTTGGTCAACTGTAATTTCGTTTAGAGTTAACCCTCCTATGCAGAATTCACTGTTTGGGTCAGTTGGTCAGCAGCACAGAGATGCACAGCTGTGTCATTTTGTTCATTGCACTAAGTACTTCTTAGAGGGATAATCAGATTACAGTTTGTGCTGTCCAACAACTGTGCTTCTCTGTTCCATGGGAATAATTGTGCAGTAAACTGACTGTAGTGATGAGGATGTGCTGTTTTGTGCATAGTGTGTACAGTATCTCTCTCTATGGGATTCCCTGTCCATTGTACAGTGTAGTCTACAGGGTAGTGCACGGACAACCCAAAACAGCACAACCCAAAACAGCACAAATCAATGCGAGTCATTTTGTGCTGTCTAACAACGGTATGTACACTGAAGCTGTGCAGAATTGTGTTCCAAATAGTCAACACAAAAGCAAAAGGACTGAACTGTTGATATTTTGTGCATATTTGTGTTGTCAAACCACAGGAGGGTCTAATAAAACAATTATGCAAAACTGAATGTACAATCTCTTAAATGCATATGGCTCATACTTGTCTGAAACTGCAGAAGTAGAAGAGTAAGAATTGGACGTGGCAGGAGGCGTAGGTGGGCAGGATGACCTTATCAAAGACTTGTAGGAGATGTCTGTGAAGGAGACGGGCTTCCTCCAACTGGAACTCATCTGATGAAAGAATAACTTAAATATTATTTGGAGCAAGAACGAATAAATTATAAGGATAGAAAGTTTGGATGTTTTGTAATTACGTGCAATCACAAGTTAATCACAAAGTAATAAATCACAAGCAATCACAAGTCTAATAATCGCATATCTGTGCCTGAGCTAGCGTTTGCGTAAATAGATCTCACATTTTTGTATTCCTACCGTTCTTGTGGCAGGTATCTCTAATGTACGTCATCATGGTAGTCATCAGTACATCTAGCTTGTCAGCCATCTCGTGTTTGACCGCATCCTTCTTCTCATCTCCTGCATCCTTGAGACAGTCTGTGTCTCCTTCCTCCACCCCATCCTGAACAACCAGAACAAACAACCGGAGATATCAGGGTGTGCTACCCACAGATGCAGGCCTGAACCCATCTGGGATCGAGGTTCGTGAAAAACAATCCCATGCCTAGGCCCCGTCAATGCCAAAATAATCCCGACGCACTGCCGGTATTAGGCCCAAAATTGGCTACACACAAACAAACACCATTTTTTCTTAACTATGGGGACAAGTTTTCAGAAGGTTTATATCAGTGAGTGTTCTGCAAATAAAAAAAGGCAAGAGGGCTCAAGTTCAGTATTTCGAGGTCAGCTTTTGACAAACATCTGTCTAATCTCACCATCTTGAACTGCATGTCAGCAGAGTCACTAGGTTTGTCTGTAGCTGTGCTCCCGACGGTACTCTCAGCGTCCCATATGTCTTCCTTTGGAGAATTCACCTAAATAAATTTAAAAAATAAAAATATATATAATAATGTTTTTTCTTTTCAAAATCTATTCATTTCAAATGCACAAGTCTTCGGGTAAGGTATTTAATAAAGTTTCTGTTACTGTTAAGGATCACGTATGATTTCACCATTAACTTGTTTGTTTTAAATATTGGATTCTTTTGTAACTGTGTCACTAAGTGTCTTATAATCACTTTAAAAGGTAACTGTGTCCACTGATAACTAAAAATGGTTTTCAGAGTTATCTACCAACGTATAGGTATCAACCACATTAAGGGCCTTTTTAAACTCCAGCCACATTCTGGTGTCTGTTTGTGCTCAAGAAACATTCAGTCCGTTGACATGAACCCAAAAGTTAGAATATTTTCATTTGCTTTTTATTTCTATTTGCTTCTCAGTGATTCGAAAATCGGAGACGATGTGTTCAGAAAATATCCAAATATACTTACATCAAGTTCTGTCATCCTGTGGAGAATCAATTCCAAGACTTTAATCCCGAGCTCCGGTAGGTAAGCTGTGATGCTTAGCAAGTTCTCTACGTAACCATTCTGGCCAAAAAATAAATAAATTGAGAAGATAACGTTTAAGGGGAGGGGTGTCCTTCCAACATTCAAACAAAGGGTGTAAAATGTGTCTATTTGTTGAAAAGACTTCTACAAATGTGTTCTGAGGACCTACCCTGGCATACGAGGACCTACCCTGGCATACGAGGACCTACCCTGGCATACGAGGACCTACCCTGGCATACGAGGACCTACCCTGGCATACGAGGACCTACCCTGGCATACGAGGACCTACCCTGGCATACGAGGACCTACCCTGGCATACGAGGACCTACCCTGGCATACGAGGACCTACCATGGCATACGAGGACCTACCATGGCATACGAGGACCTACCATGGCATACGAGGACCTACCATGGCATACGAGGACCTACCATGGCATACGAGGACCTACCATGGCATACGAGGACCTACCATGACATACGAGGACCTGCCATGACATACGAGGACCTACCATGGCATACGAGGACATACGAGGACCTAACATGACATACGAGGACCTACCATGACATACGAGGACCTACCATGACATACGAGGACCTACCATGATAAACGAGGACCGTTTGATCCATGGAAAATGGTCAGCAAGAACTGGTAGAAGAAACTTGGGAGTTCTAAACAAAATGTAAAAAAATATAAAAAAACAATGTTGAGCACAATTGCTTCATGGCATTTTTTCTGATTCATTGTTTTAAACACCCCCCCCCCCCAGGGGCACTTCACAATGATCACCCCTGTTCATTAGGCCATGGGACCAATTGTTTTGATTCCTTTTAGCTCAAGATCAGTCGCATTTTGGAGGGCGTTTTGGCAGTCACAAACAGTCACAACCAAGACTTGGTTCGGGAGGTATTTGTCGGTAATTTTCTTTGCGAATTTCCAACTGCCGAGAATTCTGCACAATCGTGCAACACTCAAATCACTAAAGCGATTAAACAAAGAGAAACAACAGAACCAGTTTCTGGTTACGACTGCCAAAACACAGCCTGGTCTCCATTTAGTCTCCTGGGTGAAGAGTGGCAATTGTGGTAAAGTGTCTTGCTCAAGAACACAGGCACCATGTCCCATTGATTCGAAGTAGGCAGACTTACGCTGGTGCAACAGTGAGTAGCACGCCTATCGTCTCATGAACCCATGTGAACTTTGACCTCTGGGCAGCTTCATGTTCTTTGATGACTGCATTTGGGTTTAGCTGGAGCGCTGAAGAGCGAAAAAAAAATCACTTTGTAAAAGTTAAGAAGTGTGATCTCCTAAAAAAATGACTATTCAGAGCTAGTCCTCATTGAACAATGTCGGAGATGGAACCTGCTGTGTTGGGTGACCACCAACTCTGAGGCAGTTTTGTTTTTGACCTGATGAATCTTGCTGCACTGGGCAGGCTAGTCATCTCAACAAATAGTGCATGTTGCTGCATCTGGCAGGGTTTCTAGCCAAAATACCCTGGAGGGTTACTGGTTTGGGTTAAAGGGCAACGTTTCTCACCTATTGGTAGGTCTGAAGGTACCAGGTTCTTTGCCAGCATGGCAAGGACCGACGCTAGGTACACTGAGTGGGCGGAGATAAGCAGAGTCACAAAGCGTCGGTACTCTTTCAACATCTTGGGACCGTTATCCCACCAGTTCACTTGCTAGATTGGAAAACAATGCCACACCAAACTAAATACAAACTGTGCACGAAACCACTGGCACACGTTTCATGCACTTTAAATATTGTTTTCTCAGTGATTAAAACTCAATCTGGTTAGTTGTCAAGCACCAGTCTCTAGATATGGAGCATTTGTGCCGATTCAAACGAACATTTGGGGACTGATCAATACTGTGTTCGAAAGTCCCAAACCTAAAGTACTTAAAACATCCAACATAACAAAAATAGACTGGCATATAAAACAACCAGTCAAACACACTTTTAGTGCCGAGTCAGTCAACCGTGCCAAAAGAACCACACAGTTTCAGACCACTAAAAAAACCAGTCTGGTCAAACAGATGGACATGCACAAGTCTATTCTTGGTCTTTAAAATGAAACGATGTGACTTTACTCTTAGGTGAACATTTTGAAGAAAACTCCCCTTTAAAAATTTATTCGAGACTTGGCTGGTGAAATACTGAGGACCTCTTCTTTAGCCTCATGAAACATTTGGAGAATGTTATTAGCTAAAAAGTGAGTGAAGTTGGCCTGAACTTGTTTGCATGATTTTCAGCACTCCAGGGCCCTGTCTGGGTTCTACCCCAAATCTAGCAGGCCAATAGGTCCTGGATAATTCAAGCGTTTGTAGAAAACCCTGTTTGATTTCCAATTCTTACCAGGAGAGCTTTGACCAAAGGCTCAAACTCCTGCCCAAGATAGGAAGCGCATTTCTGGAATTGTTTGATCCAAGAGAGCAGAGAGGCAGGCTGAACAGAAAATAAAAAAGAAACATTTGCAATTATTCCTCGATGCCCTTCGTCCGACATCAAGCCACATGTGTTCTACAGCAGTGTGTCGGAATTTTGTAATCAATTTTTGTTGGTGCGGCAACATCGTATAAGTCTTTGAAGACCCTTCATTTCAAGGTCTTAGTCATAAAGAATAACCTGTACCACATATTTTCCCTAACCCTGTCAGATACAGCACAGTGCATCAGGTGGAAAAGGCTGGTGCACTCAAATGCTTTCAGCCGTCAACGTCAGTGCATAAACACCACAGTCTAAGACTATTGAGAGCTAGTCCCCAATGAACAATGCCAGAGGTGGATCCTGCTGCGTTGGGTGACCACAGACTCTGAGACAGTTTGGCCTAGAGACTTTTGACCCGACGGATCTTGCTGCACTGGGCAGGGTTGTCATTTTGACCAAATGGTACATATTGCTGCATCCGGCAGGGTTTCTAGCCACAACACCCTGGAGGGTTAGGGTTGAAGTAACATGGTTTAAATTACAGCGCAACACTCTCTAATCTGGTGATGTATCAGGTAAATTACAGGTCATACTTACATCAGGATTCGGGTTGCTAATACTATGGAGTAACTGAACATATTCCACACGTGAGCCCTAAGAAAGAAAAAAACACACACAAAAACAAAAAACTAATATAAACATATCTTATGATAATTCCAGGAATCTGTCCGTCTGTGTTTCTGTCCATAATTTGATTATCTCCAAAACCAGAAACTGTACAAGTTGAAGATACCAGGTGTATGGCTCAGGAATCAAGAATGTGCAATGTTAAGTTTGAAGTTCTGTGGATGAGCAGTTCTAAACAAATCTGCAATACCACACCCGAAAACAGGGCAGTATATCAACGTCATGCACTACTGCACATTTTGAACGGGCACTGCATTATACTGCCACAGGTATAGACCGCCACGCATGCAATGGGGCGTGGTCTAATATGCAAATTAGACGCGTGCTTATCAGTGTTATCGAAATAGCTCTTCCCAAAAAATCACTTTACCTGCTTGTAATCTTGAAGGATGTGCTTGATACTTTTTGTCTGTCGTTCAGAGGTGAGGGGTGGCTTGCTAACGTTGGGTTCCGTTGCCATGGCAATGACAGGATTTAGTATCTCCTTTTTTGAATGCCTCGCTGGCATTGCTGATGGGCAGGACTGCACCACAAAGAAAATATAAAATCATACAGAAAACATTAAATGGAAAGATCAAATTCAAGCGATTCACAATACCTAGAAGCTGCCGTTGGAGGCGCAAATCCTGCTATCCCCGCAGTGCATCATGGGAAAAAGTCGGCATCGGTTTTAAAAACAGTATTCATTTTGTATAAACTCATCAGTTTTTACGTCTTTTTGGACGCGCACGATTAAAGTTTTATTTTATTTTCTGCAAATAACAATGTTTTAATTAACGACGCTGCCAGATACATTTTCGTTCGTGTTAAACCTCGCGTGAACAATGAAGAATATAAATTTCACTACAGTATGATATACGGAAGAAGTCGACCGTAAAGTTTAAAAGTGGCTCTTTTGAGTCAAACGCTTGGTGGCGCACTGCATTGTGAATCGCCCAAATTGCAAAGGCTGGAGTTTAACAAATACATTTGACATAAACATTAGCTTACAAATTTGTAAACAAATTGAAATACACAACCAAATAGAATTTGAGCAAAATACCGTAGGCCTTTACAAAAACTTACTCAAAATGTGGCTAGATTCCACATTCACATGGTGCGGCCGGTACTTTGAAGCACGCCCTCTATCGGTGACTACTTTTTACAATGGAAATTGTGCACCACGAACAAATCCTAAATTGTCTCCGTTTTAAACAGAAGACAAGTCTTTGTTTTCAGGCCTACTTACTGCCAAAATATCAACTGATATACTTTTTCAATGTCTGCTATGTTTGATTTTTTTAATTTTGACGAACTGGTACGTTTTTGCTGACAATTGTTACGCCACCACGAGAAACACGTTTTACTCAACACATGCTTAGCCTTAGAAATTTATAGAAACACTTCCCAATTACGAATTATATTGTTACAATTTTTTATGGACAATAAGTTTTCAGCAAAGTTTCCAAATCATTTTTTATTCATTGAAAACAAATAGAAAATATGTTATTTAAAAATAAAACTCGCATTCGGTGTATTTTAATAATAAAATGAAAATCATTTATGATTTCCAACGCAGTTTATTCGCAGTCGGTCTATATCGACAAATGGTCCAGCGCTTTTTTTTTTTAGACTGGCACCTTTGACGGCTGTGTGTAAATTTCACGTAAGAAATAATAAGGGACAAGACTGGCCCAGAAGAGGCGTGAATTTCAAATGGAAACAAAACAGTGCTGTTTTGCGATTGTCGTCTGCTCCGCTAAAGGCGCCAATCGTTTTTCATGAATTTGTCCGTTCTTTGTCGATAAGTAATGGCATTTTCTTCACACAGCAAGCTACCAGAATTGAATACAGCAACAATTCTTGTAATTATTGTCTTATTTGTTAGCTTAATGATCAATGTAGGTCTATTGAAAAGTCGAATTTATAAAAAAAAGTTGCTTTTTTTTAAATTTGTATTTTTAATTTTAAGATAAAACTTAGGTTGGCGAACAGTTATGGGCGACAGGTCCCTCTTTAGTTTTGATCAAATTAGAGCCAACCTAGTTACACAAAAGCAGACTTTAAAGACAATCCTAACATTAACAAGTAAAAACATGATGGTTTTTATTTTGTAAGGAACGAATACCCACTAATCTCTATTGTGTTTAATGACATTACTTTAATCATGGAGGAATAAGAAGGAATGCATGCTGCAAGAGTTTTTATTTTTTTGAGTGAAATTATCTTAAGAACTTTAAGTCTATGGTGTGGAGTAAAATCATTACCGTACTTCACAATCCCCAGGTTACTTATTAATCGGCCTAACCTATGTTATTTATCAATTTATCATTTTATAATAAATATTAAAAATGGTTGAGATTTAACTAAAATCGTTTGCATTTTTGTTCTATTCAAGCTGGTTGGAATGCAGGGCATAGGTAAACACAGATTGGCGGGAGCACTCCTAGAGCTCAACACGTTATATTCATTACAAGTGTAAGTAGTGTGCTCGAACAGCCACAAAAAATAGGAATTGTACACGACTGGTTGCCTAATCAGGAATTGCTCGGAAACTATTGAAAAGCTGCCGGGAACCCCTGCCCCCTTTAATTTTGCTGTCCTCCAATGGCCCAGGACTTTTCGACCTTCTTGGACAGAGTTGTAGTGACTCGACTCGTCCTCACTGCAGGCAAATGACTCGACTTGACTCTGGGCCCTCATCAGAATGACTTGTCTTGACTTGAGTGAAGGCTAATTGGATACAAGTCCCCAAAATAAGAGCAAAACTTTGTAAAAAATATTTGCAATGGCTTACAAACAGTGCCGGTTTATGTACATGGTATGCATACAGCTGACAACAGCATTTTGGATGGATTATTGGGCTGGGGTCATAGCCGCTTCAAGGGGTTAATTATATATTATAATTAATTTAGAATCTAGTCACCAAGTTTTTGTTTATTGGTTCTGCAGTCGGACTGCCACCCATCTACCACTGCCTGCTGAAAACAGCGAGAGTCGACCGAACATCGACTTTGTGGTGTTTCTGTTGGATGCTAACAACAACATGAGGTCTGTATGTGTACTGTACACCGACAGGAGGTGTTAGAATTATACAGAAATGCCTAGGATGCCTTTAAACTCAATTTGAAAAGTAAATCTTCATTGACTTTGAAGAAGAACAAAACCTGTAAAGGTTGATGTGCAGTCATGCGTATAATCTGGTGAGTAAGGAATTAATATAGGCGTCAAGAGAACAAATTTATTCAGTGTTTGAATTTTTCTTAATGTTTTTTTTCTTTGCAGTATCAGTAAAACGGTTGCCTCTGCCAAGGAGCTTGACGTGAGCTACTTTCTTGGCAGGGCTTGCTTCGCTGTCTTGAATGCAACAAGCGAGAGCTTACACTGCACAGACATGAGTAACATCATGGGGATGTGCGACGCTCATGACTCGCCCATGCTGTGTGGTAGTCTGCAGGTATGGGACCACCAGACCGGCTTCAGTTTTTATTTGGAGTCAGAGATGTAGTTGAGTCCATTGCAACTCCTCCAGTCCCAAATCAAAACACAAGCTGAGCAATTGAGCTTTGACAAAAACTTTCATTTGTTATGAATTGTTCATCCACTGTTTCTTGTGACGGATACTTGTGCTCCATCCTCAACTAAACTCTTGAAAGTACAGTTGCAGTACTCTTGCACCTTTTTATATGTTATTTTATTTTAATTTTGGCATATATTCACATAAATACAAGTAATACATAAAAAGTATACGGATTATTTCTATTAGGGTCCTTCATTGTGTGATTTACATATTGACAGTGTGTAACGCTGCTATGACAAATATTCAATGAGATTTCATTTTTTGTAGTTGTTGGAATATTAGGGCCTAAAAATGTGACATGGTCAATAGAGTAATGTTTTTATATGGTAAAAATATCTTTGAGTTGTTAGTGAGAGAAATGCATTAAAATTGAACTTTTGGGCTGAATATTTAAAACTTTTTGTGGTTGTGTAATAACAAAGGAATTGTGCCAAACAACATCACTGTTCAATTCAAATCTCAAATCTTGATGTTTTATTTTCAGGACGAAAACCAAAGAAAGTGTCTTGCTCGGAAGCTGCTGTGTCTCACGGAGGTTAGCAGTGGGTTCAAGCACGCCGTATCTCCATTGCTTATCCAGGCAACGAAACACACCTACGAATTCATGGAACCTTTATGATTAGAGACACAGGGTTTTCTGTTTAGAAAACCAGAGATACAGCGAATACAGCGAACAAAAAGTGGAAAATGAACTACATCAGCTATATTTGGATATATAAAGTGTCATATAAGTTGCAGGTTAACCCTAACCCTGCCAGACCCAGCACAGTGCATCTGTGGTGACTGCTTGACCTTGCTAGACTCTGCACACAAGTCAATGTGGCAAAGTATGCAATCTGTTGCGTCTGGTAGGGTTTCTAGCCAAAATACCCTGGAGGGTTAGGGTTAGGGGAAGTTGTAATATTCTGTCTACATTGTCTCATTGTTTCTAATATTTTACAAAATAAATTCCGTACAGACTTCAAATTAATTATTAGCATAGTTAACCATTTCCTGCCGGAGGACATATTTACACGCACAATTTTCCCAAGATTCAAAACGGATGATGCATAAACACGTCACGAGCAAGGCTGGAAATGTCTGTCAGCAGCGAGCAAGGCCAAAAATGCGTGGGTGTGCTTCCTGGTACCATCGGCTTGAACCCGCCTCGGATCAAGTTTCGTTAAAAATAATCCCGCGCGAACTGGTTAAAGAGTTAAGTGTGTACCTGTACATTTTTATTGTAACAAGTGTTTTTAGAGGGGGAAAAGGGGAACACTCGTGTGTCATCTGTTAAATCCTGGTAATTCTTGAAGATCTGGTGGCTCAAACCTGGATGAAAAATCATATGAAGAAAAAAACAGATTTAACACCAAAAATAATACTCCTCCCAAACGATCAATCTCTCATATAAAGATGGCCCAATAAACAAAACAGTCTGTTATGTACTGAGTTTTTAACCAGTTCGTGCCGGGATTATTTTAACATCTCCGAGCCGAGGGGCGGGATAATTTTTAACGAAACTCGATCCAAAGCGGGTTCCGGCTGATAGTGCCGGGAAGCACACCCACGCATTTCCGGCCTTGCTCGCTGCTGTCATACTTTTCCGAACTTGAACTTGGCGTGTTTATGCGTCATCCGTTTTGAATTTGGGGAAATGTTTGCGTTTATATACGTCATCCGGCACGAACTGGTTAACCGAGTGATCAGCTTGTACTCACCTGAGTCTTGCTGTGTGTGAGCTGATGAGTTGCTGTGAGTAGTACTGAGAGATGAGATTAGTGTCAGTCAGATGGTGGTTCAGAGTCGCAAACTCCTCAAACGTCATGTCTGCATTTTTACCCTGTACTCGAGACAAAGTATCACAACAATTCTTCAGATTCTACTGCTGTTAAATCACTTGGTTGCCTAGCCAATTTCACAGAGCTGCTGAACACAACATTCTGCTCAGAATCAACATTCTTCCTTGGCAAAAACAGGGTTACACAAATTGATTGATATTCATCTAGTTTTTGCTTAGTCTTGTTTGCAAGACGATCTTCGCGATGCGGGGCGCCCTCTAACGTACGCTGTAGATCACGCGCGAATGACCTTCGCTAAGACCGTCTTGTTTATCTGCTCAAATCGCTCGGAAAATTCCGAGCGAATTGATTTCTCATTTGCATGCGCGTGTGACGTTGCATGAAAAATCGCGTGACGTAACTTGCATAATCGCTGACTCGCGGATCTAGTTTCTGTACGTCGCAGCGCGACGTGTGGACATAGGCCATGTGGCCGTGGTAGCGTTGCCGTTGTTATGGCGTTGTTATAAGTGAAAAAATGTCGGACCGAGTAGACGAAGCAATAGATGTTACAGCAAAGAAACTTGGTTTTGGAAAGCTAAAAAGTCATCAGATCAGTGCTCTTCGTCAATTTGTAGGTGGCCATGATTTGTTTGTTAACTTACCTACTGGTTTCGGGAAGAGTGTAATCTTCCAAGCGGCTCCATTGGTCTTGGATTTCTTGAACGAAATCGAAGCTGCAGGCGCAGGCAAACACGAGAAAGCGCTGGTGATTGTCGTCGTGCCGCTGAAAGCACTGGCCGTTGACCAGCTACACCGTGCTAAACAGCTCGGTCTAAGGTCAGCGGATATAACGTCCGATATTCCGGACCACGTTTTGGAACAAGCAGAGGAGTTCTCTATCCTGTTTTCCAGTCCGGAGTCACTGTGTTCAGAACGGGGAAAAGAGCTCCTCAAGTCTGTTCGGAGTAGATGCTCAGGATTGTTTGTCGATGAGAGTCACTGCGTGTCGAAGTGGTGAGTCCATGTCCATGGTTGAATTTTCATTCGGTCAACGTTAAGCATGAGCTATTAATTATAGACCAGTAACTTAACACTAGTACAATTCGGTCAAACAATGACTTTTGTAACTGGCGTTCCATTTAAATGGATTTTTAAATGCAGCCTACTGAGTACTGGCGTACTGCATAAATGTAGGCTACAGAACCTTAGTTTTACCTTAGTTTTAAATGATTTTATTTCAATTGACCAAATTATTTATGCATTGTCATTAGAATTAATATACTTTTTGTACTTTTGTGGCCGAGTTAAAAAAAAATTGTAATACCAAAATAGTATGTCTGAAAAAAAGAAACAAGATTTCAATTGGCTCATTACTTAAAAACTAAGCCTACATGTTTATTAAGGAGCAATTAAACCACTATAGTTGCATCATCCCGTACCCTTTCATTTAACACCAAGTAGGAGGTGGTTGACATGAATGACCGAACAACGGGAACAGGTCAACTTGTACGCGAGCCAACTCGTACGCGAGCCAACTTGTATGCCAGCCAACTCGTACGCGGAGTTGGACCGCGTATGAGTTGACCTGTATTTCCACCAACAATAGTGTGACTGGATAGCATTAAAAATGAATTTGCACCAGATTAGAACTGCATGGTGTCCAACCAGAATTCCACAACAGGGTCATTCCGTGTTATTCTGCACGCTTTTGGACCTGACCCTCACAGATTAAAATAATATTTGGTGTTATGATTGTTATGAGAAACCCTCGGGACTAAATCGTTTTGTAATTTGGCTCATTTTTTTGTAGGTGCAGGTTAACAAACTTTTGACTGATTAGCACGATTGCCAAACTTTAAATACTTATAAATATCTCAAAAAGTATAACGCCTAAAAGACAAAGTTGTACATCGTTTTGAAGAAAACAAATTCAAAAATAAAAACAACCACCATGCAATTCAAAAAAGGTAAATTGTAATGATACTAGTCGGCATGACGAACACTTAAAAAAGCAAAATGAAAAATAACTTGTCTTCCAAATAATTTACATCAACTTTAAAACATTGCTTTTTACATTTAGTCATTTATTTGTTTCTGGTTTGTTTCAGGGGACACTCATCGGGACAGAGCAGTGCCTTCCGGAAGTGCTATGGGCAGATTGGTGAGCTACGCTCTGTACTAAAAGCATTTACCAGCGTCATCGCCTTGACAGCTACTGCTACCAGAAATGTGAGAAAAACAGTTGTGGCCAGTCTGGCACTTCGAAACTACTTCCTCATCGAGGAGAGCCCTGAACGCAGCAACATCAAGTATGTTGTTGTAAAATCAAAAGTGAAGGACTTTCAAGTCGCCTTCAGCTGGATAGCACAAGAAGTTGCTACCAAAGGTATTTTGACTGACCGTATAATTCTCTACTGTCAGTCAAGGAAACACGTCAGTGAACTGTACTCAATGTTCTGTTCTCTCATCCCCAAAGACGGGCACAGATTTTTTAACATGTATCACACGAACACTGAATCAGATGTACAAAGGCAGATAATTGACAGTTTTTCCCATGAAGACGGAGATGTGAGGGTGCTATTTGCAACTATAGCATTTGGTTTAGGAATCGACGTGCAAGGTGTGCACACTGTCATCCTAGTTGGGCATCCCACTGATCTGGATGATCTGATGCAGCTAAGTGGGAGAGCAGGCCGTGATAGTGCCCAGAGTGTTGCAGTCCTGTTCACCTATCCAGGTGCTGGAGCTGGGCTAAAAACCAGCAGCGACATGAAGGAATTCATGACAGGAGATTCTTGTCGCAGGGAAATCATCAGGAGGAGTTTTCCTTCTAGTGGAGACTGCAGCACACAATTACAGAAACACAATTGTTGTGACATCTGTGCTGCATTGTGCACCTGTGATGGTGACTCTTGTACAGTTAAACCGTCGTTTGCAGAACAGCAGACAGTAGACACTCTGCTCCATGGATCGTGTGCTGGCTCATCGGAGTGCCAGATTGCAGTGGTAGATGAAGAAATGCAATCTGAGCTGCTGGAACAACTGAAAGCATACAAGCACACATTACTGCTTGACAGCATTAGCCACTTGTATACAGACGAAAATATAGCTTGTGGACTGCCTGATTTCACCATCCAAGAAGTTGTGAATGAGTGCCACATTGTGCTGGACTTTGACACATTTACCAACAGATATGCTATCTTACGTAGAGATGTTGCCTTGGCTGTGTGGAATTTGGTCAAGTCTTGTGTGTATGACCAATGTGTTGATTTTGATTTTGATAGGGTTTCGGAGTCCTCTTCCCTGTCAGACATCTCAGAATCTGAAGATGCTGGCGCATATGCAGAGGCACAAATTGTGTACAGTAGTGATACTGACTAGTTTCAGTAGTTTGTCTAAAGTCGATACAAATGTAAAGGTGTGTAATTTTTTTAAATTTTGTTTAACATACATGTATGGTTAAGATAATGGGATATTTATCATTCTGTGACAATGCAGATGACATGCTTGAAGCTGTTGAGCTGGATAAAAACAGAGATTAGACGTAGGCATTCATATGCAGAACAATTTTTTCCCCATTCAATTTTGTTATAAAATACCTTTTTTTTTATATTATGGGTGTGATTTTCTGTTTTAAATTGTACACATGTATGTTTGGATTTAAAATGAGCATAGGTGCAAAATGTGGTGCGACATTCCGGTACACATGTACATGTTAACCTTTTCAACTTTTGCAAGGCAAATCTACTATCATCTCTATTTTGGAGCGTCAATAGTGGACAACCATATTTTCCGATCTTCTTGCTAGTATAATTTTCCGTGTTCACTGTTCACTACACCGTTTTGGGTATTTTTTTACTAATTTTTCTGCTAGGCAAAGCAGAAAATTTGATTTTACTTTGACGACTACATGTATCTTGATGCCTAAGAAATATCCAATTCTAAGATTTAGGAAGAGGCAATGTCCACCATTTTTTTAGAACTGGGTTTTATTTTAATGACTTTTATTGACACCTCAAAATGGACAACATTATAATAGTGGATCATTTGGGTTGACATGGTTGAACATACCGTATTGAAAAACACTGATAACCAACAGAAATGTGGTCATGTGTACTTAAAATCTCAGTGCATTTCTACCCAAATGCTAATGTACATGAGTCACTCTGTGTCAATTCAACACGCTTTTAGACCCGACCCTCACAGATTGAAATGTTTGGTGTGACGATTGACCAAATTATTATTTCAATTTGGCTTGTTTGATTTTAAGATACGGGTCAGTGAACTTTAGACTAATTTGCTTTTAAGAATTTGAGATTTGTCAACGTTTGAGGTGTCGACGTTGAGACAGTCATCAAAGTCAAATTTCTGCTTCGCCTAGCAGAAAATTAAACTGGTATCGTAATTTGTACATCCCTAAAATTCTACATGTACTAGCAAAAAAATTGAAAATAAGGTTGTCCACTTTTGACAATCCTTACATTTGTGTATCCTATAGTAACTGTAGCAAGCCACATTTAAGAAATAAATCATTGTGCCACTTTCTCTTTGACTCAAATCTGTGGAAGACAAGTCTGAAGATTTTAATGTACAGTACATGTAATAGCTTACCAATTCAATGTGATTTAAAATGCATTACTGGGGACAAACGACTTAAAACAAATTTTAAGGGAAAGTGTTTTTTAAAACCAGGTCAGCTTCACAATATATTTACTATAATGTACCCGTTTACGAATACATGTCGACTGCACTGTAACTTGGGAAAAGGGTAACACCAAAAATGTTGTGTTATGTATACATGTACATGTGTACTGTACGTGTACATTTGTGAATGAACATGGCAAATAAAGGGCACGGAGTTACATATTTTTTTTTTAAATTTCATTAAACGTGTAGAGCTACAAAATACATGTACCGGTACATGATGTAAGATAGTTTTCCTTAATTTGATTTTATTTATTTGCAAAGGGCACCGTCTGAACTCAATTCTATGCATGTACATGTATAACTACATTTTTTAGAAATACCTTACTGATCTAAAAGTAAATAATTATTCTACACATCCAGCAAAATGATATACGTGTACCGATATACTGTATCATACTGATGAAGATATAGGTACCGTATTTGTTTCGAAAAATTTAATTTTATAAACAATCTCTAGGCCTATAGCCAAACGGCGATCGCGAAAACAAAACGAACTGCCTGATACTGGTTAAAAACAACCTTTTTTTTGTTGCTTGTTTCGTCGACATCCATGATTGTAAAACTTCAAACAGGTCAGGTAAACAAAATTTACTATAAAATACCACCCCTAAATCATACTATATCTTTATCGGAACGAAAACGTTTTATAATTTCCCTGGGTCATGCATTGTATTTCCACGATTGGGTTGTTGCACATACAATATAAAATGAAGTACATTAGCAAATAATGGTTTATGCTGATACCATTTCAATATTTGTGACCCAGCACGAGTAAATGAGACACTTTGAGGCAAAAATAAAATTTGAGATTTTGATTTCATCATTTAAAGCTAAACAAGCTTTAAATGATTATATCAAAATCTCAATTTTTTTTTGCCGCAAAGTGTCTCATTTACTCGTGCTGGGTCACATTTGCCTTTCATCATACATGTATAATCACTCTTTGGTTTATTATTACTACTTTTGTTTGGAAGGAAAAATAAAACAATTAATCATGACATGTTTACTTGTCAATACATGTAGTTAATGTCCATGCCCCCACCCCCCCTTGACAAATAGGATCAACATGATTCATTATTTTTTATTTTGTTTTGAAATCGCCTATTTGATATCTAATGAAAGTATTATGACATCACAGCAATAAGCTTTGAAGATTAGAATTTTTTTAAATGTACATGTATCAGTGAGAAAACAAATTTCTATAGACTTATTGTTTTGAGAACAAAAACCCGGTAATCGGTTACACCCCACTCACTTAAATTAGTTCATGTATTTGTTTTATAGGTTTATTTGGGGTGAATTTTTTATTATTTTTTCAAGTTTTACCGGCATCCTACTACTTACTACATGTATTTGTTTGGTGATTTATTTGAAATGGGCATGATCACCAATATTCAAAGGACCTAACCTATTGACCAAATTGGCAAATTTTTAGCTCATTTGAAAGGTAACATAATAAAAAATCTAATTTGTTATGTCGGAGCAATTTGACCTGCAATGACCTTTACCCCAACATTTTGTTTTACAATCATCAAAAAATTTAAAGGCATGTCAAAGTTGGCAAAATGTGATTTTCCTATGTTGATGCAAATAGATGCACTGTATATTTTATGTAAATGTACATCATTTGCATACAATATAATTAAAAAATTTACAGTATGTACATGTAAACGTATACATTTTTAGAATGGGGATGCTGCGTAGCACTGAAGAGCATGAAAATATAAATATACTCGCCAAAAAAAAAGAGCTTTCGGTGCGAGTTCACCTTCTTCAGGGAGAATTATGGCTTGAATTACAAGCCATAATTCTATCTGAAGAAGGTGAACTCGCACCAATAGCTCGGTTTTATTTCCGGTGAGCACTGAGTATATAATGTGACCTGTCATCACAAAATGAGCGTAAAGTCGCACAGAGTGACCGATTTCCCAGTACGGCCAGTCAAAGTCAAAAAGGGGTGGTCGATTTTGAGATAATATATGGGTTTTTTTAATACTAAATCCCCAACAATCAATTCCCAATTTTTCAGGACGATCAGATAAAACAAAATTAGTTTTTGAGACAATTTTGACTATGCCTTTCTTTGCGCGTTCACACAATTTCTCGCAAGAAATGCCTGTTTTCTAATAATCTCTGTATTAGGACTCTAGACTAAAAAAATAAAATAAAAAAAATAGGATATATACCATTGGAAAGCTTCGTTTCCACAGAATTTATACCCATATCTCAATTTGATTTTGCCGACTTTACGCTCATTTTGTGATGACAGGTCACATATTTTCACATTTGGTATACATATTTATATACACAACATTCGACGTGAACCGGTTAGCACAAGATTGCATATCCACCAACTAAAAAGGAACAACAAAATATGCTGGTTTTGTTACAATACAGGTTTATATTCTACAAGTACACGATTCTCTGAGGGAATGGGAAAGGATTACTTGTGATGGACTACCATAAAAGACTGTGGGAAAACATGTTTTGTGTTCGGCAAGACAAAACTAATTGTGCATTGACATATTTTTTAATGAAGACTTTATCCATTTAACAAGATCAGGAACATTAATGGTGGACAGCACTGAGCACGGAAAGTCAGGAAAATGGAAATGCCTCCTTCCTGCCTGAATCTCGAAGACATTGTCCCGATGTAATTCCATCGCCAGCTCAAGATGGTCCTTTGTCGTCTTCAAAGTGTGCTTTCCTGAAGGCCTGTGGATACCTGCCTGGTTATTTATTGACAAAAGAAGTTTGTCAATAATTTGTGCTGACCGACTTATTCTACTGATACTTTGCTGGGTTACCTTTCCTCTCATACTACCGCAGCTCTCCTTGAATACACGATTCTGGTGTTCTAACTCTCTATCTACTTCTACATTGCCGTACATCTTCCCTGTTTTATTTGCAAATCTGTTCCATTTCAGTTCATGAGCCAGTCGTGGGCTGAGAAGACACTTCATTTGTGCCAACAACCGAAGAACATGCAAGCTATATTTTGGTTTTCTTGCTGCCTTGAAGTGAAGCAGGACAAATTTATACAGACGGATGATTCTCTCGCCATCACCAAGTTGTCGTGCATCTTTGAAGTCGTAGGCAAGCATGCCTAAACTTAGGGCCGTACGTGTGTAATTAAACACAGCATCCTTATCAGGCGCAAGCTGAGCTCGTTTCTCGGGGGGTGGCTGTATTCCAGGATGCTTGGTCTTTACATGTTTTTTGAGCCCTCTCTGTGTTACATATGTTTTCTGGCACTGGGGACATGACAGCACTGTTGAATCTTGCTGCATTTCTGTCGTACTTGGAATTGCATACTGATCAACAAGTTCTTCAAGAACAGCATGGACATAGTGGCCTCTATCCTGATGAACAGCAAAATCAAAGTCATTCTTGGTAGGATCATCAGAAATGTTGTCCATACCGAAGAACTTCATTGCTGCGGCAATGACCAAGGCTATGGTGTACTGACTGATGAGGTCCGCTGCCGCATTGATGTTTTTCATTGGGTCGCTTGTGACTTTTCTGGCTTCCAAGAAGTTTCTTGCTGCATACAGGGTCCCCTTGTCCCCACTCGATGAAGTGTCATACAGGTGTAACCAAATGACCTGTTTAAACAAAGTTATTATTATTTTTAATAGCTGTCCGAGTGTACTTTATGATGTTGTTTGATTATTTGATTTAATTGCAAAACACACAACATTTAAAGTGGGAGACTGACAATGCACATAAAATAGTTGACATTGGGCCGAATACCAAAAAAATAGCAATTGGTTTTAAACATAAAAATAAGAAATTGCTATTAAAGTCGGATTCCCTTTCTTTTAGAGGTTGCACCTTGAAAAATTGTTTTTCAAATAAAATTGATAATTTTCAAGCAATGCATTTGTTATAAGCTTTTAAATAAGACATCGCACGAAAAAAGAAAAAAATCTTCAATTTGAATTTAGAATATGAGCTTCCCACTCCTAATTTCAAATTCCAAATTAATAATTACTATCTGTTGGGTCACACCGTGTCTCATTCAAACGCTCATACAATGGTAGAAATATATTTTTCCGGGTGCAACCCCATAAAATCAAAAACACACCAACTTTAAGCAAAAGCCAATGCTTGTTTCTTGGAAGCAAATTCTTCCAGATTAGCGATTGTTTAAAAATTTATGTTCATACAAAAACAATGTTTTGTCATTAAGCAATTGCTTGTAAAGTTTCAAGTTCTCTATTTTGTTGCTTGACCTCTTGCTTATCAGACAAGATCAACTGCTACTACCATGTGCCCTCGCTTTATTTTCCTTGCGTGGAAGTGACACTTCTCTACAAATACAATGATGCAACTACAAATTATTGCAGCCATGAAAAGAAAAGAAAGTGAGGGGGTAACGGTCGATCTTGTTAACTCCCAATTCGTATGAATTGAATAAGTGGTAATAAATGAACTGAACTGAACTGATCTTGTCTGATAAGCAAGAGCTCAAGTTACCAACTAGGGAACTTGAAACTTTATAAGCAATTGATTAAATGTCAAATTTGCTTCCAAGAAGCAAGCATTTGCTTTTGCTTCTTATAATTTCTTTTTTATGTATACAAATGTAAGCAAAAGCCTAGAAAAAGCAATTGCTAGTTTGTATGCATTCAACTCAATATACCTGATAGAAATTAGCCAGAGCATGGAAATCGGCAATCACAGGAACAAGGCCTTCTAAGCGTTGACTCGGTGTTGTTGAGTTGCGTTGCTCCAACTTGCAAGACATCTCACGTTCACAGGTCAACAGATCACCAGCACTGATGATTGGGACTGGTGTCTCACTGCCATGGCCAGGTACATATTTGTGCATATGATGCATTATTCGATAGATTCCCTCTGTGGAGTTCTCATTTTCCATCAGCACGCCAAGGTTCACCTGAATATAAAAAAGAAAAAGAAACAAAAAGATACAATTTAATTTTTACACGAGGTCAGTGATTTGTATAAGGCACTTGAATCTTGTATAATAATTGAGGTAGGAGATTACCAGTATGTATTTCATTATGTCTAAACAAGTCATTAAGTATGATGCTGCCATATTGCCAAAACAGTCGCTGTTAAATAAAATGAATCTTTCTTGAAGAACAATAAACAGAGTGAGTCACAAAGAATATTGGCTTGGATTAACAAGTTTTTCAGTAACATTTGACAAAACCAAGTATATTTGAGTATTAAACACACATTTATTTTTTTGTACAGCTGTTAATGAAATGCCATTTTTATTTCAGTATTTAGAAGATGGTCAGCAGTGTAGTTTTGCGCATACATATCTGACAAGAGATAAAGGTTCAAAAATTGTAAGGGCCTATTCGATCATATCATTCCTCTCTGCAGTTCCTGGCTGTGAAAAATCAAAAGCACTGTTTGGTAATTTCATTTTTGTAAACGTAATAGTTTCCCGATGATCACGACAGGTTCATTAACACTTGTGACTTACAATTTCAGATTTCTGTTCGAGATTTGCCATGTGTGGATGAGGAATCTGTGCCGGAATGTGAGCACTTATCCAACTCAAAGAAGGAAGATTCTTGGCAATGATGTTTCCTGTGAGTGTCTTCCACTCTTGCTTGAGAAGCTTGTTGTCATCTATGGTCGGGAGGAACTCAGCAATATCCACAGAATCAACTGATGCAGTAGGCCCATCATCTGGCAAGTGTTTGCCATCCACCCTGTTTTTAATGGCTATTATCTGGACCATGTGAAGGTCAGTCCCATGTTTTGCACGTGATGTGTGACGGGGATGCGTGACAATGTCAACATTGTCCATAACCAACTGGAACCCTGTTTGACCTACTGCAGTCTCATCCTGTTGTCTCTGAGTATGATTGGCCTTGGCCCACTCTACAACATCTTTGTCAAAGTCAATCCCAAATGCAAGTTGCCTTTGCAAGACAGTATTGTAGCTGGAACACATGAATCTTGAGTGCAGATGGCTGAATACCCCCTTCTTTGCACTGCTTTGCTTCAAAGCCAGTGAAGTCAGCACTTGATGCGTGTTCATATTTTGAGATCGACAGTTTAGAAGAATTCCTGCAGCTGAGGTGATTCCTGGGATGAGTGTTGTCTGAACTTTCAGTTTGTTCTTTTTTAGATCAGCCACATTTTCAGCAGCTGCATGAAGGGTGGCTGCAAACAGTGGGGACCTCATTTTCAGCTCCTTGTCTTGTTCAATAAAGCTGAAGTTTTCCAAGTTTGGCAGTGTTGACCCACGGAAGAGAGATGGATTCTGTAATTCACACAAGCCAGCAACTTCCTTTGATACCGAGTTAATCAACTTCTTTTTTAGTTCCTCTTCAGCATCTATGGAATCTAAAACAAGGCGGATTGCTTGTGTTTCGTCTCCATTGCAGAGTGCTGCAGCAACACCAAGCCAAAGTCCAGACAGCTCGGTTGAGTGAACTCTGTTGACATAGTGCACAGAGACCTGCACCATAAAAATTTTTAAAAAACACACACAAAGTTTTACATGCTACAATTTATGTAATCCCCATGAAATTTGAAATTCTTTCAAAATCTCAAATGTTTCAGCTGCATATGTTCAAATCTCATTTTCACGTAATACTTCTGCCAAGACTGACTTTAAATGCACAACTTCAGACAATTAGCATACTCGGCTCCATTTGTACAACTATTAATGTACATGTATGATGGCAAATAAAAGTGAAAACAATGAGTATTTTCCACTTCTATTAATTTATACTTCTTTTAATTACTCCTGTTTTGTTTTAAATTGACCAGACTACAGTTTTACACAAAATAATTGAAATAAGGATTTGCAAAAAGGAGATATTAACCTTGACAAACTGTACACCAGAATATACTTTGTTATTTTAGTTTCATATGGCATACATGTATTATTGTTATCCTACATGAGAAACATTGCCTCAACATGTCTTTATGAGATGCAGTGGTATTTTTTAAATATATAAATCAGCATGCTGAAAAAACCCCAACCTCTTCTCTTCTTAGTGTGCTCCTGTACTGGATTAACATAGCACTTGGTCTGTAATCTATTAATCCTATTAAGGATAGTGTATGCAACTGATTTTAATATGCAGAAATAATGTCCAAGCAGCTGACTTTTCCACAACTTGAACAGCCAGCAGCCTATGTGTAAGTTGTATCCATTTTGTAACAGACAAATTAATCCTATATGTTTTCACATACCTCAGCTTTCAGTATTTGTCTTGAATCTGCAGGTGTGAACAGGCGCTTCTTAGCTGGCTGAAATCAAACAAATCACATTCAAAATAAATCCAAAATATTTATATTAGTGTCATAAATTTACAACTCAAAGCAGAGAATGTTTTTATTGAATGTGACTTTAGCAAGATATAATTTAAATTACAACAGGAGTTTCATTTGAAGGTGATATTAAAACAGACTTGTACGTCTATACATTTATTTCTTAGCCAGACTGTACACAATATTTATTTTTAGAGTTTTGTGTTCATAGATGATGCCGACTGGCAATCGTTGAAACTTAATTGATACAAATTTTTCTTGAAAACCACAACCTACCAAATCCTGTGATTTTACATGATTTTTAAAGACTCACTTATTCACTTACAGCATGGAGAAATAAACTAGATTCCTCCATGCTTACAGGGTCAATGTATTAATTCATCATACATGATTTGTATTTCAGTGTTTTTTTAAATGTTTGCATACTACATGTACCTTTAAATACAGGTTCAAATGACCATCAGTCAAAATCAAGTGACACAAAAACAATGCACAAAATTGCTCATAAAAGTATCTTGTGCAGTGCCTATTATTTGTCAGTGTCTTTTCTAGAATACTGTTTTTTTCTCATTCATCCAAACAAGAACCCACCCCCTCACACTGGTCACTATTATGTTGTATGTATTGTCATGCTGATGTCAATGTGGCCATTTAGACTATGCTTAGACTGAAGACATAGGGGTTTCATTAACTTGTTTAGCAGGGGTCAATTTGCATACAATGCCAGTATAAGAACTTGACATGCTTAAGACAAAGGGGTTTCATTAACTTGTTTAGCAGGGGTCAATTTGCATACAATGCCAGTATAAGAACTTGACAGTCTCTTCATAGCTCCATGTTTATACATACTATGTGCAATTACACAGGCAAGATATTAATTCTGTGCTAACATTGACTGTAGGTACATGTACAGGAATATGTACATGTACTAAACACAAGTTGGAGTACTTTTTCAGCACATTTACCTGTAAACCTGTAATATAGTTCGTACCATCAATTTAAACTTAATGAAGATCTGTCTTGTTTCAATAACAGACTTTGGTTTTACTCTAAAAAATCAAAGTGATTTTAATAACCAAGGATTACTCAAATAAATCCATTGCTTTAAAACATGATTTCAACCAGGATTTAAATCAAACAACCCTGTTCGCCAAAGATTTAGTTACCGGTACATCATAATTCTCTCATAAAAACACCAATTTTCTGCAAAAGTTAGTTTTTATCTTCAACGTGATATCTCAGTTAGCTATTCCAAAACTTAATATGATACAGTTTGTTTTCAAGGTGATTTTTTTTAATGGAGCTAAGTTTTAAGAGAGGTGCATTTAAAAAATACCCCCCCCCCCACCCCCCCTACCCTGCAGAACAGTGCATGTAGGTAACAACCCGTAAACACAAGAGAAATTAGAAGGGAAGGTTTTCAGCTGGAAAAAACTAGTGGAATTAAAATTCATTGTGGGTTGAAAGGAAACAACCACGGTGGGGAAGGAATTCAAATGGAATGCAACAGTAGTGGGGAAAAGGGTGGAAAGATGCAGTGCAGTGGCTTCATGTATAAAGTTAATGTTAAAACGAATAGTTACAATGTTTCCCCAACAAAATCATAGATTTTTGGCAAGGATTGTGTTTTTACGATAAGTCAAGTATCAATATAAAGCCAGGGGTGGTAAAACTGATAACGAATATTCCAGTAATAAATAGGTTAGACGAGTGATTCTGCGTAATTTCAGGAATAAATTGAAATAAACTGCAAGTGCAAGACACTAAATAGTAGTACATGTACATGTAATATTAATAAATATAAAATTACTTACTTTTCTTGATAAAGGGGTTCCTGGTGAACCTACAGCCTTTCTTTTATCTTGTATCTTTCTGGGTGATGGACTTGAAAATCCAGACTTGCTGACCGACTCGCCATGATATTTCGCCTTGGTTGCCGTGTAGAGGGAAAACAACTCCGATGCGATTTCTTTGTTTTTGGCAAGTCTAGAGAATCGACTTTGACATTGATCGCAGATGTATTTGTCTTTACTGCACGCCACTTCTTGCCCTAAAGTCTGTTTCAATACTTGGGGGAATTCTGGATCCTTTGTAGATTTAGTGTAAAGAGATAAGTATCTCCGACAGGTGAGAAGTTCTCGTCCGCAAATAAAACACCACCTCTTCGCGAGTCTAGTGCTGCGACCAGCGGAGACATCGGCCCCTGGGCCCGGTTTTGCCGAAGCCATTGTACCGTATATTCGCGACCCGGCGCCGGCATCAACTTTCCACGACGTTATATTGCCGCGACGCGATGTTTCCTGTCTGCATACGTACGTACGTACGTACGATGTCTATCGTGCATCGTGCACAGAACATCAACACAGTACCTAACTAACAAGCTCATTTCTAAAACAAAAAATGTCTTCAGTGCGCAAGCGTCATTATGCTTTTGACCTCCCTGTTGAATTATGTATAGAGGTCACGCGCTGAGATTAGAGCAGTTAAACAAGACGATGTTATCGAAGGTCATTGAGTGTATGGTACGGCGTACGTTAGAGGACGCCCGCATCGGCGGCCTACGCGCGCTGCATATTACATCGTCTTGCAAACAAGACTAGTTTTTGCTTAGCATGAAAAACACATAAATTATGGAGTTTTGGCTGATAACCTATTTTGTTTTTTTACTGAGCAAGACTTTGTTGTGCTCAGCAAATGTTTGTGCTTAGCAGCTTGGCTACAGGAATTTGCCCCAGGTGGAAAGTCGAGTGCAATTTTAAATGATTTTGTATGAAAATTGAAAATTTTCCTTGGTCCGAGATTCTTCTTTTTTAAAACTTTTTTTTGCAGTGACCGACCTTTATTGAGATAATATATGATGAAAAAAAAGGTGGCGTCAGGATGCAACATTCTTTTCGTAAAAAGTCCAAATTGAAAACGGTTTTCTTCATTTCATTGCTTACTGTGAGAACAGAATCTTTGCTAACTATAATATGAACATGTAATTATCGTACCTGCTTTATTGCATGAGCTACAAGATGAACAAAGAACATGGTCAGCGTTTCGTGGTAGCCTCTTTTAACCTTGTCCTTGTGTTGTGCATTATACTTCTTTATGCCATTTCTGGGAAAAAATATAAAAATATTTCTTTTTTCATGCATAAAGTTCCATGCATTTTTTTAAATGACAGATGCTCAATTTGTTTACAAGATATAGATACCAGTGTTTAGTGGGCTTTAATCAAGTATGTTTAATACCATCTAAGAGACGGCAATGAATATACCTCTCAATAGTTATGCATTATTTACTGTAAAACACCCCACCAATCCATAATACCCATCACCACATGCATATGTTCACTCCTCACCTAATCAAAGGTGTAGCGTTCTCTTTGCCGTGCGTCTTGATGTAGTTCCAGGACATGCGTAGGTGAGCCTCATGACTCCAATCGTCAAACAGCAACGTGGCGTCTTCAAACGCTTGCATGAACGCTTCGTCGCCGACAGACCGGAATGAGCTTTGATGCGTTTAAAGGGGTTATATATTTACAGTAAATATTGTGCTGCTGGCCTAAGTTTTGTGTTCATAGATGTTGGCAAAAACCAAGAAAATTAATGCTGTTTTTGTAGTCTGGTTCCTTGACTTTCTTCCGACGAAACAGGGACATTTATAGATGTCAGGGAATGATTAGGTTAGGAAACCAGACTAGTCAGCCGGCACCCATTTTAATAAGGATGTGTAACAGTATTGCAAATAAAATGTGGACTAACTAAATTTAATAAAATGGGGGCAGTGTTTGAAATCAGTCAAACGATTGCAGGCCGTCAATAGTTGAAAATTGATGCTTTCACTTTTTTTGATAAACTTTTTTTGATTTAACAGGATGCTCGAGACTGTTGTTCATTTAAAGTCAAGTAAGGTATTTCATAATAGTTCAGTAGTTTTTATAATTGTTTTTATGTTTGCAAATGGTGTGTACCTGGCAAAGTATAGTAGCGGCTGGCGTTTGTTGGTACCCGTGTCCATACTGGTGTCCAGCACTTCTCCGTACCACACGTGATGGTCACCTATCAGTTGAGTATCGTAGGCTTGGCACTGCAGAACGGCTGCTGCACCATCAATGAGGGGTACACCCTAACCACCCAAGAGAGGTCATACAAAAGGCGGATAGTAATGTCCTCAACAAGTATTCCAAAGTCAATTTTTGAAGTATACTGCAAGGCTGGTTCTTAACCAGTTTGCGCCGGGAATTGTTTTATCATCACAGAGGCTAGGCGCGAGATTATCTTTAACGAAACTCGATCCAAGGCGGGTTCAGGCCGATGGTACCGGGAAGCACACCCACGCATTTCCAGCCTTGCTCGCTGCCGACAGACATTTCCAGCCTTGCTCGTGACGTGTTTATGTGTCATCCGTTTTGAATCTGGGAAAAACTTTGCGTGTATATATACGTCCTCTGGCACGAACTGGTTAAAGCCTCAGTATACTTTTTGCAGAAATAATGTGCGGTGCTTATATAGTGCATTTTTGAATTTATTCAGATATTTATGAATGAGCTATCAAGCTCCAAAAAAGGTAACAGCTCAAAAAATACAACAATTGGATCTATATGAATTTGAAGGGTTTCATAACAGTTTAATCTAAGGCAGGATGATAGATATCTTATGCCATAAAGAGAAAGATCTTGAGTACTTACTGAATAGCCCAGCTTGTGGGATACGGCACTGAACTGGTCTTCACCGTTCCTGGCTGGCTTAGAGAAATGGACACCGTAATGAACCTGGAAACACAACATCACAAACGTAAAGCAACTCAGATTAATTCATTGTGTAAACTATAATTCTGGGTGGAGTGCTGTGGCCTTTTGATTTGCACGTAAGATCTTGTTCGTAATATTAGAAATATTCTAGATAACCTTGCACCACCAAGAAACTGGTTTTGGCATTACATAACCCGAAACTGAACAGAAGTAACTGTACTTGTTCTCCCTCGCATAAGATGACAATTGTATTAGAAACACACACCTGATCTCCAGCGAGCACATTGACAGCAAAGTGCCTTGTATCCTTTAGGAGAGAATGCATTCGACTGTGGGGCAAACAAAATAAAAAATACACCCAATTCAGCTTCCAAATATTGACGGTTACAGAATGTCTGTTTCTTTTCCTTTTTTTAATGACTAAGCGCAACACTTTACGCTTAGGGGCTAAGAGAAATTTTGATGACGATTAATTTTGCCCAAAAGGTTGAACAAGGTCAGCAATCATACAACATCTAAACCTAAAGTGGGTCCAATTCTATAAAAGTCAGAGTTAAATACAAATGTTAGTGTCTGTTAATTTGTAAAGACAAAATTTTCAGGAAACATATAAAAAATAATAAAATAAAAAAACCATACCTGAAACTGTGAAACAAAATAGTTTTCTTCACCAGAATTGTTTTTTTAAATGAACCAAATTGAACTTTTAACTACAAACATTAAATTACTCATGCCACCCCTCTTTGCCATGCCCTATTTTTACCTTGGTCTGGTGATGCAGAATGATATGACAGGTGGATGTATTGAGACACTGGTGAAGGAACTACAGGTGACACCTCGCTTGATGCAACACTCAGAGTCTACATAATGGGCTGCTGTCACAACCACCACTAGAAAGTAAGGAAAACAGACAATCATTCAAACTACATCTCTCTCCAATTCAAATCATTAAAATAAGGGTTAGCTCAGGAAGGCAGTGTTTTTTTGTTTGGCCTTTGACTGCCGAGGCCAAGTAAATTAATCATGCAGTGTTGCTGCCCATATGTGCAGTGGGCTGGAAATAAACAACTCTAGCAGTATTAAGCAACCCACGCCACCTGGAGATGGAACAGTCCTCATGACATCCTTGAAGCTAGTGATGAGCTCTGACTGCTTCTGTTCAGCCAGTTCTGCTGTTGAAATGCCAGTGGGGTTACTCGGCTTTCCTGCGCCAACTTCATCTGGATTATAGCTGGCTGGATTTGGAAATAGGAGGGCAGAACACATTAAATAAAGATTAAAATAATTATGTAGGCTACTTAAAAACACTTTTGTTACACTCCGTATTTATAATGGGGCTGTTTTGATGGTTAAATCTGATGTTTTGGGGAAGCAAAGTTTGATTCAATTTTTATGTTATGCGACCACTGCGAGCTCGCTCAGATATAGTCCAAGTAACTAGGACCGGCTACTTATCGCTTTTTAAACATCTGAACATGATCTGGCAATCGCCAGGTTAAAAAATTCAACTTCAAATTTCAGCAACATTGTGGAACCCAAGAAAACATTTTTTTGAAATCTGACCATTGAAATTGAATTCAATTAGGCCTAAAAACTAAATAAAAAGGAACCGTGAATTTTTTTTTTTTTTAATGATTGATACTGATTACTGATTATTAGGTAAACTTGTAAAAGCGCCCTCACGTGATCAAGAAACTGTCGGAAATACATGCCAAACTGTTTACAACGTGCACTGTCGATAAAAATAGAAACGGCATTATCAAACGTCCCGTAAAAAGCAAATAACCTAAATAAAAGAGGCACAACAAAAGACATTTGTTCACTCACCTGTCGAACAAAAACGCCTACTATGAGTATTTTCTGTTATTTGTTTTTGAGAGCGATTTAGAAGTCTTGAAAGAAAACGGGAAAACGTTCGCCCAATCATTTTGTTATTGTATGCGGACTGGTACCTTTCATCCCCCACGACAAAAGTATGATTCACCTGCTCAACCGTAGAGTAACCAGACTAAACATTACGTCATTTAGCCGGTAATTTCGCTGGTTTCCGAAATTTTAATAATTATGCACCATGCATGGTGAATGGTTACCAATCAACAGGGGATTTGTAAATAAACGCACGTGGTGCGCAGTAAACTAGTCGCTTCGCTTCGGATCGTGTGTATCGTGACAAATCTCATTTTAAGTCCGTCAATTCAATGTGTTTTTTTAATGTAAGCTTACGAAAATGTAAAAACCTAAGCTTAAGTGTTTTTTTTGCTGAGTAATAAACATAAATTTCATGTAGGCCTAAATGTTTCAACTTTATGAAACTCGATCACCAATCATTAGCAATTACGATCGACTTTGAGCCAATCAACATACAGTGTTTCCTGAGATGATTCCATTCTTGGCATGGGGAAGGAAGTACTTCCACACGTCAGGAACCTTATGGAGGAACAACAAGTCAACTAAATTCAAGAACAAAAGTCCAAGTTCTCAGCAGTGGCTCCGTAGACAGTTCAACGATCCTTATGTAAAACAAGCTAAGGTAAGGTCAAACCCTCTTTAATAATTGTACTTTAACCCTAACTCCCTACACAACAAAGGAAGTTGGAGGATTTTGAAGGAATTGTATTGTTCAATATGTGAGGGAGTTAGGGTTAATAGAAGCCGTGTGTTTTTATCATTCCAAAATTACTTTTTTAACCAAGGCTAAAGTAAACTTTTAATTCTAAAGTCATACTTTTTAGTATTTCTGAATAGTTTCTTGTGGTAGAAAATGCAATTTTCTTTATCGTTTACCATGCGAATTAATGCAGTTTTGCATGTTCACTGTGCGGCGCAGTGCTTCGCATTTTGTAGTCTTTTTACCTCAATTTAATTTCCATCAAAAACTAAAAACCTGACCTCTATTCACGACATACCTGTTGGTTTGTAATGTCACTAACAAGTTTGGCAAGTAATTTCAATAACCTAAAAGTGTCTATACCCCCCCCCCCCCCCTCCCCCTCCCTACCCTACCCTACCCTACCCTCAACTTCTGTGTGGTCTGAATTCTACTTTGGAAAAAACTTGAGACAGAACTAAAGGTTTCTTTAGTGTTAAATAACTGCATATTACATATTGTTATAACTTTTATTTGCAGATTGAAAACTATCCGGCTCGTAGCGCCTTTAAACTCCTGGAAATCGACACCAGATTCCGGTTGCTGAAACCAGGACACGTAGTGGTGGATTGTGGGGCTGCTCCGGGGTCATGGTCTCAGGTCGCTGTGGAGAAGGTCAATGCACTGGGAACAGGTGGGTGTGTTTAGGTATTTAGTCTAAAAACAGCCAATAATTTCTTGACTTCTATAAATTGCTGTTCCATCTGAAGTAGGGTCAGGTAACCATACTACGTTTTTCCAGCTTGTTTGAACAATATTTGTTATAAAATACTAAATCCCTAATTAATCAATTTTTTTAAATTACAACCACCAAAAAATGGTGTGTCCTACTTTTAAATTTATGAACTCGTTTACCCTTCAAATTTTCCCCATCCCAGACCCAACCAAGCCCACAGGAAAGGTCATCAGCGTTGACCTGCAACACTTTGAGCCGGTAGAGGGCGCCATCCTACTCACCGAATCAGACTTCACTCGCCCCGCAACGCAGTCAAGAATCCTGTCGATTCTTGACGGGCAGCTTGTTAATGCCTTGCTGAGCGACATGGCACCTAACTCTACTGGCATGCGCGAGATGGACCACGAGAACATTGTCCAACTTGGTCGGTCTGCACTCACGTTTGCGCGGGACGTCTTGCGCGAGGGTGGCAATTTCCTCTGCAAGCTGTTGGAAGGCCACGAGACCGGGAGAATCAAGGCAGAAATGGCCGCGGAATTCCGAGGTGTTAAAGTGGTGAGGCCAGATGCCAGTCGCAAAGAATCGTCGGAGATTTTCCTTCTGGGACGAGGATACAAGAGATACTTGGTGCATCCTTTAACTTCCACAACTTGAGTCGAACACCCAAAAGAATTTGTGTTGGAGGACGTGTATACACACAGTTTTTCTGGGAATTCTAAACGGATGACGGATAAACTTGACTTAATAAGAACTCGACTTGTTATGGACCTGCAGGGACTTGAATACATTCTCTATGTGATAGAAATAAGCACACCTTATCCAAATACAACACAATACGTTAATTTTGTTTTATATCAAAACAATAATTTATTAAATTTGAAGTAAACTGTTTCAGTTAATTATTTTCAGTTATTAGTTGCATATATTCATTATTTCTTGAATATAAACTCTGTTAATCAACAACTTTGTTTGCCCTAAAGCAATCTTTAATTTAAAACAATCCTTGGACATTGGAAGTACATGTACAAGAGAGTTTACAACTTGGCCATTTTTGTTAATTATTTTCCAATTTGTTTAGAGGATTTGTTGGCTACATTCTAACAAGTTGGCAATAAAGAGTAATCTATTAACAGGTGTTATACTCTATTTCATGTACAGTGTCTTTATATTTACATACATGTATGTTCACTTTACAACAACAAAAGTATTAGTTCTGAAACTTGGCAAAAACTTTATTTGCCGAGTTTAAATGCATATCTTATATTGTGAATGAAAATACAACTGATGTTGAATATTCAGTTTTAAGGATCATGTCATCAACCTGAAATTAATGTAGGTCAATAAAAAAATCCTACTCTTAAAAAACAAAACACGGGATAAAACAGAGAAAAAATTGAATAATGTACAAATGGAATATGATACATCTTTAAATGCAGGCATGAGATTTATTAACCTTTTGTCTGAAATCAGACTTATTAAATCTGCCATAACTGGTGTAGAAAGATAGGTTTCTTTTAGAGATTTTCATCAAATTTCAGATGAAATTTTATTGACAATCTTATCCCTACACAAAATGAATGGTCAATCGCTCTGTATTTAATAGGGAGTACGAACACTACCGGTACTGTGGATAGTTTAGTTGGTTTTTATTTTGTAATTTGTTTTTTGTTTGTCTAAGGTTTGGAATATCATGTGATATCAACAGAATCTACGATTGGATGTCTGTAAACGTGATTAGGTTTAATAGCTCATCACTCAACTATTACACATTAATCCTTTGTCTTTGTCGTTATGAATTGACAGTGTACAAAGTGAAATGCTTAAAATGCCGTCTGTTTGGGACTATCATCTGGTCTTCTTCTCCGTGGAGTAGATGGAGAGAAAGGAATCCCTGCTTCCTGATGCTAAATAAACCTGGGGGGAAAAAGGAGAGGAGCGGGAAAAAAAATAAAACAAATTACGCATCTAGGATCGTTTGCATTTTTGCCCGATATTAACCGAAAGAATTATTATCCAAAAGTTCACTTGGATCATAGATCATGCTGGTACTAGACTCCCCGTGAAATTATTCCGTCCGGCTTGGTGTCATTTAACAGAAATCTGGAAATGTAAGCAACTTCCAAAGATCAGTCAGTTGACTGATCTCTGAAAATAAAGAGTGCTGTCAACAAAACTGTTACACGGTCAAAAGGGTGTCCACTTTTTTGTCACTGTTTTCTAGAAAAGTGTCAACTTCACAAGGTTAGGTTTGGAACATTCTTCTTTGGATTTTGTGGGGTTATTATTGTGAACTGTAAAAAGCTTGAACAGCTAATGAACCTATATGTGTCCCAGTCCTGAAAATCCTGAGATTCCAGGAACACAATGACCAACACAAAACATGAATCGTAAAATGTATCTTGCGTTAATGTTTGCTAACCTTGAGCGGATGGAACGCAAGACAGCTGACAGGGCCAATCCGTTGACCTATGAACCCTTCGTAGTACTTGATGTTACTGAGCATGTCGCCAGACATGTTGAAAACGCTAATGAGCTGATTGGCTGAACCGCTGTCAAGACAGAAAAACAGGTCGATAGAACCACAAAAAAGGGGGTAACTTGTAAATCAGAGGGTTCAGTATCACCGTCAGTACAACTGATGGGTGACCAGGTACTGCTAGAATTACTTCCCTTCTAGTTCAATGGAACGATCCGTTATGATCCGCCCACTGTGCAGGTGGGCGGGGCTTGTTTTAGAATAAGAAATGAACTACTTTATGTAACATCATCTAGGGCCAATTTCATGGAGCTGCTAAGCACACACAAAATAGCTAAGCTTGATAATTCTTCCTTGGGGAAAAACAAGGTAAAACAAACCAACAATAAGGCAATGTACGTACATTGTTTGTGACTGGTATTCAGCTGGTTTTTGTTTAGCATAAAAAGCACATGGAGTTTTCGCTGGTAAACTTTTATTTTACTGAGCTAGACTTTTTTAGACTTGTGGACAAGTCGTTAAATGTTTGTCGCGGTGAGAGCGTTCAAACTCCCCCGCGAATCCTCGCGACACGGGTGACGCGAGACTACTGCTCCCCGTGCTGCATGCACGGCTTCGGTCTCATAAATAAAGTCGGGAGCCAGCAGCCTCGCGCGAGGCAACTCGACTATCACCGGCCGCGACAAACATTAACGACTTTTCTACAATTCTAGACTTTTTTGTGTGCTAAGCAATTGATTGTGCTGAGAAGCTCTAAGAAATGGGGCTCTGACCTTACCATGCAAATATATTAGCCTGCTGGTGTACAGCCATAGTGGTCAGTGTGTTGAAGTTGGTCTGGATTAGTTTGACGGATTCCGTGAAGCGAGGATCCCAGAAGCGTACGTCGCCGTTCACGCTGTCGTTAAAATAAAACAAATAATAATAATTTCCAACTGCATTTGTACAAAGAAATAGAGACTACAAGCCACAGGCTCAGGCCATTATCAGCGACCCAACACCTAAACCGGTTTTCTAACCAGACGTTTAAAGACTGCTTCGCCACACTATGATTGCCATTCATATATGCCTTTTTTGGTTATTAACAAGTGAAAGCAAAGTCAACAAATTTGCAACATTTCATGGAGCTGCTGTGCACAAAATATTGCTTAGCATGAAAATTCTTCCTTGGCAAAAACCCTGACGGTTACCAAATGTTCAGGTGATGTATATTGTTCGTTACTGGTATTCAGCTGGTTTTTGCTTAGCACGAAAAGCACATGGGAGTTTTTGCTTGTAACCATTTTTTACTGAGCAAGACTTTTGTTGTGCTAAGCCAATTTTTGTGCTTAGCAGCTCTATGAAATTGCTCCCTGGCAGGTTACAAATTCTCTCTGATATTTACAAATGGTTATTTTTTATTGCAAATACAAATTATTAAGAAAATCAAAAGTTAAGAAGAAAACAAAATTGGAATGTCTCATTACCTTGCACTGATAATCTTGCCATCTCCTGAACCTTTTTGAAGATGGACGTTAACGACCCAACTATTGTGCTCTCTTAATGTCATCACTCGACTGCAAAACAAATCATCAAAAACACAAAATCCTTATTTTAACAAATGCTTTTCAACAAATCCTTAATCAAGCATTTCAAAGTAATATAGTATAATTTGAACAATCGAACATTTGTATATTTTCTTTTTAAATTTTAGCCCAGATTTGGGAAAAAAAAATTATAATTAAATTTACTGAATGTGTATCGCTAAGCAAAATGCTGATTATGTATAAAAATAGGTATGAATATGTATAAATAGACAATAAATTAAAAAAATCCTGCATAGCCCAAGATGTATAATGGGTAAAACTTCATACAAATAATGCGGTGTTTTTTTTAAGAAAAACAAATTGTTGAAAAACAAATGGGGTGAAGTGGCTTGCCCAAGAACACAACATATGGCCGTCAGCTGGAGATTCGAACCTCTGACCCTCTGATAACGAGCCACAAACCCTAACCACATAATTCAAATTCTACCTTTCCGTAGGAGCCAGCCTCCGGTCATATAGCCTGACACTGCCGTCCCCACAGCCAGCTATTAATAATGACCTGCCTACGGAGTCACAGGCCAGGCTAGTTACACAGCTATCAGCACCAGTCGGTATATCCTAAACAAGAACAAAACAAAACACAAGACCGGGTAATGAATTAATGTGAATTTACTAGCTTTTGCATATTATTGAAGACAATATCTTTTGCATGTATTTATAATGTGCACATTTAAATTTACAAAGCTTTTTTTTTCCACACTGATATAACTTGACAAAGATGCTTGAATTGCATTTCAAAATAGAAAAAAAAACTTCTTTACATCCCCAATTCTGTGACAAGTTGAACAAAGAAATTAAATTGAAGCGGAGTTTAAGCCTGCGCCTCCGGTATGCCGTTCCGGACTGAGCTATCCAGCCACCCAATTTGTCAATAATTTGAAAATTGAAGTGACGTTAGTCAGAAGCTAAGCCTGTTCTATATATGCCGTGTGGCCAGAGATTACGCTCAAAGTCACAATATCTAGCAACATTAGCAATGCCACAAACCTGGAAAATAGCAAACTGGGATCAATCAGAGAAGATACAGCTTGTTTTACAAATTTAAGAAATAGAGGTTTAAGAAATAACAAGCTTGGTGTTCAACACTAGTTACCTGTAGTTTAAGTTCTCTCTGCGTATCCCAGACTCGAATGGTGCGTACATCCCCCGATGCTAGTAACATCCCGGACTCCTGCTCCCAATCTAGGACCAGACCCGCTCCTAGAAAAGATGAGTATTGACAAAATTCCCGTCAGTTGCCAAGTGTGTGGCTCGATCCATCACTAGGATTATTTAACACTTCTCACTTAAAGGTAGGATACACCATTGGTAATTGCTTGAATTATCGTGAATGGGTGGAATTGGGAGGTTGTAATTTATAGTAAATATCGTTTAACTGACCTGTCCAAAGTTTTACAATCGTGGATGCTGAGAAAGCAAGAAAAATGGCGTTCGTTTTTAACCGGCGTAGGGGCAGTTGTTCTTATGTTGTTCTTGGGTTTTTTCGCGATCGCCGTTTAGCGATCGTGAATTTTATTTTATAAAATTTTTCAGAACAATTACAGAATATCTAGCGCAATTATTTTTCTGGATGCATACAATCAATATTTACTTTCAAAAAAGTTAGATATTTCTAAATAATTCGGTAGTAAAAATGTTTGACATCTGCAAATCTTGTATCCTACCTTACCCTAATATTACGTAAGGTCAAGTGGCTTGGCCGGAAGCTGGAATTGAACCCCTGACCCTCTAACCACTAGGCAACCTTCTCTCCCATTGTGACAGTACAATTATCATTTAACATCAAGCTGCCTACCTTGGCTTTCCCAAGGAAAACAAATAACCAGCAGCTGGACTCGAACCCCTGACCCTCTGATCACAAGTCAAAAACTCAAACCACTAGGTTACACTCATTGTGTGATAGTTAAATAATCAAATAATCAAATGGCTTTTCCTATCTTGGCTTGCCCAAGGACACAGCATATGGCTAGAAGCTGGACTCGAACCTCTGACCCTCCGATCACCCCTGACCCTCCGATCACCCCTGACCCTCCGATCACCCCTGACCCTCCGATCACCCCTGACCCTCCGATCACCCCTGACCCTCCGATCACCCCTGACCCTCCGATCACCCCTGACCCTCCGATCACCCCTGACCCTCCGATCACCCCTGACCCTCCGGCTCTGCCTACCTTTGACCGAGGGCAGCATATCAGAGAGAGCGTGCCACGAGGAGACAAGCTCTACTGGTGCGTTGGCATCCGGTAAGTAATTCCGCCAAATCTGGACAGCTCCGTCATCTCAGAGAAAAATAAACATACTCATGTTAGCAACAGTATAAACCTGATATAAAGGTAGAAAATAGTAGAAATTTCAAGACAAAAGTACAAACCAGAAGAAAAAGGCAAAACAAAAAAAATAGAAAAAAGTAAAAATATTTGAAAGCATAAAATGTGCGTAAAGATACCTTACTCCGTAAAATACCTTACTCCTTATTCTGTTATCAACTTCTTTAACATCAGGAGATGCAGATTTCTAACGGGACTGCTTTAAAGACCTCAAATCGGTAAACACAATCCTGACAAATCTCAACCCCTGCATAATTTTATATTTTGGGTCCCCCAAGTACTCACCACATCCAGTCATTAGTAGTGATATGTCGTGAGCATTCAGGATGTCCATGGACGTAATCTTGGTGTCTTTGTGGTTTAGATGTGAGAAATAGTTAAGCTTTTCTCCGTTTTCCCAGTTCCACACGCTGAGAAGATTCAGAAGAAGAAAGTGTAAAAGAAACTACCAGTCTTTTTATTCACGATTTTTTGCACAGCATAAATTATTCATCAATACTTGATTTAAAGGGATTACAACATTTGCTTTTAATGTAATTTTCAGAAATTGTTGGTTGATTAGTATTTTATAGCAAATATTGTTATACTGACTTGTGTAAAGGTTTCTGTTTGTAAATGCTAGGGGGGGGGGGGAATATCATGTTCTTGCAGTCTGGTTCTCTGACCGCACACAAGAAGAAATGCAGCAATTTATACAATTCTACGGTCAGGGAAACCGCTTATATCGATTGCTCACAAAATGCAGACTAAATACGGTAAAAGAACAAGCGTGGAAAACTGATACCAAAATACCTTGTTTCTTGAAAATGACCGAACACCAGGTGCCATAATTTTACAGGATGCTTGAGACTGTCATTCACCTAAAGTCCAGTAAGGTATTTCATAATAATTTGGTAGTTTTGCTGTTTAATGTTTGCAAATGTTGTATATTCCCTTAAATACAAAAAACAAACGAACGAAAAAGATTGAAATTACAATATTTCTTACCATACGCCTTCCTTATCAGCAACAACGATATGAGGACTGAAATGTTGGAAGCGCAGGGCCACGGGAATACCTTGATTTCTATTGATGAAGATCTGGTCATCAAGACGACTCGTTGCTTGATAAAAAAGTTATATTGAAAAAAGTTATATTACAACAAACTCTCTAAAACACTGTATCAGCTTGTTTTTGTTGCCATCATTTATTTTTTTTGTTTTTCAATTTTAATTATTAAATTTATTTCACTTGCTATTAAGTTCATTAAAAAAACCAGATATTTCTACTTTCTATTACTTTCCTACATTCTGTCAATATTATGGCTCACACTTTGGCTCAGAGTCATCAGTACTCACCAGCTCGCTGTAACTGTTCCCTGGTTTCTTTGCGGGCCACGGCGTTACGTAGGAACCGCCATTCTCGCTCCTGATGTAGAGTGCTGTACGGGTCCATCTCCTCAGGTGCCTACAAATTTTCAGGATGAAATACAAATACTACCACATTATTAAGAAATCTCTAACTCATTTGAAATTAAATAATGATTCTATGCATTCAGCAAAATGATTGCACTCGATATCCTGTAATTGTCCCAAAAAATTTATTTGTATAAACAAATTCTCGATCGCCAGTCGGCGGTCGCCAATAAAAACAAGAACAAGAAGAACAACTGCCCGTTGCCGAGTAAAATCGAACGCTGATTTTCTTGCTTTTTTCGGCATCCATAATTTTAATATTTCGAGGTCAGTTAAACGATATTTACTATAAAATACACTCCCTAAATCCACCCATTCCTGATAATTCAAGCAATTACCAATGGTGTATCCTACCTTTAAAGGTAGTATACACCATTGGTAATTTGTTGAATTATCAGGAATTGGTGGATTTGGGGGGTTGTATTTTATAGTAAATATCGTTTAACTGACCTGTCCGAATTTTTACATTCATGGATGCCGAGAAAAGCATGAAAAACAGCGTTTGTTTTCCACCGGAGTCGAGCAGTTATTCTTATGTTATCTTTGTTTTTTCGCGCTCGCCGGACGGCGAGAATGAATTTTGGTTTATACAATTAAATTTTTTGGAACAATTACAGGATATCTAGGGCCCTTATTTTGCTGGATGCCTACAATCATTATTTACTTTTAAATAAGTAAAATATTTCTTAATAATTCGGTAGTAAATTTTTTCAATATCTGCAAATGGTGTATACTACCTTTAAGCGAGAAGTGTTACATAATCCTAGTGATGTCACCAAATAGATTAGCTTTCACTCTTGCTTTCAAGCCACCCATTATTCCATTATGAATAGTCTGGTTGCGGAACCCACTGGTATATTAAACTCGAACCAGGTTTTCCTTACAAGCGCTTAAACAATACTGATTATGCAGCATTTATACAATACGTCAGTCAAAACCCAATATAAATTGATATCATTCTGATGCAAATTCCATCTTTACGTATGACTGCGGTCAATTTTGGCTTACCCTCATGACCGACTGGGCAAAGTACTTGCAGCACCAGTTGGTGAAGTTGGTGGAGAGGTTCAGGTCTTTGGCGTTGATCGTGACGGCCTCCAATTCTTCGTACGTCTGCAAATGGATTCACAAATGTTGGTTTATTTCGGAAGCCATCAACCGTAACTCTTAACCTAGTTATGTGTCACAGTAGTGAATGCATCACCAATTTTCATTCATTTTTATTTACTCCGTCATATTTTTTGTTAAAACTTCGCATACTCCAGTTAGAGCTACTTTAACCCCGGTTGATCACAATGGCATCGCATACTTCAAATCTCTGCATGAAAAGGCGTATTGGCATCGATAGTGATATCTCATGATAAAGTTTTAAGATTATTTTAAACTTATTTGTGGCCTTTTTGGCATCCAAGCGGAGATTCTGGTGCTGGCAAATTGAGTTATCAAAGTATTCATGCACATAATATACTAATCTCTTGTCAGGAATGGGGTGTAACTTTGAGATAAGCGGAGATCCGAGTCATCCGAATTTGAGTTATCGGATGACAACTACTCACAATGCTGGGTCCCTTGTCAAACAGCTTGCGCACCCGCGTGAACTGCTGGGAGTGGGGGAACTGGGAGCCGATGGGGGCGGGGTTTGTCGGCCTCGCTGGTGGAGGCTGCTCACCGGCCCGGATGGGTACCGGCTTGAAGATCTCGTTGGGGATGTTGAGCGTGGAGGGAGGCGGCGAATCACTGAGAAAAAAAAATTTAAAAAAAATAAATTGTGAGGCGTTCTGGCAAACTGAGATGGAACTGGGCACAGGGCATAGTAGAGAAAAATGCAAAATAATTAATATTTTCTGATTTTTTTAATTTTTAGATTTATTAATATTTGTCGTCTTTGGTATGCCTACTAACTATAATTGGAAATAGTATGGAAGTAGTGAAATAAAAGTCTCTTTAAGGAAAAACAATGTAATTTTTTCGATATCAAATGTACAAAACTCGAAACTCCAAAAGGTCGCAAGTTCGCCTCCCGCCTTGCCAATTTCTTTGTTCATTTTGAAGTTTAATATGCGTCAGCTTAATTTGGAACTGAAGATATCGACTGAAGATGGCGACTGAAGATGGCGACTGAAGATGGCATACCTTAGGTTTTGTGGGGAGACGCTGTGGATTCTTGTTGAGGGGCTGTTAGGAGCGGAGGACGATGACCTGTTGTCATGTACAACGTGCTGAGGCTTGGCCATGACTGTCGCCTACAGACACAAATATTTGTTGGTAATTATTCAAGCCAACATATATGTGCTCTGCTCAAGAATCAGATTTTAAGATTGTCAAGGACACCAGAGCAATGTGGTGTCTGTGGTTAATTTTCCTAGAGGCAATTTTGTCTTGTTCTATATGAACTTTTATAGGTTTAGAAAGAGATTCTTTACAAATCCTAAAATCCAGAAAAAAAAGAGAAATGCTGAAATCAGAAAAAATCATGAGAAACAATCCTGACAAAAAAATCCTGAAATCTGGAAAATTCCTGACAAACAATTTGAAATTATGAAAAATCCTGACCCCAAAAAAATAGAAAATCAAGACAAATCTTGACAAGAAAAGTTCAGAAATTAAACTAAACTAAACAGAAACTAAAAATTCTTACAAATTTCATATCTCCCCTCCCCCCAAAAAGAAAATTAACACAGATCATACCCCTCAAATGAAATCGTCCATGTCTTGGCTACCAAGAAAATCATTTACAGCGAAGAAAGAATCTTGACATGAACGTTAACTGTACAAAAACTGAAAGTTCCATTCACCTTGAGATTGATCTGGTTTACGAGTTGCTGGGCCAGTCTTTTGACTGCAGGCAGAGAGTCCGATGCCAATACCAGCATTGTCTTCCAGATCTGAGCATACACGTTGTTGTAACTGGACGAGAAGATGTTGTTGACTCCCGGGGACAGACGACGGACTTTGTCAAACAAGACCGGCCCGTTGACGGTGTAGGCATCCCCACTTCCTGTCGACGCGGTGGGGCCGTTGGTGCTTGCGTTGGTACTGCTCGTGCTTGGTGACCTCGACATTTGTTGACCTAATTGAAAATTATTGAAAATTTTTAAAAATTTACATTTCAGAATTGTTAGTTTGTCGTATGCTTGTACATTTCTGCAAAATCGATGCAGCACCGTTTGTTTCCCTTTAACTAGTTCGTGTCGGATGCCAGATAAACACGCCACGACCAAGGCCGAAAATATTTGTCAGTGACCAGCTGGCAGCGTGTGAGGCTTGAAATATCACGGTGTGCTACCCACGCCAATGTTAAAATAAAACATTTACAAAATATATTCGGTTTTGCTGATAATGGATTGACATGACTGTTGATAACAATTATTTGTATCTTGAATTTTACTTCCATTTTACTTTTTACTTTTACTCCCATTCAACAGTCGGGTGCTGCTAGTGATGTTAGTGATTACTAATTAGTTAATTATGCATACAAGATTGGAATGCATTCAAAATGCAAAGAACATGCAACAATCATGCAAAGAACATGCAACAATCATGAATTAAAAACAGTATGAAAACACTAACCTTCCCAAGTACAGACAGAATCACAAAAATCACAAAGGGTCAGAAAAAGCAAGAACAGTCAATACAATTCTATGAGCCAGTTTACCGTAGGTCATTAGCACGTCATTTCTTGTAGATTTCTACTGGAAAAACACAGTTAACCACAACTCCCTGCTTAGTTTTACCAAGTAGAGGACCACGTCCATCAAAATCCATCACTTACTCTGCTTCACATAATGCTTATTAAAACTGAGGACCAAATCTGTTGAAATCCACCACTGGTGCTGGTGAATTTTGATGGACTTGAAAAAATAGAAAAGTTTAATCTACAAAGGAAAACAACAGAAGGAAAGCTAAAGATGCTGCAATTTTTTTTTAAAGCAGAAAGCGTCGTTAGTTCGGTATTCCAACTGCGCATGTGCACAACACGATTCAACAATTTTTCTCTCAGTAAAAACAGGGCAGATATTTGCACACAAGGCTTAGGGGGACGTGGCAACCAAATCTGCATTCTATGCAATTGTTTCTGCATTTAAAAAAAAGATGGAAACTTTTGTTCAAACAAAAGTTTGGACACACAAGACACCTGAAAACAATTCGCTGTCCCAATTTTTTTGAAAAAAGTTACTTCAAAAGAGAACAATCTCTTGACATTTGCTTTTGCATGCATACGATGAAATGTTTACCCTGACAAATAAATTGTCAAATCTTGATTTGCAATGTGCAGTTAGAATACAGACCTATTATGCAAGAGTAACAAGCAAGCAAAAACAATGAAATGATAGAAAGATGGCCGAATACTACAAAAACCCTCTGTGTAATGTATAAGCTCGAGCAAGTTCAGGCAAGGACTATAGTTAAACTGTGGTTCGACTAACTTTGCTCCAACGCAGGATTGTAAGGCTACTCTAATCGACTCACTGGTTACAAACAGTTGTGTGCATCATAACGCACAGCAGGGGGCCTGGACCCACAAGTTTATTGATGATATTTTGAAAATCGTTTGACTAGAGAGTTCCAAAGGTTGCTATTGGTGCTCAGGTGAACGTTACGACACAATTAAACCGCTGGTCCACTAACGGTCTTTGCCCAAACTAGCTCTACGCTGCAGTTGCAAGATGGTGAACCGGCTTATGCGTTGCCATAGAAACTAATATATCTACCATGTCAACTGTGACATCATACCAGTTTCTCTTTTCCTTTCTTTTTACCAAAACAGAGTTAATGTAAAAATTGTATACACATTTTTTAAAAATGCACGGCTTCAAGTTCTGAAGATAATTGCTCGATGTTTGAAGATTAGACAATTCTTAGTCATAAAAACGTAATCGGAAAGCACAGCAAAAACAAAAAATAAGAACAAAATTTGTTTGAAAAAAAATTGCACCATAAAATGGTCCTTTTTCCCGATCACCGCATGAGGCTACACCAGACTACAATAAGGTTTTGGGATGTGTGTGTGTATATCTACCATACAACTGAAGATTGCCCGCGCTAGTCGAGTGAGGTAGATGCTGATTGGTTCGTCGGAGGGAAGCAGAGGCGGAGTTGGAGGAAGAGGAGGAGGAGGAAGGGGCCTGTTGTAAGGACGTTCTCCGTATCGTGGAACCATTACCCTGTGGGACTATATAGTATGTAACAATAGGGGCGTGAGTCTTGGTGCAAGACCTACGACACTGCAACTGTGTGTACTGTTTCTAAATTTAGTACCCTGTGGAGACCTGGGTAACAAAAGGGTCTCCACAGGGTAATTTCTATAGGTAAAAAAGTTCTCACAAAATAGATATATGGATTTTACTTTTAAAAAATAGAGTTAGGGTTAGTGCTTGGTTAGGGTATAATATAGAGTATACTTGGTTCACATTTGAACCCAGGAAAGTAATTGTGGTTGAAGTAGGAGGATTTTGAAAGTAATTTTTGACAGTTCACACATTTTATACATGAGAACAAAAAGATGTCTCCACAAGGATACAAATTTTGGTAACAGTGTATATGTGTAGAGTGTTGCATTCACTGTGTGGACCTCGGAACAAATGATGTCCACACAATACACAAACTGAAAACGCCGTTTGGACTCAAACATGCCAAAATGTGCAAATGACTTTCATGCTTGCTAATTAATACACAACAATCCCCACAAAAAATGTACAAATTACAAAAATATATTATAAAATTACCACACAAATGAATATAATTAATATTCAGTAGATTAATTCATGGTTTGTTTACAAATGATCACAGCAAATCAAAAGTAATGTTTCAAGATGTTTTATAAACAAAATTACACATAATTTGCCTTTTTTAAACAAAATTCCCTGTAAAACAACATTTTTTAAAAGCAAAATAAGAAGTTTTGTGGGGTTTTTTTACGGGAGGGGGCACAGGACTCATATGAGCCAACACTAGATCCCAACAAGAAAATGACGAACTAAACACGACAAAAGGTACTGAGTCAGGGACCAAGACATGAATGGTTTTTTTCTGCATGTAACAGGATGGAAACAAATGTGTTGGGAATGATTTTAAGGCACCATACAACATTTGCTTACGTCTAAACTACTGAATTATTTTGAAGTATACGTAATTATTATTATTATTAATATTATTATTTATTATTTCTTTTCGGCAATGAAACCGAAGATTCCTCAAAAGCGCCCAAGGCACTGTAGCTCGTAAGCCTGAAGAAACCATTATAGGAGGATGAACGAAATGCCAGAAACACCGGGGCGAACCCCTTCTCTTTAGCGATAAGTGTGACTGGGTTCTTTTACGTGCGTGTCCAGGTACAATATATACATTATACACACACACGGGACCTACGGCTTTACATCCCATCCGAAGGACGAAGCAATAGTGGTTTAATTGCCTTGCTTAAGGACACACGTGTCGACACCAGGACTCAAACTCACGCTCTGCGGAACAGAAAACCCAGCTCTTAACCGCTCGGCCACAACACTCCACAATTGACTGTAAAGTGAATGATAGTCTCAAGCATCCTGTGAAATTACGGCACCTGGTGTGCTGACATTTTCTACTAGAATTTTTGTATCAATTTCCAACGATGGTCAGTAGACCATCGTTGGAAAAATCCAACTATTTTTAAACACTGCCCTTTATTTACCAAATTTAGTCCACATTTTGTTTGCAATTCGGTTACACATTGTAAATAATAATAATGTTCGTGCTTATATAGCGCTTTACATCGTATCAACGATCTCAAAGCGCTTTACAATTATTACCCCGTTCATCAGGCCCTGGACCACGCGGCAGCCGTTTATAGGCACTCAATCGGCCTCGACCCTCACAGGTACCCATTTATACTCCTGGGTGGAGAGAGGCAATTGTAGTTAAGTGTCTTGCCCAAGGGCACAAACACCATGTTCCTGGTCGAGTTCGAACCCAAGCACCATCGTACATGAGTCGAACACCGTAACCACTGGGCCATGACATTGTAATAGGTGCAAGCAAGCTAGTCTGGTTCCCTCACTATGTAATTTCTAAAATGGCACTGAAGTAGGGTTAGGGAACCAGACTACAAGAACAAGAACATAGATGCTGGTTTTTTCAGCATCCATGAAAACTTTAAACAGGTCAGTGTAACAAAATATGCAAAAAAATATGAAATTTACAGCAAAAGCAAATGTTGTATACTACCTTACCCTGCGTCTAGTTGGATGCTGCCTGTGGGGCAGCAGGTTCTTTTGTTTTTCTTATTAAACAAATTAATAAAAGCCCCCATACATTGATACTCCAGAAATGCCTACCCTGGTAGTTGCCGAAAAGGACTGTATAGTCACCGAGTAGCCTGGGTTTGAGGTCAAGCGAGGCCAAACCCTAGAAATGCATGCCTCTGAGAAAGTCTCGTAGGGCTGTGCACAAACCTACTTCCTGTTGCTCCCCCCCCCCCTCAAACCACAAGCTGTGAAGTATAATGTCAATAACCCAGCTCCACAAATCGAGAAGAGTTCATATGACTCTCCTTTCAACTATTACAACCCATTGAGAAAGGTTTGTTCACATAAGGCTATTGTAAACACGCTGCTGCCCCAAAGGCAGCAGCTGGAGCAAGCGCGTTGCTCAGTTTGCGGGTGCAGCGCAGGTCTAATTAAATTAAAAAATAAAACTCCTCAACACATCTCAACAAACAGAAAACAATTCTAAAAACATACAAAAACAAAATGTACAACTGAAACGACAACTGAATGCACTAGTGGGGCAGATAGGGCAAGTATTTGTGGGAATTGTGCATTTGACGATACAAGCATGAAATAGCGCACACAGTCAGCGTATGTCATGGGAAAGATATTTGGATATAGAGCCATCGCAGATTTCCAACAGATAGAATACCCAGCAATGACAGCCATTTTGAAAATTTTCAAAATTACTTGTTACCCTAACTACACTGAACAAAAATATAAACGCCTACAAAAATATAAACGCCTACAAAAAAATAAACGCCCACAAAAATATACACGCCCCAAAAACAGTTATTTGTCTTGATTTGTAAACAACATTTGTGTTTATCTCTGCCAGTGGGGAATTGCTCACTGGCAGAGATGGACACAAGTGTTGTTTACAAATCAAGACAAAGGCGTTTATATTTTTGTGGGCGTTTATATTTTTGTTCAGTGTACATTTCTTCAAAGGACAAATCTGTGTTGGTCCTACAGCCAAATCTCTTTCCCATGACGTACCCTGACCGTGTGGCAAATTCCATGTTTGTATCATCAAAGGCACAATGTCATCGCCTATCTGCCGTGCTAAACATTCAACAGAGACAAATGCAACGTGCGATGGGACAATACCATTCGTTCCCAGGGGGTCGTGTACAAGCAGCCACCCACCAGTGGTTACACCGGCGCCCACAGGCGCCTGGTTCTCGTCGCTTCGCTGGTCCTCCTCCAGGATCTGACGGGCGATGGACGCAAACTGCGACTCAAACTGCTTGATGAGCTGGTAGAGTGCCACCACCAGTTGCTGCAGGGAGAGGATGGGAGACAAGTGATCGTCTTTTCTCACGCTCGATCTTAAAAGAATTGTGCATTTTTAAACGACGACCACAATGACCCGAAGATGACCTTTGACCTATTTCAAGAGTTTTGATAAACCCCTACCCAAGAATCACTCTATAAGCCATCAAATTATGTAAACAAAGAAACAATTGAAGTATATTTGAACAATGACCTTTAATGACCATCTACATGACCTTTGACCTCAGTAATCCAATGAAGAATTGTTTCTCCCCACCCAAGGGTCACTGCATCCAAGTTTCATCAAAATCTTTGAAAGCATGTAAAGATTATACATTTTTCTCTCAAAAACTTAACCTAAAACTTTAGCATACATATGACATAAAAGGTACAGGAAAAGTCATACAGAATTTAAGACTGGTGTCTCCCAAAACTTTGTATATTCATGTGAACAAACAAACTTCAAAATTTAAATATGAAAGAAAAACACCATGAATATTCATAAATCTTACCAGTAGGGCTTCAGTCATTTCACCATTTTGAGGGAACTCTCCGTGTCATCAGATCATAAATATTCCTGTCAGTCTTGCATCGCAAGTGTCATCCCCAACTTACATCAGACTGTGAATCTTCATGTAAACAAATGAGCACAATATGAATATTTATACCTCTCTGACAATGGGACTTCCGTCCTGCACCACGTTGATAAGCGTCATGCCCACGTTGTGGTCAATATTGATGGCGTGGTCGGTTCTCTCCGTACCATTGCCGATGAACGTTCCTAGTGCTATCACTGCCGACGCTCGGACCTGGTAAAAAAACAAGATAAATGTCATGATGAAAGGTTATTTGCACAAACATTACGCATGACACATTTGATTTTAATTAATTCTTGGCCGTCAAAATCTTCAAATTTTCAACTTGCAGTCAATAATTGTAAGCAAAATTCAATCGGTCTCTGGCCGTGCTCTGTGGTCATGTAAAGGGTCGTATGACAGCTATCAACATGCCATCGACTCGACCACGTTGTAGCCGCATCCATCGCAAGTCAGCTTCCCAGCCGAGTCAAGGATAATTTGCGCCCGCAAAAAAAACCCAACTAAAACGATGTAGTAAAGAAGTACATACAATTTCTTGGTGCGGTCTTCAAGAAAAAATAGTAGGACTGAAAAACAATTGAGTTTCAAGTGAATACCTCTGGTAGGGCATCATTGAGTAGTCTGTACAGCTTCTCATGAGCGCTATCTCTGACGCCGCACCACCGGGCAGCATCAAATGTCGTCCAGACCCTAGCTAGGCACAGGGCTAGCCACTGACGCAGCAACGGGTGGGAGTCGTTTAGCTGCTCTAGACAGATGGCGATAACGTTACCTTGCAATGCAGCTTCCTAAAACGAGATTAAAAACAAGGATGGCTCTAGAAACACTAGTATCGCCTACTTACAACTCGACCTCAAACGACATTTGACCTCAGTATGTGCCCTTTAATATCACCATCTATTGCATCTATGACCAAAGTTTGATCGAATTAATTTCCAAGTTTTCAAATGACCCTAATTTCACAATTCCAGCCTTTTTTAGAACTAGACCAGAGCCGATACAAAAAAAATTGCTTCGCATGAAAAATCTCCATTGGCAAAAACAGGGTTACAAAAACTTACAAATCAAATTTTCAGGTGATGTACATTGTTTGTGACTGGTATTCAGCTGGTTTGTGCTTAGCATGAAAAACACATGGAGTTTCGGCTGGTAACCTGCCTTTTATTTTTACTGAGCAAGTTTGTTTTGTGCTAAGCAAAATGTTATGCTAAGCAGCTCCAACTCACCTGTCCATTAGGGTAGTCTTCAACAATCATAGCCAATACAAAGGCAGCCATTGTCCTGTGCTCAGCCTATGGATAACGGAAATATAAGACCAACAAATTGTGACCATCCAGCACAACAGGCCTTAGCGGCCATCTTAGAGGGCATAATGTGTACAATAAAACAGACCTTAGCGGCCACCTTAGAGGGCATATTGTGTACAATGAATGCACAACAGACCTTAGCGGCCATCTTAGAGGGCATATTGTGTACAATGAATGCACCGCAGGTTTAATGTCATGCCTCTTTAGGTTTGTGTAATTTTAGAAAGTACAACATCAGCTTAAAAATGATAGCAGACTTGCATAGGTTCACGCGGTCAGTGTACGAGCAGCTAAACTTCTGAAATGTTCATGTGAGTTTTGTAAGTTTCGTCAGATATGTACATTGCCCCTAAAAAGCGTGGTTCTCACTTTTTTCAAAAAGATCATCAATCTGAATTTGAACTAAAAAATTAAAGTATAAACTGTTGATTTCTAAAAAAAATTAAAATTTGACAACTGACTGATTTTTCGAAGGTTTGGTACCTTCAACATGTGCGACTTTACAGCCCGTTCGTGGTGGACAATCACAATTTGTTGCAAAAAAATAAAAAAATCCACATTTTAATTCACAGGGTTTCTGCAGAAATAAAAATGTCATGACTTTTTCAGGGCAAAATTAGGGCTTTCTGTGATCAATTCATAAGCTGTACTTAGCAAAACATTTCCAGCAATGTTCTTTAATTTTCTCCAAGTTTTCAAAAAAAAATCAAAACCAGTTCGTCAAAAGAAACAACAAAAGAAAATCAAAGAAAATTGTTTTATAAATCTCTCTTGTAACTCACCGGCATATATGGGTCTGCAAGAACCGACAGAAAATACTTGTGACCGTTGTCTTTGACTAAGTCTGCTTTGCACGACTGTAACAAATAATATTAATATAAACATTACAATTAAAATCAAACATTTGAACTTAGGACTGGCAAGTGTCTCCGAAAACTTGCTTATACATGTACTCTAAAGCACTTTAACAGTGGCCACCCACAGTGTATATCACACTGACAAACAAAGCCACATGCCCATCCACCAACCACAGCAGTGCTATTCACTGTACATGCAAAGAATCATTCAAGGCACTGCAGCTGGAGTAATTTGGCATGTACCACTGATTTTCTATAATTTCTATAAAGATCTCTCATAGAAGAAGGGTTAAAGATAGTATACACCATTTGCAGAAATCGAAAATATTTACTACCAAATTATTAAGAAATATCTTACTCCTCTGAAAGTAAATAATGATTCTAGGCACCCAGCAAAATGATTGCGCTAGATATCCTGTAATTATTCTGGAAAATATAATTTTATGAAGAAAAATTTGCAATTGCCGGACGGCGATCGCGAAATAACACAAATAACATAAGAATTACTGCTCGAAGCCGGTTGAAAACAAACGCTGTTTTTTGTTCTTTTATTGTTATCCATGATTGTAAAACTCAGGACAGGTCAGTTAAACAAGATTTACTACCAAATCCACCCATTCGTGATAATTCAAGCAATTACCAATGTATACTACCTTTAAGTGACACAAAAACTGACGACAGAACACTCACCCTGTCGACAGCAAGTATCTTGGCCCAGATGAAGACTAGGAGTGGTCTGAGCTCCCGGGCGGAGCTCTGAAGAAGCTTGAGAACATAGGGGAAGATTCCGACAGACAAGGCCTTCGGGCAGAAACAAAATATTACATTTACACAGATTAAACAATTTGGGATTTTCCCGTCATTGTGTATTTAGTGTTGCCCAAGTTGGTCATGGGTGGGATTCGAACCTATGGCCTTCTGCTTACTAGTGCAGATATCTTAACACTCAATCACAAAGCTTGCCGGGGATGGCAAGAGAAAAAAATCCAATATCAAATTTGTATCTCCCCTGATGCAAATACCATTTAAAAAAAGATAATTAAAAAATGAAAAAAAAAATTAACAAACATATCGCAAATAAAATTCCAAAATTAATCCTACTTTTGTTTGATCACTCACAGACGGTTAAAAGTTCATTCTGATTCTCCTGCCTGGCCTTTATACATAGGCTAGTCACCAATAGTCCGATCATACTTTAATAGGTACGACAACTAGTCAAATATCATCAACAGACAAAAGCACGTAATTGGTAGGTACATCTGGCTAATCTCCATCTCCTACAGTCAAAGCATAGCTGTACCAAGTCACAGCCAGTCAATCCTGCTTTTTGTTTCTGTAAAATGTTAACATCCGCTGAACCGCAACTTCAACAGGTTAGGTTCTGAACCTTCTTCTTTGGATTTTGAGTGGTGTTATTCATTGGAATCAAAAACAATGCATAAAAGGCAAACTGACTAACCAAGCTGACAGCCCAAGGACCCAAGTCCAGGAATCGACCAAGGAGGTCTAGAGCTCGTAACCTGTGCACCTGACTTAGAAGAACCTGTGCGAGGAAAAGACAAGAAATTACTACAAGTACAACCACTAACCACACTTTTTCCTCACAGATATTTTCCAGTGTTTCAGAACCATGTACATAATTTGTCTGCCTTAGATTTCTGGCTGTCGAACATACATTTTTGACAAATCAACAGTTCACACAGCAAAAGTTATAATCATAAAGTTGATTTTAGTTCTAAGCAATTTTTGCAAGAGCAAGGAAGGTTCCTCGTAACTCACCAGAGGGATTTAGGGTTAAACCTCACCTGCAGTACAATAGGGAGTTGTTCTGGCGTGTTTCTCCTCTTGGAACCCATGGTCAACTCAAGGGGTTTAGGGTTAAACCTCACCTGTAGTACAATAGGAAGTTGTTCAGGAGGGTTTCTCCTCTCAGAACCCATGGTCAACCAGACCTGGAAGGCTGTGAGTTGCTCGGCAAAGAAGGGACTATGGACGTACTCCTCTCCCTGTAAGAGGCCTGGTAGCTGGGCTAGGCAGACATCTAAGGCTAAGTCCCAGGCTTGCCTGAGAAGACAACCAAAAGACGGCACGGTGAATAGACAAGTTCCTTGTGGGGCCAAGAGAAGGCACAATTTGTCTAGCAATAGTGGCTTCTAAATTGTATACCCTGTAAAGACTGAAACAACAGAAGACAAAAGAATGGAAAGGTCTTCACAAGGACATTCTAAAGAGGAGGATGTGTCCACAAAGAATTTGGTGTACAAACTCTTTTGGGAATGCGTAAGTAAAGAAACAAAGTCGTAGTTCTGTAATTTCTTTTTTTAAATGTAATGCTTAGAATCGTCATTTACCACATATTGTGCTGGTAGGTGGGCGGTAACCTAGGGCTGGACATGGGTGTACAGTTGAACGACCTCATAATCCTCTCCGCCAGTAGAAAATTCCTGTAAAGACTCGCGACCAGGAGGTCCTGTCTGAACAACCTCTGGAACAACTCTGAGGTCAAGACAAACACAAGGTAAGTCGCTTTATAGTTTCAGAGGTTAAACAATTCTACGTACTACTTTTATAAAACGTCTTCACAAAGTTATGTTGTGGGTTTGTTCATCGGAAATGGAGAGTGGCAGGAGTGCTACCCGAACCCAGAATCTCAAACTAGTTCCTGACATCAGCGGTCGGTTACTCTGTGAAGTGCCGTGGCCTCGTGGTCTGGAGCACTGAATTTGTGGTATGTTGGTAAAGCTACAGGTTGTGGGTTCGAGTCCAGCCTGGGGTTGTGGTGTGAGTGCCCTTGAGCAAGGTACTTTGTCACTCTTTGTTTCTCTCCACCCAGGAGTAAATGAGTACCTGTTAACCAGTTCGCGCCGGGATTATTTTAACAACGCCGAGCCGACCGGCGGGATTATTTTTAACGAAACTCGATCCGAAGCGTGTTCAGGCTGATAGTGCCGGGAAGCACACCCACGCATTTCCGGCCTTGCGCGCTGCTGACATACATTTCCGAACTTGAACTTGGCGTGTTTATGCGTCATCCGTTTTGAATTTTGGAAAATGTTTGCGTTTATATACGTCATCCGGCGCGAACTGGTTAAGGTACAGGGGCCAATTTCACGGAGCTGCTAAGCACAAAAATTTGCTTAGCACAAAAAAGTCTTGCTCAATAAAAACGGGTTACCAGCCAAAATTCTACGTGTTTTTTCATACTAAGCAAAAACCAGTTAATTATCAATCAAAAAGAGCAAAGATCTCGTGAAAATTTGGTCTGTAACCTTGTTTTTGCCAAGGACACATTTTCATGCTAAGCAAATTTTTGTGCTTAGCAGCTCCAAGAAATTGGCCCCAGATGGTTATTGTGATCGATTTGGCTTCTTTGCACTGAAATGGCTGCATGGAGCTGTATACTCCCCAGGGAGCTGAGATGGTATTTAGAATATTGTAATGGCCCAATGAGCAGTGGTAATAATGATGTACATGTAGCACCTTGAACACCTGTCTGGTGGATATAAGTACGTTTTATAAATACGCATTATTATACACGCTTCTTTTACACACCCCTATGAAAAGACAGAAGGCCCTTTTCCCACGATAGGCTCAACCTCACCTCTAGGTAGTACATTCCATGCTATGGTATCCGTGACAGCAGTGAAGATCCAGTTCAGCTCTCCTAAGGGTGTCCTCCTGTCATTTAATCTACCAGGTAATCTACGACACAAAAAGAAATGATGCTTCTCAAGTGGAATAAACAGAGTTGTGACCAAGTCATTTTTTCACAAGTCAAGTCACAAGTCTCAAGTCATTTTTTCTAGCTTCTCCGAGCACACCATACCATAGTTCACATAACACGTGTACCGTTTCTCCGACATCAAATTTATTGAAAATTATTAGTTTGCTTTTACTGAATATACAAGTTACAAAATTGTGCAGGACACATTGTGAATGTACACTGTACATGTCCTTGGCTTTTATTAACCACTTTTTTCACACACCCGAAAAGTTGTTTTTATTGTATCAAAAGTATTATTGTCTGTCAGCAAATTTATATTTCTTCAAGTCAAGTCACAAGTAATTTTTTCCCCAAATCAAGTCAAGTCAAGTCAAGTCTAGTCTAGTCAAGCCAAAAAAAAATATTAAAAAATATAGAGACTTTGACTTGAGTTGACCTCAGCAAGTCAAGTCAATAATACTGGGAAATAATACTGTTAAAGTTGAATAAAATATTGGCACAACTTTTGTAATATCTACTCCATGAGTTGTTATCGTTCGCAGGAGTAAAATGTTGAACGCAGCCGTGGCTAAGTAAACGAGTCCGTCTCCTCATAGTTACAGAGAGCGGCTATTTGTATGAAATGACTCACTTATCTACGAGCTCTGCTGTCACGCCTGGCACTAATTCACTACTTTTCTGAAAACAAAACCTGCACAAAAAGAACAGAAAACCAACGTCAACTTGTAGTACTGGCTGATATATATTACAAGTAATGAATGTTTATTATTGCAATGGTAAGAATAATTTCATAATGTGAAAGATGAATGTGCAGAGTTAGAAAGTAAAATTCCATGTGTCACAAATGTGAAACGGTCTTTTTAGCATGGGGCAATTCTTATGGGATCGAGTACCCATAATTACACAGTAATTTCTCAGATAATCAAAGGTTTGGAATGTCATTTATTGGAAATTTTCAAAAATGAAACCAGACGGTTCTGACGGTGGCGAAAGTTACAGTTTACACCTTAAAGCTAGAAAGCTCACTGTACCCACTTGTATTTTGCTGTACGGTATTGACTCACCGATGTGAATATTATCATGTGGACCTTTATGAACAATCTGAACAGCAACTTCCGAGATTTGAATATTAAAGTTTAGTTTTTTTCACTTTTGCGTCGGATGAAGTGTATCCATGCAAAGTTTTTCCAGGATTCAAAACGGATGGCAGATAAACTTGTCACGAGCAAGGCCTGAAATATCTGTCAGCGACTGGCTTGTTACGAGCAAGGCCGGAAATATCAGGGTGTGCTACCCACAGATACTGGCCTGATCATCTGGGATCGAAGTTTGTGAAAAACAATCCCGCACCTGGGTCCAGTCAATATCAAAATACTCCTGGCGTGAACGGGTTAACGGTTACCCTTGGTCATTATTTTAATCAGGTACCAAGTTCCTAAAATAACCCGTAAATGCTCTTCCCCAATTCTTAAGAAATGTTTCACTGGAAAGCTCAAAAATTATCACGGAGATTTATCAAGGAGGCCTAACATTACCATCGGAGAGCTATTTTGATTGGCGTAGAGAGACAGGCTGTGAAAAGGTCGGCTGGAAGCTCTGGATTCATGGGCAACTGCTCATTGGGGCCGCATGACGCTAGCTGGATGCAGTTCTTAGCCGGAGGGGGGATAGGGGGCTGTGAGGTAGACAGGGAATGGTTGCTTATGCTGGCCAACTACAATGACACATTCATAAAAAAGAGAAAAGGAAATTTAGTTTAATTTTTTAGCAATGTTGTCCAAAAAACGCCAACCCGTGGAGACCTAAACACAATGGAGACAAAGGAAGTAAAAATGTTTCCACAGGGCAATTTCTATAGGTGTAAAAGTCTCCACAAGGTTTTCACAAAATAGTATAGGAAATTTACTTAAAAACTTGGAAGTTCCAAGGTATGCTTGAAATATTAGTATTTTTGTAATAGCTTTCGGCCCTCTGAAAAGTTCGTTCACGAGAACGAAGCGATGTCTCCACAAGAACACAAATTTGAGAATATGTGTAGTATAAGATTTGAAAGGTTTTGCAAAATAATAACTAAAACAAAAATATGAATTTCTATGTACCTTTACCTCTCGTTCTTGTTCCTTCTGAAGGGCAAACTGCTCAAAGGATTCCAAGATGAGGCCAGCATTGGAACAATCGTAGACAAATATGGAAGGGCTACCCATCCAGGATTGTAGGTCGTAGACCGACAAGGGGATGTACTGTGTGTAGGTCTGAAAAGCAAAACAAAGTCTCCATGGATAAGGCAAACAAGTGATCCATGGATTGCGAGGTACTCGTACTCTTACTCATAGGAATAAGCTCGTGCTCACCAAAAATATATAAAAATATTCGTACTTGTAAACATGATTTTGCCAGCTAAAAGAGTAAGTAATTTATTTCATGAATTAATAATTCCTTATAAGACATTGCTGATTTTAAAACCAGGATGCAGTTTTAAAGTTTATCAGATCATTTTCTATTGAGCCCAAAGCAATCGGCAGCATAAATTCAGGCTATCGGACAATTCTGTGATAAGTGATAACATCTACAATCTTGAAATATTTTTATTGTTGTTTCACTTTGAACATTTGCTGCACTTTTCAAAGAAAAACAAGAGAGACATCGGACTCTGTCCTTGGCATAATCATACATTTGTCATTTGAAATGTTGACAGCAAAAAGTTTACGATTAAAAATGAGCTATTTCTCGCTAGCATTACTGACTTTAAAGCCACCATATTTGATTGTATTGCCAGCTGTAATGCACTTACAAATTATATTGTGCCAACAATTTAGGGTTTGATCTGTCAAGATTAATAGGTACATGTACCACACAAAGACTGATACTGCAGTGTGGGTCGTCCATAAATTAGGGGTCAAATTGTTTGTGTCTCTATAACATCAGACATCAGATTTTTTGTTTAATTCAGCACACATTTTTTGATGCCTTTTATCTCAAAGAGTGATTACATAAAGCCAAGTACCTGCAAAATAACTTGAACAAGTTTGAAGTCGATTTCAGTGACACTTGCATGGGATTTAACTAGGTCAGGTGTATAAACTGGACACCAACAAATGCATTGTCACACCCTTGGACCCCTTATCTATGGACTATTACCTATGTACATGAACTATGTTATTTATTCTTAACCAGTTCGCGCCGGATGACGAATATAAACGCAAAAATTTCCCCAAATTCAAAACGGATGACGAATATATACGCCAAGTTCAAGTTCGGAAATATATGTCAGCAGCGCGCAAGGCCGGAAATGCGTGGGTGTGCTACCCAGCACTATAGGCCTGAACACGCTTCGGATCGAGTTTCGTTAAAAATAATCCCGCCCGTCGGCTCGGCGATGTTAAAATAATCCCGGCGCGAACTGGTTAAGAGAACTTTTGTTTCGTTGTATTTTTATTTGTTTCCCATGTTGATAAGCTACGTCAGGAAACGCTACATCCACTTCCTCTTTCGCTTCAATTCCCGAACCTGCTAACTGCAAGACGGAATTCAGCATTTCTTTTTTTAATCTTTTACTTTTGTTTTGTTTTACAATTAGTCCAGTAGATTAGTGCACAGTGTGATATAATTGTTCATTTGATGATAAAAGCCTGACACTTGACACAGATATACTTGGCTAAATGGCCATCGCAGATTTGACCTTTGAAAAAATAAAGGTCCCGGGAGAATAACATGCAATGGCAGCCATTTTGAACATGTTTAACATTTCTTGTTATTCTATCTATATTTTGTGTTCAATAAAAAAAAGATCTGTAACGGCCCTATACAGGGTAGCCCAACAAAAACAGACAAGCATATCTCATTGAACAAGCACTTCAAAACTGTTTTAACAGAGTACCATTCAGTCTACTGTGATTTTTGGCTGTAATCTTGATTCAACTCACTCACATTGTTCAATCGAAGAAAAAAAAACTTCAACGTATTGACAAACAAGCTATGAAGATAATTGGTGCTGATGTTGAGAATATTCTGCACATTGTTGGGAACCACCTTATCACCAAGTTCAAACTTGAATATTTAATTATTGAATCTTGAACTTGTTTATCAAGTACGATTCGTTTTACAACACCTAAAGTACAAAAAACCGAAACATCTTTATTAGGAACACTTTACATGACCATTTCAACGAAAAGTCTATTTATACATTGTATGGTAATTAGGGTTAAGGGAACTTGTATACAAATACAGGTGTCCTAAACTTAACTTCTACCCATTTTCCTTGGTACTCTTACTCATTGTAAAGTATTCATACTCACTCATCCTTATGGTGAAGTAATCATACGCAAACTCATACTTAACACTTAGTACTCATACTGACACTTGTAGTCACGACAGAGTACTCAAGCTGATAATTAAGATATACCCGACTACAACATTGTCCCTAACCAGCACTTACCTTGTTGAAGACCCATATTTCTCCGTTGGTGGTAGGCCTAGGCACACCGTGACCGTTGTAGTGGAAGAGAACCCTCTCTTCTTTGGCGTTGCGTCGGAGGGACGTACAGAGTTTCTTGACTTCCTCGACTGTAGGATCCAGGCAGAGTTTGTATCGGGCCTGCAGTCATAAACGACCCAAGAATCATTTAAAAAGTATTCAAATTTACCGTCACTTTCCCATGTGGTTTATTTGTGGATTATAAAGAGATACGGACATATAGAATTTACGACTGGTAAATGTCTCCTTAAAACATCAAGGAAAGTTGGTGATGTTGCCGAAAGGTGTTCTACCGACGAGCCAAACCAGAACCAGAACCAGAACCAGAACCAGAACCAGAACCAGAACCACACAAATGTTGATCTTTTCAATACATCTTGCTTACCCTAGGCTGCCAGCGTTCGTACTGTTTCTGCAGGTTATTGCCAATGTTTTCTAGTGCCTTTTGTGGGCTTGTGGACAGAGGATCTGAAAATCAAATTGATTACAAAAAAGGATACTTGCATTTCAAATTACAAGGGTAGGTCTAGTCAGGCGTAACAGAGACTCAAACATGGCAATAAATATGCACAATGCTGAATAATATTTTTAAATGCCCACTAAGATGGCCACTGTGCACAAGGTATATTGCCTGTCAGTAGAATTCTGTGCTTAGCGTGTACATGTTCAGTGGGACCAATTTCATAGAGCTGCTACACACAAATTTGCTTAGCATGAAAATTCTTTCTCAAAAACAGGATTACAAACCAAATTTTAGGGTATAGAATTTAATGTAGAAATATTCATGTATTTTGTTTGTAACTGGCATTCAGCCTGCTTTTGCTTAGCACAAAAGGCACATAGAGTTATGGCTGGTAACCTATTTTTACTTAGCAAGACTTTGTTGTGCTAAGCAAATTGTTGTGCTATATGAAATTGGCCTGCTCACCTATCCAACATTCCAGCTTAGCACATGGTGAGGTCTTGACTAAGTCTGGTGGGTCAACACCAACATTGAGGCACATGACTAGAGCAACGCTGACGGTTTTCATCTAGACACAATACGTGGAACAACAAAAAGAACGAAAAATTTGAGAAAAACTTTGACATTTCATACTAAAGCGAGAGCCTGTTTTACCAACTATGTTGTCATTAAAAAACTTACTTTGTTGAAACAACACTGCATAGTATGAGTGGAAATGTAATGGGAGACAGGCTAGGAGAAAAACCTACATAAATTTGTCTAAATAAGCAAAACAAAAATTCCTTGATTCACAACAATTTGTAGAAACATTTGTCATTTAAATGTGAAGCACAACTACATACCAGTATACATACAGTGCCTACTGTACAAATATTTGTAAACCATTAAATATATTTTTTTTGTTTTTGTTTTTACATTTGGATGTGGGTCTTAAAAATTATAGAATACTTTGCAAAGTAATCTTGAGACATTGTTAGTTTTAAATAATGAACTCAAATTTTTTAAGCAATAGACCAGAAATTAAGTCAAGAATTTACAAGGCCACAGGATTTTGCAATCTACAAAAAAGTGATACTAAACTTGAAATACAGGGTATTTGTAGTTTGAGTGAAAACTAACCATACCCATCCCATGCTGGCAAATCCCAACACCATATGGCAAACTGTACACACAAACTGTTGGACTCTGTTGGACTCTGTAAAATACTGTCAGTTAGGGGTCCAGTACCCATCCTAACTGATCCCAACAAAACCTGGTGTTGGAGTTTGACTGGATGGGAATTGTTAGGGTCACGTTACAGACTCAAATCATTTATTAACCCTAACCCTCATCAATCCTCCAAAATCCTTATTGCAGTTTTTGAGGATTTTTGAGGATCGAGAATGGATGACAAAAAGTGACCATTGGTTTTAGAGGATGCTATGGGTCAAGGTCGTAGGCCGTACCCAGCATGCTTTATGTTCAGCCATGCATAATGGAACCCATCATTATGCTCAATACATCCACACTGCTTCACTGCTTTGAAATGTCATTGGCACTGACTCAGCCCATAGCATTGATTGATTGAATGAATGAGGATTTTGGAGAATTGATGCAGTGGTCACCCCTCCACTGATAAACAAATGCAAGAAACACATTTTGTAACTGATGATTTTGGAGGATTGAGGATGAATCCAATTTGTACATACTAAAATATGAGGATTTTGAAGGATTAAGGATGGTTCCTAGCCAAAAGGGCCTAGGGAGTTTGGGTTAATCTAATGTATGAAGTGATGAACTATAGATTCTATTTAGTTACACCGAGGATATTTTAGCATGAAAACACTTTATTGCAAATAACAATCAGTTGAATGGGAATTCTTATCCACAATTGAAACATGATGGGCAAGTGGCCTAGTGTTTTGGGTTCATGGCATATTATCAGAGGGTCAGGAGTTCAAACAAACAGTAAGAACAAACATGTATACTATATTTGCAGTGTTGACGCACTCATCAAGTTCAAGGGGCATAGTTTACCACACACTGACACAAGTCAAGTCAGGAAGGATGTTGTTACTAGTTACAAATATATCCCAACCGACCACATATCAACAGTGGAAAATCAACGGTATGTGGGGGCGGGGGTTAGAGGAAATGACAAGGTCTTTATCATTGATAGCGTCTGGTCCCGTGTTTAATATTCAAGAATGATTGTGCAGTAGATTCCAAAACGCCACTTTTTTTTAACAGCTTTTCTCCTTGTTGGCACACTGCTTTGATGAATAATGTTGTGCAAAGTCTGTAAACCCAACCAGTAAATTGAAAACAACCCAATCCAAAACCGACTTCGGATCAGGGCCCAATTTCATGGCTCTAACTACAGAACTGTGAACCAAAAAGGCAACACGATTGTATGGGACTCTACCTTATTTTCATTGTATTTCTTGTGTTTGTGAACAAAAGGTGATATTTTCGTGGTTTTTGGTGTAAAAGAGCAATGTGTATTAAAAATGAGTAAAATAGTTTACTTTTGGATTAAACATTTCCTCTTTATTTTTTCGGGGAATTACAGATACCAGGCAATTGACGGTTAAACCATGGCATATACATGTATTGTATTGAGTGCTAAACATTCCGGTAAAATTTCAGCTCATAAAACGGTGCGATTAACGGATGCAAAAGTGAATTTTTCACCAGTTTTGACCGTGTAACAGACCGTGGCATTGTATACCAACGCCACGTTTGCGGGTCTATATTTTCATTAAATTTCTATTTAAATACGTTTTGTCACTTTCCCTTTAAAAAAAAAGGGTAAAACTCTGCCCTCTACAAAAACAACCGAGGCCTAGCCTACGTAAAAAACAACTAATTCGTAATGTCTCTAACTAGGCCTAGTTTGGTCAGGCCAATAAGTTGTGTTTTCCCTACAGTACTACAAAATCGCCAAATACCAACCCGTTCCTTCATGCGCCATGTTTGTGTTTCCGTTTTGTTTCCCTCAATGCGTTCCGTGTGGCGTTTCTTCATATACGCCAGCGGTAACTGCCAGTCACACAGATCGCTGTCCTCAATGTCCGTTATATCGGCCAGGACGTCCATCATACTGGCTGGATTGCGATCCATGGATCGGGTACTAATTATGCTCAATTCGGCAGTAATTTTAGGTAAACTTGAAGGAATTCCGGATCAAAACACTGCGTTTCCCGTTATTGTTAAATCGCTACGCACATGCACGATGTTGTGATACATACGGTGTGTTTTTGCACTTTTTTGAGCTGGTAACCATTTATTTACGTGATTATACTGCTCGTAAGATGGGAACCAGTCCGGCGTGTGCCCAAGTGTCAACCTCGTAAGCTCGGTAATCACAAGACCTTGATTAAACGCCGTGGGGAAATACGTACTGGGGACGTCCAGGTAAGCCGGTAATATAAAATGTTGGTAATATTTTGATTGGATACAGGGCCGACATGTACATGTACATGCGTACCCCGCGTGCGCGCGCGCGTTGATAAGCATGCCTTATATTACCCAGAAAGCGTTGCAAATACTGCATTTCCTTCGTAAAAGTTTGCGAAAAGAGATTAGCAAAGACCGGTACCATTAATTTGGTTATGGTGGTGAGAACGAGTAAAGAGGATAGGTTTGCACATGTTGTGTTGATTTATGTTTAAAGTTCATGGTTAGGAACTTGAAACAGATAACAACAGATAAGAGCCACTACCAGTTCTTGTTTACTGCAAACACAAAAAGGCAACAGAAGAAACACGCAATACAAAACAAAAACAAGAAAATGTTTACAGTGCAATGTGCAAAGTAATCGTTACTCAACAAAACAATAACTCTAAGTTGGGAACTCAAAACTAACAAAATTAAACCCAGCCCTTTTTGTTTTGTTTTGATAAGTTATAACAGAAATCAAACCAAGACCGAAAAATGATTTTTCAAGGTTTTTTTTATTCAGAAAAGTTTAGCATGTACATGTAAACAGTGCATTTGGAAAATTACTTTTAAGCTAAAAAATATACCTAAATTATTTTAAGATGAACTTACTAAAATATTTTTTACGTGAATTTGATAAGATTCGAAAGAAATACTGAATTCACCAATGTGCAAATAACTTTTTGGACAACACTCATTGCAAATTAGGCAATCACAAATCCATCACAATGACTTGTGACTAAATAAAGAAAAGGCTTTAAATGTCTAAAAAAAAGTCTTCACATTTTGCCATGCATTTTAACCAGTTCGCGCCGGAGGATGTATATACACGCAAAGTTTCCACATATTCAAAACAAATGACGCATAAACATGTCACAAACAAGGCCGGAAATGTCTGTCAGCAGCGAGCAGGGCCAGAAATGCGTGGGTATGCTTCTCAGTACCATCGGCCTGAACCCGCCTCGGATCGAGTTTCGTTAAATATATTCCAGCGCGAACTGGTTCAAGACATAAGAGGATATCATTTGCTTTTTATACACTTTGTAATATTGTTAATATTAACACACTAAATAAAAAACAATCAGAACCTAACCTTTCAAGTTTCAGCTTAGTAGATATTACAACTTTTGTAATAGCTTTATTAATAAAACATTCTTTATTTCAAAAAGCAGTAAATGAACTGATTTCTTGATTTCTTCCAATTAATGACAGCAAGCCTGCAGACGGATTAGATTCACTGGGTGTTTAGTATCAGTACGATATTTATTCTAAGTAAGCTTTCCGATAATAATTTGGTAGATTACATTTGATGCATTAATGCAAATGACCCTAAACTAACAAACAAACCCCAGATCTACTGAGCTTTTAAAAAATAGCTATGGTTACAATCTGTAAAAAGTGAACCTTCTAACGACTTTCAAATAGATAGACGGTGTTTATTTATTGCCAAGATTTTCCGCACAGTTTTAGATGATCCTTTGGTTAACAGTGGAGTTCCTCATTGCTCAAAAGTCCAAAAGCTGAAGAAATTGGGCAAAAAGGGAGAAAAACAAAGGAGAGAAAAAGTTTAAAATCTGCAAACTTCCACAAAGGAAAATTTTGTCTGGACTTATATCGACAGTGGCTTGAACAAAATCAAAGGGGGGGGAAGGTGGAGATAAAAGTATCAGCAAAAAAAATTAAAGAATCAAGAAATTGGCAGAATTCATCTGGAAAAAAACAAAAGAGAGAAAAGGTTAGAATCTGCAAACTTCCAGAAAGGAAAATTTTGTCTGGACTTATAGCGACAGTGGCTTAAACAAAATCGGGCGGGGGGGGGGGGGGGGGGGGGGGGCAGCTAGAGATAAAAGTATCAGCAAAAAAAATTAAAGAATCAAGAAATTGGCTGAATCCATCTGGAAAATCTGCCATCATGAAAAAAAGTCCACCTCAATTTGTTGTCTTCAAAATCCCAAAGGGGAAACTATAATGTGTTCTGGCAAAATTAGTAATCTTAAATGCTTCTACTACATAAGTGTTAAAAATATAGTAAAAAATATTTGAAATAAAAGTGTTCACCAGGACTGAAAATAATTGGCATCTTTCACTTTCACAAATACAAAACTTGACTGTAAATATTAATCAACTTTTTTGTCTTGTCAACTTGTCAACCAAATGTCTTATTAAAATGCAACAAACAAACAGCATTGTAAGGAGAATCCTATTCTCTTTCCTTATTCTCTTCCAGCAAAACTCTCTTTTCGACTTCTGCTCATATTATTTTCATTTTTTCACTTCAATGGCCTAATAATGAAATAAAGACTTACCAGCTGGGGTAACACTTTTTCAAAATGTCTTGGTTCCACCATGGCACCAGACTCGGACTTGGCCTGCTGGGCGGCCCTGGCCGCACCCTCTGAAATGGATTACAAGAAAAAAATAAAAGATTGTAAAAGTTTCTTTCTACTTTTTGAACATTTGCAGTTATCTAAAAAGTAGCCTATCAAATTCTTATCAACAAGTTTAATTGGATCAAAGATCATACTGGTACTTAACACCCTGTACAATTATTGTCTGGCTTGCTGTCATTTAGAAGAAATCAAGAAATGTAGGTGATTTCCAATGATCAGTCAGTTGACTGATTTTTGTTTTTTAAATGAAGTGTGCATACATAATAATTGTGCTTCCTGATCAATGCGCAACTTTTCATTTTCTCGAAACGTGCAATATCCACTGAGCCGAAACTTCAACAGGTTAGTTTTGAACATTCGTCTTGGAATTGTGAGTGATGTAATTATTATTATTATTATAGGAAACAATCAAAAAGCAACTAATCCTACATGCCTTCTATATCTGTCGGAATTGATCATTTGAATCTCATTTGAGTCCAAGATTGTGGCCTCACATACAGTGGTTGTTTTTATAGAATTGATTCATGATTTAAAATTATACCTGCAGCAAAAACTCTCAGCAACTCCACCATCAATCGTAGGGCATCCTTGCTAACTGTTCAAAGAAATAAAACAAAAACGGTAATTACCAAACACTTCATTCTGAAAGTATACTGCAAAACATTTTGGTTCCTGAAACCATAGAACCATTACCCCCCAACTAGTACCATGGTCCCAACTAGTACCATGGTCCCAACTAGTACCATGGTCCAAACTAGTACCATGGTCCCAACTATAGTACCATGGTCCCAACTATAGTACCATGGTCCCAACTAGTACCAGGGGAAGGAAAGGGGGGGTTGGGGGTTGGGGGTTGCTTCTGTACTTACTTTTTGTCTTGTCATCCTCAAAGGTACTTTGCAGCAACTTTTGGACCGTTTCCTGTTTCAGACGACAATTATTAGAAGAAAAACTACTTTAAAAACCATGGGAAAATAAGAACGAAAGCAGGACTTTTGCAGGATTTCAGGATACTGCTGCATAACTGTTATAAAAAATATTCAGTGAGATTTCATTTTTCGGAGTTGTGGGATAAAAAAAAGAAAAAAATAGGCAGAGTAGGAATTTCAACAAAAAAAAAGTGAAAAAGAAGTCTGAGCAAGGTTAAACAAACATTTTTTTTAAAGTTGGAGAAAGCCTGCCATACCAAATTACCATACCATACCATGGAGGAATTCCTCCATGTATACCATGGAGGAATGGTATAAATAAGCCAATTTGGTATTCCAACTGCACATGCGCACATTTTCCCTTGACGATATTTCTTTCGATATAAACATTTCATCGATTGCGTGCAAAAGCATAGCGGGGTACCAGCAAATTTCAAGAGATCGTCGTGTTTTAAAGTTACTAAGTAACATATTTTTGTTTACGTTTTGGTGTTTTCAGCCGCTTTGTGTGGCCAAACTTTTGTTCGAACAAATATTATTTATTTTTTTCGATTTCACAAGAAAATGTAAAAAATGCGGATTTGGTTACCACGTCCCCCATAGCCTTGTGTGCATTTGTCTGCCGTGTTTGTATCACTTGACCTCCTTGAGAAAAATTGTTGAATCTTGTTGTGCACATGCGCAGTCGGAACTCCAAAGTGGCTTATTACCAGCCGAAATACCGTCATGCCGACCGAAATAATTCCACAGGAAAGTAATTATAATGGAAAACAAACGCTAATTAGGTTTTAAAGGTTAACAAAAAAAGCTACGCAGAATGTCGTAAAAAGTACGCTTTAAAAACATCAACAATTAAAAACGAGTTCTTCACCACTTTAAAAGATGCGCCACTTCGTTCTTCTGCCATTTTTTTCACCACGCGAGCTGCTAGCTAGCTGCAGGCGAGACCGTCAATTGAGGGCGCCATTTCGCTTTAACGGCTAGTCGGGATGCTGGACAGCTTGCTCTAGTGTTGGATACTAGGCAGTACGGTTCAGGTTGCACTTGCAGGCACCAGACACGCATCGTACGATGTGTTTATGAATGGGCGTGATCGGCCGGTCCGGTCAAATGATTTGTTTACACGAGAGTGAACGGGAAAGTTTGCATCATTTAACACTGTCCCGCTGGTGGGTATAGTCGTTGATTGCATCAGATGATCTTTGCATGGAGGAATAAGGATTTCTCCATGATCTTCGGTGGTAAGTTCTGTGTGTATTTGTTGCGTTATACCAGACATAGAATTAAAACGCAACAAAAGTGACGTACATGTATCATGTTGTATAGCCCATGGGTCCAGTGTACAAAATAGTACAACTACTAGTACTACAACAAGGGAAACTGACTAGGTAAATTTGCATAATTTTCAAAGTGTTCACTACTTAACGTTAGATCCCCGACGTGTTATACACAAATGTTTGATGGGATCTTCATGCGCATGATCATGGTGATCTGTCATTTCCAAGGAATTCAAGAAAATAAATGGAGCCCATAATGAACACGTGACGTAGATGTGTTTGGTTTATCAGAATCCTGAAGGCATGCACGGTACCTGGAATTCTTTATATGTAAAACGTTAGAGCCTACCGATAGGAGCCTTAGATTTACCCTGATGAGTTGGTTTTGTACTTGACTTCATTTCACTTTTCAGATCCTTAGTTTTGGAAGAATTGCCAAAGACCAAAACAACAAATTAGTGACCTGGTATTCTAAGTTCCACCATGGCAGACAATGGCAACGTCCCAATGGCAAAGCGTTCAGCCCATGAAGAACTTCAAGATGACAATACATCATCTGGGAAACGACAACGAAAGACTGTAAGGGTCTGGTGTGATGGATGGTAGGTTAACTGAATGTTTAAGTATACCCCCTCCAAGCCCCCCCCCCCCCTTTCTAAATCATACATCTGCAGTATTTTTGCAATATTTTTTTCTAAACAAAAGTGGGACAGTGTGAACAGATCGACATTGAGATCACAAAAAGGTCATACAAAAAATGATAACTTTTGCTTGTTTTTCCTAATAACCGGTACTCAACCTTTTAATTTTATTTGGTTTTTTTAAACTTCTTTTTCAGCTATGATCTGGTTCATTTCGGGCACGCCAACTCCCTCCGCCAAGCCAAACAAATGGGCGACTATCTTATCGTTGGAGTTCACTCTGATGGTACGAAATAAAGTTGTTTGTATCATTATCATTTGGTTTTTTTCTGGTAATGAAACCAAGGATCAATCAAAAGCGCCCTAGGCACTGAAGCTCGTATAAGCCTGAAGAAACCTACAGAGAGAAGACAATGTGAGAAGAAGATAAGGTTTTAGAGGTGGGGGGAAACCCCAGAAGAATATCCTGGGGGAAAACCCACATAAACTGAAAACCCAATTCACATATTGGCCCAGGCCGGATTCGAACCCGGGTCACAGCGGTAGAAGGCGAGGAAAGAACCGCTACACCAACATGACATCCCACAAAGTTCAACTAAAATAAGTATTTCTTGCAGCCGGTGTCATAAGTTATTTTCTTCTAACTAAATATAATTGTTTTTCCACGTTTTCATAATTAGCTGAAATTATGGAACATAAAGGTCCCCCGGTAATTAACGAGAGAGAACGCTACGCGATGGTCAGCGCAATCAAATGGGTAGACGAGGTCATAGAGGGCGCCCCCTATGTCACAGAAATCAAAACACTCGACAAGTACAACTGCGACTTCTGTGTGCATGGAAGTAAGTAACATTAATAGTCACTGACCAGCAGTAGGTTGGGAGGGGGAGGAGTAGTAAAAGTTGGGTGGGGGGAGGTATTGGGTTTCAATCCAAAATTTGTATGTGTACATAAAATGTATACTGGAAATCTAAAAAAGTTTTTTTTTTTTTTTTTTTTTTTAAATTAAAACTTAGTTCTACTGTTAAGGCTGATTTTTATTTTCTATTTTCTGACAACAAATATTTGTAACTTAACTGGCAATTAACTCAACAAAATGAACTTGTAACTTAAATGATAGGTTTTTTTTCGCTGTGCTACGAGTTTGACACAAAGAATTCCAAATATAAAATACTAAAGTACCACAGTCATTGTTATGATTGGTAGATAATGACCTTGGAGCAAGGATGAATAGTTTTATTAAATAGCATGAAGTGCCATTCAGTCTCTTGATGACGAGCAGAGCATACTTTCTAAAACGTTGAGTTCCCCCCTCTGGTTCTTTTCAGAGCCACACAACTCACAAAAGAGAAATACCACATGGTGATATCGCAAAAAAATTATATTATTGAAATCTGGTAATTTAAGAAGTTTTGCTTGAAAGAGTTTTAAATTAGACGTGTTTTAATTTACTTATGTAGATGATATTACGCTGGACGTGGATGGAAACGACACGTATCGCAACGTCAAAGCTGCAGGACGATATCGGTAGGTACCTGAAATAGGAGGTCAGAGGTCATCTAGAGGCATACGTATCAAATGTCACCTTTTTTGAAGTACACAAAACATAGGAATCGACTGGTGCAATGGCGACACTGATCAAAGGATCACTAGACAAATTATGACAATTTATCTAATTGATGCGTTTTTTTCTAGGGAATGTCAAAGAACAGCCGGTGTTTCGACCACTGACCTTGTAGGCAGGTTAGTGAGTTTGTTTTTAATTATGAATTATTATTATTATTATTTAACAATTTGCAAAATTAGAAAGAATCATTTGTTATACAATGCTAGTAAAAAAACACTATACACTTTTAAAATTGGCCATATTTTTATTTTCTAGTAATATAAATAAGATATTTTCATATGTACTTTTAGAGTAACTCTTTCTGCTCTTTTTGGTGACATTTTTACTGAATTACAGGAGACAATTAGGGGAGTTCGTTTGTCTCTTTGTTAGACAATAGTTGTTCTTTTAAACTCTCTTATTCAGCCCTGACCAGTTAGTGCAACTCGGATTTCTCCCGACCCCAATAATTGTCTCTTGTGCAGTCATGAATATAAACTATTCCAGTAAAAATATCACTAAAAGAACAAAACTATGACCAATTTTAAAAGTGTAAAGTTCTGTTTTACTCGCACTGTATAGCTTATAAATATTGTTGATCCGAACTTTTTTGAAATATTTTAGTTTTTTATCAAGTTATTTTTTTTTGTAGATACACTTTTATATAATTAATTTCCCGGGAATTACTAGTTTAAAAAAAATGTGGATTGAAAAAGTACATAAGATCCTTTGCTCTTCCAAGCATTTCTTTTCTTTTCAGAATGCTTCTTATGACAAAAACACATCATCTTATGGGTCATGATGTTCCGTCGGATAGCAGCAATGTTGGCGAAAATGCAAGTGTAAGTTTTTAGAACAGAATTGTATGTCTCGTGACTCAGATACGAGTCCGACTTGAATCCCATATTCCATGACTCGGACTCAGAATCAACCCTAGGACTCATGCTCTACTCTAGGACTCATTCTCAGACTCGACCCTCGGACTTGGACTGGCGTCCAGGCTATTATAAAACTACCATAAATCACTGATTTGCTTGAACGACATAATTACAAATTAGTTTAATTCATCAATGGTATATTACCAATTTATTAATTCTAACCTCACCTTAAGCTACACAATACTACACTGTACTAGTACAACACTGTAGTATGATGTAGTCTAATTACTACTAGTATTGGTTAGTTGTATATCACAATACTTTTTGTCGTACGTTTTAGCATAATTTTATGGGGTCAAATGAATAAAAACTAGCATTTGCTTTTACTACCAATTTGTCAGCATTTATTCACTGCATCTATTAGCATCTATGAAGACTAATACTATTTACTTTTTAGCATTTGCTAGAATATTAGTATTTGCTTTGTTTGGCATGATAAATAAAAAAAAGGAGAAAATGCTGTAGATTTAGAGAATTGAACAGTCATTTTTCCAGGTTGGGTCAGGGTAATTACATTGACAAAGAGAGGTAAATACCAGTATACAAAATAGGAGATTGGTATTAATATTTTATTGTCTTAATTTGTTCAATTGTTTATTCTATTCCTAGTGTTCTAGTATGAGTAGTCCTTACACGGGTGTGTCCCAATTCCTACCCACCACGCGCAAGATCATCCAGTTTGCTGGCGGTAAGGAGCCCGTACCAGGGGACATCATTGTCTACTGCCCGGGTGCTTTTGATCTCTTCCGTATCCTTTGTTCCGAGAATCACGTGAAATTAGGCAAGGTGGCGTTTTGGCAAATGCAACCAAGAACGGTTTTTGATTGTCTGTTGTTGGTCAAGCGATTTGGCAATCTCGGTTGTGCTGTGATCACGTGACTGTTCCGACTGAAGTTGAACCGATCGGAGTTGAATTGGTTGATTGTACTAAAAATATCGACTTATATCCAGCATTTTACTATCCTAAACACGGAGAAGCGCGACTCCAAATCATTTAATCGCTCCCTGTTTGCAATAAACAGGTCTGCCCTGAGCTAGGGTTGACCCAGCACTCCAGATGAATATTCATTAATGCATTGCGTGAATACACGATGCCCGACCCTGAGTTACCTCGGGGATCCACCTCCAGTGAGACGAGTTAATTTCAACTCTTCCCCTTAAGGAATCGGAGAATTGTCTTCTGATATAATGTACCCGAGTTTGAAGTCCTTGACCGTGGAATGCTTTCAGACGCGGGTCACGTGGCATTCCTGCGGGAGGCTCAGAAACTAGGAGACTTCCTGATTGTTGGTCTTCATACGGACAAGGTGAGAACTACAGTCCAATGGAACTTTACGTAGAGGGCCGTGATCCAGTGGTTACGATGTTCAACTCGTGCGCCGTGGTACACGGGTTCGATCCCTGACGGAAGAACACGGTAGTTGTGTTCCTGGGCAAGATACTTGACCACAATTGCTTCTCTCCACACATGGCAATTTCTTTTTGAGTGTCGATTATTATTTTTTAAATTGTTCGCAGGAGGTAAATCGTTATGATGGCGGCAACTACCCCATTATGAACCTACACGAAAGAACGCTGAGTACATTAGCATGCAGGGTAAGTTCCTATCGCAATAAAAAGTTCTTTTTTTTCTTGGCGGATTTGTATCTTTTTAATTTTATTTAGTAATAAAGCACTAACCACCTTGAGGTCCCTATTCCACTGAAATTCTGAAATCCATGCACTAACCTATTACAATGCAAACAACTATTTCAAACTTTTTCCACCTACTTTTCACAGTACGTTGATGAGGTTGTCATCGGTGCCCCGTCAGTGACTACCAGTGATCTTCTAGATCATTTCAAAGTCAATGTCGTTGTTCAGGGCATGACGCATATACAGCCAGTAGCAGAGGGTATCGATCCTTACGAGGTGAAATTGACAGAATCATTTATACAACATGATATTTGTACCGTCAACGTTATGAATGTAAAATTATGAATGTAATAACGGTTCTAGAAGTATAGTTTGTCACGAGGCAATATGGCCTATCAGGTAAGTGTTTATTTCCGGTTTTCTTTGCATGCAATGACTGAGAGTATTTCTATACCCCTGGATTGGGGTACCCATTTATACTCCTGGCCGGGAAGAGGCAAATGGGGTGAAGTGGCTTGCCTAAGGACAGAACATATGGCCAGCAGCTGGATTCAAACTCCTGACCCTCTGATCATGAGTTACTAATCGTAACCTCTAGGCCACCTCCCCCCCCCCCCCCCCCCCCCCCCCCCCAAACAAAAAGTTGAGTAAAGCTTTATATTTCACAGTAAAATACTGCCTTCTTATAAATTTTTATTGTATTTTTTAATAACATTTCAGGAACCAAAGAAACGTGGAATACTAAAGTTTATCGATTCTAAAAGTGACTTGTCAACTGCTAAAATTGTTGCTCGCATCATAGAAAACAGGTGAGTTTGCCTTGATTGTTTTCCAACACATAGTGGTGACAGTGATCGTGTTGTTCCTCCTAATGCACGGCGCAGCTGCACTGCAAAAAGTTAATTTCGACATAGAATTTGCATGATTGGTCGCATATTGACCAATCAGATGACGAGATTATGAATTAATTATTGATACACATTCGTACAATGGGAAGACTCATTTCATTTCTTGAAGTGACAGATGAAATGGTCCATTCCAATCTTCAATCTGAAGTAATTATTCCTACCATTGCACCCACAAACATTCATTGTTACCGCTGCCCATGTCTGCCTTTATGTCGGGCGGGTGGGCTGTCTGCGAGTCTGTCGGGCTGTTTTTCTGTATTTTAGCAGAATTACAGAATTACTGGAGGGAATTTAACAAAACTTGGTGGGTAGATAGCTTTATGGGTTAACCCTAACTTCCTAGGGTGTGTGCAAAATCATATTTGATTTTGGAGGATTTGAGAGGGTTATGGTTAATTCAAGATGATTGCATCAAATTTTCAGATTGATCTGGATCCAGATCAGGAATCTAGATCTCTTTGAATGATCATTTAACATTTGGAGATAGGTCATTTGTTGCAGTTGGGGCGGAGGTCTGCAATCTGCCGAGTGCCTTTTCTCTAGTTTATATAGATCAAACATCTAAATAATTTTACTTAGCTTGTTTTTCCCTTCTTTTTTTTCAAACAAAAATTCCAGGATTCGCTTTCAGCAGCGCAACAACAAGAAGCAGGAGAAAGAACTGCGCATGATTCAGCTTCTGGAGAGACGAAGGTCGGAAGACGTCGAGAGGAGGAAGTCTGAGGAACTACAGAGGCAGCAGACAGAAACGAGAGAACAGAGCAGGCAAGATACGGTGGAAGAGGTCTTTGAATAGGAGAGAAGGGGTGGGTGGTGGAAGGCACTAATTATTTCAAACATTTTAAGTTAAAATATTTGAATGTATGTAAATATTTTAATAAGTAAAGTAGAACTTTGTCAAGAGTTGATTGTTGCAATCGTTTGATAACTCCCAAAGTCTTGTAAATAAAAAATATTAAAAAATTTCAATTAAGTCGACAAAAATGTTGCCGTTCTAACAAGTTTTGAGCGACAGTGTTGAAAGTTCGACTGTTGTGGTCATTTGGAAAATTAACTAAGAAAACATCACATTCAGAAATGTGGGAAAAAAAAAAAAAGTTTTTGGAATTATAAAAATCACGGATTTTTTTAAAGCACCAGTGCACTGTAGCGCAGAAGTCCAAAGAAACGTGTAGATACATTACAATGCAGGGTCGGTCTGTTTTTATTACCGAGATCATGTGGTTCAGCACTGAAAATAGACAATCACTCGTGCGCTGTAAATGTTTTATACGCATGAACACACGTTGCGAATGTCATCTGCTTTAGATTTTGTAGAAAGAAAAGCTATTTTTATAATAAGCCATCTATAATTTCCAGAAACAAATAAACCAACTATCATTTTTGTCCGGTTTAGCTCAGTCGGTAGAGCATCCGAATAAGGATCGCAAAGTCCGCGGTCTGCTGACCCAGCGTATGGGTAGCACTTAGGTGCGATAAGTAAAATGAGAGTTGAAGACAAGTGTGGCATGTGGTGCCTCCGTCTCAACAAATTATCTTCCTCGTCTAGCACTTAAAGAAAAACCAACAATAGGCTCCCTAGACCTATCTTACCAAACCTTACCTCACCTTACCTGATCTTACCAAACCTTACCTTACTTCATCTTACCTTACCTTACCTTACCTTACCTTACCTTACATTACCAAACCTTACCAAACCTCACCTTACATTACCTTACTTCACCTTACCAAACCTTGCCTCACCTTACCTTACCTAATACCTTACCAAACTTTACCTTTAACCTTACCTTACAAAACCTTACCTTACCTAATACCTTACCAAATCTTACCTTACCTTACCAAACTTTACCTTTAACATTACCTTACAAAACCTTACCTTACCTAATACCTTATCTTACTTCTATTTTGTAACAGTCCCGAATCCTCCAATTTTAATATAATTTGTTACACACCCTAGTGAATTAGGGTTAATTGTGAAAATAATTTCTGAAGAATTATAAAGAAATATTGTCACAAATATTCATGTTATGCTTCAAATCATATTTAAAAACAAATCATACCAAATTTTCTCTCTGCCAGTCACACATGTCACCATCTTGAATCTTGTGAACCCGCCTCGCGAGCAGAATCTATTACTCCGTGATCTCGAGCATCGGCGTATCGTAGATCTGTGGGAAAAACAAACATGGCTAGAATTTTAGACACTAAACCCAAGATATGAAAATATAGACATTTGAAAACTTGATCGTCGCACGTTTCACAAAGATGAAATCTGCATCTGGAGATATACATTCAATATGAAATTGCTGCCCTTCACCGACTTGAACCTAATCCACACACGTTCACCTAGGTTTGGGTTCAAACCTTTTTCCCGTATGTGGTTGTATACTTCACCTTTATGCCAATTTTAAACCAATTTTTCATTTTATCTTAGTAATAAATCTTAAAAGGTCACAAACGGTGAAATATTAAGACTTTTGTAAAGTAGAAGCAGGTGATGTTCTAATAATAATAATCATCATAGTAATAATAATAGTAGATATAGTAAGGGCTAGTCTGCTAACCTGATCAGATTCTGCATTACACTAATGCCATGAGCAGGGTTACCAGACTTGGTTGTGCAATTATGCTCACAGAATGCATTTATTTAGGTTTTAATTCCACACAATTACAAATGGATTAGTTGAAGTAAATGTTAGTTAGTTTTGGGCAATAGTTGATCTTCTTAAAGGCAAAAGGCAGGCAAATAAATAACTAGTACATGTACAATGTACTGTACTGTGAAAATAATTTTCCGAGACCCTTTTTGAAGCAAAGGTTTGTGTTGCACTAAAAATAACTCACCTTTTTATTAATAAACTGTTTTTGAGATACTATCTCGAAACTAACCACAATTATAAGGGTTATTTCTTTGCCTTTCCTGATAGACGAACTAACAATTTATTGTATAAAGTCCACATTTTTTAGCAGTGTATCATTGTTATCAACCCTAATCGTTTTAAGAATTGTAACTTAATTGTTGTTTTACTATTCTTATTAAGGAACACAATTAATAATAGTGACAGTGTACTAAATATTGCGGTTTTAAATCGTTAGACTTGTACAATAATTTATCATGCAATTCAGGTGTTTGGTTTGTTTGTAAATGGATAATGTATACATTAAAATACTTATGGTTAACGAATCAGGTAAATGACTTACCGATTTCTTTTACTTACGATCTCTAAAGTGTAATCCTTGGTCTTTATTAGTCTGTGGACGAGCAGGTATTTCATAGACTAGTGAACAATTAATGGTGCAATGGTGGAATGTTCCATTTCATGAGGCGAAGCCAAGTGAAATGGAACAGTCCATCTGTCACTGAACGGTATTGTTCCTTTCATTGCACGAACGGGAAACATTCTTACATAATTGAGAATTGTATTTCCCATGACCAGTTGGAATGTACCAATATCGCTAATCCACGCCCACTGGATGCCACGCCCACTAATTGCAACACCAGTTATCACGCCATGTGTAAGTAAAGTGCGCACACGTCGCAATCGCTGGGGCCTTTTGTCCAAAATTGGAGAATGAATTCTAATTAACAAGCAACTTTTTTTCGGCAAACAAAATTGAAGGGGTTACCCTTACTTTTTGAATCAAATGTGGCCAAAAATTGACTTTTCTTGAAACATGAATTAATTTCAAAGAAAACAAATTGATAACAAAAAATGATTGACCCAAAGTTGTATTTCGGAAATTAAGTTGGAAGGTTTTCTAAGGCCCCTTAGTCAGCCTTCGCGCAAGTTTCAGGATTGTTTTTATAATTTTGGCCCAAATCGGAAAAATACAAGGGGTAAACCTTGCATTTAAAACTGCATGTGACCAAATGTTGACGTTTCTTCAAACATTACAGACATTCCAGGAGCATCAATCTATATTCAAACATTCTAAATTTTGAAAAGTTTTAACCAACTCAGATAGATGGTGATCGCCAATCGTCAACATTCAGATTTCCATTACAAAGAAAACAATATAAGGTCAACTGCTTGAAATTTTTGGAAAACAAAATAAGATTGCTTTAATAAAAACGTCGAGAGAAAATGTATACTAATTCCCCAGAACACATTCCAAATTACTACATAATTTGTATTATTATCGAAAATGGTGATATCACTTTATTCAGTAATATCAACTCATGATAAATTAATTGCAATAAACGAAACTGGAGACAATATGTAATTTAATTTAGCGTATTTTTTGTCCAACCGGCCCTACTTCAGATCAAACAAAAATATACGAGAACCACAAAATTAAAACGAAATGTTCGTGTTACCGATCATTTTTGCAACAGATTTTCCGTACAAATACTAATCTTTGGTATAGGTGCAAATTATGTCTTTCGTTTGGAATTATTAGGCAAAATTTGGCCGATGACATTTTTTGCAAACTCTTCAAATTTGCTCACCTGCACGTACGGAAATCTTCAGTAAAAGGCGAAAGTTTTGTGCGAGATGCAGATGAGCCAGAGTTTCTTTCACAACAAAACGATGAAGCAAACGGCGATGTAGGTGAGACGGTACCACATAGAAGTCACAGTAGTGAAAAACGTATCCTCGCACTAGGTGTGGAAGACACGCCCCTCTCTGGACCCCGCCCACATTGTGCACGCTTACCCAACAATGGCGTCATAACCGCTTGTGTAACAATATAAATCATTTAGCCGCAGCATGGAGACGATTCGATTGAGCACGTGGGTAAACTCTTTCCGCCAATTAAACGCCATTATACATAATGAACCAATATATGGAACGGAGAGAACCCCCTCCTTTGTGGTGGTCATCGTGCTTGCGGAATGTTGCGGTTTCTTTAGAGGTTTTTCGGGGGGGGGGGGGGGGTGCGTTTATACCCAGAAACATATGGGACCGAGCGCCCCCCCCCCCCCCCACTTAGTCCCCAAACCTATACACTCCCTAGACTATTGTTACCTAACGCACCACCCCTTATATGAAGGGGGGATCGCTTGGTCCCATAATTTGCCTTATACAATTATAGACCACCAGCTGGTTTCTGTGCAATATTTTCGACGCAAATGTTTCTGTCCCGAAAATCGAGTTAGAATGTTTTCTGGGGCGCCTTAGGTATCTTCTACGCAAGTTTCCAGCAATTAAATTGTTAGGTCAAAATTTAAAAATACATTTTGAATCAACTTAGTAGGCACACAATTTATTTTTCTCCAAGCAACGCCGACGGACATTCCAATCAGGGCAGGAGAAGCATTGATCAACAGGGAAAATTTTGAAGATTTGGGCAAATATCATTGATAATTGAAAATAAAATGACAGACTTTTTATCCGTTCGAAATCATATTCAAAATATTTTATTTTAAACAGTTACCCCTCACAAATAATGGTTAAAAACAGTTATAATTCTAATCGTCTTAAATTACACTTAGACTGTAAAAACATTAATGGGTGTAAATTTTACTTCCATAGGGAAGACTATGGCGGAGGAAATTTCATTAAACTTTCAACAAATACACTTTTTAGATTTAGGTATTATACATTCAGATATTTTACATATGTATATTACTTACAAGCATTTGAAATTCATCTGATAGATAAATCTTTACGGCACTGAAAAATCCAGGAGAACAAATATTAATATAGATAATATTTAAATTAACAATACTAACGAAACATTAGTTGAAACGATAGGCAATCCCATGGTAAATTGTGTTTGCATTTATCCAATAAAGTCAAATTATATTCTGATAAATTGTGTAATTTTTGTGGTATCTTATCGAGTAATAATCGCAACTTCACTCAAATCACCTACTGGATGATGTGATATATAATGCCATAACTTCACAAAGATCCACTTGATTCCTGCATGTTGAAAATGTGTTCTGTAGTTTCGCAGAAGTTGAAATGTTTCTATTCCTTGGGACTGTTAAATTGTTTAGCGCCATTCAATGACGATCGTCTGATAATATATTAAAAATTACACATGTTGACAAACAAATAAATACAAAATAGGTGACTGATTTGTCGCAGCTCATGCACATCTCGACACGAAAACAGCTTTAACGACGACATCTCTCAGGCTGTTCCGTTTATACGGTCACCTCCCACAGCAAAATCTGGTTGTGTGCCACAGTAAGGACCAGTTTTCCAGAGGGGGTGAAGCGGACGAGCTGCACAGCATCGTTGTGGGCAACGAAATCCTGGAAGCTGCTCTCATGGTAATCAAGCAGTTTGATCAATCGCTCTGTAAAAAAAAAAAATAATAATATCTCATCACGAATCGAGTTGACTTGATTTACGAAGACATGAAAAATGTTAAAGGCGTTAAGATCATTTTGCATTTATACCAAAAGTGACAGAGTGAATTATTACCAAAAAGTTTACTTTGATTAAAGATCGTACTGGTTCTAAACACCCTGTAAAATTATTGCGAAGTAAATCCAGAAATGTCGGTAATTTCAAACGATCAGTCAATTGACTGATTTTTGGAAAGAAGTGTTATTGACTTTTGTTTTTCGCGATTGAAAGGTTAATGCATTTGTTTGTTTTTTACTGTTTTCCTGAAAAGTGCAATATCCACTGAGCTGAAACTTCAACAGATTAGGTTTTGACGATCTTCTCTGGACTATGAGATGTGTTGCCAGTGGCAACGAACAAAATTATCCTGCGTCTTTTTTAACATTCCATAAAGTAAAGATTGTTTTGCCTCCATAGATGAATACAATTATCTTTGCTTGATTTGTTTTCACAATACACAATTTCTATTTTAATTTAAAAGAAATTGGAGAAGGTTTTTCCATGTCAAATGTATTTTGGGAAAGATTTTCAAGGAAACCAATTGAGATTGTTTTATACCTGCTGTGCCTACTGCTATAAGATGACCACCTGGACTAACGTCGAGTGAGGTCGCCCAGTGGGTGAGGGCCGTGGTACGTACAACCTACCAACAAAACAACAGAAAAAGTGTATTAATACAAAGGTCCCCACAAGGACATTATAAAGAGAGGAATGTAAATGTGTGCACAAAGTCTAAGGAGAAACGTTTAAGTACAGAACCAAAGGGAAATACAACGTCTTGTCTCTACAGGGATATGGGTCATTCAACCAAGGTGGAACACAGGGTCATTACTGTGCTCAGAACCTGTTGACAGGCAATCTGCAGATTTGTTCTTTGTATGTTTATTACAAAACAAAGAATGAACCAATGCAAGCTTTTTTTAGCCAGTTCGTGCCGGAGCACGTATATACACGCAAAATTTTCCTGAATTTCAAAACAGATGACGCATAAACACGTCACGAGCAAGGCCGGACATGTCTGTCAGCAGCAAGTAAGGCCGGAAATGTCTGTCAGCAGCAAGCAAGGCCGGAAATGCGTGGGTGTGCTCCCTGATACCATCGGCCTGAGCCCACCTCGGATCGATTTCGTGAAAAAATTATCCCGCGCCTCGGTTTGGGATTGTTAAAATAATCCCGGCTTGAACTGGTAATGGTTAATACAAATCAATCAGTAGCTATAAACACTAGGTGTATCCTAGTGTGTTACATGGAAGCATATTTTTGTTAACATATCCCTCTTAATTTATCTACAATAACCGTATAAAATTATGTATGGTTCCATTTTGTGGTCAATTATTAGTAAGCAGAGACGGTTTGTACAATAAATCTTGCAACACGACAACAAAGATGTAAAAGAGACCTGTGTTCCCTGTTACATCAGAGTACTCAATTTGTCATAAAATGTCAAACTTATCAGGAAATTAATGTTGAAGGGTACAAACTTTGACCAAATCTGTCCAACATCCAAAACAAATATCAGGAATAAATGTTCAAATAATTTAGTTAAAATTTGTGTTTGATACGGTGAAAATCACAGCTATTAACTGAAATTACCTTTTTCTGCGCAAGGCTGTAGAACTGAATCTGTTTCTGCATACCATAGCCGGCATAGATGATGATATCGTGATCAGAGGGGGAAAAACGAGCCAGGCTAGGGGGCAGAAGCTGGTACTGACCCTGTGAATAGCAAACACAAATCATGGAAAAAAAGATCAAAATAGAATTTTCAATAATAGCAGCTCGAATCATTAAAACTAATAACTTCATTGCGGGGCAGTTTTTCGGAATCCTTTAACCAATTAGAAAGAATGACGAGTTTACACGCAATAGGTTTTGCAGTATTCGGAACGAATGATGGATAAACACACGCAGCGAGCAAGGCCGTAAATATCAGGGTGTGCTACCCACAGATGACAACCTCAACCCGTCTCAAATCAAGGTTCGTTAAATACATTCCCATGCCTGGGTCCAGTCAATGTCAAAATAATCCCGGTGCCAACTGGTTAACTTATCCTGTGCAGCACAGATATATAGCCATGTGTAATGATGACGTCACCCAATGTTTACTACAAGACATTGCAGTTTTGAGTGAGGATGTCCACTCGATGCTCGCTGAACGCTGAATCGGTTTTCGACCAAAAGAAGATAATACGATAATGTCTTGGAAGATAATACGTCAGAGGACCAGGACTGATGGTGATGCCCCCCCCCCTCCCCTTCCCCGATGCTGCGGTAAACAGTGCATAATGTCATCAATACATAGAACTACTTACACTGAAACACATGTCTATAAACTACAACATTTTACAGTCTATCTTACGATATCCCCTTTTCTGATGACCGTTCCATCCGGTGCGAAGGCCGGAGCCGGAAAGCTGAGCCAGTCCACCATCTCACACCGGTCCTTGGGCCAATCCGATGACCAGATGCTGACCCGTCGGTCAGCGCTGGCAGCCAACCATAAATGAGGTGACTTCAGACCTAGACCCAGCTCTGCACCCTGGGGGAAAAAAAACAGAATTGTTTTTGTTTTAGATCATTCAACCTTATTTCCAATGTCACAATTTTTGTTTAATGAATTTGTGTTTGCACATGGAGACTTTTACAACTCGATCACTTCTAGAGAAAAATATAGAATTGAATTTTGCATTGGAATGACATGTCTACAAATCTATTAAAACTCAATCTTTCAAAGCCACCAACATAAACCCACCGGACTTTAGAAAATAATTTGTTTGTGTCGGATCACGTCAGTTGGTGAGTAAAAACTCAGATTGTTCAATAAATTGCCAGTCCCATGGTCCACAAATGTAAAATGGCATCGTTAAAGTGCCCTCTATTAACCTGGTTGCTAGTGACGTGCATGTCGGTGATTGGCGCCCCCTTGTGGTCACTGATGACCCTCATGGTCAGACCGGTGGTCGGAGAACTGACCGCTATGATACCATCAGTGCCACCGGACAAAACAACATGACCTATAAAAAGGAAAAACAACTGGAAGAATTAGTTTTGCTTTCTATTCTGCACATACAAAAAAACAAGTCATCTTCGCATCTCATTTATGACTGCTAAGTGCCCCCAAAACTTTGTTTAGATGACACAAAAATGCTGTTCTTGTAGTCTGGTTCCCTGACCTATATTATATACAGCAGAAGTATTACTGACCGTCTGAGGAGAAGCTCATGACTGTGACGGCCACGCCGTGTGGCTGCATCTTGAGAACCATCTCCACCAGACCCAAATCAAAGACACGCACCGTACCATCGCTGTAGCCAGCTACTACTCGCTGCAACGGCTGGCCTTCCTTCTCAGCCGGTACTAACTGGTTGAAACCAGACGGGACCGGATTGGGGCTGAATGCCATGCAGCGACAGCTCTGTGCATTGTCGGAGAATGAAAGGAAACAAATGAGAAGTACGGTTTCATTTATTTCTGGTAAATGAAACCAAGGATTCCTCAAAAGCTCTGTAGCCCGCAAGTCTGAAAAAACCTGCAGAGAGAAGACGATAAGAAGAAGTTACAGTTTTCTGGGATGGAAGGAAAAAGTACCTGATCCAGAACTTGGAATTGCAAAGTCTGTTCCATGTCGGGTAAGGAGAAGAGACGAAGGCTACCGTCGTCATCGCACGACGCAAAGTAATCGCTAGCGCTGAAAACAACGCAGTTCACCTACGGAAACAAAACCGACCAATTGTTAAATGAATCAATTACCATAGAACAATAGCCAAGACAGTGTTTCTGCCATTACTGGGGGCCATCATGAATGTACAGTGATTGGACTATGTGTACCTTACTGACGTGGGAACTGACTATCCGGATGCTACTCCTCTCCACCCAGTTAATGTACCACAGGGTACCAGACGTGGTGCCCACCACGCCGATGTCCATGGTGTCGTCGAACTCTGCCGCTGTTATAGCGCCATCTAGTGACATCTCGTCCTCCATGACGAGACCCTGGCCGGAATGCCTAAAAAAAAAACGACGCAAGGTGAACCCAAGTAAATAATACAAGAATTGTATTTCCAAAGATGTGTTTCAGAGACGCATTTTCTGAAATTTCCAACCGTAGTTGGTTTGTAATTTGTGAATGGTGTGCGCAAACAATGGAACGGTCAGTTCGGTGCATGACACGTGCATAACTGAATTCGACTGAAAGATAATGCGCCCCGAATACTGATTGTAGCCACAATTTAAATTGCGACTCAACAAATTATTAATTCAACTCAAAATATTAGAATATCGTTTTTCGGAACATACAACATTCAAAGAGCTAAAACTTTAATAGTGCCTTGCCCAAGGGCACATGCACCACAACCCCAGGAGGGATTTAAACCCACAACGTGCAGAATTACCCACAGACCACAAATGCAATGCTCCAAACCACGAGGCCATGGCACTCCACAAAACAGACATTGACATATGCAAATCCACAAAACAGGTGGCACTTTTCCTACCCATTGGATATCCCCGCAGCCAGCCTGAGTTCCCCAACACCGTAAATGGACCACAGACGGAGAAGGCATGAGGCACCACCCGTGATCAGTCGACTGCTACCGAATCGACTCACAATCAACCCTATTTCTGCGGAGTCTGCGTCCCAGTGCATGAAGCAAGAGTTATGTCTGGTGTCCCACGCTGACAATACCCCGGTGTTGGTGCCTACGTACAGTACGCTGTCCCCTCCGTACTGAAGGCTGGTCAAGGCAACCTCGCCCAGAGTCTGTAAGCAATCCAAACGGCACAATTTAATCAAACGGTAACATTTGTTGGCTCTGCCGCACAGTTCCGCAAAAAGTCAGACAACAATTCTGAAATGGCGTGTGGAGGTTATTTCAACGACTGTTTCGTGAAAGAACACAATAATACACAAACAGCCGTCTCAAATGCCATTTTTGTGCTCGTCCAATATTATTTAAAATGTTGCACAGCTACGCTAAGTTTCGTCCAAATGAGCTGAGGTTTATTGCACAGCTAGGCAACAAGTTTGTTGTGCAAGTCTCACACACACAGATATGTCAACAATAAGCCAGTTTGGTATTCCAAATGCACAGGTGCACATAAAGATTGGACGCCTTTTTTTATTTTGGAAAAACATTTCACCGTATGCTTGCAAAAAGCGGGTACCAGGAAACTTAAAGAGATTGTTGTGTAAAAGTAATATTTTTCAAATTTTTTGAAAAAAGGGTTTTCAAGTGTCTTGTGTGTCCAAACTTGTGTTGGAATGAAAGTTGCCATCGTCTTTTTGATTGCACAAAAAAATTGTACAGAATGCAGATTTAGTTACCACGTCCCCTATAGCCCTGTTAGCAATTATCTGCCACAATTCCCCCCCCCCCTCTCCCGAGAGATAAATCATTAAATTTTGTTGTGCAATTGGAATACCGAACTGGCTTGAATGCTTTGTACCATGTGTTTGGAGTCCATCAGATCCTGGGGAACGTCGGCCTCATGGACATTGAGACTAAACCTTCCCTGGGTCTCGTCCAGCAGCCAGAAGAGCAAGGTGCCCGTCTCTCCTACCGAGGAGAACTCATTGGTGGTGTAGGGGTCCCAAACCAAGGCGTTGACAGGCTGGGCTGTCTTAGAGGCTGCTAGGAGGCTGTAGTCCTGAGTGCTCCAGACTACGATGGTGCAGTCACGGTAATCACCTGGAAAGAGGAAAGGAGTAAGGAACAGGCGATGACTGGAAAGACTGCTGAAGATTGCGAGCTATTTGCCCCTCATGTCAACGGTAAAAAAGAACTTCTGAGATTTAAATGTTGTTGTAGGGTTTCTTGAACGGGTACCCGGGTTCCGTTTTTTTTTGTAAACAGATACCTGGTTCCCAAACTACCCGTAAGCGCAAACCCCTCTTTCGATGCGAGACTTGTGAGGCCTTTCTTTCGTACCGACAGACACCAGGAACCGGTCGTCCCGAGAGTACGCCAGACCGACGATCTCGTGCTCGTGGTAGGACAGAACCTTCTTGCACAGCGCCCCCTGGAGTTCCCAGAGACAGATCTGGCTGGTGGCGAGGCCGTTGGAGCCCGAGGCAGAGGCTAGCACCTGGCAGTCGTGCTGGAGGGTGAGACAAGATATCTCCTCAACGTGGCCTAAGAAGAGAAGAAATAATTGTTTTTTACAGAAACTACCACATGGGCCTAAAAAAATGCATTGTAAAAATATACAGCATAGTCTTCTCTACAGTCCAGCGTTTAACCAGTTCACGGCAGTATTTTATTTACCGGACCCAGGCGCGAGATTATTTTTAAACGAAAATTGACCCCAGCGGGCCCAGGCCGGCAGTCCATGGGCAGCTCACATACACATGCCAGCTGTGAGCCAGTCAAGATAGATATTTCCAGCCTCGCTCTGAGTTGCTCGTGGCGTGTTTATCAGTTATCTGTTTCTATTTTCGTAAACATTTTGCATGTATACACGTCATCCGACGCGAACTGATTAAGAGCCAGTTAATACACAGCGAGAAACCGAACACCAACGTAAATTTGTGACGACAGGGCAAGTTTTCGCACTGCAAATTTGAAAAAGTTGGAAACTTTTTAACTCCGGCAGATTTTGCAGCGAATGCTTGTGAGGTACAAATTCGCTTAGCATTCGCTAGAAGTTTGAACCGACTTTAACTTCGCATGAACCGTGTTCCATATACCACTTGGTCTTCCTTACCCATCAAATGCTTCTGGTTCCCCGTGTGCAGGTCCTCTACGACGATAATACAGCCGCTGGTGTAGGCAAACAGTCCGGTGTCAGGGTGCCAGACAAGGTTACCCCTACCATTGCCGTTGTATCCGAGGACCGACTTCAGTTTCAGACCGGCTTGTTTGGGAGGAGCTATGTACCGTCGCTGAAAAGAAGAACAATTTGGGCAACAATTTGGAATAAATATTGATTGGATTTTCATTAGCAGCTGCTTGCCTCACCAATACTGATAAACTTCATTGCGGGGAAATTGCAATGAAGTTGTTCGGAATCCTGAAACTTATACCCTATGCAATGTCCGGAACTTGTCCAGAACTCGTCCCGGATATGCATTAAGACAGGATCTGAGAAAGAAAGTCTCACTTTTGCCATCTGTGTGTGGTTCTCTCTGGCCACAAAATGACTGTAGGAGCTTGGTTTCATCTGCTTGGCTTTGTCGGTAGCTGGCTTGAGGACAGGTAGGTGTGGGGCTGAGGGCTCGGTTCCTGGGTCTGCTCTGCAGTGTCTCTGGGTACGTGGACTCATCCCAAGGGTTTCTGCCAGTGGAGCTTCATCCTTGGAAAGAAAAAAACAAAACCCACATTCATTTTTTTCTGGAAAAAAACCAAACTTTGTGGCACAAGAGAGAATCAACAAACAACTTTGCCCACTTATGACCTGAGCCAGGAATCCAACCTGGCTATTAGCTGTGAGAGATGAGCATTTTACACACTGCACCACTCATGCTAACAGTATCTGCAAAACCTTTCTACAAAATTGCGAAGCGTCTCTACAATAAGTCCTGTGTTGACATATATCCACACTAGCCTGAGTAGTGCTCACCGTTTCAACGCTCGACTCTTCCGTACTGGACTGACTTTCTAGCTCCGGCCCTACCAGGACCTCTTCCTTCTCCCTCTCATTCTTGGCTGCTCTCTCTACTCTGCCTAGCAATGAGATGTCTTCCACCCCGCCTAGCAACGAGATGCCTTCCTCTTCTTCTTGTTCTCTTTCTACTTTGTCTTCTGTCGATACGTTGCTGGCATCTAGGAGTCTAATCGGAGAGCTTGGAATGGGGGCTCTGTCCCGCGGACGTAAACTTCCGGTCAAGTCGAGGCTCCGGCGGACGGGGCTTTTGCGCAGGGACTTAGGTCTTGATTCTGGATGTTTTTATTTTTTTTATTTTTTTTAACAGTAGATATTTTTGTTTCAGGAAGTGAATTTGTAAAGAACTAGATACAGAGGGATACATTTATGATATACAGGTTATCAGATCAGTTGCTCTCTGAAAACCTGGGTAGACGTTTGTGGGACGAATAATTTTACAGTAAAATTTTGAATCAAGTAAGCAAATCTACGAAATGATTAGGAATTTTGTTTACCTGGTTTCCTCAGGAAATGTTCAGTCTCTAGAGTAGTTCCTCTGTTGAAAATATGGGGGGAAAAGAATATTTTATGATAAGTATCTCTAATAATTTGTCACTCATTGCTTCTCTCTAAACAGGAGTAAATGGGTACCTGGGAGGGCAGTGATGGTTTTTGTGGTGATTTAGCTGTTTGCGCCGGAATGGCAGTATGAAGCTGTATACTCCCCAGGGACGGAGCTGAGATGGTATTTGGAATTTTTCATTGGCCCAATGAGCAGGGTAATAATAATAAAGCACCTTAAATTCTGGTGGATACGTGCACTTTGTAAACAATAATTGTGATGCGTGAGACATTAGATGCCTCTATGCTTACAGAGCGGGTTGGGCCCGGTTGGTCCCATAAAAGTCCCACATAAAGATGGCTTCCCCAACGCTGAGTAGACCCAGGGTGTCTGGGGTGAACGCCACCTGCTGGATCTTCTCTGAGTGGCCAATGAACACCTGTGGGCAAAACGAATGGACCAATGACGGATCAGAAAATTTACTTTGTGTACTACAGTTCCCATATAGAATGCATTAGTGAGGGTACCTGGCAAAATGAGACAGAGCTGGGCAGAGGTTGAAATGAGGGTTTTCAGGTATTAGGAAAGAGGATACATTTATCCTTTACTGTTTGTTGTGATTCAATCGGACGTTCCGTTAATAAGTTGTGCCTGTTTACAATTTGCTTTTATCAAAGTAAAATGAAAAAACCTTTATAAGTTTTGCACATGTGATAGGAAAAAAGGCCAATTTTTTTTCATTTTTTTTAATACTATTTTTGTTTCCATAATGGTTAGTAGATATAACAAAGATAATACAATCTCAATAAGTCTGAAAATTGAAGAAAATAAATATCCCCCTATTCACTATTTTTCATTTTTTATCACTGTGGCCTGTGCCCAGTTTTGTCTCATTTTGCCAGAACGTGTCACGTTTAAGGTATTCAAAATAATTATTACAAGTAGGAATAACAATATCGCAGCAAACATTTGATGGTTAAAAATATGTTCTACAGACCTGGAAGTTGATGTCAAGCCTCATGTGCAAGTCCCACATCTTGATAACTTTGTCGCCCGCAGTGGCCAGGTGACGACAGTCTGAACAGACCTCCATGCTGGTCACTCCTGACCGATGAAGATTGGATACCTGGGGTCGAGAATGAAAAGATCAATGTTCTACTGCCACGTGACTTCGGTCATGTGATGGTATACTACTCATTCCTGCTTGGCTCTGGGAAGAAGAGGGAATCGTGCTGGGAAGAGGGTAATGGAGGAATGCACCAACCTTGTTGATGAGCCTTCCAGTCCGTGAATCTAGCCTAAGCAGATGGGAGTTGGAGGTAGTCACTAGGAGCTGCTTGGCTTTTGGAGGGAGAGGGAATTGTGCTGGGAAGAGGGTCATGTGGGAATGCACCAACCTTGTTGATGAGCCTTCCAGTCCGTGAATCTAGCCTGAGCAGATGGGAGTTGGAGGTAGTCACTAGGAGCTGCTTGGCTCTGTGTGGTGCATAGCAGACCATCGCTGCTGTATCTATCATGGTTGAATCAGTGTCGACTGCCACGATGGATGTAATATCGATGCGCATAACCTGTAACCACAAAATATGGTACAGATTTATGCAAAACCAAACAATGTAAGGTTACAAATGCAGTAAGTTGGGCAATTAGGTTTACCAATACTAAAGAAGTTAAGCTTATAAGAAGTTAGAATCATAAACTTGCCTCGTCTAAAGATCTAGCATTCACGACCATGACCGTAAACTCTGACGGGCCGACGAACGCCACATGCTTCCCATCCTCGCTCATGGCGAGGGCGCTGGGTCCGTACCTCTCTCCCATGGCAACCATGTTGCCTAGTAACCGCATCAGTGGGTAGGCTTCTTGGGAGGCATCGTAGAGAGCCAGGGAGCCCAGGGAGGCAGCAGACAGGAGGTAGTGACTGTTAGGGGTGTAGACCAAGCCGGTGATCTTGCCCCGGTGTTGCCTATGAACGAGAGTTAAACTAACTCGATCACATGTCAAATCAAACGGTTTTGGCTATTGTGAAGATCTTGGCCAATTTCATGGAACCGCTAAGCACAACAAAATGCTTAGCATGCAAATTCTTCTCTGACATTAAACAGGGTTACAAACCAAATGTTCAGGTACATTGTTTGTGACCAGTATTCAGCTGGTGTTTTGTTTTATTAGCATAAAAAAAGCACATGGAGTTTTGGCTGGTATCCTGTTTTTACTGCTAAGCAAGACTTTTTGGAATAGAAACGCACGAAATACAAAATGTCCCGATCGTTTAAATACCTCAATATTAAAGGATTTCCTACCAAATAGTTTAGCTTACCTCATCTCTGCCACTAGACTCGTGTTGGCAATACTGAAGATACGGACGCAGCCGTTGTCAAATCCACACGCGAAGCATTGAAGGGAGGGGTGGAAAGTGATTACGCAGGGGCACTCACGGGGGGAGGTGAAGTCATACGTCTGAGACAAATAAAAGAGGTTATAAGAATTGACAAGACAATGGCGTAACTCAGGAAAACTTTAAAAGGACAGTGTCCTGGAAGCGCCATATTGGGCTACAAAATGAATTGTGAACAAAATGATGTTAATCAGAAAGAGCATTTAAAAGTAGGATATAAACATCCACACAACCATCCTTTATAAACTGGCAGTTTTTGTGTTATTCTTGTGTAGAATGAGTTTTGGGGGTCACAAAAGTGACCCCGAAACAAAAAAACAATTGTATGCTAAGCATTTTGTTTGTGCTTCGCAGATCCATGAAAGCGGGCCCTGACCTGTTGTAAGGTATCCATGTTCCAGATTCTGATGGTGTGATCGTCAGACACCGTAGCCAGTTGTCGCCGGGCAGGGTCTAGGCTTGCCGATAGGACGGTGCCGGTGTGGGAACGCATCAGCGTGGTGTAGTTCCTGGTGGATATGTCCAGCATGCCCAGATTGCCCGTCGTGGTACCGGCCAGAATGCGCAAACCGTCCGCCGTGATGCCGACGGCCGTGACCGGGCCCTCGTGCTCTGTGCGACGAATCACAGATACAGGATGGTAAACAAAACCTGAAACGGCCTATTTTCAGATACCCTCCGACCCAAAAAATTGCTTGGTTAGATGGAGAACTTTTCTAGATACAAAATTATACCAAGGTCACCCGATTCGGTCCAGTAGTTTTCATTTTAGTGACCTTTTCTGTAACCAAGTTGGTGGTGAATTGGACATGCCTTTTCATTGCTGTCGCGCTTCGGTTGATCAACTGTCCAACTTTAATACCCCGACTTGGTTCCAGAAAAAAGATGAAAACTACTGGACCGAAGCGGGCGATCTTGGTATCATTTTTCATCTCAAAAGATTCCCCATCTAACTGAAACTTTTACTACAATTACCTTTCTCCACCCTAGGAGTACAAACGGTTACCTGTGAAGCTAGAGACCCGTTGTGCATGGTTTAGGGTCATGCGCACAAATTGCACAGATATTTAAATTAAAAGCAAAGGTTCTTACCGGCTTCTAAGAAGACGTTTTTGAAATCCAGAGGCCAGAGACGTAAGAATCCATCGTCTGATCCGGTCACACAGAATGATTCATTGACACACATAGCGTTGATGGCAATACCAGCCCCTATCAAGTGTTGACAAAAGCAAATATGTCACCTACTCTCACAAAACCAGACATAAGTGGGTTAATTTTTAAGTGAGATATTGTTATTTCCATTTAGTACACATCTTCAGCTTTCATTTGGTACCAAAACCACCTTTATACCATACATACTTCCAATTTTATGAGAAATTTATTTCGATGTGTTTGGGAGATAAATTACCACTTTTAGGACACAGTTTGCCTAAAAAAATGCATGATTTTTGTACTTTCTCATCAATAAAGTTGATTTTGTTTATTCCTAACTGAGGGTTAAAGTATACATAATAAAGAATATTAAAAAAAAGTTGAAAAACAAAAATCGATTTCCGCCAGATTTTTCACCCCATTTCAACTTTGACGAGCTGTATCTCGAAATAGCCTGTGCGACTTATGTCGGGTTTCGTAGGAGCTGGTCACATATGTGATGTGATCAAGAAAAATGAGTCTGAAGTCGACCATGGCCATGAACGAGTTTCTTGTATTTACTTTGAAGAGAACTTTAAGCTTCAATGTGGTAAAACCTGCTTGACTCACCAATACTGATAACTCATTGCAAGAAAGATTGCGGGCAAGTTGTAAGGAATCCTGCAACTTATACCCGATACAACTTGTCTAGAACTCATCCCGGATGTAATGGCCCTTGAACCTCCATTCTACGTTGGTCATAGAAGGGCAAGACCAACAGTCATAAATCACTAGACTTGTTTCTGAATGCTATTATAATTATTATTATTATTTTTAATTTGTTCTGGTAATAAAACCAAGGATCCCCTAGGCACTGTAGCTTGCAAGCCTGAAAAAAAACCTACAGAGAGAAGACAATGAGAAGAAGGTACAGTTTTAGAGGTGGGAGAAAAACCCCAAAAGAATATCCTGAGAAAAAGCCCACGGAATCAAGCAGAGACTGAAAACCCAATCCACATATTGGCCCAGGTAGGAATCGAACCCGGGTCACAGCATTGAAAGGCGAGGAAAGAACCTCTTCGCCAACCTGACTCCCCTTTTGGGCAGAGAATGCAAAGTGCTCACCTGATTGCATCGTCTGTTTCTCATGGACTTCCTTTCCGGTCGGCAGTAACCGACGGATGTGTACAACGGACACGCGGTTGTAGTCAATCTCAAAGATGTGGCCGGAACGAGTACAAGCATATCTGTCAGGGAAAAAATAATTAATAAAAATTAATTTTTGAATTACTGTCTAGTCTTTGGGAAGAAACTGTTGCTCAGGCAGAGAGGAATTAAATAAAAATATTATTTTTTTTTTATTTTAACTTTATTTTCAAAATCTAAATTTTTATACAATTTTTATGTAATTTTAGCGTCTTGTGATATTTGGGAAAATATTGATAGCTTTTATTGTACTGCACCGGTCAGCAAATATAATTTCCTTGATAAATAAATAAAGGAATTCTTATTTGAATTTCAATTCTAAAATTTGGCTTGAGAAGTCTAAAAGCTTGGAATGTTTTAGTTTTATTGAACAGAGGTGAATTCCCAGAGAAAACAATTAGTTTTCTAGGTTACTTTAATCATTATATTAAACAGTAAATACTTTAATTAAAATATTTAATTCATTTACTTTAGTTAGGGTCATTAAAAATTATCAACAATAATTAATTTTAGCCGAAACTGTGAGTGGATTGGTCAGGAAAAATAATTGAAAATCGAAAATCACTTTACATAACCAGTTCATAATTTTCAACTCACACAAATTTGTCAGCAGGTTCCAAGCCTGGCTGGGTGGCCTCAAAGCAGATATCAGTGAATTCAGCGACGTGGAAATCACCAAGGTTCACTGGAGCTGAGCGCAGCGAGTTGTTTCGCACACGCCAGACACGGACGTTGTCTCGACCACAAGACACCATCCTGGATAAATAGAATAGATCAAGAGACACCATCTTTGCTGATAAATGTCAGTAATTATCAATGTTTTTAAATACAGGGTTCACTATAAAGTTAACCAGTTTGCGCCGGAGGACGTATATACACGCAAAGTTTTTCCCAGATTCGAAACGGATGACGCATAAACACATCACGAGCAAGGCCGGAAATTCATGTCAGGAGCGAGCAAGGCTGGAAATGCATGGGTGTGCTTCCCGGTACTATCGGCCTGAACCCGCCTCTGATCAAGTTTCGTTAAAAATAATCCCGTGCCTTGGCTCGGTGATGTTAAAATAATCCCGGCACGAACTGGTTAAACTCTCCATGCAAGCATTGATACTGCATGACTAGATGCATTGTGGTTCCTTTTGCATTTCTAAAAAAAGGAAACTTTTCCTGTGATTATCCGAAACGCAATTCTAGTCTAAATTGACATGTCAATTGTGATTTATGTGACACGTCACTTGGGCTGACTGCACTAGTGACTCACTTTGTTTGGTCAAACGGTGCCACCTTCATCTTTACAATGTCTACGTCAGTGTGAGCCTTGGCTAGGATGGAGATATCACCTCCTTTGCCGACTCGCGAGGTATCCCAGGCAACTACCATCTAAACAAATCAATACAACAATCTGAATATTTTTACTGGAATTTTTATCTTCATTTTTGCAAATATATATTTATTAATAACATGCAAAAAAAGAAATAGTTTAAAAAAACTTTTTATTTCTTTAAAGAGACACTAGACCATTTGTCGGTTGTGCATTTTTATCGTTTGAAGCAGCAAAATCGTGTGAATGCTGCATATTCCGGGAAAACAATGATCTAAGATTTTGATTCAATTCAAAATTGTTCGAGTCACAATTTGAATTGCGACCACAATCTGCATTAAAGGTATACACCATTGGTAATTGCTTGAATTATCATGAATGGGTAGATTTGGGGGGTTGTATTTTATAGTTAATACCGTTTTACTGAGCTGTCCAAAATTTTACAGTCATTGATGCCGAGAAAAGCACGAAAAACAGCGTTTGTTTTCAACCGGCGTCGAGCAGTTATTCTTATGTTATCTTTGTTTTTTCGCGATCGCCGTCCGGCGATTGCGAATTTTTCTTTATAAAATTAAGTTTTTTTGAATAATTACAGGATATCTAGCGCAATCATTTTGCTGGATGCCTAGAATCATTATTTACTTTTAAATGAGTAGGATATTTCTCAAAAATTCGGTAGTAAATACTTTTGATATCTGCAAATGGTGTATACTACCTTTAACAACATTCTCAGCCTGCGGATTGCAGCTACTCGCGTGTCACGCACTGAACAGACCAATAGTAGCACTAACGCGTGTGCCATGCCTCATTCGTACACTATTTGCAGAAATATCCAAAAGTGCGTGTCTGAGAAGCATCTATGGAAATGGCATTCTTTTGTTATTTACTTCAAAATGGCAGCATGACAGAAGAAATTAATTTACAGGTAGTAAGCTTTTTAACAGTATTTTGGACAGTTATCTTTGGGATAGCTGCAAAATGTATATTCCACTTTTAACTCACATTTTTTCCATGGCCGTCCTTCCCAACACCACACAGCACAGATCCATTTTGGGAAAAACTGAGATTACAAACAAAATTTAAAGATTTGTCAAAAATTTCGAGATGTTTTCAAATAGTTACATTGTTTTGCCAAAACAAAAGGGTCTGCTTAGGGTCTGCCACGGTTGTCAAGGTCTGACAAAGTCTGACAAAGTCTATCAAAATCTAATCAAGTCTTTATTTACCTTAGGCAGTAGACGGACTGGACGTGCGTCCGGAACATGGCCAGACACTCCACCTTCTGGAAGCGCCAGACGCGGACCACGGACTGCTGACCGGTCTGTGCCGAGGCCAGGAGCGTGGCGGTGCGGTTGAAGGTCAGACTAGACACCTTGTTGGTGTGGCCGAGGAAGAAGCGCTGATGGCCCGAGGTGACGTCCATGGACACGATGACCGCGTGGCAAGGGTAGACAATGTGGGTGCCGTTAGCAGTCCACAGGGCCTGTCACGATTTATAATGAGACCGCGAAAGGTTTACAAGTCTCTTTTCCTTGTTTTTCTCGCAATCAAAAGTTGTTTATTCCTCGCAGTCGGAAGACGATAAGAAAATCTTACCTCCTTTGTGGTGCATCCACCGAAGCCAATGATTTTCCGCAGGGACAGGATAGGGTCTGGTTGCAAGCTCTAGAGGAAAAACAGAAAAGAATGACAGGATGGCAGAAAGGATGGCGCATCCTGCGTAATGCGGCGCAGACCCGCAGCGGTTCATCAGTGGATTAAAACCGCCCACAAGACGGTTTCTCGACCAACAGAAATTGGTAAACTATAAATGCAGAGATTTAATTTGGCTTAGCACGTCATTGTATTTGTTCCGATCAATAACCATTGGAAAAGAAATTGAAAAATATCAAATGTCTGCCGGTAATTCCTCCATAGCCCCCTCTTCTCCCCCACCCCCTTCCCCGTTTGCTCGTAATTCTACCCACTTCTCTCTCCCCCAACCAACCCCCTCTCCACCTCCTGTCCTTTCCATATTTGATATCCCTCTCTCACCTTGTATTTTGGTTCTTGGCTGGTAGGCATTGCAGACGATGTTCTGGCAGTACCAACTTTACTCGACATTGTCTGAAAAAATAATGCAGTTCCGGGGATCAAGAATGCTTGAGCCTATTAACCAGTTCGTGTTGGATGAAGTGTATATATACACGCAAAGTTTTTCCAGAGTTCAAAATGGATGATGGATAAATACGTCACGAGCAAGGCCGGAAATATTTGTCAGCGACCAGCTCGCAGCGACTGAGTCTGGAAATATCAGGGTGTGCTACCCACAGATGCCGGCCTGAACCAATCTCATCTTACCATTCCGGTGCGGCTGTCATGCCGATGGACAGTCACGTCATCGTCATCGTGGGCAAAGACGTGCACCTCTCCTAACGCTCCCTGCAGGACAGACACATCGTGGTCCAAACCTACCAGGGGTAGCTCCTTGCTGGGCAGTTTGACACGCTTCTTGCCATGCTGTTGGTAAGCAATACAATGCGTTAGAGAAGTTATTACAAGAATGCTTCTTTATGCAGTGGTGTTTAAAACAAATAGTATACACCATTTGCAAACATAAAATACTTTACTTTTTGTTAATTATTAGAAAATACCTTACTTGACTGTAAGTGAATAACAGACTCAAGCATCCTGTGAATTCACGGTACCTGGTGTGCTTTGGTTTTTAAGAAAAGTGAAATTTTGCCGGGTGGCCGGCAATCATTAAAAAAACCTGACTTTTTTGTTTGCAATACAACTGGTTGGACATCAGTAAATGGGTGCCGGCCAGCAAGTTTGGTTTTCTTTTTCCTGAATTCCCTGATGTCTATAAATTGCCTGAGCTTTCCCCTTGCTATTTCACTCATTCCATGAGAAATATTTGCACTGTAACAAGATTGCTAGGAAGTCATGTATTGATGTAGCACAGCCGACAGTTATTGTCTGCAGAGGTCTGTAAGATTCACAGTATTCACACTGCGTAAATACTCAAAAATCACCATAGCCAATCGGACAACATATTTTGAAGCCAAATCTTATAGGAATTTCTAGAGATGTTACTTACCTTTTTTGGATTTGTCAACTTGTTGATGTCAGAGAGCTTGGAGTTCACATCTTTGCTAGCCTGAAAGACCAAAGATAAATGAGAGAAATAAGAGAAAAAAGTCAAATCTGATCCATTATTAGTTTGTTAAATTTTAAAGTAATAAATAAAGTCAGTTTAAGCTCTCCCCCCCCCCCAAAAAAAAAAACACCAAGTGCAAACACAACTTTTATCTGCAATGCAAAGTTATGCACAATATTTTATTTCAACTCAAAAATATTGCTCTGAATATTTCCTGACATTTTGCTGAACACTTGTGCTTGAAAGGAGAATAAAAGAAAACCTTTAATGGCAAGGATCATTTGCTATTTTATCCCCAAAGGGGCCTATCAAAGTATTTTCAAAAGGCTTGCTGTCATTTAGAAGAATCAAGAAATGTAGGTGATTTCCAACAATCAGTAACTGACAAATGTTTGGAGTGAAGAGTTACGACAAAATCTTGTTTTCGAGATCCAAAGGTTGTGCATGGTTTTATACTTATTTTAAAAAGTGTACAATGTAAAATCCACTGAGTTTAAATAACAGGTTAGTTTTTGAACATTCTTCATTGGATTTTGAGTAGTGTTATTACTGGAAACGAGCAAGATGCAAGAAAGGCAAATGACTATTTGCCTTAAATTCTATCATCACTTCACAAGGCGAGACGAGGGCCACTCACATGGATTGTTTTAGGAGCAACCCGCTCCGGGCTCATCTTGCCTAGTTCCTGACCTCCCTTGATCGGCTTGGGACTGTGCACCTGGATCGAGTCGAAAGGAACCCGACTAGCTGCCGCTGGGAATCTAAGAGAGCAAAGGTCAGGTTAATTCATGGGCCAGTTGTCGTAATTGTGACCAGAAACATGTTTGTGATAACCAAAAACATGTTTTGGTCAGAACAGGTACGTCACTACATCCACGAAAATGCTCAACCACTGACCAAAGCTGAACCATGTTTGTGGTCAGAAGATACTAATTTTTTTCATCATTTCAAACCAAAAAACACTTTTATTCCAGATCCAAATGTGTTTGTTGTACTAGTTTTAACTGTAAAAACCAGAAGAGCAAATGCAACAGAGAATTCATGACCTCAGGGTAAGTTTTTGTGGACCGAATTCACAAAAGTTGAACAGTGAAAGTTAAGCAGCAAATGTTTCCTGACGTCAAATTCACATCGCATGAAGTATATAAATCGACCATAACAGTGAAGTCCACTTTTCTTGAAACCCACAGCACATTTAAGTGCTGGGATTTTAAGGAATGGTTGAGACTGTTATTCACTTAAGGTCACTTAATTAAGGTCAAGTAAGGTATTTCATAAAAATTCAATAGTTTTGTTTTGGGGAAATGGTGTATACTGCCTTTAAGCTCAGGGCAAGCAGGCAGATTCAGTCACACTTCACTGCCCCTCGCAGTGCTGTTTTTGTGTGCAGTGATCGATTCTCTGTGTGACAGTTACTTTAACATTTCAAATCTCTGCCCAGTTCTTTTGTGTGGTTAAGCTCAGGGCAAGCAGTCAGATTCAGTTACGCTTCGCCGCTTGCCGCTGTTTTTGTGTTCAGAAACTCTCTGTGTGATACAGCTAGTTACACTTCATATCCAAGGGTTTGACATAATGTTGCTGACTACTGACGTTCCCACTAGGAGGGTCAAGATTTTACTGGTTTCGCCTGCAACCCTGCATCTCAAACTTACCGAATGAAATCGTACAGGTCGTGCCAGTGGCCGCCTTTGGGCACGGGATAGGCCATCTCCCGGGGAAATGGGGCCACGCCCTTTGCGATCAGCCCCGCCTCTCGGGCCTGCCGTAAGGTGAGCCCCGCCTCGTACTGAATGTCGCTGGTGAAGAGATTCTTGACCAGGAGATTGGCGCAGAGGCGGACGGACTTGAGGTGGGAGTACCTCCGGTTGAGGTACATGGACAGGATGTACTGGAAGTCTAGGAGCAAGACGGTCCATCGGGTGGTGGCTGGGGCGGGGCCTTGGATGTCTGGCAAAGAGGGAAATGGTTGCATTTACAAATGAGTCACAGAAAAGGTATACTGGGTGGAATAGTCTTGAAATACGAGCTTCTAAATTGAATAAATACCTAGAGGCGACTTTTTAGGGATAAGCGTGAAAGGTAGTATACATCAAACATCAAAAAACAAAACTATTAAATTATTCCGAAATACCTTTCTTGACTTTAAGTGAATTACAGTCTCAAGCATCTTGCGAAATGATGGCATCTGGTGTGCTGTGGTTTTCAATAAAATTATTTCAATGATTGCCGGACGACAATTGTTGGAAAAACCTCAAACACTGTTCCCAATTGTTTTAATTTAATTAGTCCACATTTTATTTGCAATATGGTAATAAATATGGCTGTAAATAGGTGAAACCAACTAGTCTGGTTTCCAAAACCTTATAATTCCCGACTTTTTAAATAAATTGCTAAAGGAAGTCAAGTAATCAGACTACAAGAACAGCATTGTTTTTTATATTTACTTTAACCCTAACCCTACCTAATGCTACTTTTTACTACTAGTAGTAAAAAGTAGTATGCAGTACTCTCACTGACTTGTGTGCAATGCCTGTAGTAATTTTTAGTATTTGGTACTTCACCCCTTATTGCACTCGTAGTACTTTTTAGCATTGGGTCTCTCTGCTTGCTGAGTGTGCATGGCCCATGTATGCTGTGTAAGGTGTTCTAAACTCTACAGCAAAGATTGTCACTTGGGATACAATGGGTCAAGGCTGGACTACTGCATTTTTTGCCAGGTAAGTATTACTGACCTGTATTGCCACTATTAGTATTTTGTAGTTGGCAGTATCTGTACTCTGTCAGTACACACCCAATCATCAGTCACGGAGAGACCCAATGCTACAAAATACTAAGTAGTATTCTGTAGTACGCAGTTCTTTATCCCAAAGTAAGGCCTAGGGGGTAAGGGATAAACTATGAATCCCCTAACCCATCCATTTTCAAAAATTACAGCAAAAGCAAATGGTGTCTACTGCCTTTAAATTAAGACTTGCCCCACATCACCGTTTATACGTTCACCTTGCCTGGCAGTCTTCCTGGTCACTCCCTCCACCGAGCCCTTCCCCGGATGGCAGATGAACGGGAACTGCAACCACGTGGACGTGGACTTAAACTCCTTGAAGAGGTTAGAGAAGGAGATACGGACGACCAGCCCTTCCTCCGTGGCCACGTCCAGGTGCACCACAAAGTACTTGGTGGGCAGGGGCTTGATGAGAAGGTACAGGTAGCGGCCCGTCAGCCCTAGGGACTGGGTAGAGGTCTGGGGGAGCTGGATGTAGTTGCCGGCGGGGATGGAGCCTGTGATGCGGAAGACCGTGCCCTTGAGGGTCTTGTCCTGTGATGAACAATTAAAAAAGTGGATCCTTCAATGCATACAGCTGGAGTGATGCAGTGACTGTCCTCATACTCATAGAGGGAGGGTTTAAACTTAAACTACTTAAAATCAGTTATCGCGACTTAGTACTAATTTCAAAGGATTGGGTCACATATGTGATACCTTAAAAAGTAAAATAAACTTGCCATGATAGAGACCACTTCCCCTTGTTTTGTTGACTTCTCCCATTCTACAACACTCAAGTGTTTGAAGACGTTGACATAAGGGTGCTGCCAAACTGTGAACCAAAAGAAGGCAAGCAGAGATAAGAATGTAGTATCCTGACGCCACTTCAGTAGTTGTGTACAAAGTATGTAGAGTTGAGAAAAAGATTTCATAACAACATTGTAAATGTTTCTCAGTCTCAGATTCATGTCTTTCCAACATATTAATATGAATATTTGACCAGTCCCCCAAAATAAAAATATGGCAAAACGCGTACAGAAAATCACACTTTCTATGTATTAATTATTAAGCCCTATACAAACAACAAGAAATTGTGAAGTTGAGAGGTTGTGATAAAGTCATTTTTTGGATAATATTAAGCACCCTTGACTCGAATTTGACCAATATTTAAGAGGGGCCCGTATGAAGTATCATGCCGTAATTCTCCGCAGATACAATTTCCTCCGAAATAAATTTGACACTGTCTACAGTCTAGTCAGTGACACTGTCACTGACAGTGACAGTGACATCGACATCGACAGACGATGATACATTACAGTCAGTCAGGGCAAAACAAAATAATTAAAATTAAATTATTTTGTACAAAATCATGCATAATACCTGGCTTGAACCGGAATTGAGCCTAATTAACTATTTGAATAAACACTCACGTCTTGACATATTTCTATCCTCGTTCTACACCGCTTTGTCTTTAAAATCCTGCATTTTCTCCAGAGTTTTGGATGGCAAGCTTTCGAAAAACACCGCCAATACTGGACTGGTACTTGGGAAAATTCTTCCTGCAAAATAAAGCATCGGGGGTCGGATACTAGACTAACGCCTGCGAAATAAAGTCGCACTTGGTCGGTCCACAAGAGGGCGCTGTTTCTTTATCTTGCAATTTAGGGCCGTTTTCCAAGCCTCACCTCGTCTTTTTATTCTTCGTTGGCTTCGCTCATGCAGCTTGGCAATGGTGATTGAACCGGAGGAGCCAAAGCTGGGGTTTGGAAAAAAGGCTTCTTATGTGAAGCTCAATAAAGTTAATGCATATGATGTCACACGCGCTACGCGTACGCGCTAATCGCACGTACAACCGGGCGGAGCGGTGAGGTCCTCACCGCGCGCTCTGCCCGGTTGTACCATCCTCCATGGTTGTACCACGTACGCGTAGCGCGCGTGACGTCAATGCAACCCCTTTATTCTAGTTTACAAAATTAACCATGCACACATAATATATGGGACAAAGGCTTTACACGTCAGTTTGGGGTAATTAATTATGTTAAAACAAACGGGGAAGGCAAAACTGTCGTCTGATTGGAGGTGTACATAAATTACATGTAGTCACAGTGTTGAATGCTTTGCACCATGTTTACTCTGGTAGTGCATGCGATTGCTTCGTCCTTCGGATGGGACCAACCGTTGGTGTGTGTATTGTGTATATATTGAACCTGGACACGCACGTAAAGACCCAGTCACGCCTATCGCTAAGAGCAGGGCTTCGCCCCGGTGTTTCTGGCATTTCGTTCATCCTCCTGCAGGTTTTCTCAGGCTTACGAGCTTACAGTGCCTTGGGCGCTTTTTGAGGAGTCCTCGGTTTCATTGCCGAAAGAAATAATAGATAATAGATAATAGATAATAGATAATCTTAAGAGAAACCTTAATTATATTGCATGGAAGTTACAAGACGCGGTGAGTTGAGTAAAATACGGATAGCGTCACTTTATTTCCTGCATATTTTTGGATTGAAAATTAATGGAATACAAGTCCTGTTACAAGTTTTGGCAGGACCAATTATAGAGTAGAACTTTATTTTGTGTAATAATCAGTTTCGACTGGTTGAACAATCAAAATTGACCCAATTATAAAAGGAAATGATTTTGCAATAAAACAGGCTAGTAAACTCTCTTTTTCCCACAAACATAGTTGAACGTCATTTTTTTTAAAGCTGTCAAGTTTAAACATTTACAAAATCTTTTTTTTTCTCGTAGGAATAAACCACAACCATTTTAAATATCGCCCCTTTAATCCCTCAACACACTTTTAGCAGGATCCAATAGCCAAAAAATAGAAGGTCAAATAAATCCTTAGTCATAATAACTTCATGCGGTCGACACGGTTTAAAACCGAATCGACCGCATGCAGAGAATATGTAAACGCGACCCAACAATTCAATATTTTTTGCTTTGTCATTGCGCCTAGCTATACTTCCTGAATGGGAATAGGCCTATTATATTGCACAAAAAATGATTTATTATTTGAGCGCCTTTTGTGCGAGTTTGAACTTAGAGTCATCAATCTCATCGCTTGGTAATTGCTATTTTATATCCTGCATTGTGACATATTTCGGGCTCGAGTTGAACTTCAATATGAAGTTATTGAAGCTGTTGCTTGTTGTTCGTGATGGGGAAATCAAAGTTTTCGTTATTTTCACTCCTCACTTTCTGTTTTCATTTTCAAATGCATTTTTGTGTACAGCGTACAACAAATAAGGCTCTTTTTTACTTTAGTTCGTTTCATACGTTGTGAAGTCACCTTGTCAGTGAAATCCGGCAACAGAGAACAACAAATGAAAAAGTCTTCACAAAGAAATTCTCAATGGAGGATTAATTCTCCACAAGAAATGTTGTGCACAAAGTCTATGAAGCTGGAATGCTTAAGTACACAAACAAAGGAAAGAACGATGTCATGTCTCCACAAGGATATACATTTTGAAATGTGTGATGTTCGATTTGTTTTTCTAATAATTGTTCAACTAGAATGTTCTATTTCAACAAATACTGCTTGTGGGGCCGGAACCAGCCTACTCTGCAAGATTCATGGGAGTTTTCTAAACCCCAGCTTATTTATTTATATATTTACCCAGGGTAAGCCAAATCAGTAGCAAGACTGGTTTCCATTTGGGCCCTGCGTTTGGAAATACAACTATTACATTACTTAAAAAGTGTATAGAGGTATTAACAATATAAAACAACGACGGTGATAACCATGTAAACCAGTTAAATAAAAACAATACAACGTTTAAAATGCAGATAAAACATTTAACAAAATAGGAATAAGGATAAGAATAAAACAGCTTTGATTTAAAATCGGTATTGGTACAAATGTATAAAAATGCATAAAAAGGAATTATACAATAAACCAAAAACGAAACTTACAAAAATTTAAAATATAAATTAAGCGATTAGGAATTCAAATAGCTTAGTTTTAAAAACAGACATGGATTCAATTGTTCTCACGTGGTTAGGCAGATCATTCCATATTTTGGCTCCAGAAATAGCAAAACTTGAGCGCAGGCTTTCTTTCTTGGCCATGGGAACCCTCAGAGTAAGATTGTCATTTTGCCTTGTACCGCTATTTGTAAAATGAAAGAAAAGGTTTGCCATGTACTCTGGGCATAACTCATGTATGCATTTGTACACTAGGATACTTTTTTTGAAACAGATTCTCTCGGCAAAAGGTAACCAATTCAGTTCATTAAACATATCAGTCGAAGCAGTTAGATATGGACAACCAAGGATTAATCTGGCGGCCCTTTTTAACAGCTTCGTCTCCGTTGGGGCTTCGTTTATGCAGCTTGGTAGCGATGGAGCCGGACGTATCTTAAGCTGGGGTTTCGGAAAAGGCCCTAGTCTGGAGAGCCAATAAATGCAGTATACTGAACACGGCCCGATTTTTTCCAATCTGTGTACAATTTAGAAATTCATTTTTGAAGTTGTAGGAAGATTTTAACACTCTTGGAAGTTCAAACGTCCCCGTTACAAAAATAGTAATTTCTCAAGTGTCGATTGGTAGTGGCATGAAGCTAACGAACGATTTAAAAGTTCCATGGATGGTAGCAACGACGTCCTGTATATATAATAGCTGTGTTTATAGCGCGTCTGTATTGCTCGTCAAACACGCGTGCATGGTCACACCACTTCAAACCGACCGTATCAACAGTTTTCAATTGTCAACCTTTTACAGAGAGGTATAGAACTTGATTCTTCTCGTGCGTTTTATTTACCCTTGAAAAAGCTCCACGGTTTCGAAAAGTAAACATGATGTCTGTGTACATACATATCGACCCATATCGTGCCGTGCCGTTTTATTTTGTTTTGCAGAAAAAAAGGTGTACATTTAATAGTTCAATGTATTCATGACGTAACTCCCATGTTTACAGCATGACATTGCTCATGACGTGTTCATGCATCATCCGTTTTGAATCTCGGAACAACTTTGCGTGTATCTACGTCCTCCGGCGCGAACTGTTTAGGAGGGTGATCACTTACATGGGAGAGTTTAATTTCAACCAATAATAGAGAAAAGGAGTCCGATTTTCACAGGCTAGAATCTTATTTACATAACGACGCCAGCGGAGCGATGTTGATGAATATGCATACTATGGCTGTTTTCCAAATTCCAGCTTCGTCTCCGTCCTGGCTTCGTTCATGCAGTTTGGCAATGGTGATAGAGATACATCTGGAACAGAGCCTAAGCTGGGGTTTGGGGAACGGCCTAAGGCTAAATCTTTCTCGGTTGTGTTGGCTACGTACGACCCGAAAGCGCTAGGTTCAATGCGTAGGCGTATATATATACATTTCTCCCATTTGTCATTGACGAGTCTGGGTAAAATACGACATACCAAGCTGACGGTTGACACGGGTGTAGTTATTTATATCGTTCTGAGTTCGCATATCGTGAGATCGTTTCCGATTCCCAAATACACGAGCTTTTGAAGAACACAATTATTGCTGGAGTCAAAAATGGAAGGCGGGGGAGACACATCGAAGCCACCGATGGCCAGCCAGCAACCTGCGGGAGGAGCACCGCCCGGTTATCAGCCGCAACAGGCTGGTTATCCACAACAACCTCAGCAGGGTTATCCACCACCTCAACAGGGCTATCCACCACCTCAACAGGGCTATCCACCAGGACAACGTGAGTTCACATATTTTTAAAAGTATATTCTAACAAAACTGCATTGAAATGTGTCTCGGTCCAAGATTCGATTCACGCCCCTTAACCTCCTGGGGAGTGTAGACATCATTGTATTGGAGTGTACGGATTCAGCAGTGTAGGGGTAATGAACATTTTGCAATGACTGACCTTCATATACAAAAATATTACATGGCGTCAGGATGCAATATTATTTTTAATCCATCAGGGGGTTTCTTGCGGTATTTTGTCTAGCTGCTTACAATAATAACACGACTTGAAACCTAAGTCAAGATATGGGCAGAGATACGCCCCCCCCCCCCCCCCCCCTAAGTTTGTGTTGATCATTGTGTTCTTGGAATCTCAGGAATTCTTTTCAAATTGACTGTTTCCTCGTGAGACTGATTTGTTAATGTTTTTGTTATTGTTTTTCCTGTCTTTTTGATGTTTTTAGCACTATTGTTTGGTTATTTTTTAATTGCTTGTTTGTTTTGTCGTCTTGTTCAGTAGTGTGCCGTTTGTTTTGTTCTCTTTTTGTCTGTCTTGTCTTTTCTCGCAGTATATTTTTTTGTTTTATGCCCCATGTTGCCATGTATTGTCTTGTCCTGTTTTGTTTGTTTGGTTTAGTTGTGTGCTTTGTATCCTGACTTATGAGGCACTCTTGTTTGTTGTTGTCTTGTTCTGTTTTGGTTTGTCTAATATTTATAAAGTCTTATAATGTGCAATGTAAGTGTTTTAATTTTAAATGTTATAGTTTTATATTCACAATTTGATGTGGGAAGACAGGTCTTTGAGTAATTGCTATGTTTTTATGGCATGAATACAATACTCACTAGTAATAAATACCTGGGAAGGTGCCAGGTTTGGTCTGGAGTTTGTATAAGGCGTTAAGACATCGTGATGTGTATCTTGATTTGCTTGAGATTTGTCTTTGTGAATAATCAATTTTTCGAGAAATCCAAAGGGAAAAACCCTAAACAACCTTTTGATAAAGAAACACGATTTCGTCAAAAAGCACAACAAGCAGTTAAATTATTGAATGTCGTTGAATCGCGTATTTCTTGATTTCTTCCAAGTGAAATTAAGCAAGATATTTGGGGTATTTACTATTTGTTATGCTTTGTACGCGACACAGGTATTTTACTGAGATCAGTCGGCGTTTTTATAATAAAATATGCAGATATGAAAATTAAGATGCACATACATTCAAGGGCTTTTTATTTAGGGGGCTAGAATTCGCTATCCCCCAAATTTACGGCAACTAATTTTCGCACCGCCACGATTGAATTCATTTGGGGCGAATTTTGCTGTGTATAGGCTACGCTGTTTTGATCGCATCACGGGATCCGTTTATATTGGACTTTTCAAAAGCCCCGTTTTTTTCCGGGTTCGGCTTTTTTCGTTAGTCCCCGAATTGGAGGCTGACCTGGAGAAAAGCCGATCTTTTGGAAAAATGTCTGCGTGCAAAATGTTTGCCTACAATTAATTATTTGTTTCTGACCGCAGATGAACGCGACCAACCGGCAAATTAGCTATATACAAAATATAGCGCCATGGGAATTGTCTATTACTAGATCGTGTGCTTTATAAGTCTATATTATTATTATTATTACAGCAGCGTACGTTCATTCAAGCTCAACATACTCGAATCGTTAACGTTGGCATAAATTAAAAACGTCGATAATATGTCTCCTTCTCTTTAAACGCGCGTGCAGTTCCTGTTTTCTAGCATGCATTATTGACTGTACACAATAAAACACTCTGACACAGTTCTATGGGTTAGAGGGGGGGGGGGGGGGTGGCGTTTCGTCTAGCTTCTCTTCCCTAAAATATATATATATATATATATTTTAAAAAAATATATAAACAAATACAAAAAATATTATTATAATATTAATAAATCTATACAAAAATATGCGATTTTTAGGCTCCTTTTATAGGCATAGTATTAGTAACAAACAAAAAGTGTTCTTGTATAATCTAGTTCTTTAACTTCCTTCAGACAAAAACAGAGCAATATTTGGGAAATATTTAGAAAACCAGAATAGTTCGCCTGCACCCATTCACGGATGTGTTACAAATAAAATCGTTTAATTGATAACGAAAAATGCCACTTTTCGTGACTGAAACCACAGCACATTAGGTGCCGTGATTTAACAGGATGCTTGAGACCGTTTTTCACTTACAGTCAAGTCAAGTATTTCGTAATAATTCGGTAGTTTTGTTTTGGTACGTTTGCAAAATACTAGTGTATCTACCTTTAAACCTTCTGAATGAACAGGTCTCAACGATATTATAAAAATAAATATGCAAGAGAACTTCTAGTGATTCATCACATTTACTTCGTCCCGTTGAGTTTAGGAGATACCTCGCCGCCGTGGTGTTACCGTTAAAGCACAAAATACAAATCCCTAGAGCTAGCAATGCATGGTGACACTAATCTAGCAAGGGTCACATGTAAGTAATGCAGCCTACTACTAGTGGACTGACGCGGGTATTTCTTTTCCAATTTATATCGTCGCTATTATTACGCATGCTACTGGGAAAACATTCTTCTGCAACACAAGACTGGGTCTTGACTTGGCGATTCTGTGTTCATTCAGCAGGCGCCCTCTATTGTCTTCCGTTAAACGTTCGTCGTTACCCAAAAAACAATGGCGGCCAAATTGGCCAATCAACAATCAGTTCAGTCCACATTTCTGATCGAATTGATACACCATTTGCAGATATCGAGGTTTTTACTACCGAATTATTAAGAAATACTGATCTTACTTATTTGAAAGTAAATATTGATTTTAGTCATCCCGCAAAACGATTGCACTAGATATCCTGTAACTATTCTGAAATTTAATTTTATTTCAAAACATTTACGATCGCGGAAAAAACAAAAACAACGAGAACTGCCCGACCCCGGTTGAAAAAGAAACGCCCTTTTTCCTTTCTTTTTTTCTCGGCATCCATGATTGTAAAACTTCGGACAGGTCAGTTATACTACATTTACTATAAAATACAACCCTCTAAATCCACCGAAAAATCACTGACTGTGTATCCTACCATGGAGGAATAAGAGCTCTTATTCCTCCATGATCCTACCTTTAAGTTTAAGTCGGCACCGTCCGAATGGCTGGCGCGCAGGGTCGCATAAAATCGGTATTACCGGACGTTCGTGTGCGTCCTCGACCTACTATATGAATTGTTGGGGTCTTAAAAACTGCCAACATCACCGACATTTGGTGGCTGTAATACTTTGATAATTCATGCAAGCTTCAATTTATAGACGTTTTAACTAAGGATTAGTTGTTATGGTCCAAACAAGTAGATCGTCGTTTCTACTAAAAGAACCTGTTTTTTTGTATACATTATATAGCCTAGGTCGTAGCATGGATGAATGATCGTAGTGAACTTACCTCAATAATAGTTCTGGTATTTAAGACAAACTTTTGGGAAGTATTAGTCCAAGAGCGGTGGTAACTTGTTTGTTTTTCTTGGCCTATTATTTTATAGCCGGGTACCCACCTCAGCAACAGGCCCCGACCGTGGTGACGGTTCAGCAACCGGCACCGACCACGCAGATAGTCGTGTCCGGTGGGTGTCCAACCTGTCACTCGGGTATGATGACCGATAGCTACACGGTCTGCGGCATCATTCTAGCTTTCTGCTTTTTCCCGCTGGGGATAATCTGCTGCCTCATGATGAAGGAGAGAAAATGCACCAACTGCGGGGCAACTTTCGGTTAAAGACGTCGGGGAGCTAGACCACTTTTTGGCCATTTCACTAACCTCGGCTTTGTCTGCAAGTAGGGCTTACATTTATTAGGATTACATGTCAGTGTCGTATCAAGATTTCGTTTGTTACTGTGTGAACAAAAAAAGACAAATAGAGCTTCATTGGGCTTATTATGATGGGTGGACGGTTCCATTTTACTTGACTTCGTCTGGTGAAATGAAACATTCCAGCTGTCATTCATGATTCTTTTTTCCCCAATGTATTATTAAAGGGATCGTATACGTTTGGTAATTACTCTAAAAATTAATGGCAATAGAAGCTTACTTCGGTAAGAAGTACAGCAGCTCTGGATAGTATAATGCATTTTAGAAACTGTTCACTTCAAAGTACTGCGTTTATGGAAAAAGATATCACTTTTTATCTCCAAAAATTTGAATTTGAGAAGCGTTACTGCAGTGACGTTTCTCAGAGTGTGTATTCCAATGCAGATTATTCTTCCTGCGTGGACAAAACCGCTCCAGAATTTCGGCAATATCTCAAAATCGCTACCACCTTTTGAATTGAAATTTTTACAGATTAGTTTTATGGTATATATCTCTAACTATATAAGTTTGAAACAAACAGTGGGTTCCAATAATCCAATTACCAAAAATATACGATCCCTTTAAGCATGATTATTAGTGTACATTAAAGTACAACTTATTGCTCTTTTTCTAAATGTTTTTAAAAAATTATCATTGAAGGTAGTTGGGTCATTAACTCATGATACTGTAGTCGCGCTTTGTAAGTGTTGAAAAAGAAATAACTTGTCTTAATTCAATAATTACTCTCATTACTTAACATAATATTTAAATGAAAGGTAATTGGTCCAATTTATATAGCAGCAACAGTTTACAGGAAATGTGGGGAAACAAAACCGAACATGCACGGCTTGACGTCACTGTCGTTTTCAATAATAAACGGATCCGATTTTAATAAGACACTGGCCTCCGGCTGTGTCCGGTATCTATGACAACGCGGAAGGATCCATACACTCGGTGTGCGAGGGGGTTTATTTGCAAAGATCTGTCATTTTCAATTACAAGAGAGCTTAATATTTTTATACTAAACAAATCCTTGTTTAAACAAAAAGAGTAAAGAAACGACAAATTAATGTTGGCCAAAACGTATAAATGTAAAGTTTAAAATTAGCTATGATTTTGTTATTACTGTAGCAGTGGATATTGAAAATAAGTTACAATAATTCACAATGACGAAATATATTGTGACCTGCTCCCACGAAAACAGCGTAAAGCCGCGCTATGCTATATTGAGTTATGATTGAAAATAGCCGATTTGACAGTGGGGAATCGTTTTGGGGGTTTTGGCATGATAAAATTCCCACATATGTTTTTTTTTCGAACTACCAAGTATTTTTTGCAAAAGATTATCAGAAAAAATATAAATTGGATTTTACTGAGCGTACCCAAGAAGTAAAATGTAGCGAAATTAATTCTTAACTATTCCTAATTTGTTGTGTGTAATGACTGCTGGTTTTGCTCAATATTATATATTTGTTAAATACTCTACCCAATATAATATATATATCATTTTAAAACTAAGAATTCAAGGAATCTGAAAATATCAATATCTCAAAATATCAAAATGTCAACTTTACTATGATTTCGTGGGAGCAGGTCACACATAGGATTCGTATGTAAATGTGTACCTTTGTGATGGATTTCAACGGAGTAACTCCGACTAGTTATTTGTCAACTAAATTGTCGATATCAACAATGATTCTAATGTGGGTATGATTATATCCACGAACCATGGATAAACATTGCATACCAGTAAGAATTATACCTGACGATTTCGGTTTTACAACATAAATACTTTAGTTGTCAGTGGAATGTAAAACGTATACCAGAATTATATATTAATGTAAAATAAAGAAATTTAATGAATACAATTTGAAGAGATTCAAACCATGATTTAGTGGTGTCCAATCATGTTTAGATATTATAAATTAAAAAAATTGGTGTAAAATATCCCAAAATGTTTAATTGGATATCATTACTCTGGCTCAAACACAAAAAAGACATGCCGTATGTAAATTAGATTTATGTAGACATTTGTAATGGAACATAGTTTTTCTTCTATAGGCCTGCATGAAAATCTGCTGCCATAGTATTGCATGCGAAACCTAGACTTTGCATATTGTGCTATAACAGTTTGTTGACTAATACATGTACACGCATGCGCATGAAATTGTTTGGGTTTGGCGGTAAAATCGAAAGCAGCATTAAAATGCACAAGGGCACAGACATTTGTCTTGTTATTTTCTCTCAATATGGCCAGGATTTGCCAGTTTTCTTTTCTGAAAAGCCCCGTAAATCGTTATACGCATTAATTTATAATTTTACCAGAGTCTATAGGCCTGAATGCGGCGTGTGAATCGCATCGTTTGTATAAACAAATAGGCCCTCGTCCTCCTCTAAAATGTTAGGTCAAGAAACTATATTATTTTAATTTGGCCTGAACAACACACTGGCATTCCGGAACCGGAAGTACTGAAAGAAGGCAACCGGAAGTACTGCCCACAGGTCACTGGCTATACAAACAAAATCCAAATCCAGAGTTGTATTCGAGTCCCTGCTAGTCTAGTCACAAGTCGTTCCATAAAGCCAGTCGCAAGTAACTGGTCGAACAATGACAAAGGAATGCTTTTTATTTGAATAGCTACTTGACTTGAGACTTACTTGACTTGAGATGTACCTGCAGGGACTGCTCAGATCCCATGTCTGTTCCTTTCTCTATGATCTAATACACCTATTTTTTCCAAACCGGAATCCCGCCCTCTTTTGGGTTACTTTTTAGCAGACGTTTCCAGCATGTTGAATTTCTTGAGTACATTCTCCAGCGTCTCTTGTACCACGGCTTGGCTGACGTAACTGTACATACTTTGTGTGTCGCCCTCAGGGTTGGCTTGTAGCTTCATGACTATGGGTTCCCGGATTGACTGCTTGGTCTGAACGCGGGAAAAATCTGCCATGCATGAGGGAGGAAAGAAGCTTGGTGTGATAAAGAATACTTTGGGGGGATAGCGGCAAATAAATGTTGCCAGAATTGACCTATCCTGAATCGTGTAGACGCAGCTTGTAAAATAATATTGTCCAATCAAATGATTTACAAATCGACGCGGAACAGACAAACACAATTTACCACACAAAATGCCATAGGGTTGTCTGACGGGCGTGGCTTCGTGCCAGTGAGCGATGGGCCAATCAGGTCAGCCCATCCCTGTCTGCACGTGGGCAACGTGTTCCCTCTCTGCACGTTTCGAGCCCTGTGCGTCATACGCGCATGCACATTATGTGGAACATTGATCAGGGATGTAAGTGGTCAAAACATTAATGGGCGGGGCTTAATGGGTCAGCTTATTACGCGGAGTGGGTGTCATCCAATAACCATGTAATATCCAATAACCAATAATAATGTAAAGGAAACGCACGGCATTTTGGGCGGCGTATCTTCGAATTGCACGCAGCTGAGCCGCGGAACTGGTGACCTCTTTTATATAGTTCACACAAACTATATCCAATCAGAGCTCAGCTATCGACCCTCCGGATCACCGAATCTGTGCGCTATTTGTGCGCTGGTGCAGCACTACGAACATGCTCAGTTTTTTAAGTGAAATTAAAGTCAGGTGCTTGGTCAGTCACATTGCCCCACACGCAAAATGCCCCAGATTTTTAAGACGACTTTTTTTGTACCCGGTATTCGAAGCCATTTTGTCATCTCCTCTCTGCAGGCTTCCATCAGTTTCTTCGGGTGAACCACCTCATCAACCAGCCTAATATCTGCTGCCTCTTTCACTGTGTACTCGATGCCTATAGTGCGCAAACAGAGATGTGTTTTGGTTTAAGATTATTCCCTTGTGGTGGTTTTACTTGTGGCTGTGGGGCCTATTTCAGAGAGTTGTTATGTGGTTTCTATACGTTTAAATACTTTAACGAAAAAGTTTCAAATCTGTTTACCAATTTTTCAAGACATTTAAGCAAAACCTAAACTAGGAACAAAAATTGTGACTTCTTGTATGTTGTAGTTGTACATTTATTTTACAAATAATTTACGATTTTTTTTAACTCACTTAATTTACAAAGTGAAATGGCCAAACGTTTAAACAATTTTAAAAATATTTGCTAAACGTTAAACGCCATTTGTTTTAATTCACTTAATTTACAAAGAGAAACGTCTGAAGGTTTAAAAGGTTAAAATTGTTAGTTAAACGTTAAACGTTAAACGCGAAGGCATATTCCTCAGTCAAATTATCTCTTACCCAGTTGAAGACTTAGTTCCGCCTGTCTGGGACCAACCAACCTCGCTAACGTTTCGTAAACCCAGATTGGGTTGACCAGGCCCTGCATGCACAAGATGTTGTTATTCCGAATGGTTCAAGAAGACTTTAGATTAAGTTGAGGAAAAAGTTCAAAATATAAAAAGGAAAGAAGAAATCGGAACTGAAGAAATACTTACAATGATGTTCTCTGGAAGGCCAATGGAGTAAGGTCCCTTGGCCATGATACGATAGTCACAGCTAATAGCTAACAGGCATCCACCTGCTACTGCTGTACCCTGACGTCAAATAAGAGTATAGATTGATTAACTGAAGCATTTGTAACCTACCGAATTGCATGTAGTACCAAACCAAAATCGTACTGGTACTAAACACCCTGTGGAATTATAGAATCTCTAAACTTGCTGATATTTAGAAGAGAACAAGAAACGTATTCAGAGGCCTAGATTAGTAAGTCAAGGTGCGTTGAGAAACCGAAATCGTTGGTAAGATGTACACGCTATCATAATACTGTTACTTACATTGATCGCAGCGATAATGACGAGCTTTGACAGGTATAAACGGACCCACAAGTCCTGGAGAGACTTCCAGAAATCCCTGAACTGATCGAAGCTTTTCATGTACAGGTCCATTACATCCAGGCCGCTGCAGAACACGTTAGCAATCGACTGCAAGGATTGTTATAGCGAGGGTGAATAACAAATTACAAACCGGAAGATTTGTCGGTCACGGAGGTTTTTAAATACCTTAACATTCAGTCTCGAAATTGCCTCTGCGGAAATATTATCGGGTAGTTAAAATAGTTTGCCACGATTACCGTTCGAGTCCCTGTACTTACTGATGTTAGGATGACGCCTCTGTAGCTATTATTTGCCTCAATGTCGTCTATGATCCCGATTAACTCTCGGAGAAGCTTTCTGTTCAGGAGATTCGATGGGCCGCGATTCAGGCTGATGATTGCTACATCTAACGGGGACAAAATATTGGTCGAAGGGTTAGAAATTAAATGGGTACAGTAATATTTTTGGCAAACTAAATCTGTTTGCACCTGTGCAGGAAAGGTGGAAAATTCGTTTAACACTTTGATGCTGGGGAGTGGCCCGCTAATCCGTCTGGAATGCCAGCTGTTGTCGGCTGTGTTATGATGTGGAACACGGCCTGTGTGACAGCTGCACGCTCGGGTATACTGTGCAGCGTAGGTACTGGGCGAGGGCTGCTGCAGTATGTGCAGTCATGTGTATAATTTGATGAGTGAGAATTTAATACACAGCAAAACAGCGTTTTGCTTATGGTGCAGTAAACAATTCAGGCATCAATGTTAATTCCTTGAATGGCATCGTCCTTCACTTAAACAAAAGGTTTCAACTTCCATGAAAAGCTTCCTAACTTACACGAGATTAAAAGTGCATGCGTTGTCACAGGTTAATTATAGCAAAATGTGCGGAAGCGCAAAGATACAGGTCTTACAAATAGAGACAAAAACCAATAGGATGGTAAACCAACAAATTTACCTTTCATGACTTTGTCCTTTTCAACTTTGACGAACTTCTGCGATCCGTTCGAAATTCCACTAGGCCCACCTATAATTATAGGTGGTTTTAAGACAGGAAAAACAAGTTGACGGGAGCTATTTACGGTGATCACAGTGTCCCTTTGGCAGTTTGGCAAAACTATATGCTTCAAACAGATAGGTCTACATGAATTTGTTGGAACGGGGCATGAACAACTATTTAGTGACTTCGTGATCTCAACATTGACAGTCTATAGCGGCAAGCCAACCGTTCAATAGAATCATGTTGGTTCGCTCCGTCAGAGGCAGATTATGGGGAAAATAAAGCGACTAAACTATAGTACAAAATACTTGTCACTTATATCACTCATCAGCCAAGGATATATTTCAACGTGCTCCAGCGCCATTATTAATGCATACATTGTATACAAGAAGTACATGTATTGTATATTTAGGGGGAAAAGACCCATAATATTATGTACATGTATATTATATTCAACGTGTACATGTACATTGAAAAGGACAGTATTGAGAGCACACGTACAGTACAAGGAAGTAAAACCCATAGTCCATAATGTAACAAGAATATGTCGATTTGCCAAAATGTAGGCCGATACTTTAAGTGAACATTGAATGTTAGTCATAAAAATGTAACTCACTCGTGCTGTCCATTGTTTCAATTGCTGACGCTCTCCAGAGATTCGGTTGTATTTACAGTATCATCCAAACTGATTTGCCGACACGGTTCCCCAATAAGTTGGTCTTGTTTTCAACAATGTGGGAGGGGTTCATGAGTAATACAGGCCTTTTCTATACAAAAATATACACTGCGTACGTAAACTCTACCCACGTTTAGACAAGTAATAAATGGCATTGAATTGTTCCATGCAGGTATAATGTGAATTGTACTTTGTGTTGGGTATTCCATGCATTGGTTGTACTCGTATTGTTGTTTTGGTTTTAGAATCGAGATCAGTGACCCGTACCGTACATCACCGTCTACGCCTGCTGTACTACGGGACGTTTGTGTAAGTTCAGTGTGACGAATAATTATGTAATACAAAAGTGATTTTTACTTGCAAGGCCGTCAGATTCGGTACATGGGCCACCGTACGCGTAACAGGCGCGGTTCTAGAGCCAACATTTCAATGGGGCGAGACCCTTCGCACGTGACGTCAACTTCTAACTTTCGCAGATCCAATTAGGCCTATACGTATTTTCCAGCATACACTTTTTATTGTATTTGGGGGAGGGGGGGTTAGACAGTTTTGGGGCATTAGCGGTGGTAGCTTTTTGGGTGTTATCACTTTTTTTTTTAATGGCTCCGCCAATTATGCTTATTTACCGGATTCATTACAATGTGGTAACAAGCATATATTGGCAGCCTTTCTTTTAAATGGCGATAACACCCCAAAAGCTACCACCGCTGCAATGTTATCACATTTTCCCAACTACAGGCATATGAAGCACGATATGTAGCAGAGAAACCCCCCCCCCCCCCCTCTTTTGTGTTGACTATTGTGTTCCCGGAATCTCAGGAATTCCTTTTAGGTTTTACCCCTCTGCCACATATCGTGCTGGGTATAACTACAGGGGTGCCTACCTTGCCAAAATCACCATGAACATTATTCCCCGCCCCATTTGATACCGACCCTACCCCCCCCCCCCCCCCCCCCCCCATAATACTGATACAGTGGAACGCCGCTATAACGGACATCACCGGATTTTGTTTGGTATATCGATCGTTCAGTACAGCGATTTTCAGCCGCCGATCCATCAGTTACCCATTTTTCAAGACGGCGTCCAACCGGCCAGTAGCCACCCGTCAATCTTAAAGCATCGGCCGTATGACGTTCAAAAATTTAAAACAGTCTAAATAGCGTTTCACATACCTAAAAATCAGTTGACATATTTTCAACAACAATCTTTGGTATGTTTGGACACAACAATCTGCAGCCAAGGACGGTGGATTTTGTTAATCCGTTGACATTTTTTTTCTTTCCAAAAAACGGTGTTCAGTATTTGTTTTCGCAAAAAACTGGAGCCAACAAATGTGTTATAGTGGTGTTTCACTTTATACTTTACAAACACCTGAACGAAAAAATACTTAAAACCCTAACACTATATACTGACCATTAAGAATATACTTAAATGAAACATAAAAGTGCATTGTTATTTTTGGAAGACAGTTTAAATGAAACCAAAAAGGTGGATTACATTTACATAATAATGTCTATTATCTGGACAGCCTATAAAGCTCACCAGAAACGCTTTTCCGTGGTCAAAATGACATTTTTCCCGGTCAAAATAATCTTTAAAATGAGTCAAAATTAACGTACGAAACTTGCTATCCTTAAGTGGACTTTGTAACAAAAGATGTCCACACTTTACACAAACCTGAAACCAGGCCGCAATGGCGGTTTTTAAATATATTTTTTTACATGCGGTTCCGAGTATATGCTTACATTATAATTAGGGGCCGGCTAATGAGACCTTAAGCGAATAATACCCCAGTCGTGGATGAAGGTGGATTAATTAATAATTTATTTTAGTTTGAAGCTGGCCAGAAACCCTCCAATAGTTTTCTGAACAGTGTCGTTGTTGATAATCTCGCCGTAGCGAACAATCTGCTCCTCTTGCTGGGCTCGCACTTTCTCCAGGAGCGAACGGCGGACCATACTCTTGGCGGCGACTCTCGTCTCATCTGTATACAATTTTACAGAAGGTGTTGTACAAACATTCCATTCATAAAATACCCGAGACAGTTTAGCCATTCCTATTGTTCGAGAGCCCGACACGAGGGTATGTATAAACGGACGATATAACATGGTTCAGCCGGTTAGTTTCTTCAAAATGACAGCACGCCAAAGATGAAAACATTTCACGGGAGTTTAGAGTCATTTTTACATTACACAATACTAATATTTTAATATTAGTTTGAAATTAATTGATATAAGACGAATTCGGTCTCTGAATGCCGCCTTTCGGCAACAGCTTACTACGATTTTGATCTGTAATGACGAATATTCCCCCAGAAATGTAAAAAAAAATAAAGTGACCAAAATTTGAAATGAAATGGTAAATGAGTAAATTGGTGGTTTGGTAAAATCGTGTGGATTTTTTTTTCTCGGACGAAATTAAATGCGATAGTTGGTTAATTTAATGTATTTTAAAGAAATAGCCGCGGGAAAACCTATACTTGCCCGTTACATTCAGCCATTTCACTAGTTCTTCCTGGGCCTCGTTGATGATATCTTTCAAGGGTACCAACTTATCCACCAAACCGATCTTCAACGCTTGGTCTGATGGGAACATCGTGGCTGCATGTAGAAAAGACACAAACTTACAGGTGGATAGACAATGACACTATAGGATGTGTAACCGGTGGTAGCATGACATCTACAAACTGCTCAGTATAATTCATGGGTTTAGTTGCAACAGTCTTTTGTATTTTAAACTACAATTCTAGTTTTAAAAAAATATAAAAAATATAAAAAAATCTGCGTCGGAGGTAGGATACACCATTGGTAATTGCTTGAATTATCGTGAATTCATTGGTGGATTTGGGGGGTTGTATTTTATAGTAAATAACTGACGTTTTACAATCACTATGCTTAGTAAAAAAAATACCAAAAACAAAAACGGCGTTTGTTTTCAACCGACGTCGGGCAGTTGTTCTTGTTGTCCAGTGATCGTGATTTGTTTTAATAAAGTTCAATTTTTCGGAACAATTACAGAATATCTATAGCGTAATCATTTTGCTAGATGCCTAGGATCATTATTTACTTTTAAATACGCAATATATTTCTTAATAATTAGGTATTAACATTTTTCGATATCTACAAATGGTGTATCCTACCTTTAACCCAAACCTAAATGTTGTCCTTAAGTTATGTAATAAGTATTTATTATAATGTAATAATACTATTTAACCTGTAATACTGTAATTCAACTTATTGTAAACACATTGTGTATTTCCTTGACCAAGGACAGCGTTGAAATAAATGTACTACTACTACTACCAGGTTGAACTATATACTATTATAATTGTATACCATACCGAGTTGCAATAGCATCTCTGTTTGTCTCTCGCCACAGGTTTTAACCAATAATTCTTGGAACCAGAACGGGGAAGGTATGCCCTGCACAAAAGAGGTTTATATTATTATATAAAACAACTATTATGTAGGCGATATATTATTAAATCAAGCGAGGTATTAGTATTATTCCGAGTGGCGATGCCGCTTCTAGACTTGCAAACAAGTCGCTATAGACAGTCATCGTCTTTTGTATATCGGCACCCCTATTTTGTTCTACATGTACTACGTAAAAAGTGAAAAATACTTAACGCAGTTTTAACTGTTTAAACCAGTTCAATAATGTCATTTTTGTTTTAATTTGCAGTTGTCAAGATTTGGGGAAATATCAGTGATAGTGATCGAGAAATGAATAAAAACATTATTAACCGAGTCAAAACAGGCTTACCAGATTTACAGTGTAGAAGCCAATTTTGAAGTCATTCTCCGACATGACCCTGTAATCACAACACAATGCCAACATTAACCCGCCGGCAGCGCAATGGCCCTGGAAAAGACACACATTATTATAACATTAACATTAGGCTTTTTGTGGAGGCTTTTAACTTTCCAGGTCCAATTCTATTTTAAATTCTGGGACAAATGGGTAATAATATCAGAAAATGAACCATGAACACTGTGTCTGTATTCTCATGGTCGGAGGCTGTTCCACCTATTGCACACGCCGCCGGGCAAAGGGGAAGCCCTCCATTCAATTTGTACAGGGAATTACGCGTTTTCTAAAAATTTTAACAGCAATAAAAAAATGCATACTTTTTTGAGTCCAGAGGGGGTGATAACTAACAGCCACCACTGACCAATCAGAGACAAGAAACAGGGCCCGGTGACGTCATGCCGACCACGAGAATACGGGACTTGAACGACTGTAGTTTATTCTTACATTAATGGCGGCTACAACAGCCAACCTCGACCCGTACAGACTCATCCACAAGTCCTGAAGCACCTTCCAGTAGGCGCCGATGTACTCAAGTGACTTCTGGTACATATCGTAGGCATCGAGACCAGACGAGAAAAAACTGGGAACGGCCTGAAAAGGGGAAAGAATCGCAACGCCATTGTAGATTTGGTGCTGAATAATTATTAGAAGAGTAACAATTACCAACACTCATTGGTCAATAAGCATTTTTGCAAGTTAGATTTGAATAGCATCTGGTACACTGACTTGTTCAAAATGCGCGGCACATTTAAATTTGAATTATCCAGACTAAAGACACTGTTTCTACATCGCCGACGCGTGATTTGGGGCAAGCCTTAATACGCTAGCAACACCCAGCTCCAGAATGGTCTGGTATCTTTGTGAACAATGTATTGGTGCTTATATGGTAAATATGCAAGAGGTTGCCCCGAAACGCGTGATTTAGCAACAGTGTCTTTGGTCTGGAGATTCCAAAGTTAAACTGTGCCAAGCTATGTGAACAAGTCAGTGTACCAGTTATTATTCAAATTTAATTCGCAAATGGCTTATTCCATATTGCTGACCCTGCGGTTACAAGCAGAACCAACCGGAAACAACATTATGTGTTTATACGCTAATTAACCTGGGCGAATTTCATGAAGCTGTTAAGCACACAAATGTGCTTAGCACAAAAAAGTCTTGCTTAGTAAAACAGGTTACCAGCTGAAACTAAAAACAAAACAAAACAAAAAATCTGCTGAATACCAGTATACAAACAATATACATCACCTGAAAATTGGGTTTGTAACCCTGATTTTGCCAATTAGGAAGAATTGTCTACTAAGCTTTTGTGTGTGCTTAGCAGCGCCATAAAATTGGCCCCTGTGAAGACTGTAGTATGTCAGTAGTTGAGGGCTCAGTGGGACAAGGGGTGATACTCGGATTACATAAAATATATAGGTACAATTTTCTCTTTTTAGGCTTACTGGATTATAGCAAACTCGTGTTAAGGTGGTCCCCGCAAAATAACTAGCATCAGTGCGTTTCACGTTTCTGCAGGAATTATTCCCAAATTTAGGTGAGCAATAAGTAACAGTGTTTTTTAGGTTTGTTTTAATTGTCTGGTTGATGGGTGTCCGAATACCCGCCTGTTTAGTAGCCGGCCCTTCGAATTCCAGTATAAACACATACAACTCTAATGCGAATAACGTACGGATGTCAGGATGACACCACGGCAGGTGTTGTCATTCTCAAGTTTCTCAAATGCGGTCTTCATTTCCATCATGAAATCTAGGGACATGCTGTTCCGCGGATTCCTCACCATTGTCACAGTAGCAATTTCTAAAGACAGAAAAAAACCGAATCAATAAAACGGAAAAAGCAGGGCTCATTTCCCCCACGAGTCAAGTTAAATACTGCGACTTTTTAGGGAGTCACCATCCCCCACATTGCGGGCAGACTCGCAGGCAGGCACAGAAACACGGGGCCTATGTGATTCGCGCCGCGATTCAAGGCCCGCGATTCTGTCTGCAATGTGGTGGATGGACTCGTTGGGGGGAAAGGAGCCCAAATGATTCATCTCGACCTCACCCCACGAGACGAAATCAGTTGTTAAAGTTTTGATTTTGCCCCCCCCCCCCGTGCACTTTAAACGTCACGGTGCTTCAATAAGCCATTTGCGCGTGACCCCGAGTTAAATTTAAATAATATCTGGTACACTGACTTGTTCACACAGCTTGGCACAGTTTAACTTTAAATTCTCCAGACCAAAGACACTGTTGCTATATCACGTGATTCGGGGCAAGCTTTTGCATAGTTACGTAAGAGACGCTCGGCACCAATACATTGTTTACAATGGGTGAGAATGGCAAAAAGACACCAGACCATTCCAGAGCTGGGGGTTGCTAGCGTATATGACGCGTAAGGCTTGCCCCGAATCACGTGATATAGCAACAGCGTCTTTGGTCTGGAGAATTTAAAGTTAAACTGTGCCAAGCTGTGTGAGCAAGTCAGTGTACCAGATGTTATTCAAATTTAACTCGGGGTCACGCGCAAATGGCTTATTCACTCCAGAGCAGAGGAAGTTATCTATCCTTGAACTGAACTTTTGGTTTCGGAACACCACGCAGGAAATAAATTGTAAAGGAAATTGCGTTCTTGTAGCTCAGAATACAGGAAATTGGGTGTAGAACAGAACGCTACCGGAAAAGCGCTCAATGCTCAATGCAATTTCAAAACCACTTATGTCCAATAAACAGTCAACCTTGACCAAACAATCTGGTTTGATAATAGCGGCAATTGTCAATTTGTCATATCGGACTACATTGATCTTTTAAACAGTGCCAATAATTATTTCCACTTTTTAATCTTGTTTTATTTATAATATATTCAAATGGCCGTGTATGACTTTGTGCTCGAAAATGCCACACAATATGTCACACATAAATCTATACAAATCGAGATTTTATTCTCAATTGCAATAATTTCCAAAGGTCCCCGGTAGGATGATGCCAAACCCAAGAATACCCTGGGGCCAATTTCATAGAGCTGCTAAGCACAAAAATTTGCTAAGCACAAAAAAGTCTTGCTCATTAAAAACAGGTTACAATCCAAAATTCTACGCGTTTTTCATGCTAAGCAAAAAAACAGCTGATTATCAATCCAAAACAATAAAATCACACGAAAATTGAGTCTGTAACCTTGTTTTTGCCAAGGACAAATTGTCATGCTAAGCAAATTTTTGTGCTTAGCAGCTCTATGAAATTGGCCCCTGGTCACCAACTTTCACCCTAGTCTCCCTCACTTTCGCAAAACCATTAACGATAATACTTCAGATCGCCTTGTCCGTGCCATCTCTAACAGCCCTGTATTGGCTTAAGTTATAGACAACCTACGAGACCTCATTGTTCGATGTCCCTACTGTACCTTTATGGACATTGTCGCGTTCTACCTGAACATATTCCCCCGTCTCTGCACAGTGAGATATAAAGCAAGTAAAAGGATTGAATTATTACAACTAAACAAATGAAACTAGTAAAATAATGTATCCTACCCGTGCTCGTGCTCTTGCTCTTCTTCTTCTTCTTCTTCTTCCAAGTTATGCGCCAACTTCATATAATTGAAGACTGAGGCACATTGTTGGATGCGCTGATTGTACAAGTAGATGGAGTGGATAGCCTACTGATTTAACATTGGAGACCCATTAACTAATAATAATTGCTTAAACTTGGGAGGGTTGCAAGCCTTAACTGTGCTCCAATTTGGAATAAAACACGAACGAAATGAAGTGAATATAGGGCCTTACCTTCACATTTCTCGTTTGCTTGCAAAGCTGCCATCTTTGTTTTACGTTCTGACTACCAGTACCACTGCACTATCTTACGAATGGCGCTAATTTCACAGCGAGCGAGCGAGAGAGAGATGTATAGGACTATAGGCTATAGCGCGTAATTAAGGTACAGCGACATGACCTCGATCAAAAACACCCCCATACCTATATCCACTAGACTATAGTTACCTAACGCACCCCGCCCTAAAAACCACAAAGGAAACCACAACATTCCGCATGCACAATGATCGCCACAAAAAAGAGGGGGTGGGGGTGGGGGGATCGGGGGTGGGGGGGTCGGGGGTCGGGGGTCGGGGAGTTCTCCGTCTTATTTGTTGCTTCATATGTAAACGTTACCCTATAAAAGGACTGAAAACTTTTATTTGCCCTCAGTCAGTGTCCTTGTAGCGTATGAAGCAGCACGATATGTGGCAGAGAAAACCCCCCTCTTTTGTGTTGACCATTGTGTTCCTGGAATCTCAGGAATTCCTTTTAGGTTTCAAGGGGGGATGGGTTAGGTTACATAGGGTGCGTTCGCTTAGCTCACCCGGGGGTATGGGTTAGGTTACAATAGTGTTGAGTGCATATAAAGTATAGGGATAAGGGGGGAGGGGGTACCCCTCTGCCACATATCGTGCTGGGTATACCTTGTAGATATGGACACGTTATGTGCGACTTGTAGCGAAGCGTTGGGCCGGTGTGGACGGTAATTCTGTCCCCCGGTAAAATTGTCCGGGGGGACAGAATTACCTAGGTAAAAGCGTCCCCCTGGAGCCGTTAATTCTGTCCCCCTCCAGTTTATTCTGTCCCCTCTCTAGGTAATTTTGTCCCCCAATGTTCCACACATAAGTGGTTATTTTGATGTTATTTCAATGAAAAGCCCACATGGTATTTATTATTTGGACTTCTCTTCCCTTCATCGATTTATCAAAATAAAAATATAAATAACTTTATTAATTAAATCAACCGATCTACGTTTCTGCGCGAAAGGGAAAATGGCAGTAATCAGTATTATCAGACTTCTTGCACGCCTACAAATTCTGTATACCCAGCACGATGTGGCAGCACTTTTGACCACCTGTAATTTGTAGAACTCAACACATCCTACAGTCTGCCACAAATGATGCACCATGAAGGGGTGAACCGGTACTACACTGGTTGTTGCGTCTAGTGGGTGCTAGACTTGTGACGTTGCACGGGACAATTTTACCAGGGGGACACGTTTAACGTTGGGCAGGGAGACATAATAACCTGGAGGGGGACAGAAATACCTAGGTAAATGTGTCCCCCCGGACAGATTTACCGGGGTACGGCCTGGTAAGTCTGTCCGGGGGGGGGGGGGGGACACATTTACCAGGGGGGATAGAATTACCTTTCACAGGCACCTCGCCTACGCTGACCTACCTGACTTAACTGATCCGGTGCATCGTGCAGAGATGCTTGGCCCGACCGCTGCGCTATACCATTATTCGGCCGAATATAATTTGCTGTATACTTTTGCTTATTAACCAATTTACCTGCTTCCTAATTACTGTATTATTGTCTCTTTGTGCTTGATTGATAATTCATTTGCTTTGCCTGTATATAATGCCATAATGCTTCGTTTAGTTCTGCTTAAGGTTTAAGTTGCAAACTAACTGAAACGCTGTATGCTGTAATGTTGATTATTAAATGTGGCGAGTTAATTACATTTTGTTAACTATTATTTGATTGGCGTGATATTTGTCCCTTTTTAAAAGGAATGATACCCGTTTTCTTCTGCTGTGCGCTCGCCGAACGTAAAACCGTCCAATCACCGAGGGTACGGGTGCGCCCAAAGCTCGTACGTGGTATGATAAAAAACAATATGAACAATCGCGGCCAGGAGCGGGCGGGCGGCTCCAGTCGCGTGGTCCGCGGGAATACAACACTATGACGTGTTATCGTAAATCGGCGCCCGTTTTATACTTCTCTTTTTATTTACAACGGACCCGACTTCCGCCCTTCTCTTTAAAATATTAACTAGTTGATTGTTAATTAATCTGCAATTTGGCCGTTTGGGCCGCAAGTGTCAAGATTATACATTGCTTAAAAACTGCAGAACTAGTAAACGAATTTTCAAGCAACAAAGAAATAACGCAACGTTTTGTGTTCATTCACTCTGTCTTTTCAACTTCTTTTAACGACATTCTCACGACATTTATACATTTTTAAAAACTTTCGGTTGAATTTTGCCAGTGCCTTTTTATATAAACCTCTTCAAAATTTTTTTTTACAAAAAAAAAACATCCTTTAAAAATAATTGAATGCTCATTCATCCATAGAGCGTGGAACAGCTCTATACGATTCATCATACAAACAACAGTTATTTTCAGGCAAACTTTTGTGCGCATTCGACCACAAATTTGTCATAAACTAGTGGAGGTTTGTGGTATCAATACCATGTTGGTTGAATCTCTTTCAAGAAATTATGTGGTTCTAAAAAAAAAAAATTGAGTATTGGACAACACCATTTCCTAAAAGATATTAAATTACTGCAAATCTTGACTAATTTACTACATGTAATACCAACATGTCAAACTTTAAATCGTATTTAAATTTCACATACTTTTATTTAACACACGTTATCACATAAATCAATTTAACTTCATTTTCTTCACATTCTGGTTTTTATTGAACAATTAGCCCCTGAGATGGACAAACGTTTTGGCAGAGAACTGTCGCCACACTGTACAATATGCAGTGAAAACTCCACTTGTGCCTATTTTTCAGTTTCGAGTAGAGATTTAAGACAATTGTGTAACTTGGGTTTATTAGTCGGGATGATTTGTGCACAATATGATAGAATTGTTCATTTGTTGATAAAAGCATGAAAATTGGCAAACAGTATAGTCATGGGAAAGATATTTGGCTATAGGGCTATCATAGATTGTAGGTAGAATAACAAGCAATGGCAGTCATTTTGAAAAATGCTTGTTATATTTTACCTATATTGTTTTAAAGGACAAATCTGTGACGACCCCATAGCCAATTGTTTGTTATGACATACTATGAATGTGTGTCGATTCCATGCTTTTCTCATTTGATTGAGAATTTTTTTTCTCGTCAATCTTGACAATTACAAATACCAAAGCCAAACTGCTCTGTTCCCATTGGGTCGATGAAGTTGACCTCTATATGTGACCTGTCATCACAAAATGAGCGTAAAGTCGCACGGAGTGATTTCCCAGTACGGCCAGTCAAAGTCAAAATTTGAAGGGGTGGTCGATTTTGAGATTATATGGTTTTTTTTAAGACTAAATACCCAACAATCAATTCCCAATTTTTCAGGACGATTAGATAACAAAAAATTAGTTTTTGAGACAATTTTGACTATGCCTTTCTTTGCGCATTCACAAAATTTCTCGCAAGAAATTCCTGTTTTCTCATAATCTCCAGACTAACATATCTCAATTTTTGATTTTGCCAACTTTACGCTCATTTTGTGATGACAGGTCACATATAGCGTCAAAACTAATTTACTATGCCAACTATCACGACTTACGATTCAAGTTTCAAAAGTGTTTTTTTTTTTACATTCTCATCTGCTGCTACTTCTTCTTCTTCTTCTTCAAGCTTTCCAGATACCTCCCCAAGGAATTCTGGATGGCATCCTTGTTGATGAAATCACTGAAGAAAGCAATGTCTTCCTCCTGCTTGGACCTTAGTTTATCCAGAAGGGGCCCCCGGCACATCCCCTTGGTGATGACTCTCGCGTGGTCTAGAGCATTTGACAGAAAACGCAACGGAAGTGCATTTAAACAACTGGTGCGGATTGTAACAAGTCACTAATTTGTGTGTGTCGAGACATTTGAACACTGACCCTGTCAGACGCAGCACAGTGCATCAGGTAAAAAAAGTCTGGTGCACTTTGATGGATTCAGCTGTCAACACCAGTGCATAAACAGCCAAGTCCAAGACTATTGAGAGATAATCCCATTAAACAATGCCAGAGATGAATTCTGCTGCATTGCTAGTCTTTAAGAAGTGACTCAAGTCAAGCCATTTTAGTCAAAAAGTTGAGTTTAAATATTAAGCTTGAGTCAATTTGAGTTGCAATATTTTAAAACACAATTCAGCTTCTCAGCTGCCAGTAAGGACGATGAGCTGACAGATATTTCCGACCTTGCCCGTGACGTGTTGATCTGTCATCCGTTTTAAGTTCCGGAAGAAACTTGGCATCCATACACATCATCTGACGTGAACTGGCTAATATTATACACTATGCCCCAAAACCCATAGACCCATTATATTACTTGCCTGGTACCATCAGCCATTTCACCAGGTGTTCTCTTGCTCTGTTGACGACGTCGTTCAATGGTGCGATCTCGTCCACCATACCGATGCTCAATGCGTGCTCCGGTTTGAAGAGCGTGCCTGAGAAGAAAAGGTCGACAGTAATAGCACGTTAAAAAAATACACCAGTTTCTTATCCCCGGATGTAGAAAAAACATTGTAGCTATGTATACAAGTCTAGAATATAATGGAATAAACAGACTAACTTCCCCACAAATTCCTAAGTTCACCATTGAAGGTAATTCTGCAGGTTGTGGGTTCGAGTCCAGACTGGGTCGTGGTGCATGTGCCCTTGGTTAAGGCACTTTAAACACTCATTGCTTCTCCTCACCCGGGAGTAAATGCGCGTATGTAAACACCGGCAATCGTGGCCTAGGGACAATCGGGTTGGGGCATAGATAAAGTGTCCACGATTGACCGAAAATCCGAGATTGAAAAAAACAAAACGTGTACTAAACCTATAAGAGGCCTTCCGAAAAAGTACAAACAAAAGAGGGGCATTACGGGGTCCATGACTGCCCGTGCTTACATATATGGGTGTAACTGCGAGGGCAGAGATGGTGGTTGTGATCAATTTTAGCTGCTGTGCGCCAAAATAGCAGCATCGAGCTGTATAATCACTAGGGAGCTAAGTGTCTTTGGAATGTTTCAATGGCCCAATGAGCAGGGGTAATAAGATGCCTGATGCTGGTGGATACGTGCACTTTATAAGTGTCTTTAATATATTTGTTATAGTAATGTATACCTAGTTGTAATGCCATCTCTGCTTGTCTCTCGCCACAGGTTTTCACGAGCATCTCTTGGAACCAGAATGGAGCTACTATACCCTGCAAAAAGACCAAGACACGTACATCTTTAGTTATCACACAAGCGTCGAGTGCATTTCAAGCGTTGTCGAGTGCGTCTCAAGCGGTGTTGAGTGCGTCTCGAGCGTTGTTGAGTGCGTCTCGAGCGTTGTTGAGTGCGTCTCGAGCGTTGTTGAGTACGTCTCGAGCATTGTTGAGTGCGTCTCGAGTGTTGTTGAGTGCGTCTCGAGCGTTGTTGAGTGCGTCTCGAGCGTTGTTGAGTACGTCTCAAGCGTTGAGTGTGTCTGCGTTTTTCAGATTACAAGGTTCCACAATTTATTAAAATATGTGATTAACAGTAATCAGGCATGTACATGTATAAGTTAACAGGGTTCCCCCAGAAATCTAAAAACCAAATTCCATGACTTTTCAAAGATATTCCAGCACTAAAATACGACGATAAAAATGACATTTAACGTCATTTTGCAGAGAAAAGTTGTTTGCAAAATAATACAAAATGATTTATTTGTTAGCTTTTGAAAATAACTTAATTAATAATGACCTCCTCCTCCTCTTACAGCCATCCGATCCACCCACTTTAACTTTAATTAAACAAATGTGAAACAAAATACCCCAAATCAAGAGTGCTTACAAGGTGTACTTCATTGAGACCCATAGTGAATTTGCCCTCTGCCATGATCCTGTAGTCACAACTCATTGCCATCAGACACCCACCGGCAGGAGAATGGCCCTTGGGGGATGAAAACCATAACAAACGTTATTGGGTTTAACAGAGGCTCTTCTATTTCCAGGACCTTTTATAATCCTGTAGTCACAACTCAATGCCGTCAGACACCCACCGGCAGGAAAATGGCCCTTAGGGGATGAAAACCATAAACAAAATATTGGGTTTAACAGAGGCTCTTCTATTTCCAGGACCTTTTATAATCCTGTAGTCACAACTCAATGCCATCAGACACCCACCGGCAGGAGAATGGCCCTTGGGGAATGAAAACCATAAACAAAATATTGGGTTTAACAGAGGCTCTTCTATTTCCAGGCTATTCTATGATCCTGTAGTCACAACGCACCATAGTCCCAGGCTGGACTCGAACCCTCAACCTGCAGCTTTACCCACAGACAGCGAATTCAATGATCCAGACCCCCAGGCCACAGCACTCCAATTATATCAATACGATAGGAGGTGATGCTTAATTGTGTAGTCTTACGTTTACGGCGGCCACAGTGGCCAAGCTGGATCCATAAAGCCTCATCCAGAAATCCTGGAGTGACTTCCAGAAGGCACTAGTGAAGTCTGGCGTTTTCTGGTACATCTCTGTGATGTCCAACCCAGCCGAGAAGATACCGGGATTGGCCTGAAAAAAAAGGGGAAAAAATGCAAACACAAGAGTACAAGTCCATTGTAAGTAGGCTCCTGGTAAACCAAAGAGTCTGTCAAAATCACAGTCAAGTCAAATGTCTGGTAACACTAAACAAGGAAAAACCAAAAGTTAGTCACATTTCTAGGTTTTGAAGCAGACCCAGATGAAAAAGTAGAAGAAAAGTAGAATAAAAATTTCTAAATTTTTGCAGGCTTTCAAGAGTAGTTGTTAGTTTTTTACCCATATCCACAGCATCATAAGCCTCATTGGACATGTTCTGTACTCACTTGTGCTTCGTCTGAATCAAAGCTCTTGCTGGAAGTACCGTTGCAGTACTCCTGCACCCAAACCCTTGTGTGATTTACATATGACAGTGTAACACTGTTATGAAAGATATTCAATATGATTTCAATGAGATTTCAGTGGGAGGAAACCAGCTCCAAAGTTAGTTTGTATAAAGTTAAAACAGTTTTCTCCAGAAATGAAATGTTTTGCAGGCCTGCCGTGGTCCAAAGGAGTAATCAAAAAGTAAAAATTCAGTACAAATGTCCGATGGACTTGGATTATATAATGGAATACGGCAACATTGGAACCTACAGATGTCAGGATAACACCCCGGCAGGTGCTATCATTCTCTAGTTTCTCTAATGTGATGTTCATCTCTGTCATGAAGTCTTTACTCAGACTGTTAACTGGTTTCTTGTTCATCTTTACAACGGCAATGCCTGCACATGGGAAATCAAACCATCAGCTGTTAAACAGAGTATACACCATTTGCAAACATCAAACCAACAAAACTACTAAATTATTAAGAAATATCTTCCTTTTTAAAATTTGATTGAATAAGAGTCTATCTCGAGCATTCTGTTAAATCACAGCATCTGGTGTGCTGTGGTTTTCAGAAAAAGTGAAATTTTGTATCAATTTCTAATTATTGCCAGCTGGCATTCGTTACCGTTAGAAAAAACCACTGTCTCCAGTTTATTAAATTTAGTAGTTATACTTATACTAGTCCACATTTTATTTTCATTCTGTGAATGCATATGAAGCACGATATGTGGCAGAGAAACCCCCCCCCCCCCTCATTTGTGTCGACCATTGTAGTCCCGGAATCTCAGGAATTCTTTTTAGGTTTCAAGGGGGGATGTGTTAGGTAACAATAGTGTTGAGTGTGAAGGTATAGGGATAAGAGGGGGGTACCCCTCTGCCACATATCGTGCTGGGTATATGTGAATGGGTGCCAGCAAAATAGTCTGGTTTCCTAACTTGATAATTCCCTGACGTCTATGAATGGGGTCATTTCGTCTGAAGTCAAGGAACCAGACTACAAAAACGGCATTCAATTCCTTGTGTAGTTTGTAGTCAGGTAACTTGGCAAACTAACACAAGATGAACCCTGGCTCGTTGTTACATGCTATTTATAAGTTTTTGTTTAAAGGATTACCTTCATGATCACTGTCTCGTTCAACCAAGACGTGGCCCCCTGACTCGGCATAATGGCGTTTCTGCTGCAACAGCAACAGTGAAGCGGGACCAGCCTGTCTTCTGCATGCTGATGCGCTGCGAGCTCGTGACAGAATGCAAACTAAAGCCAGAACAGACTCCAATACTTAGTTTGTAAAAAGGCAAGAAATTAAAAGTACATACTGTCTATGTTATTTTTATACTAGCCCTAGCCTAGTCTATATCCCAGCACTAGAACTAGACTCTGACTGTGCTGTAGACAAGGGCTATGTCTATTGAGTATTGTCATCATATATAGTAGTTGAGCACAGTAGGCCTAGCCCAACAAATGGGACTGTAGCTTCCCTTTGTCATTACCTGTCACGCAACCACCACCCCCCCCCCCCCCCCCCCCCCCATATTTATGTGGGTTTTCTAATCCTAATTTATGACTAGACAGCAAGGCCAAGGGTCATAAATATTTATTTACCTCCACTTTTTCCAATTGCCCGCAATGCTTCCATACTGCTGGTCTGGATTCGGCGTACACAAAGGTGAAATAGAATCTAACTTATATAGTTTTACATATTAAAATGGAACAAAGAAAACTTGCAGGAGAAGGGTTTGAACATGCGACCTCAAGAATACCGTACCGGCGCTCTTCCAACTCGGTATCTTTAAAACTTAACTTGTCTTAAGCCTTAACAAATATGCACATGTATTAGGACGCCCTCTACAGACAGTATACACACCGCGGGCCGGGGAGTGTGTAAATAGTGATCGGCTGTCCCAGGCCCATCGGTGCCCGCCCAAACTGGGCGACAACGCGCGGAAAACGATAATCAAAGAGGAAGTAATCGAGCTTCTCAAAATGTTACGGTACTGGCTACTGCTTAACAAAAACAGTTAACGGAAAAGTTGTGCTAACTATAACCATGGAGGAATGCTATAACAAAAACTTTTGTTTCACGGAAATGGTGGCAAATTTTACGCGCGGCCGGATACCGTAAAGCAGGGCAAAGGCGCCTTAACCATTTCCCCTTTCCTTTCATCGCATATGGGTTCTTTCTGATCGATGTTTCAGTATTCGTAGTCAAGTTTTCTATTGAAGTTGCTCTAAAAAAATATAATCATGACGATTATTTAAAAAAAAAAAAAAAATACGCGAGGTGTATATCCTCTAGATCTACAGTACAAGTCTTATGAATAATTTGTGTATTATACATGTGTACATGACTATAGGCGAATTGTTAAATTCTGTGTAAAATTCAAAAGTAAAAAAAAATAGAAATAGGCTTAGAAAAAAGCCTTGTCGAAAACGTTTGACTGCGTGAACATCAAACTAAAACTGTATTTGAAACTTGGACATTCCACAGCATTCCACTGTTAAACGAAATAACTCAAATAATATATAAAAACAGTTTTTTGTTATCCAGCTAGAATTTTTATTGCTTTTGTAAAGTGATATTCTTCAATATGAAGTTAGTAAATTGGAGGATTCGTTGCCTAATGAACTTTAGAAAATCTAAAAGATGGCCAACTGGTAATAGTAGAATTGATATTAACCCAAATCAGTATGATTTTGCACACACCTAGTGAGTTAGGTTGCTACACCGTACACAAACTGATTACCAGCATTCAAACAATAATTATATCGAATTCTTCGCCAGCTCGCACGCTATGTCGAGTGATTTACGGACGGGAACAAGTGATTCCGATTATTTTTATTTCCTTTATGCAAATAAACAAGCTGGTTTAAAGGTAGTATACACCATTTGCAGATATCGAAAATATTTACTACCGAATTATTACGAAATATCTTACTCAATTAAAAGTAAATAATGATTCTAGGCATCCAGCAAAATAATTGCGCTAGATATCCTATAATAATTCCGGACGGCGATCGCGAAAAAAACAAAGATAACATAATAACTGCTTGACACCGGTTGAAAACAAACGTTGTTTTTCGTGCTTTTCTCGGCATCAATGATTGTAAAACTTCGGACAGGTCAGTTAAACGATATTTACTATAAAATACAACCCCCCAAATCTACCCATTAATGGAAATTCAAGCAATTACCAATGGTGTATCCTACCTTTAAATGCCAGTTTTAAAGTTCTGTGTATAACAGAGGAGAAGTCAGTCTTCAAAACTTTACTTTGAGTCTTAGAGTACTGGACCACAATTTTAAAGACTGTGCTTGAGCTGATTTAAACCTAAAAAGCAGAAACTAAAACTTGTTCATAGTTCACATTCCAAGAGGGCTTTAGTTTGCAAAAAGCCTGATTATACAAATTACATTATCTATCATTAAGGCCAATTTAAAAAGAATTATTGGTTTCTCGTTTCCGCCCGCCACCTTGTTTATAAAAAACATACATTTGGAATATATTTGGCACTATATTGTCTTTTTTCTTTGTTTCCGACAAAATTGTTAAAAGGCCGCCGGCTCCTTTGAAAATAATTTTGTATCAGCAAAAGGGGTCAAGAAAATGGAAGAATTTATTCGCCATCTTAAAAGCTCTGCCATTTTAGAAACAAAACCAAACCAAAAAGCATCTCCTACATTTTTTCAAAAGGCCCGAACGAGATACAACTTTTAGTTTCAGTCTAGCTTAGTATTGCTCTGAATCTTACTACATGTACATGTATACAAATATATATCTTTGTATTTATTTATTTACAAAATGATAAAAGTGTTTATATTCAAAGGATATAAAAACAAATTGAACTCTCATTTGGCAAAAATGTTAGTAAATTTTTCCTCTGACTGTTATGTTCCTTTCTTGTGAAGATCGCTACGTCAGGTTCCATTGTCATTCAAGAGGTATGTCGTCGACAGTGTAGAACCGATGGGCGATAGCATCCTCCGTAACCTTGACAACACACAGGCCAGATTTGTCTTCTCCTAGAGGCTTCCCCCATGCTGACATCACCACCTGCTCCACGTCCTTATAGAATCCCCCCGCATTGCGATGGTAATGTCCACAGAAGATGATGCGCACCCCTGTCGAGAGAAATGGTTTGATCCAGACGACTCAGTGAGTTTTAATACCAGCTGGGCCATTCTCCAAACTTTTGAGTTTTTTTATCTTAACCCTAACTCCCTCACCATTGTTATTGAACAATACAATTCCTTCAAAATCCTCCAACTTCCTTTGTTGTGTAAGGAGTTAGGGTTAAACTCCTGAATTAAGATTCAAATTAAATTAACAGAACAAGAAACCTTTTCCCCGATTTGAGCCATTTTTTTTTCTCGAATTCTCTGACTTTTCCTGAAAATAGTGAAACTAATTTTCAAGGTTTTCCCCAGATTTCCAGGATGGGGAGGGAACCCTGAAAACAAAAGCTCAACATGTTTTGAAAACTATATCCAATAAACCAAACAGAAAATAAGAGCTACACAATTGACCCAACATGCCCGTCAAGTGTCAATCAAATATAGCATTGACCAATAAGATAACAACCTTTGGTCATGTGACCATTGAACTAAACTCAGTCACAATACATAAGCCAAAGGTGGGTGGGGCTTAGGACAAAATCTGGATCTGTTCATTTGAATTTGATGACATTTTGCATTAAGTACCGGCATTGTGGAGTTTTTCTAGCATTGGCAACCTCAGCCTGATGTCTGTGTTGAAATACTCATTCTCCTCATTGGGACTCTTCAGAAACCACGGTATGTGCTGAAAAACTACAATGTGTTTACAATCTCCTTGGACATCTGTCGGGAACAAAAACAAAATTCCGTATATACATGTATCATGTTTGCTTTTCAAAAAGTAATATGATTTCAAGTTGAATTGTAATGTTATCATCACAAGTCAATCATATCAAAAGTTCTGTTGGTCCATTTAGTTTTGAAATTTAAATGGTTAAGCTGCATTTTTAATATGGGGAATTTTTCATGGTATAGCAGAAACAGAACTAATTTTAGCAGTATGTTGCATAAGTGTTTCATTACTCTGAAATTTCTGGGTCAAACAATTTAGTATTTTATGTGTTCTTCATTCAAACATTGGTAAATATCATGTGCAAGCCCGTGAAAACTGGTTGAAGTTGAACCCTTGAAAAAAGAATTCCTAGCCAAGAAATCGACCGCTGTACCTTCTAACTGCTCGTTCAACCATGTGTCCTGTTCGTCTCGTGCTTTCTGGCATTGACTCGGGTCGGTGTAGACCTGTGTGTTGAGAACGATAAACCGCACCCCTCCAACCCAGAACGAGTAGAAATCATCGCCGAACATCGACCGGTACAACTGGATGTCCTCCATGGATGGACTGTCCCCGATGTCGTGATTTCCCGGTAGACAGACGAGGGGGATCTCTGGGTCCAGCCTGTTGAAGACTTCGGTGAAGGACGCCTCCTGGCCGTCGCGTCCTGGTCGGCCTGTCAGATAAGAGAACAGACCCATAGAAACATTTAAAGTTAAGGTGTCCGTGCTTTTTCAAAATTCAGATTTTCTTTTTTGAACAAATTTTGAAGGAATACAATGTTTGCATTGGCAGGCCTTTCTACAGTTTTAAAAAGTGGTTTTTATCATTGCTCAAATTGCGCACTCCAGTTCATATAAATTATAATGCTAGAAAATTATCAATTTAATTTAAGAGTCAATTTTTCAGGGTGCAACCGATAAAAGCACGGACACACCCACTTTTAATAATAAGCACGATTCGTGCAAAAGCCTTGTCGTTGTGTATTGGTCTAGTTCTAATGAACAACAATACTGCAGACAATTTTATTTAGCATGTTCATTTCATAATGTTAAAAAGGCACTGTTCGACTACAACCAAAACGACATCATCGTGCGGCTTTGGTTGTCATTTTGATAGCTGACTTTTTAAGGTGTTGGGACCGGTCACACAAATCCAGTCTTGACCAATGACTAGTGCTACCAGTTTAATAGGCCGAGTACCAACCTGGCATAGCGTCCAGCATATCCCCAAGGATGACCACGAATCGTGGGCGGGGCTTCATCTTATTAATCCGCTCCACCCCTCTCTGCGTCAGCTCTACTTCCTCTTGACAGCCCATCACAGAGGGGTCATCCCAGCCTGCAATCATGCCGTATTGGGTGTCAGCCGAGGCAATGAACGTGAAAGGACCGTCCCATGCACCCTCATGCTCTGGTGGGATTTCATAAAAATACTAGTTTATTTGTACCTTTTATTAGTGGTTTTTAAGTGGTTGATGAATTATTTGGTTTATAAATCTTAAAGTGTTTTATATTTGTGCATGCATTTGTAAAGTTTTAAATTATTCTAATTTGTAAATGTTCTTGACAATTCCGCTGTTGGTGGCAAAAAGGACATGACATTGACATGAAATAAACCAATCTATCTAGTTCAAACATTTGTATGGGACTGGCAGTGGCAGTGGCACATAACAAAACACCAGTCCATTATAGGCATGATTGTAGGGATTCTAGATATCCTGTAGTTGTTCCGAAAAATTGAATTGTAAAAAAATAGAACAACTCATGGACAACTTGACCGGTGGGACAACTCGACTTTGAATACCAAAATAGGGCATACCAGTTCATCAAGCCCACATGCAGTGCGCCCGCCGCATACGCGCCGCGCACTACGGTGTGCACGTACGCGGTCGAGTTGTCAATCCCTACGGTTGCTCTATGGACTAGGCATAGAGCAAGGAAGTTCCTTGCTCTATGCTCTATGGTTGAATGCATGCATGTAACAAAACATTATATGTACCTCTGTCAAAACCCTCATACTGGTGGTTTCTTGCACGAATTCTTAGCTTTTCAGCACCGCTGTTTCCCGCCATTCTTATCGATAGCTGCTGCTGCTATTCCCTCACTTAAAGTCAACGAAACTCGACGCTAGCAAACCTCCATTTTGTAAAAATGTTGTTGCAACAATAGACTAGCTACTAGTCCTTCCTCCAGTGTATTTATACTTTGGCCCGGAACTTAAAAATATATAAAAAAAAAATTGTTTTGCATGTTTTTATTCACGAATAAATTTGACAATTTTTTTCTCTCCTCTTTACACCTTGATTTGGGCCAAAGCAAACTTAATTTTCAGTATAATTAAAATCGCAATGAGGACTAAAATAGTATTTATGATGATTTTAAAATCTGCTGATGGAATCAATACAAACCTTGCTGTGTTGGTGTTAATGCAATTAGGCCTATTGTAGTCACATACAGGGCTGCACGGCAACGCATTTATAATTCACCGCATATTTGAATAAAATTGTCAGGGAAAAATTAATACGACTCATCAAACCTTCGACAATAATGCAAATGGAATTATTTATTTGTGCTACAAAAAACAACCATCTACTAAAAACATTCGTAGTATTCTTGATTAAATGTAATAATTATTGGTAAATTCGTGGTGCTAGTTAGCTAGTCATAAATACCAGACGTGCTACATTTGCAATTAATATACAAACAATACAAGAAATGTTCCCTCTGTGAAATGATTGCTAAAACCGTCAAACGACTTTTTCTCGACACATTAACTGTATCTGTTGCTTTTGTACTTTGTTTTTGTATTTTTTTCTTTATTACAATTTGTTTTAAATCAGAAAAGTGGACAACTGGTTTTCTTTTGCTTAGGGCCTATGTAGCAGGAAATCCGATTGAACGTTTTCGACTTTTTTCATTTTCTCCTTTTCTGCCACCTGAAAAGCAGATTTTAAACAGGCGGCCAAAAAGTGGCCATCAGCGTTTCTGCTTTCAGAGGACAATTAATGTTTTGGTTACGTACCGTTTTTTTAACCAGCCAAATTTGAGAGGTTCTCGACCGTACCTATGTTGGGCGCGGTTGCATGGCAGATCTGCCTATACACGCTCGATCGATTGCTCACAAAATACACGTTGCGCAATCGGTCGATCCTGTAAAGGAATTTCCAATGACCAATCGAGCGGATAGCGCAGAGCCACCAGTCGCGCTCAAGATACACTGTATCAGTGTAATTTCACAGAAAAAGGTAAATTATCGCAACACCTTTTTTGTTATTATGAAAAGAAAAAAAATCGTTAATAACAGTCCAAATAACAGTGGCAAAATACAGAGAAACCGTAAAATTAAAAGTTCATTTTTTCATATTCACTCCATCAATTATTAAAGCTTGCACTTTCATTGTTTTAAATTCCTTTTTCTATCCGTGTGTATTAAAAAGTGCATAAGCACTAAATGTTGAAATTTCCTCGAATATCACGAACACATTACAATTTATTATTATTTTTACATGTCACACGTCCATACATATTTAAAATAGCAATGTGGGTATAATGTCGTGGTTTCAAAAATATTTATCTTGAACCGAGACAAAATTTACCTAAATCTGAAGAGTAAAATTTAAAGTTTAAACTTTGTCTTTAAACAAAATATGAAAAAAAACTATATAATAATTAATGTGCCACTAGTTAAAAACATATAGAGCCACACAGAATTATAATTTGCTATAAATTTACAAGCAATTTACGTTTTTACGTTTTTACTTCATAATGTACAATTTTTTCATTGACTCTTTTTAAAGTGATTGAACCTCTTAAATGATTTTAAACAATGAATACTTAAATTAATCACAAATACTATTAACAGTTAGCATATTTAGCCTGTGCATACACACGTTTTTACTTCATAATGTACATTTTCTTCATTACTCCTTGTTAAAGGTGCAGAACCTCTTTAATAACTACTAATATAATAACCACAAATACTATGAACAATAAGCATAGTGCAATAGGCGCATCAGAGTTGTTTTTGTCATCTAAAAATAAGCGACTTGGTTGAACAGGGCGTTGATGACAAATAATTTGGATGTCTTTCATCAATGCTTTCAAACCAGGCACACAATATTCAAGCAGCTACATGAAAATAAAAAAGGGCATTAGGGGTCCACCCCAACCCCAGCAACTGACCCTCATTCTAAGAAGGGTGAAAAGTGGTCATGTCTGAGAGATTCAGCCTTATTTTTGTTCAACTTATTTTCATCATGCGAGCTGATAGCAAAATATAAATAATGTGAGTAAACTGTTACTTTGTTTTCTTTTTTGAACTGTGTAAATTGATCAATAAACCATGGAGGAACCTTGCTCCATGAATAAATAGCCCAGAACGGTCTTAACTTGACTTTTGTTTTTGACTGTGTGGACCACTTGGTGCTGTTAAAATCATGGAGGAAGAATGTTCCCTGGTTTAATAGATTAGGGGAGGATTGAGCTATAAAACTTCCTTTTACAGCTCCATGGGGATATCATGCCAGAGTAAGTTTCTTTACTCAAAGCATGCTCAAAGACTCCTCACAGAGGTTGAACAGTTTGAATCGTAATGGAAAAAACAGGTTTTGATTTTGTGATGAGTACAACCATGGAGCTATAGACGATGTGCCTTCTGACGTCACATGTTTACATCTGTATTCAAATGTGCCCGTCAATATGCGCACACATCGTGTTTTGCATAAAACTTGGTTGAGGAGTGACGCTACAGGTCAGACCACCTTTAAATTATGTGACCTCTGATGTCGCTCTTAACCAAATTTTTGTAAAACAAGATGCGTGCGCATATTGACGGGCACATTTGAATATAGATGTAAACAGAGGGCCATGGTATAGCTCCATGGTATAATAATCAACTCAGTAATAAATTAAATGCACGTATAAGGTGAGGTGTAGAGACAATTTGTATAGGATTTTGGAAACATTATTTTGATTCTATTCCCTCACCTCTGCATCCCAACAATTCAAAGCGGAGGCAGATCTTGTAGAACCCACTTGAAGTGAGGGGTCGTATTTGAATCAAACGCGTGTTCAGAACCGCGGGAAAGTAGTTCGTTACCGGGGTATCTTCGTCCACGTTGCCCTGAAACTAAATGTCAAAAACATATAAGTTGAACATTTCAAAGCAGGATTAATAAGTGCGGAGGCTAATTTCAAAAAAACACCAAGACGAACAAAATAGAAAAGTTTTTACCGAGCGATAATATTCCTCCCATTTCACAATTTAAAGCCACTCAATATATGTTTTATAATAACGGACATAGGCCTACAGATCTGCGATCGCTGGCTCATAATTGACGTTCAAGCACAAATCAGGTCATAACCTTTTCCCCAGGTTTTGGAATGAGAGCCGACTGTTTAAAAGCAGTGGGAACAAAGATGATACTAACTGTTGCAGAGTAAATCTCATTCACCATGGGCGAATGGGACTTTTTCGAGCCCCGGCGAGAATGGGGAGCAATAATGAATGTCACGTGATGTGAGTTCCACCAATCGAATGACCAGGATGTGTATGGGATAAAAGTGAACATCGAGCACACACACGTACAACAAGGAGTCAGACATACAAGAGATCTGATTTGTTTAGAAATATATTCAGTTTAACTATCTGCATGTGAGTTACTGTCATGTTTACCTCTACTGGTGAACCGTTAGCATTGACCACATAACTCCAGTTAGTCCTATCGTCGCTGTACTGTACATTGAATGACGTCATCCAGACATTATAGTAGTCGTGTCCTGATCCTTTGGTGATTAGTCCAGTAACAGTGGTCACTGCCTCCAGATCTACGCGAACCCACTGGTTCGGGTCGTTGTGGGTGATCTGCGTACACCATCGACCTAAAGATTAATTAAAAAAGAACACGAACATGAATATTTTTGACAACAAATATTGTAGCACACCTGTTTGAATACATTACAATACGCCTGGAAGTATATACCACACAAAATAACATTAAGAAGTGAGGTTCGTATATTAAGCTTACCATCCCCGACGGTATGCGAAAAACTCTCTGATGATGAAACTGACAGACTGCTGTACGGTATGACGCCACTCTCCCCCCCTAACGGGTCACGGCAAGCTGAAAGGAAATCATCTATGAGAAATCTCTGAACAGATCCAGTTTTTAGTCTTCAAAGTTTTGTTATCCACGAGAATTGAAAATTATCACGGGAAGCGCCCTGGTCAAGTCCACTTAAAATCTGAAATACAACTGTTCATTATACTGCAACAAAATCGACATCTCTTCAGTTCTCGAAAAAGGGGAAATAAATAAATAAGTATACCAAAGTTGCGTTCAGCATTTTACTTACCAAGTGTGACATTGAAGGTACAATTTTTCGTGCCCACATTTTCAGCGGCATCGCTGGCTCGGCAGGTGACCACTGTGCGGCTCTGGGTGAAATTAGTCGCTGGAGTCGGACTACAAGACACGTTGAGTGGTACGTTGGTGTTTGTGTCCACAGCGGTTGGGATGGTGTAGGTAACGAATGGGTTGGTCACGATGATATCATCAGCGGGACAGTTTGAAAACACTGGTTTGGGAGAACTTGTATCTGAAATGATGGCAAAAATCCAACACAAGTCATAGGTATTATTTGCAATGTTGGGATTAACAAGAATGTACAAGAATTGCAATGTACCGTATTAACAAGATTTCACTGGAAAGCAATATAGATAATTAAGTATTTGGTTTAAAGCTGATAATCACTCAATGCAGTGAATCCACTTAATCCGGAAGATGTTAAGAGTAAATAAGTTGAAGCTCGGTGTTTTTTGTATAGCAATATTTTATTGAGTTCTTTTAATAACCATTTCTCAAAAGTTAAAACGTTATATCTCCTTTTCAGCCATTTTGATTGCTGAAAAGCAGATGGCCACTTTTCGTCCTCCATACACCACGCAGGTGATGTGATTTCACAGGATGCTTGAGACTGTTATTCACTTAAAGTCAAGTAAGATGTTTCAAAATAATTCAGTATTTTTTTGTTAATGTTTGTAAATGGTGTATACTACATGTACCTTTAATATTGCACTGTTATTGTTTTAAGTTCCATATTTCTATTCCCTGTGTACAAGTGAGTTGTACTCAACAGAGGCAATTTGTAAAGGATTTTAACAACATTATTTCATTCCATTCCCTCACCTCTGCATCCCAACAATTCAAAGCGGAGGCAGATCCAGACGGTCGAACTCAAAGTAAGAGGTCGTATTTGAATGAAACGCGTGTTCAGAACCGCGGGAAAGTAGTTCGTTACCGGGGTATCTTTGTCCACGTTGCCCTGAAACTGAATGTCAAAACATATAAGTTGAACTTTTCAAAGCAGAATAAATAAATAAATGCGGAGGCAAATTTCAAATGAACACCGAGACGAAAAGAATGGAAAAGTTTATACCGAGCAATAATATTTCTCCCATTTCACAATTTAAAGCCACTCAATATTTGTTTTATAATAACGGACATACAGATCTGCGATCGCTGGCTCATAATTGACGTGGTTGTTGTCAAGCACAAATCAGGCTTAACCTTCTCCCCGGTTTTTGGAATGAGAGCCGACTGTTCAAAAGCAGTGGGAACGAAGATGATTACTAACTGTTGAAGAGTAAATCTCATTCACCATGGGCGAATGGGACCTTTTGAGCCCCGGTGAGAATGGGAGCAATATTGAATGTCACGTGATGTGAGTTCCACCAATCAAATGACCAGGCTATGTATGGGATAAAAGTGAACATCGAGCACACACACGTACAACAAGAAGTTAGAAATACAAGAGATCTGATTTGGTTAGAAATATATCCAGTTTACATGTGAGTTACTGCCATGTTTACCTCTACGGTTGAACCGTTAGCATTGACCACATCACTCCAGTTAGTCTCATCGTCGCTGTACTGTACATTGAATGACGTCACCCAGACATTATAGCTTCCTTGGGTGATTAGTCCAGTAACAGTGGTCACTGCTCTCAGATCTATGCGAATCCACTGGTTCTGGATGTTGTATGCACGCGCCATACACCATCCACCTAAAGATTATTTTAAAAAGAACACGACCCACATGAATATATTTTTGACAAAAAATATTATAGCACACCTGTTTGAATACATCACAATACGCCTGGAAGTATATACCACACAAAATAACATTAAGAGAATAATTGAGGTTTGTATAAAGCTTACCATCCCCGTTGAGACGGGAGCTTCTTAGGAGATACGGTAAACTCTCTGATGATGACACTGTCAGACTGCTGTTCGGTATGACGCCACTCTCCCTCCCTAACGCGTCACGGCAAGCTAAAAGGAAATCATCTATAAGAAATATCTAAACAGATCCAGTTTTAGTCTTCAAAGTTTTGTTATCCACGAAGTTCTCTAAGAATTATCACAGGAAGCGCCCGGGTCAAGTCCACTTAAAATCTGAAATACAACTGTTAGTTATACTGCAACAAAAAGGACATCTCTTCAGTTCTCAAAAAGGGAAAATTAATAAGTATACCATAGTTGCGTTCATCATGGTATATAGCTCCATGGTATAATAATCAACTTAGTAATACATTAAATGCACGTATAAGGTGAGGTGTAATATACAGAGACAATTTGTGTAGGATTTTGGAAACATTATTTTGATTCTATTCCCTCACCTCTGCATCCCAACAATTCAAAGCGGAGGCAGATCCCGTAGGCCTGACTCCAAGTAAGAGGTCGTATCTGAATAAAACGCGTGTTCAGAACCGCAGGAAAGTAGTTCGTTACCGGGGTATCTTCGTCCACGTTGCCCTGAAACTGAATGTCAAAAACATATAAGTTGAACTTTCAAAGCAGGATATATAAATGCGGAGGCAAATTTCAAATGAACATCGAGACGAACAAATTAGAAAAGTTTTTACCGAGCAATAAAATTCATCCCATTTCACAAAGCCACTCAATATCTGTTTTATAATAACGGACATACAGATCCGCGATCACTGGCTCATAATTGACGTGGTTGTTGTCAAGCACAAATCAGGCCATAACCTTTTCCCCAGGTTTTGGAATGAGAGCCGACTGTTTAAAAGCAGTGGGAACGAAGATGATACTAACTGTTGAAGAGTAAATCATATTCACCATGGGCGAATGAGACCTTTGGAGCCCTGGCGAGAATGGGGAGCAATAATGAATGTCACGTGATGTGAGTTCCACCAATCGAATGACCAGGATGTGTATGGGATAAAAGTGAACATCGAGCACACACACGTACAACAAGGAGTCAGACATACAAGAGATCTGATTTGGTTAGAAATATATTCAGTTCAGCTATCTGCATGTGAGTTACTGTCATGTTTACCTCTACGGTTGAACCGTTGGCATTGACCACATCACTCCAGTTAGTCCCATCGTCGCTGTACTGTACCTTGAATGACGTCACCCAGACATGATAGTTGGCGTTTCTTGGGATGATTAGTCCAGTAACAGTGGTCACTGCTCTCAGATCTACGCGAATCCATTGGTTCTGGATGTTGTATGCAGGCCTACACCATCCACCTAAAGATTATTTTAAAAAGAATACGAACATGAATATTTTGGACAAAAAAATGTTGTAGCACACCTGTTTGAATACATTACAATACGCCTGGAAGTATATACCACACAAAATAACATTAAGAGAATAATTGAGGTTTGTATAAAGCTTACCATCCCCGTTGAGACGGTAGCTTCTTAAGGTATACCATGAAGTCTTTGATGATGACAGACTGCTGTCCGGTATGACACCACTTTCCATCCCTAACGGGTCACGGCAAGCTGAAAGTAAATCATCTATGAGAAATATCTGAACAGATTAGTCTTCAAAGTTTTGTTATCCACGAAGTTCTCTAAGAATTATCACAGGAAGAGCCCGGGTCAAGTCAAAATCTGAAATACAACTGTTCATTATACTGCAACAAAATCGACATCTCTTCAGTTCTCGATTAGGTGAGATAAATAAGTAAGTATACCAAAGTTGCGTTCAGCGTTTTACCTACCAAGTGTGACATTGAAGGTACAATTTTTCGTGCCCACATATTCAGCGGCATCGCTGGCCCGGCAGGTGACCACTGTGCGGCTCTGTGTGAAATTTGTCGCTGGATTCGGACTACAAGACACGGTGAGTGGTACGTTGGTGTTTGCGTCCACAGCGGTTGGGATGGTGTAGGTAACGAATGGGTTGGCCACGATGATGTCATCAGCGGGACAGTTTAAAAACACTGGTTTGGGAGAACTTGTATCTGAAATGATGGCAACAATCCATGACAAGTCATAGGTATTATTTTCAATGTTGGGATTAACAAGAATGTACAAGAATTGCAATGTACAGTATTAACAAGATTTTACTGGAAAGCAATATAGATAATTTGGTATTTGGTTTAAAGCTGATAATCACTCAATGCAGTGAATCCACTTAATCCGGAAGATGTTAAGAGTAAATAAGTTGAAGCTCGGTGTTTTTTGTATAGCAATATTTTATTGAGTTCTTTTAATAACCATTTCTCAAAAGTTAAAACGTTATATCTGCTTTTCTGCCATTTTGATTGCTGAAAAGCAGATGGCCATTTTTCGTCCTCCATACACCACGCAGGTGATGTGATTTCACAGGATGCTCCAGACTGTTATTCACTTAAAGTCAAGTAAGGTGTTTAAAAATAATTCAGTATTTTTTTGTTAATGTCTGTAAATGGTGTATATTATACCTTTAATCTTGCACTGTTATTGTTTTAAGTTCCATATTTCTATTCCCTATGTACAAGTGAGGTGTACTCAACAGAGGCAATTTGTAGAGGATTTTAAAAACATTATTTGATTCTATTCCCTCACCTCTGCATCCCAACAATTCAAAGCGGAGGCAGATCCAGTCGGTCGAACTCAAAGTAAGAGGTCGTATCTGAATGAAACGCGTGTTCAGAACCGCGGGAAAGTAGTTCGTTACCGGGGTATCTTCGTCCACGTTGCCCTGAAACTGAATGTCAAAACACATAAGTTGAACTTTCAAAGCAGGATAAATAAATGCGAAGGCAAATTTCAAATGAACACCGAGACGAAAAAAATAGAAAAGTTTTTACCTAGCGATAATATTCCTCCCGTTTCACAATTTAAAGCCACTCAATATTTGTTTTATAATAACGGACCTACAGATCTGCGATCGCTGGCTATAATTGACGTGGTTAAGTTGTTGTCAAGCACAAATCAGGCCATAACCTTTTCCCCAGGTTTTGGAATGAGAGCCGACTGTTTAAAAGCAGTGGGAACGAAGATGATACTAACTGTTGAAGAGTATAAGGCCGCATCCGAATCTCTTGTCTATGGCTATTGTCTAGGTGTTCGCCCATTACAAATACACGTGAGCAGGCTGACAATAGACCTAGCCGTAGCTCTAGAAGCCCGTTTCGGACACGGCCTTAATCTCATTCACCATGGGCGAATGGGACTTGTTGAGCCCCGGCGAGAATGGGGAGCAACAATGAATGTCACGTGATGTGAGTTCCACCAATCAAATGACCAGGATATGTATGGGATAAAAGTGAACATCGAGCACACACACGTACAACAAGGAGTTAGACATACAAGAGATCTGATTTGTTTAGAAATATATTCAGTTCAGCTATCTGCATGTGAGTTACTGCCATGTTTACCTCTACGGTTGAACCGTTGGCATTGACCACATCACTCCAGTTAGTCTCATCGTCGCTGTACTGTACATTGAATGACGTCACCCAGACATTATAGCTTCCTTGGGTGATTAGTCCAGTAACAGTGGTCACTGCTCTCAGATCTACGCGAATCCATTTGTTCGAGATGTTGTATGTAGGCGTACACCATCCACCTAAATATTATTTTAAAAAGAACACGAACATGAATATTTTGGACAAAAAAATATTGTACCACACCTGTTTGAATACATCACAATACGCCTGGAAGTATATACCCCACAAAATAACATTAAGAAGTGAGGTTCGTATAAAGCTTACCATCCCCGTCGGTATGCGAAAAACTCTCTGATGATGACACTGACAGACTGCTGTACGGTATGACGCCACTCTCCCCCCCTAACGGGTCACGGCAAGCTGAAAGGAAATCATCTATGAGAAATCTCTGAACAGATCCAGTTTTAGTCTCAGTTAAATTTTGTTATCCACAAATTTCTCTGATAATTATCACGGGAAGCGCCCGGGTCAAGTCCACTTAAAATCTGAAATACAACTGTTAGTTATACTGCAACAAGATCGACATCTCTTCAGTTCACGAAAAGGTGAAATAAATAGGTATACCAAAGTTGCGTTCAGCATTTTACCTACCAAGTGTGACATTGAAAGTACAATTTTTCGTGCCCACATTTTCAGCGGCATCGCTGGCTCGGCAGGTGACCACTGTGCGGCTCTGGGTGAATTTAGTCGCTGGAGTCGGACTACAAGACACGGTGAGTGATACGTTGGTGTTTGCGTCCACAGCGGTTGGGATGGTGTAGGTAACGAATGGGTTGGCCACGATGATATCGTCAATGGGACAGTTTGAAAACACTGGTTTGGGAGAACTTGTATCTGAAATGATGGCAACAATCCATGGCAAGGCATAGGTATTATTTGCAATGTTGGGATTAACAAGAATGTACAAGAATTGCAATGTACAGTATTAACAAGATTTCACTGGAAAGCAGTATAGATAATTTGGTGTTTGGTTTAAAGCTGATAATCACTCAATGCAGTGAATCCACTTAATCCAGAAAATGTTAGGAGTAAATAAGTTAAAGCTCGGTGTTTTTAGCATAGCAATATTTTATTTAGTTCTTTTAATAACCATTTCTCAAAAGTTAAAACGTTATTTTTTTCTGCCATTTTGATTGCTGAAAAGCAGATGGCCACTTTTCGTCCTCCATACACCACGCAGGTGATGTGATTTCACATGATGCTTCAGACTATTCACTTAAAGTCAAGTAAGGTGTTTCAAAATAATTCAGTATTTTGTTGTTAATGTCTGTGAATGGTGTATACTACCTTTAATCTTGCACTGTTATTGTTTTAAGTTCCATATTTCTATTCCCTATGTACAAGTGAGGTGTACTCAACAGAGGCAATTTGTAGAGGATTTTAAAAACATTATTTAATTCCATTCACTGACCTCTGCATCCCAACAATTCAAAGCGGAGGCAGGCCCATTTGGTCGAACTCGAAGTGAGAGGTCGTATCTGAATAAAACGCGCGTTCAGAACCGCGGGAAAGTATTTCGTTACTGGGGTATCTTCGTCCACGTTGCCCTGAAACTGAATGTCAAAACATATAAGTTGAACTTTTCAAAGCAGGATAAATAAATGCGGAGGCGAGTTTCAAATGAACACCGAGACGAAAAAAATGGAAAAGTTTTTACCTGGCGATAATATTCCTCCCATTTCACAATTTAAAGCCATTCAATATTTGTTTTATAATAACGGACATACAGATCTGCGATCGCTGGCTCATAATTGACGTGGTTGTTGTCAAGCACAAATTAGGTCATAACCTTCTCCCCAGGTTTTGGAATGAGAGCCGACTGTTCAAAAGCAGTGGGAACAAAGATGATTACTAACTGTTGAAGAGTAAATCTCATTCACCATGGGCGAATGGGACTTTTTTGAGCCCCGGCGAGAATGGGGAGCAATAATGAATGTCACGTGATGTGAGTTCCACCAATCAAATGACAAGGATATGTATGGGATAAAAGTGAACATCAAACACACACACGTACGTACGTGTACACGTAGTCGTGAACCACATAACGATCGAGGCTCGGTATTGTGTTTTCCTTTATTCCTACGTTATACCCAATCCCCATTGCTTTGCGCTTGCACCGTCGATCGAGGACCGAATTTTTCCATTCATACCGCCGACCAGGGGCCTTTTGTTTCCTTTGTTCACCTTTGTGTCTCGCCCCTCGGTCGTTATGTGGTGCCGGAACATACAGAGTTAGACAAGAGATCTGATTTGGTTAGAAATATATTCAGTTCAACTATCTGCATGTGAGTTACTGTCATGTTTACCTCTACTGTTGAACCGTTGACATTGACCACATCACTCCAGTTAGTCCCATCGTCGCTGTACTGTACCTTGAATGACGTCACCCAGACATGATAGTTGGCGTTTCCTGGGATGTCGATGATTACTAGTCCAGTAACAGTGGTCATTGCTCTCAGATCTACGCGAATCCATTGGTTCTGGATGTTGTGTGCAACCATACACCATCTACCTAAATATTATTTTAAAAAGAACACGAACATGAATATTTTGGACAAAAAAATATTGTAGCACACCTGTTTGAATACATCACAATACGCCTGGAAGTATATACCACACAAAATAACATTAAGAGAATAATTGAGGTTCGTATAAAGCTTACCATCCCCGTTGAGACGGTAGCTTCTTGAGTAATACCATGAATTATTTGATGATGACAGACTGCTGTCCGGTATGACGCCACTTTCCATCCCTAACGGGTCACGGCAAGCTGAAAGGAAATCATCTATAAGAAATATCTGAACAGATCCAGTTTTAGTCTTCAAAGTTTTGTTATCCACAAAGTTCTCTAAGAATTATCACGGGAAGCGCCCGGGTCAAGTCCACTTAAAATCTGAAATACAACTGTTAGTTATACTGCAACAAAATCGACATCTCTTCAGTTCTCGATTAGGTGAGATAAATAAGTAAGTATGCCAAAGTTGCGTTCAGCATTTTACCTACCAAGTGTGACATTGAAGGTACAATTTTTCGTGCCCACATTTTCAGCGGCATCTCTGGCTCGGCAGGTGACCACTGTGCGGCTCTGGGTGAATTTAGTCGCTGGATTCGGACTACAAGACACGGTGAGTGGTACGTTGGTGTTTGTGTCTACAGCGGTTGGGATGGTGTAGGTAACGAATGGGTTGGCCACGATGATATCATCAGCGGGACAGTTTGAAAACACTGGTTTGGGAGAACTTGTATCTGAAATGATGGCAACAATCCATGACAAGGCATATGTATTATTTGCAATGTTGGGATTAACAAGAATGTACAAGAATTGCAATGTACCGTATTAACAATATTTTACTGGAAAGCAATATAGATAATTTGGTATTTGGTTTAAAGCTGATAATCACTCAATGCAGTGAATCCACTTAATCTAGAAAATGTTAAGAGTAAATAAGTTGAAGCTCGGTGTTTTTTGTATATATTTTAGTGAGTTCTTTTAATAACCAGTTCGCAAAAGTTGTTTTTCTTCTGGAATTAAGAACGGATGTCGGATACATGTCACGAACAAGGCAAGAAATATATTATTCTGTTAGTGACCCGCTCGTAGAGAGCGCCGAGGCCGGAAATATCAGGGTGTGCTACCCACCGATGCCGGCCTGAACCGTACCCGTCTCGGATCGAGGTAGGTTCGTGAAAAAACAATCCCGCATGCCTGGGTCCGGTCAATATCAAAATAATCCTGGTGCAAACTAGCTAGAACTAAAGTTCTGCATTCAGTTTTAGTAAATATATACCTTTAAAAGTTCATTTCAAATTTATCTTAAACTATCTTATCGAATGATCTGTCGTCAAATTTGTCTTAAAACATCTACAGAACACTCACTGCTACAATTCAGCCAGGTTCGAATCTCGGCCGAATTGCTGCTTAGCAAAATGGTGTCGTAATACTTCACTCTGAAGGGTAGGCGAGCTGAACACGGCATGTTCCTTCCTCCAAGCATGATCTCCGTGCATTGGCAGGGATCTTCAATCGGGATCATCCAGCGGTAGGAACCATTCGATTCCGGGTCTGGTGCCTGGCCCAAGTAGCAGACCAATGCTAAAAGGGAAAAGTGATTTTAATAGCCTACACTACAGTGCTTCGTTGGTACTCCAGACAAAAATAATGTATTGAGGGAGTTAATGAATCAAAGCTTGGGAGATCGACAGTTAATACACCGAATGCAAATTTAAAGGGATCGTATACGTTTGGTAATTTGAACCCACTGTTTGTTTCAATCCTATATAGTTATATACCATATAACTAACCTGTAAAAATTTCATTTCAAAAGGTGGTAGCGATTTTGAGATATTGCCGAAATTCTGGAGCGGTTTTGTCCACTTAGGAAGAATAATCTGCCTTGTAATACACACTCTGAGAAACGTCACTGCAGTAACGCTTCTCAGATTAAAATTTTTTGGGACAACAAGTGATATCTTTTTCCATAACCGCAGTACTTCGAAGTGAAAAGTTTCGAAAAATGCATTATACTATCCAAAGCTGCTGTACTTCTTACCAATTAAGTTTTCATTGCCATTAATTTTTGGAGTAATTAACAAACGTATACGATCCCTTTAAAGGCATGTTTTTGTTTGTTATAAAACTTATTATAATATAATAAGCCTAATACAGGACATAATGAAGGTATGGTTGGCTCCTTAAATCGATACTAACTGAAATGGCCAAAAGTAATTCGGATTGTTGAAAATTCATCAAAATTATGGGTATCATTATGGGTAATATTATTAGCATGGTTGTACCATTGAACTACCAAACTTGACTTTGAGCGGGCGCGTAGCGCGACGCCACTGCGTTGAGTCCGGGTTCCGCAAAAGGGCGATTTTCGGGAGTTTCGTTGTTTCAATTAAATAAACTTTGCTCCGCCACTGATTACAGATCGTAGGTCTATTGTATAGTGGGACAAAACGACCCGCGAATTACCGGTGTACCATCTTGTTTGTTGTCAAAGTTAGAAGAAATTAATGTAGGTGATTATTTCTAACTATCAATTGACTGAATTTTCCTATTGACGAAATCGTGTAGCGTGGCTTTTACTGCCTTTTTTTCGAGAAAAAATCCAATATTGTAAACGAACAAAAATGCATAGAAATCAAGTAATGCTTTGGCGTTTTAGGTTGAACCGGCATTTAATATTTCTTTAAACCATTGAGAACAAAAGGAAACATTCTTACCTGTGTTTGTGAACGCGGTTCCGAGTATAATACAAACGGCAAGAAGTCCAGCATTGGTGTTCCACATTATGACTGGTTGACCGACAATTTATTTCTCTTCTTTGGCGGTGTAGGCCCTATATGCAAGTTGTGTTAATAATCACCAGCAATTCACACGGGCAATAACTGAAGTCGAAACACTGATTTGCAAGAGGGGATTTTTGCAAAAAGGATTTTTAGTCTTTGAATCACAGTATAATATTTTCTTGGTCAATTTCGGCAAATAAGGGTCGAATTTATTCATCAACGCGTCATTCGGCTTCGCGCGAATGAATGATGCTCCAGTCGTACAATTTCGTTTTCTGAGTACGCACAAAATATTCTTGCGTCATAAATAATTAAAAATAACCATCAAAATTAACAATGCACACATCGCAGTGGCACATCGCTATTGGTTGATATTATTATTTTTGCATAACTAAAAAGTGACGTTTCTGTTCGCGTATATACTCGACTCAAGCAGTCTTTCAGTAACGAGACATATACGCTTGTCTTTTTTGTCAACTGTGCAGGGTACAGCAAGGTGATTTTGTTAGGGATAAGGGTAGGGGTGGTGGGGGGAGAATACTTTTTCCCCCAAACGTAACTGGCAGATTTCCAGTATTATTTAGTATAGTTTGGATGAGAAATTATGTTTATTCATCGGAATAAAACATGACGTCACAGCATTGTTGTTATTTAGTTAACTAGTTACATTAAATCACTTTAAAGAACAGCTGTTCTCGAGCTACTCTACGTGTAGTGGATAGTGGGATGGGCTATGCATTAAAGAACCTGGTTCGAATCCTGCTGTAGTAGGTCACCTCGTTTTTTCTAGTCAAATTGATATCTTTGGAGTATTTTTAATTTAAGGGGAAAAAAAGAGACCTAAAACCCAAGTGTTGTACAGTGATCAATGCAACTACTAAATAATTCATGAAATATGCCAGTTAGGTTTGGGGAAGAAATATTCGCCGGTGGCGAGGAGGGGGTGGGGGGGGGGTGGGGGGGGGGGGGTGGTAGTCCACTTTGCTTCCCATGGACAGACTCATTTATACTTTGTAAAACGTACAAGACGCGATATAAAAGGGTGAACTTTTATTTTTCTCACTATTGTGAAAAGCTAAGAAATAAAAACATGTTTTTGAAATTTCTGAAGTTGTTTTAAAGTATGTAGGCTCGCAATTGACTTTGGGCAGACATGATGACACACTTAAAACTATTAGTATTATTAAGGCTGTGCCCAAAACGGGATTCCAGAGCTACGACCTATTTTCAGCAATTCCCCCACGTAGTTGTAATGGGCGCACACATCGACACGAGTTTGTGATGCTGTAGTCATTTCTGTATAATATTTTATCGCATGGCAGTGCATCGCCCAATAACAGCCACCATCACGAAACACGCACTTTCTTTAATAACAACCCCACAAATCAGTCGTGCTTGTTCAAACAGTTACCATGACAATCCCTCATTACTCCTACCGTTTATTGCCGTAGCTTGTTCAGTTTCCGTTTCCAGTAAAAATATTTGTATGCGTCGCTTTGGCAACGCCTCGTGTCGGATTTTTGGGACAATAGTACGACAGGAAGGTGTTGAGATTGCGCCTTTGGTGATACAAGCATGAAATTTGCCAGACAGTCGGGGTATAGGCCTACGTATGTCATGAGAAAGATATATTTGGCTGTAGAGTCAACACAGATTTGTCCTTTCAAATCAAATTTGTTAGCAACCAAAATGGTTAACCCTTTAAACTCAGGCCTGTTTTCGAAGATTTTGTACATGTTGCTAGTTTGTATACAAATATCATTTACAGTGTACAAATCCCATATAATTATGTATCATTGGAAAGCTTACAAATATGGCTATATTTTGGGGGATATTTGGACCTCCAGGAGCTTTTAAGGGACTTATAAGTCAGATGTAGCGCAGGGCTGAGTGCAAAGGGTTAAGCAATATTCAGCTTACTGACTTTACAATTCTCGAATGTTCTCTTTGGGGTTATAACAGTAAATTCTCCCTCAACACGGGCCAATTTCATGGCGGTGCTTAGCACAAAAATGTACATTGTATTGCTCAGTAAATACAGGTTACCAGCAAAAACACTATGTGCTTTTCATGCTAAGCAAAAACCAGCTGAATACCAGTCACAGAGAAATATACATCACCTGAAAATTTCGTTTGCTAATTAATAAGCAAATTTTTTGGTGCTTAGCATTTCCATGAAATTTGCCCTTTCTATGCTACTTTGACATTAAAAAGTGTACTTTTTGAAAAAAAATCAATCAGGATTCCCAAACAAATCTGAAAACCCAATTCCATGACTTTTCCAGGACTACAATCAGACAATTTTCACGACATTTAACGCTATTTTGCGGAGAAAAGTGGTTTGCAATTATGATACTGATGAACTGCTGATGTTGGGATAATACCACTTTAATAAAAACAAAATACTTTAATAACCCTTGCATGATCTGGATTTCCACGACATTTCCACGACTTATTTTCCCCAATTTTCCATAACTTCTCCATGACTTTTAAGGGCAACTGTTCCTTTCCAGACTTTCCATGACCCGTGGGAAACTTAAAAATCTCATTAAAATAGGATTCAGGATTGTTGGGTTAAAATCATCTGTGCAATTGATTGATAACAATTAGTAATCATCTGCTTTACGACAGGTTTTGTTTGTTTTTGTAAAGCAAATTGTCCTTGGCAAAAAAAAAAGATAGAGTTGTGTAAATATTGCCGGAGATCAACTTCCTGGTTTTGGGGCTTCCATCTAGGAGCAGATTTGATAACATTTCGCTTCAAAATAGGGCCTATTTTTTTTGAGAAAGTGGAGAAATACCATTTGTAAAATTGCTGCAAACAGGTTTGGGAAGTATCACTTTTCGGGAGGTGAGTCTGTTTGGGTGTGAATATTAACAAATGTAATTGGCTTCCCCCCCCCCCCCCCAACAAAAAAATGAAAAGAAATGGAAAGATAAAGGATCAAACAATAATTCAATTTTTGTTTGAGTTAATCCAGTGATGTCGGCTTGCACGTTAACTGGCCCTGAACTTTGTTGATTTTACACTGTTTTCAATGGGGTTTGAATTAGTGCAATGCAACCAATTAGGATCGAGTTTTCTGTTTAGATTATGAGCCCAAACATGAAGCTTATTGTAAACATTTGTGAGACAGGTTTGCTCATTGGCTTATTGTCATGTACGGACGCAACAACAAATCACAACAGAAATCAGACAGACAAATATCATAAATTCTAGCAAATTTGTATGTGCTGAAAAAACGTTGAGGTTTCACAGTACTTCTCATGAATATGAAAAATTTCATTTGCATAAAAACCCTCTCTAAATACCTTAAAAAATAACAAAACAAACATTGAAAATCATAGGATAAAATAGAACGCAAAAATACATGTTCAAGGACTGCACTAAAAATAATTAAAGTTCACGGGCACTTTGAACATGAAAATATGATTACCCCCATGCTTTGTTTTGGTTCAATATCAATTTCAAGCTCCGTCAAACTGGTTTTGTCAGAACACATTTTGTTGGGTACAAATATCATTTAGTTAAAAAAGAAAACACACCATGTGTTCCTCAGGGTATTTGTCAGGGAACTTTGGAATGGGTCGTTTCAGGTGGGTCTGAGGGTACATTGGCTAAATTTGGTTTCCCATCCACCCCGTCGACTTTGCAATTGTCTCTGGATGTCTCCTCCCGGAGTTTAGTTTCGACATCATCTTTACACAGGATGTCCGAGTTCCCTTCAAGCAGGTTGGATTCATCGATGTTCATGGGCGTGTCCAAGGGCGTTTCCAAGGGCGTGTCCAAGGGCGTGTCCAAGGGCGTGTCCAAGGGCGTGTCCAAGGGCGTGTCCAAGGGCGTGTCCATGGGCGTGTCCATGGGCGTGTCCACGGGCGTGTCCACGGGCGTGTCCACGGGCGTGTCCACGGGCGTGTCTACGGGCGTGTCCACGGGCGTGTCCACGGGCGTGTCCACGGGTGTGTCTATAGGCGTGTCCACGGGCGTGTCTACGGGTGTGTGTATGGGTGTTTCTATGGGCGTTTCTATGGGCGTGTCTATGGGTGTGTCCACAGGCATGTCTAAGGGTGTGTCCACGGGGTTTCCCACAGGAGTAGATAAGGCTTTGGCTGCTTGCTGGGCCTCCCAGTGTTTCCGACGCTCTATCTTGCTCTTAAAAAGGAAGCGATGACCTAAAGGTCGACAAAAAAAATTGAGAAAAAAAATGGGAAAAATCATCTTTAGATTTTTACTGGAGTACACAATAACAAGCAGTGGGATTCGAACCCGTGTCCTCCAGATCTGGAATATTGTATCTACCATTAAATACTATTTTATCAGGCTTTTTAAATGCTATGCTGTGCATGATACAATATATCAGTGAAATTGGAGCAACACAAACTGCTGTGCGTCACTAGTATATTACGTCTATTCCTTCCTTTGGAATGTTTTAACCGATTTTTAACCAGAAAGTTTCCTGACCAAACTTTAATGAGAGAAAATTCCCAAAACTTGGAGTGTTGATTTGTGTCAGTTTTACTGCTTTAGATGCTTGAGCCTGTTATTCAAATACAGTCAAGTCAGGCATTTCATAATAATCTAGTATTTTCTTATGTTTGCAGATGGTGTATACTCGAAAGTTTAAAGAACGACAACAATGGTTGGAGTTGTAAATTCACTCGTCAAGTAATTTACTTGGGCAGTCTTCAACAACTTGACGTGTTTTCTCCTTGCAGCAGGCTCGACACAGCTTGAAGACACAGCTAAGTCCTCGTGGGTTGCTGCACATCGAGCAGGGGTCAAACTTTCTTCCTACAGACAAGAATCCAAATTAAAGAGAAAAAAAATAAAACAATTTAATACAATCTGAAAAAATGTTGCAATGTTGCGGTGTCCCAGTTACGTGTAAAGCTTGTGTTTTAAATATTCCAGTTGACATAAAGTTGTTAAGGATATCCTTTCTGTTGAAAAGGCTTGCAGTTTACCTTCCTGATGGATGTAAATACATCTCATAACATGAAAAGCCACAATGACCGTAATTAAATTAATTACATCAATACATCACAAGGGAAACTGACTAGGTAAATTTGCATACATATTAAAGTGAACAATGAAAACTTATTTGAACCTGCGACGTACCTCCGGAATACCATACCGGCGCTCTACCAACCGAGTTATCTTGCCCTATGTTGGCAGTCTCTCAAATGTCAATATCAAATCCCGCTCCTGCCACTTTTATTTGTTAACTTTAATAGGTAAATAAATTAACTTAGAAGTTTTAGAGCCCTTTTATTCAATGTCCCACTTTGGACCCTAATTTATAGAAAAACCCTTATCCATCAGCCGTCTTAAATTCCAGGGAAATCTTTGCGTGTATACACGTCATCTGGTTTATAATTTCCACCCGACTCATGTACCTCTTTTGACGAGTGGTTTCCCGCGCAGACACTTCTTCAAGGCTCTCTTTGACTGGTGCGGCGCCTGGATTTCTTGTTCAGTCTCGCTCAGCCGTCGCTTGAGACTCTTCTCCAAAATCCTCTGCTGTGTCTCTTCGGGCCTGTCAGAAAAAAAAGTATAATGGTGTTCAATTGTGGATTTTGTTTTGATTGTAAGGCAGACCATCAGATTACAGACCGTTTAAGTACCGGGCCCAGTAAGCCAATCCCCTTCACCCTACTCAGTATTCAGCCAGAAGCCACCTGGTTTCCCGAAGCTTGACACCTCAATCGTCTCAACAGCTAACACAAAGTGGTAAGGAAGATTAATACTTTTCTCCACAACAATACGCAAAATTTCCTTTTAGCCTGCCGGAGTTTTAAAAAATGCAATTTTTGTTTTGGAGGGACGGAAAACCACATTCTGCTTACGTTGGCCTAACATACGGCTGGCACAGCCAGTGAGGCGTCGTCCCTTTGACCTCTTGGCCTGATGTTTGTATCATTTCTCCCTCGCAAACGCGTCTTAGATCTCGGTTGACGGAGATGAAGTCCTCCAGTGTCTTAGCGTTGGCCATTCTGGTGCGCAGGTCCTGATGAATTGTGACGCTAGTTAGAAGAAAACAAAGTGCAAACCCAAAACGAAGGGTGAGATTATGGGAAAATAAAACATCCATGACATAATCGGCAAAGGGTAGGAGGTTATAAAAATGTTTAATAATAATTAATTAACCCTAATCCTCGAGGGTATTTTGGGTAGACAGCCTGCTACATACAGCAAAGTGCAGCAGCTCTCCAAATGACTTGGAAGCACCGTGCAGCAACATCCATCAGGTCACAAATCTCAAGGTCAAACTGCCTCAGAGTCACTGGTAACCAAACGCAGCGCGATCCATCTCTGGCATTGTTTAATGAGACCAGCTCTCAATAGTCTTAGAATGTGGTGTGAAAGGTAGGATACACCATTTGCAAATATTTAGGGAAAAAAGAAGAAATATTTTACTTATTTGCAAATGAATAATGCTTCCAGGCATCCAGCAAAATGATTGCACTAGATATCCTGTAATTGTTCTGACAAATTAAATTTTATAAAAACGCGAAAAAAACCAAAAAACAAGAACTGCCCTACACCGGTTGAACCAAACGCTGTTTTTTTTGTTTTTTTCCTCGGCATCCATGGTCATTTAAACAAATTTACTATAAAATACAACCCCCCAAATCAGTTCTCCCCGGATATCTGTTCTTTGTAAGATATCCGTGAAGGTAATCAAAATAATGATTTATAAATAACTGAAGAAATCTAAAAGATTTCGGTGCATTATTAGTTTCGTTGCAACAACACTACCTGTGATGCCAGAGTTTGAAGAGGTGCCCCCTGACAAACGCCATGGGGCACGGATACTGCTGGACAAGCTCTAGATATTCCTCCGCTAGCACCCAAGCAGGGGGTTGCACTCCTTCAAAAATAGCGGGATTGTGAAGATTTCCTTCTGTAAAAGCAGACCATAGACATCTAATAAATAAAAGCTAGACACGACATATGTGTACTTGCATCGTTGTAGTCATTGTTCTGAAAATAGGCCGCGTCAAAGAACACGCGCATATTAGGAACCTGCGACCTTCCCGCGTACGCCACGCCTGCGCGATGAGCTTTTCGCATACTTGCACATTCCATACGCGGATCATTTTTCAGAACAGTTTTGAAAACGTATGTCATGTCTAGTTTTTATTTAGATATCTATTCAGTAACATTAAGATTAAAAAAGAAAAGGTTGGTGAAGAACAAAACCTAATATTAAATTGAACACATTATGAATGTTTTAATTACCTGCTGTCATGACCCCATCCACCCCCGTTTCACTAATGCAGCGTTCCACATCACACTTGTACTGGATGTTACCATTTGCAAAAACGGGGATGTTCAGGTTTTGCCTGGCAAAACAAGTGCAAATAAAAACAAAACAAGGTTACTTACAGAAGTTTATATATGGACAAAATGTAAATTCCTGTGCCCAATTTTATGGCTCTGCTTAAAAAATCCCTGAATACTGTAGCAGAAAATTCTGTTAATTTGGCTTATGGGAAACCTACAGCCCGCAACTAAGATAGATTTTAAGATTCCTCTTGAAACAAGCGATATCATAAGATGAGGGAAAACATGAACCAGGCTAAGAATTCCACAGAGCTACAGAACGAGAGACAAAGCTGTTGGCATAACTTTGAGAAACTGCAAATATTCAGAAAAGAAATATGTATCAATATGTCTATGTGTCCATAGACTTTGTCCATAGACTTTGTCCATAGACTTTGTCCATAGACTTTGTCCATAGACTTTGTCCATAGACTTTGTCCATAGACTTTGTCCATAGACTTTGTCCATAGACTTTGTCCATAGACTTTGTCCATAGACTTTGTCCATAGACTTTGTACAGAATCAAAGTAGTTAAGGCAGGGTACTCCAGTCTAAATTCTTTGCAGAAATTATGTTTCTGCTTATCCCATTACTTGTGAGTGGACTTGTGAATAAAATTCAATGAACTAGTGATGGGCCAAAATACCAAGAAGGGTCAAGTAAGTTGAACGCTCACTTAATGGCCTTGATGATGTCCCATCTCGCCAAGCCCGTCTTAGGTCCCTTCATGTCCCGGGTGCGGCCGTGGACGGTCAGCATCTGACAGCCAGCTCGCTCCAGCATCTTAGCATACTGCACTGTCTTGTGTACGTCTTGGTAGACGCGGATCTTACACGTCACTGGTACCGCCAAGCACTGATGAGCAAGATTCACTGAAGGAGGTATGAAGACAATGAACAGAGAACATAAGTACCGCGACCTCGTGGTCTAGAGCGCTGAGTTTGTGGCCTGCGGGTAATTCTGCCGGTTGTGGGCTCGAGTCCAGCCTGGGGTTATGTGCGTGTGTGTCCTTGGGCAAGGCATTTTATCACTCTTTGGTTCTCCAGGTAAATTAAGATCTCAAGATAGAGGTTAATTAATATCTGTGAGGGCAAAGATGTTATTGCGATCGCTTTAGCTGCCTTGTGGCAAAATGGCAGTACGGAGCTGAGATTGTCTTTGGAATGTTGCATTGGACCGACGAAACAGGGGTAATAATTATATTGGCCATATAAAAAACACTATGTAAGTTTCACAATTATTGTTGGTTATTTACCGATCTTGAAGATGGTGTCCCAGTCCTCCTGCAGAAATGCTCCATACTTCCCTACATGGTGACAGAGAGAAATATATACAAAGATTAGAACCTATCGACGCCAAACATGTTTCCTTTTGTCACTATGAGAATTAACGACATTAGGTTCGTTGTATTAATACTCAACAGTGGCATACTGTAACCTTTCAAAAGAATTTTAGACCATAAAAAATGGACTAAACAAAATGAAAATATACTCGATTTTGATTTCATCCTTTGGGCAATGTGAACATAAACTGTTTATCTGCTAGTATGAAAGCAGCACTGCTTCTGAGTGTCATTGGCACTGCCTCAACCCAATGCAGCGTTATGTGGAGGATTTAGAGATCGAGGCAATGGTCATCCTTCCACTGAACAAACTAACGGGAAAAAAATAACGAACAATTTGAGAGGATTAATGAGGTTGACTCCAAATTGTACATGGTACCCATTAAACGATTTTGCAGGATTGAGGATAGTTCCTAGTCAAAACAGCCTTGGGGTTAGGCTTGAAACAAAAAGCCAAGCATTGGGTAACTACGCTTTACCTTTCTTGGCGTTTGCTTGCGGGCATCCAAGATTCAAATCTACGGCATCGCAGTGGTCTTGGGCCAGTAATGCAGCCCTCATAAAGTCCTCTGGATCATTAGCACTGAACTACATGTTCATGTGGGATTAACAGATGCAAAAGAAAAGAAAAACTAACAACAATAATTTTCCTGAGCAAACTAGTAGTCACTAAATCCATTAAGACTGATTGCGTTGTGGAATGCAATGGCCTTGCGACCTCGTGGTCTGGAGCATTGAACTTGTTTAATTCTGCAGGTTTTAGGTTCAAGTCCAGCTTTGGGTTATGGTGCGAGTTTGTTTTTGATTGAAATAGGGGACGTGGAACAATAGTAGAGGACAATAGGTTCCCCTATTTGGAAAATGTCTATAATTTTGATTCGTGTACAAAACATATTGGAGGTCTTCTGAAAAAAATTAATTACAAACAAAAGAGGCAATACGAGGTCCCTGATTGGAGGCGTATACACACTCGTGTGTGTGCCCTTGGGCAAGGCACTTTGTCACTAATTGCTTCTCCCCAAGCAGGAATAAATAGATACCTGTGAGGGACCTGAGGGCCGAGATGGTTATTGTAATTGATTTTAGCTGCCTTGCTCTGAAATGGCAGCATTGAGCAGAGTGTTCGAGGAGAGTGTACAACCAGCAAAATTATATTCGCACCACCCATAGAAAGTGCAGTTGGTATATGAAAAGCGCCCTCATACGACTGCAAATGGAGTGCATTACCTGTACAATCAGGGGTCTGTCTTCTTGGCATGAAGCCAAGGCTTCTTCTCTGTAGTGAGGATCGCGGGCGAACACAGCTGCGTGGTACATGGGCGTGTAGCACAGCTGGGCTCCGTGACGACGGCTCAGCAGTCGCCACGGCAACTCACTCTGATCAACCATGGGCGCAACCAGGTGGCGGGGTCTTCCCAGGGTTCTCTCCCAGAAGTCAAAACCCTCGCGCTTTGGAGAGACGGGCATGGTTAACTCTCGTGTATCTGTGGAAAGCAAAACCATGATAATTAATTTGATGGGCTTTTTAATTATGTAGGGGAAACTGTAGCCTCTAAAATGGGGCTGTAATTAGCTCTCTTTTAGTCTAATCTTGTCGGGAGCGACAATTCTAAAACAAGACAAAAGAGAGATAATTACAGCCCCATTTGCGGGGCTAGGTTGTCACACACAACAATATGTTGCACATCCATGCACAAATTCAATTTAGTATTTCGTGCCTGCCTTCTAAAAAAAAGAAAAAAGTCGGAATCTAGGCCTACAAATGAATAAGCCGATTCACTATTGCAACTGCGCATGTCCGTTACATGACCTGACGACTGCTTTTCGAAGATAAACAATACACCCGCGTATCTTTTGCACGTGTTTAGACAACCGTTACCGTCGCCGTATTTTAGATAATTTGTTTTCATTTGTGGAAACGAACGTGCTTACTGTCTCTTCTAATGTAAGATCTTCCATTCTACTTAAAAAACAAAACAGAAATATCGCATGTTATGCCCAGAAATTGCCACACTATCGTTAGTTTTTTGCAAGGGAGTTAATACGTTACCGCTGACAACGCAATTTGTTTATCTTCCGTGACCTTTGACAATTTACCCAGCATGCCTTGCGCCGCGGAAATAGTGAATCGGCTTATTGCATGATGTACGGCTGCACAATGATGAGCCACATACATCATTTAAACAAAATTGGATAATCAACAAAACCGTAAACCGACAACTAACAAAAATACAAACAGAAAATGTACAGACGTGCGAGAATATTTACAGAAATACGAGCTTGGATACGATTGGATGTTACTTAATAATATGGGTGGACTCGGATGTCGATGATTGACTGAAAAAAAGCGAAAGGTCTTGCTATCATTGCATCATCACATTTCGTAATCGAAGTATACACGACACAACATCACATTTACAACTCCCATTCGTTATTTATCCTAGTATAGGACTACCAAACACTTCTTCTTATGATATATAAGTTTTACCTCTGCAATAAATCAAACTTGAATACAGTTCCTTTTTTAACTTTGAACTGATCGCATAGTAGAACAATCGGGAAAATAAGCCATGTAGCGTACCGTACCACTGACCACTGCAAAAAAATCTGTACTGACCATATAAAAATATTGCGCCCTCTAGTGCTAGAGGGGCTAACAAAAAAGTAAATTGAGGGCGCACTTCAAAGTTAGCGGTCTTTTGCTCCCCAAAATACAGAGGCACTACTCAGATGCCGAGACGCGGATGGGAGGAAATCTTGAAAATTTACGCGTTGAAACCATGCGTCTCCAATAGAACCTCATGCATAGCGGCCATCTTAGAGGGCATTTTGTGTACAATGAATGCACAGCAGGTTCAATAACTTGCAAAAGCAATGCAAAAGGAGTTTTTCTGAAGAAACAAATATTTGTAAGGAGTTACTGGTTAAAGTAGCCTTGCATTTTAATTAAATCTGAGCAAAATTGGATTTTTCTGAAAAATATTTTTTTAAAGGGGTTATTTTTGCCTTACATTTTAAATTTAAATATTGTGCAGAAAGCATTCATACTTTTTTTCCCATTTCATATTTCGTAATTCCAATAAATAAATGTTAAAGTTATAATTGAACATACGATATTAAAAATACATGTATATGCCAACAATTTTTTTTTAAAATGTTATAAATAATCATATATTAAAATAATAATTATTATTATTTGGATCGATGTACATTTTTGTTGAGGTGTTAATTGTACTGAAAGTGCATGCATAAATAAAATATATCGATTTTGTTCCCATTGAACTAGACCAATTCATAAAAATATATAATTATAGTTCAAAACAACTTCTAATATTGGTTAAGAAAAATCAACACATTAATGCACGATTTCTCTAAAGGGATCGTATACGTTTGGTAATTACTCCAAAAATGTATGGCAATAAAAACCTACTTGGTAAGAAGTAGAGCAGCTTTGGATAGTATAATGCATTTTTAGAAACTTTTCACTTCGAAGTACTGCAGTTATGGAAAAAGATATCACTTTTTATCCCCAAAAATTTGAATCTGAGAAGCGTTACTGCAGTGACGTTTCTCAGAGTGCGTATTCCAATGCAGATTATTCTTCCTGCGTGGACAAAACCGCTGCAGAATTTCGGCAATATCTCTAAATCGCTACCACCTTTTGAAATGAAATGTTTACAGGTTAGTTTTATGGTATATATCTATAACTATATAGGATTGAAACAAACAGTGGGTTCCAATTACCAAACGTATACGATCCCTTTAATATCTGTTAACAGTGTGTCCTTAACCAGTGCGCGTTGGATGCCGTGTATATACAGTGACCGGCTTGCACCGAGTGAGGCCGGAAATATTAGGGTGTGCTACTCACAGATGCTGGTCTGAACCCATCTTTGATCGAGGTTTGTGAAAAAACAATCCTGCGTCTGGGCCTGGTCAATGTTAAAATAGTTCCAGCGCGAACTGGTTAAACAAAATATGACACTTTGAGGACCAAACACAGCAAAATTTAAGCAAACTTGGCAATAAATCAAGTGAATTGTGCAACTTGAAAACTCAAATTCCTCAAGTTTAATACTTGATATTTTTGTCTTGTCGATGTAGCCAATGTACAGAGTAGCTTGTTCATTTATTGATCTAAATTCCTTATTTCGTTTTACTGAAAGAGACGAATGTTGTGATCTGTTGCAATGATATACGAGTCATTCACATGACAGAAATTTCGTTACAAATTGGATGTTTAGGTTATGTTGCACTCAATGTTTTGCCGTATTTGTTCAAATTTTGCTTTGAGATAGTCAAGACCTACATGCCTGTAACATATAAGGCCTTAGGCGATAGGGGTTAAAGGTCACAAACACGAAGTGTTGCATTTTGGGGAAACACCCTGACAGATAAACATGTTAAAACAGAGACCATTTGTACAACAGTAAATCTTTACAGAACAAAAAAGGAAAAAGAAATGACATTGATATTAAACACATGCTCTGCAATTGTCCTTACAGTTTTAAAGTATTGCATTAATTTCTACTTTCAAAATATAATATCAAAGCATTTAGACCAGTGAAACAATTATATAGGCCTGCCCAACAAATTGTAATTTTGTTTGGCCAATTATAAATCAAAACAATTTTTTGGAGAACTCTTTAAAACAAAAGCGATGTTACAGCAGAGTTTAATGCCTAGTGATTTGGTAAAAATAAAGTGATCCAAAAAATATACAATGATATCAATGCACAAAGTATACTTCGCAGGCATAATTAATTTACATATTACACAATTTAGTTAGATTTTAGGGGTTGAGGATATTTTACAATGCCATAAAGATGAGGAACATTTGTGTACAATTGAAGGCACTTATATGCAGTGACTGTGTACAGGGGCCAATTTCACGGAGCTGCTAAGCACAAAAATTTGCTTAGCATGAAAATTTGTCCTTGGTAAAAACAAGGTTTCCAACCAAATTTTCACGTGATCTTTATTGTTTTGGATTGATAATCAGCTGGTGTTTTGCTTAGCATGAAAAACACGTAGAATTTTGGCTGATAACTTGTTTTTAATAAGCAAGACTTTTTTGTGCTAAGCAAATTTTTGTGCTTAGCGACTCCGTGAAATTGGCCCCTGCATGGGCCAGATTTGGGTCTAATACCGAGAAGTTCCCAGATGTCCAATTTAGTACAATAACAATAACAACGCCAAGCTCGTATAGAGCCCCGTCTGCTTAGCGACGCGCCTAAACAAATCATATAAGCAGTGATGAATGCTGAAGCACGAACTTAATCATATTCGGTAGATTGAGGGCGGCAGACCGAGGGAACTGGACGCTCTGTTCCTTGCGCCCTGCCGGGAAGAGAAGTAATGTGGGATAGGAAGAAGGTGTCAAATGCCACGGAAGGTCGTTGGCGTCGCCATCAATTCTGAAACACAGCAGTTAAAAAAAGTAAATGTTTCAAATGTCCAACTGCAAGTGTAGTATATGATTAGATTCAAACCCTGCTCTGGGTTCTACGTTTACCCTCCTATGGTTTACCCTCCTTTTGCATGTGTTCCTATGGAACACAGTTCTGCACACAGCTTCAATGCACAAACTCTATACACAAAAACACAGTGTGTGCATTTTTGTGCAGTTGAACAACTTACCAACAAAGTGACTTCTGCATTTGAGGGTTAAGGAGAAATAACAAAAAAACTGGAAATTCTTTGATTCAAATGTTTGCGTCTGAGCCCATTTTATTCAAAGAATGTCCACCTATTGAGTCATTTCTCCTATTCACAATCATTGTCAAGAGGTACGAGATGAATTAAATGAAAACTTTTCCCGTCTAATGTTGCGTAACGAAACAATGGAAACAAAATGTTCAGTTCTTGAACGTACACTTAAGTGTACATTCTTTGAAAAGAATCGACACTTTTCTGAATAGAGTGAGGTCACAAGAGTAGTTTAACCCCAACAATCCCCATCCAGTCAAACTCCAACATCAGGTTTTGTTGGGATCTGTTAGGATGGGTACTAGATCCCTAAACTGACGTTCTTTTATACTGGGTTAGGCATACCTCCAGAATCAGAGTCCAACAGTGTGTGTACAGTTTGCCATATGGTGTTGGAATTTGTCTGAATGGGTATGGTTCCTAGTAAATGACACTACGAGTAGACTACAGTGTCGTTCACTAAACCAGTGAAGGTAAACATAGTCTTACCTTGCAATAAGAAGATTGGAGGAATTCTGGAAGACTTTTGCTAAGCTGAGGTATAGATGGTGCATTCTAGCACAGAAGCCACACCATGGTGCGTAGTATAGTAACAATACATCCTGCACACACAAAAGTAGCAAAAATACTCAATAAATAATTCCGAACCTTGAACAGATAACAAGAGAAATCTTTAGCAACTTTTGTATGGCAATGCTAAACACAAAATTTCTTACATTTTGTTCTAATGGTGCTAGCTGAAATTGTTTAAACTGACCTCGTGATTAATTTTAGCTGCTTTGCGCCAAAATGGCAGCATCAAGCTTGGTACTCCCCAGGGAGCTCAGATGGATTTGGAATATTTCATTGGCCCAATGAGCAGGGATAATAATATCGGTGGATACATGCAATCTATATATACACATTATCGTATGTATTCACCCCTGTATGTCTGTCTGTTTGTTTGTCGGTCTGTCTTTCTGTTTTTTAGTAGGATAACATAAAAACTACTGGTGGGATTTTAACAAAACTTGGTGGGTGAGTAGCTCATGGGTCAAGGATGATTTCATTAACCCTAACCCCCTAGGCCTTACTTTGGGCTAAAGAACTACGTACTACAGAATACTACTTAGTATTTTGTATCATTGGGTCTCTCTGTGACTGATGATTGGGTGTGTACTGACAGAGTACAGATACTGCCAACTACAAAGTACTAATAGTGGCAATACAGGTCAGTAATACTTACCTGGCAAAAAATGCAGTAGTCCAGCCTTGACCCAATGTGTCCCAAGTGTCCCATTTTTGCTGTAGAGTTTAGAACACCTTACACAGCATACATGGGCCATGCACACTCAGCAAGCAGAGGGACCCAATGCTAAAAAGTACTACGAGTGCAATAAGGGGTGAAGTACCAAATACTAAAAATTACTACAGGCATTGCACACAAGTCAGTGAGAGTACTGCATACTACTTTTTACTACTACATGTAGTAGTAAAAAGTAGCATTAGGTAGGGTTAGGGTTAAATTGTTTAGGTAATCTGGATCTAGATCAGGAATCTGGATCACCTTTAATGATTATTTAACATTGGGAGGTTTGCGTTTTTTTCGCAGAGGTCTGCGCTCTACCGAGTTGTATTTCTCTAGTTTTTCGTGTCATTGACAAACTCACTTTACTGTTATCTAAGACTATCTCCTCGAATGTTAATGACACCACTTCCTGGATGCATACGCTGGACGTCTGGCCGCAACGACTGGAAGAAGGAGGCTTGGCGGAACGGAGGTGCCGCGTCAAATTTGACATCGTATAATTAAATATAAAACTTTTAATTGTAGTTTCAGAGACATCCTGAAGTAGTACATGCTGCTGCTCTGCCTGAGGAAAGAAATGAATGTTTTGATAAAGTACTATTTAATCCAATAATTGGATCAAATGCAAAATAAAATTTAACAATACATGTATCAATATAAATATATACCTATAATTCTCTCAATATTTCGACACTGTATTTTGCCAGATGTGGCACTTCATATTTCCAAGTTTGATTGCAAGTTTTTTTAATGAGACCCATTTTACAATTCAACCCTCTTTTACAACTTAACCTCAAATGACCTACGTACAGAACTAGTGATTGCATTGTCTCATTGGGCTACCAGTCCAGCATACCTCAATATCCAGCAAAATCACAGCAGTCCTGCTATTCTGTGACTGGAAGCCACTTGTATCAGATACTCCAAGCTGCTCGGCAAATATCCAAAAATACTCCGACCTCATGGCAAAGAAATTCACTGTTCTATTGGTCCTACATCCCAGCCCTGTAAAAGGTCCCAAGAACGGGTGAATAGCGCTCTTGTCAGCATCTGACTTTCCCGAGCAGCGAGTTTTTGGGTTCGTTTTTGAAGAGGAAGCTCTAGTCTGATGCACGGGCTCTTGGCAGCGGCTGCTGCAACCAGTTCTGCTCGGTGCTCCGTGACACGCCGAATCAGTTGATGGCCTTCCAAAGTAGGAATCAGTTGACGGCCTTCCAAAGTAGGAATCGGTGAAGCCACTCTGTCCGGATGCATAACAAGGCATAACATCGCACTGTTTGCAGCACAGCTGCAACTGACTGTAAGGGCTGTAGTAGTAATTCATACGAAGACAGCTGTTTGGGGAAAGGGATGCCTTTCCCTGGAATATCATATGCATCCATGTCGCCTGGCTGTGAGGAAGGGCAGGGTTACAGGAAAAGGAAGGGTGGAGAGCAGTGGACTGCTCACAGACTTGGCAGACGTTCCGGCCGTGGGATGTAGTCGTGGTTAGCGGCGTATCGGCGAGTGTCTGACAACACTCGCAGGCATTGGGCAAGGTATCGCTAGGATCGTCTGCATCAGGGCAGTCGTCAGGATTCGTATTTGGGTGTCTAGCATCATCGATTGCACTGATTATCTTGCCGATTAAACTGGAGTTGTTGCAATTGTAGTAATCCAGAGCAACTTTTTTGAACTGTCAATTAACACAAGAAGAGGGAAAAAAAATTTCTAGCGCAAAGGTGTATACAGATCTAGGCATATCAATTACATGCAAAATCTACGATGGCTTTTATCGACAAGGCAATGAATATTTATGAGGTGTAGTAAAACAAATACAGCGTGGTTTATTTCTGAAAAATGGTGGGAATTACTGGTCCCTCGGTGTAGGTCATCTCTCGACTATCTCCCGATGCGAATATAAGTATACTTGTGGGACTTGTTTTCATGTCTGTGTCTGCACTCACCATATAAAAATCATTCCGGAGTCCCTGACGAGGGTGATGCGGTGTGAACAGAACCACAGCAGGGCTGCCGACTAACTGACTGGCCATGATGGTACTCTTGACTCCAGCCGGGGCTAACCACTGCACCACCTACAGAAGACAAAACAATCAACGATGCAACAAGTCATGTCAAAACTGTCTTTTAACAAGTTCGCGCCGGAGGACGTGTATACATGCAAACTATTTCGAAAAATCAAAATGGATGACTGATAAACACGCCACGAGCAACTCAGAGCAAGGTCGGAAATATCTGTCAGCGACCGGCTCACAGCTGGCACGTGTCGGTCTGCTGCCCGCGACTGCTGGCCTGGGACCGCTGGGGTCGATGTTCGGGAAAAATAATCCTAAGCCCGGGATTATAGTGCAGAAAACAGGAAGGTTAAAGCAAGGTGATCACTGATTCTTGATAGACAGTATGATTGGCGACGTATTGTAGCTCTGACCTTTGATACGGGTAGAGGCATAGGTACCCATCCCAACCCTATTCATACACTTTCCTCTGTAGCCCACACCTAGTGGCCTCTGGCCTTGTAATAGGCAATTTGCATTAAACAAAATGGCAAATATCCAAGAACTTGACCAAAATGTGAACACTACTCACGGATTCCCGGTGCTTATAAGCCCACTCCATAATCAACTGGGCTCGGAATATGGCATCCTTTGGATATAACTGAAGATAACAAAAAACAGAATACTCAAATTTAATGACGAGAGAAAAACCGTAAATGATAGTCGAAAAAAAGAAAACCTTTTGAATCATGCAGAGATATGAAATCAAAATTCCTTTGTTTGCCTGCATAAATCCTGCAATATTCTCTAGCTTTATTGTGAATGTACAAAGGGAAAGTAACAAATAACCTAAATCTTCCAAAATCTATATTTGGATAAATAAACCTCAATCCTGCAAAATCACCCAGCATTAGATTAGGCCTTGTGACCTGGATCCTGCATTAAAAAATCCTGCAAAAAACCCAAACGCCCTCAATCCTGCAAATATCTCCTGACGCATTAACTTCCAACTGCCCTCAATCCTCGAAATTCTTCTCTTTGGCAAAGAAGATTTGGGATGGTTAGGGTTAACTTAACTTGTTGAGTTCTACTTCAACACTTACTAATGTTGAATTCAATGCTCTTATCACGGCTACGCTTTTTGGCTGCTGCAGTCCTAGTCTTCTTGCCAGCCTGCTGTTTGTTACGACAGCAAATGCTACAGGCTCGATGACATCTTTCTCCAACGCCAGCCAGGCCGCCTTCTGGAAAGAGGCTAGACCCGGCAAAAGAGGAAAGCTGCTCCAGTCAAAGTAACCAACGACAACCATCTGTGTAGAACAATATATTTGTTTTTGTTTACAAATTGATTTAAATGTCCATTATTATTATTTTTAATATTATTTGATTAAAATACTAGAGAAACACTTCAGCGTAATTTTTTTCAGGGAAAACTTTGCGTGTATCCACGGCATCCGACACGAGCTGGTAAAAAAAAAACAACACCATCAACTACACGTGCAAAAACAAAGTACACTTGCTCACCCCATGCTGCGCATGTAGTTTGTACAATGCCTCCATATCAGTAACATAAGTGAAGGGCTTGCAGAGCTGACGTAGGAAGGACACCATCTCTGCAGCTTGCAGGATACCAGTATACTGCAGCCCTTTTGAGACGGTCGGGGCGGTGGCCAGCAGGGCTGGGTACATCGTGGTCTTGACGCGGCTTCGACACGAGCCGTGCAACCACCAACAGTTTACCGCTATAAATGTGACCTACAGAGAAGGGTAGGTACTAGACATTACGTACTCATACTGGGTTCAATCCCTGCCCGGAACATCGACTTGTGTTTTACCATAACGACCAAGGATCCCCTATTGTGTTTCCCTTTGTTTCTGTGCTATAACCTATTCCCATTGACTTATCGTACACTTTAACGACCGAGGACAAAATTTGACAAAGAAACTATCGTCCAAGGATTCTTTGTTTCTTTTTGTACTCTTTTGTGTTTCGATCCTCGTTCGTAATTTACCATGTAAGAGCATAGCGTTTGTGCTCTTGGGCAAGACACTTAACTACAATAACCTTTCTCTACCCAGGAATAAACATGGGTACCTGCGATGGTAGAGGCTAAATGTGTGCCGATAACGGCTTGGAGATTGTTAAAAGTACAATTATTTCTTTTTGATATTTTACTCGAAATTAATGAGTCATTACAAAATTCTTATCCAGATTGATAAATGTAAACCATATTACAAAACAGAAATACAAAATTATTTACCCAACGGGAAAACTGCCTAGCTGCTTTGTCAAACTCAATGGCGACATCCCGGGAGTTCCCATCCCAGTGGGCATAGTACATCACAAAAGAAAACTCATTTTCCTCCCTCTGGATACAGGACATCGCACTCTGCATGTCGCCATTGTTGAATTCAAACACGGGCGAGTCTTTAGGGAAGATCGGCGGTGGGACGGTAGGGGACTCGGAACTGTTGGAAGCTCCACTGGAAAAGAAAAGAAAGATAATCACAATATTAAATTGATTGTAAAGTTGAGAATATTTATGTCAAATCAGACTACTGGACCTTGAGTGCTAAAAAAATGAGAAATAAATTCAGGCCAACTTTAGTCGCTCTTTTAAACATTTTGAATCTCTCGCTGAGAGGAGAGCTAATCACTGTTCAGTTCAGTTCAGTTCAGTTTATTTCCACAGTACCAAAATCACATAGAAAAATTAGAATAAAGAGAGATAAAGCAAAAAATATGCACATTGTTTCAAAGATGGGTGATACTGCGAAGGAGCCCATAAAGAAGCAAAGCTTGTAAGGAATGGGCTCCTGAAAGCATGCATTTATTTAATTTTGTCTAATTCTCGTACCTCATTACTTCATGGATGTAGTTTACGCAACACCAACAAACTTTCCACCATTTCCTCTAAAACCCAGCGTTTCTATAATAGCCCTATTTCCTTGTACATGAATTTTTCAGTTTGTGTCTTTTGGCAGTTTTGGAGTATTGGCATTTTTCTTACATGTAATAGTTTCATTAATTATATGTGCATATATATTTATATGCACACTTACGGTACTTTTTAATTGTATGGTTATTAATTTTTTATTTTTTTTATATATTTATTATTAGAGATTTTATATAAACCACTTGTAATTTGGCCTTTTAGGCCACCAATTATGCTTGATTTTTTTATATAAATAAACCAGCATAATAATAATAATAATAATTCAGTAGTCTGATATTGGTACCATATGGTTCGTTTGACACGGTTGACTGGCTCAGTACTAAAGGTGTGTCAGACTGGTTGTTTCATGTGCCAGTCTATTTGTGTTGCATATTTTTAATACTTTAAGTTTTCAGACTCTCATACATTTTTTTACTACATTTAAGTCACATCAGTTCATGTGGTCTATTTATGGCCAACATTAGCAGTTACATGTTGCAACACTTCACCATTTTCATATTTTTTTGATTGGCTGAAGTAAGTCACATGGTGTGTGTTTTCAATATTTCACCATTGTAAAAAGTAAATAGAAGATATACAGTTGATGTGTGTATTAACAAATGTTGGAAAGACTATAAAAAAAGACAAGAGTAGTTTCGAAAGTGGAAATATATTTTCAAGAAATAAAAAAAAAAGGAAGTGTAATGTCCTACTGCCAGTGCCACTTCTTTGGTTGTGTAAGTCTTTGGAAAGTCAAAAATATTGTCTAAATTGGAAATGTTTCCAATTTTGCACTGATTGACCTTCATTGATCAGGATGCATCATTCTTAAAAAACAAACAATGTAAATGAACCTTTACAGGAAGAACCAGCATAAATAATACAAAATCGTATTTATTTTGTCAACAATATATTGCAACTAACGCAGTGGCTAGCTATCACAGCAGTTGACAATCTGAATCTTTATATACTTAGCTCTCAGCCGAGTGACATTGACAATACTCTGGACCTTTCACTCTTGTAACCCGACTATCAAATAATCTGGCTTTTTTGCCAAGGTCCAGAGTACTGTCAATGTGAGGTCAAGCAAGCTAAGTCGGAGAATCAGATCGTCAACTGCCGTAACAATAGCCACTGCGTTAAACTACTCTAGTACAAGCATGGAGGAATACGGCAAAAAAAGCCAACAATAGCAGCTATACAAAACAACACCAGTTTAGGTAATTATGTCAATGGAGAAACGAACGTTGAAATAATAACCTATTTTGTGCATATTTCGAGACCACAACGAATAGGAATGCAACGAATAGAAGACTAAGAAATTCAGGATTTTTCCGGACAACTTTGGCCATCGCTCGGAGCAACACGGCGGCGATGTTCACGTGCTGCAGAGACGGATCTGGCGCGCCGATAGCACCGCGGCCAGGATCGGTAATCGCCGGTGATGACAATCGTTCCTCGTACTTCGTGGCCTCTGACGGCACATCTGCCAGCATAGCGACAGATTCCAGCCGGCCAACATTAAAACATGGGACAACCGGGATTTGCCCACGTCAGAGACAAGTTTTTGTGTCGATCAATTTATCTATTCAAGCAAAATCTTTCGATGAATGAGAATGAGACACGTTGGGTCGTTTTTTCCCCATTAAAAAGTATCGTCGCCGATTGGGGGCGTAATTGCAACCTAGACTTAAACAAGTCTTTGGATGATACATACGATTAACTTGTATCTTTTGCCACAGGGCCTGTCTGACAAGCTTCAGCTTTGTTTCAGCTTTGCTTCGTTTATGTAGTTTGGCATAAGTACTGAAGCCACTAATGAAGCGTAATTGGGGTTTAGAAAACAGCCACAGAATGTAGCAGTCTGGTACCCCAAAAGTATGATTAATTACATTCTAACAAACAGCGTAGAACATGGACTTAGGTTAGTCATAAACTTGTAAAAGGTTGCAACTGTATCTTTTTGCTATTGTTAAATAGCGTCTGATCTCCGTGGCGACGCGATCAGCGCGACAGCAGACTAGACCTACACACTGTCCGATCCGAGAGGAGGGGAGTACTCATCATGATGATGAACTACTCAACTAATTATTTTTTTATTTTTTAAAGGTAGGGGGCCTAATTAAAGTCTGAGATATCCGTCAAGATTGTTGACCGATACTCGATAGCATAGCACAACGCGATCGACTGATTGCGCACATCATTTAATGAAACTGACATGACAATAAACATGATAATTTTTGTATTGTTAAGTTAATATGTTACAAATGTACCGGTATTGTATGTTATTTTATAATCCTTTAATTGCTTTTTCTGTTGTAATCACCTGTAATTTGTATGTCCCCATTTCAGAAAAAAATTACGATTATTCAATTTGAAAACAATGTTGCAACCATGACGCTTTATATGTTATCATATTATTTATCATCTCCATTATTAGTTTGAGTTACTTGGCCCTATGGTTATCGCTTTTTAAACATTTGGACATGATCTGGCGTACTAGATTAAATACTATGGCGCTATAGCGCCAGATCATGTCCAAATGTTAAAAAAGCAATAACTAGGGCCCAGTAACTCGGACTACATCTCCATGAAGCCAAGGTCAATGAGTGCAAAGATGTTGAAAAGACATGAATCTGAAACTGAGAAATAATTTCAATTTTGTTAGATGTGTTTGCAACCACTGAAGTGAGTAAATTAATTCTTTTTTTTAATTTGTATTCTTTTGTCATCATTTTTAATAGATGTCAGTTTCAGATCATTTACTGATTGTTTACAAAATGACAAATGAATGGAAGCCCCGCTGTCTGAGGAACCATCATGATAACCCGATTGCAAATCCGTAAATTATTCGCTGAAAATTTGCCCGACACACCACAATGAAACACCCGTCAGAAAACGTCGAGCACTTTGAGTACAATCTGGGCAAAGCACCGGAGCTTCGCTGCGAGTACGGCACAGTGACCACAATCTGCGACAGGTGCGAGAGCTGCCTGATCCGACACCGACACCGCCAGACTCGACAGTGGTTCCTCCGGGCCGGCGAGAAGACCAGAAAGACGTTCGTGCTGGGTCTTGTCCGGCGATTCCACAGCCTGAATCTTCTCCGCTATGCCGTCAACCTCCTAAACCCCCTCATCGGGAAAGACTTCACTTACGCTCGCTCACGGACCTGTCCCAGCGTCAAGGGTGATGGGGCGAGCACGGGGGAGGACCGGGCACTGGGGACTACGAACACCGAGCAGACCGTGACCGAAGCCTGGCAGTGGTTTAAGGAGGCTAAGTACTGGAGCAAAGTGAATTATCTACTCGGGGTCCTACAGATGTGCAATGGCGAGTTGTTGTACAGCGTTGGGACGCTGGCCAGAACGATGCTGGGTTCGGAAGATAAGGGCAGGGATGGTATTTGTAATGAAGGTACGCTAATTGTTTACACTAAGATACTTTTTAAAATTAACAAAAAAATTCATTAGAATTAAGAGAAGTAACCATTTCTGGTCGGATGAAGTGTATTCATGAAAATGAGGTTTGTTAAACATAATCCCGTCCCCAGTCAATGCCAAAATAATTATATAAAAACTAAAAAAAACAAATAATAAAATCTGAATAATATATTTTCTGGATTTCTTAATTCTAATTCTAGATGACAAGGAGTCCCTCGCGGACACCGTCTACTCCTACAGCTCCGACACCCACCCGGAAAATGAACTGCTCCGCACGGCCGGTCATGAATATTCATCGTCGTTCCCCAGTCTGTTCCCCGACTCATATTTGGACTACTCCCATGTCGTGGTGGAAGATGGAGAAGGGGAGGATTCGGTCACGGTCAGCTCCTTTGAGATGTCGTCCATCGATCCTACCCTCTGCGTCATGCCCACTGCTCGGTCCGCCCTGGGTGGGGTGTGGCACCGGCGTGATTTTATCCGGGACCTGCCCGTACATCTCTCCAAGAGCATTTTGAGTTACTTGGAGTACGGCGATCTGGTGGGCTGTAGGAGCGTCAGCCGGCACTGGGCACACATCGCCAAAGAGATGGAGGAGGATATACGAATGAGACAGTTACTCTGGGAAGATGTTATGTTGATGCAGGTACAGAGACAAACATCTTGAGCCAAAAGAATAAAGAGCCTTATAAGACTGAGCACAGGAAAGACAATTTTACTTTCATTGTAAGGCGTTCTTGGCGATATGAGACAGAAATGGGCAGAGATCAAAATTAGGGTTTGCGGGTGTTAGGAAAGAGACCCCTAACTCTCCAGGGTATTTTGGCTAGAAACCCTGCCAAATGCATAATAATAATAATAATAATAATGTGAGCATTTATATAGCGCTCAAACACAGAAGAAACTGGTATCAGAGCGCTTAACAAAATACAAGGAACAAAAACTAAACCAATTTGTAAAATTGACTTGGCTGCAGAGTGCAGCGAGATTCATCAGGTCAGAAATCTCAAAGTCAAACTGCTTCAGAGTCTGCGGTCACCCAACGCAGCAGAATCCATCTTTGGCATTGTTTAATATCGATTAGATTGTTAAAACAATTAGGTCATCAGAATTTCTGGATGTTAAAACAAAAAAAGGAGCCCACTGCCAAATCTTTAATTCACTGATATTTTTTTGAAGAATAAATTATAATAAATAAATTATTATTATAAAAATGATAATTTTTTCATTATTTAAAGGGATCATCTGCCCAAGGAGGCAATCCAGTGTTTGCCAATCGCCGCGCCGTTCCCGTCCCGCGATTGGTTGGTGACGGCCGCAGCGTGGCGCCCTCTGATCTACCCGCCGTGGAAATAGATTTCATGTCGGAGATCAACATCGCAAGCTCCTACAGTGGCATTGTGACTGACGACGTACTGATGGAAGAAAGAAATGTGTACTGCGGGGCTTACAATGTCATGGTGCTCTCAGACCAGTAAGGCATTTTTAAAATTTAATAACATCTAGCATTTTTTTCCCCATTTTTAAACTATCCTGAAATTATAAACGAAGAACACTGAGGAGTCAAGGACCTATGCTTTCTAGCGAAAAAAATAAACAAATTTGCTCGCGTCAAAACTGAGATTGTATCAGATTTCAGTCTGAAATCACCTTACTAAAATCTCTTAGTCTTAAATTAATCGTCTGATATTTGCCTGTCAAAATTCCCCGTACTGAAATTACTGCGCTGAAATCTCTCACATTAAAATTACCAGTTTTAAATAACATTGTCTGATTTAATCAAGCTAACATTTCAAAATTTTAAATCTAGTCTGTGTTTTTATTAAACATTTAATACTAACCATTGTTTTTAATTTCGATTTGAAAATTACATTCGGGCCATTATCTGAAGTAACTTGTAAATTGCTTATATTCGCATGATAACTGAGTTGGTTTAACAAAAGTACCTTATATGTAGATTGATTTCTACGGTTAAAATATTTTTATTTTTAAACAGGGATGACGTTAACCGAGTCGTCTCCTACAACTACGGCCAGCTGGTAGCCATCGGATCCTTTGATCGTCACGTCCAATTCCTGGACGTCACGACGGGCCACGACACCGGCCCGGTTATCACCGGGCATGCTGGATCTATCAAGTGTCTGTACATCAACGATCGCGAGGGATACGTGCTCAGTGGCAGCTTTGATACCAGCATTAGGTCAGTAGAAGTGGGTGGATAGAGGCAATTGTAGTAAAGTGTCTTGCCCAAGAACACAAACACCATGTTTCCCATTTAGCGTTTGATACCAGCGTACCAGAGCACCAGCTAGATAGCTCAGTTGGAAGTTGTGGAGAAACTAGGTTTCAAGGTAAAGTGGGGGGATTAGCAGCAATACGACCATTAAAGTCCAGCGAGCAGGAAGCTCCTTGGTTCAATAATACCGCAAGGGCAAACGGCCTCTTTTGTCTAGTTCTTGATGTGGGTGCAAAAGTCAAAAAGTCAAAATGATAATTTTTAAACTGTCTAAAGACCTAACAGTCTAAGGACCTAATTTGCATACCGTCGAATGTTTCACGTATTGTTTCTCATTCACTTTATAAGTATTTCTTTTTCATTTGTGTTGTTTGTTGGTTTCTGCTGGTAGATGTTGGGATGTGAAGACAGGCAAACCTCTGAAGATCTTCCACGGCCATGAGGACACTATCCTCTGTCTGGACATGTCCCACGGCAGGAAAGACAGCCTGGTGGTGTCTGGTGGCAAGGATAAAGTCCTCAAAAGTAAGGGAGGACGTCCTCATCCGGCCTTCGCTGACCCTCGGGTTCCCTGAGGTTCCCTGAGGTTCTCTGAGGTTCCCTGAGGTTCCCTGAGGTTCCCTGAGGTTCCCTGAGGTTCCCTGAGGTTCCCTGAGGTTCCCTGAGGTTCCCTGAGGTTCCCTAGAAATTTCAAAAAATGTGTCTCTGAGACACATCTTTGTAAATTACTTTTTTGCAATTGTTTTCTTCACAAAAAAGCCAGAAGGAAAATTTAACAAGGAGTGAATGCATGTACTGTTCGTTCGTATAATCTGTTTTTTTTCTTCTTTTCTCTATCATTTATTAGTCTGGAATTTCAGCACAGGTAAATGTCTACGCACCTTTAAGCACATACACCAGGTCACAGCGGTGGCCATACAGGGTGACACAGTGGTGAGCGGATGTGAGGGAGGACGGGTCAAGCTGTGGAGTATCAAAGATGCCTGCCTCATCAAGGTAAAACAATTTCTAAAAGGTTGGAATGTTTCACTAGAAAGTAATCAGGGAAAAAATGTAAATGAAGTCACTCAAAATAATTATAATTATTACTATTATGTTATTAATGGTAATGAAACCAAGTATCCCTAGGCACTGTAGCTCGTAGCCTGAGGAAACCTGCAGAGAGAAGACAATGCGAAGAAGTTACAGTTGTAGCGGTAGGAGAAAAAACCCAGAAGAATATTCAGGGAAAAACCCACGGAATCAGGCAGGGATGGAAAACCCCCAATCTACATATTGACCCAGGCAGGATTCGAACTCAGGTTACATTAATTAAAGGCAAGACAAAAAAATCACTGTGCCAACCGGACTCCCCATTTTGATTTCTAGACGTTATACCAGTCTCCAAAGAACACCAACCGTTTTGGCTTCATCAACCCTCACACCCACCAGGGCCCAATCACCAGCGTCAAGCTGGATGAGTGGCATGTAGTGTCTGCAAGCCGCGATGGGTATGCACTAGTCTGGAGTACCGTAGGGGACCACAAACGATGCGTGACGGCGCTCAGACATCCAAAGTGAGTAGCAAGTCTAATAAGATTAAGTGAGTAGCCATAGGCAATCCAGTTTACTCACATAGTCATACACTCAAGCCGACATTTTTAGTAGAGTGTGGCCTCGTAGTTTAGGGTTTGTGTCTCATGAACTTGTCACTCATGATCAGAGGGTTAGGGGTTCGAATCCAGTGGCCATATTTGATGTCGTCAGGCAAGCCACCTAGTTGCCTCTCTCCGCTATGGGCTCTAATCACGATCATATAAATTTACCCGAATTTTCATCCCAGAGTTTTTTCTCATCACAGGGAGGTTCTGTGCCTTGAGCTCTCCTATCTCCGCGTCATCAGCGGCTGTGAGGACGGCAAGCTAAGGATCTGGAACATGCTGAATGGTGACTGCCTGCGAGTTATGAGAGGAAACAGCCGGTCCGACCCAATTGAGAACATCTACCCATGTGGGGAAAGGTAAGGAAAAGTAGTTGCAGACCATTCAATCTTCTTCAAATTTCCTGAAAATTTTTTATTAGCGAGCTCAATGGATTCAAATTCCCCTTATGTGCCAGAAACTGTTTCTCTTCACTATTAAAATCAGTTCCGTCGGTGTGCCGTAAAAAATTATATCCAAGAAAAACTAATACTAATCACAAATCTTGCTTCGTGTTAGTTAGTGTACAAATATTAAAGGTTTGCTTTTCGAGAAAACTCACTTCAGGTAACCGGAATTACAGTTGTGTGTCTTACGAACTGTACTCATTCAATTACCTTGCGTATTCGAAGGTTGGTTCTTCACACAGTCAACAACCTACTGGTCCTTTGCTTTGAGGAGGTCCAGTGGGACTATGAACAGGAGGAGAAGATTGAACTTCTTCGATACAAGAACCACTACGGCGACGCCCCTCTCAGAAAACACTCCTACCCCTACATCCGGGCCCAGCGCAGCGAGCGGGCTGGGGCCAGCAATCCCAAGATTATACGGCACCACCACCGAGGTGTGTCAGAAGACGGCAAGTCGTCGCAGCTAGGGCACAGCGGTCGTGCACTGCACGCCCGTCAACTGCAAAGCGCCAGGATTATTCAGCAGCAAGTCAGGGCGGTGGAGTTTGCCTCCAGTCTCAAGGGGAGCGTGTATCACAATGTCCAAGGTTCGCAGCCTGATGGCAACCCAGGCCTGCCAGGCACAGAGACTGGTTCATCAGTCATCTACTCCAGGTCCTGCACAGGCTCTTTGAGACCTCCAACATCGATAGCTTACTCCAGGCCGCCTACTGCCTCAACGAGATCAGTGACTGGGTTAGTTTCTCGAGCGTCAACACCAGCTGCTCTCGGTCAGTCAGAGGCTGTGAGACCTAAATCTCAGCAGGATGCTAGAGTCTGTGGTCCGATGGCATCCTGGCGACCTCCGTCCGGTATTATGAAGGGCAGATCAAGACCACAGACAGCCGTCTCCACAAAGAGCAGTATCCTAAAGCGAACCAAATTTGAGCTGCCCAAACGCGGCCACAGTGCTCCCGTTAGAAGGCAGAACGTCAACGATGCATTGTCTCTGTCGGAGGCCAAGGCCCTGATAAGATCCCAGGAGAGGACCAAGGATGTCCCGACTCCCCGCGACAGACTTTTACTGACCATCAATTGCATCGAGAGCTCCAAGAAAAATACAGAGCTGGTCAACAACACCACTGCCAATGCCTTGGAAATTGACTACAAACCACATCAAGAGAGTCCAGCACAGTGTCAAGTTAAAATTCCTCATCAGATTAGACAACAGGGAGAAAAGTTGCAAACCGGAGCCATCCCTCGTCCAGAATTGTCTGTAGTCAATCGTTTCAGAACTGTCGAGATTGCCAATAAGCCTTGTATCAGCCTGCATCCCAAGACAGTACCGTCCAGCATCCCGAAGCAATCTCTAACACGTAAAGAGTCCAAGAAATCCATTCTGATCCGTCCAAGCTCTGGTCACATCCCTTCAGCTGAAAGGCCGGAGTTGCCACTAAGAAGAAGCCAGAGTGCAAACGCCATCCTGACGTCCGATGTACCCAGTTTGGGCCTGTCCACCGGCGGGGACCCCGTCATCCGCAAAAAGACGTTCCACGGCTGGACGACATCCCACACTGGATCCATCATCGTCAGTCCAATGCTGATGCATGGCCTGGGCGGTATCGAACCCGGCGTGCAGTCACCTCGGAAGCAGCGCCGCAGCGTAACCAAGATTCTTATGGGTCCGTCAGCGGAAGTCAGGGATCCACTGAAGTGCCACAAGGAGTTCCAGATACGTACGCGGGAGCAGACGCAGGGTTATCTGAATAGAGTAACCCGGATTCAACAGAAGGAGATCAGGGAGAAGGCAGCACAAGTCGAGGTTCTGCAGAGGCAGCTGTGGTTAGCCAAAGCCAAAGGCCAAGTTTGTCAGGACGTTACGAGGAAGCCAAGAGCATTTGCACCAGAGATTCGAGAATGAACCTCTCTTGTTCCAGAAGAGAGCAAATGTGAACGCACAAATGTGAGATTGTTTACTTTTTGAGTGTGGTACATATGTGTGCTTTAGGCATGTGAAGCTGGTGTTGATGGAAGATCTGTACTTCCCTGCCTGAAAATTAGGATGTTGTTTCATTCCATTTTGTGGTTGTGTATATGATGTCCCCTTATTTACTCCTTTCTTAAACTTTTTGTTCAACCTTGTTTGCATTTACATGTATTCCATAGACTAACTTTAGTTTCAGGGGGTTTAAAAAGTCGACTGTTAAAATATTCTTTGTTTGCTGTGGGTTATGATTGTATACCAAAGATTTTGTGTTTGTATAAAGTGCGCATATAATATCTAGATACTTAATGTTTATCAAAGAAGTTCTTTTGTTCTATCTTGCCAATGTGTTGTGTGTAGCTTAAAGGGTGGATACACCATTTGCAGATATCGAACATTTGTACTACTGTTGTTTTTTTGCTTTCCTCGGCATCAATGATTGTAAAACGATATTTACTATAAATACCACCCAACCATTCATGATAATTTAAGCAATTACCAATGGTGTATCCTACCTCTAACTATTCTGTCCTTGACGAGTGCTTTCATTGAATTGTTGCATAACATGTAAAATCGTATTGTTTGTAAATTATAAAACGTGCAAGATTTAAGCATTCTTTTCGTTCCGTTTTTGCATTAAAAACATATTTAAAGATTTGTTTTAGTAGAACTTTGTAGCATTTTAAAACTGTTTTGTTTGAAAGAAATTGAAAAATGAATAAAAAAATCTTCAAGTTAACTCAAAATGGTTTAGTTCCAATTTTCTCCTAAAATTCAGAGCAAAGATCAAGTCGCTGGGACAAATTAAGTCGAAAAAAGTATTTTATTATTGTAGTCCACGTACTACATTTTTTTTAACAGTTGTACGTTATTTTCAAATACAAACATTTTACTTGGCTTCTTTGTAAAGTAAGAATACTTCATACTTTACTAATTGCATTTACACTGCTGGTACCTGTCATGTTATAAGATACGTGCATAAAAATAAAGACAAAATCACATGCAATTTTAAGAAAAGATAATCGCACATAATATGTAATGTTTAAATAATACAAGTTTGTAACCCTGCACCTTTTTTACTTTATATTTCAAGGGAAAAAACAAATATAATATGCTTGAGCAGCAGATTTTAAAACCAAATTTTTTTCTTTACCAGACAATGCAGTTTGAACTGCATAAAAACTCACTTGTTGATGCGTCGGTACATACTGTACTACATTGCAGTAGCCAATAAGCAAATCTTTTTCGCGTGTTTTGAACAGAAAACCCCCTTCACTGAACTGATATATCGCAACAAAGTTAAGTGCTCTCGGCAGTGTCAGAGAATGTCAAATAGTTACATGAAATGGTGAAAGTTGCACATAATGTGTTCCTGCGATAGACTGTTTAAAGGTAGGCTACACCATTTGCAAATATCAAAATAAATATTCCTAATAAATCGGTAGTAATTTTTTGTTTTGTTGATATCTGCAAATGGTGTATCCTACCTTTAATATGCCAAAGTATATGTATTCATCAATGTACACATTGCTACTATAAAATTGCATATTCCCGTACAGCTTTGCATTATGTACAAATAAGTAACATCTACGATATCTTAACCCTAAATCCCTAGTTGCTTTTATTAGATCCATGTCCATCAGAGTCCATCACCCACTCTGCTTTTTATACATGATATACATGTGATAGAACCACCACTGAAGTAGTAGTTGATATTGATGGACTTGGTACACATAGCGGCAGTACTGCATCATGGTGGACAAAATCAATCAAATTCCCCAGCAGTGCTTCAGGCCTCCCGCCCCATCACCATTTAGTCAAGCTGGGCCTGGAGGACCATGGAGGATTGGCAGGACCATGTCCCCAAACCCAACAAAATGAGGTGTTGGATAAACGTTAGGGTTAATATTGTTTCCTTAATAAACTCCAACAGTGCTGAATCCATTAATTTTCAATAGAAAAACCTGTTAGCAGAAAATAACATTGAGAGGTATGTGAATTTGGGTACATATTTTTCAAAGGTCAGAAACACTGGATTTCACATTTGATAGACATGCTTTATACACTGACTATCCTGCACAAATATTATATTACCTCTAGTATTATGTACATGTTCGTACACATGCATACTAAATAAATACTTTAAATGTGCATAGAGAATCAACATACTTTGAAAACTGCTTTAATTAAATTTTCTTCTTTCCAAGAAATAAAAACTTTGTGCAAGTGAAATTTACTTGAAATTAAGTATTTGTACAGAAATGCTGATTAAACTCGGACCAATTTCATAGAGCTACTCACATTGAAACCAGTTCGCGGCGGGATTATTTTGACATTGACCGGGCCCAAGGGCGGGATACTTTTTCACAAACCTTGATCCTAGACGAATTCGGATCGGCGTCTGTGGGTAGCACACTCTGATAATTCCAGCCTTGCTTATTGCATGCATGTTTTTCGTTTTGAATTCCCGAAAAAACTTCGCGTGTATAAAGGGCATCATACTTAGCAAGGAAAGTTATGCTTTAGCAAATTGTTTTTCTTAAAGCAGGTCTAATTACCTTCAATGTTTATGTCAGACTAATGCTGGTCTCAACAAACAGTCCGATTCTGAATACAACCTTGCGAGAGGGGCAACATTTCCTCTCTTGAACCGAAATAGAAGAGATGGCGGATTGTCGTGCGCAGCGTCAGCCGTCGCTGCTTTTGGCCCTGGAAGTCAAAGTTAGCCACCTCTACGTGGCGAGGCTTTTGCCGTCGCATGTGGTTAGTAAATACGGCGATGCAGAGAATACAGCCGGCTATTCCGAAGAGAATCCCGATGACCAGACCGATGACGGTATTTCGGACTGCAACAGAAATAGAAAGCGAAGTAGATAGATCTCTAATTATGTCAGAGATATGCCGATAAAATAACTCGGGTGGGAATTAAATGTTCTCTATTTATTTCCCTCTCCTAAATGAGAGAACCGAGCCATTTGGTTTCATTACCAAAATAAATCAGTAATAATGTTCAAAATGCCAAATCTTGAATCGGTCACGTGACAAGGCCACCTGGAGGCAAATCATTTAAATACTTACAGCCTTCTACATGTAGATTCTTGTTGGTGTTTGCGCTGCTGACGGCATTCTGAGCTCGTACTCTGATGCTGTAGCCTCCACTGGTATTGAACCATTCATAGACTTCAAACCACGTCCTGTTTGTTAGCACTTTCTTATTGCACGTTATGTTGTCCAAATAGTCTGTGTCAGTTGTAATAGGGATGACGTACCAGCAGAACTCAACGGGCAGACTGGGTAAAAGGGTAAAAGGCAAAAAGGGTAAAGATTATTAAGATGTGTTCCTTGAGCGTATTTCAAAAATTGACTGTTTCAGTTCAATCAAACAAGGAAATATTTTAAATAAACCACACATGGAAACTGAAAATGTTCATTTTAATATATTTTAGAAAAATGGCTGAAGTAACTTGACCCTCTCCAAATAAACTATGTAGATTACCTTGCAAGGCAGGAAATGTTGTACTTCGCTTTTACACCAGCTTGAATATTATGTTTGCCCTCTATCGTCAGATTTCTAACTGCATCTGCGAAACAAAATGAAAAACACACTTTAATCGAAACCAACAATGTAAGGAAACTTGGAAAAACCTTAATTTGTACAAGTTATGGCTTCCAGAGAAATAGCACTGAAATACAGTAAAACAGTACAAAAGTGAATAGATTTTAATATTCCGTGTCAATTATTTGTAAGATTAATTATTTTAGAGGAACACATGGAAAATGTACCCGTTTTTCAGCTCAATATCATTTTTACAGGTTTTGCAGCTATTAAAAAAGAAACCAAACTAAATTAATGAAATAAATATTAATGATTCTAAGCTCCCTGTCAAATTGCATGCTGTCATTTTGAAGAAAATAACAAAAGAATGCCATTTCAAAATATGCATCTTAGAGACGTACTTTTGGAAATTTCTGCAAATAGTTGAGCGCGAGTGTTTAAACGTTGTGAAGCACACACGTGCGTTGGTGCTACTATTGGTCTGTTCAGTGCAGGACACGCGAGTAGAGGCAATCCGCTGGCTGTGAACGCGCCCTTAACGCAGATTGTGGTCGCAATTCAAATTGTGACTCGGCAAATTTTGAATTGAATTAAAATCTTAGAATGGTGTTTTCTTTTGAATATCATTTACAGAGCAAAAATTTACCACGGTTGGTTTGTCAAGCACCTTTCTTTTTATCTTGAGCACTAGTGCTGCTTCAAATGATAATAAAAATGAAACAAGGTCTGTTATCCCTTTAAGCAGTTATTACCCATTGTGTTCAGGTTCTGTTTGACATCTCCAGTCTTGGGAGGCCTTGGATTAGTCTCAGTGTCATCAGGAAAGAAGGCCGTCATGTTCACAGTTATCCCATAATGCCCTGGTTCCTTGTACATGTGGGATTTGGTGGGCTGTAAACAATGGGAAAATATTTGCGAAAGTAGAACAAAATCAGGATAAAAGTAGGACGAAATCAGGATAAAAGTAGGACTTTTGTGTGCTTTCCGTAGTAGCTTCCGTCGATGCTCAAACATGTCTCATTCGTCATGTTCTGTACTCGCAACGCTAGTGCTCCATCTTAACTAAGTTTGTAGAAGTGCGCAATTTCAATACGAGTACATTCGTACATCTAAGCCCTTCCATTGTGAGATATACATATATGACAGTGTGTATTCAACAAAAAGTTCAACGAAATTTTGTTTCTTTAGAGTTTTCAGACCAAACAATTTGAAAAAGTAGAAATTCAAGGAAAAAAGTAAAAATTCAAGAAGTAGGAAAAACTAGGAAAAGTGTATTGTCAGCCTGCTCACGCATAGTTGACTTCAGACAAGAAATTCATCAGACGAGGCTTTACCTGATTAATCGTGGTGTCTGCAACTCCGTCTCCAAACTTCCAGTGATAGAGCAAGGTGGCACCTTTGAAGAAGTTGCTGGGATCGTAAATGTTGACCAGCATGTCTACCGACTTGTTGGTTGCTACGACGTCGCAGGTTTCCAAGCCGTGGGAGAAGTTGCAGGGCACTTCTTGTTTAACGCTAAGGTTGGCGTTAATGTGCTCTGAAGATTTATAAGTAAACAAATCTTGGTGTTGTTTATTTAACCCTAACTCTCTAGTGTAATTCACTAGGAACAGTACCCATCCTGGCAAATTGGCAAAATACGCACAAACTGAATCCGGAGGAGTGCCTAAACTCAGTGTGCCTAAACAGATTCCAACATAACCTGGTGTTGGAGTTTGACTGAATGTTAGGCTTAAAGGTAGGATACACCATTTGCAGATATCGAGAAAAAAATTACTACCTAATTATTAAGAAATAACTTAATTATTTGAAAGTAAATAATAATTCTAGGCATCAAGCAAAATAATTGCGCTAGATATCCAATAATTGTTCCGAAAAGACAAATCGAAAAAAAAAATAAAAAAATTGAGAACAACATAAGAGACATCTGCCCGACGTCGGTTGTAAAACTTCAAAAAGGTCAGTTAAACGATATTTACTATAAAATACAACTCCCCAAATCCACCTATTCATAATATTTCAAACAATTACCAATGGTGTACCTTTAAAGGGAAATGTTTTCTTTTCCCTTTTGTCAAAACAAAACAAACAAAAAAACACATATAGAAACTGTTTTAACTCAGCTCGAGTGTCTTAGTTCAGTCAAAGTCCATTTGCCTAGTGCCTACATATATGAATACTCTTATCAATGTGACCTGTTTATACATTTGCCATAATGTAATCAGACTTTGGCTTTTGGAATATTATATTTAGTTCAAAATGTTTGTATTTTCCCCAGCACCGGATCACGTTTTGAGTGAGTGGGGTTCCAAAGTCACACATTTTGAGGGCATCTCCAATGTAGACAGGAGGGTTTGTTTATCTTTGCATGGTTCAAGTTTCAGAGGAAGTGTGTACGTGCTATGGTGTCAATAGCACTCACGGAATGTAGGAGAGATAAGATTTCCAGAAAAGGTTACAATTCTAGGGCAAAGGATCAACTAATGACGCAATTGTTGGTAAACACCAAAATGGGAACTCTATGTACACAAATACACAATGCCTCTCTAAACAGAAAACATGACAAATTTAAAAATCTGATGAGTAGGGCGAATGAATTTTCTTTTATAAACCCTAAACCCCTAGGCTCTCGCACTATAAAGCGTAACCAAACCTAACAAAGTTCAACAACTACACACATGTTCAGTAATTGTTGGTACAGATGCATGGTTTAGTGCTCTTGTATCGTATTACGATCAAGGATCGAAACACAAAGGAGAACAAAGGCAACAAAGAATCCTCGAAGGGCGGTTTCCTTGTCCGAATTCCTCGATCGTTCCGGTAAGCGCTAGGTAATGGGGTTAGGTTATAGTACAGGAATAAAGGAAAACACAATAGGGGATCCTCTGTCGTTATGTGGTTCACGACTGTGTGTTCAGGATTAGGATCAGGGCTGTGACTGGCCATTGTTCTGTGTGTTGGGCTGTGTTTGAGTGGGGACACAAAGGGTGTACACATCACACTTATAGTTGACCAGGAAATGAGCTGTGACCAGCCTGAGCTCACCCACGAATAAATGCCTGTGCATTCCCCAAACTCCATCGTTTTTACAAGTCTCGTGCCTTTCTGCCCTGAACCGCACATAATTCATTAGGGTCTTCCTGTGTTTCATGAAATTGGGCCCTGATGAGGTCCCAAGGCTTACATACATCCTTCCTTCCTTCCTTCCTTCCTTCCTTGAATGATAGTGCACTCTCATATGTACGAGGATAAATGCACCGTGTGTTACGCTTGGGTATGTGTGAAGGTCGACCCCGCATACCATCGCACACGAGTCAACCACCGTATCCATTGGGCCACAGCGCCCTATATATTTACTTACCTGTAATTTGGAAGGAGGTAGTGTTAGTAACAACAAGAGGTTCGTAGAGAAAATCGTTCTTCCTAACATCAACGGTAACATTGTGATGACCGATATCTTCATGACATGAGTACGTCTGGGTGAAATTGCAGGTAGCGTTCTGCTTAACCTGGATTACATTATATTCACCGCACAGACTCTGCTTCCAGTAATAGGCATACAAGAAAGCGGGTTGGCCATTTGGCGTCTTGTTGGCGTTTGGCGTTTTGACAGTTTCGTTGCCGAAGCCAAGCTTTGCGGTGAATGTCGTTGTGGCACCCAGGATGGTCGGCCCGTCATTGGTTATCAAGACCTTGGGTTTGAGACCTGCATTTAAGACAAATTAATCAAATATTGGAAAAGTAAGCTTATGACCACACTTGTATACGACAGACAGCAAGGAAATAACTACGTATCTGAACATCACTCCAGTTCCTATGGAAAACCTAAAATGGGCCCCGACAAAAATTATTATCAAGGAAGATAATTTCTCATTTCTGAACAGTGTTCTTCAACCTGAAAATTGGACCATCCCTTGTGTTAACCCAAACCTCCCTGACGGACAGGCGTGGTTCTAGAGCCAATAGTTTAGAGAGGCTAGACCCTTCGCTTCTCATGTACTTTTTATTGCATTTTGGGGGGGATGTTTTTTATACAATTGCCAGAAGCTGCACTTTAAAATGTTTCTCCAAGTAAATCACAACTTACCTTTTGCAGTGGTATATTGGCAACTAAACTGTACGCACCCCGCAACAAAGGCAAAGGTGGAAAGAATAAGCCTGTTCTCATCGCAGAGCAAAATCATTATTTTTCCGACAATTAACTGTTGCGGGTCAGCTGTTCTTTCTCAGACGAGCTTATCTGCAAAAACAAGAAAAACACATTTTTAATTTCTTATCAGATGTGCAATTGGGTAGCAAGGGAAATGCGGCCGAAAATACAATGTGCAGGACTTTAACTGACAACTTATTTAGCTAACTTTAGTAAATTACTAAATTTAGAGTTAGCTAAATAAGTAATTACTAATTATAACCATCCCAAGTCCTCCAATTTTCAAAATCCTCTTTGCAAAATAGTCAATTTTCCCCCTTTCTCAAAGTACCCACATCATACAAAGCATAGCGTGCAGCAGTCCATAATAACGATGCAAGTAAAAGATGACAAATATTTAGGATTTCGGTAGCCACTTGATGATGACTTCACAATAAACTTCCACTTGTTCCACACCGAATGCGATGATTGTAGTTCTCTACTACTAGTGTAGTGAGTAGTGAATGATCTAGTACCCAAGCTAGGCTAGCCCCCGATATAGTTTTCTATCCACCCCATCATCAAGTTTTTTCTCCACAAACTGCACTATACTCTATACAATCACACTGACAATGAAGAAAGGAAAAACAGTTTTACCTTCCTCCGTGCACTGTACACTACTGATCGCCTTCTTATTCCTCCAGGTTCCTTGCTCTATGGTCCAAGCAAGAAGTGTAAACATTGCGCGCTTTTTAAGTTATGATGCAACCGCAACCACACCGCAACCACGCCGCAACCGGAGATCGATCGATCTGGCCAGAATCTGTTGCACTTCCGCAACAAACTGTGCACGTGACCGGGCCGTGCACATGACTTAAAAGCCTAGCACGTGCCTCGCTGGTCTTGTACCTAGGCTCTAGTACATGCGCGCATGTCTACGTTGGGCTAGACGAGCCTAGCTAGCCCATTACGGAAGGTCAGGTGAGGTCAGGCCAAGGAGAAGAATAATGTGTGGACATTTTTGTGCAGTATCCTGCCGTCACTTCTTTGGTTGTGTAGTACAACTTAAGTCAATGGATAATCCAGTACATTTTACAAGTATTGTCTAACAAAGTTTATTACAAAGTTTATTACAAAATAAGAAATGTCGTTTCTATTTTTGCAATGACTGACCGGCTTCACTGGATCTGGAACGTACTACAGGCGCTTCTCAATCTCAGTGTTTACTTTCTGTTCAATTTATAATTTTTTTAAAATTAGGCCAACATAAATGAGTAAAATCTGATATTTTGATAATAAGTATACATTTTTTATATCCATAACTAAAATATAAAAACACAAATAAACCACATAAAATATAAAAATATAAAAAAAGAAGGCAGCATCCCCCCAAAAGTGGGCAGAGGACGATCAACTGTTTTTTCCCCGTCCCCCCCCCAGCTTTTTAAGCCCTAAATTACTATGCTCTACTTCATAGTGGATTGAGAAGTGCCTTCTCTTACTAGTCTAGCAGTATAAGTAAATATGGTCTAGCTTAAAGTAGCTCCAGACTTGATGCCCACAATGTGGGAAAATTATGTTTTTACAGAGTTTAACATTTAACAAGGGCACAAACATCTATAACTCAAATTAACTGCAGTCTGCAGGATTTTAAGACTAATATAAATATTTAGTTGGTAGTACCGGTTTGTATGTACATCCTCCAAGTTTGGTTCTATATAATAAGATAAACACATTCAATATGTATTAATAACCACTTGAAGCCGGTATGAATTTCTCACTGCACTGGATTATATGGATGACTGCACATCAACCTTTGTCCAATAGCTGCACTGCACAATGGACCCGAGCATGCAGCTGTCACACAGACCGTCTTCTATTATGTAGCACAGCACACATAGCTGCTCCCCGGCATCAAGGGGTTAAGAATATAATGAATGACAAAGCTACACTACAGATACTAATTTTAGCCTGGACTTTTTTCTTACAGAAGTTGCTTCTTAGAAGTCGTCCTGCAACATATTAAAACAATTCCTTTTGGTCGCACTCACACCTTTATCACTGAACAAACATGTTCAACTTTGACATACTCTACGGTGCTAGCACTGCAGCTACTAGGATGTTCAGGCCGCGCGGTGGCGTCCCTTCGCTTCTAAATCGATGCGCAAGCTTCATTGTCACCTCCTGGCATGTCAGGCGGGCTTCGCTGAGTATCCTTCCCCACGACCTGTACGAAGCGCTCCTGGGCGAAGCCTGCCAGGCCCTGTTGTCGTACAGGTCGGGAACACCAGGCCTCTTTCTGACGTACATCGTTCAGAGGTGGCCCAGTGCAGTCTTGAAGCCTGGAGGTTTGATTTGGAAATATAGGCTGGACATGAAAAGCAACAAGAAGACGAACGAGCTGGTCATGCACATTGTGAATGGTATCTGCCAGCCCGAGAGTCGGTGCCAACTCAAACAGTTGGATCTCTCGGATATACCCATGAGTGAGTTTTTTTAATTGTGTTAACCCTAAACCTACCAAAAACAACACGGTCTGTGGGACAATGCTGCATGAGCCATTAACACCAGTGCATAACAGGTAATTCTGAAACAATGAGGGAGGATCTCATTGAGCAATGCCACAGTTGTATCCTGCTTTTAGAGGAATTGGCGTGGTTAGGGTTAACCAGTTCGCGCCGGATGACGTATATAAACGCAAAAATTTCCCCAGATTCAAAACGGATGACGGATAAACACGCCAAGTTCAAGTTCGGAAATGTATGTCAGCAGCGGGCAAGGCCGGAAATGCGTGGGTGTGCTTCCCGGCACTATCAGCCTGAACACGCTTCGGATTGAGTTTCGTTAAAAATAATCCCGCCCGTGGGCTCGGCGATGTTAAAATAATCCCGGCGCGAACTGGTTAACTTAAATACAGAACTGTCAACATATATCTTGATTGGTAGAGCACCGGAATGGAAACCTGGAGGTCGCAGGTTCAAGCCCCACTCTTATACAAACAATCTTCAACTTCCCAATTATTGTATATGGCACCTTAATAATAATTCTGTGTTCTGCTTATTTTCTGATCCAATTCCAGCCGGCAGTACTTGCCTTAGCGTTCTACAAAAGGTCTTTGCGTCGCTCAAAGGCAGAGGCCTAACTGTCGTTATGGACTTGACCTTAGATGCTGAAAACTACCACCCAATCAGACGGTTGCTCTGGGAAATACAACGCTCCAAAAATGGCAGCTTGAAGGTGCAATGTCGCAGGCTAACCATACACTCCCTAGGAAAGGACAAGCTGTTGAAAGTGATGAGTATCGGAAAGCCAGATGTGAGTCAAATATGGAGCACTTGTCTTATTGAGTAATTGTGTCTTTATATTGTAAGTACAGAATAGTCTTTCAAAAATCATGACAACTATATTATTAGAAGAGCAAAGGCAGAGATAATGCCCTGTTGGTTAAACTTGTCGAGATGCACACACCCACACATACACTTTTGAGATGATAAATGTACATTTAGGTAACGTTTCACTAACAATTTCCGTGGTTTTTTTTGACAGATCATTATTGCCTTAAACTTAGACTTGAATCGTCTAGAGAATCAGGGGCTCTCAGCAATTCTACCGTCTTTGGTCAAGTTCCTGAACCTCCAAGCCTTGAGTTTATCATACAATCTGGTCCTCACGACCAGGGACCAGACTGTCATTCCGGTGGTTGCGGCGACGTTCTCTAACTTGAAGCATCTGCGGAGATTGAGTCTCAGCCATAATGCCCTAACCGGATCTCTCAGGACACTCCTGGAGTCGCTTCCCCAACCGCTGCAGGCCCTCTACCTTTGCGAGTGCAAGCTCTCATCCCCTGATCTCTCCTACCTGGCTAACTCACGCCACGCAAAGACTCTCCAGGAACTGGACCTGGGCTCAAACAATCTCAAACACGAAGCCTTCAGCTTGGAGAAGCTTCTTAATGAGGCCGGGCACACGCTGCAGTACCTCAGCCTGGACAACACCCATCTGAACCTGACCTGTTGCCCCGTCAAGCTCTGGACTCGTTTGAGTCATCGATTCCCTGCGCTTGTCGCCATGTCGATGCGGGGCAATGATTTCTCCCCAAAGGACCAGGTCACCATTTTGAAAAACCTGGCCGAGAATGCCCATTCCATGGTGTACATTGGGGTCTGCATGGTATACGAACCGGACATTGACGACAATTTCTTCATGGAAGAGTGGGACGTCAGTAACGATAGGGTAACTCAGTTTTTTGATTTGTACAATGCTTGCAAGGAGGCAGAGGAAACAGCGGAACCTGTGGAATCGGCTACAAGTAGCAAGACACGATCGGTCATCGTTCATGATCTGGATGTCATCAACAAGAGAGATGCCTTAATATTCATTCATAATCTTCATCATGAGGAGCAAAGTTCTTGAAAAAACAATTTGTTGTGTGTCTGAATTTTCGCTATTCAATTTGTGGAAGTTACAACTGTTTTTATTTGTTTGTGTTAACCACCAGCAATTTATAGTTGGTTGTGTGGATAATTTTACTTCCAAATCTACACTGACAAATCAGGTCCATCTCTCTTATTGTGATCACCTAGGAAGTTGAAACTTTTCACACTGATAGTTCAAATTGTGTGCAATACAGTGTTAGCTAGCGCTAGTACTAGTAGAACAAATTGGTAATTCTTAGTGCAGAATTATGTGGTAGCAGAGCAGAGTTGTAACGAGTCACTGATTTTTGTGACTCGAATCGAGTCATTTTAAAGAAGTGACACGAGTCGAGTCATTATGTCAAGGTCGAGCCAGTGTGTACACGAGTTGAGTCAAGTATTTAGCTTGAGTCAATTCGAGTCACAAATATTTAAATACACACATGCTTCAGAAACACGAAGGTGGGGAGTCCATGACATAAAAGGAACTCAACATTTCAGACAGTATGCTCTGCTCGTCGTCAGGAGACAGAGATCCCAGCAGAGAAGCGGGGTTGAGTTCCCTCTGGTTCGTTTCAGATTCAGAACCACACATCTCACTTAAGAGTATTATCGTGGTATTGCCGCAAACTACTTATTAACTACACAGAATAAACCAACATGACAAAGATTACCTTTTTAAATTCATTTTCTGTGGACAGGATTTTAATTGATCAGATATATTAAACAGAACAATTTCATACAAAACATATTAAGATCAAGGTACTCGTGCAAGAAAAACAAAATCTAATCGGGTTGATCTTCTGAAAAGATTGGCCCTAAAATGCTAAAAAAGAGAAGAATTGCCTTATTCTTCGTAAAAGTGATGATGAATAATTGTATTGTTTTAGACACCTGTGGTAGTAAGAAAAGGCAACCAATAAATTTCTTAACATCAAGTTGTGTATGTTTTAGTTTGATTTTAAAACAATAGTTTTTGATTTTGGTTGTTAATTCTCAAAGTGGAAAAACACATTAAAAAAAACCGATATCCAAAGCAATACTCTCCTGTTAATATTCCTTAAACATTTCAAGAAAATAATTATGTACAAACAAATATTTAAAAAGGTTCAACAATCTGTACACAATACAATTTCTGTTGTCAGGAAGATCAATTTTAGTATACGTGTTGCTTGGGTGGTAAAAATATTTTAAATCACATTTGTTTTACCATCACAAACGGCAACTACATGCAAGTTTGAATTAAAATGCAAGCTTTTTAATATTTGCTCGCCAACACCCCCCCCCCCAACATGTATGTAAACACCTTCCATTGTGGACCCTCTATTGTCCCTCTTTTTCTTGTCCTTTAACATTTTTGGAAAGCCTCTGTTTTACATATGAATTTCAACGTAGACTTTCTGTCAATCGTGGACCCCATTGTGTTCTATTGTTCCACGTCCACTATTTGAATGCGGATACAAACTCACACAAGTTTTCATGAACTAAATTAACATTTTATCCATCGACACAATATGCTTTGCATCAATAATGCTAGAGACGGAGTACTGAATGTTTCTTTTTGCAAAGGGTATAAAAATAACAATAAAGCACTACAAAGCATTAAAAACCACAGTAGGAATGCCATCCGCTTGTTTACTCTAACAATAAAGCCATACAAAACTTGCTCCGCATATACTTGACAAAAACATTTACATAAAATCCAGGCAGTTTCAATTGTTCAGATTTCAACTTTACGAATTTACATTCCTGCTGCAGTACCTCCAATAAACACTGGAAGTACCACGCACATTAAAAAGAACTTTACCAGTTCCCACCAATTTACCACTCATCCATGCAGTACCAATGCCTTAAACTGACTGACATTTTATCATTAACCTGACAAATATTTTCTGCCTGGGGTCTATGTCCCAATCGGCACATACAACCAAAGTTGCAGTCGAGTCCCTGCAAGTCTGTTCACAAGTCATTTCGTGAAGCCAGTCACAAGTCCTTTCATAAGGGCAGTCACAAGTAACTGGATGAACAATGACAAAGGAATGCTTTTGTCAAAGCTCATTTGAATAGCTTGTGATTTGAATTGGAACTGGAGGACTTGTGATGGACTTGCATATACTTACAGGGACATGTGATGGACTTGACTACATGTACATCCCTGCATACAACCAAAAAGAAACTGCAGGAATAAGATAGTTTACTCATTTAATAAATACTAACACGCTACCTCACTATGATGATTCGACACACATGTACAATGAATACCAAGTAGTTACGAGCATTTCCAGACAGTCACTGCCATATTGCCGCCAAAGAATAAGTAGAGGATATTTTTGGTTTCGTGGGTGATTTCGAAGCCGTAGCCTTCCCCGACAATGGCGTGCCACGACGACCCAAACTTCTTGTCCATAGCTTCCTTTATCATTTTGGCAGCCGTCTGTGAAAATGAATAAATTTATATCAAACATCAAGAAAAATCTTATTCATAAAGAAAATAAAGTTAGTCCCCAGATTCCACTTTGGTGGTTGTTGGCCTAACAAATGTTGGCCTAAATTTATTTTGCTCACGCAAACGTTGCCAACGTTTGTCAACTACGCTAACAGTTTTTCATTGGATGTTGACAATTATTTTGCTAACATTGGCAAACAGTTGATTGTCCGCAGTTTTTGTGTAATGCAGCCCCTGTTATTACCTCATTGTTGCTGGAGAATTTTTCACAAGCTGTGACACACAACTCTACTGCTTCGGTACGCATCTCTTCATTCATGTCAGAATGCTGTGGAAAATACAGAAAAGATTATTAAAAGAATTAGGTCAAGGTCTACTTTTGTACAACAGCAAATCATTCACAAACCATCATGATTTAGGGCCTAACGACGTTAGTTCTTTTCATCCAAAAAAAATGTTGCGAAAACAAACTAGGTTTTACTTTTAGCCCCATTTATGTGGCCGTATACTGGACTCATACGGAGTGAGTTCAGTATACGGCCACAGAATGGGGCTAACTAAGTTTAATAAAGTAAAGAAAGGGTAAGGCACTCATTTCCTGAATGTGCTAAACCCGGTTTATTTTTATTAACGTAAAGAAAGAAACAGCAAATACAGTTCTCAAGATGACGGCGCATGCCATGCAGTGACCGAGTGAGTAACTGATCATTTATTTAATTTAAATAAAATGCCCGATGTTTTTCCTTAACCCTAACTCCCTACACAACAAAGGAAGTTGGAGGATTTTGGAGGAATTGTATTGTTCAATAACAATGGTGAGGGAGTTAGGGTTAATCCCCAAACCAGCCAATTTCAGAAAATAAATCAGCAACATTTACAATAAATTAAATGTTAGCAACTGGAATCTGTGTCTCAAAGGTTTCCATTATCACTCATGCAAGCTGTTGCACTTGCAACACATTGAAATGAAATTCATCAATGATAGCAAATAAAATGTGATTGACATTGCGGATGGAGTGTCATGATATAAATTATAATAATCACCCGGATGAGTGGATAACTCTGCAATCGTCTAAAATCAGTTTCTTTCTCTTCTTTCTTTCCTTCCTGGGGTTCGTCCATTCTTGAAAACAAATACTTGTATCAACGCTCACAAAACATCAACAAAGTTATTTTACACCTTCTCTAAAAGGAGTTGATTTTTTAGGAATCGAAACGACCACGCGCACGTCTGGGAAAGGTCTGCATAAAATTTGTTGTGGTTACCAATGCAAATGCGCAGGCGCGAGCAGAGGTAGGTTACTGGATCAAAGATGGCGGCGCCCAGTAGTTGACGAAGTGTTTACGAGTACGAGGTTTTTCTGCCTATACAATCTACTTTTGTGACAATTAAAGAATCATCTATTATGGATTCTTCTAGTGGAACCTCTGTGGGATATCATTTATATTAAAATATAAGTTTTTGGCATAGTTAAGTGGGTGAAAATCATCTTTGAAGTTAACGTCTGTGGCAGACGGTTAAAGTTGGCTGCATGATGACCACAGAGGGCGCTACAGCAACAAAACAGTGGGCTGAGAAGGGACTGGGCAGGGAGACTTTTTCTTGTCATGATACAGTTGTAATAAAATCGAGATGTCAGCTTTGTCACTGCAGACTAATGATGTTTTTGAAGAATTTCACAAAAAGTGGGAAAGGTAATTTTCTGAAATTTGAGTCGTACCTATATGGTGGCCCTGAAGGATCGTGAATATTGACGTCAATATTCACAACAAATTTCACGACTTGCCCCAAAGTCTTGAATATTCAATATTGACGTCAATATTGACATCAAATTTCACGACTTTCCCCCAAAGTTGTGAATATAGCATTAAACTAACAACATTTTTAAGCAAGTAGGCTAACTTGTTTTTGTAATTTAGGTTTTAACAGTTCAAACCTTACTTAGGATGATAGGCCAATACTTGGGCCCGATCAATTTTTGTTTTTACCTAATTGGTAAAATTTGTTTTTTTAGCTCTCTGATTGTTGTTATAAACATGATAATAGGAGCCTATTTTTTTTTTTTTGGGGGGGGGGGGGGGGGGGGGGGTGTGGTAAATTCTAGATGTTCATGAATGTCACTTTTTTTGTTAAAGAGAACAGGAAGAATTGAAGCAGAAATTGGTGTTGGAGGACACCGAGTCCTGGCAACAAGAGTTTGGCAGCCTGCGTCACGTCGGTGGTGTTGATGTTTCTTTCGTCAAAACAAGTACCACAATTGCCTGTGCATCATTGGTAGTGTGTGATTACCCAGATCTGAAGGTAAAAAAAAGTCATAAAATTCTACTAACAAATAATTAGTTGTGGCACTTGAGATAAAGTTTTTGCAGTGGCTATCGTTACGGCAGTCAGCGATCTGATTCCCTGACCTCACATTGACAATAATATTTGGATATCACTCTTGGAAACCAGCCTATTTGATAGTCGGGTTCCAATCCAGAGTATTGTCAATGTCAGGCTGGGCATATTGGTGAATCAGATCGCTGACTGCCTTAACGATAGCCACTGCGTAAATCTGTTCCCAGACATAGACCTAAAGTGTGCAAATAAGCAAAATAAATCAGGCCAACTGTACTCACTTTTTAGCAGACAACGTTCTCTAAATTTTCACGAGGCAAAGACGAGGTCCTCGGTATTTCGAGTCGCAATTCCAATTTTGAAAAGATTTGTGTTTTTGTCAACTTTTTCTACCCGATCGAAAAGGCAGTTTATTGTACAGCACATTTCAAAACTTTGACATTTGTTAATTTCCCTCATCTTGATAACTTAAAAACTTGTTTATTTATCTACAGGTTGTGTATTCTGACTGTGAGCTGGTTCATCTCGACACTCCGTACATTCCTGGCTTTCTAGCATTCAGAGAAGTTGTGTTTTTCCTTGCTCTTCTGGACAAATTAAAAGACACAAACCCAGGACTTACACCTCAGGTAAATGCCACAATTAAAAAGGCTTTTGAACGTTTCTTATTCATTTATGAATCCTTGGCATACACTTGGACCAATTTGTTTGTTTAATTCACCCCCCTCTTTTGTTTCTTGCGATGGCAGATTATCTAATAAGATCGAAATATTAGGCCCTCCTAACTGGATTATTTGATATTTAGCGGTTTGCATCAGTTTTGATCTTATTTATATCTTTCTAAGATGGCAGATGGATTCTAAGATGACAGATGGATTCTTTCATTTTTTCTCGATACTGTTTAGCCAATACTTTTGATGATACTATTACTATTGTGTCCAAAAGAGATATTTTCTTTTCTACCAGATTTTGAATTTACATACAAATAAAATACAAAATACATCTAATATATTTTATTAAGTAGAATACCATGGTTCAGTGTTTGTGCCCTTGGGCAAGACATTTAACTGCAATTGCCTCATTCTGCCCAGGAGTGTAAATGGGTACCTGTGAGGATTTAAGCCGATTAGTGCTAATATCGGCTGCGGTGTGCCTAAGGGCCTGATAAACGGGGTAATAATTGTAAGGCATTATGTGATGTGTAGTACCGGCCCACGGCATCTTTGTCACGGTATAACAAAGATTATTCAAACGATTATTTAACCCTAACCCCCTAGGCATTACTTTGGGCTAAAGAACTGCGTACTACAGAATACTACTTAGTATTTTGTAGCATTGGGTCTCTCCGTGACTGATGATTGGGTGTGTACTGACAGAGTACAGATACTGCCAACTACAAAATACTAATAGTGGCAATACAGGTCAGTAATACTTACCTGGCAAAAAATGCAGTAGTCCAGCCTTGTCCCATTGTGTCCCAAGTGACAATTTTTGCTGTAGAGTTTAGAACACCTTACACATCATACAAGGGCCATGCACACTCGGCAAGCAGAGGGACCCAATGCTAAAAAGTACTACGAGTGCAATAAGGGGTGAAGTACCAAATACTAACAATTACTACAGGCATTGCACACAAGTCAGTGAGAGTACTGCATACTACTTTTTACTACTACATGTAGTAGTAAAAAGTAGCATTAGGTAGGGTTAGGGTTAAACTGGAAAAATGCTATTTGAATATTCGGTTGATTTTCTAATATGTATTCGGAACAGCCCTTTAAATTTTGTTGTGTGTAAAATGTAATTCTCTAGCGATGACATATCACTATCATGATGCATTTATGCACTGGCAATTGTGGCATGTGCGATCAAGTATCCCACTTGTTAACATCTTCAAATGATGTATTGCGTATTGAGGCACTACAGAATGATGATGTACTGCAGGGAAACAACTAAACTACATGTATACTTGCCATTTGTTTGACATGAATGGTGTAAATTCTGGCTGTTTAATGTTTTATTCACTGTATTTTATATTCTGCCCGTTGGGGATAGCACTGCTGAGCCAATACTTTGGTTATTTAGTGGGAAGACGTTATTCAGAGCAATATGTCAAACCCAAAACCCTTCAGGTCAGTTTTCGGTGAAGGGATATAAATTTTGTAAGTAACTGTGTCACAGTGTGGATGCTAACTTTATGATTTGGCAAATGATGAAGTGTTGTGTAGTGCGGAAAATAGAATGGTTAATGTAATTTTGCAGTGTGACTTTGTTTTGCCTATTTAAAGGTAGGATACACCATTTGCATTACTGCCGAATTATTTTGAATTATCTTACTTATTTGAAAGTAATAATATTGTAGGCATCCAGTAAAATGACTGATGATGATGATGATGATCATGCATTTGTAAAGCGCCATCTATCTAGTTGCCTATTCTGAGGCGCTGCCAGGAACACCGGGGCGAACCCCTTCTCTTAGCGAAGAGTGTTACTGGGTTCTTTTACGTGCATTACACAACGCACGGGACCTACAGCTTTACGTCCCATCCGAAGGACGAAGCAATAGTGGTTTAATTGCCTTGCTTAAGGACACACGTGTCGACACCGGGACTCGAACCCACTCTCTGCGGAACAGAAAACCGAGTTCTTAACCGCCCGACCACGACACTCCACTGCACTAGATATTCTGTAATTGTTACCAAAAAATGAATTTTATAAACAAAACATTCGCGATCCCTAGACTGCGATAGCATAAAAACAAAAACAAAAACAACATTCGAACCACTGCTTTTCTCAGCATCCATGATTGTAAAACTTCAGACGGGTCAGTTAAACAATATTTTCTATAAAATACAACCCCAAAACTCACCCATTCATGATAATTCAAGCAATTACCAATGGTATATCCTACATTTAATATTCAGTTTTCTTAATGTTCCAGTGTTTTTTGTGTGGAATCTTTGTGTCCTTTTTTTTTACCTCAGGTAATTTTCGTGGATGGTAATGGAATTCTTCATCCAAGAGGTAAGAACATTCTGAGAAAGCCTCAATCGGTCAATTTGCTTAAAGACATCTAAGGACATTTGCAAGAGCCGATAATGAAACAAACTGAACTTGCTCAAAGTAAAGATCAGACTTTTACCAAATGCCCTGTAAAATGATTCCACTGAAATTGGAAGAAATCCAGGCAGTTGTAAGAAAATAATAATTGAAGGTGGTTTTAGAAAGTTTTACACTCCCCAACATCAAGGGGTTGTTCCAGCCTTTGTGTTTCTCCTTCCAACCCTTCATGCCTACATGTTCCTCTTATGTTTTGTTTTTTGTAACACTGTTATCTTGTGTTTATTTAATGCCATCGCCAGGTTTTGGCATCGCCAGTCATTTGGGTGTACTGAGTGACATACCGTGTGTGGGCGTGGCTAAAAAACTGATGCAGGTGGATGGCATTGCAAAGGATGAACATTTCGCGACGAGGGTAAGTCTGGGTTGACCATTGCTTGTAACGTAGACAGTTGTGGATGTGGACAGTTCATGAATATATTCAAGATGCATTGAAATTAAGGAATAAGAGCGTGTTTAACTAATTTGATGGTTATTTGTACGCGGGTTCGAAACCTGACAGGAACATGGTGCTTGTGTTCTTGGGCAAGACACTTTACAACAATTGCCTCTATCCAACCAGAAGTATAAATAGGTACTTGTGAAGGTAGAGACCACCTGCGCTGATCTTGAGCTGCTGTAGAAATGGTCTCGTTCCTGGTGAAAAGGGATAATGATAATGCGCTTTATATTCCTGGGCAAAAGGTGCTAAAAGTTGAATATTATTGTGATTTAGGCCAAGTACAAAATATAAACAATTTAGTTATCCCACTTGCTTCCCTTTCTCTCTTGCCTTTTTTCTTTCTTTTCCTGTAATCATACATTTGCAATATATTTGTCTTTTTATTTGTCTTAAAACCAATTGTGACCCAGCACATCAAAATCAGGAATAAGTCGGAAATTGACTTTTTGGGATATCTACATTATAAGATTGGAAATTCCATTAAAGCTTTATAATAATGATACCCATCACAAGTCTGTACCTCATAGCCAATAACTCCTCAGCTACTGGCTTGTGGCGAATATCATTAGAAAGCTTATGGAATTTCCAATCTTACTATGTACATATCTCAAAAAGCCATTCTCCTACTTATTCCTGATTTTAATTTGCTGGGTCACATTTTGAAACAAAGAAAAATACTTGCAATGAAAGAAATTTGTTTGTATTTTGTACAACTCTAACACAGGCCTTATTTTACAACATGGCATGATTAATGTAATGTTAGCTGAATTAAGGAGATATAGGCACGATTAAGTTTCTTGCAAGAATATAATGAAATAACTATGTTTTAGTGGGAAAAGGTCCATTCTGTAAAAAAACAAATAGCATTTTACATAAAGCAACATGCTTTTGCCGTTACGAACAATGCATGTCTGAAATCAACTTTAAACATGCGATTCAAAAATTACCTTTAACAATTTGCTGGCACACCAATGAAATAAAAGGCCCTGTCGTTCTCTTTAATTTGATACCACATTTGAGGATGTGACACTTGTAGTTATAAGGATTTTATAAATCCTTTCCTGGAATTGCTGATAATTTTTTTTCTCTTATTAATTAAAGCTTTTTGTGCTTAGCAATGTTACCAGAGAAGCTGAGGTTAATGGAGTCCACTCAATTTGTGACAAAGTGAAATGTTTTTGGATGTCCGAACCGAACCTCTTGAAAATACAATCCTCATCAAAACAACTATACCCGAGCCTACTGAAAAACGATCTGGGAGCTTATTGAGTTACCTTACGCCATAGGGCTTACGGATAGGCAGAGAAGACAAAAAATACTCAAGCAAAACATCTCGTCACTTTCTTCAATTTGTCTCAAAATTTGTGCCTAGATTTTGATCACAGGAGTATAAAATGTTAACTTTACGTCCGTTTTAAAATGTATCTGGCAATATTTGTTTCTGAGTAAATATTTACGTGCAAGATCACGTCATCAACACTTATATTCAACATTCGGTGGGGGGGGGGGGGGGAGATGTTGGGATTTATTGGGGAAAAAAGCGACTGATAACCGTAATTTGTTATTTCTGTAGCTGGAGCACTTTGTTTTTCCAGGGTGTGCATGCACTGCATGCGCTGTACATAATAAAGTCAAAACATGGAAGGGTGTACTATACCATCAGTAACTGCAGCATGCAATGGCCAATTGGGGCCAATTTCATAAACATGTAAGCAGAAAAATTTGCTTAGCATGAAAATTCTTTATTGGGAGAAAAAAACAAGGTTACAAATCATGTGTGATGTTTAACATTTGTGACTGATATTCAGCTGGTTTTTGCTTAGCATGAAAAGCACATGGAGTTTTGGCTGGTGACCTGTTTTTACTATTTTTGTGCTAAGCAAATTTGTGTGCTTACTTGTTTTATAAAATTGGCCTGTGGTCATTTCAGCACAAAAGGCACAAGTTTGCATTTTTAGATGGATTTTTCAATTTTGTGAGGATGCTATCCTGTTGGAGATACATGGCCATGTAGGTACACGGGAAATACACAATTTTATGGAGACAGTTTATGGGGTTCTGGCATTGTTATCTATTGAAATCTCTTTGGAATTTATCTTCTGGGGTACCATTAGTCGAAGGCAGACGCACATGTATGGGGTACATTTGTAGTTTGTACAAACATTCTGTGAACCTCTGAAAAAAAACCATCCACACATTGCAGGTAGTGAAGACGCTGTGTCCACACGTTCTCTCTCTCTAAAAGAAAGGTTTCAGGGGAATTTTTGTTTGCCAACCAACAATGTCTCTACTGACAGTACCTGTACAATTTTAAAAAGTGGTGGTTGTTATGACCATTAATAAATTGCGTAAGCCCTCAATTTGATCATATTAAACAAATAAATCTGTAGTAAAATCCTATTATGTAATTGCATTGAAATTCTGTGTTTCAACCACAAACTTCAACTTTTCTTTTTTTAAATTGTATGTACATGTACTTACTTGTATGTAGTCAGCCTTGGGCTGCAAGTTGGATATAAAAAACACACAACAACTTTACTTTGGCCCAGCCCTGACAGTGTACTCTGTGCAGGCTGGTCTTGTTGACTGGCTTTGGAAATAGCTGTATACATGTCATTTACTAATAGTGCGGCAGCTATGTGTATAATATCAGAAGGATTGTGCATTTTGTGGTAAAAGCACCAAATTTGGTACAGACATTGCTTAATATATAATTAACAAATTTAGATATTGTGCCAAGCTCAATTTTTTTCCTGGGGACCACAAATAGCAAATCCAAGATGGCCGCCATCCGATTCCGAATATCTTAAAAATGCCCCAAAATCTTGGGGACAAAATATTTTGCAAACATGAATAAAGTGTCGTTTTTCATATTTCCATGTGTGCTGAATGCATTCCAACCAAAAACGAGTTGATAAAATGCACCAATTTGCGTAAATCCAAGATGGCCGCCGTGCAAAATCGGAATATCTGGGGATATATAACAGATATAACAGATACGCGCCTGTCCCCACACATATCCACCCTGATGTATGGCCCGTTTTGTGTGTTGCAGCAGGGCTGCACGAGTTGGTGGTATGGCATCGATGGACCTGCCTTTGACAGCAAAGATATGTTTTCTTGCAAGGTCAACACTGGTTTCTGTTGAGGTTCTGCCATACACTCACCAGAGTCTTGGGGGTGAAAAAAACCCATCCCGAGGATGGGAACCACTATGGACACTTGTAATGTTGGATTTAATCATACAATTGACCATTTCATTAGTTTTGGTGCATTTGATCAATTCAATTGGATTCAGCGCGTATGAAAACATAGAAAACAACACTTTATTCATGTTTCAACGACATTTTGTCACAAAGATATGACATTTTTTTGGTGGCCATCTTGGATTACTGTTGCTTTAGCAATATCCTACATAATTTTGGATACCTCCATTGTGTTCCTCGCATGTGAAAACCTATGTGTAGACACCAAAATCATCTCCCCATCTTGATTCTGTCAAAAGTTATTGCCGATTTCCCATTTGGCCGATTTTGCACGGCGGCCATCTTGGATTTACGCAAATTGGTGCATTTTATCAACTCGTTTTTGGTTGGAATGCATTCAGCACACATGGAAATATGAAAAACGACACTTTATTCATGTTTGCAAAATATTTTGTCCCCAAGATTTTGGGGCATTTTTAAGATATTCGGAATCGGATGGCGGCCATCTTGGATTTGCTATTTGTGGTCCCCAGGAAAAAAATTGAGCTTGGCACAATATCTAAATTTGTTAATTATATATTAAGCAATGTCTGTACCAAATTTGGTGCTTTTACCACAAAATGCACAATTATTTCACGTATCTGCCGCACTATAAGTCCAAAAACACATGCTTCAGTTTATGTGGCCAACAATAAGCCCTCTAACGTCTTCAACACAAATTATTGATGTTGATACATCGTAATGAAGACACTTAGGAAACTCACTGCAAATTCATTATTTTTTAAATGGGTCTGTTTTTGTCCACCCACACCTGCTGGTTTCTCAGTGCATCTAAAACGACATGTATGACATAAAATAAAGTAGGCCACTTATGTTGTCAGTCTTTCCCTGATATAGTTATACAGTTTTGTCATTTGTGGGACACATGGATGTAAGTTTAAAAAAAAAGGGATTAATTAAAGTTGGAGTCCTGTTTTTCACTGAAGGTACCGTAAAGACAGACTTTCTTGCTGATGTGGTTCTCAAGTGGATTTTATGGTTTTTCTACAAGAAAATGACTGTCGTATTTTGTTTGGTCATACGGGATCATAATTATAATGCATCAGTAATGTTCTGTCCATGTTTTATGGCACTAGACTGTGGCTGGGTAGAGCTGTTAATATTTGAATAATTTACTATTCGATTAACTGAAACTGCGTTTGACAGAATATTTGAATTTATAACACACCTCTTGCTAGTTCTGTATTGTGGTTGGCTGAAACACGGTCACGTGGTGTTAACTAAGTAATATAGGCTAGTGCATGAGATTTACGCCACCGTAAATTTGCGGGAAATACTTCTCGAAGCGAGCAATAGACTTATTACACCACCAGCTATAAACATAAAGTCCATTGTCACAAATGAATTAAGTCTGTCATTTTGTCTGTTCTTTTTTTATAAAGAAAAAAACATGTTTGTTAGTTCGTTTTTGTTTGTTTTTAATTGTTATTAAATTAGGAAAGAATGTTGCAACCTGACGCCTTTTTTATGTTTAAAAATGTTGAACAGACAAGAATCTAGGACTGAGAAACATTTCCAATTCGTATTTCTACCTAATTTTTTTTTAAATGAAAAATCTGCGAAGGCTCTATATCCCCAAATCATTCTCATTACATACTCTGACTGTGAGCCAAATTTCATGCTTGCATCGTCAAAGACACAATCCCATCCCCTAATCTCAGCTATCTGCTGTGAACTTGTGCTAGTTATTGTCGACCACGCGCACTGTTCGCATACAGCAGATGATAATCGGTTACCGGGATAACTTGTCGGCGCTTGCTTGTTTGCTGAAATTGCGCCCGGAGTCCGAGCAAATTTACCGTGACGCTCGTTATTGGCCGAGGGGAGAAAAGCATCGTGTCAGCAGAGGAGAAATTTGCCCTTTTATGAGATCCGCTTTCTATGTATTCAAGAAGATTCGAGGAAGGGAAAGGCACTGTTTGTTGTTTTGAAACAGCAAAAGAAGTCGCAGGCCACATCTATCATGTTTGTTTTTTCCACTTCGGATGGACGGTAGAAAAGGTTAAGGGTATAATAGATTAGTATTTTAACACCTGGGGGCTGTCGGGTGCTATGATGACTTGCAGTATAAGGAAAACCATTTGGTTGAACTCATTAGTTGTGTACATGTATATTTTGAGAGGTAGAACATCCATTACCCAGTTCGCGCCGGGGTTGTTTTATCATCACCGAGACGACGCGCGGGATTATTTTTAACAAAACTCGATCCGATGCGGGTTCAGGCCGACTAGTACCGCGAGGCACACCCACGCATTTCTGGCCTTGCTCGCTGGTGACAAACATTTCCGGCCTTGCTCGTAGCGTGTTTATGCGTCATCCGTTTTAGATATGGGAAAAACTTTGCGTTTATAAACGTCATCCGGCGCGAACTGGTTAACATGTCATTAAGGTTGTGTTCCTCTATGAGTATTCTCCGTTTGGTATAATGTTGCTGGTATCCTGACTTTAGGCGTGATCCTTGGCTAAATGGAATGGCTTCTGATTAGCACACCTTGGTCAAAGACAGACTCAATCAAAGACATTGAAATGGGGGAATCGCCGACATACGGCTATATAAATAACTTTAATTGCTGTCTTGTTTGTTCAGTCATCCATGACAATGACATAATTATAAACCTTATACCATTGGACAGAAGACATCCTACTTTTTCCACATACATTTGTATTTTTCTGAAATATTCAGTAGTTTTGCAATACAATTTTAATTTGAAAATGGGTAAACTTTTGCAAAATCCTTTCGTGCATTTCGATTTCATTGCAACTTTTCATTTTTTAAATCCGTTGATCATCGTAAGTTCGCCCCAATAATTACAAAGTGTCCATGTTCCATTTGTCTCAAAAGTTCTTGTATCACCCTTTGTGTCACCCTCATCTGTTTCAATGTTTATTTAATGATGAGATCGATAGCTACGGGTGAAAGTGTTGATCTCCACTATAGGTTTGCGTTACGTGTATATGTGCAGGCTTTTGTAGAAGTGATCAAATATTGGAGCTTCAAAGCAAAGTTAAAGTGGCTTTTATCTCGTACGTACGTACATATTATGTAGAGTACGTTATGGTGTCACAGTACAGGTTGAGACAAAGTTCACGTTTATAGTCCTTGTCACGGTCCCACGAAATCCGAACGGGTTGTATATACTTTCAGAGCCTGAAACTGATCAATTTGAAACAACAAAATTCCACGCGGTTGAAATGCTGTAAGCTATTAACAGCAGCCAATTGTCAATTACAATATACATCACATCGAGTTGTAACTGGTAAGCTGGTTTTACTGAGTAAGATAGTTTCTCTCGCTTAAGCAGCTCTATGAAATTGGCTCCGTGTGGCGATTTACTCACCTGGCACGACATCACCACTTCCTTAAGTTATCAATGCGCGAACAATGATGTCATACCACAAATAGTTCCAGTCGCGCACAAATACACTGTACTTACAGACAATAACAGGGAAAGTGAAGATATTGGTTCAGCGCACTTTCCAATTGAAATTCCATTACTTGGCAAGTGATGGGAAAAGGAGATAGAATTCCTTTGTTGGATTTAAATGTGATTATACAGGTGGCTACACTTGTGTAGCGACTGAGACACCACTCCTTTGGAAGATCTCCATATAGATCAGAGACCTATGAGTATGACTACACTGTCAACATTATCAGTCAAAATAACGTTAATTGGTCATTATGAGGCATTATTTTGACTAATGTACGTTATTTTGACTAATTGATGTTGACAGTGTAGTCTGAGTTTCAGACCTGTCCTGTTTCGCACTCCTATAGGGCCACAAGTCACAGCCTATGCACTGAGCGATTACACGTATTGATGTAACAGAGAACCAGTGGCGTCTGAAATGCTAGTCTCCGAGGCACGTCTCCCTCGACAATTCCGATCACATACCACGTACACATGTGCACAACCTGGTACTTCCAGAGGATAATTGGGGAGTGTGTTTGGAATACAACACATACAATATACTTTCATTCACAGCTTAGAAAGTTTTTCAAATCATATTTTAAACCAGTTATAGAGAGACACACCCATTCTGACGAGGGAGCGTCAGTAAATGAATTCGCAGCCTTGAAACTAGACTAAATGTACCCACGGCCTAATAGTTTTAACTAGATCTGTCGTTGCATTGATTTTAGAGTATATCACAAGGCATAGACGTCTGGCTTTGCGATTATTGTCGTCTCCTATTGAACCTAAAGCCGACCGCGCCGCACACGAGAGCTACGTGCTGAGTAAAAAGGTCATTCGAGGCCGTTTGCTCAGCACGTATAGCTCTCATTGTGCGGTGCACTTTGGGCGAGTTGTCTGCCTCGCGAGGCCGGGAGGCAAATTTCTAATTACTCTGTTTTATTTCTTTCGCATCGCTAGGCCAGATACTCACCGTTGCTTTTGTTTGCTGCGCAACATTTCGCTTACGACAGCTTCGCAAAAGTTTGACAGTGCGTAAGTCCGCGGCTTACGCAACAAATTATGGCGTAGCTTGCGCAGTCAATTTAGGTGGTGTAAGATATGGCGTATAGCGACTGAAAATGACCTATTTTACCAGCAAATCGTAATTGACGTGGAGCCCGTCATTGCTCAACTTATTAAGCTTGATGAAAGACACTCACCATTTCATGATTGAAATAAAAGGAATTACTATTTTACCCGTGACAGAATTGTTAATGTTGCCGCACAATTTCGCGGAAAGTCGAACAAAACATGACTTACAAAATTGTTGGCGAAGATGATACAACGACGATTTCGTGAAAGAACACAAAAATATACGCAAACAGTAATCGTAAACGCTGTTTAAAACGTTGCGCAGCTATAACGCCATGTTTCGTGAAATGCTCCGTAATGAAATGGCGCAGCTACGCAACTTGTTGTTGTGTAAGCCTTATAACACTTTTGAAAATGGCGCAAGCTACGCACTTTTTGTGAAATCGGCTGCTGCTCCCACGAAATACTAGAGTAAAGTTGACATTTTGACATTTTGATATTTTGAGATATTGTTATTTCCAGATTCCCTGAAAGTTTAGCTTTAAAATGATATATAATTTATTGGGTAGGGTATTTTAAAAATATCTAATATTGAGCAAAACCAGCGGTCATTACACACACCAAATTAAGAATAGTTACTGAGAAAACATAAATTTGCGATCAAAAAGTGTCACAAACGCCGGCACAAACGAAGTAAACAAAGCATGTGAGTAACGTTCGTCAGGGGTTTCCCATCAGCTAGACCAAAAAAAGAAAATCCCTTCTGTTAAATCGGCTAAAATATAAAAAATAAATAAAAATCATAACTCAATATAGCATAGCGCCACTTTACGCCGTTTTTGTGGGAGCAGGTCACATAATGTGCTTGCATTGGCTTTCACCTATTTTGGAGTAGTTTTTGCTCCGAAAACCCCCATTCCACTCTCGTTCGAGTGGATTTATAAGAGACTCACTTTTCTTTTAGAGTGAGCTTTCGACTCTTATAGAGAGATTAATGTGATCTGAAATTCGGTACCCTCTGGAGACCTGAACACAATGTGTATAATGGAGACAAAAGGTCTCCGGAGGGTAAATTTCTATAGATGAATAGGTCTCCACTGGGAATTTCACAAATCAGATTTTTGGAGTGTGCCTCAAATTACTCAAAAACTAGGTTTAGGATGTGGGTTAGGGTTAGTGTTTGGATTAGGGTATAATATAGGGTATATTGGGTCGAAATTTCAACCCAGGAAATTAATTGTTGTTGAAATAGGAGCATTCTGAAAAAGGTGCCCGACTTTTTAACCAGTTTGTACATGAGAACAAAGAGATGTCTCCACTGGGATACAAATTTGAGAGAAATAGTTTTAGATCCAACCTGCCATTTGGCCTTCATTTTTGAATGCAGGTTGCTGAACTCAGTAGCAGCGAGGACACATTTCCACTGGCGACAACTTCGGGACAGATTTTGGGAATGGTAAATTAACAACAGCCCCTTCTTCATCAATTTTTCATCTCACATTTCTTGGTTATTTGATATCACCTGTCTCATCCGGCGACATTTTGGTTGTCAGTTGAATGTGAAATGTTCAATTTTGTAGCCTGGGAGCGGATTTACAGTGTTGGTCATAACAAATGCATGTAATTCATGTTGAGATATCGATCAACACAATTGAGGCAAAGATAAGAAAAGTTGTTTTGAAAGTCTCTGTGAAATTTACACGAGAACAAAAGTATGAACATAAAATAATAAAGAAACTAAAGGTGTGCCTAATTTGGCCTGAAGTAATCCATTCTTAATTAGCACATGTATATGTACACGATTTTTTTGAAAGGTTCAACAAAATCTTCTGTATAGTGGTCGAAAAAAATCATGGTCCACCGCAGCAGCATCGTATGAGAGTCGTAACGTTGTCGTGACGTTGTCGTGGTATGTCGTAACGGTGTCTTTTTAATTCGCTATGTTGCTGATACGATTCCACTACTGACGTCGTACTGGCGTCTTGCGAAATCGTACTGACGCCGTAGTGACGTCGTGTAGTACAATCTTGGCATTTTGTAGTACGCCGTGACAATTCTTGACGATGTCGTAACTCTATCGTAATAATTCGTAACTCTGTCGTGGCACTATCGCACTACTGACGTATCACATCTCGACGGCGTCTGGGTAGCGTCTTGACAAGAGTTAGAATTCGATTTTGAGTGCGAATTGCTACAAAACAAGATTTGTTCTACTTTGAAAATTGTTGCTTTAACCGTTGCAAACATCGTGTAGAGGGAATGGGGAATAAATCACAGAGAAGTCCGATTATTATCTCCTATACTTTTTCATCTGGGTCTACTGTCTTGAAAGCCTGCTTTCTCGTGAATCTTAAAAGCGCTCAAAATCGGACATAAAATCGACACTCTGAAATGAACCCGCCTCCTGTGTCCCTGCATTAATAACTCTCATAGTACTTTCAAACTCCCCAAACCACCCGATATCTTCCCATAAATCGTCAGCCCATCCACATAGGCCGCATTTACTTCTGAATGTTGTGATCGCCGTCAAAATAGTCCCTCTCTGATTGCCGCGGCTATGGTGTCGAGATTTGCTCGTAATTGAATTCTATGCTCCTATATATTACAAATTGCAAATTGTCAGGATTTGTGGACATCTTCGCTCGCTTCTGTACTCTGTATAGGCCCTGAGGGGAGGCGACAAGTCTAGCAACCCAATATTCGTGTCCGTTGGGCACCGGGTCTCTCTGCAAACAGCGACTGAGCTTGCCCGGCGGTGCTGTCGGTATAGAGTTGCCGAGCCAGTCAGACAGGTAAATCAGTTAACAAATACACATCAGTTTATACGCTTTCCAATTGGTTTGTAAAATCCCATTTTAACTAGTTCGCGCCGAGATTATTTTAACATCACCGAGCCGAGGCGCGGGATTATTTGTAACGAAACTCGATCCGAGGCGGGTTCAGGCCAATGGTACCCGAAAGCACACCCACGCATTTCCGGCCCTACTCGCTGCTGACAGACATTTCTGGCCTTGCTCGTGATGTGTTTATGCGTCATCCGTTTTGAATCTGGGGGAACTTTGCGTGTATATACGTCCTCCGGCGCGAACTGGTTAAGTGCAGTGTCCGTTCAAAAATGCGCCTGTTCGGAACGTACAAATTTATTGCTTGGCCTCCGTCAGATCCGTAACGGATAAACCGCCGTGTTTGCGCGGTCAAGGCCTCAGGTATTGCTGGAGTTTTTTTGCAACTTTTTTTTTAGAACTGCTGATCCAAACAACTTACTTGACACAGATGTAAGAAAGTCTCTCCGGAATCAAGAGATGTGGGTAATTAAGACAAATGGGTTACTAATCATTATTGCCTTGGCTGTACCCGAGTTCAGTTTATATGAACAATCACTTTTACTGCAATCAGTGTAATATAATCGCTACAATCAGGAGATGTTTGAAACTATATCCACCAGTCAAGATTTCCTAGTCGGCATCATTTTTAATGAGAAATTCTAAATTGTTGGGTTGGTCTGGAATTCTCTGGATGACAGTCCAAACTCGTGTTCGTTTTGTCTGCTTCACCTTTTTTTCATTATGTCAAAAATGTTTCATGCACGTTTCTGCAACTTAACCCTCGGGCTCTTTGGAGATGAAAGGGAAGTTCATGTTGTGCACGGTAACAGATCTATTCTTGGAGAAAAAAATAATAAAAGCATCTTCTAACGGAAACGCAATTTAATAACTGAAAACGGGTGTGTGTGGTTAAACTAAACGCTATACATGTACTTCAAAAAGCATATGGTGTTATAATATTGGCACTTAAACAGGTGTATGTAATTGTGTCATTTATCATCTTTCTCGTCCAAACATTGTCCGCTTTTGTGGTTCTCCACTTTTGTGGTTCTCCAGTAACTTATGTGCGGGGATGTGTCATTGTATTGCATGCAGCATGAGTCGATGTCGTGCATGGATCGAATTATATAAAGGAGCTTATAACCAGTTCGCGCCGGATGACGTGTATAAACGCAAAAATTCAAAACGGATGACGCATAAACACACCAGGTTCAAGTTCGGAAATGTATGTCAGCAGCGCGCAAGGCCGGAAATGCGTGGGTGTGCTTCCCGGCACTATCAGCCTGAACCCGCTTCGGATCGAGTTTCGTTTAAAAAAATCCCGCCCGTCGGCTCGGCGATGTTAAAATAATCCTGGCGCGAACTTGATTTAGTTGTTAAATTATCGGACAACCACAATATATATTGTTATATGTGCTAACCTAATTTTTTTTCTTACCAGCATTTTTGAAACGCCTGTTTCTACTGAAGTTGAATAAAACTCGTAAGAATCATCTTGGTATATTGAAATTGTGGCCGTAGTCTAAAGTTATATATTTAGTATTTAGTTTATACAACTCTCTTATCTCGTTTAATGTAGGCCGATATTCGCTCTCGCGAGTTTCTCCGTGAAACGTTCCCCGAGACTGCCCCGAGTAGAAAGCAGCAACCGAGAGCCAAAAAGGTCAGAGGTTACGAAGGCATGCCACGCCCTTCCCATGCAAATGAGGCAAAAGTAGGCGGGGCTAAGAGCGCAACGTGCTTTCTCGACGAAGATTATTCCGGACATTCGGACGAGGAGGAATCAAGTTTCGACTGTTTGTTTGGTCCAACGTGACAAAATGAACGAAAAGTAAAGCCTATGAAAAACAAAAATAGTATGAAAACGAATTGCAATGCTGGTTAAAATTATGGACAGAATATTAGTCTACTGACATTTTTATGCTTAAATCTGTTATCTTTTAATCGGTTGTTTTAATACCGTCATAAATAATTATTGCTCAATAAAGGCCTCATAGATTTTTAAGCAAACACACCAATCATCATCTGGTGGACGACACTATCAATCTGGCTTGAAATGTTTTCCCCAGGATTGACTATGAAAATACGTACCGTCCACTGAATAAAAGGCTCAAAAGCACCAGACAAGAGGATTAAAAATTGCTTTTTCCGGTCAAGCGAACGTCGAATCTAGTATTATGCATGATCAACAGTGGCTACTGCCTCTAGCGTCTAATACCGAGGTTGTTATCAGTAACAAATTACACTATCAAGCTCACGGGCGCCAACGTGTGTTGGTTTTCTCAGGAGATATTAGTGCTGATATTTAACAAAGCTTTGAATACATCCGTTGTTCCAAATCAGAAGGAAAGTACATATAGTCAGGCAAATTGGTGAACAAAATGCTCCATCAAATGATAAAAGCATTGAATTTGGCGCACAATCATATTATCTCATGAGAAAAAGATTTGGCTTGAGGGCCATCGCAAATTTGTCCTTTGAAAAAACCAAATAGGTAGGATAACACGCACTTTTCAACATTTCAAAAATGGCTGCCATTGCATGTTATTCCACCTATATTTATTCAAAGCACACATTTGCGATGTCTCTATAGTCAAATATCTTCCTCATGACATACTCTGAATGACTGTGTGCCAACATATCATGCTTTAATCATCAAGTAAACAATAAATTCCATCATAATAATTCGGGCGATTCACAATGCATTGCGCCACCAAGCGTTTGACTTAAAAGAGCCACTTTTAAACTGTACAGTCGACTTCTTCCGTATATCATACTGTAGTGAAATATTTATTCTTCATTGTTCACGCGAGGTACAACACAAACATAAATGTATCCGGAAGCGTCGTTGATTAAAACATTGTTATTTGCAGAAAAAAATTGGAACTTTAATCGTGCGCGTCCAAAAAGACGTAAAAACTGATGAGTTCATGCAAAATGAATACCGTTTTTCAAACTGATGCCGACTTTTTCCCATGATGCACTGCGGGTATAGCAGGATTTGCGCCTCCAACGGCAGCTTCTATGTATTGTGAATCGCTCGAATTGTGCACCAATCTACCCGACTAATACACAATAATTTGTTTACGCAAACGTTTATGAGGCTGAACGGGTGCCACTTGATTCCCATCTCACATCTACAAATCACCAAATACACAATCACTAACACAATACGTGTACATCATTTTTGAAATTTAGGTTTGGTAGACATCATGCATGGGAGGCTTTGCGCCTCGTGAATTTGTATAATTTTACGAATCTACACTTACACTTTCTCGTGTATTCTCTTTAAATTAATCGCCAGTGTTGATGGTTTTTTTTTCGTTTCGCTTTCGCACGAAGTAAAAAAAACCAAAAAAACAAACCACGATGATTCAATATAACATGTTCCGAGCCGCATATAAACGAAATCCATACGCGCATCATTTTCCAACGGTCTCTGTTGTACATCTGATAATTGCCTTTAGGGGAACAGGTGAAATTGAACATTAATATCCCAAATAATCTTCGAAAGCCTTCGAGACATTTAACTATCAATTTCGTGGAACTTTGTTTGCGTTTGTAATGTTAGGGAGAATGCACGAGAAAGGCGCGAGTCTATTCTCTGGAAGACACTTAACCAGTTCGCGCCAGGATTATTTTAACATCGCCGAACCGAGGGGCGGGATTAGTTTTAACGAAACTCTATCCGAAGCGGGTTCAGGCTGATAGTGCCGGGAAGCACACCCACGCATTTCCGGCCTTGCTCGCTGCTGACATACATTTCCGAACTTGAACTTGGCGTGTTTATGTGTCATCCGTTTTGAATTTGGGGAAATGTTTGCGTTTATATACATCATCCGGCGCGAACTGGTTAAAGGTAGGATACACCATTTGCAGATATCGAACAAGTTTACTACCGAATTATTAAGAAATATTTTATTTAAATAGGTTAGGTTACCTAAATACCTTGAATGATACCAAAACCGCTACACGAGATATTTTACAGTGACTTCCGTAACAGTCATCAAGTTGAGTGGACAATAAAAGGCATGCATTCTGGTATCGCGGCCATAAGACGCGTAATTTATACGCAGTGATTTTCTCGCGAATGTTACGTAATCAAGCTTTGGATTGGTGTTAAAAACAATATAGATTCGTAATTGTTTCATTTCATTTCATTTCATTTATTATTTCTCAGGGCAAACATAAAAAGGTACAGTACACAGATGAAAAAAATGACATAAAACAAAACATGACATGGTAACACCCCTGAAGGATTGCCAAATGTGAACTAAATCACAATCGAGTGGCTCTCCAAATGCAGCTATGCCAACATTAAATACATGAACATATTTATAATAATGCAAAATGAAAAAATGAAAAAATACAAGGCAATACTATAGTATTACAAAAATAATACAAATGTTGTTATAAATTATGTTTGCTTATTGTATATGCAGGAGATGAAGTATATATAAATAAATATGTAGATGGATTTTAAATACATTTATGATATTAAATCTCCTTAAAATAAATACATTATGTACAAATTCAGTCAGGTAAAAAAACGCGAATGTCTAACTTTACTGAAATCACTGACCGCTCACTTTAAGTTATAATATTGATTCAACTTTTTAGTTTTAAGCCTGTACAGGGCCAGTACAACAATCATTTGGTCTGATTATAATTATAGTCGAGTCTAGTTAACAAGAATCGGTAAAATTGCTTCTCGAAATTAGCATGAACAGTCTGATATTGACATTGACAATGTATACATAATGGCTGAAAATTGATGAAACTTGTATAATGAATGTGGTCAATATTCAGATTAAAATGACGGCTTAATGAAAATCAAATAGCAACCGGTTCCGGCCAGATAAGACTTATGAAATTGTATTTGTTTTACTCGCTCTGTAGTGTACATTTGTATTCAACTGGCTGCACATTTGCGTGGAGTGTCGTGGCCGTCGACACGTGTGTCCTTAAGCAAGGCAATTAAACCACTATTGCTTCGTCCTTCGGATGGGACGTAAAGCCGTTGGTCCCGTGTGTGTGTATTGTGTATATATTGAACCAGGACATGCACGTAAAAGAACCCAGTTACGCTTATCGCTAAGAGAAGGGGTTCGCCCTGGTGTTTCTGGCATTCCGTTCATCCCCCTATACTCGGGTTTCTTCAGGCTTACGAGCTACAGTGCCTTGGGCGCTTTTGAGGAATCCTCGGTTTCATTGCCGAAAAGAAATAATAATAATAACATTTAAATATTTTATTTTCGAAAAATTGGGTTTGTATATTCGTTTCACTCGTCAGTTTCAATCGTATTTCCGTATCCGATCTTAAACAGGCTGACATTTGAGAGAGATCGATGTAAAATACAGTATTGAAGAGCCGAATAATTGTTTTATTATATTTTATTAGAGATTTGCATAATCATTGAAAGTGAATATTAACCTTGTTTCTGTACTATTTTAACGACACAAATTAATATTTCTATTAACCGTAATTTCAAACTGAAACGCATACAGCTCGTGTCTCTGTTTGATAATTCGACTTGTTTGCAAATTAAAGTTTGAGCTCCTTATACATACAATTCCAATTATATTGGACATCAGTCTGGGGTATCCAGGGAATAAATGCTCATAGTGAATGTTTGCAAAGTCTGCACATCTAACCATGTAGTTGGAAATTAGAATTTCAGTAGTGGCAACACCACTGATAACACCAACAAAAAACTGCCGCCGCTCACGCTGCGATACTATCACATTTTCCAACTAGACGTGTGCATTATACTTGCAAAAATTCGCTCTGAGTGTTACATGTACTCTGTTCGATCATTGATGCCGGTGACCCCATTTTTGGACCGAGACTGATGCTTGGCCTAGCGGTTGCCCGTGATGATTTTATACATTTAAGAGGCCCATAATGTTTTTCGCTGTGAAATGTGTTCAATTTCCCCTCGCATTCGCTGTATATAAAGTGCGAATCGCGGCCGGTCTACTTGAAGCACCAGTATTATGCGGTAGGGCAATACTTGAGAAAGGCCAATAACATCAGCCTCTTGCCGTTTATAAACGCACCGTACCCAGGCCGCTGCCCGCATAGTATCTCGATATTGTAAATGTGTTGCATGGCACTGTGACATGGTGTTGTATTATTTTCTCTGTCAATGTGTCTGGGGACAAACACTCGAGCCGTTGCAGTATTGCATGTCCTTTTTCAGTAACAGTTTCTTTATCCAGGCTGCCCCCCCCCCCCCCCCCCCGTTTGTCTGGCTGGTAGGTATAGCTACATGCCATCGCATGATCACATCAATCAAACTCAATCTAGTGTCTGTTTTTTCAATACAGCTAAGAAATCCCTTGTTAATTGATATAACCATGCTTGGACTGGGGGGGGGGGGGGATTAGTACGAATTTTGACTATGTATATAGTCTGGGTAAGTGATCTGACTATGTTTTACTCTGCAAATGCATGGAAGGGGATGTGGAATTATTTTAGAGTGTTTGTGGCTGATTGAGCGATAGGACGTCGCGTTGTTTTAGTAACTTGAATATTAGAAACTATAATTAATTGTTGAGCTGTAAGAATATCTAAACTGAGGTGACCGACGGTGCCTGTCCGATTTAATGAAGATTTCCTTCTTTGCATTCCATGTTACGTCAGCTCTCGAAGTCAGCTGAGTTTAAGACCGCGAAACATCTTAGATTTGACGCGTGTGCTAATCCCAAGTCATTAAAAGCGCCCCGAGTGACCATCAGAATATTGGAAAGGCAAAAAGTAACACAAAAAGCGGTTTTAGCGAACGTGAACGCGCTATTTCTGTTCGACCGGCCCATACCTGCCGCTATAACATTAACGGTCACCACACTCTATACCGCCACGGTTGCCAGTCTAGTATCAGAGGCCAAGCAATGTGCCCGTTTCGAACAGGTAATTTTTAACGGACACTGCACTAGTTGACTAATGGTTTCTGCGCCTCTTTGGTATTTCTCTTCTTTGTAAATTGTTTTCTAACATTCATGCGTTCTTATCAAACACAGGGTTCACACACATGTTTAACTTAAGTAACAGGATGACGTTTGTACTATCTCTGTACTGTCTTCTGTTTCTCTTTCCCGTCTCCTTCTTTGGATCTGACGTCAGTGTTAATCTGTTTGTTCGTTCATGTTTCTGATAGCCTTTTTGAACTTTTCTATTCAAAAGCCTGTTAGTCTTATTACATCGGATGCCTGTCTCTGAGTAAAGCCCCGCAGGGAATTGTATCCGTTGAAAAACATATTTTTTTACCTAAAAAGCTTTGACGAGTCTGGTAATAACATCACTGATTTATTTCACCGGCGGTCATTTTCTCAGAGCCATTATTGTCAAATTTCCGATTTTCTCTCCTGGCTTGCTACTGTCAGGTCCCTCAGGGATATACTTAATTATCTTTTACAACAGTAACGCAGATTTTTCCAGTCGGCAATAGCCTCATTTATCTCAAAATATAAATGACATTTTCTCGCGCGTGTTAAATCATGAGTGTAAAAGGTAGGATACACCATTGGTAATTGCTTTAATTATCAGGAATGGGTGGATGTGGTGGATTGTATTTTATAGTAAATATCGTTTAACTGACCTGTCCAAAGTTTTACAATCACGGATGCCGAAGAAAAAGAAAGGAAAACGGCGTTTGTTTTCAACCGGCGTCGGGCAGTTCTTGTAGTTCTTGTTTTTTTTTGCGATTGCCGTCCGGCAATCTTTTTGTTTTAAATAAAATAAAAACATTAAGAACAATTACAGGACATCTAGGGCAATCATTTTTCAGGATGCCTAGAATCATTATTTACTTTTAAATAAGTAAGATATTTCTTAACAATTCGGTAGTACAATTATTCGATATCTGCAAATGGTGTAGCCTACCTTCAACTGACTGTTTTGTCCGAATACCACCTACAATCTAGCTTTGTTGCTAAGATTATTAGCACTTAAGAAGAAACTTCAAATGAAAGATTTTGCTCCAGTAGCCAATTGCCAAACGGGGTTCATCTGCTCGAAAATTTTATAAAGCCTAGTTTATGTGTCTGGTGTCTTGACGTGAGCACCATCTTTTTATGTGACTCGTTACCACCAACAGGTACCGCAGGTGAAAAAAAAGCAGGTCTGACCCTTGCCTTTGGTGCAGAACGAAAAAGTATGGAGCCGAAGGAAGGCTGCAGTTGACCAGCATTTTGCCGCAGAGTCAGTTTGTATATTTAATGAAAATTGTTTTTTAGTGTCTACGGTTACCATGGTGGAAAATTTTAAATATAAATATTTTATTTTGAAAATAACGAGCGGGGTTTAAACTATTGTAACTGATTATAGCCATTCTGAGTATTGTCTTGATTCGAATAGTCGAAGATTTAATTCCTCATGATGTCATAATTTGCATTTTTCCTAAATGGCTGCAGTAGGCATTATTTTAATACCCAAATAGCCGATTTTGGGTAATCTTGGTGTCGCAATTATGGTTGTCTAGGGTGTGTGCTGAATCGAGTTTTGTGTTAATTGTTTTATTTATTCATCAAAACCCCAACCAACAAACAAACAAACAAACCAATAAACACACGGTACCGCGTCTTGCTTATATAACGTCACTTTAATACTCTCTTGATTTTGACGAGTGTGGTTTTTCCGAGTGAATCGCTTCTCCGATTTCCCACCTTCAATCTTCAAGTGGAATATAATTGTAAGCTCCCGGCTGGAATTCTCATCTCCCTTAAATGACATCTTGATTCCTTCGCCCTGTTGGTAATTTCTGCAAACGCGCCGTTCCTTGGGTGCCAGTCACAGGTAATCTTCTTCATTGTAACGAGATCGTTTTTTACAATAATAATAATTCTCAAGGGTTCTACTTTTTTAATATCCACATAGTCCTGGATTCTTCGAAACATGTCAGATTAAATCGAGATATGATCAAGTTACCGGTGGTAATTTGTCGCCTAAATGCGGATGCCATGCACAATTTGTAAAAAAAATTAAAACTGTAAATTATATCTCCCAACGGGTTGACACGTCGGGTTCCCTGAAGCAAGTTAATGCATTTAATAAACGTATAATCGATAGGTGCAGTGGACAAATCTTGAAGTTCATGTGGTTTTTGTTTTATTTAATAAAAAACCAATGAGGCGGTCATTTCGAAAATTCAAGATGGCCGCCAAAGACGCATCGACGACGTTTTAGAAATAGCATCAACTCCTGGTTCCAAAAGTGTAGCAAATTTTCCACCAATTTCTGATTGACAGGATAACCCTGTAAGTTACGGAAGTCTGACTCTAAAGTTTGTTGGTGAGGCGTATAAAATCGAATGCAATCGAATTGACATATCACAAGCTTCATCCAATCATTGCGTCTGATTGAGTATCACGTGATATTCCAAACTTTGGACAAGCAAAAGAAAAATCTATACACGGGCAATCAGATTATAAACGCCAACGCTCAACTTGATATCACGTTTTCATCCGCTGTTAGTGTTTGACATTGTTTCCGATTTATAGATATATCTGTCGCAAATGTTCCGAGAGCGCGTATTATGTTATAGTAGAGGTACTTAAGTAGACAGGTGTTTTCTAAGTGATCTGAAAACAGTTTTGGAATGATCGGTAGGTTCATTTGATAGATGTATGTTTCCGAAATCCTGTTTTTGTGTTAGGGGTTTTGGTGATTTTTGCGGCTATTTAATAAAGTGTGGGTGCAAAAAGGGAAGAAAACATATTTTTTTAAAGTATGATGTGTATTATATTAGGATGAAGTAAACATTTTAGTTTCTTTTGAATCTACAAAATATTTCAAATTACCCGAATGGTTTGTTCGTTATATTACTTCTTAATATTAGCCAAACTAGACTCTAAAAAAAGAAATGGGCCACAACATAATATACCCAGCACGATATGTGGCAGAGGGGTACCCCTCTATTATCCCTATACTTTATATGCGCTCAACACTATTGTAACCTAACCCATCCCCTCTTGAAACCTAAAAGGAATTCCTGAGATTCCGGGAACACAATGGTCAACACAAAAGAGGGGGGGGGGGGGGGTTTCTCTGCCATATCGTGCTTCATATGAATATGTGTGTTGTTAATAGTTCACAAGTCATTGATCAGTTCCAAGTATTGACAAAACAAATATAACGAATTATTTACTCCTTTTCATCACCCGCACTCCGGGTAAGATTATGGTCATCAGCATAGTGTGTCAATGATATAATTGGCAGCATAACCAATTATTTCAACAGCCTGCGTAAGTAAGTGTATAATTCTTTGGGATGACTGAGACCTAGAGACATCCCATGTTATTGTGTCGCCTGAAGAATCAAAATTGGGCTTCCAAAATAATTTAATTATTACTACAGATACAAGTGTGGTGGGTCATGACGGGGCCAAAGCCCTGAAGTCAACCAGTAGTGAGTAACAGACAGCGGTGTACTTTACATTCACACCAAACTGGGTAAAATCGCTGTACTAGAATTTGTTTAAGCGTAAGCATATATACAGACTGCTTGGTTTCACGTGGGGTTATAATAAAGAGAATACATGTATCAGAAAGAGAATACATCAATCGTGTTGTACACGTCAAGATTGTTTGGGGATCCATTAGGCGAATGTACTCAACCAGCCTTCTGCCTCCAACCATAGAGAAAGGAACAGAGCTCCAACTTGGACCCGACCTGCTCATCAAGTGTCAAGTATATACGCAAGGCCATGTTTACTCTGTGCCGTGCATGCGCCGCGAACGCACGTTCGTCAGAAATAAACTCTTCGTGGGGAAAGTTCCATCCTTAGTGTGTGTTTCGTTACTATTAGGAAGTTCAGGATAGCATTACCGAGTCAGAACACACTTAAAGTTGGCCTGACTCTGGATATGTGCTTAGATATTTCTTGTAAGTTAAAGACATGCTCTTCAGGTTAGCCGTATAGTGTATCGAACAACTCGTTCTGCACACCAGGGGCCAATTTCATAGAGCTGCTAAGCAAAAAAAATTGCTTAGCACCAACAATCTTGCTCATTAAAAACAGGTTACCAGCCAAAATTCTACGTGTTTTTCATGCTAAGCAAAAAAACAGCTGATTATCAATCCAGAAAAATTAAGATCAGGTGAAAATTTGGTCTGTAACCTTGTTTTTGCCAAAGACAAAATGTCATGCTAAGCAAATTTGTGTGCTTAGCAGCTCTATGAAATTGGGCCCAGATCAAGTGAATTATACGCATAATTACTGGATTAAATTACCGGAAATTGGAATAAATTTGCGCTTTGCATGGTTATAAACAAGTAGTTTTGAACCAAACCGCGGCTCATATAATGAGCCTGAATAACCCAAGCCGAATACATCAATATTTTACGTCCGAAAAGCAACAGAAGTCATTTGTTTTCAACAATTTTACCTTGTTTTGTGAAACATCTCTGTGGCGATTATTATGTTTGCAGTATGTGTCTCGCTCGCGCGTTTAGTTTGACATGGGGCCAATTTCACGGAGCTGCTAAGCACACAAATTTGCTTAGCACAAAAAAGTTGTGCTCATTAAAAACAAGTTATCAGCCAAATTCTACGTGTTTTTCATGCCAATCAAAAAACCAGCTGATTATCAATCAAAAACAATAAAAATCACGTGAAAATTGTGTCTGTATTGTTTTTACCAAGGACACATTGTCATGCTAAGCAAATGTTTGTGCTTAGCAGCTCCGTGAAATTGGCCCATGATCGTAAAGAACTTCTAATAAAATAGAGATTTGGTGCACGCGTACCGCGTACAGCGTGATCATGTGACGCAAAACTCGGCTGTTCACTATATTTAGTGTAAATTTAGGAGTATGAAAAATGTTGAGTAGGGCCTACTGCAAAATTTATCAAGTAGAAAACAGTCAAGTAGAAAACATCTTTGAAGTAACAGTTTTATTTCATTCTTTTCTCATATACAGTGTGCTGAAGAATTCGAAGTATATCAATACGTGAATACAAATATATATGTCGATACATTCTCGCCACAACACATTCATATTATACGCATAATTTATCAAGTAGAAAACAGTGATACATCTTTGAAGTAACAGTTTTAATTCATTCTTTTCTAATGTACAATGTGCTGAAGAAGTCGAAATATATCAATACGTGAATACAAATATATATGTCGATACATTCTCACCACAACACATTCATATTACGCATAATTATGACCCCAGTAATATCCGTTTTAGATTTAACCCACCACGACTTAGATAAAATCAGACACTTGGTGGCTGCACATAGCCTACCCCTATACATATTTTAAGCGTTTGTGCTCATGTGGAAAGTAACAGTCAAGCATTAAAGGTAGTAGGCCTATACATCATTTGCTTTTTCTGTAATTTTCGAAAAGGCTGGGTTAGGGGATTTATATTTATAGTAAATAAACATTGTGACACTGACCTATTTAGAGGTTTTTGTTCATAAAAACTATAAACAAAAAAACAAGACAAAAGTTGATGTTCTTGCAGTCTGGTTCCTGGACTTCCTTCAAACGAATTTAATGAATTAGGGGCAGTGTTAGAAAATAGTTAGGTTTTACAACGTTTACTAGCATATGAAGCACGATATGTGGCAGAGAACCCCCCCACCCCCCCCCCCCCCCCCCCCCTCTTTTGTGTTGACCATTGTGTTCCCGGAATCTCAGAAATCTTTTTAGGTTTCAAGGGGGGATGGGTTAGGTTACAATAGTGTTGAGTGTGTATAAGGTATAGGGATAAGAGTGGGGTACCCTTCTGCCACATATCGTGCTGGGTATATTTACTAGCCGACGATGTTCTTTCAGTCTGGTTCCTGGACTTCCTTCAAACGAATTTAATAAATTAGGGGCAGTGTTAACAAATAGTCAGGTTACAACGTTTACTGGCCGGCACTCGTTTGAAACTAATACAATTCACTTCACATCAAGTGCCGTGATTTCACATGATGCTTGGTATTCACTTACAGTCAAGTAAGGTATTTCATAATAATTCAGCAATTTTTTTCCAAATATTTTCAAATGGTGTAGGCCCTATACTACCTTTAATGACCGGGCATATCTGCTTCGCCTGCCTACGAATCCACTTATAAACACTTGAACTGAATTTCGTTTCTCAAGATCTGTAACCTTTAAAAACATTATGACAAACACAAAAATAGAATGCTTTATGTACGGAACCAATAGTTTCTTTTATATGTATATATATATATAATATTTATACCATTCACAATTTGCACTTAGAAAAATAATCATTGCAAGTTTTGACACTAATATCTCCAGTGGCATCGTAAGATTACGATTAATTGTTTGTAACCTCGTTTAAATTTTGCATAATCTTCCTTTGTTTATATTTATAAATATTGTACTTATTTTATGTACAAATCATCGCGTAAATTTGTAACCATTCATAATCAAGGTACATGATATCAATAAAATGGAATTATAAAGATTACGTGCAATCATGCACTATAGTGCAGAAAGTGAGCATTTTGTATAATTCAGGGCTTCACTTTAAAAACAATTCCGATTTTACTAAAATAGTTAAACTTGTACCAAGCTGGCTGCAACTGTAGTCGGCTCGATGCAAATTCTACTATCAAAGTTCTACCCAAATGTGACTACAATTGCTTTATGATACTTGATAGCGCTTTATAGCTTTATACACAATATCTCAGAGAGCTATAGCTTTACAAAATGTACCTAACACAATACAACTTACATTGTGATTCTTACTCCACACTTCGTAAGACGATAAAAACAAATTTTTTTTAATTTTAAACAAATCATATATTTTTTTATCTAATTAAATATTGACACCTAGCAGCACTGTGGGTCTCTATGTTGATCTTTAAAATAATGACAACTGTTCATCTGTGTTGCAATGTTGAATCTACACAATGTCAAGGCTGGTTCGTTACAGTCGGCGCAAAAGCGAACACGTTTTTTGTGAGAGGAGGACACGTTTTCGCGCTGCGTGTTCGCCGCGGGTTGAACATAATTATTTCCCCATCGCGGTGAACTTTCACGGCGAACTTTCGCGGCGAATGTTTCGCGGCGACGTCAAATTCGTTTAGCTTTCGCATTCACGTAAAGTATGAACCGGCCTTAACATTGGATATGTAACCTGTAACTGGAATTATTTAGCACACAGTCACGAGAAACATATTTGGCTACAGGGCCATCTCAGATTTGTCTTTTAAAGAAGCATAGGTATAGAATAACAAGCAGTAGTAGCCATTTAGAAAATTGCTTTTTACATGTATTTTTTTTTGTCAAATATTTTGTCCAAATCTGCTATGGCCCTATGCCAATATCTTTCCCACGACATACTCTGACTATGAGCCAAACTTCATCCTAGCTGAACTATTTCCTGAGTTTTTTCTCGCTCTCGTCATGGCTTAACTCGGTTAGCGTTGAATTCGACTGGTTTTGCCCCCGCAACCCTATCCGGCAGTTCGATATTAATGGCTTGGGTCGATGATTAATTCTCGAATCAGAATGCCGTCCGGACTGATCGTATCCTGTCTTGCTCTGACTCCAACCAATCTCTGGAGGCAATTTGGCGATTTCTCCTCCTTGTTCCCTTCACGCTCCATTTTCATCCAACACGTACACACGTCTCTCCTTCTCTCCCTCTTTCAATTTGTATTTTAACCCGTAAACTTTTTATCTGCCCTTATTTTCCATCGCCAGTATCGTCTTCGCCTTGCCCATCTTTCCTTTTCATAAGCTCTATAACCAGAATTGTTTTCGAGTCCTGCAAGTCCTTTCACAAGTCTATGCAATTACAAGTCTAGTCACAAGTCTTAACCAATCGCAAGTAACTGCCATTGTTGAACAACGACAAAGGAAAGATTTTGTTAACAGTTATTTCGAATAGCTAGTGACTTGACTTGAGACTTAAGGACTTGTGATAGACTAGCAGGGACTTGCAGGGACAGTTGTAGGGACTCGCAGATATATGCATGGACTCGAATACAACTCTGCCTATCACCACTATGTCAAACATCGGATGCACTGTCTACCGACTCAGTTTCTCCCCGGCACCATTCTGACATCCCATCAGCCATCCCTCTCTCGCACTCAGCTTTCATCCAATAATGTCCCCCTATTTGTATCTCTCGTCACGCCCATCAGGTTTTACCCTCTTTACCGGATCGTGCATGTAAGTCCATTATCGAGTGCTCTGGTTTGCCGTGGTTAAATGGTTTGTCGCGCCACGGAAAACGGGTTTTCACTAATAACAACTACATCATGTACGCAAACGAAACCCCGTTCTCGAGTGACCTGCGAACAGTGTTCTCAAATTGCCGAATGCGAACACCCACGTACGTACACGTGTGGGTGAAAATTCGAGATGGCAGCCGCCATATTAAATTACCGAATGGGAAGATTATCTTACAAAAGTAATATTTAAATCCGAAAAAAGCTTTAAAACATAATAAAGACAATCCTACTCTACGAACAAGTCCCCTGCGTCCTTTAATCAAAAAATGTATTTGCTGCTTCGTGATTGAAAGAGTTTTTTACATTTTTGGGGCACAACAATAAGTTTCGGTCTGGGCCTATAATGAGTCTGTTCTTGACGTTCTTCATCTATAGACATGCTTCACTGACGACTGAGTACAATCATGTTCGCGTCATGTTCAAACCATGCGCACTCAAGCACCGCCGAGTGTCATTCCGTGGTGCCAATGACGATTTTGTTTTAACCTGATCCCTTTTCCCACTGTCTTATTGTATTATTTTCCTATTTCTATTGGAGATGTATTATTTTCCACATTAAAACATTTCCTTTCTTTTATGTTTAACCGTGGACGACAGAACGAGACCGTTACACAACATGCATTGAATTGAGTGGTTATACTCGACCCAACAATAATGAGAATAAAAGAATGGCCGCTCCACCTGGTGCAAATTCTCGATGGGAGTAGCCCTGTGCACCGATAACTGCTTTAGGATAAACATAAATAAATCATAAGGGTGAGGTCCTCACCCTTATCTTAGGTGGGGACTTCATAAATGAATGACCGCTTAACTGTGGAACCCTTCGAGGCGAGCAGTGCATCGATAACTGCTTTGATAACTGACCTGTGTAATGTTCAGGTTCCTCTCTACAAAAGGCCAAACGAGGACCTGTTGATTCAACCTCGAGGTAAGGACCCCAAAACAGATTGGCATCTTACTTCACAAAGGAAAATAAATCGCTCTACATAATTACTGAGTATTAAGCTCTTAAGGCAAATGGCTCTGTGTAAAACCTGAAATCACATTATCACTACATTAGAAGACAAAGCTTATTGAAACGAGGACCTGCTTAAACGAAGACATCCTAAGGAGGACCTGGCGGTAAAAGCTTGTTACAATAAGGCTATAGTCTATAGGCTAGTATCATAAATTGAGATGCCCTATACATGACCTGTGTACCAAGGATCGCACTAGTACATGTGGATACCAAGCAGCTTGAAACGAGGACCTGCTGGGTAAGACCTAGAGATAAAGACCCGTTACAATATGGCCCATATCTATATAGTATCATAAATGGAGATGCGTATACAATGATATGAGGACCAATGACCGCACTAGTACATGTGGATACCAAGCAGCTTGAAACGAGGACCTGCTGGGTAAGACCTAGCGATAAAGACCCGTTACAATATGGCCCATATCTCTATGCTATAGTATCATAAATGGAGATGCCTATACAATTACATGAGGACCAAGGACCTCACTAGTACATGCGGATACCAAGAAGCTTGAAACGAGGACCTGCTAAGTAGGACCTGGATATAAAGACCTGTTACAATAGGTCTAGTTTAACGGAGAAAGCCCTATGATCCGAGGACCAAGATATCAACTACGTAAAATGAGAACACGTTACGTGTATTAATAACGCCCTCTTTAGATTTGAACTTGCTGCGAAAACGTTGGACATCACGTTTAGTGTCCATTTATGAGGAGTGTTTACTCGATACTACATAAGGGTAGAATACACCATCTTATTATATTGATGTGAGGATCACATCTGCAAGAAGTAAGTCTCTGTATCATTGGCGCTCTAGACATCAGTCTACTGTTCTTGGAAATGTTCTACGTATAGATGTGTCGGGATTACGGGCTACAAATTCTGTCGGTGCTTGAATTGTGTGAAGTTGGTTTGCAATACTTTTTTGAGCCATTCACCCGTTGACGCTACCACTCCTGCACCGCGTTGTGAGACACCGAACCCAGAGTCAGCAAGCCCTCGTCGTCAGGACAGACGTGAAGGACCGCTGGTGTCCTGACGTCGCCGAGATCCTGGCGCTGTCGTCCAGACCTCCCGCAATCTCCTTGAATCCCACCTCGATGGGAGTGAAGATCTTCTTGCGGCACTTCACTTTGCTCAGGCATGAGCAGGACTTACGCAGGTTGGCTCTGAAGTTTTGGCTGAAGAACGAGTAGAGGAGCGGGTTGAGGCAGGAGTTGAGATAGATCGCCAGCCGGCAGAAGATGCCCACGTAGAACATCACGGTGTCGTCCAGGATGATAGACGGCGTGCAGAGGATGAACATGAGGACAAACCAGGGCAACACGCACGCGGCGAATGCGATGACTAGGATGTGGACCATGCGCGCCACTTTACGGCGCGAGGTCTGCTGGCGCTGCAGCCCGGCCGCCAGGGCCGACTTCCCACTCTCGGCACGGGTGAACTGGGAGCTGCGTTGCAAGGTCCGGGCCATGCGGAGGTAGCACACGGACACCACCGCTACAGGGATGCAGTAGAAGAGGGCGAAGTTGCTGCCTTTGAAGGCTCGCATTGCCACGTAGCTGGGCCATCTCTCCAAGCAGACCGTGGTAGGCTGGTGGTGCGATAAGGGTATGACAATGGCGTCTGAGACCACAGCAGCCGGCGACTGACTTGCCAGAGACACCACCCAAATCACCATGATCATCACAATGACGTGAGCTTTGCTTCTGTAGTGAACAGATAAGACCAACAACATTCCTTAGTTTCTTTAAAGTTAAACTTTTAACGGACATAATAGGCCGATGCTAAATCCAAGCAAATCCAGCTTAATCTAACCAAACCGGACCTCTAACCAAACCGGACCTCTTGGCCATTAAGTTTAAGAAAGCATTGTTATCACTTTGGCTCAGCATCACTGGTTAAAGGTAGTGTGTTCGAATTATCAGGAATGGTTGGATTAATTAATTAATTTTTTTGGAGGGGGGTTGAGTTTTATAGTAAATTTCGTTTAACTGTCCGAAGTTTTAAAATCATGAATGCCGAGAAAAATAAAGACCAAGAAAAATGGCGTTTGTTTTCAACCGGCGTCGGGCAGTGCTTGGGGTTTTGAGGGTTTTTTTCGCGATCGCCTACTAGCGATCGTGAATGTTTTTGTAATTGTTTTTTTTTATCAAAAAAGTACGACTTTTCTAAATAATTCGGTTGTAAAATGTTTCGATATCTGCAAATGGTGTATCTCTCCTTTAAGACAGACAAGCACCATAGATAACGTCAGCGGCGTAACTGGGGTTGAATTAGTAGGGGGCACCGGGGGAGGGGGAGACACCCGAGGGCACGTGCTGACGATTGTTGTCTTTTAGTGAGTACCAATGCACTTTGTGACCTCTTTCACTATTATTAAGGCAAATGTACACAAACAAATACTGCAATTTGCGTGTATGATCGAAATATTTTGTTCACGAAACACGATTTTAGACAGTCAAAAGGACGGACTAATGAGATAGTCCGACTTAATATTGGAGATACATGTCAAATAAATCTCTTCAATGCAGTTGTAAAACAAAAGATGCACTATTTTGGTCACATTGCCAGGCGTAAGTGAGCCAATCTGGATAAACAGATTTTGCTTGGCAAATTAAAGGGGAAAAAGAAATGGGGGATGGCAGAAACTCCGATAAACCGATAGAATTTCTACTCTCACAAAGAAAAGTCAATATACAACTGCTACACCAAATCTCAAAATCGATACGAATTGAGAAACTTCATCAAAAAAGTCACAAATACTCAGTCATAGAACGATGACGACCACTATTTACTTCCCCATGTACATCAGTCAAATGATGGTCGTTGACATTAATTTGGTTGATTTCTTCTAAATGAAAGCAAGCTAGGCGGAATTTATAATCTAAGTATAAGCTTTTCGATAATGATTCGGTATATTACTTATTATTGTTTAGATAAATGCAAATGTTACACCCTTTTCAAATTAAGAAAAATACAAAAAGAAACATGATTGGTGATATTTTTTAAAATCAGAATTCAAAATTGAACAAGGACATTGACCAGAGCGGGGCTTCAACCCGCGACCTTCGGATTGCCGTTCCGGTGTTCTACTAACTGAACAATCCAGCCCCGTGTTGGCGGTTCCCCAAATTAGTAAATATCTTTGTTCAGGAGGGCACTATAACACATATTACTGACCTATTGCTTCGGCAGCTGACCGGGCGCATGACAGCATTGTACCGGTTGACTGCCAGGGCCACAAGAGTCAGTATGCTGACCGTCATATTCACGTACACCACGTAGATACTGAGCTTGCACATGACCGCGCCCAGGTGCCACATGTTACGGGACGACACGATGTAAGAGTTCAACTTGATGGGCACGCTGAAAAGCAAGAAGGCAAAATCGACCACGGCCAGGTTCAGCAGGTACATGTTGATATTGGACTTGGTGGTGCTGTTGCGCGCCAGCACGAAGATGACTACGGCGTTGGCCGGCACGCCGACCAGAATCACGGCTGAGAAAAGCACGATGGGGAGCCAGGTATCCAGCCCTTGTTGCAACATGTCGGTGTGGTTGGAGTAGTAGTACGAAGAGTAGTAGTAGTAGCTGCTGCTGTCCTCTGCGTATCCTTCCGTTATACTGGAGTTGATCAAATCGCTGCCCATTGTCTCCGTATCCGCTATCCCTACGGACATTGTGACCAGCCCTGCGCCCTCCGCCGAGCCTAGCGGCGTCAGCCCCTTGGCGGTATATATATCGGATTTCCCAGTGGCGTTCTCAACTCCCAAACAACAGGTCCCACTCAGCTCCCGAAATGGCCCTTGCTTTGTCTAAAAATGAAATGCACAAAATTATATTATTCTTGTTATTAAGTAGGTGTCACCCATGTCGCCTACGTAGACCGCACGCGAGATTTCTGATTCGCTAAACGTCGATAGTCATCAAATTAAGTCAATACGTGACGTCACATGTATATTGCGCTGGCGCCTTCGACTCATTAAGAATATCAAGTCCCTGTGAGATAATGTGCTCATTATATCAACCTCAAAACAGAAACGACTGAGGTTATGACATTTAAACGAAAGGAAGAAAAGTAATCCTAATAGTAGTACTCCCATCGGAGATGTACATTTTATCATATTGGTTCGTTTTAAAGTGACAAAATACTTAACATTATAAACATAAATATCGCCCAGGTGGTGTCATTTTTCGAGACGATTTTGGTGAAGGGCATTTGTATTCTTGGGAACTGTTAAAAATGGTATAAATACGCGAACAGGACATAATTTATATGCGGCTGGGAAAAAAACCGATATTTAATGCACAATTTTAGCAGAAAACTTAAGACGGTGCCTGAAATAATATTAGCACCCACAAAGCTGTTAAGATTTTTTTTATGTTGCAAAAAGTGCACTTTTACCCATTTTTGTTTGACCCCAAAATGGATGGCTGTTAAGTTTAATAGGGGCCTACATTTTAGAGGAATGTAATTTTACAGATAGGACATCGGGCAACTGCAAGCCTCGCAAAAATACGGTCGACTTCTTACATCAAAATAAAATGTGACTCAGTCGATACCGAGTGAAAGATCTCCACAACTTGGATTCAGTTGGGCAAATATAACTACAACGTATTTGCAGTAAACAATGAATCATCAATTTCATTCCCAATTCAGACGGTAGCAGAATATGTCGCAAAATGTCGTCGTGCAAGCAGTGATTTTATTGATGTATGTGAAAAATGTATGACTTGTAAAAAAAAAATGAAAACTTCAGATAATTATTATAATTTCTCTAATTTCTTACACCGTGGTCAATTAGCACTTTGTCTCATAGGCCTACATTGTGATTTAAAATGACGTTTTTATTTTTATGTTTTAAAGTCTGCTTTTGAAGCTTTAGTTTTGCAGTTTTTTGTGTGCCAGTTCGTGCAGCACCAATACCATTATCTCCAACCGATCGTATAGCAGCCCCGTATATCAATACATAAAACCCTGTGATCTATTAACGTCGTTTTGGCCTAATTTTCCGTACGGCTTTCTTCCTTGATATTAGATTTCTGCCGCACAAATCGATATCCGAGGCTCGAATATATTATTATATCTTTGAGCTTTCACGTTTACCGCAAACCTTAAATTTTAGAATCTGCAGTAATTGATAGCCTTCGTCGTCTGTTCCTTGAATGCATCGATAATTGTATAATTATTATACGGCATTGATAAAACAATATCGTCATTTTAAAGGCACGAAGGGTCGTTTGCTATTAATGCAGTTTGGATCGTTAAAAAACACCAATGTCAGAACTATTTGGTTACGGCGTGGGGAATAAATCGATAATGGCATAATTGCGTAATTTAATATAGCTCTATGGTAGAAACTAGGCTGTCATTTGGAAGAAAATAAAGAAAGGTCATTTTCGAAGATGCGTCTCAGAGAACGATGCACGCAAGCGTTGACACGACGCACACGCGCTCGTGGACGCTAATAATATTATTATTTTGTCAGTTCAACTCAGTGCGTCGGTCCTACATCGCGTTTCAAACAACCGGGTTTATTTTTGTGTTTTCTCGGAAAAGTAATAAATTATATGTTGGTTTCCTTTTAACCTGCGGTTACAACTACTTTACATACTAATAAAGTGTCGTGGTTTAAAATTATATTTCGCTTATTCCCGCCATGATGAAGTCACGGTTTCACAACGAATAATTCGTGTTAAAATACAAAAAAGAGATTTCATATACAATTTTTGTTTACCTATGTTTGCAAAAATCAAAATGTTATAATTGATTCATTAGAATAATTACATATTTCCGTCAAGAAAGTTTTTAGACAAAACGCCACAACTTAACATGACTTTTTTGAACACAAATGTTGTGAGTTCTGATTGGTCAGTTGATGTGTAATGAATTAACATTTCTCCAACATTAACATTGTACATGAATGTTGTGTAAATCGCTTGAGCCCGGCGCAAGCACGTGGGATTTGTACCCCTTCAGCCAGTAATATTTACACAACGCATAACGTCTTACGTATTCGTTTTGTAAAACTTACGTGGTCAATGTATAATCTCGACCAAGGTTACACAACTCTTGCAAAAAACGAAATTGCTTTAAAACAATACAATTTAAACTTACCGAATAGTGGTGTATTTTCTTTTGGCAAAATTGTACTTAAATTGTGTATCATTATACCGAACTTTGTTTACCGGGTTTTTTTTTACAATTCATTTTGTGTGTGACAACACATGGAGCTGTGGCTGCTAAGCTGGTTTTACTAATCAAGCGGTTTTTGTGTGCTTAATCTTGAAATTGGCACCTGGTTGGGAATAGGATAAGTAAACCTTTCAAAACATCAATTTGTTGGGGGATTTCGGACTGTAATAACCCTTTAATGTGAAGAGACGATAGACTTCTCCCAAGCGAAGAATTGCATCACACGACACGTTTATCCTGAATGGATTTCATCTCCTGGATTGTATAAAGCATGACAGCCGGCTGTAGAGAGCGTCTATAGTTACACGTAAATTGGATTCAGAGAGCACTGCAATAAGCGTGCGTGTGCATGATTGCCCGGGTAGACTTTCAGTTTAACGATACAAACACAGCTTTAGGTTTATCCTGACTTTGGGTGATTTTAGATGTAATTTTAGACCATTGAGGATTTGAGGCATTAGTGCTTATTTGCTTCGAACAAGCACGACACTTTATACCGAAGCTTTTTCCACTTTCGGGGCCGAAATATACAGTTGCAAAACGATGGACGTCGTGAGCGAATACTTTACAATCATGACGTGAGTCTGGTCTGCGTTGAAGCACAAATCTTAGACATCATAGGGCCTACCGCGGTGTAATCCATGCAAAGTAATTACCGGTACGCTATGGGTTTTCACAGTTAAGCCGACCACATCGAACCTGTCCTGCGGCCAATTTCAAGGAGCTAGCTACTCAGCCAAACAAAAAATGCTTAGCATGGCAATCCTTTTTTTAAGTTGGCTAGGGTTACAAACCACATTTTCAGGTGATGTTTATGTTTGTGACTGGTATTCAGCTGGTTTTTGCTTAGCATAAAAAGCACATGGAATTTTGGCTGGTATTTGTTTTACTGAGCAAGATAGATGTATCATTAAACGTCATCAAGGAAAAAATGATTAAAATGAGCTTTGTTTATTTTGAGGTGTGTCTTAAAGACGCTGTGACCCCCTCCCCCTACCCCCCCCCCCCCCCCCCCTCCCATTTTAGGAAGTGGAAGTGTTTACAATTCGTGTCTATAGTATTTTTGACAACTCGAGCAGCATTGGAATAGAAGCGACCGTCACCCCCAGACGCGCCAAATTAACCAGACATGTGCGGCGCGCGGGTGCACCATGTCGAGATTTCCTGCACCCGCCCGTGGTTTCATCGTAACCTGAACCCTTATCGTTCCGAGGCGTACCTAGCGGTCGGCTCGGCCCGGACGCCATGGCGCTGTTTATTACAAATGGCCCTTAACCCGGAACTGTTTTCGTCTTTGTATCGATTGACAGAAAAACTGCGATGAAACGTAGAGTCGATCGGTGTCATATCAAGTTCGCAATGTTAAAGATGGACTACAACGAAAACTCACACATTAAATTTATTATCGGACCTTGTTTATGTTGTGTTCAGGTAACACTTTATTGTTACGGTCATGTTTTTCTCCCAATAATTTTGTTGCAATTTGACCGACAAAATTAGACCTCGATTCTTCGATTTTGAAATTTCCCGCCCTGTACTGGTTCCCGGCAAAGATCCACTGAAAACCACAATGAAATCCACGATATAGTACCAGCGGACTTGTAAACCAGCGAAAAGTGATGACATACTACCCATGAAAACGCATACATGGTGGCCCTGAAAGGACTCCGCAGATCGCGAATATCGACGTCAAATTTGACGTCAATAAGTTCACGACTTTCCAAAAAAGTCGCGAATATTGACGTCAAATTTGACGTCGATATTCACGACTTTCCTCAAAAGTCGCGAATATTGACGTCAAATTTGACGTCAATATTCGCGATCTGCGGAGTCCCTTCAGGGCCACCATATGTATGCGTTTTCATGGGTAGTACGTCACACACAAAGTATGAATTATTCATGAGTTAAGGGCTTTTGCTGAAACTGAGTTTTTCTGGGTCGTAGAACGCCGATCAATTTTGTTGTTTTTTGCATGAAGGAACAAGATTTATTGAATACTAATGATATATTAGTAATCATTATACATTTCTCGAACAAAAAACAGCAACACAGCCTTTATCATTATTCCGTTGTAGTCCATCTTTAAAGATCACCGAGACGTCTTGTCCAGCATCATTTTTTAAATTTATCTGGCCCGAATTTTGTAACTTTTTTGTTTGCTACTGATATTTAACGAAAATCCCTTTGTGCAACACTGAGAAATCGGACAGTGCAATTAAAGATGAAAAAGAGGATAAATAATTGCAGATGTCGAACGTAAATTGAAAAGTGGTATTGCTAGCGCGGTTTTGTGTTATCTCTCAAACTAATGCAATACCCTTTAAGGGACACTATGTCTTGGAAGCGCCCAATTGGGCTACAAAACGCGTTATGAACGAAATTATGTTAATCGAAAAGAGCATTTAAAAGTAGGATATAAACATCCACACAACCATCCTTTAAAAACTAGGCGTTTGTGTAGAACGAGTTTTAGGGTTAAAAAAAATGATCCCCAAACTCGACGGTTTACGAATACTTTTTCCTGTCGTTTTCATTCAATGTTCGATACACGTTGTGTGTTTTCCATAAAGTACACACAGCACCAATGCTCAAATGTGGTTTCTTACACGTCCGTAACAGCCGAACACTTTTGGAATCCAAACTGTCCGAAGTAAACAACCGTGTTTTTGTCCGCCTTTTCTCGGGAACGGTACGACATTCCTTTCAAACGGATTCCTTTCAAACAGATGTTTGAAATAGGTTAAGTAAACAATCCAAAACATGACATTTTGGGGATTAAAGGACAGTGCTTGAATATCGGCTGCATGTACGTGTACGTGTACTTCTCATAACTGCCCTCACGCGGTGAATGTTACTTCTTGGTGCCGTTTAATAGCTCAGCTGCACCGCCTGCGAGATATATTAATATTGCTAAGAGGAAGAAAATGCGTCGCGGACTGACATTAATATTATCATTTTGGCTACCATACCAGCACACACCTCATTTGCAATACAAAAATGCGAGAGCCGTAACATCAATTATTATTCTGCAGTCGTTGCTTATATTTATTCTAGGTCTCGCGGACAAACGGTCAAGTTCTTCGAAAGGTTTTCCCGGCGTGACTGGGTGACGTTGATCGGACGCGATTTTTTTCCCCGCACTCCATATGGGCACATATTCGAGCACATTGAGTGGCAAGACAGGTTATCGGACTTATTTACCCTTTAAAATAATCCTCCAAATCACAATATTAGGACAAGAAAATGTTACTGACTAAAAACTAGAAAAAATTGAGAGAGAAAAAAAAAAAAAAAAAAAACACACGCAAAATCACAGTAATGTACTAGGATTTGAACCCACAACTTACGGCTAGCGAACCCAATTTCAACTTTTAATTAGGTTTCACGAGGTATTGGTGAGTTAATTTTTTTTCTAATTTTCAAATTCAGTTACATCATCATAATGTAGCGCCCTCATAATGATTCACTCATTATTATGCTGTAATATTCACTAATTAGTGGTGCGTTAAAAAAACGACGCTAACCGAACGGGGATCTTTTAGCGCATTATGTAACATCATTATGTAACAACTTTGCAAAGTTCGTTCCTAAAAAGTGGTTTACGTGCGGTAATTTTGTATTCTATTAAAAACTTCGTCGATTGTCATGTAATTTCATACTTTTATCTTTTCGTGTTTATTGAAATAATAAAATTGTGAGCTAGCTCAACAAAAATAGTTTCAATCAGAGTCGATTATAATTATGTCGCCCATTGGACATTATTAAACCAAATTGGGGGTCACGAAAAAGGAGAACAAGCGGCAAAACTTCGGTTCTTCAACCAGCGTAATACTAAGACGTTGTGAGACTTACAGTTCGTCGTGTGCCAAGGAAAAGGACGTTACAGCACAAGGCACGCAACAAATCACTTTTTAAGATAATCGAATTTAAAGGTTTTGTGCTGCCATTTCTAAATTAAACCCTACATCAGGCTGAAATTTCGACTTGTAAATCTTGTGAATAGTTCGAATAGAACCGTGTATTTTTTATATAAAACTGGTACTTAATTTTATTTCAAAATATCACTTAATTATGAGGTTATTTACATATTTATGCTAACGACCTTATACCGGGAACTATTATCGCTACAAGTGTGTTACTTCAAGTGTAGCAAGTTGTGTTCCATTGGTATTACACGCTAACGTCCTTATGCCGGGTAACAATCCTTACGACCTTTTACCGGGAACAAATCTTGCTGCAAGCGTGGATAGGTGAACGCAAAATAGCAAGTTTTGTTCCATTGATATTATACGCTAACGTCCTTATGCCGGGTACATTATTGCAAAACGCCTACCGTCCTTTTTATTTAATTAATTACGTCATAATGATGTAATCCCTGGAGAAAAATACGAATTTGACCTTTTGACCCATTTTTAGCCCTAACGACCTTTTTCCGGGCACACGACGAGTTACAGTTACGCCTGTTAATTGGGCCAATAGACATTGCAAAATACATTTTGAGCTCCATGTGGAGTATATTAGCAGCTAATATCATTGACAATAACCATCTATATGCCCTCACAGGCACGGTATACTTCTAAGTACTTCTAAGCAACGAGTGACAAAATAAGTGCCTTGCTCAAGGGCACACGCACCATAACCCCAGGCTGGACGCGAACCAACAACCTGCAGAATAAACTGCATACCGCAATCTCAATAATCCAGGCAACGAGGCCATGGCACTCTATTAGCTATTCACATAGTATTACAAGTTTGCCATAAGGGAGTCCACTTTCATTTCCGTGGTGATTTTTCTTTTCTTCTGGGGAATATTATTTTTTAAGTTGCACCTTTAGGGCCTAAAGATTACTTTAAGTTATAGTATACAATTTATCTGTTGTGTATTTTCATCGTTTGTATGTAAACAAGTGAAAATACCGCTCTCAAAAAGAGTAGGCTAAGTCTCTTATAAAAACCACTCAAAAAGTGAAATTGACTTTTTCAGAGTAACAACCACTCCAAAAGAGAGAACAAAAATCACTCTTTTCAGGAGCCATAATGGACTTATTACAGTGGTTTTATTAAGAGACTCACTCTTTTTTAGAGTGAACTTTTCACTACATTTAGAGAAAAAGCAGCAACAGTTCTCAAAATTTCAAGAATGATGCTTGACAAATAACCGGACTAAGTTTAAGCTTATTATTTGTATTCCGAGAAAGGAATCTAAGATTTCGATTTTGAACTAACTATACAATTATTTGTCATCAAAATCGTTGACAAATTTGAGATTCCTTTCGTTGACTTATAACCCACAGTTCGTAGCTGTCAATCACAAGTCAGTAATGCACAATTATTGCAATACCCACTTAATTGTCCCTTGTGTGACGCGATGCAAGTTATTACCTGCAAGGCTATAGTGATGTTATTACATAGGGCCAATTTATATGATTCTCGCCTATAACACCAACGGCTGAAGTATTCGACGATGAATAGGTTATACAATATGAATGGACTCTCTATAGCCACTCAGCCTGCAAGATTATATTAGTTTCCTTCAGGTCCCTGACTATATAAAACCGATTATTAAAGCAAAGTGCATTATTTTGACGTTTCCTGATCCCCACAAGGTGTATAGGGCCTACACCATTAGCAGATATAGAAAAAAATGTACTACCGAATTATTAAGAAATATATTACTTATTTGAATGTAAATACTGATTCTATAGGCATCCAGCAAAATGATTGCGCTGGGTATTCTGTCATCGTTCCGGACGGCAATCGCAAAAAAAGCAAAGAACAACTGCACGATCTGAATGTTGAAAACGAACGCCGTTTTTCTTGATTATTTTTCTTGGTATCCATGATTGTAAAACTTCGGGAACCGTATCAGATAACGATCCATCTGCTTCTTGAGGCGCTAGGGCGACGGGCTCCCGATTGCCGCCCGAAAGATAACTGACATTGATCGATATGCACGATGAGTTACAAGCCGAAGGCGTGTCACTATCTCACTCCTTATCAGAGATCGAGAGTTATTGACAAGACGTTTGCACTCTCTAGTGGCTTTTAGACATCAGAGATCTTCGAGAGGGGGAAAGGGAATAGGGCGTCCCTAAAATGTGCCTTTCTCGTCTAAACCACTTCAGGGGAACTGTTTGTTCGTTTCCCCGGAAATAAAGGTCAAGTGACTTTGTTCTCAAGAAAACAAAAATATGTAAAACTAAAAGTAGCTATAATCTGTTAATAAATGGTGAATAACACATTTTATGTCGAAATAAACGATTAGTTCTAGGATTTTAGGCCGAAGTAATGAATACACGCTGTTCCAAACAAAACACACCATTAAATCCAATTTGTTTATAGTAGCCTATAATTATAACATTATCTGCATATATTTCCAGGACTCTGTGTGTGTGTCTGTTTGTGTGTACGAACATTTCATAGGTTTCGTGGACCTATATACGAACAGTTGACGTCCATAGGATGCGGGAAGAGGTCACTAATTGTGAACTTACACATGTCCACAGTCAGTTTTACCCTTTCTGAAAAGGAGCTTAAGGTTAACATGAATTTAGGTTTAGATATAGAAAAAAATAAAAGGAACACATAGAGGCCTATAATTTCAAACAAATTCTACAAGCGAGAAAAAATTGTATTTAGCCAATGTTTTCTTAACTACATGAAGGTGAAGGAATGTCCACAGTACGTAGGGAAGGTAAAGCTGTAGAAACATAGGTGTATAACCCTCCGAACAGGCACATTTTGAACGGGCACTGCACTACTAGTTTTTTTTAACAAGCATCTCTTTAAGACATTCGATCTTATATCAAACAGAGGACTCCTATGTAAAATCCATACTAAATTACGTGGTGTTCCGTTTTTCTCCGGTTTAGTATACCCTTCATTCGGATCGAACTCTTAATATATGATCCTCTAATGGCTCAGAAACAACTACATAATGTACATTGTACAGTACTTCCATTTTTCGTGAATGCCATTTCTGCAAAATTCTCAAGTCAAAATGCAAACCAATATGGCAGTTGAAAATTTACCTGTGCGCGAAAAAAAAATGCACTTGGCACGTCTGCGGACTATCTGGCCACGCTGTGTGCATCTTCAACAACCCCTTTGCCAACCAAAACAATCCCCAGTTATCGACTGTAAATGCAAAGGTTTGTCTTACGGTATTACGTTTCCCATTCCCAAACTTTTTCTCCCAAAATTTCCAGACATGCTAACCTATACAAATCAAGAAATCAAAACAAATCACCTTACCTTATAAAACAAAAATTCAGCAAAATGCAGACTTTGGCAGCACTTTGACTGAAGAGCCTAGGCCTACTTTCTGTCTTTCATCTCTGAAACGGCGGAATCTCGGTAGGCCTGGGAAGCGCGCGTTCCTCAGACGACGCCTGCGGTTGAAATCACTGTTATGCAGTATAAAGGTCACACCAAAAATCCTAGCGGGGAGGTTCGCATGCAGAGCATGTTGTTTCTCTGATGGGAGCCTGTCATAAATACGTCAGGCTGTCACTAAATATCCATCTGCTCAGCTCTTTATTTGGAATCCGTACGTTTTGAAGTCACACAACAGGTAGAGTTTGACATTTATTTTTGCTAGGCGCACAACTTCGTGCCGACCTTGCAATCAAAAATAAGGCCAGCAGCCGATTTCACGAAACCTTATAGCAACTGCGCAATAAGCTCGCTTGCGCGACATTTAATTGCATAAGTTGCACAACTTTTTGGGCCGCGCAACATTTCGCTTACGACAGTTTTACTAAAGTCTGACAGGGAATTAGTCCGCGACCGGCTTACGCAACAAATTATGGCGTAGCTTGCGCAGTCAATAAGGTGTCGTTGGTTGTAGTATAGCGACCGAAAATGACATATTTTATCCGCAAATCGTGATTGTCGTATAGAGCCTGTTATTGCTCAACTTATCAACCTTGATGGCATTCATAGCCTAATGTGTTTAAAGTAAACGAATTGCTTTTTAACCGGTGACATAATTGTTTAGAGTTGCCGCACGACTTCGTGGAAAGTCGGACAAAATTATTTTAAAATGGTGGGCAGAGGTGGTTCAACGACGATTTCGTGACAGAACACACAAACAGTCTTCGTAAACGCTTAAAACATTGCGCAGCTATGCCAAGGTTCATGAAATGGTCCGCTCGTGAAATGGCGCAGCTAGCTACGCCACTTTTTTGTTTGGTAAGCCTTCCGCCACTTTTGGAAATGGCGCAAGCTTCGCAATTTTTCGTGAAATCGGCTGTTTAGGCTAAACAACTGAAGCGATATTGTTTGTGTGTTCGTGGAGGCGCCCTAACCGAATAACAACTCGATTTATTTTAACCACTTCTTAATTACGCCTTCGGATTGGTCAAAAGTTCGCACGGTTTTATGCCTTATACCGTTAGAGGGCGATGTTGTATTTTACCGCGAGCAGACGACATTTTTTTGTTGATCTAGTATCCATTCCTTATTTTACTATTACACCTGCGTATCAAGGTTAGGAACCATTCTATTGCATGTGATTTCTCTGCCAGCGCCAGCATGCAGCCAGCGCGCCACATGTTGCGGACAAGTCCAAACTTGTCCGATTCAGCCCAGACCCCGCGGCGTGCTTTTTAACCGTAGTGTTGTTATTTAGCATTTTTAGTAACAAAAGTGTGCAAGCATCTCGTGCATCTCCCATTTTAGTTATACACTGCGAGTGCGAAGAGAAGTTATCATGGTTATTCCACGACTTTCCAAATTATTAATTTTGAACGTGTCTTTTCAAAGTAGGGCTAAAAACTCCGATGACAACTCAACTGTGTTTACATGGTTTAGGCGGCCTACTAATTTCATTTGTCAGTGTCACAAACTTCAAAGTCTCCCCAAGTCTCTTTGCGATGGATGATGGAGGTAGGAAACAGCCTAACGTGCGTGACTATAGTTGCCACCCACACCTGAATTCTTTTAGACCTATTTTATAGGCTTTTATAGTGTTGTTTTGTTTCGTGTTCAATCATAGTTGACGCACGGTTATTTTAAATAATTAATCGAAGCTTGTGTTTTACAATTACATTGAGTTGCTCAAGTTCAAGCAGTGCCAGACTTACAGTGCTACAGTGCCAGACTTATTCAAAAGACAGTGCATTGCTAACAAAGGTAACATTAGTCGATATAACAGGCATCAGACTTTTGTCTGAAAATGAAATCAGGCTTTTTGATCTTGGTGAAACTGAAAGACATTATTTGTACAGATGTGCATCTCTTTTCTCTTACTCTTACTAGTACTAGTAGTAGTACTAAAAAGTACTAGTCACTCTTAGTCTTAGACATTTCATCAATTTTCATATTTTTTTTCTATATTGACAATCGATCTCTAGTCCGAGTAACTCTGTAGCCATTTTGTAGGACTAGAACTTGAAGCTGATGTCACGCACGTGATTCTTATTTTGCACTTGTTGTCGTCATGGCCGTTACACTTCGTATTTAAGTGGAAACCATTGCAAAATAAGAATGACGTGCAAGGATCACATGCAGAACAACGATCATGCCCCTTAACAACAAATTTTCTCGATTTCCAAAGCAGCTTTTTGCGTGCGATCGAATGATGTTTTCGATCACAGTGACAGAGAAAGAGATCCGATAAGTGACATCATCGCATTTGAATTTTGACGCGAGTGTGAGAAGAATCTGACAAAAGCTCTCAGGAAATATCACTTTTTATCCGAACCGTAAGTAAATCTTAGTACCGTAGTCTTAATCTTTGATGTGTACTTGTTTCTCTGATGTCCTATCAAGTAATTTTGTTGCCGTTTTGAGGGTGAAATCTGATGATTTTTTTGGGGGCAAACATTTGACAAAGTAAGATTTGAATTAAATGTTAAATGACCACTGCAGGCTTGCTAGGAGCTTGCTAGGATCCTGCTATCGCCAGATCATGTACAGATGTGAAAAAAAGCGATAAGTATGGTCATTACTCGGACCAGACAATCTCTTCCAGCTGCTTAAAATGAACCGAGTGAAAGTTTGCCAATCTCAATCATGAACATGATTTGCATGATCATCAGAATGACAGGGCATCGCGTGTTTCTTGTGAACTGGGCACTAAAATTCTCAATATTTTTCATCTTTTTAGTAACTGTTTTTCTGTTTCCAGTGAATTATTGACGTGAATGACTGTTGCTTGCTTAGGTATGCTTTATGATGTGGGCTTGAGAAAGGGAAAAAAGAAACCATTTTGCGAGGGCTGTTTTTTTTTTTAATCGGAGTCTGGTTTTAAATATAGTGCCTACCTTTTGTCTACAGCGCTACATTCTAAAAACAAAACAAAAAACCAGATCATGATGATGATTAAATAAGCTTCAACTTGAGGTGCATCTCAAACACCTTGGAGAGTTGTAAGTTTTTATTTCTGAATTGTGGAATTTGGCGTATGTAAGTTTACTCCCTGGTCTACCTCCTTATGGAAAAGAAACAGCGCCCTCACTTGTTTACATGTTATCAAGAATAATACCTTACCACTGAGCTAGCTTAACAGAAAATATCAGATTTGAAAAATGCGATGTGTGACATATGGTCTGTTATTCTTCTAAATACAGTATGTTCAATGTTTGCAATACACTTTGATTGGTCTGGTCAAGGTCTGGTTGTCTTATAAAATCCCTTTAAAAATAGCAAAGTATGTGAGACGTTCTGGCAAAATGAGACGGTGCAAAATAGTAAATTGGTATTATTTTTTAGATTTTCAGATTTATTGATATTTGTAATCTTTGTTATGTCTAGTAACCATATTTGTAAAGAACGAATAATTAAGTAGTGAAATAAAAGGGTTTTTAAGGAAAACCAATTGGCCTTTTTCCTTATCACATATGCAAAACTCAAAACTTTAAGGCCTTTTCCTTAACATTTTACTTTGGCGACATGTCAATAAATGCAAATTTTAATCGGCCCTAACTTCTCAACAAAATTGTCGGCGATCGCGAAAAGACAAGAACAACATAAAAACTACTTTAAAACGAATGCGGTTTTTCTGGCTTTTCTTGGCATCCATGATTGTAAAACATCGAACAGGTCAGTTAAACGATATTTAATATAAAATACAACCCCCCAAAACCCCCCGGATCGAGTTTCGTTAAAAATAATCCCGGCGCGCGAACTGGTTAATTTGCCATCTCAGTTGAGTTCTCCAACGCCCTTGTTGATCCATGACCATGTATACGACATGTATACCTCTTCACAATAATGTTTCAGATGAACAGATAATGAATGCATCGCTAACCTAACAAAAAGCTTTGTCAGAGTTGGAGTGCTGTGTAAAGATGAAACCCAATTAAAAACCAAGCACGTCTAGCTTTTTAATAATTATGTCGATGGCTTTGCTGTGTAATTGCCATTGAGCTTAAAGAGGCAACGGTTCAGTTTCTTTAAGCAGGTGTTTTTGAGCAACTATAGGCTTTGGTTTCTGCTTGATTGTTCATTATCTTTTATTTTTGTCTGCGACAATGGCATTGATTGCTTCAAGGTACATTTTTTTTTTAAAGATTAACAGATTACTATAATACTAACTTGTTGACTGACCCCAAGTTGATGATTTTTTTAAAAGATTTATTTCTTCCTACGATTTTTGGGGAATGGGTTATGTTTTTTGTTTCCTTATAAAAACCCAAAATCGTCTTTCATATCATTTATCTTGTTAAGATAAACTACAAAACTGTGTGCACAGTGCCACAGTCAATGTTTTTCAAATTTTTGTTATATGGACTTCCTTTTATCAGGCATGTCAAAGTAAATGGGGCTTATTAAAGTGTGGTACGGTGTACGGTACCACTAGTGGTACATGTCAGTCCATTATGCAAACAATTAGTCAAAACGAGGCAAACTGGGCAAATGGATCTAATGCAACCTGTCACATCTCAGCTTTTCTATATTGAGTCTTTCATCATGTACAGGGGGCTTCAGTGCCGGATCTTTTTGCTGATCCACAAAGTGGGCAATCTGGAAGAGGCTAGAAGTCCTTTTCATTCTACCGATTCTCTTGTAATCATGAGTATCTCCGATGTGGTCGTGGTGGTGTACGCTATAATTTTGTGTGTGTTGACGGTTGTTATCGTTGTAAGCAACACTTTCTGTATCGTGGTCCTGTGGAAGGTGAGATCCATCATCAATGAAGCACCGCAGGTTCTGATGACATCACTGAGCTTGGCCGACTTGCTCAATGGCCTTTTCTGCGTATTCCCCCTTTTTGTGGTTTATCTCTTACCCACCCTTTCAGCTTTTGGAAACTCGGGTGCTTGTACATTGCAGGCTTTGCTTTTTCAGATCATCCAAGTCATAAAAGTCATGTTGCTACTTGCTCTCAATTTTGATCGGTACATTGCTGTGACTAGAGCCCTGCGCTACCACGATATCGTCACGCCCAGACGAGTTTACATTGGAATAGCAGCAATCTGGATTCTCTCATTTGTTTCATCGCTCATATATGCTACTGCAGTTGGGTGGAATGTTGCCTTCGATGCTAAAAACATTGAGCTATGTGTGTTTAAACTGGATGTGGAAAATCCTCTACATTGGATGGATCTGATTGTATTCGTAATCCTCCCGTTGATCGTAACTGTAGTGATATACATCCGGCTATCAAAATTAGCCCGACATCACATGGCTCAGATTGGAGTGGTTGCTAACGAGGGCATTAACCAAGACGACCAGCGACGTATTGCTCTTCAGAACCAAGCGCAGAAGGCCTCCAAGACAACTCGAGTCATGACTCTCGTCTTTGTCCTGACCTGTTGCCCTACCATCCTGGCGAAATTGTTCTACCAATTTTCGTGGGTACTGAACTGTTTATTAATCCTCTCATTTTGTAGCGGCTTCGCAAACATCGGTGTGTACTTTTACAGAAACAGCATCATCCGTGCTACCAGTAGAGCCATGCTACGGAACAGACGATTGCAGTGCCAACAGATCCTCCTAAGTTATTTTACTCGAGCTCGGCAGTTCTTCTTCCGGATTTTCACAAGAAATCACCAACCTGCCAGTCAGCTTGACTCCGAAGTTCAGAACTTGCCTGTGCCATCACCACAATCCGACAATAACTAAGAAAGTTTACATTTTAGAACAGCAAGAATCTTAAAGCATGTACCTCGTTGTAAAAACCAAGAAGCATCATCTCTAAAACTTAATTGCTGTTTTGCCGGTAAAGGCATTCACAACAAGTTTAATCTTCAGTCTTAAATGAGAATCTTAACGAAAACTTACTGATTTCATGGAGTTTTAAAATTTGCCCTTAAGAAAGAACTTGCTCTTGAAAGTTCAAAATGTTAGTTACGTCAGCTACAGTAATTCGGTTTATTTATATATTTCAGGTCGATAGAGCATGTAAGTTGAGAAGAAGGAGAATGGAAATGTTTAGCTATGTCATCATATGTACCTTATTCTATTGTTTTCTTCACACGCTAGTCTTTTTCAACGCAGTCGTAGCATATTTTATGTACATTTCGACGTTGGCACATGTCAGCGCACCGACATGCAGTACAACATTTTTTGGGGCCGGGCTTTCTCTTTCCGGAATGAGCCAATCACGTTGCAACTTGTACGCTCTGGTCAAACGTTTATTTTTGCTGCTTTTCTTCAATAATTTAGAAAGTCGTGCATGTTTTTATATTTTGTAAAATTAAGTTGGAATTTATGGTCATTTCATGTTTCAGATCTTCGTAAAAATAAAGTACATGTATTATAGAAAACAAAATCAACCAGACGTAAAAGTTCAATAGCCATTGGTGCCTGGAAGTTCTATAGTGACTTTTGTATTCAAGACTTACTGGTATGGTCTATTAATCCAGCCATTATCATTTTTGTACATTTAATTCATTTTCATTTAGAAAGGGCCTTGACTTGATTGTTCTGTATCTAAAAATACATCAAATGCTTTCCATGTTTTACAGTTAGTTTTTCCTGTATGCATTGTGGTTGGGCCCAAATCAGCTACTGAAAAATGAATATAAATGGGCACACTGCATACAGTGTACAGTTCTAAAATACACGTAGTTAAATGTTATGTTGAAATGTAGAAATGTCAATTGCGAAGTGTTAGTAGAATCTGCCTCTCAAATAAAAAAGTATATGTTTCCAGTGGTGATTTAATTTGTGCAGAAGACAGCATTCAGTAATGTGTATAATTTGGCTGACATTACCCACCACTGGTTTTTTTTTTCAGCATTGATAGTCCAGTCCCTCGATCTCAATGCCCAGAGTCCAATATTTCTGTCTGAAAGTAAATGCTTCTTGATTCTCCAAGGGAGTGTTTTGATCTTCTGAGGGATACACAGATGGCTTGGCTCTCCAGCTCCACAGAGCACCCCCTGGACAGCCTGTTTGCTTGTGTTCAGCAGGTTTAGGTTCTAGCTGGGGGCAGAGTGTAATAGAACTAGCATAGAGTAGCTCAACTTGAGCAGCTTGGACAAGGAGCATGGGCTTGATGTCTTAGACACGTGCAGTGCCCACAGCAACAAAAAGGCAAAATCGGTAAAAAAAACCAACCATCTATGGACTCCCTTTTCAAATAAGAGAGGTTGCTGTTTGACCAAGTGGACGGGACCACACTGATATCTCATCTGTGTGACATTTACTGGTTTGTGTGTACAAGGCTAGATGTACGCACAACTAATTTTATTATGTACATGTACATGTATGTTCATCAAATCCTAGTGTGCAAAGTTTGCATAGGGTACTATTTGTGGACCTGTGAACAAAAGATGTCCACAGAATGCAGGGCAAAGGAACCAATTGTGAACTTGCACACGTTCTCAGTCTGTTTTCTCCTCTCTAAATATTAAAAATAGATTTAGAGGCAAAATGAGGTTAGGGTTACAGAGAGCGTAAATGTACTTGGTTTGAAAGGAAGGTGGTTGCAGATAATAAGTATGGGTTTACCATTGGAGCCCATTATATGTACAGCTCTAACAGATGTAGGTATACATACACATTTTGTATACGAAAACTGAAGCGCAAAGAAAATTTCTGATAACCCCCGGCCACCTTTCCTTTGATTGCTTCCTCCTGGTGGTTTGTACAGATACAATTATATGTGACCGGCTCCACAATTAAGAGTATTAAGTCGCCTTACGCATTATCATGTAATAACCTGCTCAACATTGAGAGGGTGAACATTTTGTCCAAATACAATTTTCCTTTTTTGTCATGAATGACATCTTTAATATCTACATGTTGATTTTTATGAATAAAGTGGGGGAAAAAAACCACCTATTTTGTTTGCATTGTACTTTCTACAACAGAGCCAACTAATATTTCAATATTCATGTTAACTCGGTTGTGTAATTTCAACTCCAAGGAAGTAATCAATATGCAAACATGTCATATCACCAGAACTAGATGGAGCTAGATGGAGCTCTATTATACCAAAGCTTACGGTGTACCTTTCCATCCATGTATATAACTAAACTCTTTTTTTGTTGTGACATAATACCCATTTTTGTGGAGCGGATCACATATAGCAGTCTGGGTACTCCACTACAGGAGGGTCATACCTCCTCTGGATGTTACCCCCATTTGTACATTATTTGTTAACATATTATAATTGTTGTTATGTTGTTAGTTTAATGTACGAATGGAAATAAACCAAACAAACAAACATTATACGCATTGACAGAAGATTGACCAACCTGTAAGCCTACCTTATTAGAAGTCACCCATCAATTACACATTTGTTTTTTTTGTGAACCATCCTATTCCACAGTGGTTTATTAGTCCAATCCATCATTTACTGCATCTACTTCCTGAGCTTGATGGGATTACCAGTAGCCTTGTGGAAATGTTTACCAGGAGACTCTGGTGATGCTAAAAGCATTCTACTAAAAGATCCCACTCAACCAATTAACGAATTTTGGAATTTGGCGTATTTATCACAGGGTCTGTGTGTAAGTTTACTCTCTGGTCTACCTCCTTATGAAAAAGAAACAGCGCCCTCACTTGTTTACATGTTATCTATATAATAATACGCTACTCTCTGTCTGTGTGTCTGTGCGCGCTTTTTCGTCCCCTTCCCGGGGTCGTGCGGCGTTCAAACTCGGTGGGTGGGTCCGGCTCGGTCCCCGCAAGAACCAGTTTGCATTCGCTAGAGCGTACGAGGTCAAAGATCATCTAGGGGTCACCTTTGTGAAGTTGGTCGGATCGTGCTTAAACTCGGTGATCGCAATGCTCGATGCGAAATAAAACGGGTTAGCGTTTTTCGGGTCTTCCGGGGTCAAAGGTCGTCTAAGGGTCGAATTTTCAAAGTTTGTCCTATCGGGCTAATGGACTGGGAAAAAAATTCTAACCCAGGAGGTCATTCAGGGGGTGAAACATCCCTTCAAAATAATGGTTTGGGCCAAAAGCCACAGAGTTGTGCAGACAAATCGAAATCTGATCCCTTTGTGTTTAGCTGCTGTCAAAAAAAGTCTCTGACATCTCTTTGAGCGGCCTTGGTAGAGAACAAACACAGCTGTTATCAATCGCCACCCAGATATCCCCTGGGGGGTAGTTAGAGCTGTTGGTCGTTGTTAGTTGTATCATATGGCTGTTTCATGTCTGTATTGCGCAATACTGATTTCAATGTTTACATGCTTGCAATGGATGTCCTTAAAAAAATACATAAAATAGCCAGAATGTTTAGTCCAGGGTCCTTATATCCATCTGTTGAGACCGTGAGAAAAAGATTTGTACCCCCAAACACAGTTCATTACCCCCAACATTGTCACGGGAAGAAGTCTACATGTACAAGCAGTGCTGATTTCGCTCATATAAGGTAATGCATTGGTTTTTATATCTAAGTTGAATTTAAATAACTTTAATCAAGGGAAAATGGTGTATCAATAATTCAATACATTCTTATAACTGTTACAAAATAATGCTCAAAAGGTGGGAAATATTATAAGAAATGTAGGCCTGTGTATCTGTATCATTGCAGCCAATTAAGTTTATGCAAGATCAGCAAAATATTTTGTAAATCAATTATTAGTCTGTCAGATGAAGCAATCAGACGAGAGTTGTATTTGGCACCTCCATGATAGAGTCAACATGTATCCACAATCCCCATCCATTCAGGGAAGTAGCTACAAACCCGAGAACCGACAAACCCCGGGTGACCGCCTAGTCAAGAATAATACCTCACCACTGAGCTAGCTTGACAGAAAATATCAGATTTGAAAAATGCGATGTGTGACATATGGGTCTGTTATTTCTTTTAAATATGTTCAATGTTTGCAAGACACTTTGATTGGTCTGGTCATGGTCTGGTTGTCTTATAAAATCCCTTTAAAAATAGCATATGTGAGACGTTCTGGCAAAATGAGACGGCACAAAATGCAAAATAGTGAATTGGTATTATTTTTTAGATTTTCAGATTTATTGATATTTGTAATCTTTGTTATGTCTAGTAACCATATTTGTAAAGAACGAATAATTAAGTAGTGAAATAAAAGGGTTTTTAAGGAAAACCAATTGGCCTTTTTCCTTATCACATTTATATGCAAAACTCAAAACTTTAAGGCCTTTTCCTTAACATTTTACTTTGGCGACATGTCAATAAATGCACATTTTAATCAGCCCTAACTTCTCAACAAAATTGTCGGCGATCGCGAAAAGACAAGAACAACATAAAAACTACTTTAAAACGAATGCGGTTTTTCTGGCTTTTCTTGGCATCCATGATTGTAAAACATCGAACAGGTCAGTTAAACGATATTTACTATAAAATACAACCCAAAAAATTCACCCAATCGTGATCATTCAAGCCATTACCAATGGTGTATTCTACCTTTATTCGCCAGATTCAAAACGAATAATGCATAAACACGCCACGAGCAAGGCCGGAAATGCGTGGGTGTGGTTCCCGGCAATATCGGCCTACGGATCGAGTTTCGTAAAAATTAATCTCGTCCCTCGGCTCGGTGATGTTAAAATAATCCCGGCGCGAACTGGTCCATCTTGTTGATCCATGTATACGACATGTATGTACCTCTCCACAATATTGTTTCAGATGAACAGATAATGAATGCATCGCTAACCTAACAAAAATGCTTTGTCAGAGTTTGAGTGCTGTGTAAAGATGAAACCCAATTAAAAACCAATCACGTCTAGCTTTTTATAATTATGTCGATGGCCTCACTGTGTAATTGCCTTTGAGCTTAAAGAGGCAACGGTTCAGTTCCTTCATATTAAACAAGTGTTTTTGAGCAACTATAGGCTTTGGTTTCTGCTTGATTGTTCATTATCTTTTATTTTTGTCTGCGACAATGGCATTGATTGCTTCAAGGTACATTTTTTTTTAAAGATCAACAGATTACTATAATACTAACTTGTTGTCTGCCCCCAAGTTGATGATTTAAAAAAAAAAATTATTTCTTCCTACGATTTTTTGTTTTTATAAAGAAATAAAAACCATCATGCCCCGGAGAATGGGTTATGTTTTTGTTTTCCTTATAAAAACCCAAAATCGTCTTTCATATCATTTATCTTGTTAAGATAAACTACAAAACTGTGTGCACAGTGCCACAGTCAATGTTTTTCAAATTTTGGTTATATGGACTTTCTTTTATCGGGCATGTCAAAGTAAATGGGGCTTATTAAAGTGTGGTACAGTGTATCGCTAGTGTACAGTACATGTCAGTCCATCAGGCCTTCATTTTAAAGGAGTGCGATCGCGCTCGCGGCGCTCCTCCGCGCTCCTTAAAAATGTTAAGGAGAGCAAAAAAAAGCGCTCCTTACATTTTTAACAAGAGCAAAAAAAAAAAAATATTCTGATTACAATACTCTCCTCGCACCCCCAAATAAAATCATATCAGATTTATCTTATACCAACAACGGTCATCTAGTCTTTCGTGTTCGCCTATTCCATTTATCATTCCATTTATTTCGGACATAACAGGCCTAGACTAATTCGCGCTTAATTAGCCATACAAGTCACAGAGAGAAAAATGTCACTGGATGGGAAAGCGCCATCATTCGACCAAAAGTTGAACTACTGGTGAATGTTGTGTTCCTTTTCTTGAGTATGTGTTTATTAAAGGCATAGACACCTTTGGTTGTCATTTTGAGTAACTACAGATAGTGTCTAGGGCCTTTAAACTTGCGTTTTGTTAGCGAGAGCAAATCACTTTCCTTAATTCATTGTTTTGATTTAAGGTGGGGATTTTAAAATCACTCTCCTTAATTCACCTTTTGATTTAAGGAGAGCGATGCACAGCTCTCCTCAGATTTTTTAAAATGAAGGCCTGGTCCATTATGCAAACAATTAGTCAAAACGAGGCAAACTGGGCAAAAGGATCTAATGCAACCTTTCACATCTTAGCTTTTCTATATTGAGTCTTTCATCATGTACAGGGGCTTCAGTGCCGGATCTTTTTGCTGATCCACAAAGTGGGCAATCTGGAAGAGGCTAGAAGTCCTTTTCATTCTACCGATTCTCTTGTAATCATGGGTATCTCCGATGTGGTCGTGGTGGTGTACGCTATAATTTTGTGTGTGTTGACGGTTGTTATCGTTGTAAGCAACACTTTCTGTATCGTGGTCCTGTGGAAGGTGAGATCCATCATCAATGAAGCACCGCAAGTTCTGATGACATCACTGAGCTTGGCCGACTTGCTCAATGGCCTTTTCTGCGTATTGCCCCTGTTTGTGGTTTATCTCTTACCCACCCTTTCAGCTTTTGGATGGGGAAACTCAGGTGCTTGTAAATTGCAGGCTTTGCTTTTTCAGATCATCCAAGTCATAAAAGTCATGTTGCTACTGGCTCTCAATTTTGATCGGTACATTGCTGTGACTAGAGCCCTGCGCTACCACGATATCGTCACGCCCAGACGAGTTTACATTGGGATAGCAGCAATCTGGATTCTCTCATTTGTTTCATCGCTCATATATGCTACTGCAATTGGGTGGAATGTTGCCTTCGATGCTAAAAACATTGAACTATGTCTGTTTGAACTGGATGTGGCAAATCCTCTACATTGGATGGATCTGATTGTATTCGTAATCCTCCCGTTGATCGTAACCGTAGTGATATACATCCGGCTATCAAAATTAGCCAGACATCACATGGCTCAGATTGGAGTGGTTGCTAACGGGGGCATTAACCAAGACGACCAGCGACGTCTTGCTCTTCAGAACCAAGCGCAGAAGGCCTCCAAGACAACTCGAGTCATGACTCTCGTCTTTGTCCTGACCTGTTGCCCTACCATCCTGGCGAAATTGTTCTACCAAACGTCATGGGTACTGAACTGTTTGGTAATCCTCTCATTTTGTAGCGGCTTCGCAAACATCGTTGTGTACTTTTACAGAAACAGCATCATCCGTGCTACCAGCAGAGCCATGCTACGGAACAGACGATTGCAGTGCCAAAAGATCCTCCTAAGTTATTTTACTCGAGCTCGGCAGTTCTTCTCGCAGATTTTCACAAGAAATAACCAACCTGCCAGTCAGCTTGACTCCGAAGTTCAGAACTTGCCCGTGCCATCACCACAATCCGACAATAACTAAGAAAGTTTACATTTTAGAACAGCAAGAATCTTAAAGCATGCACCTCGTTGTAAAAACCAAGAAGCATCATCTCTTAAACTTAATTGCTGTTTTGCCGGTAAAGGCATTCACAACAAGTTTAATCTTCAGTCTGAAATGAGAATCTTAACAAAAACTTACTTATTTCATGGAGTTTTAAAATTTGCCCTTAAGAAAGAACTTGCTCTTGAAAGTTCAAAATGTTAGTTACGCCAGCTACAGTAATTTGGTTTATTTGTATATTTCAGGTCGATAGAGCGTGTAAGTTGAGAAGAAGGAGAATGGAAATGTTTAGCTATGTCATCATATGTACCTTATTCTATTGTTTTCTTCACACGCTATTCTTTTTTAACGCAGTCGTAGCATATTGTATGTACATTTCTACGTTGGCACATGTCAGCGCACCGACATGCAGTACAACATTTTTTGGGGCCGGGCTTTCTCTTTCCGGAATGAGCCAATCACGTTGCAACTTGTACGCTCTGGTCAAACGTTTATTTTTGCTGCTTTTCTTCAATAATTTAGAAAGTCGTGCATGTTTTTATATTTTGTAAAATTAAGTTGGAATTTATGGTCATTTCATGTTTCAGATCTTCGTAAAAATAAAGTACATGTATTATAGAAAACAAAATCAACCAGACGTAAAAGTTCAATAGCCATTGGTGCCTGGAAGTTCTATAGTGACTTTTGTATTCAAGACTTACTGGTATGGTCTATTAATCCAGCCATTATCATTTTTGTACATTTAATTCATTTTCATTTAGAAAGGGCCTTGACTTGATTGTTCTGTATCTAAAAATACATCAAATGCTTTCCATGTTTTACAGTTAGTTTTTCCTGTATGCATTGTGGTTGGGCCCAAATCAGCTACTGAAAAATGAATATAAATGGGCACACTGCATACAGTGTACAGTTCTAAAATACACGTAGTTAAATGTTATGTTGAAATGTAGAAATGTCAATTGCGAAGTGTTAGTAGAATCTGCCTCTCAAAAAAAAAAGTATATGTTTCCAGTGGTGATTTAATTTGTGCAGAAGACAGCATTCAGTAAAGTGTATAATTTGGCTGACATACCCACCACTGTTTTTTTTTTCCAGCATTGATAGTCCAGTCCCTCGATCTCAATGCCCAGAGTCCAAAATTTCTGTCTGAAAGTAAATGCTTCTTGATTCTCCAAGGGAGTGTTTTGATCTTCTGAGGGATACACAGATGGCTTGGCTCTCCAGCTTCACAGAGCACCCCCTGGACAGCCTGTTTGCTTGTGTTCAGCAGGTTTAGGTTCTAGCTGGGGGCAGAGTATAATAGAACTAGCATATCTTCAGAGTTGCTCAACTTGAGCAGCTCGGACAAGGAGCATGGGCTTGATGTCTTAGACACGTGCAGTGCCCACAGCAACAAAAAGGCAAAATCGGTAAAAAACAACAACCATCCATGGACTCTCTTTGTTTGACCATTTGCAAGAGGAAGTGGACAGGACCACACTAATCTCATCTGTGAGACTGTGTGACATTTACTGGTTTGTGCGTACAAGGCTAGATGTACGCACAACTAATTTTATTATATACAATGTACATGTACATGTATGTTCATCAAATCCTAGTGTGCAAAGTTTGCATACTCTTTGTGGACCTGTGAACACAAGATGTCCACAGAATGCAGGGAAAAGGAACCAGTCGTGATCTTGCACACGTTCTCAGTCTAATTTCTCCTCTCTACTGAATTAAAAATAGATTTAGAGGCAAAATGGGGTTAGGGTTACAGAGAGCGTAAATGTACTTGGTTTGAAAGGAAGGTGGTTGCAGATAATAAGTATGGGTTTACCATTGGGGCCCATTATATGTACAGCTCTAACAGATGTAGGTATACATACACATTTTGTATACGAAAACTGAAGCGCAAAGAAAATTTCTGATAACCCCCGGCCACCTTTCCTTTGATTGCTTCCTCCTGGTGGTTTGTACAGATACAATTATATGTGACCGGCTCCACAATTAAGAGTATTAAGTCGCCTTACGCATTATCATGTAATAACCTGCTCAACATTGAGAGGGTGAACATTTTGTCCAAATACAATTTTCCTTTTTTGTCATGAATGACATCTTTAATATCTACATGTTGATTTTTATGAATAAAGTGGGGGAAAAAAACCACCTATTTTGTTTGCATTGTACTTTCTACAACAGAGCCAACTAATATTTCAATATTCATGTTAACTCGGTTGTGTAATTTCAACTCCAAGGAAGTAATCAATATGCAAACATGTCATATCACCAGAACTAGATGGAGCTAGATGGAGCTCTATTATACCAAAGCTTACGGTGTACCTTTCCATCCATGTATATAACTAAACTCTTTTTTTGTTGTGACATAATACCCATTTTTGTGGAGCGGATCACATATAGCAGTCTGGGTACTCCACTACAGGAGGGTCATACCTCCTCTGGATGTTACCCCCATTTGTACATTATTTGTTAACATATTATAATTGTTGTTATGTTGTTAGTTTAATGTACGAATGGAAATAAACCAAACAAACAAACAATATACGCATTGACAGAAGATTGACCAACCTGTAAGCCTACCTTATTAGAAGTCACCCATCAATTACACATTTGGTTTTTTTGTGAACCATCCTATTCCACAGTGGTTTATTAGTCCAATCCATCATTTACTGCATCTACTTCCTGAGCTTGATGGGATTACCAGTAGCCTTGTGGAAATGTTTACCAGGAGACTCTGGTGATCATGATGCTAAAAGCATTCTACTAAAAGATCCCACTCAACCAATTAACGAATTTTGGAATTTGGCGTATTTATCACAGGGTCTGTGTGTAAGTTTACTCTCTGGTCTACCTCCTTATGAAAAAGAAACAGCGCCCTCACTTGTTTACATGTTATCAAGAATAATACCTCACCACTGAGCTAGCTTGACAGAAAATATCAGATTTGAAAAATGCGATGTGTGACATATGGGTCTGTTATTTCTTTTAAATATGTTCAATGTTTGCAAGACACTTTGATTGGTCTGGTCATGGTCTGGTTGTCTTATAAAATCCCTTTAAAAATAGCATATGTGAGACGTTCTGGCAAAATGAGACGGCACAAAATGCAAAATAGTGAATTGGTATTATTTTTTAGATTTTCAGATTTATTGATATTTGTAATCTTTGTTATGTCTAGTAACCATATTTGTAAAGAACGAATAATTAAGTAGTGAAATAAAAGGGTTTTTAAGGAAAACCAATTGGCCTTTTTCCTTATCACATTTATATGCAAAACTCAAAACTTTAAGGCCTTTTCCTTAACATTTTACTTTGGCGACATGTCAATAAATGCACATTTTAATCAGCCCTAACTTCTCAACAAAATTGTCGGCGATCGCGAAAAGACAAGAACAACATAAAAACTACTTTAAAACGAATGCGGTTTTTCTGGCTTTTCTTGGCATCCATGATTGTAAAACATCGAACAGGTCAGTTAAACGATATTTACTATAAAATACAACCCAAAAAATTCACCCAATCGTGATCATTCAAGCCATTACCAATGGTGTATTCTACCTTTATTCGCCAGATTCAAAACGAATAATGCATAAACACGCCACGAGCAAGGCCGGAAATGCGTGGGTGTGGTTCCCGGCAATATCGGCCTACGGATCGAGTTTCGTAAAAATTAATCTCGTCCCTCGGCTCGGTGATGTTAAAATAATCCCGGCGCGAACTGGTCCATCTTGTTGATCCATGTATACGACATGTATGTACCTCTCCACAATATTGTTTCAGATGAACAGATAATGAATGCATCGCTAACCTAACAAAAATGCTTTGTCAGAGTTTGAGTGCTGTGTAAAGATGAAACCCAATTAAAAACCAATCACGTCTAGCTTTTTATAATTATGTCGATGGCCTCACTGTGTAATTGCCTTTGAGCTTAAAGAGGCAACGGTTCAGTTCCTTCATATTAAACAAGTGTTTTTGAGCAACTATAGGCTTTGGTTTCTGCTTGATTGTTCATTATCTTTTATTTTTGTCTGCGACAATGGCATTGATTGCTTCAAGGTACATTTTTTTTTAAAGATCAACAGATTACTATAATACTAACTTGTTGTCTGCCCCCAAGTTGATGATTTAAAAAAAAAAAATATTTCTTCCTACGATTTTTTGTTTTTATAAAGAAATAAAAACCATCATGCCCCGGAGAATGGGTTATGTTTTTGTTTTCCTTATAAAAACCCAAAATCGTCTTTCATATCATTTATCTTGTTAAGATAAACTACAAAACTGTGTGCACAGTGCCACAGTCAATGTTTTTCAAATTTTGGTTATATGGACTTTCTTTTATCGGGCATGTCAAAGTAAATGGGGCTTATTAAAGTGTGGTACAGTGTATCGCTAGTGTACAGTACATGTCAGTCCATCAGGCCTTCATTTTAAAGGAGCGCGATCGCGCTCGCGGCGCTCCTCCGCGCTCCTTAAAAATGTTAAGGAGAGCAAAAAAAAGCGCTCCTTACATTTTTAACAAGAGCAAAAAAAAAAAAATATTCTGATTACAATACTCTCCTCGCACCCCCAAATAAAATCATATCAGATTTATCTTATACCAACAACGGTCATCTAGTCTTTCGTGTTCGCCTATTCCATTTATCATTCCATTTATTTCGGACATAACAGGCCTAGACTAATTCGCGCTTAATTAGCCATACAAGTCACAGAGAGAAAAATGTCACTGGATGGGAAAGCGCCATCATTCGACCAAAAGTTGAACTACTGGTGAATGTTGTGTTCCTTTTCTTGAGTATGTGTTTATTAAAGGCATAGACACCTTTGGTTGTCATTTTGAGTAACTACAGATAGTGTCTAGGGCCTTTAAACTTGCGTTTTGTTAGCGAGAGCAAATCACTTTCCTTAATTCATTGTTTTGATTTAAGGTGGGGATTTTAAAATCACTCTCCTTAATTCACCTTTTGATTTAAGGAGAGCGATGCACAGCTCTCCTCAGATTTTTTAAAATGAAGGCCTGGTCCATTATGCAAACAATTAGTCAAAACGAGGCAAACTGGGCAAAAGGATCTAATGCAATCTTTCACATCTTAGCTTTTCTATATTGAGTCTTTCATCATGTACAGGGGCTTCAGTGCCGGATCTTTTTGCTGATCCACAAAGTGGGCAATCTGGAAGAGGCTAGAAGTCCTTTTCATTCTACCGATTCTCTTGTAATCATGGGTATCTCCGATGTGGTCGTGGTGGTGTACGCTATAATTTTGTGTGTGTTGACGGTTGTTATCGTTGTAAGCAACACTTTCTGTATCGTGGTCCTGTGGAAGGTGAGATCCATCATCAATGAAGCACCGCAAGTTCTGATGACATCACTGAGCTTGGCCGACTTGCTCAATGGCCTTTTCTGCGTATTGCCCCTGTTTGTGGTTTATCTCTTACCCACCCTTTCAGCTTTTGGATGGGGAAACTCAGGTGCTTGTAAATTGCAGGCTTTGCTTTTTCAGATCATCCAAGTCATAAAAGTCATGTTGCTACTGGCTCTCAATTTTGATCGGTACATTGCTGTGACTAGAGCCCTGCGCTACCACGATATCGTCACGCCCAGACGAGTTTACATTGGGATAGCAGCAATCTGGATTCTCTCATTTGTTTCATCGCTCATATATGCTACTGCAATTGGGTGGAATGTTGCCTTCGATGCTAAAAACATTGAACTATGTCTGTTTGAACTGGATGTGGCAAATCCTCTACATTGGATGGATCTGATTGTATTCGTAATCCTCCCGTTGATCGTAACCGTAGTGATATACATCCGGCTATCAAAATTAGCCAGACATCACATGGCTCAGATTGGAGTGGTTGCTAACGGGGGCATTAACCAAGACGACCAGCGACGTCTTGCTCTTCAGAACCAAGCGCAGAAGGCCTCCAAGACAACTCGAGTCATGACTCTCGTCTTTGTCCTGACCTGTTGCCCTACCATCCTGGCGAAATTGTTCTACCAAACGTCATGGGTACTGAACTGTTTGGTAATCCTCTCATTTTGTAGCGGCTTCGCAAACATCGGTGTGTACTTTTACAGAAACAGCATCATCCGTGCTACCAGCAGAGCCATGCTACGGAACAGACGATTGCAGTGCCAACAGATCCTCCTAAGTTATTTTACTCGAGCTCGGCAGTTCTTCTCGCGGATTTTCACAAGAAATCACCAACCTGCCAGTCAGCTTGACTCCGAAGTTCAGAACTTGCCCGTGCCATCACCACAATCCGACAATAACTAAGAAAGTTTACATTTTAGAACAGCAAGAATCTTAAAGCATGCACCTCGTTGTAAAAACCAAGAAGGCATTCACAACAAGTTTAATCTTCAGTCTTAAATGAGAATCTTAACGAAAACTTACTGATTTCATGGAGTTTTAAAATTTGCCCTTAAGAAAGAACTTGCTCTTGAAAGTTCAAAATGTTAGTTACGCCAGCTACAGTAATTCGGTTTATTTATATATTTCAGGTCGATAGAGCATGTAAGTTGAGAAGAAGGAGAATGGAAATGTTTAGCTATGTCATCATATGTACCTTATTCTATTGTTTTCTTCACACGCTAGTCTTTTTCAACGCAGTCGTAGCATATTGTATGTACATTTCTACGTTGGCACATGTCAGCGCACAGACATGCAGTACAACATTTTTTGGGGCCGGGCTTTCTCTTTCCGGAATGAGCCAATCACGTTGCAACTTGTACGCTCTGGTCAAACGTTTATTTTTGCTGCTTTTCTTCAATAATTTAGAAAGTCGTGCATGTTTTTATATTTTGTAAAATTAAGTTGGAATTTATGGTCATTTCATGTTTCAGATCTTCGTAAAAATAAAGTACATGTATTATAGAAAACAAAATCAACCAGACGTAAAAGTTCAATAGCCGTTTGTGCCTGGAAGTTCTATAGTGACTTTTGTATTCAAGACTTACTGGTATGGTCTATTAATCCAGCCAATATCATTGTTGTACATTTAATTCATTTTCATTTAGAAAGGGCCTTGACTTGATTGTTCTGTATCTAAAAATACATCAAATGCTTTCCATGTTTTACAGTTAGTTTTTCCTGTATGCATTGTGGTTGGGCCCAAATCAGCTACTGAAAAATGAATATAAATGGGCACACTGCATACAGTGTACAGTTCTAAAATACACGTAGTTAAATGTTATGTTGAAATGTAGAAATGTCAATTGCGAAGTGTTAGTAGAATCTGCCTCTCAAATAAAAAAGTATATGTTTCCAGTGGTGATTTAATTTGTGCAGAAGACAGCATTCAGTAATGTGTATAATTTGGCTGACATTACCCACCACTGGTTTTTTTTTTCAGCATTGATAGTCCAGTCCCTCGATCTCAATGCCCAGAGTCCAATATTTCTGTCTGAAAGTAAATGCTTCTTGATTCTCCAAGGGAGTGTTTTGATCTTCTGAGGGATACACAGATGGCTTGGCTCTCCAGCTCCACAGAGCACCCCCTGGACAGCCTGTTTGCTTGTGTTCAGCAGGTTTAGGTTCTAGCTGGGGGCAGAGTGTAATAGAACTAGCATAGAGTAGCTCAACTTGAGCAGCTTGGACAAGGAGCATGGGCTTGATGTCTTAGACACGTGCAGTGCCCACAGCAACAAAAAGGCAAAATCGGTAACAAAAACCAACCATCTATGGACTCCCTTTTCAAATAAAAGAGGTCGCTGTTTGACCAAGTGGACAGGACCACACTGATATCTCATCTGTGTGACATTTACTGGTTTGTGTGTACAAGGCTAGATGTACGCACAACTAATTTTATTATGTACATGTACATGTATGTTCATCAAATCCTAGTGTGCAAAGTTTGCATAGGGTACTCTTTGTGGACCTGTGAACAAAAGATGTCCACAGAATGCAGGGCAAAGGAACCAATTGTGAACTTGCACACGTTCTCAGTCTGTTTTCTCCTCTCTAAATATTAAAAATAGATTTAGAGGCAAAATGAGGTTAGGGTTACAGAGAGCGTAAATGTACTTGGTTTGAAAGGAAGGTGGTTGCAGATAATAAGTATGGGTTTACCATTGGGGCCCATTATATGTACAGCTCTAACAGATGTAGGTATACATACACATTTTGTATACGAAAACTGAAGCGCAAAGAAAATTTCTGATAACCCCCGGCCACCTTTCCTTTGATTGCTTCCTCCTGGTGGTTTGTACAGATACAATTATATGTGACCGGCTCCACAATTAAGAGTATTAGGTCGCCTTGCGCATTATCATGTAATAACCTGCTCAACATTGAGAGGGTAAACATTTTGTCCAAAATCCAAATACAATTTTCCTTTTTTGTCATGAATGACATCTTTAATATCTACATAGATTTTTATGAATAAAGTGGGGAAAAAACAACCTATTTTGTTTGCATTGTATTTTCTACAACAGAGCCAACTAATATTTTAATATTCCTGTTAACTCAGTTGTGTAGTTTCAACTCCAAGGAAGTAATCAATATGCAAACATGTCATATCACCAGAGCTAAATGGAGCTCTAGCTATTATATACCAAAGCTTACGGTGTACCTTTCCATCCATGTATATAACTAAACTTTTTTTTGTGGTGACATAATAGCCATTTTTGTGGAGCGGATCACATATACACATTGACAGAAGATTGACCGTCCTGTAAGCCTATCTTATTAGAAGTCACCCATCAATTACACATTTGGTTTTTTTGTGAACCATCCTATTCCACAGTGGTTTATTAGTCCAATCCATCATTTACTGCATGTACTTCCTGAGCTTGATGGGATTACCAGTAGCCTTGTGGAAATGTTTACCAGGAGACTCTGGTGATCATGATGCTAAAAGCATTCTACTAAAAGATCTCACTCGTCCAATTATGATTCCATGAATGACATTTTTAGAGAAATTGACAAATCTTTAAAGGTAGTATACACCATTTGCAGATATCAAAAAAATTTACTACCGAATTATTAAGACAAATCTTACTTATTTGAAAGTAAATAATGATTGTAGGCATCCAGCAAAACGATTGGCCTAGATATCCTGTAATTGTTCAAACAAATTGAATTGTATAAACCAAAATTCTTTATCGCCGGACGGCGATCGCAAAAAAAAAAAAACAACATAAGAAAAACTGCCCAATTCCGGTTGAATTGTAAAACTTCGGACAGGTCAGTTAAACGATATTTACTATGAAATATAACCCCCTAAATCCACCCATTCATGATAATTCAAGCAGTTACCAATGGTGTACACTTTAAAGTCAATTTGTTTTCTGTAAACTTACACTTGTCTTGTAAGGCCAATAAAAAAAACAAAAAAAATTGTTCTAACCCACTTTCCTTTTATCACCAGACTCCTTTTTTTTTATCATCATACATTTGCATAATGCAAGTTCATAATCAGGCAGAAAGTGTGATAGCTCCTTCGGACACAAAAGTAGTCATTAAAAGAGTTGAGAAAATGGAAGAATCCGTCCATCATTTCTTCCATAAGCCAGAATGGGAATTTTCTTTTCAAGTTTGTCTTTTAAATCTTCTGGTGCCTGCGCCTTTGCCTTTTACCTAAACAAAAATGTATGAAATGGTAGAATAAGTTGGAGCGATGGCACCCTCTCGCGATGAGCTGAATAGTATGGGCGGTACTTGTACTTTTGGAGTACATCAAATAGACCATACATACCATATGACCTTGACACTGAAAGAGTTAATAGTAATACAGGTTTTTCACTTTATTATATTAGTGTGATGCATTTAAAAAAAGCAACTTTAATCTAGTGTGATCTTTTTTCCATGTATATTTTTCTGTTATGTTCAGGTTACATTCTGCTAACTGACCAAATCCAGCAAGTGGAGACGTGTTTACGACCAAAGGCAGCCAGTGTACCAGATGTAGAAGGCATATCCTTGAATTTCTAAAAATCAAGGAACTTTGGAGAGCTGCCAAACAACTTAAACTTCTGCGAGGTTTTTTTGTTTACCTGAAAGGTGAACTCACTTTTTTTTACCTTATTTGGTGATTTAACTCATGTGTACTTTGTGCACTCTCAGCACTTTAGCCATAGCCTAGTGATCTAAAGCATTGAATTCGTTCTGCAGGTTAATAGTTCGAACCCAGCCTGGGCTATGGCACTCCTGCATCTAATATATATGGGTAAAGACATTAATGCCTTGCAGTGGACTTGCCCATCACAACTCTGTTCATCCTGTAAAAAGATCAGATTGTCTTGTTTCATGAACCCAGTTAATAGCCAGGAGGAACCTAGGGAGACATCAGCAATGTTATTGGGAGGTGAGAGGCTCAATTGATGTTAAGGGCACACCTTTCCCATCAAGTTAAAATTCTTGCTGGTTTTATTTCTGTGAAAAAATTCTTATGGAAGGGTCAGATTTTGTTTTGTTTTTTGTTCGTTTTTGTGGTTTTTGTTGGTTTGTTTTTTTTTTTTTTTGGGGGGCACTTGAACCCAAGGAGCCGAAGGCACCCTCCTCCTCAACCCTCCCCCTCCTCAACCCTCCCCCTCCTCAACCCTCCCCCTCCTCAACCCTCCCCCTCCTCAACCCTCCCCCTCCACGGACGGCGATCGTGACAACAAAACAAGAACAACATAAGAACCACTTCCTGAAGCAGGTTGAAAACAAATGCCGTTTTTCTTGCTTTTCTCAGCATCCATGATTGTAAAACTTCGGACATGTCTAAAGCTTATATTTACTATAAAATACAATCCCCAAATCCACACATTCATGATAGTTCATTCCTCCATGGTTCAAGCAATTACCAACTACCACCTTTAAGAAAAGACAAGGATGAATTACATCTTGTTAGAGGAAACCCCAAGAGGTCAATATTTTTGGTAAAGCATTCAGTTAGCATGCATGCCATAACATTTACTGCCTTTCCTGGAAGAAGCCATATTTTGGCTTGGAGCCGAGTTTAGAGCCTTTTCCTGGCTTCGCAAGGTTTTTACAAACAACAAATTCTGTTTCAAGTTTTACTGCAGATGGTTGTCTGGAACAATAATGGCTAATTGCAACAAGCTTTTGCCAATGTCAGCTCCTCTAAAGTAACATCCAACTTACAAGATTTTCTCCTCAATCCCTCATGAGGCGGCAGTCTGCTACAGAACAATCATGGCTCTGTTAAAACAAACTTGATTATAACACCCAAGCCTTTGTAACAGTTAAGCCAGTGAAACTCCTAAAAAGTTGGTTGGATTTTCTCGTTAACTTCTGAATCCAAAAATGATCTGTATACATTTCCGGTTCCAACTTTTTTTTCCCTGTTTGTCTTACTTATAGTTGTACACCCACAGGATTTCCAAGAGATCACGAACTAGCCAGCCAAACAAGTCAGAACAAACATCAGGGTTTCTGATCAGAAGGTCTTGACCCCAAATATCAGTCTGCAAACTTGGTTGTAGCATGGTTGTAGCTAGCAACACCATATCAGAGCAGGTAGGTCAGATCACTGCAGGGGTCAGGGGTGTTTGTTTCCACGTCAAGGACAGAGCACTTGACCCCAACCCATAATCCTTCAGGTTTTTGCCTTTGTGATCCTGGCACAATCTGTAGTGGATTGGATGGGTGTCTTAAACCAATTGGATCAACACCACCACAATTGCAAGTCAGTGCTTGACCTCAAAATAGAGTGCCCCAACCTGCACCCTCACTACTATTTTGTACACCCTCTTGCGAATAAGAAAGCCTTGTCCCTAATCCATTATGAGACAGTTGTTGGACCTTTTATCCAGTTTCATTGTAAGAAACAATGTCCCGAGTGAAAAATGTGTGGAATGGTTTAATTTGTCTGGCTGTGGTCTCACAAACCTTGAAACTGTATGGCTGTAAACATACAACGTACATCCAAAGACTATCTGCCAACCTAGTAGTAATTGAAGCCATGTTGTTCCATGTACATGTAGAACCTTTTCTCATCAATCATTTTAGGAATGGTTCAAATGGAATGGTTTTGAAGAATGATATGAACCATGTAGTGCCTATTGTACATGATATGATATGAAATGAAACAACAATTAACTGTTCCAGCCATGAGGAATCTGTACATGTATTAGATTCCTGGCTTTGATTTGGCCTTGCCAAGCTGAAAATGAGAAGAAATAAGCAAGGGGGGTGAATTTTAAATTTATTTTTGTTTTCAACAAAGCCCTTTTTTCTCTTTACCAGAGAAAGTGGTTGATTTCCATCCTAAGTTTGAGAGTGAACTCAGTGTAGTGTTTTCTCTTATAGTTTGACCTTGCATACCCAACAAGAAATTGATTCCAAGTGATTCATTTAATGGTCAATTTATCCTTTACCGTTACCCTTTGAAAGAAAGAAAAATACCTTGAGAAAACATGTGCTTTTCCTCTTGCCATCCTGAGCACAAGCCAGACATCTCTCTCATCAACTTCATATCAAGCACCCAAGCTTTTCCCCAAAGGATGTGATCCATTGGACGAATTTTATGGGAAAGTAGAAGTTCTGCTAAACTGGAGATATAATATGCCCTTTTCAACTGAATAGATGTGTTTCCAATTGCTTTCCAGTAAGCTACTTGAAGCTAAAGTAACTGATGGCAGCAGATCAAAGGAAACAGAAGTTAATGTTTCTAATGCAAAATGTGGATATGAAAACAATTAATATCTGTTACCTTGTCTACTTTTGTTTAAAGGTAAAGAGAGTCGTTTGCTATTGTGCTTTTCATACAGTTTGTTCCTTCTCCAATTAACAATTTGTTCAAGATCTGTTTTTGCTTTTTGTTTTTAATTTTATAAAAGGATATAGTCCGAAGGGGAAGGAGCATTTTTGTCAGTGTCTGTTCGTCTCAACTTGAAAGGACTTTACTTGTCAATAATGGAGGTAAATTTGTTTGAATTTTTTTTGTTTTTATCCAAAATACACTTTCTTGTTCTTTTATTTATTGAGCAGGAAGGAATCTATCCATGTAATTTGTTTCTTAACCATTTCGCGCCGGGTGACGTACATAAACACAAAGTTTTTCACAAATTCAAAACGGATGACGCATAAACACGCCAAGTTCAAGTTCGGAAATGTCTGTCCGCAGCGAGCAAGGCCGGAAATGCGTGGGTGTGCTTCCCGGCACTATCGGCCTGAACACGCTTCGGATCGAGTTTCGTTAAAAATAATCCCGCGCCTCGGCTCGGTGATGTTAAAATAATCCCGGCGCGAACTGTTTAAGGAATAAGGAGTGTATTGGTAGAACTAGAAGAACTGCTGGAACTTGAGCAGTTGTTGTTGTAGCTGTACATCATTAGTATTACGTCTCAAAAAACAAAAAAAAATTATTTTTCTTGTAGATTACAGTTTAGCTTGTTGAAAATTTTAAGCCAAGTGTGTAAATCTGGAAAGTGTTATATATCTTTCAGTGATATCAATTTTACCTGCCACTTTGTATGAATCTAGCCCACAGTCTGCATGCAGGATTGGTTGAAAAGGGTGTGGTTTGGGGCACCGCATCTTTTGGACGTGTCCATCATTGTTGTATTCTGTCAATCGGTCATCACAAGGTAATGTGAAATATAACCTGCAGTCTGCATGCAGGGAAGGTTGAGAAAGCTTGTCTCTAATGTAGTCCAGTTTATCATCACGAGTCTTGTACATAGATGACAAGTTTTCTCCAGCATGATGTCGGTCACAAGTGTTGGGGGATAAATACAAAGAAATGCTTTCGTCGGTTCATTCGGATAGCTTGTGACTAGACTTGAGGCCGTGGATGACTTGTGATAGACTTGTGAAAAAATGTGATGGCCTCAACTTCAACACTGGTGAGCATTAGGTCCAGCATCTTGTGACTAGCCATTTAAACTCGTGGTGTTCTTCACATATGTATGATCCAGGCATTGGTTCGAGATTGTAGGAGACTAAACGTTGATTGTGGAAGATTTCTTTTTTTTTCTTCGCTGTGTTCACACAGTACATGTAATTTGCTCGTTGAGTATAGCCACGGAAATCTTGGAAAACAATTTGTAAAGTCCCAGCTTGGCAAAGAACATGAATATCGGGTGACTCGTATCATTCCTAGAAGTAAAGGATCTGTACAGGCAATGTGAAAGTTTTGATAAACTTGCATAGTATAGTACATCATGGCTTGCAATATCAAAGTATTGGTGCACATATCCATCTCTTTTCCTTGGATCGTTATTTGTTGGCTTGGTGCCAGATGATTTTGTTATGGGGATGTTGACTTTACTTTAAGGTGGCTGGATGGAAGTGTAATGTAATAAGGTTTCAAATACATTAGCTAATGTGTAAATTAAAGTGTAAAGTAGGCCCCTAACTAGTTATAATTTAACTCTTGCTCTATGAGAGTTGTTTATTGCATGTCATGTGGTACATGCCAATGCACTCCAGCTGTGTGCATTGGAGGATTAAACACAGGCATTTTATGAGCGAATATTGAGTGCATTGGAGTGTAAACAAAGGGAAAGGTTAAATCACAAGTTTGAAACTTTCCAGGTCATAAACGACAACTAACTTGAAATTGTAACTGACACGATCACATCTGCTCCAACCCTTCCTTTTCTCCAAGATAGTTTAAATAGCAGTCAGTACTTTTCCAAATACAGAACATTTTAGAAGTTGTTTTTTTTGTAAGTGAGCATAGTTTGGCTTTGCTTATCAAGGGTCTGTCTTATTCACACAAAGCATCCAATCAAACGGTTTACACGTTAGTGTAAGCTGCCTAGCTTTATGTTAGACGATTTTACATGTTCCCTCTCATTGACCTTCTGTTAATATTCAACCACATTTTGACATATTGCCAACAAATACAAATAATTTTTCTTGACACAGAGATGTATACACCGAGTACAAAGTAATGCAAATTCCAGCACGTACTCGAGCGCACACTTTTTTCTTCTTGAATAATTGCAACATTTGTACAAGAGCTGGTGAATACCTTGAACGTATAGAATTTTCTGTGTGCCCAAACCATTGTTGTGTAATGTGTAAATAATGAAGGATCCCCGCGGGGAAAATTGGAACCTTTCAATTGTGAGTGGAGTCCCCATTGCCCCGGGGTTTCCTGATTTGAATCCAATATCTTTGTCCCACTGATTCCAACACTTTCCCCCTTTTCTGTTTGTACGATTTGTGTTTGGAGGCCATGTTTAAAATGCAGGTTTGCCAAAAAAACACTTGAAATGCCAGCATTATTCAGCTGATGAAAGAATCTTAGTGTTCCCCACAGGAATCTTTGGAACTTCTCAAAATAATTCAATGTTAACCGGTTCTGTGAAATACCACGTACCACGTACCTACCACATACATGCGTACATACTTGTATTTGTATAGTGTATTTGTATTTGTACACAAACAACAAATGTGTACATTGTATGTACATGTACATCAATTCTTTTGGTACATTGCATTATGGGGACAATTCATAGGGTTTGTGTGCTAAGGGAAATCTCTCTAATCTCAAACCATGGAGGAATACTCAAACTCAGAACACTCTAAAATGCTAAAATATTCAACATCACCCTAATTTGTCTTCTACATTTTCTTTCATTATACCCTAGCCCAATTTTACCTTGTTCTACCTTTACTGGAGACCCAACGCGCTATGGGAACTCGAAAATGTCCCCACTACCCGGTCTGTTTTTTCCAAACAAAAGAGCCTGTCCCCATAACTAGGTAGAGGCTCGTACACATGAACAAGCCATAACAGTAATTGTAACCTAAGACCCGAAACTGCAATGTTGATTCATCTTTGATTTATAGTGCGCCTTGAAATTTTTTCCATGTAGTAAATGCAGTTTGAAAAATTGCCTTGCCCCCAAAAACATACATCAAGTTAAGATCTGGATTTGATTAAAGTTTGTGCTTTTAAACATAGAGAAAGGAACAGAACTACCAGAATATTACATGAAGAAATTCTGTCGGAGTCCTTTCCGAGTCCTTTCATGAAGTGAGTCACAAGTAACTAGATGAACAATGACAGAGAAATACTTTTGGGTTTTGTAACAGATCATTTGGATAGCTAGCGATTTGACTTGAGACTCAAGGACCTGTGACCTGCCGGTGATGAATCGGATGCAGGGACTAGAGTAAAACTTGGAATTCTGCTATTACTCCTACAAAAAAACAACACTTTACTTGTCAAATACACAAAATCAGTCGAAATTAAGACACAAGCCTGAACCTTGAAAGGCATCTTGTAATAAATTTAAAAACTGTAATCATTGATACGATGATACAACTATAACCAATGCAAAACAAAAAGATGAAAACTTCCATTAGTTTCTGCCTGTGGGATCAACGCTGCCCAACTTCCTTGTTTTGGAAATAAACAGTCTTGCAGAGAAATTGATGTGTCTTGCAGAGAAATTGATGTGTCTTGCAAGAGATTGCGTGAAGATATCCCGGGACTGTCACCTCATTGGGTTCACATGCAGGCTAAAGTATAGGATGCTCCAGCACTATAGTGTAAATAAATTAGATACCCTGGCATCTAGCCATTGTTTATTTAAGTCTGTCGTAAACATGGGGCTCAATGGTTGCATTGGAATTCCTCTTTTTACCTTTTTTTTTATCGCCAGTGACCCTTGATGGGGCATGCTTTACCATTTCGACTGATACGAAATGCTATCTGACATGCATAATATTTGACCAAGATAAGAATTATTTGTTCGTTTGCCCCAACTTGAATCAACATCTCGCCAAAAAAAAATATATTGTTGACAAGGAATACATCAATTGCACATGTTCCAATTCGTACGCATAGTCGGAATTTGTAGTGCGTCATAAAACATCTGATATGTTGACCTGTATTTAATACTTATTTTTGTTGGTACCTCCTATATTACCTATGGAGCAATCGTACAACTTCCATTGGAAAGGTGGTTTTGTAATTACCATTTTGACACTAAAATAGTTTTCTCAATCCTGTACTTCATTGATCTGTCAGTTTACATTTGTTTATTTGTAGAGTCTCAATATCATCTTTTGTTTGCCCTCGCATCATGTCACATTATTTCTTCTGATAAACAGATTGGTATAATTAATGGAACTCGCCATCCCAGAACAGTCTCCCAGGGTTTTTGCGTTGTTTCTCAAGCTGTCAAACCACAATTATGAAAATGCTTGTCGAATGTCTTGATCCCTGGGTTTTCACCCTGCTTTCCAATCCAAAGTTTGGTTTATAAACAAAGCGTCATTTTCCCGCAGCCCATACAATACACAACATGTTTGCTTCATGGTGTTATGTGTGTGAAGTGTCTGGCACAGGAAGCCAAAGGCAAAATAAGCCTTGTCTATCTTGTTATTCTGGTGTTGGAATCACCTGTCCTGCCCTCCTGCACTAATGGAGGGTCAATCCCTGTGGATGAGAGAAGTGGTTATGTTTCTAGCTATACAATGCATTATGGAGGAAGGAAAATGTTTTCCTTACCCTATGTGTAGAGGAAGGGAAATATCCCTGTCCGCACTGGACTTCTATTTTGTTGATAAAGCTCACCGAGAAGATAGGTACTTTTCCCTTTTTAAGTCCAGCCTGGGACTTTTTTCTCTCAGTTTACTTTTCTTGAATTCAGCAGTTACTTCTACTGGCCAACTGTTGCCAACTGTAAAACTTACAAATACAAGCTGAAATTGTAATAACAGAAAAGGAAATTGTTGAAAAGGAAGAAGGAGCAAAACTTAAAAACCAGACTTAAGGCCTGTTCATGGTTCGTACCCGGTGCGAAAGTGAACACGAATGCAAATTTGTGATGTCAGGGCCAGTTTTCGCACTGTGATTACATACAAGTTTAACTCCGGTGACATCAAATTTACATTACATTCCCAGCTTTTGGATGTACATGTACCTTATAACTTCCTCTTTCTTTTCGGCATAGGAAAACAATATCCTAGGTTGGCTAATTAGAAGTCATGGAAATTTCTGTCAATCCCCGTGTTTCAGTGAAAACACAACGTGCCGTTTCCTTAACGACATTCATCCTGTCCGTGCTTACATTACTTTCCCAGTTGTTTGGTTTACACCAATCACATGTTCGTGCAATATAAACAAGAGAAGGATCTCGATATTTTTACTCCGACTGGATTTCCTCATTATTTCCAATCACATGAGTGTTTGTTTTACACGCACATTCCCTCTGGCTTCCTCTTTGTAATAATCCAAGTATTGCACCCAACAATGACAGGAAGCTTTACCCTCCACTACTAACATGACTTTAAAAAGGTAAAGTCAACATGATACATTGTGTTCAAAACGTCATATCCCACATCACAGCAGTCAATAGTTGTTAAAGGTAGGATACACCATTTGCAGATATCGCAAACATTTACTACGGAATTATTAAGAAATATCTTACTTATTTAAAAGTAAATATTGATTGTAGACATCCAGCAAAATGATTGCACTAGATATCCTTTAACCATGAAGGTACATGTAGCCCCCACAAGGTTCTCAAAATACAGAGCCAAACAAGTTGACCTTTGCAGTTACCAGCAGGGGCACCTGTAGACCTATACCCTAACATTGATTGTCAGCTACATTTACATGTAGTTCACTGGTGGGCTAATCACTTCACGCAATGCCAATTGAGTCCTGACATTCTTTCCTTGAAATTGCAAACCTTTGAAGAAAGGTTGCAACAGGTCCAGAGAGGGATGCCCTCCAGCTGGGGGACCTTTTTTTCACACTACAGTCTCTTAACCCAGGTTGAACCCTACCCTGGGTGAACTGTACCCGCGGCCTCCCTCGGGTTGAGGTTTTGATTGTTTAAAACTGTGTTCAACCCTGTGTCATTTTACACTTGGTTTAGTGCAAACTAAGCTTATTTTGATTCCAGGGTAAGAGTTTTAAAGGTAGGAAAAAATATAATTTTATAAAGAAAAAATATAATTTTATAAAGAAAAAACAAAAATAACATAAGAATAAATGCTTGACGCCGGTTGAAAAACAAACGCTGCTTTTCTCGGCATCCATGATTGTGAAACTTCGTACAGGTCAGGTAAAGGATATTTACTATAAACTACAACCCCCAAAATCCACCCATTCATGATAATTCAAGCATTTACCAATGGTGTATCCTACCTTCAACCCGGGATGAAATCTATCTTGGGATTGACAAAGAGTTGGCACAGGGTTGAAATTTTTTGAGTGTGAAATGCTGCATTTTTTCAACTCTGTGTCAACCCCCAAGATTTGTCAAGTGTAAAACAGGCTTGGAAGGTGCCTAGGGCTTGAATGCAATGTAATTTCAGATAAGACGGAGATTCCAATCTTTTGCTTTTTATGGAGTTTTGTTAGTTTCCAATAATAACACCACACAAAATCCAAAGAAGAATGTTCAAAACCTAAGTTTAAACTTGGCGGATATAAAAAAACTTACTGGAGAAATCAAGAAATGTAGACCTGTGATTTCCAACCATCTGTTGACTTACAAAATTCCATGATCAAAAAGTTGTGCATGGGTTTTACTGTTTTCTCAAGAAGTGTAATATCCACCGAGTTCAAACTCCAACAGGTTATTATAGTTGAATTATCTTTTTTTTTAGTGGCGCTGTCAATGAAAATACACAAAAAGCAAATGATCTTATAGTTATACACTGCATGTTTTTAAGAGAAAATAGCAGTATATGTATGCATAATGCTTGTTTTAAATATTATTATTATGAGTTAAGAGGAACCAATTAGTTTAATTAAAAGCACAATTGGGGGGAAAAGATGAAATTTGAGTAACATTATAGTTTTATTGCAGCACATTATTATACTCTTTTTTTGGCATACAGAGAATAACATTTGATAGTACATGTATTCACATACTTGGCAAACAGAACAAAAAACAAAACACAAGACTACATTTTCCACAGCAAGTACAGTATGTCACAGTCAATGGGGCAAGCATACATTATGACACATTATTAGTTTTGACAGTCTTTTGTCAATCCCTAAAATGTTAAAACTCGTGCAGTAAAATCTTTGCAATGAAAAGTCGCATTGCCTTCAAGCGGAAGTCACACTTGTAACTGAAATGTCATGTACTTTTCATTTGCAACAACAAAGGGGGAAATGTAGCAGATTTTATGATAAACAAGTTGTAAACATTTGGAACAAAACAATGTGAAAGTATTTTTTATGAGGGTCTTATGTAAATAAATACCTATAGCCACAGAAAAGGAACCTTTACATGTTGAGATATTTATTCTGTTTATTCCAATGGTTTATGCAGCACGGAGCTTGATGTAGCTTGAAATTGATGTGTGGTTGCGCAAAAAAAGTATTTTATAGGATAAATTTTCAAGAATCAAAATATATAAATCCAGGCACACTGGATTTACAAGGAAATTATTAAGTTCAAAGAAGTGGCAAAATTTGAGCAAAATTAAACATTTAAACAAATATCTATGGTGAATACAATATGCCTGTAGTACTGCTACAATTTTAGACAAAAACAGTTGCAGAATTTATTTTTATTCCAAGTCTTCTGAAAAAATACCTAAACTCGTACTATTGGGTTTTTGTAGAAACAGTAGTATGAATATACAGTATTGTCACTTAAAACTCCCCTTCTGTTTGGATTGAGGTTCCCGAGAAATTCATGAGTGAATGTGTACTCCATAAGATATTTTAATTTTGTTTTCTTTAAAAACAAATAAGTTTGGTCCCCCCCACAGGCCCCAGCGCATCAAGAATATGCTCTTTTTTATGTCAAGATAAGCTTTTATGTTAGAAGATAACAAAGTCATTCACGTTTATAGATTTTGATAAGAAATATAAAAAAAAATCCAGCCTCAACTGTTTGAAAAAAGCTTCTTCATTCTTCCATCCACTACCAATAAAATATTTAAAAAAATATTTGGTGTTAAGCTGCTTTCTTTACATGTGTTTTGAAAAAAAAATCATCATAATAAATTACCCCAAAACTAGGTTTCATGTACATATCTACAGCTTATTTGTAGATAAATTATTTACTTCTTAAATTACATGTATTTACATCAGAGTTTGTTAGTAGAGTGAGGAGGTTCGCTTGAAATCATTTCAATAATATCATGACGAATTATAGTTGAATAACGAATAGCATGGAAAATTACTAATGTGAACAAAAGAATTGGCAAACCCAAATGGGGAAAAAACAAAGAAGCAAATTATACACGTGCAAGCCATCATATATTTGAGTGAACAAAATACAAAAGACTATTGGTCGACGAATACTGAATTTGTTATCCTAGATTTTTAAAGATAGTTCAGCTCAGCTATTGATAAATAGCACCGTTAACTATTAACAAACAAATAATTATGTTGTAAAAACACTTACAGTGAGGTATATGTGTGTACTAGTATGCATGTCTATAGTCTATGTATAATTGAGTGAAGTGTACTTTAAAGTTAAACACAGCCTACTTGATTGATCTTTCTAGACTCAAACATTTTATTTTGTAGAAATTTGTCCTTAGGTTATTCAATAAAATTATGGTCCATTTTGTTCCCCATGTTACATCTGATGTAAGATTCAGAAAATATTCTTTAATCCTAACAGTCAAACAAACATCCATTTGAACACCAGGTTTGGTTAGAATCTGTTAGAATAGGTACTGGGGCAGATTCCACCAATGCCAAGGTCAATCTTATGAAGAGTAACTCATCCTAAAAGATCCAATGCAAGTTAAAACGAAAAAATGCTGGAAGTCAATTTTTATGATACTTGCCTGGCAAGTTTGCACAGGTCGGGGTCGGGAGACAACAAAAATCATAGTTTTGGACTTCAAATTTCTGGAATGACTCCAATCATCACGTCAAATATTTCACATTCTACACATCACAGTGTCACCAGGAATGATACAATTGCGAGTTTCAGGTATTCAGTTTAGACTCCTTGAGTTTGCTTTGAGGTTGGCATTTTCATCAACTGGAAGCATAATGCCCAAACTGCTTCTCCTCACCCAGTTCTATCCACCAGTACTTTTCACAAACTGTTCGCTCCAATAACACGCCAGCCATGCAGTCAAATGTCTGAAAAAGCTTGGAGTCAGTGTTGGCTGTCATGATGCAACTGGACAATTTCTCCCAGGTCACACTCGTTGAGTCCCTTAGCGGTAAACTCCTTGGCTATTCTCCTGGCCTGAGAATACCGCGGCGAGCAGCCCAGCCTGGCCTGGCCCAGTACAAGGCTCCCCATCATCAGAAAATGTCCCTCGCCCCATCGGACCCCGCATCTTAAGGGCTTGACCACTACCCCGGAGTAACGACTGTGGGAGGCAGGTGAGAAGATGTGATCTCGCTGCCTGAAGACGTGGCTGATGGACAGGTCGATGTACGCCGTTTGGGAAATACTGTCGTGCATAACGTCTCGCATACTAGACTTGACAGCTGCGGGAGAAAAATTGAAATCTTGATGTAAATTTGGAGTTCAGGATCTATTTTGTCTCGCCAGAACGTAGTTCAGAAAGAGAATAGATGCAATCACTATTTACGTACGTATGTATTTGTGTAACCTTCATATCATGGTTGTGTTAAAGGTCAAGTACTAAAGTCAAATTCTAAAATAAGCTGGAATTGTAAAATAGGTCTCATTTGGAAAACTTGAAGGCAATCAAACTTGGCCATAGATGCAATATGGAAACTTGCATGGGACGGTGATATTAAAGGTGGCGAGACACGTGGTTCAAGAACCATCCTAGTATTCATACTGTTGGCTTTTCAATTCAAAATCTGAATTTAAGCTCTTTCTGTTTTGACCATGTTGTTTTTCTTTTGACAAGAAATGACCCAATTAGATACTTTTGTGTAACCCTCCAAAATTAGTAATTTGTGACCATATCATGTTGACAAAGTAAACCACCCTCTAGTTTTTACAGCTGGGGTCAAGCTGTGCCTTGTAAACAGTCAAGTTACACATGGGTGCACTCAAAGAAAGTTACAATACACTACAGTCACTGACCATGATAGTCTCACAAAAGACCATCCTCCAATGCTCCAGTAGAGAGAAACAAAAACCAGATGACCCATGCAAATTTGTATGTTAAATCGTAGTCCACAAACATATGAAAACAAACAATTTGACCAGTTCAATAAGTCTAAGGGGAGAAATTACAGCAATCAAGTCGGTTACCCTCGGGGTATACTTTTTGTCCCATACTATTTTAAAATGGTGATGATGCGTATGGGTTATTGGATTAAATTTCACACCTTTTGGTTCCTGTCACAGGTCATTATTACAGGCCGCATGATGGTGGTCTTTCAGTAACTGGACACTGCTTACAAAAGCAGATTGTACATGTACTTCATATCACTGTATTATACCATTAAAAATGTCCAGTTCTTCTGATAAAATTGTAAATGTTGGAAATTTGATAAAATAAGAACTATAACCCAATTTTACACTACACTCCTTCAAACGGAACTTACCGAAATCACTTGAACAGAAAGATCTCATAATTTCACTGTCATTACATGGTCTGCAATCTGTAAGAAAAAAGAAAGACAAAAATAAGTGTTATTTGTTTTCCTTATTCGTTTGACAATGGGAAATATGCATGTTGCTTACAACTTTTCCCCAACTCTATTAAGCAGTCTGAAGAGATTAACTTTTGATCAACACCTCATTGAGAATCTAACACCAGCATAGCTGATGAAACTCGCCTGAAAATGGGGCTGGTGTTTGTTTTTTGTCTTTCAGCAAAAACCTTTGCCATTATTCATTAATGCCATCCATAATAGTTTGTACACATCAGTGTATTTTGTTGCATTTTATTGTGGACTCGGACACTGCCATATTGACAGATATGATCAGGAAGTTTTGGAAATTGTATTGAAATTGATGGATATCAGTAACTCTCACTGGATAAATACAGAAAAACAAAATTGATGTTTGTCAGAAGATTTTTCAAGCCATCAAAAAAAGTGTACATAGATGAGGCTTGTGTATGACATGTGTATCAAGTAATACATCAAGTATGCAATTTATTGAATTTAATTGGGATGCCTGAATGGCAAATATGATTTTCTGTCTCCCAACAAAAAAATGGAAAAAAAAAAAATTTCAACAAGATTTACGATCTCAAGTCCACAACATCTGGATATCATAACACCATTATTATCTGTGGTATGTCTTAGCCTAAGCCAAGCCATAAATTGTCATAATTATGAGGCTTTGGGGCATATAAGTCACCATATTGTCAACCAGTTCCACATGCTTGTTGTTTGTTCCTTTGTACATCAATAATGTTTCATATTATTAGCGTGTTTGCATCAGTTACAGTCTTGAATACTGTACAATTTTCAAGTCACCGTAAATTGCAAATTTGTCATAAATTGTCATACCAGGCTTTCGAGTATGTAAACCTTCCCTACTTTTTCTAGTTTTATTACCAGCCCTGGCTTCTACTTTTTTCTCGGGAAATTCTTACTACATCATGCACATTGTACATGTATTTCCTCATCTCCTACTTTTTGTTTCACAAATCTGAACCCATGTCGTACATGTACATGTGTTTGTACATGTACATTTGTAAATCACACCATGAAGGGCTTAGGCATGAGGCTGATTATGCAGTGGACAAGCATGAACAGAAATGTCAGCACGATCTTGATCATTTAATTAATTTACAAAAGAGTAAAAAGTTTACAACGTTTACAAAGTTGACACTCAACCTTAGACGTGACTAAGACCCATGACACAGACAGACCTAGACATGTACAAGTTATCTAATTACACATTTAGATTTATTGACTTAAAAAGGACTTTGAGAAAAAAAACTACTCCTGAAAGCCTGCAAGTGTCATAATTTTATTCTGATTTTTGTCCTACTTTCCCCCCCGAGTCGATATCAGCTTAAAAGCCTGCAATACTTTAGTGCGAGTAGGGATTGAACGAAGATGCAGTTGGGAAGTCACCAAATCTATTCAATTTTAAAGGTTTACAGAAATAGAAAAATAAAAAGTACCTATATGATATAAAACAAAGGTTACAGTATTAATACACCCAATAAAAAAAATTGTGTGTGATTTTAGGGTTATTTGAGCCATTACAAATTTCAAATTTCTCTTCGATCGCCCCGCCCAGAAAAATTCCTCCTTTGACAGAATGCCTGGATGTCGAAGTCGTGACGTCACGTATAGAATAGCTTTCTTCGCAATTGATTGCGATCGCGTGGTTACATATATGTACGCACGCGATCGCGATAAATCGCGAAGAAAGCTATTCTATACGTGACGTCACGACTTCGACAGGAGGAATTTTTCTGGGCGGGGCTATCGAAGAGAAATTTGAAATTTGTAATGGCTCAAATAACCCTAAAATCACACACAATTTTTTTTATTGGGTGTATTGATACTGTAACCTTTGTTTTATATCATATAGGTACTTTTTATTTTTCTATTTCTGTAAACCTTTAAGTACCCAAAGCTCCACATGAAGATGCTTTTTTAAAGCACTCCTCCCCCCCCCCCCCCCTCAAGTCTGAGAGCTAATAATTGGACTCTGGTCTGGAGTACAAAAGCAAAATTGTCACAAATGCTCTGCATGGTGCACGACCTGCTGACCTCGGTGGCATAATCGCAGTTATTTTCTGCAGACAAACTTTTTACAAAAGGTGGACAATGGCCACTTGTACATTATACCACACAAACAACGAGTCACTCCAATCTTTGCTTCAATAATCCCTGTTGTGGAAGGGTCAGCCCTTTGGTTGCCATTCTGCAAAGCTACTTTGTATAAGTATAACCCTGAATTAACTTCTTGCTGTTCCCTCCAATCTCAAGATGCAAGCTCTAAACAGCCTTTGAAGGTCATATCTAATAATAAAACGAATAAATGCTTCTTTCCTCAAATTTCAATCCTTAAAGACCATACTGTGTTTATTTTGAAACTACAACATGTATGCAAGTTAAAAAAAACACCACCTGCATAGCTCGAGGTTAATGAGCATGCCTATTTGTTAAAAAAACAAACTTCAAATGCGTTTTCATCAGCATGACTACTTTATTGTAGTTTTTAAAAACCTAAAGAACCACTAGGGGTTAGGGTTAATTAAGCAAGTTGTTTGTTTATTATTTGGTAAATGTACTGAGGATGATCCATTTGGAATATTTTGCATAGAACTTCCTGTGCACATGTACATATACATTGGCAATATGTACCCCTCCCTCCTAATCATATCACACAACAGCTGCCATTGATGGTAACAATTCAAAGTTATAACAGTATCTCTTTCATAAAAAAATTTGTTGCATAAAAGACCCGTTCAAAGACTGGATTAAAATCCAAATTGATTTTTGAGGCAGACTCCAAAAGAAATGCCATTGTACAAATGACAATGGACTCTTTTGTGCCGGTTGCAAAACTCTTTGTTGTTGCATACAGCCGCGCATAGACCATACATATGCACAGCAGATGTTTCTGTGTTTTTTATTAAACTAGAAATTAAAAGCTTATTCACACATGTTGGTTTAATAACTAGAACCTAATTATTTCAATAGACCGGAAGAACCACATTGTGAAAAGAATAACAAGTTTGTCTGTATGCAAGCTGCAATCGCCCAACATGTACATTGTGAACATCTTTTATTTTGTCTTTATTATTTATTTTTAGCAAATATACATTGAAGCTTGCACTACTGAATAATTGTGTACATTATTCTGAAAGGAATCTTGCAATTAATCCCTATTAATTAATCTACTTAATTACAAATCAAATGTAAACATGGGCTCTTCTCAATTTTGTGGAACTCGATCCAAGTCAATTTTATCTAGGGGAACACTTGTACTTTATAGTCGGGTATTTTGCGAACCAGGAATAAAAACTAATTTGGAAACTTGGAATCGGATGCAAATTCATCAATTCATCTTTTCTTTTTTCAGCTGGCAAAATCTTCAGGCCCAGCGGTTTGGTTCACGTTTGAGTGATCTCGGCAGGAAATGGCTATACTAATTCAAATTAATCACCCTTATTCATCGGGATTGACTTTTCCTCTCAAGCCTCATATTTCATGGTCTCTCATTAGTGGAAAGAGGGCAGGGTTTAAAGCTTAGAATTTGCAGGTGGGTGTATTACAAGTCTAAGCATTAGCAACAATACCGATTAAGTTGAGAGTTTTAGACACCCCCTCAGAATTCAAGTACAAAGATGGAAATAAGCTCCTAAATGACAATTGTAATGACAGGTGTATTAAACACTAACATGAAATGCCCCATGCTGGGTGGCAATGAACCCACTTCCATCAGCCAAGCCACCAACTCCAACACAAATCACCCGATCAACAAAGGATCTAACCTCTTCAACATAGCATTGCCCTAACCTTTGCCTGCAAACTCGTATTTAATCTGCTTGTTTTGTTACCTCCCCCCCCCCCTCCCCCACCCCAGCTATTTTTACATGATTTCCAATACACAACGGATATGGTACATGCACACACTCCAGGTGTAATGAAACTGCTTGTGCATGTAATCATGGAGGTAGAATTAGATGTAATCAGGTACTGTAAAAGTTTGATGTGCCCATGTCAACAAATATAGTATAAACACTTATCACACAAACCAGTTGTCTTCATCATAATATTATTAACCCTAAACCTTCCCAGCTCCATCCAAATGCCAGCAACCCCGTTCTCCCTCCCCCCTTCCCCCCACCTTCCCCCCACCCCACCCTTCCTTCCCCCCAAAAAACAACAACAAGGGTAGGGGGTTTTATATATTATCCTGCAAAGTCCTGAACTTGAACATTGTTAGAATTGGATTCTGAGAACCTGCGATGTAAGAAAAAAAACTGGCAGCTGAAGTGCTGGAGCCTGAAATTGACTACTGATTCGCTACCTTTTTACAACTGCCATAAAACAAAGCCATGATATTATGTCCCAAACAAAGTAATACTGAGCAATGAACTAAAGTCCATTAGCCTGAATATCTACAGCTACAGCAATGAGTAGGCATACACCGAGTTACGGGGACACTTTTTATTTTTGGAACAAATCTGACCGAGTTGTGGGGACATTTTCGTGTCCCCATAACGTTTTTGGTCTCCAGTAAAGGGTTCCAGAGGTAGAATTAGGTTAGGGTATAATGACAGAAAATAGAGAAGACAAATTAGGGTGATGTTGAAAATGTTAGGTCGAAAAACTTTGCAGACTTTGAAGAGATGTTGAACACTAAGGAATGTCCCCATAACATCATGTACTAAAATAATGTGTCTAAATATAATTAGACAATAAGGGAATTAGAGCTATAAAAATTGTCAGTAGTGTCCCTAAAAAAAGGAAACTTTCCCTGTAACTAGTTCAAGTTGGAGTTGGAATTCAAAACGGTTGACGGATAAACACGTCACGAGAAAGGCCTGAAATATCTGTAAGTGAACCGGCTCACAGCGAGCAAAACTGGAAATATCAGGGTGTACCACCCACAGATGCCGGCCTGAACCAGTCTCAGATCAAGATTTGTAAAAACAATTTCCACGCCCGGTCAATGTCGAAAATAATCCCGGGCGAACTGGTTTTTAGGAAAGCAAATTTGAGTACATCAATTTGACACTAAAAGACACCTGGCTGTTCGACCAGTACCCTTTTCAGGGCCCCCTGGTTTCCTATACAACCGGGCTTCCACTTGGATATTAGGGCCTATGGTAGATTTTAATCTCTCCTCAGAGCTGGGCGTTTTATCCCAAACCCTGGGTTCTTGAATCATTCAAAGTCGACATAGCTCGCCAACACCCTGGAGTACTGCTCACAGCCAAAGTTACCTGCACCATAAGATCCCATGCAAAGCCAACCCCCTAGTGGAGTAACCCTTTTTTTATTCCAATCCTGACCCTGTCCTATTGTCCAGCTGCCGGAGTCCACACAACCTGTGTCACACCGGCTCCAAAACAAACCTTGCCATACAAAGAACTGCACTTTTTTTCCTTGTGCTTAAAAAAAAAGGTAGAAGGAAGAAAGAATCCGCTAAATTCCTACCGGATTTGGCCCAATAAATTGTAGTTTTGTTGTGGATATGAATTGCATGCAGAGCATTGCAACAAGATGATGCTGCTTGTACTTGTACACTATTCCCTGACACGTACTTCTGAATTTGCTTTTTTGTGGTTTGGGGGTATTTCCTCTAAATTATATTAATGGCATAAAACTATTCAACACTGTAATCATAACTTTGTCAGCATTTTGTTGACTTTTTTCTTTGTAAACTCACCTTAAAGACAGGTGAAAACAAGGTCGGATATAGAATACTTTTCGGGGAGATGTACATTTTATTTAGATTTTGCCCTTTGATAACTTAATTTATAAACATTGTATACTCAGTGTAGTCTGAGGGCTTCACAAGCTTACTAAGGTGGAATTCGAACCCACTACCTCCTTACAAGTACAGACGTCTTACCAGTAGACCGCCAGGGTTACAACACATGTAGTTGGCCAGTATGAGCCTAGAATACCCACCTCTTGTGTCTCTTCACTTTAGGGTGTGCGGAAGTTTAGAGTATTCAGGAATGTTAGGGTTCCAAGAATATCAACTTACCTTCCAAATTGTCTTGTGGTTGATTGTTTGGCAACGGCTCCAATATATAGTGTATATCCACAACTTGTTTAACAATTCCTAAATTGTCCTGACTGGCCTCAAGAAAGAGAGTTGCTCTGCCATTTTCAGAGCTAAAACAATGAACCTCACTGGCCCCAGAATTTGAGGAAACCGTCCGATGCTCGCGTCCGTCCCCGTAAAAATCCAGCTGCGATTCAAGACTGTTTAACACCACGAGTAACTTCAGTGTATTGTGTGTTTCCTTGTAGATGTTAACGCCGCTGCTGGTGGGCGAGGTTTTGAAGCACGCTAAGAAGTCCTCGTCCGAGTTGCCTTTTTTAAATGTGATCCGAATAGCACTGGTAGGAAAGCTCCACGTGACGTGACCCCGAGAACACTGGAAATAGAGCTGGTGTATCAACCGATCGGCAGGATCCTCTGTTAGTCCACTGCAAAAGAGTAAGAAAATACAAAATATTTATAAACATTGAAAACTGACAGACTGTTCTCCAAATTTCTAAAAATATAACTAGGAAGTGAACAATCTAGAGTGAACTAACTCACTGTAATTTTGATTGAAAGATCCAGTTGCGTATTTGAAGGTGGAGTGGGGTGTATGTGTTCAGTGCTTCCCCCTCAAAACCTCAAATTGACAAAATAAACACTGCAATGTTGAAACATGCCTTTGGTCCCCCCCCCCCCCCCCCCCCTCCCCCACCACCACCTTTCCAATTTAGTGGAAACTTCAGAGAAAGTTTGATTTACAACAGAATCAATTAATTTCACTCTAAAACATATGGTCCCTATTGTCAGTTTCCTGCTTTTGCTGTGTCAGCTCACACTGGTGATTTGTTAGTGCAGAATGCTAAGGTTAGCAGAGCCATAACATTGGGCCCCAATCGATCTCGGTACATTCTGGTCGTGTCAGAGCAACAAAATTAATGATTCGTCAGACTTATAAGTCCTGAACATACTTTTGAGTGATAAACATTAGGTGCATTTAAGCTTGGCTGTCTTTGTTCTCAAATTATGAAAATTATGACCTGTCAACTATACCCTTTAGTCCCCCATACCTATACACTCTTTAGACTGTTGTTACCTAACACACCCCCCTAAAAAGAATTCCTGAGAAACCACAACATTCTGCAAGCACAATGACCACCACAAACAAAAAGGGGGGGGGGGGGGGGGGGGGGGGTTCCCTTCATCTTATATCATATGCATTCAACAGTGGAGCATTTGGTCAAGTTTTTCTTTCTAATCCATTATTTGTGCATGTACTTTACAGAGAATGGTATATTTTCCCGCCACTTTCCCGCCAAAAACTAAATTACATTACAAAAGGAACAGCAAGGCAGGTCATGAACGGGTCTCCAGTTATTGTGGGTTAACGAGTACTGGTGTGTAGCTACAAATACTAGCCCTTGTGCTGGTCTCTTTATAATGACATTAGGAGTACCCAGTATGGGCCAGTGAATGCGGTTTGTGCCTGGACAAAGCCCGGAACATGTCATGCACAACTAGTGGGCTTAGACCAGCAATTACGGTACTTTTCATATTTTCATTTCACAGGTTGCAGTCACAGCAGGGTATGTATAGCACACCTCACAGTGTTTAACGCAGCCAGGGGTCGGGGACTTGTACAATATTTTATCTGGGGATATTATTGTTACAAAGGGGGTAAAACCTTGTTCCCGGTTGAACTTGATCCATAACATCCCGAGTAACGAAATGAGAAGTAGGTACCTCTGCATTTTCCTCAGCCAGGGGTTGGGGAATAGTACATTTACAAGTTTTAACCTGGGGATAAGGTTACCCAGGTGGTCACCTTGTTCTCTTGTTCATGTACTACATAACCCCCCCCCCCTTTTTTTTAGGACAGAAGCGCAATAGGCAAACAATAGATTCTTTCAGTCCTTGGGCATTCATCTTTTGTTGAATGTTGCTCTCTGTCGTTAAAGTGTACGATAAGTCAATGGGGTTAGGTTAAAGTACAGAAACAAAGGGAAACACAATAGGGGATCCTCAGTTATTATACGACTCTATGAACTTGGTCTCATTGTAAATTAGTATCAAAGTGCGAGTGTCCATGCAGACAGTCCTGGGATACCCTGTCAGACAAGCTCGACGACTCGAGATAAACTAAGAAAACAAAATGCAGAATTCTTCAGCCGGACAGTATCGTCTGTTTGCCTCTCATGAAATGATACACGGAGCATTGATTGACAAAACCTGAACCTCCAGAAATAGCAGGGATTCCATCAGCATTACTAGATACGACTTCACTAATTAGACCACATACGAGCCGTGGATTGTAACCAGAGTTGACATGTCTTGATAGCGGCCCTCAAGCTGTCGTTATTCTTTACGTATTTAGAATTGGTAGCTAGTCACCGAGTGTCTGATTAAACTTCTCAGTTTCGATTGCAATTCAATTAGAGTTTTATCAGGTTATTTGATTCGGGATGCATTATTTTCAGATCATCGTCATTGCGTCTCTGTGCATGCTCTCTGCGGAGGAAATGTAGGAAATGTAAGTATTGTCCCAGGAACAGAAAAAACAGTTACTAAAGTGAACAGCATCTTCTGGTCGAATTCACTTGCGACAAAAATTCCCAGTGGTTTGTGAAATTTTTGGAGACGAGTTTTAAATAACTTTTTCAGAAATTTAGAGAGTTTCTCGTTTAAAATACAAGAAACAATTAAATTTGAAGATAATTCACCAGTTTAGGAAATTCTACAGATGTGTATTTAGTAGGTTTCCAAAAGGCCTGTATTTTGCAGCAAATTCACACTGTTTAAACCTCAAAGAAAGTGTTTGACACCATGCATCCTATCAAACCTATACCAAACAGAAATTCCAAGCTTATCTCAATACAGACATGTATGCCTTTACACTATATGAACATCTAACAAAGGAAAAACGTGCACCAACAATTAAAGTCCATTGTTACTTGTTCACAGAGTTTTTTCCCTTCCCAACAACCGTTATACAAAAGACTGGAGGACTGTGGAAGATCACCCCACCACTGCTCATTACATGTCAGATAGCAAAGCGATTGATTTCCATAGTAGCCAAACAACAGAGAGCCTAGCTCTCCAACCTATTGGCTGTGCATTTGTCTTCAGTACGCCACAGACGGAAAAAGCCCACAGAGCTATTAAACAAATGTTATACCCAGCTTGATGACCTCACACCTACAAACCCTTGGACAATGAGAGAATTAACTCTGGTCAGAGCATTCTTACTAATCAAAAGGAGGTATGAGCTCTATTATTGTCACAGAAGGTCAAGCAGAAAAGCTTGAGTCTGAGAAATATAGGTTCCAGTTTGGTCGCTGAATTTGGTGTCTTCACACTTGAAATTTCGAAATGCACTTCTTGGAACAGACTCGTTTTGATTCTCTCGTTTATTCATTCAGAAGATTAGTGCATCTGTTTCAATTTATTCAGAACTTTTAAGTCTTCATGCATTTTAATTTTGATAGATTGAGTTGATAGTGCTTGATTGCTCAAATCCAAATACATCCCCCCTTTTTTACACCAAACCTGCTCTACATATGATATCACACCAAGTGGCTTGACACAAATCCAATTTTAATGAAGACATTTTTGTCTTCAAAAGAAAGTGTGGAAAATTCTAAAAATCTTTTGTTCAAAAATTTGAATTTATACCCCAAACCCCAGGCTGTCGTGTGCCGAACCACAGAACGGTGGAGCCCAGGGGCGATTTTTTTCCCCCAAACGACAGATTTTTTTTTTTCGAACCTAATGAAAATTTCAGACTTGATTTCCATATTAAAAAAAAATCCTCCAAAGCCACAAATAAGGAAACAAAAGTAATGTCATGCCCTCGAACCCCCGCGCCAAACATTTATCTAACTGAGCCATTGGAGCTCGATGGATGAAAAGAATTATAAACCTAGCTATGCTAATGCGTGCGTTTATTAAAAGTATTGCAGAGGGTGCTCAACAATCCGGATATCGTTTGGGAATACATTTTTTGCAGCCCGGGAGGGGGGCTTGTGCAAGGATGGTCCACCTGCCGCAACCGAAGCCCGACAACTATAGCCATGAGCCATTATTAGGAATAAGGCCGTATGCACAATGACCACACGGCCAACAGATATTAAAAGACGACCGTAATAACCTCGATCAAACCAATGAAAGTTTGGAGGGTGAAGCAGCCTGCGTTTTGCCAGCGAGTCTCCTCATAATGATTGTCAAGCAGGCATGCATTTTCGGCATTTCAGTTTCACTCGAGCGATCGCTTTGATACCCGAGGGTACAACCGCTACAATTGAAATAGCGTATCAAAGAATACCAAAGAATAGGTTTTTTTTTTTTACAAGCGGCGGTCGGTTTTCCACTGCATGCAGTACTGTGTCCTGGCCAGACTCGGAAGGAAATGCAAAGATCAGCTTCGCTCGATTGATCGCCAGTATTTCCTGTCCTTTTCAAAAAGTTAGCAGACCTTGATTTGCCTGCAAATCGGTAGTTTGTGGCGTGAATTTTACGCTATACCTAATAGACTTGAGTCGTCGAAGAGGATTGTAAACGATAATGGCCTGCTGGTAGTTCTTGCAGGTTATTTATGTCTCGTGAAAAGATTCGCCATCCAGCTAGAATGCATTCCATAATTCTTAACCGCGGTCCAAAGACCGTGCAGTTGTTTGTTAACAAACAAACGAGGGTTTTCAAAGGTCACACTTCTTTACCTTTGAGAGAAAAAAATCAATTCCACAAGCTTAACAAAAATAGAGGAATAAACCAATCTGCTCTTTACACAAAACGAACTGCTCGATGGCATGAAGGCTCTTTACACGTGCAGTCATGCAGTTGACACAAACTTGGAAAATACGGGGTACATGTATTCGTATACCTATAGTCGGACAGCATCTGATGAAAAGGTTAGCTAGTATAATAATGTATGATGTATCGAAGTACATCAAGTCAAACACCATGTCTAACTTGTTAGCATGTCAAGTATTCCAAATGTTCCTACTTTTTTCCCTTACTCCTATTTTTTCTCCTTTTTTTTAAATTCATACTTTTTATTAATTCATACTTTTTATGATTCTTTTTGGTCCTACAACTTCGTTTAAATCTCGTATATTTTCATAATTTACAGTGTTAACACAGTGTCGGATACAAATGACACAAAGGGCTTCGGCGCAGGAGTACATGTACGTGCTTCCAATAGCTTAGTTGGGGATGGAGACCAAGAATTTTGACTACATGTACAGAACATGCCAAAACGTTAATGATGTGGACTTGGCGATTATCAACGAAAACTACTCCTGAAAGACTGCAAAAGTCCTACCTGTATCTATAAACTATATTCTGTCCTCCAAAGGTCTGCTTAAAAACCTGGCATTAGGTAAAAGGTATCCGTGCAAGAGTCGTGCATGTATACCTGGATATCAACCTAAAGTAAGTGGTAATACTCGGAATCGTTTTGAACCGATAACTATGGTTTCATAAACATCGTATCCCTGAACTAAAAGCAATAAATCGTATCATTTTTTCCAATAGTTGGAATTTTTTTAGAAAATGCCTACACTGAACAGAGTTCTTTAATAAAAACCATGAAAACACCGAGCTAGCTGTCGTTGCGTTGACAAGCAGCAGAGGCCGTGGAGGTCAACAGTAACTTGAGTAAGTACAGAGAATAATACATTTAGGTCGAGGATAAAAACATGGTCACATACATCGTTTAGTCTCATCATGGAGGAATAGTCTCATGGAAAATACCACCGACGCAAAGAAGTATCGCTATAATGGTTAAGAAATAAGTCGTTGAGAGCATGGAACCTATGCTTTTTGCTTACCTTCCGGACCAGTCACACAGGCTACTGGAGTAACTCCCGACCACTACGTCCAACAAAAAACTCGTAATAAGTCCAACGATCAGGCAATACATCACGACTGGCGGATACGGGCCTGGGCCCTTGTATCTCCCGTGCAAACTCATCTCCGATTCTTGGTCATCATTCCAGTCCAGGAAGGTGGTTGTTTTGCGAAGGGCTTGCTGCTTTTTTTTTTCCCGAGACCGCACCGCGCCGGTGTCACTGGAAAGCGTGGGCCAAGATATTGATTTCAGGCTGGATGCTAGGTCATGGTGCCACGCAGCGTGAGTGCCTTACCTGCAGCTGCACATGAGATCCAACTTTGGATGACTTCGTAACCATGTGCTCTGAGAGAGAAAAACAAGATCGAACGATCCACTGTCGTGTCCAGTATTATGTTCCACGATTCCAAGCTTTAACACTATTACATTGATAACAGGATGAAGGTAAAGACGTAACAAAACATGTAACTGACTGATGATCCGTTCACACCAGGGCTTGGGGTTGAAAACTTCTTGCGTGGTTGACACAAGCTACGCGAGACCGCTGTCGTTACCCTGTACGCTAGCTCTACTCGTGACAGCTTATCGGTCGCAGATCCCTCAAAAGTGTCTGTAAATAACAAATTCCACTTGTCGGGCCAGTCCACTTTGGTGTAGGGGTTGAAAATCGGAACTCGGTACGCCAATGAAACTGGCAAAGCTTCTTCCTTTTTTACGCTTGTAATAATGATGTTCACAGACGTACAGCGTTGGCGACTACTGTTTTTTCTACAGAATGAGAATCGGAACCGAAATGATGAAAATCTCGAGAAGAGCAGCAACCCCTCTGTCCAACTTCGAAGAGGCGTGGCTTATTTGTTGATTGATTGGTTCTGTACACAAAGGCGTGACGCGTTACAAAAGGTGTTCGGCTGCTGCACACGTGCCCTATGCAACGCCGTTTGGGGTCTGCACGGCGGCTGTTCGGCGAAGCAGACTATAGTCAGAACTCCCGGAGCCCAATTGGAAACGCGCAACAATGGGTCGTTAGCGGTGCGGCAAATACCAGGCATATGTCGCTGGCCACGGCGCGTGCTGCGGGCTTGTTTTATACAACTGTCGGCCCCCTACATGCACCTTGTCTGGCTGCGTCGCCGACGTCATCCAAACACATCCAGCCAATCAGAGACGTCGTCGAAGTTTGTGGGCGCCGTTGGCTCGCCAAGCTCGCTCCCCTCGCGTGCTCGTATATTGGGGGGCCTAATGAGGGGTTATTGTTGAGTTCGGTTTACGTATGGCTGCCATGTTTCACATACGGGGCAAACAAAAATAGAATAGTTGCCATCTCACATTATTACCACGACGTTTGCACACTGACATAATGATTTGCTTCGGTCTCACTGCCAAAGAAACTATTGTTGTTGTGATGTTGTGACCGCCGACTTTGGAACATTAAAGGTCGGATCGACTTGGGATTTTGCAGGTTCTCTAAGAAATCTACGACGATCACCAGGAAGGTGTGCCTCATAATTTGAAAGTGGAAAAAGATGTTAACTTACTTTCGAAGATGTTAGTCTCTGGCTAGTTGTACTTTATATACAAAATGCCGGTGACGTCATAAAATGTTATACTGTAGCGCCCTCTAGCGGCTGGTGGAGAAATGTTTAAAATAAACAATGAGTTGATGTGTGTGGCGATGTTTGCTGAAATCACTTTATTGATGTATATAATCAGTTTCATGCTAAGAACATTAGTTGACGTGGAGAACAAATTAATGATGTATAAAGGTGCGATTATATGATTTTTACGAGAATTGATAGAATAATCCAGGTTCTACATTTTTTGTTTTTAACCTGCAAAAATACGTGACTTTTTTCCGTTCCAAACCTGGGGTCACCAGACCGGTGACGTTACTATGAAAAGACCTTAAACCGCAAAAATTGGTGGAATGGCTTGCAAAATAAGGCAGTGCACTCTTTTTACATAAAATTTATTATACATGTATTCCTAAAAACACGCTGAAGAATTTGTTTTAATTGTTTGGTTAATTTCAAGTCAATACATTTCTTCTACTAGCAGAAATTATTCATCCGACTTATTGTCACTTAGATTAAATAAAGAAATGTATGCATGTAGATGATGTCCAACAACAATAATATTAATATTACCAATCAGTCAGTAGGATACACCATTTGCAGTTAGCATTTTTTTTTTTACTATTTGAAAAATGATTGTAGGCATCCAGCAAAAAGATTGCGCTATATATCCTGTATTTGTTCCGAAAAATTGAATTTTAATTTAAAAAAAATTAAGATCGCCGGCCGGCAATCGCGAAAAAACCCAAGAACAACATAAGAACCACTGTCCGACGCCGGTTGAAAACTAACGCTGTTTTTCTTAGGTTTCTTCATGATTTTAAAACTTCGGACAGGTCAGCTAAACGATATTTACTGTAAAATACAACAACAACCCCAAATCCACTCATTCATGATAATTCAAGCAATTACCGTTGGTGTATTCCGACTTTAAACCGATTCTTATAATAGAGAGCAGTATTGACGAAACTGGAGCTCAAACGGTCATGCATTCCAGTTTTTTGTTTGTTTTTCAAAAAAAAATATTAAGCCACTGAGCTGAAACTTCTAACAACAAAATGCATGGAAAGCAAATGGTAATGCCTGTAAAGCAGGTGCTACGCTGGTATTAACCATATCCAAACCACTCGTCAACAAAAGCCCTGTTTGTAATGGTGTCCTTGATCCTTGCAAAGTAGGCGAGAAATAGAAAATTGCCACCGCACTTCCGCACCCGTTGCCTTTTCTCGTCCTTCTTTTTTGTTGTAATCTGTCCCTATTTTATTGGTCCAGCTGGCCGGTATTATCATCTTTGTCCGGGTACTATAGTAAAGACCCCATCATGATCGGATGTGGAGTATAAGATTTTTTTTGGCAGAGAACACAATTGATAAATAAGCAGGTTATGAATACAAAAACAACAACATTCAATTCAATTCAATGGGACATTTATTTCCATACTTTGTACTTCTTCCAAAGAAAAATACCACAACATATTCATTTTCCAACATGAATGTAGTACCAAAAAAATTGAAAAGGCATGAACTCAACAAACCATGAAAATAAACGAAAAATACGGGATTACAATTGTACAAGAATGTAGTACCCCAAAAAATTGAAAAGTCATGAACTCAACAAACCATGAAAATAATGATAAAGCGACATGGTGAACGAAAAATACGGGATTACAATTGTACAAACTAACATAAAGGAGGGGTACTATGGGTCTGTGCCGTCAAGCAAAAAATGATTCTGCCCACAGCATCATAAATCCTCGGCAAACTTTCCTGGTCCCTCGCCAACATTTTTACGGTGTTTGCGCTTGCTTGTTCCGTACGTCCCGACCCCCAAGGCCCTACAAGCCCCGCGGATGGCACACGGCATGCCGTACCCCGATCACAAAAACAGATGACCCGGCATGCACCAACCAAGCAAGAGCAGAAGGGCAACACGTGACCTTTTCCAGGGAAATGATATTCGTTATCCCTGTGGAAGTTGGGGGTCGGCTCGGGTGCAAGTGTTTGTTGCAGCTGTACGGGGGTAGAATCAAGCGAGGATAAAACAATAAGGAAAGTCTGGAGGAAGATATAATCATGGGGCTGAGGTAGGAAAAGCAGCGTGTTGAAGAAATGTCAGAGGATGTGTGCAAAATCTGATATTCCTCCATGTCACGTCTGTGTACATTCTCTTCCAGTAGTTACCTTGGAGTTGTGTTACATGTATATGCATCAGGGAGTGAGAAATTAATCCATGCTTTTGTTGCTTTTTGGCTTGCCTGAGTTTGAATTGAGAAAATTACAGGTGAATTAAAATTCAGTCTTGTCACTAGGATGAACAAATCTGAGCATATTATTCCAGTGCTAAAAGTTTGCTCTGACTTTTAGTAAATAAGCGTTTGCAATTAAAAATTGCATGTCTTGTAATACAAGGCATTACCTTTTATAACGTAATTGATAGTTTTTAAATTACTTGTTTAGTTTTATAACTATTATTATCTTTTTGTACAGCGCTTTGGGATGTCTTTGTGACATGGAAAGCTTTATTAAATATTTTATTTTTATAAAATAACAATCTCGGGATCAAAACTTGTTTGGATGAAATTAATATTCATTGGACTGCACAGTGCAACGATTATCGTATATCTCAATTCTCATTGCTTTGACTTGTTATATGATAAGAAATGAATTGCACCGTTTTCGTCCATAATCAGTGTATAGTTGACAAATAGTGTCGCCTGTTAAAAAATCTACAGAAAGTATTGAATTTAAACCCGATTGACAAACCTTCAGTTGATGCTCTTTGAGACATTTACATGTTATGAACTGCATGAAAAATAGACGAATACATTACGTGCAGCATGTACAAATAATTATGAATGTTTGAGATATCATTACTGAAAAAACTACAAGCCGAATTAATTGATGTATTTGTGATTACCATTCTATCATGCAGGCTGAAGTAGGTGTGTACAAATAGCCTGAATGGGCCGCGGCAGCTGCAACCAGCTGTGGGGGACCCGCACCGCGACTAGGCTCGTGTGTCGGTGAGGCCACAAACCCCGGGCATAAAACCACACCAACAGCTGGTGCTTGTTACATGTACGTGCGACGGATTGGGTCTGTCGTACGCGTAGTACGTACCCGTGTAGCTAGATAAGCACTCTAGATTCGCTTCAATTATGAATACATTACATGGCACATAAAACCATGGAGGAATGCACAATAAAACTACCGAATTATTATCAAAGAGCGAAAGATATACATGTACATGTACTGGCACCAAATAACCCGCGATTATCTAATGATTAGTATTTAAATACCAGGTGATTTGGGGGAATAAAATTTAAACTAGACCGAGCGTGTCTTTAGGCCAATTTCATGGAGCTGCTGAGCACAAAATTTTCTTACTACATGTATAAACAATAATTATTTGTAAGCTAACTTTTAACCAATGGCATCGATGCACTGATGACGCGTGAAAATTCCAAACCAAAAGAGGGCGCTGGGCATGTTTTTGTTGACGCAGCCTAGCCATCGAAATCGAGTTCGTTGAGCCTAGCCCACAGACATATAAACCTATAGACCGCCAGTCGTGTGCACAAAACCGTGATTTGCAAAGTATGGGCAAAACGACGCGTAGGCTGCACGGCATGCGCGTGTAGCTATAAAAAGTCAAGCGCGTACAATTACGCGTCTATCATGCAACGCACTTTGCACGCGCTTTCATATAATTGTGTACACTATATTTCGTTCGACGGGCAACGCACCGCGCTTTTTTACGTTCTGTGCGCATACCGGGCAACGCGCTTGACACAAAAATGGGCCTAAAACTTCTTTATTTTAGGGTATCAAGATTGACACTGGTTATGCTTAATCTACATGGTATATAGTATAGCCCTATGTAATTTTCTTTTAAGTCGATAAATGGCTTCATATAATTATTTGACTGGAACAGTTCGGGTGTGTACAAATTCCCTATACCGAGGGCTAAATTTGCCCATAGTTGGTATTTTAGTCGGGCGCCGCGAAATCAAGAAATCATCCAGTAGTTTTTAATAGGACCTGGCGGTCTATGTGTTTATATGTCTGTGGCCTAGCCGCAGTCATCGCGCGCATGGTACGGTACCATGATCTCAAACTCGTAGGGCTTTTCCCGTCCAACTTTAGTTCTGCTCTCAGTGATTCTGGGGAAGGGATTATACAGATATTTACCGATTCTTCCAACCACCAAGTTTATACCCAGCAAGATATGGGACCACCGGACTCCCCCTTAGTCCCCTATAACTATTGTTGCCTAACGCACTCCCCCCCCCCCCCCCAAACAAACAAAAAACCAACAAAAAAATAAAATTCCTGAGAGACATTCCGCAAGCACAATTACCACAACAAAAAGGGTGGGGGGGGGGGGGGGGGGGGAGAGAGAGTGTTCTCTTTGTCCTATTTCTTGCTTCATAGGACCAAGTTTCTATTACAATCATCAGCATACTTCAATTATTATCGGCAGGTGCCCAGTCATGCGTGTTAACACTGCGCAAGACGCACGTCGTTCTTTGTACCTTAAATTGTGGTACACGCGTTTCCCTTTGTATTTTGGTTGATTGACCAATTTCATATTTAAAACAAACTCCATTACTGCTAAACGTCACTGTAAGAAAATGTAGATCTTGCATAATAATTTGGGTCTTGTATGGTAAAAAGTTGTGTCTTGCGTAACAAATTTGCATTTATTTTGAATTAATTGTGTGTTCTTGCATGACAAACAGGGTTTTGAAATAATTCCGCTTTGGCATTCCATTTATCTACATGCCAACAAAAAGTTGTTATTGGTGTAAGGTCTTTATAAGCAGGCCATTACCAATAAAAAAAAGAACCAACAGCTCTGAAACCCTTTCATGCAAATATGCCGAACGGAAATCTCTTGCTGAAGGCTTTCTTTTTAAATCAGCCATCCATGAATCCTGACCAATATGTTATGAAAAAAACCTCTTTTATTTATTCAGAGAGTATTGCTCTATCCTAACCAGCATGAACATTTCTAATAACTTTACCAGAGCGTGCCTCGCCACGCGAGCGGTTTTATTACTGGTCTCTTTTTTTCCTTTTGGGGGGGAAAGTGCAGTGACAAGTGCAAGGACAAAATGCTGCGAGGTAGCCTTGGGTAGTTTGTTTACATTTTTGCACAAGTAAAACTTCAAGCCGCCCTACAAACAAGTTTAGAGGTATTTTGTACCATTGAAAAACTCATTTATCAGGAGAACTGGGGCTTTTTTAATGACACTGCATCTAACTTCAGTTAAGCTACATTAAACATAGGGATGTGCATATTACCTAGCAATTGAAACTGGGTAACAGTGGCGTAGATACGAATTTTTTTCAGAAGGGGGGGGGGGGGCATCAGCATCTCATGGCACCACCTTTCTGTGGTCTGTCGAGTCTCCGTTTGTTTGGGAAGAAAATGGTATACAGAGGTTTCTGTGGGAGGGGGAGGGGAGGGGGGGGGGGGGGGGGGGGGGGTAAACAACCACTATTGTCAGGAACCAGTTCCAGAATATGGGATCAGGTAATCATACTTGAAATTAATGCCATTGGGGGCACACATGCTGCTCCTTGCTTCATCATAACAACATATTTAATTATCAGACCTGAAATGTGAACACAACAAATCATTGATTTATTCTGTGACCAAAAATCAATGCACCACCTATTTCAAATGTTCCTCGGCCCAATGCTGCCCGGGGTCATGCCGGCCAGGGTACGGGTACGTACGGGTGCTTTCTTCACACAAAATTATCATCAGTCTGTCAAAATTACTACTGTCTACTGTAGTCTGTACTAGTAGTTCTACTAGTAGTTCTACTAGTACTATTCGTAACTTAGTTTATATACAAATGTAAGTAACTTAGTTGTAATTGTATTATACTTGCATGCTATACCACCTACTTCCAAGAGTGTGAGGCGCCGTCCTGTAGCTAATACTTTAACCACGTGTTTGTTGTTGTGAGGTGCTGTATATTATGCCGCCCTCTCTCGTCTCTTTTCGCGCGCGCGCAAGTAAAACCCATAGGGCCTTTTCGAATCGCTGGCTTCGTGTCCGGCTTAAGGCGATTTTGGGATCCTAACTGCAGAAACTACAGCTACATGTTGGATTGTTGGTGCCTGTTGTGCTTCAGAAACATTCAATCGGTTAATAAGAATTTGAAAGTTCAAATCTATTTGCTTCCATCTCTATTTGTTTTTTTAATGATTGGAAATCGGAGGCAAAGCCGGAGCCGAAGACGAAACAAAGGTTTTGAAAAAACCTATGTCATACAAACGGTTCCAAAATTGCACTTGCACTGCAGAAAAATACTCGAGTAGGTCGTCCTCGCCGCCCGGCCAGGCAGCTCATCAGTCAGAAAGCTCATTTCGTGTTTGGGTGAGTAAATTAATGGATTCCTCTCCTCTATTATCATGTTCATGATGGTAAACCAATGGATTCTAGCACTGGCAGTAAAACATGCAGTAAGGTTGAGGAATAAGAACACGACGTCCATAATCAATATTGCGATTGCGAGTTCCTTTCTCTGCAGTATGCACAGAGTAGCACTGGCAATCGTCTGTGATCAAGTCTCTACCGTGGGCTCCCGACGTATGAAGAAAATTATGTCAGCAGTCAGATCAGTTAATGAATCCTATATTAAAGTTCCTAGGCATTTTTGTTAGAATGCACCCTCTCTCTCGGACAAAATTCACAGCCGTTCGCTCCTTCTGAGCTGAGGAAGCGAGAGCCAGGCTTGGGTCAAGTGAAGTAGTGTGGAGTACTAGTGCCTGGTTTGGGGTGTCTGGTTTTAAAATGTGAGGTCACACTTGTGAAGGTCAGGTTTGTTTTTTTAGCCATCAATCTTTAGGGGGTGAAACTTCGCCATTTTTCTGTTTTCAAGATATTGGAGAATTTTGCAGGATTCAGGTTATGTGTAAGAAAAATGAGGTACAGTAGGTAGTTAGTGTTAAATTTTCAGACTGATCTGGATCAAGATCAGAAATCCGGATCACTCAGAATTAAATGTTGACATTTGCCAAGGGCGCTGTACTAGATAACCGGTAATGTTGGGGCGCATGTTTGAGGTTGAGGTGTATTTTTGAGGTTGGGGCGCATTTTTAGGTTGGGGTGCATTTTTTTTATTGGGGCGCATTTTTGAGGTTGGAGTGTATTTTTTTAGGTTGGGGCACATTTTTTTAGGTTGGGGCACATTTTTGAGGTTGGGCCCCTTTTTTGAGGTTGGGGTGCATTTTTGAGGTTGGGGTGCATTTTTGAGGTTGGGGCGCATTTTGAGGTTGGGGCGCATTTTTGAGGTTGGGGCGCATTTTTGAGGTTGGGGCGCGTTTTTGAGGTTGGGGCGCATTTTTGAGGTTGGGGTGTATTTTTGAGGTTGGGGTGCATTTTTGAGGTTGGGGTGCATTTTTGAGGTTGGGGTGCATTTTTGAGGTTGGGTGTATTTTTGAGGTTGGGGTGTATTCTGCTTTCTGTTCATTTTTCCATACTTTGCTGATATCAAATGTCACACAGGATTACAGAAAAACTAAAGGCCTTTTTTTGTGTTGCCATCAATTTATAAATTGATGGATTACGATGCAATGTTTTGCATATTATAATTTTATTAAAAAATAAATGAGGACTGTTCTAAAAGGAATATATGCAAATGAAACTATTTGTACAATACCAACAATTTCAATTAACATGTATTTTTAATAACGCTGCACCATTTGTTCATTATGCGTGGTTTATACAAATGTATACACGCACTTTAATAACAGTGCATTTGTAAGACGATCTTCCTTCTACAAATGACAGATTGCATACTGCTTGTTGGTTGTCAACCTTCGTTCCCCGCAATAGTATTATGACCGACGAAAAATGTACATAATGTTCAGTTCATAAACAAAAAATTATGATCAATTGCGTGTGCAAATCTCCTGTGGTCAATCAGGCACACACTATTTCCCCCCCCCCCCCCCCTTCCTTTCAACCACCGCTAAAATCCAATCGTCTTAGCTTACTGGGGATATGTTCCCATGGAAACGCACAATGCGAGATGCCGTTTATGAATATCAGCATTCTGTTCTTGTTTCTTATATAGTGTAAGGGATGAGACCTCTTTGTGTGAGGAAAAACACAAGTGACAACTACATGTAGGGATATAAATTGTGTATGCACACGTACATGACATATTGGTTGTGGTAAATTGGTTACTCTGTACTGATGTGGCTGGAATTACGTGTATGCAAAGAGTGATCGACATCTTATATTGTGAATAGTGTCCTCGAAATGCCAGATTATTAAAAACACGGACGCAATCATGATTTTGTCTGTATGTTAATTGGTTGGACCATATAGAAAAGACCAATCTCTATGGTTGGACTGGGAAACATTTTTACACCAAATTTACAATCGGGTATGCCTCCGTGTACCTGTATGTGGTCTTGTATTGAAAATCTTTGCGTAGATAATTGGGCTAAGTTTAATTTGCCATTAAAATTAACCCCAAACTTCCAAAATTCATACCCCTGTTTTGGAGAATTTTGGCGGATTCAAGGATACCTCCATTTTGAAAACGGGGAAATTCTGAAGGTTTGAGGAATGAGGATTGTAAGCCTAGCGGTAGTGAAGGGTTTTGATGGATTCAGGATACAGCTAATTGGTTGACCGCATTATTGAGTAAGATTGCGGCGTTCAAAGAATTCTTCACACAAAGACCGTCACTTTGAACTCAAGCGACATCATATACGGCGAACCGAAAGATAAGGCGCGGCGATGTTTTTGTGGTCTAGAAAGTCAGATAAGCCGCGTCTTTACCGCAGGAAATTACGGTACATATTGTTTGCAGTCACCAACACCAACATTTGTGTGCATTTCTTTGGTGGATTTTGGCAGATTCAGGAAACTTTCTAGTAAAGATACCCACGGGTTAGGGTTAAAATTTCTGCTTGTTTTTTGCTTCAGTGTGATTACATACAGCTCTCGATGAATGCAACAATGCTGAATGCTGCGACCCAGGAGGTCCTGTTCTACATCACGGTCGGCCTGTGCACCTTCGTAGCAATCGTGGTGTCGTACCACTGGCTGCTGAGGAAACCTACCAAGACCACCGTAGGTGGGAAGGAAGATGCCAAGAAGAGAGGCACAGGGAAGGAAGATACCAAAGAGAGAAGCACAAGAAAGGAAGATGCTGAAGAAACAGCCGAGGAGGACGAGCCAAAAGTGGTGAGAAAGGCTTGTAAAAAAATGGTAGCAGAGTATGGTAGAACGTGTTCGATTACTCACCCACAATCACTCCGGCCTCTAAATTTGGAAAAGCTGCACATGCGCAGTACGTGAAAATAAACAAACTATCTTGGATCACTCAACTCAACGAGTTGATACGTAAATGCGCAGCCACATGCAAGAGTGATAACATTCTTCTTCTTTTTTTGGAAACTCTCAAAATAGATTCATTTTGCCGCATCCAGAGATACAAAAATGTTCCTTTTTAAATTTCCCGCCGCTGGCTCATCGCTGGATGTGACAGCCATGTTTTCGCATGTTTTTAAGCAGTGTCCTAAAAAAAAAAAAAAAAAGGCTTTTATTTAAAAAAAAAAAAAGGTTTTTATTTTTTAGATTGGTTAGTATATTCAGTTTTCAAAATCGAAAATGAATTGTTGAATTCGAATTCAGTTTTAGATACCACCACATTCTTTACCCATGGCTACAGTGTTACAAGTAACAGTTTTCTAGTCCTAGCTTAAAACCAATCTCATGTACCGTATGCACAAACCTCCAGCCTGCAAGTTGCCCCTTTGGGTTCAGCGCCCCTAGTACTGCCCCCATCGACGAGCCCCAAGAGCCCGAGCAACAAGAGCCTGAGCAACACGGAAGCCTGGATGACCTGCTCATCAACAGCTCAGACATCCAGCCTCTCAGCGAAGAGGAGAGGTGGAAGCTTAGAGACGACGATGCCGGTAGAGTCGACGAGCCGGTGGAGGACAATGAGATGTTGGACCATCGGAAGGTGAAGGAGCTCGAGGACGAAGTGGTCAAATCGATGTCAGAGCAACAACTCGACGATGAGAGAAAGTAGGTCATCTTTTGCTCATGCTCTTCACGTTTTCACGATAAAAGTAAATACCTTAATTGACTGGAAGTGAATAATAATCTCAGGCATCCTGTGAAATCATGATGTCTGGTGTGTTGTCATTTCAAACGATGGTCAGCCGATAGCAAAAAAACTGACTGTAATTTACCAAATTTAGTTAGTCCACAATTTGTTTGCAGTTGGTTACACATCTGTGGGCATAATCCAGCTAGTCTAGTTCCTAACTTAACAATTTTCCAACGTCTATAAGGAGGGTCAAGGAACCGGACTACTAGATCAGCATTTTTCCCCCATTGGTTTTCTAGCATGAACACAAAATGCTAAATAGGTAGCAATATCTGTTATAAAATGCCGACTCTAAAATCCATTCATTTTTACCAATTACAGCAAAATCAAATGTTGTAAAAGACTGTCAGTTTAGTGTTCCAGTACTTATCCTAACAGATTCATTCAAACCAATTTTGGTGTTGGAGTTTGACTGGATGGGGATTGTTAGGGTTAGAAGATGAGATTTGAAGGTTTGCATGGCGAAAAGGCAATAAGATAAGTAGTTTGTGGTAAACACCACGGTAATACTCTAGTGACTAAAAAGAACCGGAGGGTTAGAAGAGTTTTACATGCATGTGGTGCTCTGAATAATGAAGGGTTACACCACCAGCTACAATTTTATGAGTCAACCTTTTTTCTCTTGAACTTTGTCTTATCAGGGCTCGTCGGGAGCAGTTGGAGGCTATTTTCAACCTTATGGAGGACAACAAGGAACGCTTTGGCATGTCCTCAGTCGACGATGTTCAGAACCAATACAAACTCTATGTGTGACGGCAACTCAAGTCTCGTCTAAGTCAAGTCAGTGTTCAACCTTTTTTGTTACAAAGTTCCAAGTTCAGTTATTCATTTCTGGATAGTTTTACCCCAGAAATGCTCGATATACATCATCAGTATCCGACACTCATTTTTAGACGGTTTTGGACAGATTACATGTAAGTTGTAATAATAATGTGTATTTTTTAAAGCACACATATTCACCATTGGTGCTTGAGGTACCACATCACTTTTTGACGTTAAAATATTCTAAAGACGACCTCAGCTCCCTGGGGAGTATACAGCTCGATGCTGTCATTTTGGTAGTTTGAGTATCGGACATTATACCTATACGGGATAACGTCTGATATATCTAGACATGTTAATTATATGCGACCCCCGTGTGTCAGCCAATCGGGAGTCGACTGACGTCATTTGAAGCAGAAAAGTGAACAAAAAAGTGGCATCTGACAATCAAAACTTAACTTTATGATTCAAATGACATCAAAGTCGTGATTCGACGAGCTGTTCGGCGATTCGGTGGATGATCCAATATTTGGGACATCACTATCTTGTTTGAGTGAGCAGTTGTTGATTACGGATATGTTTTTATGTTATTGTGAAAGTGATTTAGACATACAAGTATGTACAAATATGGTAGTAGAAGTACATGTGTGTTTGCAAATTTACAATGTAAATGAAATTGTAGTTATTTTTGTGTGACCCAATTTTAGCTGTTTATACTTTGTATGAGAGTCCCAAGAAGTTATTGAAAACATGCAAAACAAGAAAATAGACTGGCACATGAAACAACCAGTCCAACACACCTTTAGTACTGAGTCAGTCAACCGTTTCAGAATCACTTTATACATGTAGTCTGCCATCACATTACTGAAGAGATCAGTCTATTAAAGTTGGTTCTAAACAGGTGAACATGTACCAGTCTAGTATAAGGCCTCAAAATATAAACCATGTTGCTTCATTCACGGCCTCAGGTGCAAAATGCCGACGAAAAACCCTCTTCTCTAGTTTTCACCCGTTTTACTCGTAAACACCGAGTATATATTTTTCCTTTATTTCTGCACTATGAAAAAGTTGAGCCATTTTCAACATTTAAAAAAGAAAAATACTTACGTGTTTTGTACATGTACACTATTTGTATTGATGTAAATAGTTAAAAAGATGCACGAAGCCTTCAAGATGTTTTGTTGTTTAAATGTTTTGCAGTGTGAAATATATGTCTATTATACAAATATTGACTGCTTTGAGTGGTATAGTAAAACTAGCCTCCCGAGGTGATCCATGGAGCATTCTATGGAGGGAAAATAGAATGCTCCATGGATCACCGACGGAGGCTAGTTTTACTATACCGCGAAATAAAGCAGTCAATATTTGTTTTATAACACCTCACTCACAGATTCTGCACAATTTAAGCTTCCTGAAAGTATAGTAATGACAAAAAATCTCCGAATTTAGTGATCAACCTACGTGCAAGCAGTTCGTTGTTTACAAAAGAAGTGTACGTTAAATTTGCGTTTTGAAAGGGCACCCGACTATTTGTATCTTCGTTCCCTTTTTCTCGATCATATGTGTACTTTGTTGCCTTGATGAACGGGTGCGAGGGTGATAGAGCAATGTTTACGCAATGCACCGAAACACACGTCTGGGTTTCAGTCACGCTTTCGTTGCTATGCGCATAGTACGTGTGTTGCTATGCGCATAGTACTTTTTCAGAACGAGGCTGCGTGGTATAGTCTTTTTGGAGCGCAAGTAAAAAATAGTAAAAATAGCAAGTGACACGTGACGCGCTCTCGGCCAATCAAGACACAGAATCTGTGAGTGAGGTGTTATAATGTATACTAGTGGTATTCAGATACTGGGTATAGTACATGTAGGTACCGTTGGGGTGCGTTCGAGTGTGTTACTATTGCTACCCATGAGTGCAGGAAAATGTTGCGTGTGCATTACTCTCGTTGAAAGACTCCTGCTCTGACTAGGAGTCCACTCTAGCTAACCCGCGAGTCAGACTCCTGCCGTGCGTGAGTTCAGAAGTATAATCGTATCAACACGAGTAGCACACTCGAACGCAACCTTGAAGGCAACCACAGATACCTGGGTACATATACCTGTATAAATTCAAATCTCCGAAGTTGTCCAATAAAGTTCATGCATATGACGTCACACGCCACGACAGCGCCCCCAATGAGGTCTTTGCGTAATCGACGGTAATGTACCGTCTGCACTTTGTTTGACCCCAATAATGGCCGCTTGGCCCGGTTGCTCGGCCCGTAGCGCGTGTGACGTCAATGCAACCCCTTTATTGATCGGGGGCTATCTGGCTTTGCGCTTTATTAAAACTGCAATGTTTGCGGAAACTGCAAAGAAACTTAAGTTGGTTACAGGTACCCGATCCCATATATCCTGACATCAACGGTCGGGTACTTGGGTGCCCAGTTAGGATGCACAGCCCTAACTCATGTATGTGTAACATACATGCATGCATGCATTACAATGTACGGGTAGAATGATAGAATACTACAAAATTGCTGATTTTATGTAACTTTATTGGAAGCAATTGGTAAACTCGCTGTATGCCACATTTTATTGCATTTATAACTGAAATAAATAATATACAAGACTGTGACAATTTATTGTTAAATTATACGAGTGCTCTATAAAATTGTTTATCATAGCCAATGTTTAGGTTTTGTTTATGTTGCATTGTTTGATAAAGCAGAGTTTTTGTTACGACCTAAATATTCTCCAAAATACGAAAAAATTTAGATTAATGGTGCAAATAGTTATCTCACAAAAATGATTTAGTTTTAATATGCATGTAAATTAATATGTCTTTGATTGATATTGTTTTCACCGTTGAATTGTCCTGATGTTCAGTTGAATTAATACCAACCACTTTTTGAAGTGCAATAAATGCCCATGTTCAAAGTTTCGCACAAATTCCCTAATGTGTTTTTTTGCCTGATTTATATCACTGGTATTTTTGTTGTTTATGTAGCCTTGTTTATTGTTTATGTAGCCTTGGGAAAAATTAAAAATTGTAATGGTTTGTTAATATTAGCCAACATTTGGCTTTTTGGAAAAGTTAAAAATTGTAACGGTTTTTAATACCTTGCATTTTTATTAAAATTTAAAATTTGGCTTTTGGGATAAATAACAAATTGTATGGGGTTAGCCTTGCATTTTAAATAAAATTGCTAACAAAATTACTTTTTTTGAGAAATTAATATTGTAAGGGGTTAGCCTTGCATTTTTATTAAAACTTAAAAAATTTGGGCCTCTTTGAATAGTTGAACAATTTAATGGGGTAGCCTTGCATTTAAAAAAAAATGGCGAAAATGTGGCTTTTCAGAGAAATTAAAAATCATAAAGGGGTTAGCCTTGCATTTTAATTAAAATTGCTAAAACAATTACGTTTTGGAGAAATTAACATTGCAAGGGGTAAGCCTTGCATTTACTTTAAAAATTGCCAAAATGTGGCTTTTGAGAGCAATTAAAAATCATAAGGGGTTAGCCTTAAATTTTTATTAAAATTTGCAAAATTATTTGGAGAAATCAAAATTGTAAGGGGTAAGCCTTGCATTTTTATTAAAATTGGCCAAAATGTGAATTTTCGGAGGAATTAAAATCATAAGGGATTAGCCTTGCATTTTAATTATAATTGGCCAAACTTTTATTTTTGGGAAGAATTAAAAATTGTAAGGGGTTAGCCTTGCATTTTTATTGAAATTTGCAAAATTATTTGAAGAAATTAAAATTGTAAGGGGTAAGTCTTGCATTTTTATTAAAATTGGCCAAAATGTGAATTTTCGGAGGAATTAAAATCATAAGGGATTAGCCTTGCATTTTAATTATAATTGGCCAAACCTTTATTTTTGGGAAGAATTATAAATTGTAAGGGGTTAGCCTTGCATTTTTATTAAAATTTGCAAAATTATTTGGAGCAATTAAAAAATATAAGGGGTTAGCCTTGCATTTTTATTAAAATTTGCAAAATTATTTGAAGAAATTAAAATTGTAAGGGGTAAGCCTTGCATTTTTATTAAAATTGGTCAAAATGTGAATTTTCTGAGGAATTAAAATCATAAGGGATTAGCCTTGCATTTTAATTATAATTGGCCAAACATTTATTTTTTGGAGGAATTATAAATTGCAAGGGGTTAGCCTTGCATTTTTATTAAAATTTTCAAAATTATTTGGAGCAATAAAAAAATATAAGGGGTTGGCCTTGCATTTTTATAAAAATTTGCAAAATTATTTGAAGAAATTAAAATTGTAAGGGGTAAGCCTTGCATTTTTATTAAAATTGGCCAAAATGTGGCTTTTCGGAGTAATTAAAAATCATAAGGATTAGTCTTGCATTTTAAATAAAATTGGCAAAAGATGAATTAAAAAAATATAAGGGGTTAGCCTTGCATTTTTATTAAAATTTGCAAAATTATTTGAAGAAATTAAAATTGTAAGGGGTAAGCCTTGCATTTTTATTAAAATTGGCCAAAATGTGGCTTTTCGGAGTAATTAAAAATCATAAGGATTAGTCTTGCATTTTAAATAAAATTGGCAAAAGAGGAATTAAAAAATTATAAGGGGTTAGCCTTTGATTTTTTTTATATTTGCAAAATTATTTGGAGAAATTAACATTGTAATAAGGGGTAAGACTTGCATTTTTTGTTTAATTGCCAAAATGTGGCTTTTGGGAGCAATTACAAATCATAAGGGGTTAGCCTTAAATTTTAACTAAAGTGGGCCAACATTTTACTATTTGGAGAAATTAAAATTTATAAGGGGTAAGCCTTGCATTTTTATTAAAATTGGCCAAAATGTGACTTTTTGGAGAAATTATAAATTGTAAGGGGTTAAATATAAGCTTGCATTTTTAATAGAATTGGCCAAAATGTGGTTTATCGGAGGAATTAATCATAAGGGGCTAGCTTTGCATTTTAAATAAAATTTGATAAAATTTGGCTTACAAATTTTAACTTTTTCAAAAAGCTTACTATTTAAATTTTTTCCTGAAAGACAATTTTAAATTTCTTTAAAAAGTCAAATTTTGGACAATTTAAAAAGAAATACAACGTTAACCCCTTACAATTTTCTATTTCCAAGACTGCCGACATTGAGTGAATGGGTCCAAATCTCATAAAATACTCACATTTTATTCAATTTTATATAAATATAAAAATGAATAAAATATTAAAACAAACAAACATAACCTGAACACACACAAGATGAAAAGCTTTCGTACATGTATTATATTTTATTCCACATGACAAAATATCATACAATATTGTGTCCTGGGACAAATTTCATTAAGCTGCTAAGCACAAAAATGTACTTAGCATTAAACAAATTGACAAAAGGATCAAGTTCAAAACAATTCTCTACATTTACAAAGCTCTGAACGATCTGTCGCCTGTCTACCTGAAAGACTGCATTGCCACCCATGTACCATCTAGGGAAGGCCTGCGATCGAGCCGGGACGTTACTCGTCTTTCCATTCCAAAGAGTAGCAGGCGGATAGGCGATGGATCGTTCAGTGTTTTTGGGCCAACTCTCTGGAACACATTACCACGTACCCTAAGGTCCTCTCCAACAGTTTCTGCTTTCAAACGCAACCTCAAAACTTATTTATTCTAGTGTATTTTAATTATTTGCTTTTGTTTGTGTGAAAAGCGCAACGATCATTTTTTTGGATTTGCGCTATATAAGAGCTGGTTTTATTTATTATTATTTAATTACTCAGTAAAAACGGGTTACCAGCCAAAATGTGCTTTTCAATGTCTTTAGCCCTGCCACCTTGCTTCAGTTTGTCACCTCGCTTCAGCATTGTCACCTCGCTTCAGCATTGTCACGTCGTTCCAGTTTGTCACCTCGCTTCAGCATTGTCACCTCGCTTCAGCATTGTCACCTCGCTTCAGCATTGTCACCTCGCTTCAGCATTGTCACCTCGCTTCAGCATTGTCACCTCGCTTCAGCATTGTCACCTCGCTTCAGCATTGTCACCTCGCTTCAGCATTGTCACCTCGCTCCAGCATTGTCACCTTGCTCCAGTTTGTCACCTTGCTTCAGTTTGTCACCTCGCTTCAGCATTGTCACCTTGCTCCAGTTTGTCACCTTGCTCCAGTTTGTCACCTCGCTTCAGCATTGTCACCTCGCTTCAGCATTGTCACCTCACTTCAGCATTGTCACCTTGCTCCAGTTTGTCACCTCGCTTCAGCATTGTCACCTCGCTTCAGCATTGTCACCTCGCTTCAGCATTGTCACGTCGCTTCAGCATTCAGCTCCTGAAGAAAGTGACGATCATTATAAAGTTACTATGTAAAGGGCTCCACTAAAAGTTTCAAATTTACGTAATATGCCCCTCCTTTTGAATAAGATTTATTTCAGAGAATAATACACACCATAATCTATATTTTGCCTGGCTCATCTGTCGATCATTTCTTACCTTCTTGACCACCGAACCAAGAACCATCAGGGTCTGTGCTGCCAGACCTCTGCACTCCACACTGGGATCCTTGCCGGCAATATCTGGGAAAACAGACGAAGGGAATAGAGGTAAATTATGTAGAAATGAAGGAGGAATATTGGTATCTGTCAAGCAGTTCAAATTGTCTGGTTTGGTTGATGGTGACCATGCACACATGTATTGAACTGTCCATATTTTCTGCTTTAAAAAAAAAAAAAAAAATTATCTTTGATCGCACAAGAACTCAGCATTTTGAATCCTTTTACAGCCTCCAGAAAGGACATAACCGAAATGGTGAAATTATCAAAATGTCAAGCATTTCGCACTTCATATTACATCAATAGAGACCAGGGCTTAATTTTCATGCTAAGCACATTTTTAGTGCTTAGCAGCTAAAGATAACAGAGAACTATGTGACTATTTTAGGAAAACATCTTGGTGGAGGGTGCAGACTTTATGGCACTGAATATCATATCTGCAACCAAACCATCATTGAAAATTGGATCAATCTTAGCGTTACCTTCAAGCCAGAGTTTGCATTCTAACATCTCGTCCTGAAGGTCCGAGACTAAGAGGTGACTGGGCACGCTCAGTATCACCATGGAGACGGCAAACATCAGGGCCTCCCTCACAAACCTGGAGAGAAAGACATAATGAACAGCACGGATGACTACCGAAAATGATCGACCTTCTGGCTTGATCCTAACTGTAAATCTTCAACAATTCACAAGGAAGTTTTGGTCGATTTTTTTTAAATAAGGAAGCTTTAGGTATGAAAGATTTTTTACGATTATACAATTCAAGAAAGTTTAACACATTTTAAACCTGAAAAGGTTCAAAGCAAATGTTTCCTGAAATAATTTTCAATTCGCATTATGTTCAAATTTTCGTGTAGAATAGACCGACCTTTAATGAAAAACTGATTACAGAATACAAATTCAAGTATTCAACTACACTTACACCTCTGTGTGGTACCTCAGGACCCAGACCAGCTCAAGCAGACTAACTGCCATCTGACGACAAATCTAACAGGCAAAAATAATATAAACCCACAAAGTTAATCCAAGAAGTTTGAAATACGTCAGTAAGTAGATCATGTCTTGTAGTTTCTTTTCATTATCAAAACGCTTAATCCTAACTTCCCCAAATCCATCAAAATCCACACCCCTATTTTTGCGTTTATATACGTCATCCGGCGCGAACTGGTCAAGGCAAGTACCTCCACACTCCTAAGGATTAATTTATCTCAATACTAACCGGTGCATATTGAGCCGCGTGTACCACAATGCCAAGTGTGTACAGCATCCTACCAAGAAGCAGAAAGTCATCACCTATCATATCCATGGTGTTCATCTTACTGTTAAAAAAAACAAAAAAAAAAACTTTAATTAAGCCACACTTTAATTAGAATTATTTGAGCGATTGTAATCATTTCATTGCGGTTTTTCTACCATGCATCTGCACTTCGATTACTCTTGGCCTAAGGAAAATTCATTTTGTAAACTTTACATTAACTTTACCCTGTTCGGATTTTTATGAGGGTGCCTGGATGTAATTTTGTTTAATCTTACACGACGTGGTTGTGGAAAACAAACTTAAAAATACTGGATTATTTATTCTGGCCATTATGTCGTGTCATTGAGCTAGCCACTACCCTACCCCCCCCCCCCTTCCCCATTCCCTATTTTACCCAGGAATATAAATACATATCAACATTAGCTGGGGAGTAACCTGTGATGGACTGGCATCCCATTCAGGGGGAGGTATAGAAAAATTCCCAGTGATGAGCCTTATTGGCTTGTGAAAGACTGAGGCTTTGTCTAAAACGGGCTTCCAGAGCTACGGCTACATCTATTGTCAGCCTGCTCACGCGTAGTTGTAATGGACGAAGACCTAGACAATAGCCATAGACAAGAGATTCAGACACGGCTTAGGATTCTAGCTCTTTACCTATCGTAGCTCTTGAGAAGAGGGAAGAAGAAATTGCCAGCGACAGGAGCAAACCGATTAGCGACAGGTGTAGGAGCCGGGGTGCTTCTGCCCTGTGTGACATGAACCAGACAACAAATAAGATAGGATCCATCTCACCCATTGCTCAACAAGTTTATAGGGATACAAATAAACAAAAGGCGGGGTTTATTGGACCAAAAAATGTAATGATGGATGATTTGTGGCTAACGACAATCGCTCTCAGAGTGAAAGAGGAGGATTTACGAGTTGTTTTGGTTGATTTCAAGCAATTTTAATGACGTTAATAATGACGCATAATGACGAATAAACAAGCACACATTTATTCCCATTCATAAATACCTTTCAGCCAAATAAGTCACAAATTTCCAACGATTTTGTTCAACCAGTTTACTTCGCATTTTGTGAAACACCCCTCTATCTTGCCACGTCTATTGGCGCGAGCTAGGAGCGTACAGCGTGATGTGGCGCAGAACGCAGCAATATTTGACAGGTGGTTTAAAACCACCCACATGAAAGACTCTCAACCAATAGGAATGGGTAAACTGTCTTAGTTTAACTTAAAGGTAGTATACACCATTTGCAGATAGCGAAAAAATTTACTACCGAATTATTAAGAAATATCTTACTCAATTGAAAGTAAATAATGATTCTAGGCATTCAACAAAAGGATTGCGCTAGATATCCTGTAATTATTCAAAAAAATTGAATTTTATAAACAAAAATTCGCGATCGCCGGATGGCGATCGCGAAAAAACAAAGATAACATAAGAATAACTGCTCGACGCCGGTTGCAAACAAACGCTGTTTTTCGTGCTTTTCTCGGCATCCATGATTGTAAAACTTCGGAAAAGTCAGTTAAACGATATTTACTATGAAATACAACCCCCCAAATCTACCCATTCATGATAATTCAAGCAATTACCAATGGTGTATACTACCTTTAAGGCAGCAAAGGAAATAAGGAAGCAATTGAATATTCCAATGAACATAAAAAATGCTTGATTTCTTGTTAATTTGGAAGCAAAATAAGAACACTCGGGTAAACAAGCCTCACCTTAGCAAATCGCCTAGTCTTGCTCTCTATCCGTCTCTGCACGACATCTCTCCAATGCTTCACCTCCTCAGAGGGGCTTGGTGCAGCCTGGGTCAAAGGTCGGCATGGCTGCTGTAGACCACTAGAGGGGGTTGTGTCTTCCAGGGGCTGAGAAAGTTCTTGGGCTGCTGCAGCCAGAACCTAAAAAAAACCAAAAAGGCTATTAACGCTATCTCCATCTAACAAAAGCCGTATCCTCTTTGAGTGATTGCTTTTGAGTTAACTATTTCCCAGGTTCACGCATTGCTAATATTGCCAGTATCGTGAGTTTAGGGTTAAGGGTTAGTCAATTATATTTTTAAAAACATTATTTTGTTGTAGTGTTTGAAGTTCAATAAAGGCAATTTTATGCTACTTTATTGATTTTTTTTAATGGCCCAGTTATTATTATTTTTTCTATAATCTGTTACCTGAAGCATGTCTAGCCTTTGCCTAATATTGTAGTTTCTGTCGTAGAACTCAGCTGTCAAATACTGGGATGCCTGTCGAGTCAAAGGAATTGAAAACAACTAAGATTAATTCCATGGTATCATTAAATTTGTATCAACAAATTTGCTAAAATTGAACAAATGTGACCCACCAGGCCAAAACCAGGCGGAAGTCGGCAAATGCTATTTCGAGATATGGCATTGTACACACAAAAATGTGTTGCTGGTCGATCGTTTTTTTTTCTTCATAAATCGTCAGTTAAATTTATAGGCTGTTCATGTTTAAACCTTTTAAAAAATCCCCGAAAGTGATAATATCGGCCTTCTCCTGATTTTTGTTGTCGTTGCTATTACTCAAATTAAGCAAACTTGTTGCCGCGAACGGCAAGAAAATGTCACTTTTTGAAGCGTCGTTACTTTTCATTCCATAGCGGTACTGGTGCATGTGATGTATCATTTTAAAGCTTAAAACGCTAGCAATCCAATGGTATACAAATCTCTCATATGAACAATTTCGACTTTAGCCTGGTTTTGGGGTGGTGGGTCACAAATTACTGGGCATGAATTTCCGAGATTTTTTAAATGAATGACGGAAAAACACGTCACAAGAAAGGCCGGAAATATGTCAGCAACCAGCTCGCAGCGAGCGAGACTACGTTTGCTACCCACAGATGCCGGCCTGAACCTGCCTTGGATCAAGGTTCATGACAAACAATCCCAATGTCAAAATAATCCCAGCGCGAACTGGTTATTATTAGGTTAAAATAAGTTAATATTCAGATGAATATGTCAAAACCCTTTCAAACAATGCCTGCTTGCCCCGAGCTTAACCACACAAACAAAATTGTCCATACTCCACAGAAGATTACCTGAAAGAAATTTTGAAGTGTTGGCGCTAACTCTGTGGGCAAAGGTGGGTTTTCCAAAACTAGGCTAAGTAAAGATTCAATGACATGTGAACCAAGGATGGTATATGTTCTTACCTGGATGGGGCATTGCACCGCAGTGGCAACCATGGCTGAGTGTCTTAAGACAGTGAAGTCATCAATCTCAAAGACATCCTCAAGATGAAGAAGGACCTGCATCAACTCCACACAAACCTTGAGGAAGAAACAGACGAGAGTAGTACCCAAAAATGTGGAGACTGGGCTTTGGTAAACTTCTAAGTAGGCTCAAAAACCTACTTGGAAGTCAAACGTAATTATTAACTGAGCTCATTGAAATTTTAGAAGCTGTTGCTCTAGTCTTATGTTGTTACTTGTTTGCGATAATTTTGAAGGTTATCCTTAGTCTGAAAATGGCGTTTCATCAATGGCTATGACCATGGCTACAACCATCATGTGAGGATCGTGATGGCCCGAGGTGGAGCTTTTGTTTAGCACGGCTCTCGTGGCTAAACCATCTGCCTTTACCCAAGACGATCCTGTTAAGCTAATCGAACATTTCCAATCATTTCTGGGTCTCAGTGTGAGTTGGTTTACCTCTGGTAAATTGTCTGGTTTGCTGCGGATTAGCTTCCTGGCTACTTTAAGACTGGTCTCTGTCAACTCACGATTCTCCTTAGCGTGCAAACCTGTACAAATATCAAACAGAAATAATGTTAAAGTTGAACAAAGAGTGGAGCTTGAACCTGCGACATCCGGATTGGTCCCAAAATTTGCTAAAAGTTGGACATTGCCATTTTGTAGGACTGCAGGTCACAGCCAACATTTGAAGAGATTGTCAATTTTTTTTGTTTTCAAGTAAATCTCAATCTTTAATTCACTTGCTACCTTTCTCAATTTTGTAAAACGTCTCTGAAACCCGTCTTATCCTGTTTGTAAGAGTTGACCGTGCATTGACTGTAACAACGGCAAGATGTTTAAACACCTTCTCAAGAATCAGTTTTACCAATTGCTGGTCCAAATTTACGCGACTGAACTTAGTACCCCTCAATGTTGTATACCATTGGAAAGCTCTTGTTCCGCAGAATTCAGAAATATAAATATCTTAAATCTAAAAAAATCTGACTATCGGCCCATTTTGTAATATTACAGGTCACATATTTGATGATGAATGTAGATATGAAACAACCAACCCAACCGACCTTCAATGCAGTCTCTGATGTACATAGGTGTCTTGACTTGGGTCGTCTTGACATCGTCAGACATATCGTAAGGCTCAAGATCATCATCACTGTCAACAAATGCAAAAAAAAATTAAAATCATCTGACCCTTAATATGGGGGTGGGCAACTGACAATATATCTGACATTTTTTTATTTTAGACCGAAATGTTCAGCATAGGAATTTTCAACCTCAGCACATGAATCTGGGTTGAAGAAAATTCAGAGGTTTATCTCTTGTCTATGGCTATTGTCTGGGTCTTTGTCCATTACAACTACGCGTGAGTAGGCTGACAATAGACGTAGCCGTAGCTCTGGAAGCCCGTTTCGTACACGACCCACCTGTCTAACTCATCATCATCTTGAGTGGATTGTGGTTGGGTCCCGTCTTCTTGCTTCGTCACATTGGAGGTACTAGTTTCTGCTCTTGTTGTTTCTTCCCCTCTGAGTGACATCTCCACAACATCTCTACACAGTGCCAAATTAATCCACATGAACAAAAGGAAAGACTGACTTAACCATCAACTTCGATACCAGCAGCTCAGTTGACTGAGAGAAACTTATTTGAAGATGAAAATATCTTCATTCAAAGCTTTTTAATACCCGGAAATAAGACTGTTAAGTAAAAAAGCCTTTAAATTGTATAAAAGGGGAAAGTGGTCGCACTACCCTATTTTAACGGCCTCAACGCTATTTTTTTTAAAGAGAAAAATACACAAAAAGTACTACCTTTAAACCTCGACTACATGTAGACACCTACATGATATGCCCCAACCCCCCCCCCCCCCCCCCCCCCCACCTCCTTACCCAGTTTGCGCTGGATGACGTATGTAAACGCAAAGTTTTCCCCAGATTCCAAACGGATGAAACATAAACACGCCACGAGCAAGGCCGGAAATGTCTGTCAGCAGCGAGCAAGGGCGGAAATGCGTGGGTGTGTTTTCCAGCACTATCGGCCTGAACCCGCTTCGGATGGAGTTTCGTTAAAAATAATCCCGGCCCTCGGCTCAGTGATGTTAAAATAACCCCGGCGCAAACTGGTTAAACAAAAATCCCTACTTACCTACCCTGTTTTCAAATGCCATGTAATCAGAAGCAAAACTTTACTTGGCTTTACAATCAGAATGTGCATTCGTATAAGATTATGTGACATCACGTCAGTGATATTATCCCGGATAAGCTTCGACCTGGACTATGTCATGAGAAATACTAAACCGGCTTTGGCTACGACTAACATATTGTAGTAGCTACAACCCCTTCCTATGTGTTATTACCATCCCTAGCCAAGTCATTTGCAATCAGCATTACTTTGTAATCTGATCCATCCCAGGGTCTACGGGCGGCACTAGGAGCGACCACAGCAATCGAGTCTCCTCATCCGTCTCGTACTCGAAGCTCAGCTTGGGTCCCTCCGTCTCCAGAATCTTAGTTAGTGCCTCGGCGGTGATCATGCCTAGTCTGCGCATCTTTGGTAAAGGGCTGTTCAGATGGCAGTGCATACCGGCAAGCAGCTTCTGCATGAGAACTAAAGGTAGTCGGGGAACCAGACTCAATCTATACCAAAGTGCTTCACAATTATTACCCTATGCTAACCACAGAATTCTGTACTTACAATCAACATTTTGCGCTAACCGCGCTAGCAAAGAAATTCTGCGTTAACCTTGTAAGCACAGAATCCTAATAGTTACGGGATCAGGAATGAGATTGTTAATTTGGAAGAACGTTTAAAAATTGATAAAATGTCTGCCAAAATGCATACATTAATACACTAATAATGTCTTTTTCCGAGGTTAAAAAAGTCTAGATTCAGATAAAAGTCTGAAAACACTCATGTCTGCAGGATGTACACATGGGCACAAGATAAAATTCCGCACTAAATTCGTGGAAATACGCTTGCCGTAAGCACAGAAGTTTCTGCTACAGTAAGCAGGGATTTTTCACCAATGGTAAGCAGAGCCATTAAATTGGGCCCTGGCTGTACTCCAGGTTACTGTACTGAGGTTTTGAACTAGAGACGGATATTGAGACAAGTGGGGAAGCTCAGTACCTGATTTGTGCTGGGCTTTGTCCTGCTCGTTGAGATGACCGAGACATACAAGGATGGCCTTGGTCAGATAGGCATGCTGGTCGTAAGACGTGTGCTTGACCGCACTGCTGTCTCCCCACACGTCCAACAAGGTCTTCAAAGTCTGAGATTGTCAGAAAACAAACAAGGACGGTTCTCAAACCACGTGTCTCGCTTCTACCTCGATAATTAACCTACTAGAAAATGCTTCTAAAACCACACTTAGTCCAGAAGGTAATGTCTATGTGGATTTTAGGGGCTCAAAATTGAGAGAAACTGAACGAGATGTTAGTACCCCTGCACATTTTATGATTTCACTTCTTTGAACTAAACAGTATATGAGACACCTGTCATATATAAGGTCTCTTGGGCAAGACACTTTGCTACAATTGCCTCTCTCCACCCGGGAGTAGTGGGTACCTGTGAAGGTAGAGACCACATGCGCTGATCTTGAGCTGCTGCAGAAATGGTCTCGTTCCTGGTGAACAGGGATAATAGTTGTAAAGCGCTATATAAGAACTAACATTATTATCTATTCTAGCATAAGCACGACCGAAAATTAGGCAGTTTCCAAACTTACTTTCACAACCAGGTGTCTCCTGTTGGGCGAATCTGCCAAATAACCGATGATGTTTTGTGGAACCAATGCCTGAAATCCCAAAACAAAAAACAGAAAACTAGGCAAATAAACTTTGTTTTGACAAAATCAGTCAAAATTTGATGGGTTTCTCTAATTCAGTTTAAGCCAGTATATACACCATTAATACAAATTTCCACTTTTCTTGAAAACCACAGCACATCAGATGCTGTGATTTCACAGGATGCTTGAGACCGTTATTCACTTACAGTCAAGTAAGGTATTCTATAATAATTCAGTAGTTACTAGTTTTGTTTTGCAAATGCTGTGTAGTCCCTTTAAATTCTCCACTAAGGCAAAAATTTGTCAATTCTATTCTTACCTGATTGTAGCATCTTAAGAGCAAGAACTTGTTGGTAAGCAGGAAGTGCATTTTCTTGTTGCTTAGCAACGCATCACCCAGAAGCCTAGACAAGATGCCATACCTGAACGAGACAAAACAAAGATTCTTAACCCTAACCTCCCTGAATCCATCAAAATTCCATCCTTGTTTTGGATACTTTGGAGAAAACCTTCATATTGAAAAACTGGGGGATTTTGATGGATTGAGGATAGTAAACCTAGCGGTAATGCAGGATTTTGTTGAATTCAGGATACTTCCATATTGATAAGTCACCAACATTAGATTTTTAACCAGTTCGCGCCAGAATTATTTGGACATTGACTGGACCAGGCAAGATTTTTATTTTGCGAACCCCGATCTGTGACGGGTTCAGGCTGGCATCTTTGGGTAGCACACCTTGATATATCCGGTCTCGGTCTCTGCGAGCTTGTCACTTACAGATATTTCCGGCCTTGCTCGTGACGTGTTTATCCCTAATCCGTTTCTAATTCCAGAAAGAATTTGCGTGTATACACGTCTTCCGACGTGAACTGGTTAATGAAATCTTGTGTTACCACGGTATTTTCTTGAGAAGGCAGTCCACGACGCTCTCTAAGCATCGTTCTGGTGTGCCAACGATGACCCGCGAACACACACGGCACCACAGGAAATCATCGGCCGTCAGCCTCGCAAAGTGAGGCAAAAGAACAGAGAAAAGTGTATCTGAAATTGAAAAAAAATGACCAGTAAATGATTAAAAATTAACGAGAAAACTCAACGTTGCTATTTAACCAGTTTGCGATGAGTACAGATATTACATTATATGTGACCCGCTCCATCGTAATCAGGAATAAGTCGCTGAGGCCGTTTTACGCAATCGGCCGTTGAAGTGAACGCATAGGTGAAAATCGTGACCAAGTCATTTTTCTGAACATTGTATTTTTAGAAAGTGTAGTTATCACAGATTAGTGTCATTAATGTCTTGTATGTAAAAACGATCAATAAAGATGAAAAAGAAAAGGATTTGTGTGCACTGTCCGTATAATTTCGGTCAATTTTGTTTATTTCAAAGCTGTTTTTCTCGGAATGTGGATTCGGCAAATTAATATACACCTGTCATCTTCATCAGACCATAACTTGTTAACCTAAGAATATACACACTTGTGATGGGTATCATTAGAAAGCTTATGAAATTCCCTTTCTCACCATGTGCATATCTCAAAAAGTCATTTCGAGACTTATTCCTGATTACGATGGAGCGGGTCACATATATGCACACGTAGGTAAATAAACTGTCACATTTTGTGAACGGTAATATTGTCGTAAATTCAAGGTTTAACAAAAATTAGGGTTAGATTCTTTGCGACTACCAACGTAATATAATCTAGATTGTTACTGATTTTCTTACCTGCATGTCCGTTCAGACATATTCTTCCCATTAACTGGCTCACAAACAGCAGAGAGCAATCTTTGGATGCTGCATGCAAAGACAAAACAAAAATGACAACGTAGGGCAAGTTTGGTTGGGCGACAAGACTAGACTTAACCATTAGTCAATCTAGTTGTCTCTCGAACGCTGCGTGGTTTGACTAGCTAGTCCAACTAGATAACCTAGCCCCAGATTAGTACATTATGCATGGTTCCTCCCTGTTTTCCTAAAAAGTGTAATATCCACCGAGTTTAAACTTCAAAAGGTCAGGTTTTCAAAAAAATTTGTCTGGATTTTGAGTGGTGTTTTTATTTGAAACGAACAAAATGCATGAAAAACAAATGATCCTAAGCTTAAGTTTTTAGCACGCCTAGAAAAAACTAAGACTCAAATTACCTTGAAGTTGATTGTAGACTTTGTGGAGCACCTCAAGGAGGTTTAGGGCGAGAGATGTGAAGTATTGCACAGGAAAGTAACAAGCACTGAAGTATACAAATAATTTAAGAGGATTAAGAACGTGCAGTGAACCAACTATAGAAATTGACTTCAGAAAGGGTAGTATGTGAGTTTACTGGCAACCAGTGATGGAGGTCTCGAGACCTGGTCTCGTTCTCAAGATCGTTTCCAGACGTTTTTGAGGTCTCAGTCTCGGTCTTGTCCAGGTCTCAGGTCTCAGGTCTCGGAGGGCTAGTCTCGGAGGGCTGGTCTTGGTCTCGAGACCTGGTCTTGGTCTCGAGATCGTTTCTATACTTTTTTGAGGTCTCAGTCTCGGTCTTGTCCAGGTCTCAGGTCTCGGAGGGCTGGTCTTGGTCTCGAATGCTCGGGTCTCGGATGTCAGAGTCTCAAAAGTTATGCTCTCGGTCACGGACTACAAAAGTCTAGGTCCCGGAAGCGTTTGTCTCGGTCTCAGAAGTGTGGGTCTCGGTCTGGAAAGCCTTGGTCTCACTCTCGGTCTAGAAAGCCTTGGTCTTGGACACACGGGTCTCGACTACAACACTGCTGGCAACTTGGAATGTATTGTGTAAAGTTGCCAGTTCGAGGCTCTCCATGCTTAAAAGCAGAAACGTGCAAAGGGTGAATTGGTTTATGCATATAGATCATACATATTCAACAAGCCTGGCACATTATAAACAATAAACGAATAAAAGCGCATCTAACAACATTTTCAATCACGCATAAAATCCCAGCCAATGTGTTGCTTTTTGCCAATGTTTACGTAAGAGAATTGCACCTGTACCTGCATCTGCCCTGGACTTTGTTCGCTATTCTGTCTGGTAGCGTGACGATCGCTGTGAGAAGCTGTTCCCACAGGATGCGATGCTTAGTCGACCGAGACCCTGAGTCGGTAAGATCAGAGAGTATGCAGCACTGAGCCCAGATGAGATCGGACATCCTGTCCCGGAGGAGGAAATCCTCCAGGAGAGACAGACACTTGTTCTGTTTAAAGCTTGGACTGCGGATGCAAAAAAAGAACAGAAGTCGTCGTCCTTAAAGACTGTACATTTTCAATCAACCACTTTAATTATTATTCGAGAATCGAGAGAGACACCAGTCAGTTTCTTAAACAAACCTGCTCTGCGTAACTGCACTGCACAGTACCAGGAAGGCATGATGGTGGATCCCGTCCAAAAAGAAGACATCCAACAAACACAGCCTCTCATCCGCTGAAAACCGGCCGCACCAGTCCAGGCTAAACTGACCGACCAGAAACTCCAAGAACCGCACGTAGTGACAGGCTTCGAATTCTTCGACCGCCTCGCTTTGGGGCACGTCATCAGGTTTGTTTCTATTCTTGTTCTTTCCTGGCAGTAGTGCCACGATGTTCTCCAGGGATCTGCTGAGTTCTGCGGAGTCGTTGGATGAGGCAAGGACATTTTGAGATTCCCGAACAAGCTGGCGGACTGAAAGTTTGATATCTGCCATGATCGACCTCTTCCTGTAATAATCACCTATGATTCCTGAAAAGGAAGTTATACTTTGTAAAAAAGAAATCAAAATGTGTAACTTAAAGGTAGGATACACCATTTGCAGATATCAAAAATATTTATTACCGAATTATTAAGAAATATCCTACTCATTGGAAAGTAAATGATTCTAGGCATCCAGCAAAATGATTGCGCTAGATATCCTGTAATTATTCAGAAAAATAAAATTGTATAACCAAAAATTCGCGATCGCCGTCCGGCGATTGCAAAACAACAAAAATAACATAAGAATAACTGCTCGACGCTGGTTGAAAACAAACGCTGTTTTTCATGCTTTTCTCGGCATCCATGATTGTAAAACTTTCGACAGGTCAGTTAAACGATATTTACTATAAAATACAACCCCCCAAAGCCACCCATTCATAATAATTCAAGCAATTACCAATGGTATACCCTATCGATACCTTTAAAGTAGGATACACCATTTTCAGATATTAAAATGCATGTATTAAATTATAAAGAAATATCTTACTTATTTAAAAGATTCTAGGCATTCAGAAAAATTATTGCGCTAGATATCATGTAATTAAGAACAAGAACTGCCCGACACTGGTTTGAAACGAATTCCATTTTTCTTGCTTTTTTCTTGGCATCCATGATTGTAAAACTTCGGACAGGTATTATATAAGGCCATGAGAACTTAGGTATGAGTTTACCGTCCGAGACTTTTTGAAAAGTGATGAGGCTTTTTTTCATTATTCATTATTCATTATTCAATATTTTTCATTATTTCATTATTCATGAAGTATGGATAGTGAAGTACATAGAACCGGCAAGGGCCGCCCCGTATACTGCAATCACGTGACCTGTATCATGACGCGAGCATTCGTCTGCTGCGGCTGGGTCCTTCAAAAATCGCAAGATATCGTGTTAGATTTGTGCCATCGTTTGATGTAATTACATCTACGAGATTCATCAAAACATTATTCAGGTTTTCATTTGCGTATTTATGACTTTTCATCGTTTTAATGCTCGATATGATGAAAATACTTACGCACATGCAACACGGGAAATCCCACGGGAAATCGGCAAATCGGTAAGCAACATCCGGGTCCCGACCAAGCGTTGCCAAGCCGATGAAAGAGGACGACGGTGATTGGCTGACACGTTTGGCGCCCAGTAATAAAGGGGTTGCATTGACGTCACGCGCGCTACGCGTACGCGCTAATCGCACGTACAACCATGCGGAGCGGTGAGGGCAAACAAAGTGTGTTTGACCTCACCGCTCCGCCCGGTTGTACGTGCGATTAGCGCGTACGCGTAGCGCGTGTGACATCACATGCATTAACTTTATAGTGTAACTACAAGTCGCTAGATGTCTCCCTGAACAACGCCATGATCGTAGGTGTAGAATTCGTCGTTTTTGGAGGGAATAAGTGAAACAGACTTTTGGGATAAAACTGTGCAACTTTTTTTGAGAAATAATGAAATTTTTTTAAATAATGAAATTTTTCATGCGGTGGCGCCACGACCATGCGGGCGGTGGACGGTAAACTCATACTTTCATTCTCATGGCCTAAAGCCCTCCAAATCTTTCTACCTAGTCCTGTACCGCGGTAGTCGGTACATAATTTGTTTTTACATTATACACTTTAGCTTAAAAATGCCAGACATGCCAGCGCATGACTCACAAATGACATTTGTGGCCTTTGTGGTCTGCATGCTGAACCCTGAGCATATTTATTGGCTGTATTTGGTCTGGTTTGTTTGCAAATAAAAACGGGAAACTTTAATACCCCTACCTTTGCATGTGGTGAAAAAGAGTGTCCGTTGGGGCGCCCTCCTTTGGAAGCTTATGGCACAGGATGAAATTTCGGATTCGTTTCAAGTGAGGCTTCAGGCTCGAACTCTAATTCCCCTCAGATCAGGTAACCATATGGAGCTCCATGAGGTAACTATATAAAAGTTCAATATTATTTTTTTCCAAAGAGATTCTCTACATAGGACACGGGCAAAGTGCGGGCGAAATTGTATTAGGTCTGAACAAGATAGGATTCTTCTTTACAGTGGCGTGAGAAAATTCTCACGTTGTATAATATGAATAAACTCTATTATCGGCTCAGCCTGTATTTTTAATGACAAAATTCAATGTTGCATTAAACACAGTGAGTTTCGCTTTTGCTGGGAATACGTATACTGGATCCGCGAAAGTTAGAAGTTGACGTCTTGTACGAAGGGTCTATCTAAAATATTGGCTCTCGGAACCGCGCCTTTTTAGCTCTTGAAGATCTATAAAGTTGCACTTCCAGGTGCTTGTATAGCGACTGCACGCGCTGTGCTGATTCGGCACCTTCATGAGTGCTACAACAACAGCACTCAAAAAGAGCTACTCATAATACACTTTAGGTGCAATGAGCTGATTCAATATGTGCACTTGCAGGGAGCTAAAATAAACACTATAGGTGCCACTTTTCTATAATTCCAAAACACAACAATTCAATCAATGAAGCATGATGTTGGGTTTTTTTTCTCGCAAATTTCATTTTATTCCGTCTAGAATGTTGCATCAAATCGCGAAGTGTAGACACCTAAATTGTCAATATACTAATCAAATTAGGTACCAAACTTTAAACTAAGTTTCCAAAAATAAATACTGATTTTGCTCTCATTTTGCGGTGCAGAATAAATGTGGTTATAGAAACCTAAAAAATAGTCAAGATTTCCAAGTACATGTACATTTGTAAACAAAATTTACTTTCTTAAATTAAGCCGGGAACCAGTCACATACACATGGAAAAATTACAGGAAAGAATTGAAAAAGAATTAACCAGCTCAAACAACTTGATTTATCCAAAATCATATTCATTAGTAAAGAGTCATTCTTTTAATTAATTATTTAATGGGATAATAAGGTTTTACCATAAAAATGAAAGAACAGGAATCTTCTGAAAACTAAATGCACTCTCCAAAAGTGTAATTGGTCCAATGTGTAAAGATTTAGACTATATTCTCCTTATTGATTTTTTCCCTTAGTGACACCAGAAATTTAACTTTAAATATTGTAACCAGTGTGATTTACATCCGAAATTGCAATCTTCAATGATTTTCATCAGAAATTACTTATCACTGAATAACACATTTGGCTTATCTAATTGTATGTGTTTATAGCCCAGGTTATAGACTTCTCCACAATTTTTGCAAATTTATGCTTTGGCAGGGAACATGTATACCGTTTGCAGCGAAGGAGTCCAGCCTAGCTGGCGTTGTTTGGTCATGGTTTTAGGGAAAACTGTTGTGCCTTGAGTGCCTTTCCTGTGTATTTGAGGCTATATACCCGAGACTTCTGGTAGATGAAGAAGTTTGTCAGGAATGTTGAGTACTCCAGGTTGAACACGTAGGATCTGCTTTACTGGTGATCTAGAGCCGAATGCAAGAAGGGCAGGCTGCTTTGTCGATTCATTCTTCAATGCACCCCGGATGGAGTGAACTGCCGACTTTTTAAGAAGAAGAAAAAAAGAACAGAATTTTGTTAATCATTACAATAAAAATCACATTTAAAAAATTATTTATACATCACCAGAACTGACCTTAACACTTATAATAAAATAGCTTGGAGTTAAAAACTTTATTATCGCCATGCATGATCGAGATTTATACATATACTATACATATATGTACCTCTAACTGCACTTATCATATTTCAGTTAACTTGCTAATGTCACAATCAATTACTGGAGGGAGGGGGGGGGGGGGGGGGGGTAGATTGCAAAACATTAAATCTTAAGCCCCTCCCTATAATCATGTTGACTTGTTTTGCCTGGTTCCTTTCTTGTCTGCCAGTTACTCTCAGCAGTCATTGCTGTAATCCTTCCAGTCATTGCTGTAATCAGCAATTCAAATTTAAAAAAGGGTAACCACAAGCTGCTTGTACTTATCCACATCTTGATGCCAAGAGACACGACCTTCTGTCTTTGTGTTGTACGAAAGCAACCATGGCATCAGCTAATCCATGAAGCCGTAGAGTTCCGAACGCGAGTTCTACAAATAGAAGGTGAATCAAGTATTAAGTACTCCTTTTGCAAGAAATAATGTTTGTTTGCAAATATAACGAAAAACCCAGTCGTTAGGCCTATTCTAGATCGATAAATAAGTCGCCACACTCGACGTTGACGTGCATCACCACGGCATAGCCATGACGACAGTGATTGCACGTCAGACTTGTTAGTGAATTATTATTAAATCATCATCAACAAAGCTACTCAAATGTTAACTAGTTCTATGTATTATTAACATCATCTCAATGAACAAATGCATCATTTTTATTTGCTAACCTTTTCGCTTCCGAAGGATGGGTCCCCTGTCAGCAGACACCCAACACGTACGATGACAAAATGCAAACAAGCCCAGATTTGACGAAACAATCACATGACGCAACAGACCAATCAAAATAGTTTTGCTTGCCACCATCTATTTTCAGCACTTCATTTTTAGCACTTCGGACACATTTTGCTCCAGTTGTGTTGGTTTATGCACGTGAAGGGCAGGTCATTGCGTAGCACTCACTTTTGAGCACTTTGTTTCTTAGAGTGCGTATGTATTGACCGTCAATCGTGGTCGTCAGACAAAAGAATTGGGTACGTCCACGATTGACAAAACGTCCACGATTCCAAATAGTGTACAAATCCTATGGAGGTCATTCGAAAACGTTAGAGTACAAACAAAAGAAGGGAAGACGGTCGGACAATGCCCCGTCCACGATTGGCGGTGTTTATACCAACCTGCATGTACCTACGAAGATAGTTAACGCTGTACTTTCATCCAGACAACAGGATGTCATGGTCCGGTGACCAGTGATAAAATAATAATTGATGATGATGATGATGATCATGCATTTGTAAAGCGCCATCTATCTAGTTGCCTATTCCGAGGCGCTGCCTAATTGCCTTAAAAGCCTTGGATGATGCAGTGATCTATAGCATTATTTATGAAAAAGTCAAGGTCCGACGTGTCCACGGTTAAGGGCCAAAATGACAATCATTGGCACAATGGAAGTGTTGTTTTTTTCCTTAGAAAAAGTTGCCATGAAAACGCAGACGCCGCTAATTGGACCTGATAACAGCAAATTACTGATGCCCAGTCAAGACTAACATAATCGATTTAAAAACGCGGCACTGGCATGCGATGCAGTTGGTATTACGCAGGTGTGTCGTAAACAAAATCACCATGACAACGTGAAATTGACCATGATATCCGCAAGACACACATAACTCGGCACTGGCAGTTGGTATATACATATAACACGAGTTCCTAACGTGACATACCAATCTAAATTTGCTTTGGGAGAAATATTGGATCCTTGTCTGTTATCAAGATCATCAAATTTATACACTGAACAGGCCTGGCGATACTTTCCATACGACTCTCAACAATCACTTTACCAATTTAAACATTTAAAACAATTAAAATGGCGTTTGTAGCTGTACGTGACACCTTGGTCGTATTTCTGTTCGCTTTTGGAAGTTTTTCGACTTTGTCTGCTCTCTGCCCTCCGGGCTGGAAGAATCATTTGCGTCAGAACTGCTACTCGACGTACTTTGAGGCTGGACAAATGAGCTGGACAAATGCTTTAGAGTTTTGCGAAAGTAAACAAAGCAGCCTCGTCGTGCCGAATTCATGGGAAGGGAATAATTTCATCTGGCGGCTTATAATGGAACAATTTCAGACTTTGACAAAACACGGGGTATGGATCGGCTGCAGACGCGACCCTTCTGTTAACTCAAGCTTTGTGTGCGCTGGAAATGCTAAGGGACGCATGGGCTTCACCAACTGGATATCGGGATTTCCCATACCAAAAGCTCACCACCACCAGTGCGTTTTGTTCGGAAGGGAAGGCAACGGCACGTGGAAAACTGCAAACTGCAAAAATACAGTGAAGTACGTCGTATGCGAGATGCCAAGCACCCCTCTCTTGCACTGTATGACGGCCGATGCTAACGGGCGCTTCGTCAACGACCTACCGTAAAGGCCGAGAAAAATGACGACCGAATTCAGCCAAGATGTATTGATGACTTTTACGCACTGTTTAGTACCACACGCACCATTAGAAAAAGTGGGCTCACCGCCGCGGCTCGTATTCGAATTTTACGTACACCAGCCCTCTCCACGCTCCTTTTTCGACTCTGTGGCTCCCGAGGAAAATCCCCTGCACGGTAATAATCTTTGCCGGTCTTCTGACGTAAATATCTGCCTAGACTGACATGGCTGAAACTGCACTGTCGACGTTTGGTCAAAAATCGTCGCGATCGTATTATATCGGTATATTTTACAAGTAAAAGTATAGCGAGCTTCGAGCGGTAACCCCCGCTGAAAAAAATATGTTATTGATAAGCAATATACTCGTCATAAAAATAGGACCGTACAAGTTAGTGGCCGACTCTGCAACGAACGTTTCTGTACCTAAAGTGAATCGTCCAACAATGACTTTGTAGACAATCCTTGTATTTATAGAATACACGAGTACGTCCCGGATTATCGGCTATACTTGTCCATAATGGGAAACAAACCAAAAATGTGAAAGATGTTGGTTCTATGTATAGATTGTACCAATAGCTTAACTGGTATTCAGTGTAAATTTTGACTATCTACACAGTAGCATACTTTATGCGAAAGCGAAAGAAGCGAATAATATAGAAGCGAATTTATGACATCAACAATAAACAATTGAAGTTTCAGTCAGTGTGACCTCTCCGTAAACAAATTTTCTTTGTATTAACATTCGCATAAAGTATGAACTGCCTATAATCAGCTTATAGATGTTTTTTAATTTATTGAATGGGTTATACATGTAGTAGATGTGTCGCCTAGCTCCTTTCATAATTTGTATGCACATTTAAGATTAATTTAAATTCGTAATTAAAATTCACACAAATTGTAGATTATGTACGAAAGTATTCGATACGTTAAATATACATACATGTATTTCTTTAAAATCTACCCTTTAAAGTTGGTGTGTCCGTGCTTTTTCCAAAAAAAAATCTTCTTTTCGAACGAAAAATTATTTGAAGGAACATCATGTACTATATAAGAATAAATTAGATTTGTTTGCATTGGCAGGCGTTTAAAAGTAGTTTTTATCATTGCGCCAATTGCGCTCCCCAGTTCAGTTGCGCATACTGGGACCCCCACGAATTAGAAGCGGGACGCGATGTCTCATTCAAAAGCTCATAACAAATACAATGAACCCTGAGCATAATATTAACTGTTGATTGCTATAATTTCGTCTGGTTTGTTTGTACATACACCTCAACCGTACCGTACCTTTGCATGTGCCGAAAAGAGTGTCTGTTGGGGCGCCCTCCTTTGGCAGCTTGTGGGATAGTGTGAAATTTCGGATTCGTTTCAAGTTCGGCTTCGGGCTCGAACTGGGGGGGGGGGGGGGAGAGTGGGGGGGGGGGGGGGGGAGGTGGGGTTGAGATATCTTTTGGCATAAGCGGTGTATGTTACGTTAATGCGTGAAAATATTGTCAAGAGAAATTAAAAAGTAAAAAGGGCGCCCCCAAGTGTCATATGAGGGTTTTTGTTCGAATTTGCCAAGTCCGGCTTTGAATGGAATATTTCCGAGGTAAAATGTGTTAAGCCTTACCCCCCCCCCCCCCCCCACAGTTTTGTTCTAGATCTCCAATAGAATGTTTATTATTATGAGTACTGTTTTTGAAATACAATTTCATAACTTACAGCCAATAAACTGTACACATCGCGTCATTTACACCGTCTAATGCCATTATACACTACTTTTAACACCAAAGCGGATAATTTTTAGTGATCGTATAATATCGAAGTTAAACTCACGAGCGTTGATTCGAACCCGAACATGAGCATGGTGTTTGTATTCCTGAGCAAGATACTGTACTACAATTATTTCCCTTTCCTCAGAGAATTTAATAATACTGCGAGTCATGCAGCCAGAAAACAGGATCTTATGGTCTGGTGACCAGGGGTAAATAAAATAATTATAAAGCCGTGGAATATGTAGCAAACTATTTCATTATTAATGAAAAAGCCAAGGTCTCTGTCGTGTCGACGGTTACAGAGCCAAAATGACAATCATTGGCACAATGGAAGTGGGTTTTTTTTCCTTTAAAAAGTTACCATGAAAACGCAGACGCCGCCAATGCGACCTGATAACAGCAAATGACTGGTGCCCATGCAAGACTAACATATTCAAAAACGCGGCACTGGCATGCAATGCAGTTGGTATTACACAAGTGTGTTGTAAACAAAAATAACCATGACAACAAGAAATAGACCATGAAATCCGCAAGACACACATATTAAACAATTCGGCACTGGCAATTGTATATAAGTCGAGGTCTGTGACGTGACATACCAATCTAAATTTGCTTCGGGAGAAATATTGGATCCTTGTCTGTTATCAAGATCATCAAATTTATACACTGAACTGGCGATACTTTCCATACGACTCTCAACAATCACTTTATCAATTTAAACATTTAAAACAATTAAAATGGCGTGTGTAGCTGTACGTGACACCTTGGTTGTATTTCTGTTCGCTTTTGGATGGTTTTCGACTTTGTCTGCTCTTTGCCCTCCGGGCTGGAAGAATCATTTGCGTCAGAACTGCTACTCGACGTACTTTGAGGCTGGACAAATGAGCTGGACAAATGCTTTAGAGTTTTGCGAGAGTAAACAAAGCAGCCTCGTCGTGCCGAATTCATGGGAAGAGAATGATTTCATCTGGCGACTGATTATCGAAAGATTTCAGACTGCCGAAAAACACGGGGTATGGATCGGCTGCAGACGCGACGCTTCTGTTAACTCAAGCTTCGTGTACGCTGGGAATGCTGAGGGGCGCATGAGCTTCACCAACTGGAAAGCGGGATTTCCCAAACCAAAAACTCACCACCAGTGCGTTTCGTTGGGAAGGAACGGCAACGGCACGTGGAAAACTGAAAACTGCGAAAATACAGTGAAGTACGTCGTATGCGAGATGCCAAGCACCCCTTTCTTGCACTGTATGACGGCCGATGCTAACGGACGCTTCGTCAACGACCTACCGTAAAGGCCGAGAAAAACGACGACCGAATTTAGCCAAGACAATAGCCCTATATCGGACCTTTACACACTGTCACAATGCATCATTTGAAAAAGTGGGGTCACCGCCGCGGCTCGTATTCGAATTTTACGTACACCAGCCCTCTCCACGCTCCTTTTTCGACTCTGTGGCTCACGAGGAAAATCCCTGCACGGTAATAATCTGTCCCGGTCTTCTGACGTAAATATCTGCCTCGACTGACATGGCTGAAACTGCACTGTCGACGTTTGGTCAAAAATCGCCGCGATCGTATTATATCGGTATATTTTACAAGTAAAAGTATATCGAGCTTCGAGCGGTGACCCCCGCTGAAAAAAATATGTTATTGATAAGCATTATACTCGTCATAAAAATAGCACCGTACAAGTAATTAGTGGGCGACTCTGCAACGAACGTTTCTGTACCCAAAGTGAATCGTCCAACAATGACTTTGTAGAAAATCCTTGTATTTATAGAATACACGTATATCCCGGAATATCGGCTATACTTGTCCGTATGGAAAACAGACCACTATACAAGAGTGAAACCCCATTCTTTTGAAATCAAATTGGCGCCTTTATGATTATGGTGGTTTTTCACCCTTTTACATATTTTAGAAAAGTTCAATTAATTATTTCTAAGTCATTTTAAAGATGTTAGTTCGATGTCTAGATTGTACCAATAGCTTAACTGGTATTTGGTGTGAATTTTGACTATCCACACAGTAGCATACTTCATGCGAAAGCGAATAGAAGCGAATATATAGAAGCGAATTTATGACATCAACAATAAACAATTGAAGTTTCAGGCATTGTGACGTTCTTCGTAACATTAACAAATGTTCTTCATACATTGTATTAACATTCGCATAAAGTATGAACTGCTCATAATCATTTTATATATGTTTTTTAATTTATTGAATGGGTTATACTGTAGTAGATGTGTCGCCTAGCTTCTTTCATAATTTGTATGCACATTTAAGATTAATTTAAATTCGTAATTAAAATTCACACAAATTGTAGATTATGTACGAAAGTATTCGATACGTTAAATATACATACATGTATTTCTTTAAAATGTACCCTTTAAAGTTGGTGTGTCCGTGTTTTTTCCAAAAAAAATCTTCTTTTTCGAACGAATAAATATTCGAAGGAACATCATGTACTGTATAAGAATAAATTAGATTTGTTTGCATTGACAGGCGTTTAAAAGTGTGTTTTTTTCACTTCGCCAATTGCGCTCCCCAGTTCAGTTGCGCATACTGGGACCCCAACGAATAAGAAGCGGGACGCGATGTCTCAGTCAAAATCTCATAACAAATACAATGAACCCTGAGCATAATTATTTGCTATAATTTCGTCTGGTTTGTTTGTGCTTGTTTCCTTTTGCGATCGAGGATCGAAAAACAAAAGAAAACAATGGGAACAAAAGATCCTCGAAGGACGGTTTCTTTGTCCTCGATCGGCAAGATAATCGTAAAGCAATGGGGTTAGGTTTCAGTAAAGGAATAAAGGAAAACACAATAGGGAATCCTCGGTCGTAATGGCAATTCACGAACTATAGTACATACACCTCAACCGTATCGTACCTTTGCATGTGCCGAAAAGAGTGTCTGTTGGGGCGCCCTCCTTTGGCAGCTTATGGCATAGTGTGAAATTTCGGATTCGTTTCAAGTTCGGCTTCGGGCTCGAACCGGGGGGGGGGGGGGGGGTGGGGGGTGGGGGGGGGGGAGGGGGGGGGGGGGTAGAGATATATGTTGGCATAAGCGGTGTATGTTACGTTAATGCGTAAAATGTCAAGAGAAATTAAAAAGGTAAAAGGGCTCCCCCAAGTGTCATATGAGGGTTTTTGTTCGAATTTGCCAAGTCCGGCTTTGAATGAAATATTTCCGAGTTAAAATGTGTTAAGCCTTATTCCCCCCCCCCCCCCCCCCCCCACAGTTTTGTTCTAGATCTCCAATAGAATGTTTATTATTATGAGTACTGTTTTTGAAATACAATTTCATAACTTACAGCCAATAAACTGTACACAGTGCGTCAATAACACAGTCTATAATGCCATTATATACTAGTTTTAACACCAAAGCGGATAATTTGTAGTGATCGTATAATATCGAAGTTAAACTCACGCGCGTTGATTTGAACCCGGACATGAGCATGGTGTTTGTATTCCTGAGCAAGATACTGTACTACAATTATTTCCCTTCCCGCAGAGAATTTAATAATACTACGAGTCACGATCATGCAGCCAGAAAACAGGATCTTATGGTCTGGTGACCAGGGGTAATTTAAATAATTACAATGCCTTGGATTATGTAGCGAACTATTTCATTATTAATGAAAAAGCCAAGGTCTCTGTCGTGTCGATGGTTACAGAGCCAAAATGACAATCATCGGCACAATGGAAGTGTTTTTTACCTTTAAAAAAGTTGCCATGAAAACGCAGACGCCGCCAATGCGACCTGATTACAGCAAATGACTGGTGCCCATGCACGACTGCACATATTCAAAAACGCGGCACTGGCATGCGATGCAGTTGGTATTACAAAAGTGTGTTGTAAACAAAAAATCACCATGACAACGAGAAATAGACCATGATGATATCCAAAAGACACACATATTAAACAATTCGGCACTGGCAGTTGGTATATAACACGAGTTCCTAACGTGACATACCAATCTAAATTTGCTTCGGGAGAAATATTGGATCCTTGTCTGTTATCAAGATCATCAAATTTATACACTGAACTGGCGATACTTTCCATACGACTCTCAACAATCACTTTACCAATTTAAACATTTAAAACAATTCAAATGGCGTTAGTTGCTCTTCGTGACACCTTGGTTGTGTTTATGTTTGCTTTTGGATGTTTTTCGACTTTGTCTGCTCTTTGCCCTCCGGGCTGGAAGAATCATTTGCGTCAGAACTGCTACTCGACGTACTTTGAGGCCCAAATGGGCTGGACAAATGCTTCCGAGTTTTGCGAGAGTAAACAAAGCAGCCTCGTCGTGCCGAATTCATGGGAAGAGAATAATTTCATCTGGCAGATTATAATGGAACGATTTCAGACTGTGGAAAAACGCGGGGTATGGATCGGCTGCAGACGCGACCCTTCTGTTAACTCAAGCTTCGTGTGCGCTGGGAATGCACTCAGCTACACCAACTGGAAAGCGGGATTTCCCAAACCAAAAACTCACCACCTGTGCGTTTTGTTCGGAAAGGTAAACAACGGCAAGTGGAAAACTGCAAACTGCGAAAATACAGTGAAGTACGTCGTATGCGAGATGCCAAGCACCCCTTTCTTGCACTGTATGACGGCCGATGCTAACGGGCGCTTCGTCAACGACCTACCGTAAAGGCCGAGAAAAACGACGACCGAATTCAGCCAAGATGTATTGATGACTTTTACGCACTGTTTAGTACCAAATGCATCATTGGAAAAAGTGGGGCTCACCGCCACAGCTCGTATTCGAATTTTACGTACACCAACACTCTCCGCGCTCATTTTTCGACTCTGTGGCTCCTGAAGAAAATCCCCTGCACGGTAATATTCTGTCCCGGTCTTCGGACGTAAATATCTGCCTCGACTAACATGGCTGAAACTGCACTGTCGACGATTGGTCACAAATCGCCGCGATCGTATATAAGTCGGTATATCTTACAAGTAAAAGTCACTAGTGAGTTTTGAGCGGTAACCCCCGCTGAAAAAAAATATGTTATTGATAAGCATTATATACTCGTCATAAAAATAGGACCGTACAAGTAATTAGTGGCCGACTCTGCAACGAACGTTTCTGTACCCAAAGTGAATCGTCCAACAATGACTTTGTAGAAAATCCTTGTATTTATAGAATACACGTATATCCCGGATTATCGGCTAAACTTGTCCGTATATGGAAAACAAACCACTATACAAGAGTGAAACCCCATTCTTTTGAAATCAAATTGGCGCCTTTCTGATTATGGTGGTTTTTCACCCTTTTTACATATTTTAGAAAAAGTTCAATTAATTATTTCTAAGTCATTTGAAAGATGTTAGTTCGATGTCTAGATTGTACCAATAGCTTAACTGGTATTTGGTGTGAATTTTGACTATCCACACAGTAGCATACTTCATGCGAAAGCGAAAGCGAATATATAGAAGCGAATTTATGACATCAACAATAAACAATTGAAGTTTCAGGCATTGTGACGTTCTCTGAACATTAACAAATTTTCTTCGTATTAACATTCGCATAAAGTATGAACTGCCCTTAATCATCTTATAAATGACTGTTTTTAAATTTATTGAATGGGTTATACATGTAGTAGATGTGTCGCCTAGCTCTTTTCATAATTTTCATGCACATTTTAGATTAATTTAAATTCGTTATTAAAATTCACAAAAATTGTAGATATGTACGAAAGTATTCGATACGTTAAATATAAATACATGTACATTTTGTACATGTATTTTTTTTAGAATGAATCCTTTAAAGTAAGTGTGTCCGTGCTTTTTCAACAACCAAAAATTCTTTATTTTTAAACGAATATTCGAAGGAAAATCTTGTACTGTATACGAATACATTTGATTGTTTTGCATTCGCAGGCATTTAAGAGTGGTTTTTATCACTTCGCCAATTGCGCTCTCCAGTTTAGTTGCGCATACTGGGACCCCACGAACTAGAAGCGGGACGCGATGTCTCATTCAAAGGCTCATAACAAATACAATGCTAGAATATTTTCAATTCAATTCGAAAATCTATTTTTAAGTGTGCAATCCACTAAAAGCACGTACACACTTAATTAATTTGGTACGTTGTAGCATAACAAGTAAAATCAGTGAGTTTTAAAGAGTAAACATTAACATTTGTATAATTTTGATGTTCTTAAATTATCATAAAATTTCCTAAAATTGTGGCACAGTCATGAACGTCGTTCAACAAAAACGTTATTTGCTTTATTGTGGACGTTTTACATCGCAGTCGTTTAACTTTTTCAAGAAAATCATAGTGTCAATTGATTTTTTCTGAATTTCAATCCAGTTATCAAAATGTGTGCACATGACGGGTTCATAATTATACAATTGAGAATAAATACGGGATTCTCTAAAAAAAATTAAGCAATCCTTTTTATCAAAATGGGCAATTTTCTCTGGAAGACATAATAAATACAACGAATTGCATAATTACAGCTTTCCTAATTTCTGCAGTTTGAATTTAGTAATTATTAACAAATTAAGTATACACTGTGTAAATGTCAATCTAAGGCAAGAATTAATAAATAATGATACATTTGTTTGGCTGCAAGAGCTATCTTGGTATGATTCATTGTGCACTGTACTTTGAGGCCCTGTACGGCAAAAGTGGATACATTTTCTTATTTTCGGCTAGTCTCCCTCTGTTTTTTATTGTTTAAAGTTACGCAAAACCAATACAAAATGTCACTTTTCTGCTGGCAGAATTTAGCGTTTTACTTGACGCTTTCTTGGCGACCTAAAAGAGACGTGGACAACTAATAATATGAAAGCCAATATTCCGGGTTCAACTTGTTGTAGAATCAAATCACAATCTCAAACTGAAATAATTTGTGTCTACACGGAGATAAATCCTAACCCGGAACACTAGCCTAACCCTGGAAATTGCCTCAATAATTTGAGTCTATAATAAAACACAACATATTCTTTTTCGAGACGATAACTTAGGAAATGCCTATTGAATTGAAATATAATTTCGTTGTATATAAGTAGTAATTATAATTCTATTGAATATTGAGAATTATCGTCAAACTCAAAAAGCGCGACAAATGCCAATCGAATTGAGCCAATTAAGGTTTTCATTCAAAGAGGGCGCTCTCCAGCAATAATAAAATGAAGACGTCGTCCAACCTGGGCGAACAAAAGGGTAACTAACGCAACATTTCTCAAAATTATCATTATTTCTCTTTGCCACAGACAGTTTCACTTGCAGACTTGCAGTTGCACACTTGATAACAATGTTGTACTACATGTATCTTTTTGTCTTGCCCTTTTTAGAGTCCTGCTGAGCAGTTTCTCCATCATGAGCAAACTGTATGCACATGGACATGGTTGCGACAATTATGTCTATGACTGAAAAGTTAAATTGGTTTAGAATTTTGCACGAAAGTGAGAGTCACTCTGCCACGAAATGTCATTTAACTTTCATCTTTTGACACTGACAGGTCGCCCCATATTGGCTGTAATTTTTAATTTCCCCCGGCCAACCCCCCCCCCCCCTCTTTTTATTCTCATGAAATATTCTTTTTTTTTCTCTTTAAAAAATGCATTCCATTTGGTAAAATAGGCCTAACGTAATGTTAATAAATTGTAATGTTATTATTAAAACCAGCATTAAAACCCCATTCATTCCCCCAAAATGTTAACATTGAACATTTGCTCTACTAGCCTAGGCATAATTTTGTAACTTTGACTGCTGTTTTAGTACTTCCACTGCTTTGTTTTTTTGACAGATCACTAATGCAATTTTGTATAGTCACCGTCAAGATGCCAGTGTTCAAGGAATCTGACTCCTTCTTTCAAGTTGCGACAAGTGTGCCTGTCAGGAACATCATGTCTAGGACCCTGTCTTTCTTTTTTGACATGGCATTTCGTTGCCGCTTCAAGCTCCCGTCTATCGTTGCCTTTGTTCTCTTCGCTTTTGACATTCAACTCCAGCTGCAAATCAATGTTAACCATTGAAAATGACATTTGATTTTTAAAATGGCCTAGAAATTTAGGCCCAATACTCAAAGAAGTTTTAAATAATTGTAATGAATATGCTTCAATGAAGAACAATATTTTTAAAACAATTTTAAAATAGTTTTTGCATCGAAATTGACAGCATTGTTTGAATGATGACTCGCAGTGTAAAGGATTTGCGCGAGTTAATTTGCGTGTCGCGATTGACAATGCGGGACAGTGATGATGAGGATGATGACTTCTCTCGACCCCTGACCTCTCTCAGCATCTTTGGGGAGCCCTCTCCAGCGAGTTCTGTGACTCAACTCGCTGGGAATATGAATGGGCTCTCGATAGCACCCAGACCACCATGGGAAGAGAACGTGTCAAAACCCTTGTCACCTCGAAATACAGGAGCCCGGCGAAAACAATCAAAGACTAACAAGCGCGTGGTCAATATCAACAACAATGCCAGCCTCGACCTCAGGAAATTTAAGACGCCGCTGCCCCCACTTGAGTCACGACCTTCCTCGGGAAGCAGCATTGACAGCGATAGGCCCGATAGCGGGGAAGTCCAAAGTCAAAGTCACCGTTGTGGCAACTTTGACGACATGCTTCAGTACATCGACGGCGACGTGACCGTGGATTGGCTGGGACGAGCTAATGGGATGGTCCAAGAGCTTGCCTCATGGTGTAATGACAGTGACAACTTTGTCGTGTTCGCCAACTTTATGCTGACGGATTTCCCCGAGGTGCAGAGGCTGGAGCTCTTACAGATGGAAGTTGGCATCCTGCACGATGAGCTCAGCCTGGTCTTTGACCAGGGACTCAAGCAGGGCAGAGTCCACCTAGCTGACCTAAGCAGGCTCGTGTCGGCGATTCTTCGGGAATACCCAGGAAGGCTCTGCGGGCCGAGCGGAACCCACGTATTTCTGAACATACTGGACACGCTGTCCTCGGAACGGACCGATGACTACAAGATGTTGCTGACGGACGTTAAGATCTCAACTCAAAACCGGGAGTTTGCCCAGTCGCTGCTGGCCATCCGCGCATTCCTCTTGATCAGTGTTTGGAGCAATGTCGTCAGTTTTTACCGGCGGTTCAAAAGCACTGCTCCCTCGAGTGAACCTTTCGCGTTGGGCGGTCCTGCTAACAAGCTGCTGGCAACTGTGAGCACGTTGCAGCATCGGGCGTACCAGGCGGTCCAACGTGGATTTGTCAGTGTTCTCCATTATCTTGTCCGAAGCAAAAAGTTGGACCTCGCCGCGGTAAATAAAGAAGACAGATCTCTTGTGTTTGAAGCCGTCATGCACAACCAGCCAAGGGTTCTACATTATCTCCTGAGCAAGGTTAGAATAAATTGAAATCCAGCGAAAACATGGATTTGATTATCACAACTGTAGTCAGTTCAACAGCAGTTGAACTAGATTTCTGAATTTTTGAAACTTTTGGAAAAGGGGTGTGCTTTTACGGATAGTTTGGGAACCATACATGCTGTTTCTTATACATGGGATAATGGAACTGTTGGGTGCGATCGGTGGATCTACGCTGTCACTCGATTGCGCAAAAATGCACTTGCGTGATCCGGGGAGAAACCTTCGACTTTACTTTCCGTTTACAAAACTTTCGATCGATCGATAGCGCAGAAGTAAAGTCGAAGATTTTTTACCGGATTGACCAATCGCCCAAGTGCATTTCTGCGCGATTGAGTGATAGCGCAGATCCACCAATCGTGCCTAACATCAATACAGCAAGATAGAAGTAGTGTCTTTCTTGTGAGCATTAACTGTTGTCAGCAATACATTTGAATGTCTATCCCGGAGGTCTCCCCTAACACTCCCTTTCTTATCTTGGAGGGGAATCAGGCGCACTTGTGGATAGAGCGCACACAGTGCCTGCATTAGTAACAAAGCCCACAACAAAAAATATAATGAACTTTGTTTATATTCATTGTGTTTAACTTCTTGCATTCCCCACCTCCCTCCCCCCTCTCCACCCCTCTCCTCTCTACACCCCTCTCCCCCAACCTTTACAGGCCCAGCCATGCCTGGATGTGAACCACCCCTCCGAGTCCGGCAACACCCCGCTTCACGCTGCAGCCAACTGGGGTTATGCTGAGGTGGTTCAGATGCTGCTAGAGAAGGCACAGGCTGTGGTGAATGCTACCAACCCAAAATGTGACGATGCCACACCGCTGCACCTGGCTGTCATGCAAGGTTTGTAATAGCGGGGCAGATAGGGGAAATATTTGGGGGAGTTGTGCCTAAAGTTGATGACACTTAATGATGGGCCTCCTGGCCCAAGTCTATCGTACTCCATCAAACCAGGCCAGCAGGACTAATAAAGTCACCCCAAATTCTTCCAAATGGGGGATGGGTTTGGAATGGGGGATGGGGATGGGGATGGGGGATGGGGGATGGGTTTGGGAAGATTAAGGTTAAATCGAATTTACCTTTTCATTATTCACGCAGGACACACGGCTGTCTGCAAGCTGCTACTAGAAGCGGGAGCAGACCCAGATGTGACTATGAATGGCGTCGGCCTGGACCAGCTGGCCAGAGACATGGGGCACGGGGACATCTTGGTCTTGCTGACAAGAAGACGAGAGACGTATGATTATCAGGAAACAGTGGACGAGGGCGAGGATGCGGCGATGGAGTCTTAAAAGCACAGGATCATTTGCATTGACATATATGTAACCTACCAAATTATTATCAAAAATCTTACTTGATATTGGACTGTCACTCCACTTAAACAAAATTGTAATAAAGCAAACATTTAGGCTAGGTACGCCAGGTTTTGTATTAATGAGAGTTAAAGGTAGGATACAACATTTGCAGATATTGAAAACAAATATTGAAAAAAAAATTACTATCGAATTAAATAAGACTTTTTTTTACTTATTTGAAAGTAAAGATGATTCTAGACATCCAGCAAAATGATTGCGCTAGATATCCTGTAATTGTTACGAGAAACTATCGCCGGACCACAAGAACAACTGGTTGAAAACAAACGCTGTTCTTGTTTTGTTTTCGGCATCCATGATTGTAAAACCTCGGACAGGTCAGTTAAACGATAAACGATATATACTATAAAATACAACCCCCCAAATCCACCCATTCCTAATAATTTAAGCAATTACCATTAGTGTATAGCTCTACTAAAAGTCTGGAAACATGTTGCATGGCATTGAGAAAAAAATTCGTTATAACTAGTTAATCTTGCTTATAGTGCACTCAAAGCAATTTTTTTCCAGTATTGCCTTGTAGGAGTTATTCATAGTGTTGAAATTATAATTGTTATGTTTTTAATTTAATTTTTATTTTATTTATATTTTATTCAAGTAAAGTAAAGACATGCAACCCAAAGTTCAGCCAAATTTTGTATCCTGCAACGATTTTAATTTTTTTCACTAAAATAAAACATTTGTGTTGTTTCACCTCCATCTCCACCTATTTGCATTTATCTTCATTTTCTTGGTTTTATGTAATTGTAGGTAATTTTTTGGAGTTAGACTTATTTTTGTGCCAGGCTCCTTAAAACACTCAAAATAGAGCCTATATTAATTCGTATCTGGGACAAGTTGCGGACAAGTTGCAGAATTCCACAACTTTCCACCAGTTATAGAAAAAGCCTTGAATTTAAAGTTGACAGAGAAAGTCGTGGAAAACTTTTAGAGTTTCTACATTTAGTAGAGTGGCATGGCCTCGTGGTCTGGAGCATCGGATTTGTGGGTTGGATAATTCTGCAGGTTGTGGGTTCAAGTCCGGCCTGGGACTATGGTGTGTGTGCCCTTGGGCAAGCACTTTGTCACTCATTGCTTTTCTCAAACCTATGAGTAATTGTATTTTGAGCTAGAATAAGTATCTGTACTTTAATATTTGAAATTACTTTTTCCCATTTTAAAATTGATTCAACGTACACGTTTGTCGATGTGTGTGTGTGCATTGTTGTTGGAAATAAATGTTGAAAAGAATATCTAAGAAAAGGGGTTTTGTATTTTATTCATTGTTTTGATGTTCCGTTTAAAAAATACATAATGTTTGAAAAAATATTTTAAAAGTAGAGAAATTAATATTAAAGAGAAAGCTGTCCTGCGAATCAAACCTATTATAAAAGTGGAATTTAATATATTATTGCCGTAGGTACAAACAAGATATTTCTGTGTTTACCAGCTTTCCTATGTTATAGTTTCATTCGAAGATTCGCGAGTCTCCCAATGTCATGAGCTTTAAAGCTGGAATTGTTTTCTTCAAAGCGAGTGCTCCTTTAATTTTAATCTGGATTGTTTGGCCTAGTACCTGAACGTTATTCTGTGTAAATTACGGGCAACTTAATATGTGGTAGCAGACTAGCTTTTGTATACGTACGTACACACGTGTGTGGAAATCATTGAAACGAAGTTCGTTTTTGGTGGCAGGTGCATATTTTGGGGGTACAAATTAAGTGATTTTTCTTGATGTTTAAGTGTTTGTGAATGCGGAGTATCTTAAATCATCATGCCAAAATCAAGACATAAAAAGATCAAAGCTATTGATCCCTTTTGCACCGGGAATCGGAGGGCATTATTATTGGCGTAAGTCGACAAATTTTGTTTTTACTGGTGATTCGTTTATTTAGCCGGTTCACGGTCGCATTTATTTAGCTGGGACAAAGTGTCAGAGGATTGACACCCTTTTGCCCATGTAGGAAAGATTACCATACAGGAATGCCACTTTGTTTCAATTTTCGGAGCAACTATAGAATGCAGGGCCACTCAACCCCTCTCGACTCAAAGTTCTCGTCTGATTCCCTTCGTTTTCTCTCGTCTTCTCTATCTATTTTGGAACTCATCCCAACAAATGAGGCTGTCTTTATCTTGTCGAAAAAGACAATAGACAAAAAATAGCTAGGCCCTAATTACAGCCACATAGGGCTAGTAATAGTATCACAACTTACAAGTACAGGTAGGCAAATTGTAGACCGAGTTACTGGCCCCTAGTTATCGCTTTTTTAACATTTGGACATTATCTGGCGCTAGATATTCAAAATGTTAAAAAAGCGATAACTAGAGGCCAGTAACTCGGTCTAGGCAAATTGGCACAAATAGGACACAACTTTCAGGCCACTTCCTGCTTGCCACAGACGCAAACAGCCAAATAATATATTATGTCAATAAACGTTGGTAATTGAAATATGTGGTACGGCTTTGTTTTTCTGCAGAAAAGGGAAAGAATTCGACAGGACACCAAAGAATGATTCTGTTCAGGAGATGCCACGCAGTCTTAAAAATATGCTGGAGGCAAATAAACTGGCTGAACACCGACACACACACAAACAAGGTGAGGTTAATATAATAAATGTTAAAAAAAAATATATTTAAAATCTCGAAGTATTGGCAAGCATTTCTATAGCACCATGTTGACCTAAGCACTAAGCAGTGAACTAAACTTGAATTGAAAGCTTTTAGGTTGTTTTGTCTCCATCTCAATTCTTGATCGAAATCAGAATACCCCGATCTTTAACCACGTGACGCTGGTAATATTTCCTCGTTTTCTGAATTATACGCATGACTGCACAACAGCTTTTGTCCAGCAGCTGCACTGCATAATAGACCCGAGTGTGCAGCTGTGACACAGGCTATGTTCTATGGCATAGCACTGCTGACAACAGCATTCGGACGGATTAGCGAGCCGCGGCCATAGCCGCTGTCCCCGGCGTCTCGGGGTTAAAACTTTACTGAATGGTTTATTTATTTTTTATAGCCGTACAAAAACTGGGTTCCGTCGAGCGACGACCAGGAGAGTCTCACAATCACTTCATGAATCGAGTCGGCTCCAGGGCAAAGCAGAAGCTGAATGACTTCCGATCCAAGTTGGAGAGTGACAGCATGACGGGAAACGAAAGACCAAAGTCGGACCAGGCGATGAAGAAGAAGAAAGAGCAAGTATAAGAGCATTATGGGCTTCTTGCACAAGTACCACTCAGCGGATAGAAAAGGAGAATTGGGGCGTCCATATATCGACAATGTCATTTCCAAAGACGCATCTCAGAGAGTCCAGAGACACACTTTTGGACATTTTGTTAATGGTAGTTGGTTTGTAATATGCGAATAGTGCGCGCAAGTACACATGCGCGTGGGTGCTATTATTGGTCGAAGCTATAGCTTCATCAGGTTAGTTGTTAGTTGTTGATTTTTGCTGCTTCAAACGAAAAAAGATCACAAATGACAAATAGTCTATTATTCCTTTAAAGACCTTATTGGTGCTGAATTTAACTTGTGGTAGGTAAACTTCAATACAAAATGCCCAGGCAATTTTGTGGTTAAGGCCCATTCTTTTATTAAAGCTGAATGTAATATCCCTGACTTTGACTTGAAATTTGTTGCAGGAGGTTTGCCATACTACAGCAGAAGGTTAAAGGCAGGAAGTTTGAGAAGATGCTAGATAAGCAAGAAAAAGATTTCTTCCAAGGTAAATATGAAATATAAATCTCCTTCCCGATTAGATGAACTATCTCCAGTATGACTAGCAGCAAAATTCACTGGTTACACTTGTTGCCAAGGGATTTTTGCTATTAACCCGTCCCTAACTCTCAAGTTTTTTGGCTGGAAACCCTGCCAGACGCACGATTTATCAAAATGAACAGCCTGCCCAGTGCAGCCAGGTCCATCGGGTCAAAAATCTCAAAGCCAAAAACTGCCTCAGAGTCTGTGGTTACCCAACGCAGCAGGATCCATCTCTGGCATTGTTCGATCAGGACTAGCTCTCAATAGACTTGGACTTGGCCGTTTATGCACTGGTGTTGACGGCTGAATGTGTCAAAGTGTAGCAGACTTTTCTATTTGATGCACTATGCTGACTCTGGCAGGGTTAGGGGTAAAGAAATGCAGAAGCCTTCCAAACCGTAGACATAGTGTTCCCTTCCTGCAATTCTAGTGTCGGCTCTTTGTATCAATTATTTTTGTGTTGGTTTCATAGATCGTGTTGAGTTTGGAGAGGTAGCTTCGGCCCCGCCTGTTCTTTCAGCTAAGCCAAGAAAAAGCAGCGCCACAGCAGACAAGGTAAGACACAGACAAATCCAATTCTGTTTTAATATTTCATTTGATTGATGTTGCTGTTCATTTTGATCATCTTCTTGAACTGCAGAAGATCACTGAATATTTTGGATTATTTGGATTTTGTCCAAAAAAACTTATATTGGATTAATTTGTGATATAATTGTGATATAATTACTCCGGAGAATTCTTTGTAATCATTAAAAAAAAATTGAGAGCTAGTCCTTATTGAACAATGCCAGAGATGGATCCTGCTGCGTTGGGTGATAACAGACTCTGAGGCAGTTTGACCTTGAGATTTTTGACCTGATTTTTGACCTGATGAATCTTGCTGCACTGGGCAGGCTAGCCATTTTGACAAATGGTGCTTGCTGCTGCGTCTGGCAGGATTTTGAGCCAAAATAGAATATAACAGGGTTTGGCAAAACACTAGTCTCAAAAAGCTGGAAGTAACCAAATGTACATCAACTTTCTCTTTCCTCGACGTAGCCTGGCAAACGACAGCTCCTCTTAAAAACGATGCTCCAACAACAACAGCCCACTCAAAAGAACCAGCACAGCGAAGAACAAACTACGAAACCAAACAGAACAGAGAAATCCACGCAAGACAATGCGACAAAGGCCAAGAAGCGGAAAAACATGAGCAACGCCGAGAAACGAAAATTTGACCGGTCCCGGGAGGCGGCTATTTTGGCCTACCGGAAGGCCAAGGGACATCCTCACGAAAAGGACCACCAATTCGCAATGAGCAGTTAACGCTGTCATAGTGTGGACGTCTCTTACATCGTGGATTTCTTGGGCTGAGATCTGGGGCCAATTTCATAAAACATACACGAATGTAAGCACACAAATTTGCTTAGCATGAAAATTCTTCCTTGGCAAAAACAGGGTTACAAACAAAATTTCCAGGTGATGTTTATTGTTTGTGACTAGTATTTAGCTGGTTTTTGCTTTAAAAGTACACAGAGTTTTGGATGATAACCTGTTTTTACCGATCAAGATTTGTTTTGTGCTAAGCAAATTTTTGTGCTTGCATGTTTTATGAAATTGGCCTGTGTGCCTCAAACTCAAAAAGCTTTGGCAGATTTCACATTATTGAGTTCAAATTTTGCAGGAAGGAATAAGAGAGGCACTGCAACCAATCTAGTGGGGCAGACAGCGGAAATATTGGGTGGAACTGTGCCTTTGATGAAACAAGCATGAAATTTGGGAATATTCAAGACATGTTTATAACATAGAAGTTTAGCCGTTGGACAATTTAAAAAAAATAGTCCTTTTTTTTTGGGGGGGGGGGGGGGGGGGGGCACCATGCAGGCCTATTTGCTAAATTTCTTCCAAACATAACAATTTCTGATGTATTGTATCTGCAAACTTTACAAATAGGTAATAAATTCGAAAACTCCTTTCTGAATACTGTACGCTATGTCGTTGTGTGGATAGTTAATGTCTTTGTCAGAATTCATTAAAAAAACCAAGTGATATTAGGGCAGTTTTCTAAACCTTAGCTTAGTCTCTGTTTTAGGCTCCATCACCATTGCCAAACAGCATGAACGAAGCCAAAGACATAAGCTGGAGTTTAGAAACGGCCTATAAAAAAGCGTTAGGCAAGTTCTTTTTCCAAAATTAGCTGGAGGGATGACTTTAAAAGCTTACCAAGACATTCAACTGACCTGAACCATTATGTCGTGGGAGGAGATGACAAATCAGGAATGGGGCGGGGCTTGATCCACCAATTATGTGTTTAGAGTGACCCTTGAATTTACGATTTATCGGCCTTCTACAAACGGAACTTTTGGCCAATGGGAGGGCTAAGGCATTATAACACACACGCATTTGTGAAAGCCAGGCTAAAACCCGGACGTGGCTTCATATTGCGATTGACAATGTTTAATTTGATCTCTTACCGTGGGATGTACATGCTTGTAGAGGATACCTTTTCTGCATCTGAATATCAAATCATCATTTTAATGGTCAAAATACATGTACGGGTGTTTTCATTTTTTTTTTCAATTATGAATTTAACAAAGCCAAAATCAGAACGATAAGTCGAGTTTCAAAAATGACCCAGCAACAAGCTGTTGTGCCTAACAATAGAGGGCGCCCTATCACTGTCTCTCAAAAATAATCACGAGGTCGGTCGAGTAAACTTCCTGGTTATTTTGGTAGCGACTGTCGGCCGATTTTACTTTTTTTTAAATGATATAAGTTCATAATAATAAAGTTAAGAAAGATGCCTGGGGCTGGACTTACAGAAACGGGTGAACTTTACTCGCCACTGGTAAGAATATAATTTAGCGGACTCGACACTGTGCAGTTAAACATCTTAATCTTATTCTTAATCTTATCCTCCATAGAGTCTCTACTCAATGACTGGACGGCAATTCTTTCCCTTGGTAAAATTGTCCGGGGGGGGGGGGGGGGGGGGGGGGACACAGAATTACCTAGGTAAAAGTGTCCTCCTGAAGCCGTTAATTCTGTCCCCCTCTAGGTAATTTTGTCCCCCCAATTGTTCCACACATAAAGTGGTTATTTTGATGTTACATGTATTTCAAAGAAGCCTATCCTGATCCCCTATCCTAGCCTATAGGTATTTATTTTTTGGACGCGAGTACGTGACTTGTTTCTGGTTTTTTTCTCTCAAATACCTGACGGGAGTGACGGAGTTGAGCGAAGATATTTTCACAGAAAATTCCTCAATGTGCAAAGAGGAGACTATAGCATGGAGGAATAAGAAGGAACCTATTATAGTTAGTAGTTAAGGGGAAATCAGTGGGGATTCCCTTCCTTTTTGGATGACAAAATATCGCGATCAGGTGACGAGCACTCCTCAACTCGAGACAACCTTTTGTAACTGCCTATAATTAATATAATTATTGCCTGTTTTAGGTGGGTTTGGTGTACGTCTTCAACCTGATTGTAGGCACAGGGGCATTGACAATGCCACTAGCGTTTGCCAGGGCCGGCTGGGCCATGGGGGGAGTTCTTATCATCGTCCTGGCATTTATCAGGTAAGTCGTCATTTTGAGACAAACTTGGTCATTTATTTTCATGCCACAGACCGAGATGATGTTTTTTAAAGGATTTTTTGCTCTTCGTGGATGTTGTTGAGTTACACTTTTTAAGAAAACGGTTAAACAAATTCAAAACACGATTTTATCCTTATAACTTTTATTTTTAATCTGCCAATTGCTAAAAATCATTCATATTTCTTGATTTCTTCAAAATGACAACAAGCCAGTACCAGTACAGTTTTTAGTCCAAGTAAGCTTTTGACGATAATTTTGTATGTTGATTTTGCCTAAAGTTAATGCTCCTTTCAAGCATTGAATTGTAGAGCTATAAACAAGCGGAGTTGATTGCTCGTCCAGTCACTGAAAATTCCTTGATAACTTTTGTCCCCCAGCTATTTGACAGTAACTTTCGTCATTGAAGCCATGGCCTCTGCCAATGCTGTGATAAGATTCAAACGTAAAGAGAAAAAACGAGAGGTACTGTAAAAAATGTTTGTCATTCTGACTATCATTCAAAAATATTACTGAGGATTTATTCAAAATACAAGTTCTGATATTAAAGTGGAACCCCCTTCCCCCTTACTTTTATGTAAAAGCTAATATTTTGCAAACTTGTAAAACAAAACTCAACAGGAATTTTCAATCTTTTCTCACCCTTTAAGTTTGAGAAAAAACACTTTCTGCCCGTAGAATTAGCACCCACAGAAGTATTCTTCTGTAGGGTATATCTTTTATATTATGGATAACACTTTCAGTCACGCTTTACTGCTCTCCACAATGCTGTTTTGTGTGAAGTGAATCTCTGTGTGGCACGGTTTTTCACCTGAAACTAACCTGCAGGATTTTAAAGGGTTTGACATATTAGTTTATTAACATAAACAAAAGAATATAAACAATAAGTGAAAACAAGTTCTAAGAATTAATTTGTTTTTCTTTTAAAGTTGGAGGACTCATCGAGCGATACCCATGACGATGTGCCTCCCTTCCTCCACGAAGTCGAGAATGATGAGAAACAGAGCCTGTTGCATTCGCCCGGTGCTCTGCAGTGTAAGTTGCACTGCAATCAATATTGTTTGTCTTTTATTTGTATTTAAAAGCTGTTACAGTACATCAAGTTGTTCAAAACAAAACATTTGTATATGTTATTTGCACTTGAAATGTGAAAGCCTCTTCTAAAATTGTTACATCGTTTGCTAGGAATTGCCAAAATTTGAAACGCATCGGCGATTACGCCTGACCTCTACGCGAATACGTTATGGCTATTAAGACGTTATGTTCACGTTTGCTATCACACCAAATATCAACTAAGCATTGTGATATTTTGATATTTTTCATTTTGCATTAGATATTTTAGGGAAATGTGTGCAGATTTTTTGGCCATATTATATTTTTATTCTGTTCAGATTTTGTTTGGTTTCACTGTTTATTTGTTTATTTACTGCAGCATACACCGATCGTAAACACCAGGATTTCTTTGAGATCACCGAGCGGGTCGAGATGGCCAAGATGGCTTCACTTTTCTTCAACAAGAGTACGTGTAATGTGTTTCTGCCAATTCAGAAATTTGAAGCTTTAAATTCGGTTTGATAAACAGTAAATAAAGGCGCGTCCAAATCTCTTGTCTTCCGTTGAAGTGGAAAACAAATTGTCGGATAAAATGCCAACTGTTTGCCGGATCTTACAATCATGCACTGTGATTGGTCACTGTGATATTGGATGTGGGCTACTTGATTGTTGTATTGCTGTACTGTGAGGCCTGGGGTCAATTTCACAGAGCTGCTAAGCAAAAAAATGTGCTTAGCACATAAAAGTCTTGCTCATTAAAAACAGGTTACCAGCCAAAATTAAACGTGTTTTTCATGTTAAGCAAAATCCAGAACAATAAAGATCAGGTGAAAATTTGGTCTGTAACCTTGTTTTTGCCAAGCACAAATTGTCATGCTAAGCAAATTGTTGTGAAAACCTTTTGTTGAAATGAACAACGTAAGAAGTAAACAATAGGTCCCGTTATCACTTTTTGTAGTACAGGAAAAAGGGACCTTTTCTACTTTTCACGTTTTTTGTTTAAACAAACTGTTTTAACATCTCCGGGCGTCTCCGTGCTGACAGCTGTAATATAGGATATCGATTTAACCTCCTTTCATTCCATTTCATTTCCATTTTTGTTTTGGTTTGCAGTTGGCTTAAACCTTTTTTATCTGTGTATGGTGATATATCTCTACGGCGACTTAGCCATCTATGCGGTCACAGTGCCAAAGTCCCTCATGAACATCACCTGGTAAGGAAACTAATTCTCTGAGACTGGTTACACTGTCAGGTCAGAATGTGAAAACGTCTTAAAAGTAAACTTCACACGTCTTGAAGACGTCTTGAAGACGAGAAAAGTAAACAAAAGGTACCCTTTTATCCCCTTACTGCCAGGAACCGGCAATGGCCGCGGCCTGCTAATTGCCGGAATGCTATGGCAAGCTGTTCTATGCTTTAGAACATGGCCTGTAAGGCAGCTGCACGCTCTGTCCATTGTGCAGTACAGCTACTGAACAAAGGCTTCTGAGCAGTCATGCATATGATATTGGGCAGTGAGGAAAGATATTTTTATAATACTGGCATCAATGGGTTAAAAATATGATAAGTGATACTTTGACAGGAGACTTATTGTCAAGTTGGCGTTGGGAGTCAAGTTGGCGTTGGAAAGTTCCACCCCAGAATATTCTGCTGGGATTTTCCTCCCACCTCTAAAACTGTCATTTCTTCACATTGTCTTCTCTAATACTGGGCCCCATGGGAGAAAAGTAGATTCCACTCAATGGACTGCATATTATAAATACATAATAAATAAATATATTATTAATTCATTAATAATGAATAATAAATTAATTAATTAAATAATTAATTAAATAATTGTTGAAAACAGTTTAAGATTTGCCTCTTATTTCTTTCTTTGTTGCAGTACATATCAACCGGAGAACTCCTCATTGCCAGAGGACGATGACCCTTGCTGGGAGGGGGTCGATTTAACCAGGATCAATGCTTACAGAGTATACTTGGTAGGATTTCATAGCGTTTTTTTGATCATTCTTGTTCGTCTAAAAGAGGTTTTGAGAGCACTAATAAACAATCTTATATTCTGTATGACTGTATTTATGTAAAGGTTTCATCACAGCGCTTTAAAAAAAAGGTGAAAGGTCATCTAGGGGTCATTTGTTGGTTTTCAGGCCTTTGATACTGTGCAATTTGTTTTCTTTTTCTTCATTTTAGAGTATCTTTTCTGTAGCTCTGGGTAGTTTCGTCTTCTTCAACGTTCAGAAGACCAAGTATTTACAGCTCCTCACAACATTTTTCCGGTGGCTCGGTAAGACAATTTCCACCCCCCCCCTTAAAAAAAAATGTTTTGTAGGATAAATGTATCTTGTGCCAATACAGCAAGGATTGTACTTCATAAAAACGTGGGCATTCCAGCGTTATGTAATGTCCTTGACTGAGCTTTCAAATGAATAAACCTAAAAATGTAATTTTCCAATCTTCTACATATTCATCATCTAGTAGAGGAGATTAGACTACGTAAATCCATTCTCAATTTTAAATCACCAGATGTCAACAATTGAGAGCATGGGAGTATCATGCACAGTTCAAGTTTTTTTATGGGACTACTTTTACCTAGATATGATGCAATCCCTGCCAAAATAAAATCCATCCCATTGACTCGTAACTCCTAGTAAGTAGTTCCCAATTCGAAATTCCAATTTGTTTTTTCAGCATTTTCCATGATGATTGTCCTGGCACTTATTGTCCTAGCCAAAGGCAAGGGCAAAGGTCAACCAGTTGCCGTGGGCAACTTTGAGAGCATCCCCAACTTCTTTGGTGTGTGCGTCTACTCCTTTATGTGTCATCACTCCTTGCCGTCACTGGTCACACCCATCAAGCGCAAGAGCCGGCTCTCGGTGCTCCTGGGTGGAGACTACCTCCTGATCCTAGGCTTCTACCTTCTCCTCTCCCTGACGGCCATCTTCACGTTCAGTACCCACAACATACAGGAGATCTACACGCTGAATTTCTTCGGGAGTGGAAACGGCGTGACCGTGGTGATCCCCGTCCAGTACTTCATCGCGCTGTTCCCGGTCTTCACGCTGAGCACCAATTTCCCTATTATCGGGATCACCTTGCGGAACAATCTCAAGATGCTGTTTTCCCGGGAGGGGCGCGCATACCACTGGACCGTGGACCGCATTGTGTTCCCCTTACTGGCCCTGCTACCAGGTATCATAGTCGCCTTCATCACCACCGACGTCACAGGGCTTGTAGGGTACACAGGCTCCTACGCCGGTGCTGGGATTCAGTACGTCATCCCGGCATTTCTCGTCTACTGCGGTCGCAGGAAGACCACCAGGTTGTTCGGGCAGGGCTGGAGCAACAAGCACACGTCGCCTTTCAGGCACAGGGCCTGGGTGATTTTGGTGCTACTGTGGGCAGTGATGTGCATTGGATTCGTCACGACCAATCACATTATAAGTGCTGTGCATCACCATTAACTTACGCTGTAAGGCCGACCTTCCGTCGACCTGCGACAGAACCTTCGGCATCAAGCACAAAAGTTATGCTCAGGTCACAAAACTGAAGAAAAAAATATATGCGATTATCATGGAACAAACGGCATCTCGACACAGAATAATTGCACCATGCTCAGATTGCTCATGACGCAACGATAATTTCCAATAACATTTGACAATCCAGATGCACACAAATCACCTGAATGCAACTGATTCCTAACCCAACTGGTAGAAACATGTTCCTTCTCGACGCAGAAGTTGACATTTTCCACTATTCTTTAAGTGCCAACTGATGCTGATCTATCGTCACATTTATACACGGGTTACCAATTTTTTTGTTTGTTTTATTGGTAACTAATGTTTTTTTTAACGATGGTCATGTGTTTTCAAGGTCTACTCAAGATCGACCACAAGGCCGCTTAATGGTGTAATTTTGCTCATATAAAAAGAGGATTTTGGATTGTGTAATGACTGATAATGATGCCAATTTGGAGGGATTTGTAAAGTTCTAAATATTTTGATATCCTTCACAAAAGTATCCTTAAACAAATTCAAACATTTTAAAATGTAAAAAGAATTGACTTATTAACTGTGTTTATAAAATACGTCACTCTAACGCAAATTTCATCTGATGAATAGTTTGATTGTGGTACTCGCTGGCGCTACTATTTTAGATTAAAATTTAAAACCTTTTCAAATTTATTTACTGAACCTAAAGTGCAACTGAAGGAACAGTAAATCAATGTACACATGTTTAGTTGCGTGTTAATTAATATTTTAACCCTAATAATTGTTTATACATCTGTTTTAATGACATGACCAAAACAGAAAAAAAAAAGTTTCAAATTGTGTGCAAGTTATTTTTATTTAAATATATGTACACAGTTTGTTAATATTTTCATAATTATGTGCAACTTAACGTAAATAACATGCATTTCCAGTGTTTACTTGACCCTTTCGTGGACGGAAGACAACACCAATACACAAGGTGTTTATAAGATCATATTTCAATGTTATGAGAAAGAAAGCATTAAAAATCAATAAGTTTTTTGTGGACGTACAATTTACTGCAGTTATTTGTTAATGCCAGAACAAAAGATCTTCCATCACTTGAGGAAGGGGGGGGGGGGGGTGGTTTTCTAATATTTTAATAGGGGAGTGTGGCCTGCTGGTCATGTTAGGTGCCTTGGGCAAGCCACTTCACCCTGCCTCTCACCATCCAGTATAAATGGGTACCGGCATTAGCTAGGGAGTAACCTGTGATGGACTGCCATCCCATCCAGGGGGAATAGAAATATTGTCCGTCAAGGAAATTTCATGCCAAGGAAACTGGATTGGCTCGTGACAAATTTCAATACTTAATACTTCTCAATGCTTGGATTCATAACTAAAGCGTGGATAACTGTTTCACTCTTTGTCTTATACCACTACTTTCGTTCTGGGGAGGGAGTCCAGGTCCTGAGTTTGTAACAAGCAGGATACCGAGCACTATGGCTCTTATGGTCCCGTGTCTTCCTGGCACTGCCCCGCTCAGAGCCAGGCTCATGCTCCTTCCAGAACTCGTCCACTTTGATTTTGATGTCGGCGTTGTCGTCACGCCACTCACGCTGCCACTGGCGCAGTTCTTGGACGTGTTCCTCCTTTCTTACCTAGAAAAAAGGGGAGGGGAGGGGGATAATGAAAGACAACTTACTTTATAGATGGGTAGTAGATGAAAGATTTTTTTTGTTTAAACGTGTCTGGGTTCCCACAGAAATCGTGCAGTGAAATTTCAGGACTATGCTGTTTTGTGCAGCAATCACGGAGTTAAAAACTTCATAAGGTTGTTTGTCAAGCACTTTTCTTTATATTTTAAACACTTTTGCTGCTTCAAATGCACAACTGACAAATTGTCTATTGCCCTTTTAACACGTCAACACACACCAGCGTGCCACTCTTTGGTCAAATGTTGCATGCAAAGATCAATATCTGTAAATGGCTATAACCCACTAAAAATATAACACTGAATCGCATCGAAAAATAAAGCACCACAACTTTAATTAGCATCACAGTACAGAAGATTTGGTTGTTGATCAAATCTTCAGTACATTTTTGGAGCAGCCTTTAATATGTAATATAGCCCTTTAGTGGTGGCAACCAAGGCCAGGCGTATTGAACCTTACCTTGTAGCCTCTGTAGAATGACTGCATCACTACTGCCGCTTCGTGCTCCGTCCAGATCAACGACAGAGGGAGGGGTGGGCGGGGTCTGTTGGAGGAAACAACACAAATAATAATTCTTATCATTGTTCCTTCTTTGCATTTTTTTTTTTTTTTAGCACTTGGTTTCATTACCAGAAAGAATAAAAAACAAAAAGTCAACAATTGTTTGTTATACCTCTGTCTTGGGTTCACGGGTCAGTGAGCTCACAGACAGCAGCCGTGTGATATCACGCTCACACACTGATAGCACATAATGATAGCACATAATGATATGCGTTGTTATACACCGGACACGTGATCGTACTAGACCAATAAAAATACAGTATCTAATACAAAGGTATAACAAATGTATTTATTATAGGTAAACATACTTGTCAGCAAGAATCTGTTTGACAAATGGAATCTCTTCAAGCTGGTCCGACTTCCTGTCGTTATACTTGGGGTTGAATCTACAGAAAGAATAACAAGAAATAAGATCCAATACTGTATAAATGTTTATAGTGCAATGGTAAGAATAAATTCATGCGATGACAGATATAATGTTCTATTCCATAAGGCAAAAAAAAATTAATTATTTGTTTTCATTGTACAAATCGGTTTTATTTGCCTAAAGAAACAAAAATCCTTGTCATCCGATCGGTATAGCGACAATAGCGCGACCATGCAATGAAAGTTTTATTTACCGTGCAATGGAGTTTCTATTTTTGCTTCTATATATCTACTAATCAGATGACAGGGTTTATTCAGCCGTATAAATCAAAACATCTACAAGATTGCCTCTGAAGAAGCTTAACAACATGCAGACAATTTAACAAAGTTTAGTGGATTCCGGATTTAAAACTTTGCGCAAGGCATTAAATCTAATAAAATATATATTCAGAAATGAACTCTTGACTTGTGATGCTTTCACAATAAATTCTCCACTCGTCAAAGTCTAGCAGGCAAATATTCCGTACAATTAAGGAAATGAAAATCTGAAGCATGTGTTCAAAATGAATGGTTAATTCTCACCTCCACAAATACTCAGTCAAATAGTCGCAACCATTGAATCGAAATCGCTTTCGCTGCAAAAACAAAAACATAATTCTAATTTTGTAAATTTTGCGTCACCCTTCAATTGTTTTAATGAAATGAACCCCTTGACGCTGGTTTTACCGACGTCCCACTTCTCTCTGCACAGGATTATACACATGACTGCACAGCAGCCTTTGTCCAATAGCTGCACTGCACAATGAACTGATTGTGCAGCTGCCACATATGCTGTGTTCTATGGCATAGCACAGCTGTCCACAGCATTCTTTCTGTCGTCAAGAGTGGCATGAATTACAGGGTGCTCAGATAGAACAAATTAAAATGAAACAAAAGAGGGCGAATCTAGGACAGGAAATTTCTCAGAAAACATTGAAGTAAACTTGCTTTTTACCTGGAAGCATTTCTCCTTCTTGGCTTGTTTCAGCATTGCCAGCAGGGCAGGAAGAAGAACTGGGAAGACGTAATGCTCCAAATACTCACGAGGCAAACCTGGGATTTAGCATAGAAAACTAAAGGCATAAAGCATCATTTGAATTTATCCAAAAAGTAAATTTGAATTTAAAGATCGTACTAAATCACTAGGGTTATGCATTTACGGGTAGTTTGGGAACCAGTTACCCGATTACAAAAAACATGGGTATCCTGGTACCCGTTATTCGTTAAAGAACATACACGTTTCTCTTGGTGGGGGTGTAGGGGGAGGGGGTGTGGCTGGCTTAGATGGTCTCGCCAGCATGGTGTAGCCAACGCACGCAGGATGGGAGCTGGCAGGGTCAAAATCATCCGCCGCTTGGCTGTCCACATCCACACGCTCGGCCATGTGCCCAAACATGGCAGGGGAGTGGGCTTCGGGCCTGAATTCAGTGATATCGGTGGCAACTGAGCCTTGGTCGTCATCTTTAGGAAATGGCGGTCTCATCAAGGCAAACTCTATGCAAACAAAAAGTTAAGAATAAACAATCTTTAATATCTAATATTAAATAAGTTTTCAAATTAGGTTGCGTCTTCTTTGTTGCGTTTCATTTTGTTTACGGTCTGAAAACGGGCATGACAGACTGATATTTAAAATGATTATAATAAATAAGACCTTTAGCGGTTGATCAAAACTGCATAATTAAGAGCTAAAGTAAAAGTCCTGCAAGTAAAATACAAAATACAATCAATACAATAGATTGCAATGAAATTGACAAGCAACAGATTTCTAGGAGAAAAGGTAGTTGTCCGGAAACTGGACAATCACAAACTAGATCGCTGTTTCGGTTGGAGCTAGAAAAATACTAGATTCAACAGAAAAATGATTATTTATCTGTTTATTCATGTAATACCTTTACATATCTCATCCCATATTTTCACCTCCGGTTTCTGACCTATAATGGACATTGTTACGAATTTGCAAGTAAACTTTACACACACAAAAAAAGACGTCTGCTTGCTGTGGTGCTAGTTTGTGCCGAACCACATAACGATTTAATAAATTCGTATAAAAATAGTTCTGAGACAACTGCTTTTAGAACGAAAATAGCAAACTGTTATTGTTTTGTAATTTACGCTTTGAATAATCAAACTTTATCGGTTAATTTAAAGGACTTAAGAAAGGAATTGTTTGCAGAAATTTTGTAAAATGTGAGGCGCGTATGAATACGCACGGCGTCAATGTTTCCATAGAGACGAACTTTAGCCGTGACCTACTTCCAGAAGCATCAATAATAGACCACGTGATTTTGTTTACAAACGACCGCAAGTGCAGCTGGCACATGTTGCGGTCATGTTTTTCCCCAAAACGACATCCGAAAGGATGGATTGTTGAGCGCCCTGTATTTTTAATTGACGTACGCATTTATTATAGGAATATAGTGCAATGAATTGCCGATATCAAATGAAAGTTCTCATGAGCCTATACGATAATCAAATACTTTATGCTGGCGTTTAGCGAATTTTGCGCCTTATCTTTGATTTACAGACAAATTTATCGCATCAATGCTGTTATTTATTCCAAATAAATAGCTTTGTACAAACAAACAAAAACCAAACCTTAAACATGAAATCCTCAGTTTATTTACAGAAACATTACATTTTAAAACTAATTTTTGTACATGGAATTGTAATTTCTATAACATAAATAGCTAGAGTAAAGGAATTTCTTCTGCTTTTTGAATAACATTGCAACATTTCAGGAGAGAAATAAGTTGGAGTTGGAAATGGCAATTTTGTTTCATTCTAATAAATCCAAATAACTGTTGATAGCACGAAAAACAAAGAATACATGTGCCATGGCAATATAATGCTTTAAAAAATATCCAAGTCACAAAATACCCTGCTTTATGCCTAAAAATGCCACAATGTCCAGAATTTTGTTAATACTATTGTTTTTCAACAGGTAAATTGATGCACTGAATTTTGAAAATCTTCCTCAAATGTCTAAAATATTTACAAAATTACTGATGCTTCAGTTGTAACTGCTCGGACTTGCAAATCATTTGGTATAGCTTATTTAATTTATGTATGTGTTTAAAGGTAGGATACACCATTGGTAATTGAATTATCATGAATGGGCGGATTTGGGGGCTGTATTTTATAGTAAATATCGTTTAACTGACGTGTCCAAAGTTTTACAATCATGGATGCTGAGAAAAGCAAGAAAACGGCGTTCGTTTTCAACCGTTTAGGCGGTGGTTCTTATGTTGTTCTTGTTTTTTCGCGATTGCCGTCCGACGATCGTAATTTTTTGTATATAAAATTCAATTTTTTGGGAACAATTACAGGATATCTAGGGAAATAATTTATCTAGATGCCTACAATCATTCTTTACTTTCAAATAAGTAACATATTTCTTAGAAGTAAAAAATGTATATACATTGTATCTGCAAATGGTGTATCCTACCTTTAAGAGCAAGTAATTCAATGTTGTAATCGACCAATGTTTCAAAAATACCATAACAATGTTTATAAAACTACATTTCATCTTAACTATTGCATATGAGGTAAAGTATGTATTTTAGGAAAATATCTATCGGGATTTTGTTTCCACTTTATCATTAAATGTTAATCCTTAATATTCTAAAACATGTTCAAAATGTTTCAAATGGTCATAGATGCACCCAAGAATCAGGAAAAAAAATACAAGCATTTTCATTCTTTTATACATCACCCACAGAAACTTTTGGTGTCTTGACAAATTTTCATCGAACTAGAAAATGTTCTCTTCAAACACCTAAATTAACTCATAGCACATTAAGGAATACTTTATGATCCTAAAATCTAAAAAAACACTAAAAACACGATAACATGAATCATTCACACCGATAACATTCAAAACTGTCTACATATTTATAAATATATACAAATCCAATGATTAAAAGTTATTAAGTTATTAAAATCTTAAATACCCCGCACTCACACCACCAAAACGCTCCACAAATACCTTTTTTGAAAAAATATAATGGTCCAACAATTGGCAATTGTCTTATCTTTCAACCTCAAACAAGCACAGTTTTAAATAGATACGGTACTCTAATTAAGGTATATAAACCTAATACGTTCTCAAATTTTATTTCCTATCACATTTCGTACCACGTGCCACAGCTTTCTTTTGCTACGTCTGATTGTTAAAACAATTCTTTAAAATTATTATAAAATGTGTTTATCTGTCATCCGATTTAAAACGGCATACAACGCAAATTGATTAAAGATTATGATCAAATTGGCAGAAGGATAATTGAAAAATTCTGTGTTTTGGCGGCACACCTTTCAATTTGAGTGTGCAAAGAAAGAAAATTGACCTCGAGGAAAACTTAGAAATACGAATGAGCAAAAAGATTGAATAAAAAATCATAACATATAATGCAAAAATGAAAAGGGAAATAAATGGCTTGGCAGAGTATTTGAATAAAGCAATAATTATGTTAAAAAATGTATTATGAATAAATATAAAATATTCCACCGAATCGCCTTATTCTTGCATTTGTTTTGCAATTCTTTTTAAAACGGAAGTAAAGTCCGACAACTGACACTTTTACAACAGTCACCTTCCACACACGGGCACTAAAAGTAGCCTGTGCCATTTTTAGATGCTGAGATTGATCGACTTGATGTCGTTGGCCGGTATCTTGGAGTCCTGCTGGTCCCCAGCCAATCGGAAAGTGATCTCGGCATTGTACGGGACGGTTACCGACCCACAACTGGTTCCCCACAGCCAGCTGCCGCCGGAGCGTTTATGCATAGTGACCAGAACCTGGAAAATACAAGATGTACCACTGATGTTTGTATCCTAGCAAAAGTGTTTGTCATATCAAAATGTTGTATTAAGTGGAGCGTCGGTCTCATTCACTGTGCACATAAATGCAGAGTTGAGACCGGGATTTTTTGTTTGCTATAACTAGAATCAAATATTAACGGTGTTAGTATTAGCGAGAGTCGACTGTAAATGTAGGACTGTGTGTGATTGTCATAATGTACCTGTGGTGAATACCCAAGCACTGCCCATAGTGAAGAGACTGATGCATTCCGCTGGTGGCTAAACTCCAATGAGCCAGTCTCCTCGCGATTCGGTGAAAAGTGGGCACTGCCCTTGAAGTCACCTGGAGAAAAAGTATGAGCTTATATTAACTTGAGTGATTTTGTCCTTTACAAGTCAACAGTGGATGAACGATTTATCAAAGAAAAGCCTTTGTCAAAGCTCATTTGTATAGCTTGTGATTTGAATTTGGACTTGTGATGGACTTGTGATGGACTTACAGGGACTTGTGATGATTCGACGTCATCCAGAAACTTGAAAAAAACTAGCCCTAACGAGAGAGGAGGATGATAACATTATCATCATCATCATCATCATCATAATTCACTTTCAATTATCTATGTAGTTTGTATACAAGTGGGCCGCAGGTACTTGATACATAGCTACGTTTCTATATTGGTAGAATGCAAAAAGACTGGCTCAAACACTGACCGTAGAGTTGTCTATCCCCGTTGAGGCAGATGACATCCCAGGTCCCGATGCCACTCAGAGCTTGTCTAGTCATCTCCATCGCACTGTACGACAACTGACCTGGGATAAAGTTAAGACAAGAAGAATCAGAATAGTTGAGCATATCTGAATCAGGTATTAAAATGTTTAGACGTTTGTCATTTTTTTCAAGCTGAGAAATCTTTACACATTTCATATCTGGAATATAAGGTCTTATATTTTACATCTCAAAATTCTACTCCAAGTATAAATAGGTCAAAAGAAGTTTGGGTATCAAAAAGTAGAAGAAAAAAATCTCCTGGAAAGACAATCAAGAGGTCACAAGTTCAAACCCCACTCCAATCAATTTCTTTGTTAGAATGTTAAATTACTGTGAGTATTGCAATCCCCCTGGCATGCTGTCAGTATTTATGCAGTTAGTTTGGTAAGGACCCACCTCATTTGACCCCTAGATGACATTTGACTTCAAATGTCTCAAGTTGTCATAAGTCCCTTTTCCCAAAGATTATTGTGACCAGCCAGCCAGCCAGCCAACACAAACACAATTATATTTCTCACCAGTTATAAATGAAGGAATGATGGCACTGGCCACGCTCCAGCCAAACCCTCTCTCAAACGACTGAAGGAAAGCCTGGTAGCGCAGTGAGGACACCACCTCCAGCTTGGAGACCAGCTCATCCTGAATCTCGGTCTTCTTGTTTATGAAGACGACACGGGGGTGGAAGTACCTCTCGGCCAGGCACACGTCCTGGCGCAAGAGGTGGTTCCGCAAGAGCTGCGTCTTCAGTTTGAGGTTGGCAATGAGGTCGTCGCACTTTTCATCGTAGGTCACGCTGGCATTGTTGTCGGAGTAGGTGCACTTGTGGTGAATCCAGGACTTGCCGTCAGGAGCCAGGGAGACCTTGCCCGACCAGTTCTTCACTTCGATAGTGAATAGACCATAATCTACATGAGGGGATAGAAAGTTTGGAATTGTTGGAAATTCAGAAATTTCAGTCTAAGAATGTAACAGACCTAGTTTGTTTTTACTTGAATTTTTCTTAACAATTTTCTTCAGTCACTTACATCCTATTCAAATGAATATTAACAAATGCATTATTTTTAAGGCAACAACTTGATTCACCTTAGGTTTTCCTCTGGTACTCTGCTCGTTGTAACAAACTCTGACACATTTGAAATGAGATCTTGCTGAATGCAACAAACTACAACAGTGAATTATGTTGCATTGGGCAGTGAACTTGGATCGGTACCCTATTAAATGTAACAAGATGCAACTGTACTTATGTTGTATTGGCCTTGAAACTATAAGCATTTACCCCTGCTAAATACAACAAAAAGCAACAAAGCATAGGACTGGGTTTTAGTTGCGTTTTGTTGCATTTCAGGGTTTAAGACTCTGAACCCACCAGTCAAAACCACAAGATCAATTTCATATTTTCTTGTTTGGAACCCGTCCGGCACTCGTAGACCCCGAAAGATATGCGACGATGGTACGCCTTGCTGCCTCAGGGCATTGATGAGGTCTGTTTCTGCTGTGCGACCGGCTTTGATGCTCTCTTCTTCGCAGTGGTGGGTGGGGGCGCTAGCCTGCTGGGCTTGCACCAAGCGACTTGTGAGGTGGAACACTGACATGGTGGGAATCTGTAGGTTTAAAGAGAAAAAAATGCTCTTCCTTATTAACTCTTCATAAAGCTCAAACTATGGCAGTGATTCCAACTATTTTTGCGACAGTTCCTTTATAATTGGGATGATCCACACTGTCATTAAAGGTAGTATACACCATTGGTCATTGCTTGAATTATCATGAATGAGTAGATTTGGGGGGTTGTATTTATAGTAAATATCGTTTAACTGAGCTGTCCGAAGTTTTAGAATCATGGATGCCGAGAAAAGCACGAAAAACAGCGTTTTTTTTCAACCGGCATCGAGCAGTTATTCTTATGTTATCTTTGTTTTTTCGCGCTCGCCGTCCGGCGATCGCAAATTTTTCATTATAAAATTCTATTTTTCGGAAGAATTACAGGCAATCTAGCGCAATTATTTTGGTGGATGCCCAGAATCAACATTTACTTTCAGATGAGTAAGATATTTCTTAATAATTCGGTAGTAAATATTTTCGATATCTGCAAATGGTGTATACTACCTTTAACGAATGACGATACAATGTAGTTGGGGTGTAACAATAATACCATAATCGGTGATATTGCAGCAAATTGTAAAACATAAACGATTTTTTCTCATATAAAAATAACTTTATGGCAGCAATTTTTCTTTTACAAAAACAAAGCTTTGTTTTGCAACAAACTAAGAAAAACAGGCAACTTGACAAAATAAATTAATATCATCACCATCAATTTTCATTTATATTTAAAATAGTAAACAATAAAATTAATATAAATAATAAATAATATTATTTGTATTTATTTACATCTTATTTTTAATGTGCATTTATATCTTTCCAAAATAGTAAAGTTATAACCTACAATTCATGCATAAATAACAGATAATTTTACCTAAAATACTTGTTTTTGTTAACAGGTTTCAAAGTCAAGATCAAAATACAGTCGGTCGCTTTGTTGTTGTCAAATGGCAATGCGTTTTGTTGTTGTTGTGGCGGTTCAACAAGTCACAGCACGGGAATTCCCAATAGTTTATGGTGTTAAGTGTTTTCAAAACTACCAAAATGCAACATTCTATTTAGGTACAACTTCAACATCGCTTTGACACTAATTTATCTGCTTTGGAGCGACCAAATCCCTCCAAATTTTGAAAACTGCTTCAGTGACGAACAAAGAATTACAACTGCGAAACAGCTGGCGATGATGTAAACACGGCTGAAATGACGTCATTCAAAATATTACAATGCATTCTGGGTGATTAGTATCAAATAATAATTCGTGAATGAAAAGAAAACAAAAATAAACATATTTTTGTCAAAGATTTTATTTTAATAATGTATTTTTGGATATAATATACAATATTTAGTTTTAAATTATTAATGAGAAGTAAAATAATTTTTTCTTTTTTCACATTTTAAATCTCATATCTTGAAAGAGCCTACAAATAGATTTGCCCAGGATTTTCCCGCAAGTTGAAGCATTCGCGCGAAGTTTAACCTGAGCTGGTTAATTGGTCAGTTGTAAACAAATGCAACTATAGTACGAAAGACAAGATAATAAACATGACTGAATTACAATATCATGATCGAATTCAAATATGCGAATCGAGTGTGAAGATATTCGTTATTGTTCGGGAGTGAGGGACGTGAATAGTTCATGATGAGTTGACGCTAGGGGGCGCTGCTTTACCATTAACCATTGACGTTATTAATATTATATAAATTATCTAAATTTTTCACATACCTTGTCTATGAAGGAAAAGGAAAAGAGTAAGCTACAATTGCCCCCCCCCCAACCCCCCCCCCCCCCCTTTCCCTCTACCACCCCTTTCCCTCTACCCCTCCTTTCCCTCTACCCCTCCCTCCTTTCCATCTACCCCCCCCCCCCCCCCCCCCAGGTTCGGGAACCGAGACGGGTTCAGGCCGGCATCTGTGGGTAGCTCACCCATTTAAATTGTTCATAAACGTCATCCGACGCGTACTAGTTAAAAGATTCTATAACGCTATTAACGATATCCATGTGTACCATTTTATTTTTATTTATTTTTTTTCATTCTCGTACAACTAAGGAAGGAAATCCTGTTTTGATTCAACAGCACGTCTACGCTAAATAAAGCTATAGGCTCATAAAGTATCGTGATCTGCTGTACAAGTTCACCCCCGGCTTACTTCACTTAACCCATCCAATCATCTGGATTTAACTTGATGAAAATGTCGGAAGCATCGGGAGACGTCACCTTTCAGCGGCCGAGTTCTACCTACGAGAATCTCTCCTCCCGCTTTCTGCAGAAAGACAGGAACTTTCAGCGGCAGTACGCGCACCTCTACGCTGAACGCTTGTGCTCCATGCGACCTCGGTTGATGGAGACGGCCAAAAGGAGATGGGGTGAATTTAATTTGATACATCGTAAATCCAGCAATTACACTTATGATTGTCCTTTTTTCACTTCGCAATTGTTTTATTTAGCATAAACTTTCCAAGGTTTCAAACTGAATTAAAAGTTTAAAACTGCCAATTTATCTTTTGCCTAAAGGTAAAGAATACCATTTGAAGCTAGCAAAAAAGTTAACAACCAAATTGTGAAAAGGCTTACTTGTCGTAAAGATTTGAATGACATTATATAAACACTCTGTGAAATTATTCTTTCTGACACGCTGTCATTTTAAAGAAAACAATAAAAGAACATCATTTCCAAAGATACATCTCAAAGACGCATTTATTCACATTCCCGTTTATACTAGTTGGTTTGTAATCTGCGAATGGTGCAGTATAAAGCCTTGGTTCGACGCAGTTGGGCATTATTATTTATAGATAATTGCTTGCTGAAAACTTGTCACGATTTATGATTTCGCGCAATTCAAAATGTGAATTTTGAATTGAAATAAAAAAAATACAATATTGTTTTCTCAGAATATGCAGTATTCACAAAGATAAACTTCGTCAGGTTAATTGTCAAGCACCCGTCTTTATGACAAAATGGTCTCCTGTACCTTTTAAAACATGCTTGGTTTGTTCAAACCTGGGGCCAATTTCATAGAGCTGCTATGCATACAAAGTTGCTTAGCATGAAAATTTGTCCAAAAACAAGGTTACAGACCAAATGTTTGCGTGATGTTTATTGTTTTTGATTGATAATCAGCTGTTTTTTTACTTAGCATGAAAAACACGAATAATTTTGGCTGGCAACCTGTTTTTATCGAGCAAGACTTTTTTGTGCTAAGTAAATGTTTGTGCTTAGCAGCTCTATGAAATTGGCCCCTGGTGCAGATATTTGACTGATTTGTTATGACACATCGATATGATTATTATTCCTTTCTTTTCAGGAGATTCCGTTCCGATGCAAAAGTTGTATGAGCTGAAGACAGATGAGAAGTGCTGTGTGGTCGGCACGCTGTTCAAGAGCATGGAACTTAAGCCGAGTATTCTCAAGGAGATTAGCAAAGATGTGAGAAAGTCTCTTAATATCTTCCCAAAAGATTCACCAGATATAAATAATAAGTGCAAAGATTATTGTCAAATCCTTCGAATGCAAATTCAGCCAGTTATTTTATCAGCGTGAGATTTCACCACATTCGGTCAACTTCACAATAATCAAAAAATGACATATGTTACAAAATGTTGCTCTAGCCCGAAAGTTAAAAAAAAAAAGGGACCTTTTTTTGATTTTGGGAACTATTGGCTCTATAAATCAATCATCAATCATCATCATTTTGGCAGCTTGATTTTTCACCAGTTGCAATGATTGATGACAATCAACAATCAAGAACTACTTGATATAACCAGAATTATCTTAATTGTTTGATTTTTAACGTACAGTACGATTTCTCCTTGAAATCAATATTCACACTTTGCAAGGAGTTCCAAATTAGGTGCAAGGTTCGTCAGATTTTCATCTTGAAAAAAAAGTGTAAAATACCTTTGTGAGAAAAACCTCATTTTATTGACAAAAGATGTGTCCATTTTACAGCATAACTTGGTCCCACAACCAGCAAGGGAGAGGTACATTGCCGACTCGGACACACTGATACTCGAAGACGAACTTCAAAGGATAGTTTTGGTCGGAAAGCTGGACATCAGAAAAGCTGTCACGGGTAAGCCACACACATGCAACACAATTGTTCACAATGGCTACGTCTATCCCACAGTATCACAACAGCAGCAAAAGCCAAAGCCAAAACACTACCAGACCAATGCTGTGTATCAGGTTTGTTTGACCAGGCCAAAGCACCCCAAAACATAGATATAAACTGAATCCGAACCAAAACCGATCTGAAATCTCCAAACAGACCTAACCTGAGCCCCAAAAAACAAAACAGGGAAAACCAATCAGTACAGAACTGAGCCAAAAAAACCGTAGAATTTCTGCCCAAAATGTTGAATATTGTCATCTCTTAGCAAAGAATCATACTGTACGGTCGGTGAATTAACACTCTAAACTTGACCCACCAGTAGGCCTACATATTAATCACAAATTTGTATCTTTGTGGAGACCGCTTTGTTCTTGTGAAAACAATTATAGAGAGTCGAAGGCTATTTTCAAAATGCTCCTATTTCAACCAGAAATACTTTCCTGGGTTGAAGTTTCGACTTAATATCCTTTACATAATATACTTCAATTTGTAATGGATAAATATATACCTTGGAAATTCATAGAATTGTGGAGACCTTTGTACCTATAGAAATTGCCCTGTTGAGACCTATTCACTCCCTTTGTCTCTATTGTGTTCAGGTCTCCACAGAGTAGCATTTTTTGGAATCATATATTTATAAACAGTGCATGACAGATTGCAATCCATGTCGTAAAGAAGGTTGACGCAATAATAATATTGCTCTGCATTGTATAGAGAGACAATAGCTCATTCCAGTAACAAATAAGTCGTTTTTGGTGTTCTTTCAAATGCTGTTCTTTCAAATGCTGTTCTTTCAAATGCTGTTCTTTTAAGGTGTTGTGATAGCGGTCACTGGACAGGAGCGAGACGACGGAAAGTTTGAAGTGGATGATTTTTGCACGGCCGACCTGCCAGTCCAGTTGACACAAAAGCAACTGGATGAAGACAGGTAGGCTATAAAGACCGACTTGATTGTCAACTGAAAATGATTGTCAACTGAAAATGATTGTCTTTTAACTCTAACCCTACCAGATGCAGCAACGTGCATCAGGTGGAAAAGTCTGCTAAACTTTGATGCATTCAGTTGTCAACACCAGTGCATAAACGGTCAAGTCAAAGACTATTGAGAGCTAGTCCCCATTGAACAAATGCCAGAGATGGATCCTGCTGCATTGGGTGTCCACAGATTCTGGGGCAGTTTGGCCTTGAGATTTTGGACCTCATTTTCCCCCCACTGTGTCTGTGTAGGTATGTTGTACTAGTGTCCGGCCTGGGTCTCGGCGAGGAAGGTCACCACCTCATGAACCTCCAGCTCCTGTTGGACTTGATCACGGGCCAGCTGGGGAGCCCCGAGGAGCAAGAAGTCTACTCCAAGGTCGTTAGGGTCATCGTCGCCGGTAACAGCCTGAGCCGCAAGACGCAGAAAACAGATGTCCTCAGCACGGTGAGTGTGTAGGGAATGTAGACCATTTGTCAGTTGTGCATTTTTATCATTTAATTAACCCTAACCCTCCAGGGTATTTTGGCTAGAAACCCTGCCAAACGCAGCAACATGCCCCACTAACATACCGTCCTAACCTGCCCCAGCTATGTAATACTAATCAAAATAAATAATTGACTTATTTTCAGGCCAAATACCTGAGTCGTAAAGTCAAGGCGGGTACCGTGGAAGCAGTGAAGGCCTTGGATGATGTGCTAGCCCAGCTAGCGGTAAGATAAGTTTTAAAAGGTTTGAAATACTTTATAATAGCGTGGGAAATAGGGTGGAGTTCCGCAGTCTAAATTTTGAGGTTGATGAATTGTTCTTGTTCGCCAAAAAGACTCTATATTGTAAGTATTCTATTTTTGATCAATTGTTCATGGTTGTTCAAATACTCTCTTATACTTGTATATTCAGCAATGAAAAATGCAGTTTCCGTGTTTCCAAACCTCAGCTTCATCTCCAGCTTTGGCTTTGGTGAATGTTGATGCAGTTTGGCAATAGTAATGAAGCCAAGGACAAAACCTAAGCTGGGGTTTCGAAAAATGGCCCTAGTTTCTACACATAATTATCTAATTTCTGAACTCTAACCTTTGATCTTGACCTGATTACAGAGCTGTGTTGCCGTTGATGTGATGCCTGGTCCGTCCGACCCGGCCTATTGTTTCCTACCCCAGCAGCCCCTACACAAGTGTATGTTCCCTCAGGCCTCCGTCTATCCCACAATGCACTCAGTTACCAATCCCTACGAGGCCTCCATCGATGGCGTCAGGTATGTTCTTGTTAACAACCATTGGTAAAAACGTGCTGCCGCAATATTGCTCGGTGACTGGACTTATTACCTGTGCTGTAACACAATATCGAACAAGCGGGGCCAGACTAATGTGTATGCTGAGTGCCATCACTTCCCCGTTTGTCGCTCACTCTGCCGCTGCAAGTGCAATGTACGAGGTTATTTGCATGGCATGTTAAAAGCACTGCGAGTTGAGTGAGACATTTTAGCGCCATGAGTAATGTCTATTAGAATGTGCACTTTATAAGTCTATATTATTATATTATTATTATTATCGCAAGTTTTAAGTGTATTTTTTTCGACTTCACAAAACTGTTACTTTTTTTTGGGGGGGGGGGTGGGGGGGGGTGTAAAAAAAGCTTTTTATTACAAACTTTAGAAAACTACGAAAGGGAACTGACCGGGTGCATTTTAATCATTTGTGAATAAAATTGAGAGCGGTTTGAAACTTGCAACCTTTGGATTGGCACTGGAACGGCAATCCTGCAATAATCCTCAAATTTTGAGAAGGGATATAATTTTCTAGTTTGTCCTTTTTTTCTATTTCATGTGTCTCAACTACAACTTCCGACAAAAATGATCTAAAAATAATATAATTGTCATTTTTTGTTCTAAGGTTTCTTGGTTCCTCGGGCCAGAATATTAAGGACATTTTCCAGTACACGGACTTGGAGGACGGCATTGAAATCTTGGAGGCTACCCTACGAGCCAATCACGTCGCTCCGACTGCTCCCGACACGCTCGGTATGACAGGGACTTCAATAGAATCATTATATTAGTTAGCCGGCGAGCGAGATAGTGAAACTTGGAATAATGTAGTGTGTCTGTGCTTTGGCTGAGGCGTATTTCTTTTGCATGACATACTATGACTGTGTGCAAAATTCAATGCTTTTATTATTTGATGAAACAATGTTTACACCATCTGCCTTACTATTAGTCATCAAAATTGTTTTCCCCTATAAACAGATGTGTAAAACTCTGCTTAGTTCATTTGCACTGATGATTATAAAGATGTGTTAAATAATATTGGTTGCAGCTTAGCACCATACGTGGTCAATAACAAAAACCAAGTTTAACCATTATTTTTCATGGATGTGCATTACACTATTATGATTATTTTTTTTATTTTATTTTTGCAGCCTGTTATCCCTACTACAATGAGGATCCCTTCATCATATCTGAATGTCCACATGTCTACTTTGCTGGAAACCAGACTAAATTCCAAAGCCGAATTTTCAAAGGTAAATTAACAGCCATTCAATTATCTTGGATTAAAAGTCAAAATTTCTTGTGCCAATATTAGGATCTATAATAATCTTCCTACTATAGACGATGTGCCTCTGTTTACATCTGTATTCAAATGTGCCCGTCAATATGCGCACGCATCATGTTTTACATAAATTTGGTTAAGAGATGACATGAGAGGTCACATAATTCAAAGGCGATCTGACCTGCGACGTCACTTTTTAAGCAAATTTTATGTAAAACACGATGGGTGCGCATCACTGCCGGGCAAATTTGAATACAGATGTAAACACGTGACGTCAGAGGGCACATCGTCTATACTCCTCTCATTTTAATAATTCTTTGCCTTTATTCCCCCTCGGGAAAAAACATTCTTCGGGAACACATAGCAAACGTTTTGGTCTGCGAGTAGTTCTGCAGGTTGTGGGTTCTAACCTAGCCTGGGTTATGGCACTTCTAAGCCTAATATGAGTAGAGGCATTATTACCCATCCCAACCCTATTTATACTGTGATCAGATTGTCTCGTCTTGTTTCGGTGTGAGGGGCTGGTTTTTCCACACTTTCCTCTGTAGCCCACACCTTTGGCCTTAAGTTGGGAGATTTGTATCAAAATAAGTTGAACATCTCCATCTAATTTTATGCCATGAAGTTTGTGTTTTTTACCCCCGCCTTAAAAAAAATTTAAAAAACATTACAATCTGACAAAGAATGCTTCTAGAATTGTAAGAAGTTTTGTGGCACAAATTTCAAATTGTGTTTTAAGATTTGCTTTTCAGAGTGAAATTGTTCTCATTGTAAGTGTATCTTTTTTAACTAATTTAATGTTTTTGTTTTTGTAGGCAATACTGGGCAGAAGGTGTTATTAGTGACTGTCCCTCGATTTATCAGCAGTCATGCCTGTGTGCTGCTGAATCTACGTAGCCTGCAGTGCACGCCTGTTGTGTTCTCAAGTGACATCAACTCTGAATGAAATGCACAAATTGCTTAACGTAATTTGTTTTCTAGCATTTCCTGTGCACATAAATTATGCTATTAGCATTAACATTTTCTGGTGAGCGGTTTCTAGCCAAAAATATCACGTGCCATACATTGCCAGTGACTGCTTTTCGATTGGTCTGCAATTGGGTGAAAAGCAAAAGTTTATACCCTAAATTGATGCGACTTTTCACTTCTGCTATGGAAAATTGAAAAACAATGTACAAAGTCCTGTAAAGATTGGAATTTTGTATTTTATTTATGTAAATCCAAGTTGCATGTTTGTCGCAAGAAGATTGGTCCCAGTTGGATATTCTGTCTAACTTGTTGCACATTTAACTCGAATAATACATGTTTATGAATAAAGTGGTGAAAATAATTTCTCGACTTGGCAGATGGAATATTCGGATGTCGGTCACTTCGCCCCATTGCCACTTCGCCCCGTGCCACTTCGCCCCGTGTCACTTCGCCCCATTGCCACTTCGCCCCATTGCCACTTCGCCCCATCGCGCGCGCGCGCGCCCGGCCGGCTCGCATGCATGCTGCGCGCGTCGGTCAGCATGAATTTTAAGAGGGTTTCTATTATGTTCAATGTTCCGCAAAGTGGAGTTGCTATAAAAAAAAACACGTTCCCGATGTCTTGTAATTGGCTAGCGGGATTCGTAAAGGAAAGACTTCCATATTCCGCCACTCATTCATTCCTTAAATGCCACAAGTTAAATCTGATGAAGAAACCACTAGGCCCAATTTAGGAGTAAACAAAAAGTTACTCTTTGAAAATACTTTGTGCAGAAGCTAGGTCGAAAGGGCGGGGCGGTCGTGTATGGAATTCATGCCCTGATCACTTTATTGCAATTATCAAATGTTATAATATAAATTATGAATTATCATAAACGGGGGGAGGGGGAGGAGAAACAAAAAGAAACAGTAAGGGTAACAGTTAAACTAGCTGTTTCGGCTGTTTGAAAAAAACTCTGTAACTTGTGGTATGTTCCTAATGTTGATGTTCGATCAAGACTAAACGTTACGACTGAATCGGACCTCTTCTTTACAGAGGATCTAATTAAGTAACCTACGTCATTAACACAACAATTTTTTTTTAAAGTATACAACTAATGTAGCCTAGAGATGGTAGTTTGAGCACGGCCAATAGCAGTTTGGGTATGGTTTGGGGAGTCCTTGTTGTCGCCCTCCACCAATGAATCCGTGATTCATAGAAAATAGAAACCCTCTTAAAATTCATGCTGACCGACGCGCGCAGCATGCATGCGAGCCGGCCGGGCGCGCGCGATGGGGCGAAGTGGCGATGGGGCGAAGTGGCAATGGGGCGAAGTGGCAATGGGGCGAAGTGACACGGGGCGAAGTGGCACGGGGCGAAGTGGCACGGGGCGAAGTGGAAGTAAAGCGAATATTCCATTCAACAAGGAAAAGCCGTGTGGAATGGAACATTCCTTCTGTCACCGAATGAAATTCTTCTTTCTAATGCACGAATATGTAACATTTATCATTTGTTTTATAAAACCCCGGAATAAATCCTTACCATTTGATTGGTCAGTGTGTGACTAATAAGGCGACTGTGTAATAAACTTTTTGTTTGTGGTGCGGCACAATTCAATGACACATGATCAATAACCCACCAATCAGATAACAGTTCAGTTTTGTGTATTTTAATTTGCGACAGATGACGCAAAAAAATGTACACAACATTTATGTTTCTATTGAAAAGCAATGGTCCAATGAAAATTAACAGATGTTATTACCAGCAATTAAAAAAAAAGCCTTAAACCAACTGGTTTTGTTGCATAATAATCGGTTGCAACATTTCGTTTAATTTTAGAAAATTGACAATATGAAAAACCTCTTGTTTTTGCCAAACCTATTAATATATTAATTAATATATCATTCTTGGATTCTCTACCTGTCTTCATCTCTATTTCAAAGTTTACACACACAAATAAAACCCTGAAAATAATACTACTGCAATATTTGCCACAGTATTTATTTTCAAATGTATACAAAACTTCCTGCATATTAAGTGAAGTATACAGAGTGTACCATAACTCAATGGACAAGCATACTTCCACTACCTTGAGGAGAAGACTACCTGTACCAATGGATAGAGAATCTTTCTAGAAAAACAATCATACTAAGATGTCTTGATTTGGGCCAGTAGTTTTAGCTCCAGACCCTATTTTGTGAAGTAAAGTCAGTGGTCATTTAGCACTGAATAATAACTTGACCATTGTGTTAAATTTGCGGGAGCGGTTAAATTATCTTTCTGTGCGAAAGGGCCTCTGACAGCTTCACAAAATAGGGTCTGGGGTTAAAACTAGGTAAACCTACTAGCCAAGTCGACATATATTGAGATCATCAACTGTTACAGGTAGTTTTGGCCTCAGCGTAGTGGAAGTATGCTAGTTTGTTTTTTATGGGCCCCCCTGTATACGCAGAGAACAGGCATTACATAACTTTGAAATCCTTTGATAGAGCGACCTTTTTCTTGTCATTTCAATGTCTTATTCTATTTTTCAAATTAAATGATTGACCCTTAAAACACATGAGAAAGGTTGTTTCGATAGCGATAAATTGTTCTGTCTTTAACCAGTTCGCGCCGGATGACGTATATAAACGCAATAATTCCCCCAAATTCAAAACGGATGACGCATAAACACGCCAAGTTCAAGTTCGGAAATATATGTCAGCAGCGCGCAAGGCCGGAAATGCGTGGGTGTGCTTCCCGGCACTATCAGCCTGAACACGCTTCGGATCGAGTTTCGTTAAAAATAATCCCGCCCGTCGGCTCGGCGATGTTAAAATAATCCCGGCGCGAACTGGTTAAAAGGATTGAAATGCAACTCGCCAACTATGGCTACATGTATGACCATTGCCTTAACCCTAACTCCCTACCCTATTTTTCTTACACATAACCTGAATCCTGCAATTCCAAAGTGTTAAAACTCCATGTAACTAGAATCCTGCAAAATCATGCAGTGGGTTTATCATTGAGCTATAAACCTGTACCAATGCCCGACAATGATGAACATTAATTTTACATTTTTTACTAATTTTCCGTTGGCAATCAGTCTAAATCTTCTTCAGCGGGTCCTGACGAGTCCGTATCATCTTCGTTCCCCGTTTCACCGCCAAGAAAACCTCGCATAAGGTTATCTGTGGACAAGTCATGACAAACACTCCGTTAACTAAAATCTGGACCCTAGGAGAAAGATAGGGGTAAACGTGGGGGTAAACGTGGGGGTGGGGTTAGGGGTGTAGGTTACTTACCCAGCATCCCACCACCCATTGCAGGCCCGGTCGGAGGGGGCAAACCAAAGAACAACTGGCCGATTCTATCCAAGTATTCCCAGTAAACGTGGGGGTGGGGTTAGGGGTGTAGGTTACTTACCAAGCATCCCACCACCCATAGCAGGCCCGGTCGGAGGGGGCAAACCAAAGAACAACTGGCCGATTCTATCCAGGTATTCCCAGTAAACGTGGGGGTGGGGTTAGGGGTGTAGGTGACTTACCAAGCATCCCACCACCCATTGCAGGCCCGGTCGGAGGGGGCAAACCAAAGAACAACTGGCCGATTCTATCCAGGTATTCCAAGTAAACGTGGGGGTGGGGTTAGGGGTGTAGGTGACTTACCAAGCATCCCACCACCCATAGCAGGCCCGGTCGGAGGGGGCAAACCAAAGAACAACTGGCCGATTCTATCCATGTATTCCAAGTAAACGTGGGGGTGGGGTTAGGGGTGTAGGTGACTTACCAAGCATCCCACCACCCATTGCAGGCCCGGTCGGAGGGGGAAAACCAAAGAACAACTGGCCGATTCTATCCATGTATTCCAAGTAAACGTGGGGGTGGGGTTAGCGGTGTAGGTGACTTACCAAGCATCCCACCACCCATTGCAGGCCCGGTCGGAGGGGGCAAACCAAAGAACAACTGGCCGATTCTATCCAGGTATTCCCAGTAAACGTGGGGGTGGGGTTAGGGGTGTAGGTGACTTACCAAGCATCCCACCACCCATAGCAGGCCCGGTCGGAGGGGGCAAACCAAAAAACAACTGGCCGATTCTATCCAGATATTCCAAGTAAACGGGATCCCGCCGGAGACTAGGCTGATACTGCTCACAGAGCACTGTGAAGGTAGTCAGCTTGCCACTACAGAAAAGAGGACAAAAAGGTTCTTTAGTTTTATAGAAAGATGGTAAGATCCTCACCATCGTCAATTGATATCAATTTAGAAAGAACGTAGTATCCTGACTTTACTTCAGCGGTTGTGTACAAAGTCTTTGGAGAGTCGAGTGAATTTCAAGAGTCAAGTATTTCCTAACAAAATTGGAAATGTTTCTCAGTCCCAGTTTTTTTTCTCAACTATTTTGCACTGATTGACCTTCACTGAGATGAAGAAAAAAAAGGTTGCAACTTTCTTATCTTGAGAATGACAATGTCAATTTCAATGACACTTGCATGGGAAATTACGCAGGTCTGGTGTACCCGAGACACCAAAAAAGTTGCACTTTTTAACTCCTTATTAATGACTGACCCATATGTTGTTAATACAATGCTGGTAAAGGAAAGCACTATTAACGGTGATTACAAGAAATGGAGACCTACCCTTCTATCGCCGTAAGCATAAACCACAGGAAATTGAGGAGTGGTAGAATGAACGGCGGGCCGCTCTCAATCGCTGGGTGCTTCTCAGTGTAAATGTGAAACGTCAACGAGGCACAGGCCTTGTTCTTGAGGCACAAGTACCTGGACAATAAAACAAATCATATTTGTTAATTTCTGAGCAGCAAAATTGTGTCAGGAGTGAGATTGGGGTGGAAGGGGGGGATAAAATATCCACAAAAAAATCAGCAGGGGATTTGAAGGTTCTGGAGGGTCATGAAGGTTATTTTGTATTTGCCTAAAGGCACCCCTAAACCTCAACCCCTAGGGTGTGTACAAATTCACTTTGAAATTGACGGACTCGGCACTGTTAAGAGAGAAAATACCCATTTCAGTTGTTTTATACAAACTTTTATATGTAAAAAAAAACCACCTTTATGGTAAAACCTCAGGATTTCCAGATGTGAAATGTGGTTTTAAAAAAAAAGCCCCAAAAATCTTGAAATTGGGATTCGGGAAAGCAAAACAAAAATGAAAATTAATAACCTGACCAAAACCCCTAAAATTCAGGAAGAATCTGACAAGATTTTTTTTTTAACTGGACGAAGGACTGCAATTGACTTTCTAATGTTTTGCTGACAACTATGGTTCAAACCAAATAAAAAGAAGAAAAACCCATTCAAACAAACCCAAAACAAACAACGAACCCATTCAAACAAAGAACCAATTCAAACAACAAACAAGTGACTTACTGTAAGACAGCCTGAGCTACAAACATATCCACCTCGCTAGGGTAGCCATTGGTCACATGGTACTCAACCAACATAGAGGCACAGCCTTCACCGTCGCACGAATGCAGAAAATGATACCGCGCCTCCAAATAATTCTTCTCTGTAAAAAGGAACAAATATTGAAAGAATAAACTGACTTTTTAAAATTAAAGCCAGTACTTCACGAAGGAGAGTCCAGGATAGTGGCAAGGGTTCATGACATATTATCAGAGGGTCAAGGGTTCAAGGCCAGCTGCTGGTTATATGTTGTGTCCTTGAGCAAGCCACTTCTCCCCAACTTGCCTCTCCCCAACTTGCCTCTCCCCAACTTGCCTCTCCCCACCCAGGAGTATTTAATGGGTACCATCATTAGCTGAGGAGTAACCTGCGATGGACTAGCATCTCATCCAGAGGGTATAGAAATATTCTCAGTCGTTTCATGCAAAGGTAACCGGAGATATACCCCAGACTAGTCGACATCGACTACAGCACTATCCGTATGTCTTGACGTACCTTTCCAGAGTGTTACGGCTAATCTTTGATGCAGTTCTGGGTCTCCGCTCTTGATGGCTTTATTGCTAGCTTTGGACCACTGTAAGGCCGAGGTGATACACTTGCCTCTCTCAGGCACCTCGGCAGGGATAGTGCAGACCAGGCTGGCTACTTTGTCTTGGGAGGGGAGGGGTGGAGGTTGGGGAGGAAAAACAGAAACAATGCAATTAAGTTGTATTCTCCTGTACTGTGCTCTTCTATTAAACCCAACCCCCTTAACCCTAACCCTGCCAGATACAGCACAGTGCATCTGTGTTGACTGCTTGACCTTGCTGGACTCTGCACACAAGTAAATGTGATAAAGTATGCAATCTGTTGCGTCTGGCAGGGTTTCTAGCCAAAATACCCTGGAGGGTTAGGGTTAAGCGACTTATTAAGATCCTACCTCACTCTTGCGAAATCCGATACCATATACCATCCCACCTCTCAAGAACAGAATTATTGTATTTCGGCCAATAATTTATTGTCGTGAAGTAATAATTCAATATTTTTTTTAGTCAATGTCTAATCGAAGAGTCTGTGACTGTTCTAAAAGGAAGGTTTATCTTCATTGAACTTTTTCCCCAGCTTTCTTAGTTATAATAAGTATCAATACCTATGTTTTCAGTGACGACGGAGGCATCTGAGGTATTGAATGCTTCAACCAACAGTAAACACAGATCAGCACCGCTAGTATACTGCAGGAAAAAAAAGGAAAAAAAAAAGAACTTTCACATATTCTAAGACACTGACTTTAACTCAACCTGGTTGCCTTAGGTAAGCTATTGTCTCGGAATTTTTTTACCTGGTTATTATAGATAAGCCCAAGCTGACAAAATACGAGTGTCCCAAAGTACTGAAAACATGCAACACAAGAAGATATCCTGGTATATATGAAACAACCAGTCAAACCAGTTTTTAGAAGTAGAATTGAGTCAGTCAACCGTGTCAAAGGAACCACGTACAATCTATATGGTACCAGTTTTAGACCACTGAATAGATCAGTCTGGTCAAACAGATAGACATTCTTGATCTTCAAAATGAAACCATGTGGCTTTACTTTCAGGTAAAAAAATGTTGAAGAAAACTCCCCTTTAAAACTTAATTTGAAAATTCAAACTTGGCTAGTGAAATACTTAGGACCTCCTTTTTAGCGCATAGCCTCATGAAACATTTGGAGCATTTTATCAGCTGAAAAGTGAGTGAAGTTGGCGTGAACTTCTTTTGCAGGAGGTCCCTGTCCGAGGCAAGCTACCTTAGATATTGATTTGTGTTTACCTGGTTGTGGCTTAATAGCAAAGATGCTCCTGAGTAGATCAAATCTATTGCCTCAGCATGCTTCTTCTGTGCCATGTACCTATGGAACAATACGAAATAAATACAAAACAGTGCAATAAAGTATAAAATAACATTAAGTCTATTGGTGAAACAAATAGGAATTTAACACCAGGTAAGACAGTCGGAATTAAAGTGGAAATTTCACTTTTTATCAAAATCACTTTTTATCAAAAATTGTACGATGTTGATTTTTGCCAACGTGAGCTTTGATTTTATCAAAAATAGAAAAACAAGACAGATCTTTTCATGGCCCAGTAGTTCTGGTGTTCAACTCATGTGCGATGGCGCATGGGTTCGGACCCTGCCAGGAACATGGTGGTTGTCCTCTTGGGCAAGACACTTAACTAGTACAATTGCCTCTCCCCACTCAGGAGTATAAATGGGTACCTGTGAATTTTGTGTGAGGGTTGCCTGCTCGAGGGGGATTGTGATGTGCACGTACGGCCGATCGTGTGTAGTCGTGCATGGTAATGTCTGCGGCTTGAAATGCACTGGACATACGCGAGTGCACCAGCCGTACGTGCGTGCGTGTATGATATTGCATGCCCTTGCCATGCAGTTTCTGTGACTTCACGAGCTCAGCCGAGCACGTGCGTGACTGAGCCGTCTGAGTCAAGTTGTTTCCCACGTACCTCGCCGTGCCGATCTGGGGTACAGTGAAATGACAGGAAATTGTTCACTGTCTGTGGCTGTGCTATTTTTCCAGATCATTTGGAAAATATTAATTTTGGGAAAGAGACAATAGCGCCCTCTTTTGCTTCTCCAAGAATCATTCCAACCCAGAACCAATAAGCCAGTTCGATATTCCCGCTGCGCGTGTGCACATGGAGATTTTACGATTTATTCTTTTGAGATAAACATTTCAGCGATTGCGTGCACTGCAAAAGCATAGCGGGGTACCAGCGAATTTAAAGAGATCGTTGTGTTCTAAAGTTACTAAGTAACATATTTTTGTTTATGTTTTGGTGTTTTCAATTTCAGGTGTTTTGTGTGGCCAAACTTTTGTTCGAACAAAGTTCCCATCGTCTTTTCGATTTTACAAGAAAATGCACAAAATGCGGATTCGGTTACCACGTCCCCCATAGCCTTGTGTGCATTTGTCTGCCGTGTTTATCCCAAAAGAAAAATTGTTGAATCTTGTTGTGCACATGCGCAGTTGGAATGTCGAAGTGGCTTATTTCCGTCGTTCGTCCGCCATGTACGTAACGTTATTCCGTATTCGTTAAACCATGGAGGAATAAACTAGTTTATTCCTCCATGGTTAAACTGCGGCCTTGCGGGCGCGGCCTAGTTGCCTACCATTATACTTCCTACCATTTTGCCTAGGCCCTATCAACATTCCCCATCTGAAACCTTTACCTATGGTACAGAGTTCTATACATCTGATGTGCTTCGTAGTAGTTCCCTTCCTCCACATTTCGCTTTAATTTCAGCAGAACACGAGAAGTTCCTCTTCCCGCAGTCGCCATTTTGTTTGTAGTTATTTTTTCTTGATGAGGGCGCTAGTCAATCGAAGATTCTGGTTGCGTTCGTTTAGCTTACACGTGTATGCCAATTGTTACACGAGATCGAGACTACTCGATCAGTCATCAAGACGTACATGTACGTACGTGAGCCTCCCACCCACAGTACCCACCGGCGGCTGCGAGAATCGTTTGCTACGCCGTAAAATGATCACCACGCCCTCCTCCTCTCAATTTCATGAAACTGTCTACTTATACAAATAAACCACATTGGAACAAAGATATTCGTTAATTTGGGGAACCGCCAACACAGGGCTTGATAGCTCAGTAGACCACAGAAACGGTCAATTTCTTTGCTCAATTTTTACACATAATACTTTTTTTCCCCAAAATGTTCCCAAAATGTCCCAACAACTATTTTGATTAGAACTCTGTCACTATTCGAGAAATTTATTTACCGCCGTAATTTCTTTCATCTTGTGCGGTGTGATGACTTGTGCCTACTTTTCGATCTAATAATATAATTAATAATGTTTGTACCATTCTAAAAAAAAACACTGCCGACGATCGATTGTACTACTGTCACTAGGTGTATGGTACGGTGAAAGGATTCGCACCACGTGACTGACCAACGGACGCCGTGACCAAGCAAGGACCAATCGGCTTGCTGCTAAGGTAAATAATGCATTATTCATAACTAGAATCACAAAGGGTCCATTGAACCGTACCGCGTGCCATCCAATACACTGGATCGGAATAGAAATAGAAATTCCTACGTGCTACGCTAAACAGGTGAATTTCTCGATGTTGTTGGGGACTTTCGAATGTTAGTTTGCTCCAAATTAGGTGAGTTGTTATAATTTAGTAGGTTTTTTTTACAATATGATATCGATAAGTTCATGTTGTTTATTCTGACAGTAAATATTGTGTGAGGTTTATTATGGCGTTCGTTTTCATCAAAAAACACTCGGGCCTCGGGTGTTAAATTTTCCAAATTCCATTTCAATTATTTGTACCTGTAGAAACGCACATTATACATGTACATTGCTCTTCTTTCTCAAATGTGGCATTTTAGTTGCATGAACTGATTTAATGTGGATTTTCTTTATTTGGCAGCTCAATTTTGTCGATATATATCATTATATGCACAATTAAAATTATTAGGCTTGACCATTTAATTTATTCAAACCCGGTTTATTATATTTCTAGTTTAATATGGTGTTATCTTATACATTTGTAGTTACAGTATGATTTTGTTATTAATTTTGTTGTTTTATTTTCCACAGAGAATTTATATCGGAAAGATTTATTTAAAATTGCAATATTTTAATTACTTAATTATTGTGATTGATATATTTTCTGTATTCTGCACTAGTAATTAAAACAATACACATTCTTTTACAGGGCTTTTAGCACCTGTTCAATCTTTAACCCTAGTATTAGTAAGCTTTTGGATATTTAGTTGACAGGTAATATATCATGTACTTTGGGATATAAAATGCATTAAGATTTTTGTCCAGATAAGCAGTGTGCTCCTTTAAACCATGGAGGAATAAGATTCCTCCATGTTTAAACAAATTTCCTTGAGGTCAACCCTCAAGATCTTTCCCAATAAATTTCACTGCTTGACCTTTGACTGGAGAAGTTGGCAGTATTTTGGTGGCGGTTACTTTTCCAAAGGGGAAAAAAATCAAGTTGAAAATCCACTTCTTTTTAATATCAGAATGAGAATTAATAAAAAAAATCTAATTTAATTTCAAATTCAAAATTAAAGGTATTCGGTGTTACATGTTGAAACAAAAGGCAAACATTTTAAACATTAAAAATGTCAGATTTTAGAAATCAATTGACTGCAAAGATTCTCACAACTAGCGACACCAGTATGTTCAACTTTAGTGCAGGGTAAAATGTTGCATATTAAATCTAGGTCATGTTTTCAAATTTGTCTCTACATTTAACAATTTTTGTTTACACTTTGCCTAAGTTACATGCAGAACTTAAAATTGGATTGTAGAATAAATAAGATTTTTTTATTCATAACCCTCTGTGGCAGGGGAACAGCACCTTGCTAACCATGGCAACACTTGGGTTTTCTTTGCAGGGGGCAAAACTGTAGTGTAGTGTTAAACAACCTTGTGGGCCATGCAGTTTGGAATTCTTTGGTTGCTTGTTTGTGTTTTAGTAGAAGGCTCCTAGGGTGGATAACAAAACCGACTCGAAAACATTCTGGATTCAACTTTCCAGATCATTCCTTGAATAAATAAGGAATGTTTATGTCTTCCTGGATCTTGTGAAGGATCTGTGATTTATAATGGGGACTTAGAAATCCATTTGATGGAAACAAAAGCCCTCCATTGATGTGAAACAAAGAATGAGGAACAAACACTTTTGACGTCATCGAGCTTCTGAACAGTTCTTGGAAAATGTAAGCTGATTTGGATTATTTTTCCATTGCCTTGGTTAACATCTGTGGGAAGCACACCCTGATATTTCAGGCCTCAATCGCTGCGAGTCAGTTACTGGTAGATATTTCTGGACTTGCTCGTGACGTGTTTACCCGTCATCCATTTTGAATTTCAAAAAACTGTGCGTGTATAAATGTACACGGCCTCCTAACAGTTTTTTGATTGGCTTTTTGTTTGTTTTTGTTTGTTTGTTCGTTGGTTGGGTTTGTGTGTTTGTTTTAAGATTGAAGTATATTGTTAACGGATTTTGTGTTATCATTTTTCTCTTATACATGATGTAGGTCTGCCAGGAGTTCACCCAGAATGCCTAGTAAGCTTTACGCTCAGATCTCGCGGTCTGGCAGATCGGCAAAGTCTGCCAAGTCTGCCCGTTCAGCAGGGCGCCCCTCCAAACAGTCGGGAAATACTGCGGGTGCCACGCGCCGGTCGTACAACACTAAACGGCCCGCGCTGCCCATGCCGGTCAACAACCGCCACTGGCCCGAGGACTTTGGATTTACGATAGCCGGAGACTCCCCGGCTTATATAATTACCATCTCGCCCAACAGCCACGCGCATTCGGCCGGTTTGCAGCCAGGGGACCAGCTAGTAGAGATTAACGGGACCAATGTCACGCAGCGGACGGCACAGGATATTCAGGCGATGGCACGACAGTGTTCCTCAGTACCGCCGAGTATCGTCGTAGTCTCCTGTGTCAAAACTGTAGAAATAGTCCGCGATCCTAAAGGCCGTTTCGGCATGACGGTAATAGGGGCGGGCCCTGTGTATGTCGAGGTCGTGCAGCCCCACGGCGCGGCCTCGCGCGGCGGGCTTAGACCCGGCGATATGATCCTAGAAATCAACGGACTGCCCATCAGACATTCGGACGACACCAAGGTGTTCGTCCAGGGGTCCAACAAACTCCGCATGCTGATTATACCTGGTGCCGGCCATCAGAATGTGCGGAAACTGGCCCAAAAGTTTGAGATCCAAGCGAGGGACAGATCAACGCGGGCAGAGACGTTCTTCAGAAAGGTGAGAGACAAAAAAATTGGGCTGAACCTAAGTCCCGAATAGGAATTTTTTTCATATCTTAACCAGTTCGCATTGGAGAATGTGTACATTTACATTTAGCTTAAATATAAATTTCATGAAGCTTTGAACTAAAGCTGCCACATCAATTGATAATGAGAAGGGTAATTATTGGGCGTCGGCCAAAGATGATGTAAAAAGGGCGGGGTGCCTTTTTGCTGCTCAACCGCCAATTTAACCCCGCTTTTAAATGAGTCATTTTTTTCACGGGAATAATTTCACCGGGAGTTTAGAGTCATTAGTTTTAAAACAAGCGAGCTTTTCATGAAGGGAATTTGGTATGTCTACCGTTTTGTTTGTACTGTTATCATTTTGTGTCCAACATTTGAGTTTTTTCAGAATGTTTGTTGTACTACACTGTAGTTGAATATTTCCGAGTACTTTGTTTACTAAAACATATTGAGCTGTTTGTGTCAAACAATTGAGATAAACATAGACAACAAATGAAGTAAGTGTTAGACAAAAAATCTTTTGCCTTGGATGCATAAATATACTTTTTTATCAACGTTTTGGGACAGAAATACTCGAAAGGTACATGTACTCGGTCGAGAACTACAAAGTACATTACCAAATGCTTAAATTGTCTAAAAAAATTGATTTATACAAGATTCTAATTGTCCAATTCCATTAGTATTTAGTCCAGCGTCTGTGTTATTATTCATACCAATTCATCTTAATACCTGGTAGTTTTAAGCTGGTACTCAGAAAGTACTTGGACAACCCTCTGTGGATGTAGTTGACAACAACTGCCCAGTTCTCCGAACTTTCATAGTGTAAACACTGATGGCAGTCAACCACTATGGATTATGAACGCTTCACTGCACACTTGACAATAGGTATTATTGACTCTCAAAGGAATTAAGCCTGCTCTGAATCACTTGTTATAAAGGCAACATCTGTATTTACTTCCATGAAGCTTGGAAAACACGAAAGAGAATTCAAATTTATGTGCATAAAGTACACACTTTAAAACTCTGGTACTGACAATTGTAACAGTTTCATTCTGTGCAAACAACAACAGTTTCAATGGAAATTTGAATTAATAGTTTATAGCCATTCCGATCCTATTCTGGTGTTACATTAAGATTGGAATCCTGTGAAATCCCGATACACAATACCAAGGAGTCTGTATTAAAGTCCTAAATTCATCACCGTTATCGTCATAAGTATGGACAAATTGTATACTGAACTTGAACTTAATTTGAAACGAGGTTTTTTTATAAAGGAATTAAAGGTAGTATTTGCAAACATACAAAAACAAAATTACTGAATTATTTCCTCATCCTAGATGAGGAAACATAAGGATCGGGGAACATACAGGGATTGGTGAAGATACCGGTATATCGGGGAACGTAGGGACCGGGAAATATAAGGAACATAGGGACCAGGGAACATAGGGATTGGGAAATACAAATACGCACCTGGGTTAATGTCATGTTTGTTTGTTTTTTTAATTATCTCCGAATGTGCTCCAAAAATACTGCTAATATTCTATCAATTTTGGCAGTACATCCACAAAAGTACATGTTTATGTACTATAGTCTATGTACATCTATAGGTGTCTCAAAACAACTACATGTACATGTACATCATTGACATGCACCCATAGTTTATGGGTTTACAGACTATAGTGAGCGAATTAAGGTTGTTACCCTAGAGACAGAGTCGTTGCTATGGCTACCATACACAAAGGTCATTGTGGTTGACTGAGTAGTTTTGTATGGGCCTTGCTCATGCCTTGGGGATTTGTAATGTTAAAGGTGAATGGATTTCATTTCTTTGTGGAAATAAAATGGGGGAAAAGTAGAATGTTTGTGGGCGGGAGGTTTAGTTTTGAAGGGAAAGAGAAAGCCCCCAAATCTTTCGACAGTATCAAAAAGAAGAGGATAGGGAAAAAAAGTTATTAAGATCAAAATGGATTTCTGTTTAAAATCACTTTATTTTAAGGTTATAAACTGTCATCAGTTGTTTTCACAAACTGAAATGTAACCACTGTGTGTGAACACTTTGTAATGGACAATTATATTGAGCAAACGAGAGTGCTACATAAATTAAAGCAGATCGACTGCAAAGCCACAGATAAATTAAAAATACATGAATACGATACTAAGGCTACACCCAAATTACTTGGCTCAGGCTAGAAATATCACACAGGTCTGTGGCAAAAGGCCGCAGCCACTATCATAGCCGTAGCAAAAGCTTCAGTCTCCAGAGAGCCGAAATGATAACTAGTAGCTGTTGTTGCTATGGTGACGATACAACAATGGCCACTGCAGCTGGCTGTGTGCATACATAATTACTCATTTTTAGGAGTGGTCGCTACAGCGAAAGTAATATTGCCCATAATGCTTGTCATCTAGTGATTGTACATGTGTGCGTCAATATTTCACTAATGGGTTTATGGCAGGAAACTGTAATGAAATATTTAAGAGGTTTCTAATGAAAAAGCTGGCATGATGAGGTTCAGAATCAGATGGATGTTGTTCGCTTTGTATGATAATTAACTGTTGAAATGGGCCACATTTGAAAAATTTGATATTTAGAAAACAATAACTGTATAGGCCTTCACAATGTACTGTGTGTGTTTATATTTTTAATTGACCTGCATAAAATTACCCGTAGCAACAGCGAAGCACCTTTGCTATGAGAAAAGGTTAAAATCGATTTGCTATTAAACTGCAAACAAGAAGTGAACTGCAAACAAAAAATGTTTTTTAGAAGTGTCTGGGGTAGCCCTAAAAATTGTCAAATATTTTTAGGACTTTATCCCTTTCAAACACATGATTAAAATGATTTAAATTCAAAGCATACTGTAGCATAGTGAAATTCATGTTTCTCGGAACATGAAGTACATTCTACTACAAAAATGCACAATGTAAAACTAGAAATTAGAAAAATATCTTTTTCTGCCCTTCAAAATGCCACAAAAATTAATTGTAGCCAAGTTTGCTGCAAATTAGAAAAGCTTCTCACAATTGGGAAGTTTATAACCGTAACAAATCTTAATAATTGAACATTTAAAGTTAAAAATCTTCACCACATTTACAGTCATTAATTGTTTCAAAAGCCCATATTCGTCAGTTTCCTCGCTACACACTGCCTCTCAGAGGAACTCCTTACCTATATATTTTATCCCAGTTGATTTCAATCTGTCTCTGTTTAAGCAAAACTGCTCGGAGTAATTTAATTTTTTTAATTTTCTTTTCTAATCCTTTCTGTAGCTCTCGACTTGAACAGCGCTGAAACAGAACCTAGTCTTGTTAGGGAAACTCTCATTGAACAAATACTCATGTATACTTTTTTATTTATAACACGATCCCACATGCCCAACAATGTCGCTTCCCAAGTTGTATCGTAAAATTGGGCGTGATTCCTGGCCACACGGAATTCTGGTGTTTATGACTTACATGTAGGGCAAGATAGCTCAGTTGGTAGAGCGCCGATTCCGGTATTGCGGAGGCCTGCAGGTTCGAGTGTCGCCTTGGATGCAAATTTGTGTGCGAAAGCTTCAGAGTAATCAAAGAACATTTAATTTATGATTTATCATAATTATGATTATTATTTTTCAGTTGGATGGCGTTTTCTACGACGATCCTCTGAGGAAAGATGCCTTGGTTTCCCTTCTGAAGCAGTATGCTAAGGACAAGAGGGTGGATCACTTTGGGCGTGCCCTGGCCTCACTGCTGACCACGCCCGACCAGAGACTGCTATTTGATGACATCAGGTAATGCAACATTTGTACAGTAATAATTCAAAAAAACCAAAACATGGGCAGATATTTTGGGTTGACCTTTCTTTCAAAAGCTAGTAATATTTGTATTGCGAAAAAGATAGCAGTTCAGAAAAAGAATCTTTTAAATTTAAAATTTCCTTTTTCTTTGTTTTTTCTTGGTAGAATTTTTGTTCCTCCAAAGCACCGAGCGAGGTTTGATTACCTCGTCAGTAAAGATCCTCCAGTATCCGGCAAAAGGTTTGTATTTGTCATTTTTTGTGGCATATAGTTTTCCCCTTTTGTTTGAAAAGTCTTTTCAGTTTTTCGTTTTACCATCTTTAAAAGTAATATACAACATTTGCAAACACTCAAAAACAAAACTATAAATGATTTTTATAACTTGTGATTTTCTGAGATATATTCAAGTGCACCATGTTAGGGAACACCACCATATTTGCATTTCGGACTAAATTGTTGGAAACTGAAATTTTTCACGAAGGTTCAACAACAATATTTGTCAACACTGAATGAGGAAAGTGGTGGGAAACATTGAAGTGTGCCATGCTAAGGAACTCCACTATGTACATATACATGTACCTTGCCCGCGCTTCAAGCAAAACTTCAAATCACTCTAACACTCTTTATTTCCACAGGGTTATTCAGATTGACCGCAGGGGCGGGTCCTTCGGTTTCATGCTGGCCGGCCACAGTCCCGTCATGATAGAGTCCGTTGATCGCGGCAGTCCCGCCGAGAAGGCCGGGCTGCGCGCAGGAGACCGCATCCTGCGACTGAACGGGCTGGACGTGAGGAAGAAGACCCACGACGAACTCATCCTCTTGCTGAAGGGCAGCGGCAGTGCTCCTACGATCGCTGTAGAGTCTGGACCGACCATGCCGTCTAGTGGTTAGTACTTGATCTCCTCTGTCTGTCACAAAACGGTTTTGTGTTGTATGTCAATGTACACGTGACAAGCCAGTTTCAAATGATCGACCATGAGAGTTTCTGGAAAACCAGGTGGTTTCTATTGTTAATCCCTTCATTCGAGGACTTTCCCTGTGCTTACTCAGACAAGCGCGACTGCGTTCTCACGTGACTCTCACATAACTTCTCGCAGCAACATGAATCCATTTTGAGAGTTTCCGAGGAAGGAAAACAGACGTTGTCACTCTTGCACATGGCCGTGTATTTACGTCTCTATTGACCGTCACTCGTTGAGTACGAGTGACCCGAGATCGTTGAGTGATCATTGTGCAATTTCTCATCATCCTCTCTCATTCAGGTTACTCCAGTGCTCCCTCTGTGACCACCCGCAGCGTGACTACGACCAGCGAGACATCTGCTGTCACCAACTGGCTGTCTGAGTCAGCCCTGAGTAAAGGCACCGTGGACGAGCTGGGAGATGTTAAGACAGGCCCAATGACCAGGAAGGATCTGTACGCAGTGGGACGGACCTTCAAGGAAATGGTGCGTTCTCGTTTACTAATATTTTTTCGTGTGCCAAGAAAAACTTGACTTTACTTGAAATAAAGATCATGGTACTAACCCCTGTAAAGGTATTCTATCTGGCTTGCTGTTATTTAGAAGAAAATAGTATAGGTAATTTCCAACGATCAGCCAACAGATTTTGGTTAATAAAAGAGTGTTATGGAAGACATTTTTTCGTGATAAAAAATTCAACATGTTTTTTTACTGTTTTCTCGAAAATTGTAATATCCACCAAGTTGAAACAGGTTGGTTTTGAACATAGTTCTTTGGGTTTGAGTGGTGTAATTATTGGAAACAAACATTCATTTTGCATGAAGATTTTGCTTTATAATGTAACCAGCTCGTGCTTTCCTACAATTTTGACACTATCTTTTTTCCCTCAAAACAGATGGAGCATCATCTTACGGGCCAAGAAAGAAAAATGGTGAAAAGAGCTCTGCAGGAATATCATCAAAGCAGGTCAGGAATTTGGATAGTTGGTTTCTGTGTTTGAAGATGCACAGCACACGTTCAATATGTCATTTAAAAAAGTGAATAACTTATATTGCTAGAGGAGTACCAATTCAAAATTTAAGAAAACTTGAAACTTGAAAGTAGCATCAACAGTGCGTTTTTGATTGTTATCGTTTTCAGGAACTTGGATGGGTTGATTGTTGAGCTATTCCCAGTCCTGGATACCAACGCCAAGAGAACCCTGTGGCCATATATCATTCAGATACTACCAGAGGAAGAGCAAGAGGTCTGCAAGAGGAAAGTCATCTACCTGATTGACAGGCATGCTGCAGGTAAGTCTGGCTCTTAGACAAAGCACTTCACCCGTAGTCTTTACTTCAAACTTGGTATGTGCGTCGACCCTGCACACACAATCTTATGTAAGTAATGTGATCTCTACTTTCAGCAATGTTATGCCGGCAATTATGTTTGGGTGTCAGTGTTTCACATTCAGGATGGATTTATTTTTGGGATGGAAGTCAATTGTCTCCTTTTAAGAGTTGTACATGGTTTCCATTTACTCTGGAAATCGGCGAAAATTCAGGCAAATTGGGGACTTGAAAAAACAGTATCAAAAATTAAAGAAAACGTGGCAAAATGTAATCAGGCGAAAGGCTTGACTGTTTCAATTGATTTCTATTGTGTAAGTCAGTGTTATAAAAGACTTATTACTGAAAAGTAGCTCTGGTGACTTGCGACTCATTTTGTTGGGTTGGGTCGCGTCACAAATCTGTGTTTCAACATTCCTGGATTGAACGTGTTATGTTCGATTCACACAGAGCTAGCAAAGCCACAGAACTAAAAGCTCAGTTACTCAAGCCAGCCAACGAAAGGTTGCACAAAACAAGCAGTACGCACGGACGTCGCCATCAACAGAGCCAGTACAACGGGAATTCCCAGCTTTCAAGACCGATTCGTGTCTATTACTGTGAAAATTGGCAAGAAAGTTAAGCCGACCGGCAAGTACTTTAGGAAAATGAGATTCGTCAATTGACAATCGAAAGGAGGACACGGGGGCGTGACTCTGTAACTTGTCGAAATTCTCTCTGCCCTGATGATGCGCCACATCAAGCCCAGGTGATTTCCAAAAGTCGAGGTCTTTGTTAAGCTGATGTCCCCAACATTGTGGAGTACAGGCGAGCACGGATGTCCCTGATGAGCTTCTGACATTGCCTTGCGTTATCTAGTTCCCAGACCCGTTTCCATAAAACCGAGTGGTTCGTCAGTCAGGAGTGACGCATATCAACTAGTTAAAACGCACGGGTTTACAAAAAAAAATTATTTACCGGCCGACGTAATACCGCACACTTGCCAACCAGCCTGTTCGGACCAATTTTATTATTGATTGTTTAAAATATTACATCCAATTTAAATCTGATTGACTGCTAGTAGCAGCTGCATGTGTTTGTAATTAATTGAAACATAAAATGCTGCAGAGTTTTGTATGTTTGCATGAACTAACATTAATAATGGCAAATATTGGATCTCAAATCAGAATCAATGTAAACACTAACAAAAGACTGCAAATATTAATCTATAGTAAATCACAACATGTCAGTTTTGGTAATTAAACCAAGAATTCCCCAAAACACTGTAGTGGTACAGCTGGTTTTGAACGGGTTTAACCGGTTTTGAACTGGTATAACTAGTTTTGACCTGGTATATCTGGTTTTGAACTAGTATAACTGGTTTTGAACTGGTATAATCGGTTTTGAACTAGTATAACTGGTTTTAAACTGGTATAACCGGTTTTGAACTGATAACCGGTTTTGAAGTGTACCCAGTTTTAAACAGGTATAAATGGTTTTGAGCGGGTAACTGGTTATACACTGGTAACTGATTTTGAGCTGGTATAACTCATCTTTAACTGGTATACAAATGAATATGAAATGCTTTATTAAACCTACTTTAACCAATAATACACATCTCCCCACATTCCCTGCATGATCTAACCTTCCTCCGCCCCTTATAACAGATGCCGTGTATAGGCCCAGGGATCCGTGGTGGGCACGTCCCTCAAATGAACACCCGGACACATTACTGTCCCGTAACTATTCCAAATCCAAAATCAACAAGAGCGCTAGCTACGACGTCGAGCCTACCAACGGGGATGTGATCTTTGGGAGGAGGGAAGACGAATTCCAGTCAGGTAAATGCGATTTGGGATCTAATCCCGTAGAAAGTTCAAAAAAATACCTAAGGTTTTAACTCGGTTTTTATGTGAGCGTTTGTTGGTATAACATTTGGAGATTAAAAGACATAAAAGATCAATTGCGTGTCTACCAAAAAAACAACTAAGATTAAACAAAACAAAAAAAAGATTATCAAAAAGCTTTATGGATTAAAGTTCATGCTCGTACTAAACACCCTGTGGAATTATTCCGTCTGGCTTTCTGTCATTTAGAAGAAATCAAGAAATGTAGATTTCCAATTGCCACAATATATCCACAGATAAAAGCTAAAATGGCAAGTTGAAATATTAAGAGGTTAGGTTTGGAACATTCTTCTTAAAATGTTAGTGGTATTATTTTGGGGGGAACAAATTTAAAAATTGTAAAGGCAAATGATCTACATGCCTCAATAATCTGAACTATCATAGGAGTTGAACTTGCATGGAGAAAGTCTCAAGAGTTTTCGTAACGTTTTCGTTTTTCGTAAAGTTTATACAAATTTGTCAAGACAAGAGTGTGATAAACCATTGTGCTAACTGCTTCATTAACCATTGCATGGGACTTGCATTTAATTAACGTCCAATGTGTTACAGTGTCTGACGCAACTTTACTGCTTCAGCAGGACCAGTATGAGCGAGCAAGACAACGCCACCCATCATTGGATTGTAAGTAAGACCACTTTATACTGGGCACAAAAGTATATGATGTGACCTAGTGGTTCATGATCAGAGGGTCAGAGGTTCGAATCCAGCTGCTGGTCATATGTTGTGTCCTTGGGCAAGACACTTTACCTCATTTGCCTCTCTCTACCCAGGAGTATAAATGGGTACCAGCATTATATGGGGATTAACCTGCGATGGACTGGTATCCCATCCGGGGGAAGACTAGAAATATATTCTCTCATTTCATGCCATTAATATCGAAGATAAGCATCGGGCGGTTGAGCCACATTGGCTCATGACAAAGTTTGCAAAAGTAAATGGGAAAAAAATTTGAATATAATTTAAATTTGAAAATTTATGGAAAACCCAATTTTGACTCCATCAAATTGTTTTTCAAATCGTTTAAAAGCATTGTTTCAGGTAATAGGCAATTAAAAAAAAAAAATTATTATAAAAAATGTTGCTTTATTCATAAAGGCGATTGTTACCCCTCTTTGCATTGTTTCAATCTATTACCATAACAACGACAGATGACGAACCACCAAAGTTGCTTAGCAACCGGAGACTAGACCATTCTTTTGGGGGATACTCGCTGCGCAATCCGAGCGTCTCAGGTAAAAAATAAAATAAAAAATGCATTTCAAGCAAAACAAAGCCTGCATTTCATTATGAGGAATTTTAATTTTCACATTCAGTTTTAAATAAAGCATTTGAAATAAGTATTATATAAAAAAAAAGATTCTTGTATTAAAGGTAGGATACACCATTCGCAGATATCGAAAAAAAATTACTACCGAATTATTAAGAAATATCTTTAATTTACTTATTTGAAAGTAAATAATGATTCTAGGCATCCATCAAAAATAAAAAATACCTTTAATAAGATTTTCCTGTACATTTTGCTAACTTATTTTATCCTCCAATTGTATTTTATATTGTGTATTGACTGGAGTCAAAATGGTGCATGTTATCACATAGTGAATAGTGATTGTTGCATGGCAAGCTCTGCTTATTGCATGACTGACTAACAGTTAACCATGGTCATTCCTTGTGCACGACAGGGCTAACATCCGATCACACCCCACCGGAAGACAACCACCATGATTCTGACTCTCACCCCTACCCCTCCTTCCCCGATGGCCCCAACTACCCCCGCCGGCCGCGCTACTCACGGCAGAACTCTCCCGAAGAGTCCTCCGAATACGACGACTGGCTGCGATACCGACGCCAGTCGCGGAGCGAAACCCGCGACACCCCCCTACACCGAGTGCCCCGGCCCCGTAGCGTCGGCGCCTTACCGAGAGGGCGACGCGAAGAGCGTCAGCCGTACGGCAGTACGCGCCGGCCCAGGACGCGTAGTGTCGGGGAGGAGTTGCATCGCCATGACCGTGACGACGGCGTTTTCTACGACCCACGGTACCCCCCGTCCATGGCTTCCTACTACGGCACCGGCCCTAGGATGCGCAGCCGCACCGATGTCCTGACTGGCGACCCTAACGTTTATCCCATCCCGCGAGATTACCTGGCCCAGGATTACCCAGAACAGGATTACCCGGAACAGAATTATTCAGGGGATTATCCTAGGGATTATCCTAGAGATTATCCTAGAGATTCTTCGAGGGATTATCCTAGAGATTCTTCGAGGGATTATCCTAGGGAGTATCCTAGGGATCATCCGCCTTCCTCTCCATCCGATGAAGGTAATTATGTTTCTGAAGATCTTCTGTTGTACTAAAACCTGATTGCTTGGTTTGGTTTGAAACAGTTTACTAATGACGAGAGCATTAATTGCTAACTTATTGATGTGCATGTACACAAAGTCGTTTTGTTCATAACTTTCAAATATAAGAACTGACATGTAAAGTCATGTTCCCAGACGCAGTCTACTTTTTGGTCGATGATATTCTTCAAAAAGATGATTAATTTGAGATTATGATGCAACAAATGAAGAGTCAGAATTTTCTATTATAGCATAAAAATAGTTATTTTAAAGTGATCTGTGAGTTACATGTAGTATACAACTTATAGGAGTCTTCAGCGCATAAATTTTGTACCTTCCAAAAATGTCCTAAAAGTAAAAAAAAGTAGTTGGTTCTATTAATTTTTTTTCTATAAATTTTCCCACAAATATTTAGTATGATTACGACTTGAAAAGTTGAGTCATTTCAGATTGTGTATATAATTTATCATTGTGTTAACTGCAAATATATTTTTTCTATTTGTAAATTGTCCATAATGATTGTCATCCGTGAACATGGTTCTAAACTATACATTGATTTTAGTTCAATGAGGTTGTTGGAAGTGGAAGTTATGAAATTGGTTTCTTTTATAGAAATGTGTGTGTCCGTTAATTATTAGTGGTCCACATTAGAGTACACATTCTTTGATGCCTTCTTGTACATAAAGCTACTGTGGAGTGCCGTTACCTCGTGGTCTGGAGCATTGAATTTGTCGTCTGCGGGTAAAGCTGCAGGCTGTCTGTTCGAACCGGGTCTAGAATTATGGTGCGTGTGCCCTTGGGCAAGGCGTTTTGTCATTCAATGCTTCTCCCCACCCAGGAGTAAAATGGGTACCTGTGAGGGCAGAGATAGTTTCTGTGATTGATTTAGCTGCCTTGCGCTGAAATTGCAGCATTGAGCTTTCATGCCTATAAGAAACCTGTTTAATGAACATGTACATGTATACAGTGATAATTTAAATTGAAGAATTTGTGTGTATATTTGTGTGTGATACATAACAATATTTTATCTAGTCATGCTGTAAATGGAAGTTTTGTTTTTATTTTGTCAAAAGTTTAAGTATGGATTTAAAAGAAAATTGCCATAGAATTCAAATTTCTATTTTAAAGTGATGTGTTGATTCGCTTATCCTTAATTGGTGTCTAGATCGCATTAATTGTCATACTAATATCAGAAACATCTGTAAATACTGTACATGTATTACTATATGAAAGGAAAAAAGAAAAAGAAAAAGGCAAATTTCAAAATGTGATTCTTTCTTCAAAACAAAAAGAAAAGATTTTCTCCTAATGAAACAATTAAACCAATGCTTTTTTATAAATTTAGATCTCCGAAAAATTTATTTTTAGGTTCTTTTGCCAAGTCTCAAAATTAAATCATGGTTTCAAATGCAAGTAATTTTTAACATATTTACTCAGACTATTTGAATATGGAATCACATTTGAGTAATTTGTAGTGTAACAACTATATATATTACAACTTGTCGATTGTGATGTCTTATTGAAAACCATCTACCATACATATAAGTCATAATTTTTAAAGTTAATATTGATCAATATATTGAAATCTTATCGTTTTTTAGTGATATGTAGAAAAGATAATTGGACTGTTTTGATATTTTATCAAATGTGAAATAAAAAAGGGAAAATTATAAATAAAATTTGACAGTTGTAATTTCTGTTTCCTTTGGTCGAGAAGTTTTGCATTGCAAAGTTAACATTTGAAATACTTGTGTAGATAAAGCTGTAGTGTAGTGATTAATTAAAGGTTGAATTGGTACTAGGTAGATGGTTTGCATAAGACATCACAATACTTATTCGACTTATGCTCTTTTTTTGTAGATGTGGACAAACTGTAATGTTCTTTACTCATTTTGAATTATGCTGTTGGTTTCTTATGGTATACTGAATGTTAACTTCCCCCTTGATATTTGAAGGTTTGCATGGCGAAAAGGCAATAAGATAAGTAGTTTGCGGTAACACCATGGTAATACTCTTTAGTGAGATATGTCCAGTTTGTTTCAGAACCAAACATCTCATTAAAGAGTATTACAGTGGTGTTAGCGCAAACTACTCATTAACTTCACCCTTGTAGAAATTTGTACAATCTTGTCCGCATTTTTCAACACCTTTCTACATTATCTTTGGGGTATTATTTAAATCTTTGTCTTTGTTCCGTAGATCATTATCACATTTACTGGACTCGGATCTTATTTTTTTTTTAAAGAATCTCCAGCTTTGACAATTTCTTGATTTTTATCTGAAACTAATTAGTACACACAGAATGTACATATCTTATAGTAAGGTCGGCTGATATTACATTCCTATGTTTTATGCAAACCATCTGATGGAGGGGAGCCAGTTCTGTTGAAAATATTATACAAATATTGACTGCTTTGAGTGGTATAGTAAAACTAGCCTCCCGAGGTGATCCATGGAGCATTCTATTTTCCCGAGGCGAAGCCGAGGGAAAATAGAATGCTCCATGGATCACCGAGGGAGGCTAGTTTTACTATACCGCGAAATAAAGCAGTCAATATTTGTTTTATAACACCCCACTCACAGATTCTGCACAATTTAAGCTTCCTGAAAGTATAGTAATGACAACAAATCTCCGAATTATACGTCTCTCGATCATACGTGTACTTTGTTGCCTTGATGAACGGGTGCGAAGGTGATAGAGCAATGTTTATGCAATGCACCGAAACACACGTCTGGGTTTCAGTCACGCTTTCGTTGCTATGCGCATAGTTCGTGTGTTGCCATGCGCATAGTCCTTTTTGCGTGGTATATTCTTTTTGGATAGCGCAAGTAAAAAATAGTAAAAATAGCAAGTGACACGTGCCGCGCTCTCGGCCAATCAAGACACAGAATCTGTGAGTGAGGTGTTATAAAACTTTATATTTTAACCAAAAATGACTGGAAATAGGTTTGAACCTGGGACCTTTGGATTGCTGTTCCAGTGCTCTACCAACTAAGCAATCCAGCCCTATGTTGGTGGTTCCCCCAATTTGACAATGTCTTTGTTCAAAGGGCGCTAGTCAGAAGTCATTAAACCCATATATGTCATGTATCTAGGCATCACACTCAAAGTTGCTATACTAGCAACATTAGCAATGCCGCAAACCTGAGAAATAGAAAAACGGGGATCACTAAACTTATTTGAAATCTTTGCAACTAACTGAACAAAAGTTGATAAGTGTTGAGATTCAGCATCCGGAAGTTAATTCTTCCCCCTAAAAGTTGAAACTGAACTGGCTGTATTAAAAACCTCCTGTCTCATAGTACATAATTTGGCCTTTAATGTTCGGCTTTCCCCCTTTCTTTTATTATTTCTTGTGTTGACATTAGCTACATCTGATGGACAGCCACGAGTTCTACATGGCATGTATTTGCCAGGATTCAATGAAGGTAAAAGTTTTGTTTTTTTAATGATCCACTAACAAAAAAATCCAAACAATTGCACTTTCCTCAAAACGAGTACATTTTTTTTTCTCTTCAAGCAAACTCCAACAGATTCAAACAAAATGTGAACAGATTTAAACAAAACGTTAGATTTTGAAGGATCAAAGGGTTTAGGTGTGTTGTGGTGCATGTTATATATGTTGTGTTTGTATTTTTGCATGAATGTGGAATTTTCTTTTTGCTGTGTTTGCTTTAGATTTAGAAATAACTGCAAAATTTAAAAAAAATACAGATTAAACATGTATTCCCTGTGGTTTTTTTTCGCGTTTAATCAACCAAAATGTATTTTATGGTTTTTTTCCCTACTTTTCTTCTACTTTTTCCTGGGTCCGCTCGAAAGCTTGAAATAATTTCTTGAAGAGCATGAGGAACAGAACTTTAACCAAATTGACAAACTTTTTTATTGCATGATGCTGCATGTTTTAATTGATGCCACCCCACCCCTTCTATTCCTTATTTCATCAACTTTTAAGCCGAAAATGAGACGGATTTTACCGACTACTCCTCTGTCGGAAAGATTGCCTACCCCCACCAGCACCGTCCACACCCTGCCCATTACAAACCGCGTCCCCATCACGGCACTAAACCCACCTCCAAGCCACGCCCCTTTTACCTCCCGGAGAGCGAAACCTTAGGGGTACGCTTGGGCCCCCATCATGGCCACGATAGACATAAACGTGGTAGTCTGTATACTGTCAACCCTGAACAACTGGAAGGTAAAAATGGATGTCAATACATGACAGTGTTGTAGTTGAGTACAAATAAGTACAAGACATTTTTTGGAGTTAAAGTACGGGTACCAAAAGATGTACCAAAAGTTGAGTACAATTTAAGTATCGAGTGTTAGTACAATTTTGTGTTATCGCAAATAACCCCATGCTTGGCATTTTGTGCTAAATGTTTGCAAACTCCACGCGTTTGCTTGTACATAATAGTGCATGAGTGTGTATATAACTGCATGAGTTGATGTACTTTTCTAAATTGTGTCCATTCTTTTCTTTGAAATGTTGTGGCTTCTTTCTTGTTAGATCAATAAGTCAGTTTGATATTCCAACTGCACATGTGCATGTGAAGGTTTGACAGTTTTTCTTTTGAGATAAACATATCATCGTATGCGTGCAAAAGCATAGGATGTACCAGCAAATTGAAAGAGATCGTTGTGTTCTGAAGTTACATTTTTCATTTTTCATCGTCTTTTCGATTGTACAAAAAAAGGCTATGGGCCTTGTGTGCATTTATCTGCCGCACACAAAAATGTGTTGAATCTTGTTGTGCACATGCGCAGTGGGAATACCAAACAGACTTATTATGACAAAATACTTTTTCATTAAAGTTATTGCATAAAAATGTTTTACAACTACATGTAGCTTGTACGAGAATCTCATAATGCAACTCTAATTGTGCTTTTGATTTTCTCACATCGTACAATGAAAGAATAACAAATCAAAATGTTTTGAATCATTTTTGTTTGCACAGTTGTTACAAGTATGCTTTCCGAAGACGATTCTATCTCCATGCAAAGTTCTGCGAGTCGAGCGCATTCCTCCAACCATCCGGGCTTCAACGCCAATAACAACACGTCGCTTCTAGTCAACGGCCGCGCCGGTCCGTCATCAGCGCCCTCCGGTGCCAGGGCTGGCCACACACCGTCAGTCGACGGCAGTGAGCGGCTCAGGCCCCGCCCCCAGCCCGCAAGTTCAATGCCCAACGGCCGGGCGACTTCTCCCCACGGTAGCTTTGTCTCCCAGGCAAGCGGCCGCTATTCATTAACCTCGCATCACTCCAGTACCCGCGCGTCCGTCTTGGGCAACGTGTCTCAGCCGAAGCAGCTACAGCGCCCCATCTCTCCACCGCCTCCACCCCCACCTCCACCTCCTCCTCTGCCTCCTCCGGCCCCACCCCTTCCGGAGGTCAATAATAACAACACGGCATGGCAGCCGGGCAAGATGGCGGTCAAACGGTTAAACTGGGAGAAGATTCAGGCAACGGAAAACACAGTGTGGAGTGGGGTAAGTTGGCCACAGACACCAAAATGATCTAAAAAAACATTTATCTATAATAATAAGTACAGTTTGTCATATACAATTGTAACCACGTGGCTTTCAAATATTCCTATTTTTCCAATATTAAAGTGTTTGTGTATTATTTGTTGCTAGATTGGTGAAGGTGAGGACTACTTGTCAGATGTCATCCAACGTCTGGAATTGGAAGAGAAATTTAGCGTCAAAAACAAAAATAAGAGTGAGTTACATGTAGAAAAACACACAGAAACAAAATTACAAAATATATGCAAACAAGTGTGGTAAACAGGCTTTAGGGTTAAATATATGAAAGAAATCAGATTTTCAGATTCCAAATAAGTTGAGTAAGGGACCTTTTTCTGCCTTGTGATTTATATTTTTTGCAAACATTACAAAAACAAAGTCACTAATGTATTTAACTTTGTACTTTGTTTTTATCCTGACAGCTTCTCTGAAGGACAAGAAACCGCATATCACAGTCATCAACCAGAAGAAGGCCCATAATACAGGTACAAAACGAGACAGAGACGATCTCCCTAACATTTATATTAGCAAAATTACAGGGGTGAAGTCTTTGAAAGAAAAGTAATACAAATGAGGCAGAAGGCAGTAAGAGAGGTTAGGATGGTTCAATGATACGTTTGTAATCTGTCGATGTGGCCGGCTGCCAGAGGTGTCTTTACGTGCCAGCGGCTCGACCATGTTGTAGCCGCGTCCTTTGCAATTCAGCACACCAGCTGCGAGTAACGATGATTAGCCTCCCCAATTATTATTATTATTATTATTATTAACCTTGTGGTTCTGTAACGCACAAGATATTACAGAACCAAAGCATTCTAGCATTGTGTGATTTCGTCAGGGATTCAAAAATTTAATTAAATGTAATACAGTGTAGAGCAGGTGAAACGGGATCGTATCAACGCTTGCTTTGTTTCTTTTGTACTCTAGCGATCCTGTTAGGTCACCTACGGTTGTCCATAGAGGACATCAAGACTGACATTCTACAAATGAATACGGACAAGTTTACCACGTCGCACTTGCAACAGATGGACTCGTATGCACCAGACTCAGCCGAGGTCTGTAGACACGTTTTGTAATTTGTATTGTCTGAAGTTGTCTTAACTCCTGTTTTATATTCCAGCTCTGTAGGCCTTACAACCGTTTGTCTAGTCTGGTGCTTTTCTATATTTTGGCGCTGTATTTCCAGTGATAACATCAAATTTGAATAAAGATGATATTATTATCATTTAGAACTGGTAATGGAGATGTTCAGATTTTTCGACACGATATTTTCATTTATTTACACCGTAATAGTTATTGTGTAGTTTAGGATATCTTACATAACCGCCGTTTTTATTGTTCATTGTGGACATTGCACGGCAAAGTTTCGTTGTCTGCCATTTTGTTTTTGATAGTTGTACTATGCCATGGAAATGTTGCTATTGATAACCAGCGTGACCAACCGCGGTAGGTTGGTTGCGAATCGTCGACTAGACTAGTCCAACCATTGTCGACTAGAGTGAGTTTAATCAAGACTTAGTCGAACACTGGTTAACTATAGTCCTCGATCGAACTTGATTGTCGCGTTATACTTGGAACATCGTATGATCAGAAACTATAGGCTGATACGTTTTTTTCTTTGTGTTCACAGATTGAGAAGCTGAAGACATACAGCAACAGAGTCTCTCAGCTCACACTCCCAGACAAATTTGCCTACGAGGTAACGTAACTTGAACAGTTCCCTCCATATGAAAATATAAGAAACTCAGAAGTTACTGGCATCGACTTAAGTCTTTTTTGGTTGATAGCATCACATTGTTCTTTTATACGTCGTATGACAGTTCTTTTCAAATCCAAACAATCCAAACAAAGTCATATATGTATACATTTCAAAGTGAACAAAGAAATTGGCAAGGCAGGACTTCTGCGACCTCCAGAATACCGGACCGGCGCTCTACCAACTAAGCTATCTTTCCCCATGTTGGGGGTCTCCCAAATTGTCAGTATCTTTGTTTTAGGGCGCTAGTCAGAAGTCATAAACACCAGAATGCCGTGAGGTTAGAAATCATGCCTGATTTTACTAAACAATCTGGGAAGCGACATTGTCATCAAATTCCCTTGTGGTTTATTTGTGTATCATATATATATATAGTTAAAATACAACTTGTAAAACAGAAGAATTTGTCACATTCTGATTTGTATATTTTCATTGAAATCCTCCAGATGAGTCAGATACCAGGCTACAAGCTCCGCGTAGAGAGCTTGTTGTTCAAATCCAGCCTCGACGAGAAACTGGAGGAAATCTCCAAGTTACTGAAGGTAATCGAACAGGCTGCCATCGAACTGAGGGCCAGTCAGAAACTAGCTAAGGTCCTAGAGGTTAGTATGGAGAGAAGGGAAGAAAACTGGGCATTGCTGGGGTATTTTGGTGTATTGGGGTAAATTGCACTTACTAATGTACCAGGGTATATTTTGTTGTACTTTGGTATTTTATTGTACTTGGGTATATTTTGTTGTACTTGGGTATTTTACTTGGGCATATTTTACTTCATTTGTTCTATATTCTGTTGTACTTGGGTATTATGTTGTTCATAGGTATTCTGTTGTACTTGGCCATTAGTTATAATTGTGCTGTTTTGAGAAATGTTCTGTACTTGCATTTTGATACTGGATATTTGCAGAAATGTATTGGATGGTTTTGTTTTTTTTCTCTTCTTAAATATTCCAACTGAGGTCCTTGATATTTCCTGTATTTTGTTTGCAGCTTGTACTGGCAATGGGGAATTACATGAATAAAGGAAATCAGCGTGTTGCAGGGGCAACAGGCTTCAAAATCACATTCCTAACTGAGGTAAGATGTTACGGAATTTCCAATACATTAAAATTTAGTTGTACAAATTTGCTGAAATAAGTGTGAATTAATTGGTTTAAGTTTTAGGAGATAAGTTTAAAAATGTGAGATGTTCTGCCAAAATGAAATGGAACTAGGCATAAGTCATTGTGGGAAAAAACAAAAACCCGAACAGTTTTTTTTCCTTTCAATTTCCATATTTACTTATATTTGTAATCTTTGATACCTATACTACATGTTTTAAAGGGAAATTGTTCCATTTGTGGAAACAACATGCTTTTATCTTACTTTCAAAAAAATATTGACCCAATTTTTCTACTTGAAAGCCTGCAGAATGCCACACAAATTTTTGACAATTCCTAACAATTTAGAACAGAATTTTTTTCCATAATTTGATGTTTCATAAGACATAAAGTTACATAAAGTTGATCTTAAAGGAAACATGTAATAAGGTTTTTTTTTGCTTAAATCAATAAAGTATCATATTGACAACAACATTATGTGTGAGGTTGTGTTTATTTTCTGTGATAAATGGGAGAAAATAATTTTTGAAAATGTTTAGTCATACCACTCCGCCCCTCAAAGGGAAGCCTCATTAACATAACACTTCGCGTGGGGTATGACAAAAATCGAGGCAGAGAATTGCCTCGCTGCGGGGGTGCGCTACCCGGGCCTGGCTTGCATTATGCGCGCATTGCATGCAACAAGTCTTTGTCTACGAGTTTACCATGCCGGTTTTTTATTCTAAATCAGGGTAAAAATACAACTGTTTTCAGTCATGCCGACTAGATGTGTAGCTGCTGGGTGTAGCAAAACTACCAAGGATAGAGTAAGCCTTCATTTGTTTCCGGCTGATCCTAAATATCGGAGGATTTGGACAGCCAAAGTAAAGCTTACCAGAGCGAAGTGGTCCCGCCGGGCCTAGTGATTTTTCGGCCCGATCTGCAGCGACCATTTTGAGCGGTCGTGCTTCGACACTGGTCTGTACAGCAACTTTGGCATGCCCTTAAAAAACATGCTGAAGTCAGATGCTGTCCCAATGATATTACAATCAGACGAATCTGTACTGTTTTCGTCAGATTCACTAAAAACCGACGAAGAACTTTCACGATCGTCCATGTTTAGTCCGCGCCGATTACTGTACATGTACATGTACTTTGTACGGTATCCTTTGCTTTGGACAGCGTGCGTGTGGGTGATCGCGTTTACATGTACATGTATACGTACGTGTGCACAAGGCGTACGGGATTCGTACACTCTTGTACTCACAACAATGTGTGCGTACGTGGCCACGCGAACCCGTCTCGTACCTAGACGCCGCGTACCGACTATCGATAATTTGTCCGGGTTCTGACTCGATTTACGTCACTCATTTTGAGTGGCCGCGAAATTTAAAAAGGGGGGGTCAATTTCTGGACGGCAAATTACCACACTAAACGTACACTAGAACCAATTTTGCTTTTTATTCACATTTTATACACATAAATCTATTGATTTAAAACAAAAAATGCGTAATGAAGATGTTAGACTACATGTTTCCTTTAAATCCTCTTATTTTTGTGTAAAGCTGGACACGACAAAAACAGCTGACAACAAGTCCACATTCCTCCATGTTGTCGCTAAGGCCGTGTATGCTAATGTACCGGAGGTCATAACCTTTGGGGACGAGCTTCCCATGGTACCCAAGGCCAACAAAGTCTCGCTGAAAATGGTGAACGACGAACTTCAGGAAGTCAAAAACAAACTGGAGGTAGGTTTGAGTATCTCAAATTGTTGCACTTTTTTAATTGAATTTTTAAGTGTTTTCAAATGAACTGTCTCCAAGTTTTAGATTTTTTTATTAAATTCAAAAAACACTCGCCTGGTTTACCGAGTAATTTTACGATCCTTTTAAATACCGTTTGAGAAATACGCTTTTAAATGGTTTGCTTATGCCTAAATAGTTTGCGTCAGTATTTTTCTAATAAACAAAACTAAAGAGATGTAAGCACAGAATCCCTAGTTGTGGGTTGCACAATTGCGCATAAGCCAAATTTCTCACCGACCCGCTTACCAAAAGCACATAATTGTTCTGCTACAGTAAACATGGATTCTTCGCTATGAAATTAGGACCAGCTTCTTTTAGCTTTTGATTTCTGAAACGTTAGACTTTTGACCCAACCTACTGGAGATTTTGTGTTTGTTTATTTGACAGGACTTGGTCTTGGATATAGACAAGTTAGAACCAGGAGCCACAACGCAACTCCCCAACGACCGTTTCACAGAGGTCATGGATGTATCTTTTATAAATAAATAAGTAAATAAAATAATTTACATTGAAAGAGTAGAAATTTGTTTTTTGTATACAAGGAATGAGTAGATTTTCTTTTAAGAAGAAACAAGTCAATAAAGTAGAGAGCGGCTATGTAAATGTCAAAATAAAATCCTTGACTAAATGATGTCATCAGAGTTTTACGGATGAGGCGCGAGATCGTCTAGAAGTCGTTGAGTCCCTGCACTCCAAGACACAAGATGAATTCAACAAGACAGCGCAGTATTTTGGAGAGGACCCTGCCTCTACGGAGAGTGATTCTTTCTTTGGGATATTCTCACTTTTTACGTCCAAGTTTGCTGTAAGTAGGATTTTGTGGCATTCCTGTCAACCGCCGAGGGTCATTTTGGGTGATTGATCGATCACAAGTCTAAATTAGGTTGCTCACAGGTTACTCACAAGTCCATCTAAGTTAGGCTCACAATTCCATCTGAGGATGGTCATAAGCCAGTCACAAGCCAGTCACAAGCCAGTCACAAGTCCATCACAAGTCCATCACAAGTCCATCACAAGTCCATCTGAGGATGGTCGCAAGCAAGTCACAAGTCCATCGGAGTGTGGTTGCAAGTAAAACTGCAAGTCGATCATTGCCCCCTCCCCCTTTTAAATTTATGATAAAGTTTGTACAAATTTAAGATCTTCCGATACTCCTGTTTATACTCGGCTTGAAAGCAAATGCGAATTTGCTGCAAATTTGCAAAAGTTGAACACGTTTCAACTTCGCAGATTTTTTGCACCAAATGCTTTGTGTCGTCAAATTTGTATCGGCCTTTATTGCAAGTGCAAACTGTGTAATCACTTAATAACAAGGAAACAAAATAAAACTTTTAATAATTTTTTTCACTCATTCATTGTTTATGCCAACAGAAAGCCCACAATGAAAACATGCAGAAAAGAAAGTCACCCTGAGGTCAGAAGAAAGACAAGAATTATACTAGAAGGTGCTGGTAGAATTGGCCAATAGGAAGAGAGCTAAGACTGACACATGACCAAATGTCGGCCAATCATGACAGGATGTTGATGTAACAGGGACCATGGTGACCCGATGTCAAACTTAGAAAGTTGGGTCATGTGACATGTCTAAATTAGTTATGTGACCAATGTCGAGTTCCAGTATCGAGGAAAACTGCGTGATTGAATAATTTTGTTTTTAGTTGTACACTGGAGAACCACTTCTTGCCTTATTTTGTTAATGAAACCGGTTCAAATGTGATAAATATATATTTAACAATTTCTGTTCGGATTGTCTTTATATTTCTGTGCCGTTTTTTAATACTTGATCATTTTAGATGCCGTACATGGTTTAGGTAGATATGAAGCAAGATATGAAACAGAGGGACCCCCCCCCCCCCCTCCTTTGTGGTGGTCATTGTGTTTGCCAAATATTTTTTTCTTTCAGGAATTCTGTTGAGGTTTTTAGAGGAGGGTGTGTTAGGTAACAACAGTCTAGAGAATGTATAGGTTCAATGTACTGAGGGGGGAGTTCCTTGGTCTCGTATCGTGCTGGGTATATTTGCATGTGTTGAATTTTGCAAAACGGTGTCTGTTGTAGTAGTTTGCAGTATAATGTTGTGTTTAAAGTGTTGTGTGAATCAAATCGGAAATTGGGACTAATTGCTGTGGAATCTTTGCACGGCCTAATAAGAAAAGTAGTTTTTTGTTTAAACTTTTTGAAGAAAAAAAAGTCAGATGGCAGATTTTACAAAACAGCGGATTGATTTTTCTATTTTCTCATCTCGTTTGCTGGTATGTTTGTTTCTGAAAAAAGGTGGGGGGGGGGGGGGGGGGGGTAATTAGGTTGTTAGCACCAGTATGGTTTTTAATCCAAGTAAGATTTGTGAAAATTTTGTATTTTTAGTTTAATCCAAATGATCCTGTATGCCATAAAGTATTTTTGTCAAAATGTCAAAAACTTAACTACATGTACACAATCTACACAAAATAAGATCATGCACTGAGAAAAGACAAAAGGAATAGGGCCTATGGAATTTGTTTTATTATACATAACCTTGGTTATTTATACGGTGGTATTTACACTAAATTTGGATAGCAAATTAGTTTTTTAGTGTATATACAAAACCAACGTGTACGGATCGCCGTTCGATCTACATGTACAGAATTTAACTTGTGTGCTTTATAACTTTTTTTTTAACTTGCAAGCATTATTTAAGAATTAAGTAATGGAAAATTCAACATAATATTGAATGTTGTTCCAAAATTTAACTGATATGATTGCATAAAACTAATGTTTTGTCAAAATATTCCAATAGTTAAAAAGTTCTTCTCTCGGATAGGACCACAAAGTTGAAACCTAGGGCAGGGCATGCAGGTTGCTCCTTTAAGATTCATGGAACCTTACAGTTCTGGAAGTAAGCCAAAGCTATTAAATTTACAAATGTGAATAAGATTAAAACTGCTAACTGACTAAATTACCTAAAATATACAAAGCAAAAAGGTTAAGAGGGCCTAATATTTCGATCTTAACAAGATTTTCTTTAGTGGCAAATTGGCTGTGTACATGAAACAAACATGTAGAGGAGCATGATGTGCAACATGGTATGGGGAAGAAACACAAAATAGGGATAACAGGAGGATCAGAAGGACCAACTAAAGGAGGATTAGGCCAAGGAATGAAGATCTTGTTAAGATCGGAGGATTAGGGCCTCATAACTTATTTAATTTACAAATGTGTAAGTAGTGTTTCTGTGTTCAGTAGTTAACAAAAACAAACTTTTCATAATAAACCTTAATCAAATAAAACAAAAATACCAGTTGTAATTTTTTTTTTAAATTATTGTTTATTTTATTGTGAGGAACATTTGTAGTAAACACACCAGTCCTATACAGGATGGCCCACAAAGTATACCAAAAGGTATACTTACATTTTTCACTCAATGATATAAAGCAGATGTAGTTTTTATATTGGCCTAAAAAGAAACCACATGAAACTGTAAAACTCTAAAACCAGATTATAAAATCTACTTGTTATCTCGATGTTCCCATAACGCCAATAAAAGCTGTTACTCGTAGGTCGTTTCTTGGTCGGCATGTGAGAGTTTGGCTATAACGAGATGTAAAAGATGATTCTGCTCTGATGTTAAATGCTTCCTGTGAAGAAAAATAAATAAAAGTAAATCGTCAAAAAAAGGTCATTTTAATATTATTTAACCATCTAATTTATACATGAAAAGGCTGTTTTATACAGAAAGCTGAACGCAAATAAATAAATAAAAACAGAAGTTAATTACAGTGGGGTTTTGAACCTATGAACTCAGGATTGCCGTTCCGGTGCTCTACCAACTGAGCTAACCAGGTTTGCGGCATTGCTAATGCTGCTGGCATTTTGAATTTGGACGTGATCCTTGAACTGCCAACATAGGGCTGGATAGCTCAGTTGTTAGAGCACCGGAACAGCAATCTGGATGTCACAGGTTCAAATCCCGCTCCAGTCAATTTCTTTGTTCATCTTTACAAGAATTATGCAGATGAATTGAAAGTGTAGACATTTTCAAGACCTTGTCAGTTTGCTTACCACAGATCAGCCTGCAACGCTTGTAAGGAGTCTATATCCCGAGACTGACATGCCATCTGTGAGGACAGAAAATACAAGCGACAATTTCCGTGTGGTAAGAAAACATTCTACACTTTAAACAAAGAAATAGGTAATTTTGAGGGGCCTTGTTTTTTAACAGGCAAAACAAATAGGCAATACAGCATTTTGTAATGACAGCTTTTTAATTCAATAGATATCAGATTTTTATTTCGGTTAATTACACTTATTTTGTAATGCTGGAATCGCCCATATCTGTCCGATAAAGTGAAGGAAATTTCCATTAAAAGCAAATGTCAGAATTGTGTCCATCACACATCTAAGTAGTCGTTAAATATCTATTATCTCTGCTTTATGTGCTATTTACAATTCACAATTTAAATAGAAAACTCCTAAACTGAACAATGGTCTTCCCAAAAAATTGTACAAAATATTTAAAGAAGTGTACTAACCAAAAACGGATGTCAAATTCTTTATATATTTTTTAGATTTAAGAAATAGAAAGTTGCACAATATGTGTTCCTTCAGAAAAATTCATCGCATGGCTGCCCGTCGCATAGACAATCAGGATATCTACCGAAATGTGTAATGTCTAGACATGAAATATTGTTTGACTCATGACTCATGAGCACAATTGATCTGTTATTCAATTTGGAAGGAAATTAAGTTGGAATAACTCACCACCACGGACTGCATCAGAAGAAAAAGCTCTTCGCTTAGACATTCAACAACTACAAAAAAACCCACAAAAAACGAAGAGAAATTGTAAAGAGGTAATTTTCTTGGTAGCCACAGAATTGAAAAGCTTGGGAAGTGCTTGTATACATAAAATGTGAGGCGTTCTGGCAAAATGAGACAAAACTGGGCACAAGCCACAGTGTAGAAAATACAAAATAGTGAATGGGGTGATTTAAACAAAACAAATCAGGTTTATTGATATTGGTTGTCTTTGCTATGTCTACTAATCATATTTGTAAAAAAGTAAGAAGGTAGAGGAATAAAATTGTTTTAAAATTATTTGTTTCCTTATCACATGTGCAAAACTCGAAACTTTAAGGCGTTTTCCTTAAAATGTTAGTTTGGTGACATGTCGATAAATGCAAATTCTAAACAGGCATAATTTATTAACTGAATGTCTGATTAAATCACACTAAAGAGTATTGCAAGGAGAATATTATACTCTTTTTTAATGCTTGAAACCCTTATTTCAACCTCTGCTCAGTTCCGTCTCATTTTTCAAGAACCCCTCACAAATGTGTATACAAGCCGCAGTGGTGACCCACGTTTTCCCCAATGTTGCACTGCGGTAAACTATTTGTATAACAAGTACAGGGTCCAATTTCATAAAACGAGTAAGCACAGCAATTTGCTTAGCATGAACATTCTTTATTGAAAAAAACAGGGTTATAAACCAAAATTTAAGTTTATCAATTGTGACTGGTATTCAGCTGTTGTTTTTGCTTTGAATCAAAAACGCTTCAAGTTTTGGCCATCAACCTGTTTTTACTGAGCAAGACTTTTTGTGCTAAGCAAATTTGTGTGCTTAGATGTTTTATAAAATTGGCCCCTGGTCACGTGTTCAGCAATTTAAGAGGGGAAATCCATTCTCACCTGAATTGCTTTCCTCCGTTGATTGCCACGCATATTTCTCTAATGTCTGTGCATGTTCAGGCCTAATGCGCTGAGGAGTGGGCTACGGGCGGCACAAAAAAAGTTGAAGAAATATTAATTTAATCTTGGTTTTTTGCCTTTCACCAAAATTTCATAAACCCCCTACACTCGGTGTTTCTATAATATTATGAGAAATAAAGCAGGATGTGGGTTCGAGTCCACCAGAGTAATTTGTTTTTTGCTTATCTCTCGGTACATCACTGAGTAAACATTGTTTGTAGATATACTCGGTGGAGAGAGGCAAATCCAAGTAAAGTAGCTTGCTCAAGGACACAACATATTGACCAGCAGTTGGATTCGAACCCCTGATTCTCTGATCATGAATCACAAACCCTAACCACTAAGCCGCACTCCCCCACCATTCTAAAGGCCTTTTCTTTTCTTCTCCCTACCTGAAGCAGCATCAGCAGCAGGACCCGAGAAACCTGGCAGTTTGCCAAGACATCGGAGAATGCCCCGATGGGCTTGGCTCCCTGGCTGCCAGTCCCTCTCTCCTGGGCGAGATACTCCATTTCAGTCAGCACACCCAAGGCACCGTCAAAATCACCTGAAAGAAAATATAAACGAAAACTTCCTCCCAATCGGCGATCCCAGTATTGGATCTAAAAGAGAGTCACTGTATTAAAAAAGACAGCAACATTTTCAGTCCACAGGTGAAGACATTAAGTACCTGTTTCTATCTTGCAGGAAGCAACTTGGCCCAACGAATGAAGACAGTCTAACGGACTCTGCAAAGAGAAAAGTGAATACTTACTTACGACATGATGTGAACTCTCCAACTTGACACGACCCGACACAAATTCAGAGAAAGACCGACCTAAACCGACAAAAACTAAACAAAGTCAGTTTTTGGTCGGGTCTGCACAACATTACACGGCACATGAGTCAAACTATTGAAGTGTAACTATTGGACCACTGCACTAAAAAACTAAAATTGTTGAAATTAATTAATACTGAATTGGTAAAGAAAAAGTTGGTCTTGCCTACCTGATATTGTAAATCCGCTGCTCGTTGGTAGTGGCCCATAGCTTCGCCTGGCTTCTCCAATTTCTACCAAAACAATAACAACATTTTTTTAATGAGAAAAAAAAAATTAATTAAAAAAAAAAGAAAAAAAAGAAATGGATTTCTGCCAGCATCTGCAGTCATCAGTTCTATCCTTTTACTCTTCTAGTCTGTACTTCACAACCCTTCAAGTTTTTCGCAAAACCACCTTTGTCCATAGAATTAGCACCCGCACTTCAAAATCGGTCGAAGCCTACTTACTCTCAGGAACTCTGCAAGTTGTAGTGACAGCGTCGCTGCCAATGCTGGCTGCTTCAGCTCTATGTACACCTGTAATAACCAATGCAACATGCAAGATTTTAAGGTAACGCTCACGAGTTGCAGTGACGCCATCATGAGTTAAACCACAGGTCAAATGGTGAGTAGAGACAAATACAAGGTTCTCAGCTCTGAGTTTTCGATGATATTTCTCTGAGAAAATTCCCAACGTTCTGTGAGAACATTTTCACTCTGCAAGTCTGTCACAAATTTCTGGCAGGTCCTCCAAAGTCCTCCAAAGCTCCAAAGTCCTAAGAAAACTAAGACAATAAATCATAATCCAGCGTATCCATCACAAATTCCATCATATATACTATCATATACTATCATAAGTCCTCACTTGTAGTCCATCGCAATCCTCACAATTTCATCACAAGTCCTACACAATCTCTATCAGAGGTCAATCACAAATTCCATCACATCCGCAAGTCTATCACAAGTCCTCAAAGGTTATTGAACGTCCTTACAACTCTATAAGCCCTCATAAGTTCATCTCAAGTCCTCACATATCTACCTCAAGTCCTTACAAGTACCTCAAATATGACTTGTAAAGGACAAGCAACTCACCCTGACAGCATGGTTGTAGCAGTTAATTGCGGCAGTGAGGTTCTCTTCAAAGCTGGGGCATTTCAGCGCATGGTCCCCCTTCTCTGCATGCATGAAGTGATGCGCTGCACTGATTAATGCTTCGGCCTCCGCTGGCATGTTGGATAAAGTATGCTCACATCTATGTAGATGGGACAACATTTGACCACATATTTTTCAGATTTCAAAGGGGTTTCTTTTAAAAATCCTTAAATCTGGAAAGTTTTAACAGAAAATCTTAAACTATTTTTTTGATCAGAAAAAAAATCCTACATTTGTTTGAAATCAGGAAATATCCTGACCCCAAAAATCCTTAAATCATAAAAAAAATGCTGAAAATGGAAAAAATTGACAAAAACATTATGAAATCAGACAAAAAATCTGGGAAAAATACCACAAACTCTTGAAATCAGAAACAAAATCAAGTAAAAAATACTGAAATCAGGAAAAATCTCACACCATACCTGGCTTTGGCTAAGCTACAGACAGCTGAGTAGGAGGAACACTCCTGGTTCTCAAGGGTCTTAGCCAATGAACCTAGCCAAAAGAAAATATACAATTCCACCATTTCCAAATTTTCTTAAAGTGGACTTTAATTTTTTTAAAGATCGCCTCAGAAGATGAGAATCTGCCTATAAAATTTCTCGCTTGTACCCTGTAAATAGTGACTTCTATTCTCGTGGTCGGTATGACGTCAAAAAGGGGCGAGCCGTATAATATATAGCAACATTTTCTCCTTCTCGCTAAAATAGTGCATAAACAATAGAAAGATAAACAAGCTTTCTGGATGTACGACTGCGAGAATATGAATTAATAAAAACATTAACATTTATAACAATAAAAGTAAGCAAACAAATTAACTCTTTGCCTCTATATTCAACTGGTCAATTTATACTGTTTGACTTTGACCGATAGGTGGGAAGGGTTTATTGGGCAAAAATGTTGTTTGTCAGACAGTTGCAATTTAGCCTCGTCTCATAATTCATTGTTCTTACCAAACTGATCACTTGCTTCAGCTACATTAGGCTTCCGAAGAAATCGTCTTTATGTAAAACAAAACAAAAAGATGATTCAAACAGAATAAGGTGTTTCACGTTAATATGCGCACATATTTTAGAATGAACGCTTGATCATTGATGATAGACTTGAAAGCGCAAAATTTTTCATTCGACGATGGGGATATGCGTACACAGCAACAAGTGTAAATTTACCCCGTGAACAAAATGGCGCATGTTACCGTGAAACACCTTATTGGAATAGGAACTTCTCCCCATTTAAGCAGAGTAGGCAACTCAGTAAGTAATCTACTCATCATTAATATTTACATAAAAAACACAACATTTTCCCGGGCGCGCCTAGGCGCGCTCACCACATCACAATCACAAGTGATTTTCGTCTCCTGATTTCGTGATTCAACAAATCTACATTAAAAAAACAAATACGGATCCCTTTCCTGCTAATTTACGTGTACTCACCTTTTTAATTTACTGGAAATCGAGCGATATCTGCCTAGAAAGTCAATGTCCCTGTCCATTTTTCTTCAGCGCTGACCTTGCCCGATGGGTAACTTAACTATTGAGGGCGCTGTTTATTTACCTCTGGACAAAAAAATAAACAAGCACGTGCGTCATTGTTTTCACTCAGTGTTTATGTGTTTCCGGGTTTGGCGGCGTTGCACCCTTTTATAAATTGATTTTCCCCTTGCCTTGGGGGTAACACTGTACACAATAATTTAACAGAAAATGGCTTATATGAATGTTCTTAGTCGTTCAAAGTCAAAATTACACTTGACAAGAGCTCCTGGTATGAGGTCGTGGGCAACTTGTTTGGGTGAGAAGTTTGTGCTTGGACGGAACTTGGGCTAGGCTCCGGAACCTTTAGGGGCTTCAGGCTAGGAGCCCTAGCCCTGCGGGCGCCCCGTCGCGCCCATAGGGCCCGGAGCCCAGTATAGTTAGGGGTACTTGTAATGTATATGGTGGACAATTTCTTGTCGCCACTTATTTAGATGTGTACAATGTCAATGGAAGGTCGAGTGCATTTTAAAGTATTTTTTAAAATTGGAAATATTTATTAGTCCTAGATTGGATGTCAACATTTTATTTTAGTGACTTAACTTCACTAGTTTAATAGTATTTAAAGCCTAAGATTCTTGTATTATCTACAATTTCATGTTGAATAATTAAATTAGAATGTTCATGCTTCATTGTAAAGCATTTATTTGTTTATTATTTTATTATATTATTATGTTTTATAATATTTATCATTAAGTTTTTGTAACTATTTATACTGTTACACATATATGTAAAAATAAATATGATGAATGAATGAAATGATACTCATAAATAATTGTATGTACTATGTACATTCATTTGCATATTTTAATCTTTGACCTTGCCCCAGGTATCGTATCATTGGGACTGGGTCTGTTGGTCTACTCTGATGACGGCATTCTCTGGAGACTGTTCTGGTTCTTCTGCACCGCCTTTGTGGCCATTTCATCCCTTGACGACTGGGAGGTGGGTAGGCTTTGGAATTATGTCAGTAACTAACTCTTGCTCTTGTTAACACTCCAACGCACTTCAATATTCACATAAAGAAAATGCCTGTATATAATCGTCCATGGCACACATCTGAAGTGTTCCGGTGTTCCGGAGGTCGCAGGTTTAAGTCCCGCCTTGCCGATTTCGTTGTTCACTTGGTTTAAATTTTGCTACATTTGCTGTGTGGTTTACGGAGCTGTATTGGAGTCCCTGCAAGTCCTTTCACAAGTCTTTTCATAAAGCCAGTCGCAAGTAACTGGTTGAACAATGACAAAGGAGTGCTTTTGTTTTTGACTTCAGACTGAGGACTTGTGAGGGACTCGAATACAAAACTGGTGGTTAAATATGTTGGTTTGTTTGGTTTTTGTTGTTGTTAGAACTGCATCATTGACTGTGATTCGTCTCAGATCAAACTGGAGAGAGATCGTTTATTGGAGAGACTCATCATGCCGTTCCAGAAAGCTAGGAGTGGTAAATTAGAACAGTCAATGTTCATCTTTGTAGAAACTCTTCGTTGGAAAACAAACAAAATAAAGTCAGAGAGTCAGGCTGCCACTGTGGTTGCTTTCCTTGCCTTTCACTACTGTGGCCTGGGTTCGATTCCTGCCCTGGTCCAAATGAGGATTGGGTTTTCAGTCCCTACCTGATTCCATTGGTTTCTCCCTCCACCTATAAAAATGTAAATTCTTTTGAACTAGAGTGCCTTTTGAGGAATCCTTGCCATAATTGACAATGTCTAGGTGTATAAAAGCATACACTACTTGCCCATTTCATTCTTCATTGAGAAGTAATCAGTGTAAAGTGTCTTTCATAGGGACACACACACCAATTGCAATACCACAGGCCGGACTAAACCTCATTATTAACTCGCAATTCCCAGAATGACCCATATAATTTATAACAATTTACTAAACAAAATTAACAGTTGAGTATTAATTTTATCTTTTCTAAAAAGTAACTAAAATGTCTTCAGAACTCTTCCGTCGTGGAAAAGAAAAGTTTTAATAAAAGTTTATTCTTCTTTATTCTTAAATATACATTTTTTGTATTATTATTATTATTTTTATATATTTTTTGTTGTGGGGGTGATGTAGTTGTCGCTGACATTTCCGAGGTTTGTGGTGTTGAAGTGGAGCAAGAGGATATTAAATTCTTCGGGCGTGGCTACTACGTGTCAATCCAGATGACCTCAGGAATGGTGCTACCTATCACAGAAAAATGCACCATGGGAAATTCAAGGCAAGGCTTAAAATATGTTAACCCTAATGTGAACGGGAAAAATACTCCTGGTTTATTGACCGTACAAATTATCCAAATTACCTCCAAATAGGCACTTGGGGAGACAATCCCATAGAGATGTACACAAACTTGAAACAGTCCTAACTTGTTTACCCTAACCCTTTTCTCTAAGATCTTCGAGATTTATGCTATTTAGACCAAAATCTGTCGTTCTAGGACAAATTAACTCCCAAATATTGATTTTTTAGGGTAGCTAGACACTTAGGGAGACACTGAAATGTCTCCCTAAGTGCCACTGTCTCCTTATTACCTAAAAACTTACGCTAATTTGTCTCCCCAAGTGCCTATTTGGAAGAATTACACAAACACAAAAAATACACAAATACCAAGATGCACATTTAGACAGTACACAAAAACTGTAGAAAATCATTAAATTCAACTCTAGAGAAACCTCTTGTAGGGCTGTCCCACATAGCAGTAATCTCTCTAATCTTCCTATTAATGTAAATTGAAAATACAGGTCTTAAGATTTATAATGAACACAAAAGTTAACACCTTTTAATTTATAGTGGTTTTTTTTCTTTCATTTTTTTAATGACAGGGACCATCAGCAGATAGCAGACGTGATCAGAGATTTTCTGCGGGACGAATTGATGAAAAATCAGTCAATTTTTGTGGGACGGACAAACGAAGACGGTTATTCTTCGTCGTCATCTTCAGATGCCGAGGCCGTTGACAAGAAAAATACCCACGAGTGATGGCTCACCGAGTGCTCGGTTTACTCAGATATTGAGAGCAGATCTCACTGTGGCTTTTCTCCAATGTTTTGGGTTGTAAATGTTGTGGGCAAAAGACCCTCAGATGTTTAACAATGAGAGGTATGTGGCTGAAATAGGAAGGTCTACACCACTGCGTCTCCCGCTAACTTGGAAATCTGTTATGGTTTTGGTTAACCCTCCTGTCATTTGACAGCACTCCCATGCACAAATATCCTGAGTTCAGCCTTTTGCATGTGTTCCTATGCAGAACACAATTCTGCCCACAGCCTTAATGTACAAACTCTACACACAGAAACCCACAGTCTGTGCATTTTGGTGCTGCTGTACAACTGACTTAAATAGTGACTTCCGCATAGGAGGGTTAATAATAGGGGTGTCATACACACCGTGCAGACCCACTAGACAACGAGTAACAACATGAGAATTTGCAGATCTCATGAAATGTATCATCTGAAAAAGAAAGACTCATATGAAAAATATGAGCAACATACATACTAGAAAAGATGATTTGAAATGCTTGAAAGATGTAAATAGAATAAATGAGATGGTTCAAAAAACACTTTTTAATTACTGTTGCTTAATACGTTTGTTGTCTAGGAAAAAGCGCAATCTGAAAAGTTTATCGGACCATAACTTGGCAACGCTTTGACCGATTTTGAAAGTTGAAAGAGATTTGCAATCTACTCACCAAGCCCTTCAAGAAATAGTCCCAAATAACTTCCTAAAAGCAATATTAAAATTTGTATTGTCCCCCCTATTAATAAGAGGATTCAATATGTGGTTTCGGCTGGGGGTCTTTAACTCATCCAGGCCCATGAGTACATTTTAATCGTACCTTTGTTACCGGTTAACCACATTTTTTGTCTGTCTTATTTATAAATACATTATCAACTATTTAGTTGAACAATTATATGTACCTAATATTTTGTAAAACACCTCTCTAGCTACGTTTGTGTGTATATCCAGTCACTGAGTTTTTTCCACCCTTTGCTTGTGACGTGTTTATCAGTCATTCGTTTTGAACCGACACGAACTGGTCAAAGAAGATATATTGCAATTCCCCCCCTCCCCCCTGAATTACTATGTAAATTTTACCAATTACACACTACTAAACTGCAGAAGAGCCGGTATTTGTAAATTTAAATTTTTATTTTTATTACTTACAGTATGGATGCTATTGTAATATGGCTGCAAGTTTGATTTCAAATAACCATTTATTTTGTAAGACACTTTAATTTAGTTTAAATAAATGTGTAAGTTGATATACTTGGTGTAGTTCTCTATAGTTGATGAGGCAGGTTAGCGCAGCAGTAACTTAATTTCCTCAGCCCTCCACCCCCCCCCCTTGTTTTCACCCACCACCCCTTGTTTTCACCCACCACCCTTGTTTTCACCCACCACTCTTGTTTTCACCCACCACTCTTGTTTTCACCCACCACCCTTGTTTTCACCCACCACTCTTGTTTTCACCCACCACCCTTGTTTTTACCCACCACCTCTTACAAAGGAAAACTTGATAGAAAGTGAAATATGGTTAAAGATTTAATTCATCACGTAGAAACTTTTTTTTTTAGGTGGGGGTTAATTGTACCTAAATGCCTAGTGCCTAAAATGTTTTAACCGCAAGAGGGCGCACTTTAATATTAGTGAGCCATTATTTTTGACTCTGTTTTGACGATGACGTACGTATACAGAAGTCAATTCTACGGACGACGTGTGATATTCGGGCGATAAGCAATTTTCCACACGCTGAACGGACCGTTTTAACTTTAAGAAACTAACGTCGTATTTCTGGTAACTTCGTGTGCATCATTGAGGGATTATATACTGATCACGTGTAAGGATTTCTTGTCGTTTTTGTGCCGTTTGAGAATTGTTTTGGTAGAATTTTCGTAACTTGGAAAAAGTTGGTACATGTAGGCGGCCGGCCGCTGACCGCAAAGGTACCGTGCAAACCGCATAGTGTATGGAGCGCATTGGTGTCACACTGCACTGTGGCACAGGTGGAGTACGCGCTATTCAAATGCACACGCATGACTGACCGGCTTCTGTAAACATGGGGTTTTGTATGGTTAAACAAAACTGGCCTCAGTTATTTTTGCAGAAGTGAAACTGCTATTGCTAAAATATTGGAACTGGTTCCCATGAGAAACCATTTGGAAAAAAATTCTCTTTTACTGTAGGAAAGGATTTTCATATTCGTCGTCATGATTTTGCTTGGAATTTGTCGGATTGGTGAATGATTGGATAGGGAGAGATCATGGGAAAAGACATGGAGTTATTGAAAGCCGTGAAGGAGGAGGATATTGCACAGGTTCAGCGGATTGTCGCCAAACTTAAGACAAAACAAAGTGAGTATCGTATTAATATGTGTAAATAATTTTCATATTATGTGGGCATAGTAGTAGGTGATAGGAGGACGCAACGTTTGGGCCACTTCCTGTTTGCCATGGTCACTGTCGATGTCATTAGCGAGGTGAAAACATCGCAAGGTGAATGCACTATCATGTAAAGCTACGGGGCTCTGCATTTGTTTTCACCTCGCATTGACAGAGGTTTAGCAAAGTTGCGTCCATCTTAAACAAATATTTTTGCATTTTTCTTTTTTGACCAGTTGCCTTTTGGTATTGCTGTTTTATTTCTTCTTTCTTTTACTTTTAGTTTACAATTTGTTTAGAGACCATTCTTGAGTTTACAAATATTGATGAATATTGAATTATTTCACACATTTAACCCTAATAATAATAGTGCTGAATTCTTCAACACGCTAACTATGTAGTTTAAAGAGGCATTCCCTGTAGTTGTATTATTGTTTAGTTTTACCTCAAGAGCTAATGTTAACGTTAGATTTGTATTTTATCAATTGCTGTTTTCCAGAACAATATAAAAAGGTTGTCCAATTTAATATAATATTATGAAGTTCTAGGCCATGCAGAAAATATTGTTAAACAAATGAAACTAATTTTCTTGAAAAAAAACCTTAATTAACAAATTATTTAAAAGAACAAAACAACAAATCCCATTGTGTTAAAGGTTTGCCAAGATTTAATACCAGTAAATACTGTTTTCTTCTATGTATTTTATTTTCTGCAAAGAGGTTTATTTATTTGTCTGTGCTGCCAGATACTAAGATTACATTAGTCTACTGTCTGGCTCCTGTGAATTAACAAGGAACACAAACATTTTGTGTACACACACCTACTAATGCGTTATAGATTTTATTAAATTTTTTAAAAGCAAATTGCTTATCATAAGGCCAAAGGCCACTCGGGGTGTGGGCTAGAGGAAAGTATGGAAGAACCAGCCCCTCACCGGAACAAGACATTTTGATCATGTTTACATTAAATATAAAAATATAATATTAAAATTATAAAATCATACAATTCTTAAAATTAATACAAAATAAAAGATGAATTGCTAGTTTTTGCCATTCATAACAGCTTTGAAGGCTTGTCAACGGGTACTACCGGTACATGTCCGTATGTAAACCGTACTGCATGGACTTATACATTGTACATAATGTACTAATACGTCTTTGCCTACATAATGCAATGGCAATGCCAGGTTTTTGGTCTCCTTTTTTCCACAAGCCAAATGATTATAAATATTTAAGGGGAAAAAAACAACTTAAAGTCCAAATTTCTAAAGTCCAAATTTCTTTTTTTCTACACCTTCGCGGTCCAATTCCTCCGATTCTTGATCCGTTCCAAGCGGCCCACGTCAAGCGGCAAACAATTTGAGAAAAAAAATTGAGAGCACGCTGCCATAAATAGGCAGATGGAGAGGGGAGATTGTGTTTAACCGACCGTGGTAATACTGACCGTACCGCGGTGGTTGGCAGTGGCTTGCTTTACTAGTCTGGGCTTCCTGAGCAAATCAAGTGTTGAAAGATATCTATTTGTCTTTACCGCACTATTGGATCAGTTTCGCCTGTGCAAGCATTTCACAAACCTGAACACTGTTTTTCCAGCCAATTCTTAAAGGAAAAAAACCAGAAGAGTCGTACAGAACGCGGTTATATTAATCCAAACAATCCCCATCCACTCAAACTCCAACACCAGGTTTTGTTAAAGGTGGGATACACCATTTGCAGATATCGAACAAAATTACTACCGAATTATTAAGAAATATCTTACTTATTTGAAAGTAAATAATGATTGTAGGCATCCAGCAAAATGAGGGCCCTAGATATCCTGTAATTGTTCCGAAAAATTGAATTGTATAAACCAAAATTCATTATCGCCGGACGACGATCGCGAAAAAACCAAAAACAACATAAGAAAAACTGCCCGACTCTGGTTAAAAACGAACGTCGTTTTTCTTGCGTTTCTCAGCAACCATGATTGTAAAACTTCGAACAGGTCAGTTAAACGATATTTAATATGAAATACAACCCCCAAATCTACCCATTCCTGATACTTCACAAAATTACCAATGGTGTATACTACCTTTAAGAACAAGAAAAATGACAAATCTGGGTCATTTTTACATCATCTCTTTTCTATCGATCGATCGATTGCTGTGACTGAGAGGCAAAGTCAACAAGCTAAACGAGATGGTTGTTCTCAGGACTCTGAGCTCCCAAGTCAAATTCAAGGAACTCAAAGACCTGAGACCGACCCTTAAAGGTAGGATACACTATTGGTAGTTGTTTGAATTATCCGGAATGGGTGGATTTGATGGGTTGTCTTTTATAGTAAATATCGTTTAACTGATTTGTCCACAGTTTTACGATCATGAATGCTGAAAAAACAGCAAATAAAAATGGTGTTCGTTTTTAACCGGCGTCGGGCTGCTGTTCTTGTTTTGTTGTTTTTTATTTATAAAATTTAATTATTCAAAGCAATTAAAGAATATTTAGCTCAATCATTTTGCTGGATGCCTAGAATCATTATTTACTTTCAAAGATATTTCTTAATACATGTAATTCAGTAGTTATTTCAGCAAATGGTGTACATCCTACCTTTAAATTTGAAGTTAACTGGCATGACTGGAGTCAGGCAGGAGTTGAAGCAAAGTTTAGCCCGGGCACCATGCTGAGCCGATAATGCATTGCATGCTGTACCCATACTGTACTGTGCTGGTATGACTGAATCTACTTCATGCCAGGCTGACTTGAATTTGTAATGCTAATCCCCTCTGCCAATTTTGTTAAATTAAATTAATTTGGTGTACATGTATTTCATTTGCGGATCATGAGAATTGAATCGGGGAAAGAGACTTCTGAAAGGAGTTTAAAAGTGCAAGAGTTGGGTTAATAATGCTTTGGAGTTGGAAAACAACCACAGATCTCCGTGGGAATTTGGAAACTATCCGGTATATTGTACGGTACATAATTGTGCAAACCGATATTTTTTTGTTAGTGTACTTAGTTTTTTTCCCCATTGTTTTGTTTATTCCCATTGTTTCCAGAATGCCCACTACATGTACCGGTACATTTACATATCTTTTTTTTTTTTTTACTTCAAATTTTCTACTTAAAAAAAAAAGAGCTTACAAGAACCCTCATAGGAAGTATTTATTTGTGTCAGTTGGGTCACAAAATTGGACACACTGTCTTTTTGTTTGTAGATTAAACTTGTGGGCAGAATTGTGTTTCCCATAAGAACATATGTAAAAGCTAGACATTTGTGCTGTCAAATCATAGAAGGTACATGTATTTAACAATAATATCTTTATTAGCAACAAATTTATGGCACAGTTGGCCTACACAAATAAAAAACGAAACAACAAAAAACCACCCCAAAACATTAAAATATAGAAGACAATTTAAAAGACTATGTTTAAAATATAAATGATCAGTCGACACAAATATCATAAATTATTTAAGAGAGATCATCATCATGAAAAAGTTTAAATTGAAAATGCCATCTCTGACATCAGTCATCCCTCAGAACAAACACATTTTTTATAGAGGATACACTACATGAATCATACCATACAAACAAATTCTACGTCTGACATTGTGGATGTGCCCAATAGAAAAAAGTAAGTTTATCATCTTTGTGCCCCAAGCGCTCAGGAAGGGGAAAAAAGTACAGTCAGTCTTCCTGCATCCAGGAATGCAGTTTGTTGTCATTAAATCCTCTGGCATTTCATCAAGTACCCCCTAATGTGTCAACTTGTGACAACATTGAGCCTCGGCTGGGGTCAGGCATGCTGTCAGCTCCGATTCTCAGCTTCATCTCTGTCCTGACGCGGACAACATGAATGTTTGGACAGCGCGTTGGAATAGTTACAGGGCTAAGTTTTTCTTTGCCTGTTCAATTCTGCTTGCTGGTCCTCGGATTCCATGCTGGGGGGTTTGAAATGGTGCTGCTTGGGAAGAACTTGGAATTTGAATAATCTTTGCTTAAAGGGGGCATCGTCCTAAAATAGCCGAAATTTGTATGTTTTAGATTTTGTTTATCGTATACCAGTATACCGGTATATTTGTAAAAAGGTCCGGTTTTAAAGGAAACTAACTTTCGTAATGTTGTACTGTTCTAGTAAAAATCTGGAAAAAAACCCACACTTTTAATTGGATTATTTTAACATCACCGAGCCGAGGCGTGGGAGTGTTTTTTCGAGGCGGGTTTAGGCCGATGGTACCAGGAAGCACACCCACGCATTTCCGACTTTGCTCGCCGCTGACAGACATTTCCGGCCTTGCCCTTGACCTGTTTATGCGTCATCCGTTTTGAATCTGGGGAAAACTTTACGTCCATAAATAAGGGGTTCAAATATGTGACATTCTTTTGGGTGTCCCTGTTTCACCTGACCTGTATATTTACATTAAATTTTTAGGACTCCAAGAACTATAGGCAATAGTTGATAAAAGTCATCAAATTTTCACAAAACACAGCAAAAGCAAACGGTGTAACTACATTTAACAAAACGACACGTACTGTACTGTGCAGTGTGCATTGTGTAACTTAGTGTCAGAGGGAACAACAACATTCACAGTGTCGAAGAGAGAAAGTTGCAGTGCCAAAGTCAGTGGGCCACAGAACTTTTATTTTGAAATCCCCCCAAACCTGAACATTGTTTGGCACTGTTTGGGGCTCCGTTCTGCCTGGTTGTTTTCAACACTGAGCAGCCAGTGGGTGCCATGAACCTTTATTTCACACAATAACTCTGGGCGACTGTGCTTGACAAAATAACAATCCAATCCAATCCTTCTTTCTTACTGAAGCGAGTGAAAATGAGATTTAAAAAAAGGGTTTTTATTTGGAATTGTTTGGCAAACAGCTGGGGTTGTTGGTTTCGGTGTGGCAGTTACAGTATGCCAATAAGTTTAGTCTGGTGTTATTGAATTCTTCATGACAGTGATGCGTTTGGCTGGAATAAAATGTATAAAAACAAGCACATACATGTACATTGACTAGCGTCATACGCATACAGAACATTGTATTCATTTACATGTACTGGTAGTTTCGCATTGTGTACACGATTATGTTACTGACTTGAATCAAAATTTGAATAAATCAGACGAAAAAGCTGTTATGGTAGTTTTTTCGTTTGTTTAAATCGATCGCCTGTTATGCAGCCATTTATATTTTTTAATGTGTATGGTCAGTACATTTGTATACTTGTACAACATTTGTTAACATGAAACAAAACTGCAGCACTTGTGGAAAGTGTGCAAAGCACTCGTCTCTCGCCATTGTGGCTCGGGTTCGATTCCTGGTTTGAACCACGTGTGAGTAGAGTTGTTCGTTGATTCTCTTCTGTGTCACAAGGGCATTTCTCTTGGTTCTCTAGTTTTCCTCCCTCTGCAAAAATCAACATTTACGATCTTTGGCTGTGCTTTGTGCACAGGGGCCAATTTCATAGAGCTGCTAAGCACAAAAACTTGCTTAGCCTAAAAATTTGTCGTTTCCGAAAATAAGGTTACAGACCAAATTTTCACGTGGTCTTTATTGTTTTTGATTGATAATCAGCGTTTTTTTTTGCTTAGCATTAAAAACACGTAGAATTTTGGCTAGTAACCTGTCTTTAACCCTAACCCTCCCGGCTCGTTTGGCTAAGACATAACCTCAATCCTCCTATATCCTTCTGTAGTAAAGAGTTAAAAGCTCAAGGAACCTGGATCCTTCTAAATCCTTCTCAATTCTGCTAGTATGGCTATTGCCCTGAATCCTTCTAGATCCTCCTGCCTGCTGGGGATGTTTTTGGGGGTCTGTGTAAACTGATTACTTATCCAACAAATTACCCTCAAACAAATGGAAGTGCCCAGTACAATGACCTTTTCATACCAGGACAAGGGCCACAGAAATTCCATTGTATGCACATGTGTTTCCTATTGATGATACATAAACATACATTGTCCAGGGACCCTTTCAGCACTGACCCACTGACCTTGCAGTATACACTTACCTTCCAGTACACACATTTGCCATGCACACAAATGCAAGCCCTAAAAATAACCAAGTCAGAAGCATGCATTCCCCATGCCATTACAATGTACACAAATGCAAGCCCCCTCCCCCATAACCTAGATCCTTCTGGATCCTATTTTGGGCAAGCTGCATACAACCTCAATCCTTCTCTTTCCTCTTGTGTCAAATACAGCCCGATAACCTCAATCCTTCTCAATCCTTCTCAATCCCTCCCATAGCAAAACCCCATCTGCCCTCAATCCTTCTGGATCCTCCTCCACTGCAATGTCCTAATAACCTCAATCCTTCTAAATCCTTCATTTTGTACAAGAGGATTTAGAAGGATTTGGGAGGGTTAGGGTTAATGAGCAAGGATTTGTTGTGCTAAGCAAATTCTTCTGCTTAGCAGCTCTATGAAATTGGCCCCAGATACGGTATGTCAAGCACCTGTCTTTTCAACAACAAAAATAGAAGAAATGACAAATGCCGACTCTTAATGGTCTATTCAGTTCTTTTTTATCCATCTGATGGTCGATTTATATTTCAAACTAATAAAAAAGGCAAAGCCACTGTAATTTGTTTTGGGGTACTACATGTACCCTAAACAATCCCCATCCAGTCAAACTCCAACACTTTTGTTAGGATCTGTTACGGATACATGTATGTACTGGACCCCTAAACTGATTGTCTTTTACACTGGGTTAGGATACCGTGTACATGTACCTCCAGAATCAGAGTCCAACAGTTTGTGTGTACAGTTTGCCATATGGTGTTGGGATTTGTCAGGATGGGTATGGTTCCTTGTACATTACAGAGTTAGGGTAGCACCCGGTGTACAATTTTAAATAATTTTAAATCGTTGAGTTAAAAAAAAATATAAAATTAGTACTAGGGCATTTAAATTCACTGATATCATTTTACACATACAAAAAAATGCATACGGCCTAAAGCTCAGATTTTATCGGATCTCTTCACCAACGAGTAACAAATCTCTCCCAAGAAGAAGAAGGTAGAAGCCAGTTGAAATTGAAAATTTGTTTCCTTATAAACGATGAAATTGTTCGCGTGGGATGTAGACCTGACTTCACCGTGGGGGAAGAGCAGAGTTAATTACATGGGTTAATCTGCTCGGCTGGAGGTACCGTTAGTATCGGCGAACCCTGCAAAATACTGCTTTAAAGTGACAGTGCATTCATGTCAGTACGTGACACGTCTGTGGGTCTGTCCATTATCAACTGGTGATGGTTGAAGCCATGTGGCATTGAGCCTTGTCATTACAACCCCCCCCCCCCCCCCCCTCTCTAAAAAAAAAAAGATCGAAATTCCTTTGGGGATAGTTCCCTGGTGGATTCCTTTGAGGACAACAGCTGGAGTGGGCCTGAAGCAGTCTTACACAACTGTTGAAAAGATTTGTTTTCTTGGGGGGTGGGGTGTGGGGTGTGGGGGGTGGGAATAAGAAAGGAAAACAAATATTTAAGTCATTTTGTATTGAAGTGATAATAATTATATTGTTTACGGACACATCATGTAGGCCTATGTACTTGTATTGATATGAGGTTTTAATGTACAATATTTTTGGAATTTTATATCATAATTTATTCATGTCTGAAGTGCAGATTCCATAAAATTGGTTCAAATGTACTTTATAATTCTTAAAATGTTTAACAAACATTAACAAATAACCATGTACATGTAACAAACAAATTAAAGATAACAAATAAGAGGTGAATTTGAATATATAAAACTTAAATAATTAAAGACATTTTACTGACACTACGAAACACTACAATGTACATGTATGTTAAGAGAACAAAATCATGTAAAATTGAATAAACAAAAAGAAGAAACCAAAATGAAAAAACAAAAAGATTGATTAACAGTACTGTACATACCGGTAGTTAAAAAAACCAAAAAACGAAACTATGTGTCTCCAAATTATGTCAGCTTAACCAGTTTGCCCTGGGATTATTTTCACATCACCGAGCCGAGGCGCGGGATTATTTTAACAAAACTCGATCCGAGGTGGGTTCAGGCCGATGGTACCGGGAAGCACACCCACGCATTTCTGGCCTTGCTCGCTGCTGACAGACATTGTCGGCCTTGCTCATGATGTGTTTATGCGTCATCCGTTTTAAATCTGGTAAAAATTTGCGTGTATAACGGTACGTCCTCCGGCGTAATTCATAAATCTCTAATGTACACGCAAGCATTAATATAACAACTATGAAATATGATATGAAATGCTCAATGCCAACATTATCAAAATATAGCAAGTAAAGATAATACCTGTACCGGTACATGTACATGTTAGAAGTTAGCTTTTTCCCCCTCTGTGAACAGTTTTTATCGCAATACATTACAAAGCTTGGATAAAATGCCCTCTCTCAACACCCGTGGCTATCCCTTGAACACTACATGTAGATGTCTTCTTTTTTTCACTGCAGATGTTAGCAAGCTAGCTAATTGTTTGTAATAGGATTATGGGAGGGCGTCCCTGGGCGGAATTCTAGCGGATTAAATTCATCGCTCTCATGAGCACACCGAGCCACTGAATACTGTACAAGTACTGTAGGCTGCTCAGTCAGGTTGGGAGTTTTTTCTTAATTTGCTATCTGGAAAATTAAAAAGGTTAAAGACAATTAGGGAAGACGTATTAAGTGATTAGGTCTGGGAGACTCTTGTAAAGATTGTAACCATTTTACAGAATTAGTGGTTTTAAAGGTAAGATACACCATTGGTAATTGCTTGAAAGATTAGGAATGGGTGGATTTGGGGGGTTGTATTTTATAGTAATTATCGTTTAACTGAACTGTCCAAAGTTCTACAGTTACAGATGCTGAGAAAAGCAACAACAAAAATGGCGTTAATAATAATTTTTAAGGAAAACAGTGAAAAACCATGCATTACTTTTTTTTCAAAAATCTCTATACAGTAGTTTCCAACAATCAGTGAATTGACTGATTGTTAAATTTCTTTATTCCTTTCTATTAACAACAGCAAGCCAGACGGAACAATTTCACAGGTTTTTGTCAACATTGTGCTCAAAACGGTCGAGTAAACTTGACAATTGGTAAAGGAAAGGGTTCAGTTTTTTTTATACACATACATGTAATAATTTAGTAGTTTTCTTTTGGGATATTATGCAAATGTTCCTCTACATTTGTAGGCACAGTTAACTCTCGTTAATTCAAACACTGTTAATACAAATTCTGGTTATAGCAAAACAATATAAACCTGGTCTGGAATCTCCATTTATGTGCACAGTGAATGGGACAGACACTCGATCCTCTTAAAGGTAGGATACACCATTTGCAGATATCGAAAATATTCACTACCGAATTATTAAAAAATATCTTACCCAATTGAAAGTAAATAATGATTCTAGGCATTCAGCAAAAGGGATTGCGCTAGATATCCTGTAATTATTCCAAAAAATTGAATTGTATAAAGAAACATTTGCGATCGCCGGACGGTGATCGCGAAAAAACAAAGATAACATAAGAATAACGGCTCGACCCCGGTTGAAAACAAATGCTGTTTTTCGTGCTTTTCTCAGCATCCATGATTGTAAAACTTTGGAAAAGTCAGTTAAACGATATTTACTATGAAATACAACCCCCAAATCTACCCATTCATGATAATTCAAGCAATTACCAATGGTGTATACTACCTTTAAATAATACAAAATTAAACACTTGTCTGGTCCGGTTGAGTTTGTATTTGAGTCGACTGTACACTAGGCTTGGACGGTATTTCGGTATTACCGGATAGTCACGGTTTTTTTTTATTACCGACTAGTCGGTACTAATGATCTACAAAAACCGAAATACCGGTGATCTCGGTATGGAATTGCAATACCGCGATATTGTTCAGAACCTCGCAAAAGTCTTTCAAACAGAAAGAGAAACACCCGATCCACATGTTTCATTCCATTCAGTGTCATGTCTGCATTCAATCAAGTGGAAAGATAAGACGTTATTGTCAATCTCCACTTGATAACCCGATACTTCAGCAGCAGCCGTCCTTCCAGAAAGGCCTTTGAAGTTTGCTTATTACGCCGCCGTGTTTGCGGTTTTCTTTGTGTGTAGTGTCTGGACGAAAGTTCAAACAACTTTTTAAATGCGGCCCAAAAGCTGCTCCCAGTCCCACACCCACTTTACTTTCTCGAATCAAACATGGCAGACCTACTCCAGTCCACGCACAGCATGCACAAGGTAATACACGTGCTTTTCTCCCACGCACGACTTGCACGCCGCGAGCTAATGTCATTTTAAACAAATCTGATTGGCCGTCTAAAACAACGACCAGAACATTTTTCATTCACAAATAAGGTTTCGTCACACCGATTACTCCAGTACGGCCTCCTATTGGCGCCTGCTCTGATTGTATCGTCGTACGCCCGCCCTGCAAACAGGGCGATATTATAATACATGTACCAGTACATGTACATCGCCGCTGCATATGCTGCGAACGCACACGCAGTAGGAATCGCTGGTGGCCGGCATGAATCGCATGATGAGCCAATTGAATCACTGCCATTGATGCAGGATACCAACTGATAGCTAGCATGATCGTGGGAAGCAAGTTCGCAGTGTGCCGGTGCAGTGCATGGGCATTACGACTGGGCATCGGTCGCTAACAATCGGCATTTCTTTGATAGACATATCAATGACTTTACAAACTCAAACAATGATTCCACAAAAAGTAAGCTTTTAATTTTCAATAATCCATCACAGTGATACATTTTTACAAATATAAAGACTGATAATGAATCTTAGGTGTTGAAGAATTTGCCATGAAGATGCAATTACGTGGTTTGCCGGTTCGACGTAGCATGCAGTGATCGCTGTAATTTGTTTGGGTTGATAATAATGACGTAATACCCACTTAACATAACACCTCGGTATTACCGAATACCGCGGTTTTTTTTGTCACGGTATCCCGGTATAGTAAAAGGCAATACCGTCCAAGCCTACTGTACACAGACTGGTACATTCATAAACATCTAATGTTTTAAACTGTACATTGGAAAATAAGTACATGTGCAATGTACACATAATGTACGTTCACACACAGTATACATTGGTACATGTACACTGTGCAGATGGGTTGGCTCCACGTTAGAGGCCCCAAAATGGGCAGTCCATTAATAGATGTACCGGTACATGTACATTTTTTTCTGTCAAATTTTCTCTGACAGGTCGAAGCTTGTAAAATATTATAGCAACTCTCTCAAAAATTGACGACGGAGAAAGAGTTTACAAAAATATCGTTGAAAAAAATTCACAAAAGGGAAACGAGAGTGGAAAAAGAAATACGTGTAATTTAATTCCCAGACACATTATTTAATTAAATTAAAATCATATTCTGGCTGTAGGGTATACAATATGTATGTAGGTCAATATATAAATTTGGAATAAATTTTTTTTTCTTTTTCTTAAGGTCTTTTCCTTAACATTTTACTTTGGCAACATGTCAATAAATGTACATTTTAAACAGGCTTAACTTATTAACAGAATGTCCGATTGAAGCACAACGAACAGTATTTGGAGAAGAATTGTATTCTCTTTATTAATGCAAAATCTTCTGATTTTAACCCCTGCCAGTTCCCTCATAAAATTAAGGATTGACAAATAAAAGTACGATTGAATAATAAGCAATGTCGGACCTTTCTATGGAATAAGTAGCTAATTGATTCTACCAATGTAGTGTCTGGTTTTGTAATGTCAGAGAGTCATGTTATGTCAACACGTTTCGTTCGACTGTGGACAGAGATTTAATAAGAAAAGGTGCATGCACCTGGTTTTCTAAATACACGAAACGCTTCGTGTTGATTGCTGTGATGGGGAGCAGTTTAAAGGTATATAGTTGCAGATATCGAAAAATGTTACTACCGAACTAATAAAGGATACAGGTATCTTACTTATTTAAAAGTAAATAATGATTGTAGGCATCCAGCAAAATGATTGAGCTACAAGGTAGATATCCTGTAATTGTTTTGAAAAATTAAATTTTATTTTAAAAAAATCGCGATGGCCAGACGGCGATTGTGAAAAAAACAAGAACGACATAAGAACCACTGCCCGACGCCGGTTGAAAACAAACGCCATTTTTCTTTCTTTTCTCATCATCCACGATTGTAAAATTTCGAGCAGGTCACGATATTTACTATACAAAATTACAACCCCCCAAATCCACCCATTCATGATAATTTACGCAGTTACCAATGGTGTATCCTACCTTTAAAGGGGATTCAAAGCCACAAAAAAACCTGTTGGGATGGGCACTGATTGTCCTTTACATTGGGTTCAGAATCTGTCCAACAGTGGGAGTGTAGAGTTTATCATAATGGTGTTGAAATTTGCAGGAATTGGGATGGTTCCTAATAAATTGAACTAGGGGTTAGACATGTAAATGTAGATAAACACTGAACGCTGTATTCATTTATTTTTCACCTCAACATTTTGACATAACGTGAACAATGCAAAATAAAAAAAGTCTACCAATTTCAGATTGCTATTCCATGTATTTTTGACAAAAAGGTAACCTAAAAAAAAGGGGGAAAAAAAAGAAAAGAAGTGAATCAGAGTAAATCAACCGTGATGTTTATTTGTGCCAATCCCAACTTTTTGGAGGAAAAATTGTTTGCGTTTGAAGTTAACCTGCTGTGGTTTATTGTTCTCGACTCATTGTGACTTGGTTTGACATATTGACCCAATATATTTTTATGACTGGTGTAAAAAAAACACACAAACGAAACCTATAACTAAATTTTGTAGCAAACAAAATGGTGTTCATTTTGATTGATATTAGGTTAAGCTTGACAGTTTTTTTCCAACAATCATTCAATTGACAGATTTCTAGAAATGAAGTGTGCTGTTGACTAAACCGTGACCAAACCATGCGTGGTCTTTCAATGTTTTCTCAAAAAGTGTAATAGTCCACTGAACCGAAACTTCAATTGGTTCGGTTTTCAACTTTCTTCTTTAGATTTTGAGTGAAATTGTTTTTGGAATACCAACAAAATGACAAGCAAATGATCCTACATGTATACTTTACATTTGCAAATATTTAAAAAAAAAATACAACATAATTATTATAAAATACCTTACTAGGCTCACTTGACTGTAAGTGAATAATAGTATCAAGCATCTGTGACACAACTACCATCAGAAAATAAAGTGTTGTTTCTGAGCACTTTAATAACCACCCCTGTGTATTCCTGAGGCAAACACAGTCCAATACCAGTGACACCTTTGTGTATGATCGGGTCTGAGCTGTTAGGCGCACTTTTAAAGTCATTGCAAAACCGAACCATACATGTAGGCCTACTCACACAAAGCAAATTGATAATTGATATAAATTGCTCTGTTCTGTCTGAAGGAGGGTCAGGAAACCAGACTACAAGACTTATTTTCCTCTGTTTATTTTTTCAGTATCTATTAATATTATTAACCGCAAATGTATGTGATAAAATACCAATCCCAAAGCCATCATTTTTTTTTTAATTACTTGTATGTACAACAAAAGCAAAAAGTATACTAAGGTCATTTTCCAAACCCCAGCTTTGTCTTTGTCTTGGGCTTCATTCATGCAGTTAAGCAATGCGCTGGAGCCAGGGACGAAGCTGAAGGGGTTTGGGAAACGGCCTAACTTTATTTAAACTCCTTTGGACTAATCGGATGCAACCGTCTTTCTTTCATTTTTACAGAAAAGCAAGGCACGATAAAAAGATCGGCAGTGAATCACCAGGACCAGGATGGGTAAGTTGAATAGACTACATGCGTAGCAGCCATCTTAGAGGGCAATGCCTTTGCATGTCATTGAACCTTCTGTGCATTCATTGCACACAATGTGCCCTCTAAGATGGCTGCTATGCAGAATTTTCTACGTTTATACCTTTAGTTTTACTATCATATATAATTTTACAATCATTGGTGCCGAGAAAAAAGCAAGAAAAGTGGCATTCGTTTTCAAGCGGCGTCGGGCAGTTCTTGTGTTTTTTTAATCGCCGTCTGGCGATCGTGAATTTATTTTAGAAAATGGAAATTTTTCGTAACAATTGCAGGATATCTATCAAAATAATTTTGCAGGCTGCCTGGAATAATTTATTTTCAAATAAGTAAGAATTTTTTTAATAATTTTTTAATAGTTTATAGAGTTATTGTTGCCTTGGTGAATCAAATTGTTAGCATTCTTGAAATGTGTGCTCCTAAAAAAAACCATGCTGTGCAACACTATGCCATGTGCTGAACAACTCAACATATTTTCCAGCTGGCAACAAACTTAAGAAACAACTTCAGTGATAAAACTGAATGATGAGTTGCTGAAACTTACACATGCAGGATGTTTTTTTTGTATAAAACTGTTGGTGCAAGGTCGTGAAATCTGGAATTTTTTCCCAAGCAATTGGACAGAGAAAACTTGCTCCATGCTTTTTGGAGATCGCCAATGTTTCTTTAAGGTTGCCATTTTTGATTATTGCTTTTTGTTCCGATAACTACCGGTCGGCATTTCGGTACACGTACTCATACAAACCAATCTAGAAAGATCGATAACAGTACTTAAAGGTGGTATACACCATTGGTAATTGTTTGAATTATCACGAATGGGTGAATTTGGGGGTGGGGTTGTATTTTATAGTAAATATCATTTAACTGACTTGTCCGAAGTTTTACAGTCATAGATGCCGAGAAAAGCACGAAAAAACAGCATTTGTTCCAACTGGCGTCGGGCAGTTATTCTTAGGTTTTTTTTGTTTTTGTTCGCAATCGCCGTCCAGGGATCGCGAATTTGTTTTATAAAATTATATTTTTCGGAATAATTACGGGATATGCAATCAAAGATATTTCTTAATAATTTGGTAAATATTTTTGATATCTGCAAATGGTGTATCCTACCTTTAGGTTGTGTCCTACTTCTGTTGAATGCAGCCTGTCCAGATAAAAACAAAACTTCATGGTCACTTGTGATATGTGGGAGTGTCTCATGATCAGAGGGTTAGGGATTCGAATCCAGCTGAAGGTCATATGTTGTGTCCTTAGGCCAGCCACTTTACCCCACTTGCCTCTTTCCACCCAGGAGTATAAATGGGTACCATCATTAGCTGGGGTAAAACCTGTTATAAACTACTGTAGCATTTCATCAATTCCAGAGGGAATATAAATATTCTCAGTTGTTTTTTGTCAAGGAAACTGGAGATATAAACGCCGGCCTGATGGGCCACATTGTCTCATGACAGACTTCACTTTTACTTAAAATTTGTTAGCACTTCCCATCTTCCAATATTCAAAGGTGCGCTGTTGCAAATTGACTGCTGCCAAAAATACACATCCCGCTGGGAAAACATGCCCAGTGGGGTGACTGGTAAAGTTCAGCGGGTAAACAAATTACGGCACAACCTAGCTTCTCAAAAGGTTACGTGGACACTCAATGTATATTCCAAGAAAATTATATTCTAAGATTAGAATTTTAAACCAACTACTAATAAACATTTTCTAAAAATGTGCCTCTGAGTCTGAGACACGTTTTTGGACTTCTTTTTATTTTCCAAAAAATGACAGCATGCGAGGAGGAATATTCACACGGACTTCCGAGTCATAATATCTTTACATCAAATAAGCTTAATTAAACAATAATTTGTTTGGTTACTTTTTGGATAGGTGCCACAGGTATAATTTCCCTTTAATTTACTATACCATTTCATTACTGTATTATTTTAATTGGTCTGAGATTTAACTTGACAACTCTATCCATTGTCCAATTGCAAAATCATATAGCAAACTGCATTGTGAAGGTTTAACCGTATTAGGGTATGGACTCTGTTGTGTTGATGGGGATTTGGTGACTGACCTTGTCAAAAGCCACATGGCATTTCATTCAGCAAAACCTATGAAGGCTAATTTCAACAAATGCATCAGTCTGTCTGATAAAACAATATTTTCAATAATAGTTTTGTTTATTTTATTGGGAAAAGGTGCCATCTGTGTTTTGATGGTGTTTTGTTAACACCTTAACAGCAGTATTATTCTACCGTAGTAGCTGCACTGCACAATGGACGCGAGTGTGCAGCTGTGACACAAGCTGTGTTCTATCCTGTTTTTATAAACTTTAATAAGTTAAAACCCTGGGTTGTTGGTTTTTTTTGTTTTTTTTAAATTTGTTTAATTTGAAGCAAATTTTTCATCTTCATGAGTTCGTGCTTCTATGACTTGGTGCATTGCCAAAGTATGCGTGAAAAATCGCGCGCCTGATGAATGCATTCTGATCTAGAGTTAATTAACTTTGTCTCCGCAAGTAAAAAAATAAATAAAAAATTCACATCTCACCCCTCATAAATAAAGTGTTTTATATTTCATGCCAGATTTAACCATCCGTCTTCGGAAATTACAACAGTGTACTTATGAAGTACCTCAGGGAATTGTAAAAAAAAAGTGGACTAGTTCGGCTCATTTATGAAGGGACAGACATGTTTTTCCTTTAGAAGATGGACCCTTGGCGTCATTGATCGTTCGTGTAGATAATGCTTTATAGAGAGTTCTCTCCTGCGATTGCGTTGGACAGATTTGACAGTGCTGCTGAGAATGTTTAATTAGTCTGGTACTGCTCGCCCAGAGGACACATTTTTGAATCTTTTGAGGCATTTTTTTTTGTTTTGCCCGGCAAAATGACAGTGCCCTGTGGTTGGGGGAGGTACATGTACTTGAGGCGTCGGTACTTATTGTGAGGGGGAGGAGGAGAGGGGCGGGGGGTTGACCTTTCTAAAATCTTGCAGATCTGTAATTATCTGTAACAAACATGTACTGCACAGCGATTTGCTGGTCAGATCCGACCTAGATCTGCAGTGCACTCTGTCTTGGTCGGCCATGCGCACGTGCATAGACTGGTTGCCGCATTTAGAAATAGCAAATAGAAATGGAAGCAATAGAAATACTAAAACTTATGGGTTCATATCAACTGATTTAATGTTTCTGATGAAGCACAAACCGGCACCAGAATGTTGCTGGAGTTTCCACAGTTGGGTCTTAAGATCGTCATAAGATGAAGACGAAGCCAGAGATTCGCAAACCTCCCACAGGGAGGATGTGGACTGGATGAGCCAAACTCAGGCAGCAGTCAAGCATGCATCATGGAGAGATCAGGCATGCCCACAGAGCTAGTGAGAGGGAAAATGAGGGACTTTATAGCTTATTAAGGGAGAGAGCAGAAGGGTAAACGGAGATGGTGCTCATCAAGATCTTTAAGGCCAGTTTATACGCCGCGAGAAAGCAAACACGAACGTGAATTTGTGATGTCGAGGCACGTTTTCGCGCTGCAAATTTGCATAAGTTTGATCCACGTTTCTGGATAGCGGCCATGGCCACTGTGGACGTGTGGGATTAAGCATTGTCTTGGTGGTTGAGTTAAACCAGGATGCCCCTCCCCCTCATCACCCCCATCACCCCCTCCCCCTCTCCCCCCCCCCCCCCCCAACAAAAAAAACCATAAAAATAAATATATATATAATAATAATAATAATCATTCCTGGCTCATATTATGAAATAAATTCCAGCGTTCAAAGAAATATAAAAAAATGAGTAAACAACCCCCCTGTTTACAAATAAAAATTGGTGGGAAAATTTTGTTCCTTTTGTTCCTTGCTGTAGAATTTTGTTTTAAAGAGGACGCATGTAAACAAACCAAGCCATTTTGAATGCCTTTCGTGTTATTCACCCGCGCCCAATTGTCTTGAACTGAATAGAAATTTTACCCAATTATTTTAACGGTCTAGATTCCAAAGTTCAAAAACTGACATTGTCTAGGTTTTTTCGGTTGTCGACATTTCGTAGAATGCTACAACACAATGGCAAAGTGTGCAATGATCATTTAAAGATCGTGGAATGTCTCGCTTGCTGACCGTATCAAATTACAGTAATTGGGTAATCGTTTTGGCGCTGTCTTTCTTGAAACAGGTCTGGGCATTTGGATCGGTTAAATAATATTTAAAAAAAAATTGGTTGGCGGGGACTGTGCCAAAGGAGCCAAAGATATACATGTACAAAGCTTTTCTACAATAATTTGGTTGGTTATTTTGTTGGATTGCTGCAAATGGTATACTCTGCCTTAATGAAACCAGACACTTTTTCTTTTTATATCTTGCAAGCAGTCATGTGTGACTGATTCACTGGTCATGGTACATTTATCCCAGAATGATACATCACTTGGGAAAAGAAAAAAACCTACTTTGTGTACATGTACATTTCTTCAAATGTCATAAATCGTCCATTCTATCACCTAATCAATCTTGCAGCCATGGGTAACTGATTGATATGTTTTGCACACTCTGATCACACTAACAAAAGTACATGCTCCTTGTATTATGACCTAGGATTGAGACACAATACAAATATTACAGGGACAAAGATTCCTTGAATGATGGTTTCTTTGTCAAAATCGTTCCTCTGTTGCTTGAGTAGCATAAGGTGAATTGGGTTGGGCGAGTATGGGTGAGGTTACAGTACAGGAATGAAGGAAACACAAAGGACTATCCTTGCTCCTTTTGGGGTTCTTTAGCTGTATGTACTGATGATTGTATTAAAGTTATAAGAAAATATCAGACCATGAAGTTGGTCATGTTGCTTGGATCTTTGTTATAGGCATCATAGTATCACAGGTGCACATATAAAATTTAAGATTGATAAGGCGATAATACATAAAACATGGAAAATACAACGATTGAAATGAGGTAAACAAATTGAAAGTTGAATAGTTAAAGTTGTTAAGCTGCAGGCTGTGGGTTCGAGTCCGGTCTGAGACAATGGTGCGTGTGCCCTTGGGCAAGGCACTACATGTACATGTATGTCACTCATTGCTTCTCTCCACTCGGGAGTAAATGGGTACCTGTGAGGGCAGAGATGGTTGTTATTAGCTGCTTTGGGCTGAAACAGCAGCATTGAGCTTTATACTCCCCAGGGAGCTGAGATGGTATTTGGAATGTTTCGTGGGCCCAATGAGCAGAGACAATAATGACAGCGCCTTGAGTACCAGTCCTGGTAAATGTGCTTTATGTAATGTTTATTAAATCATATTACATACATGTACATGTACATGTCTGATGATGTGCTTTAATAGTCGGACACACTTTTTTTGTCTTAACACAAATTGTCCATCACAAGGCCACTAGAGGTGTGTGCTACAGAGGAAAGTGTGGAAGAACCAGCCCCTCACACTGAAACAAGACAAGATAATTTTATCTCTTCACATTATGAATAGTGTTGGGATGGGTAACTACATTTGTACATGTAGTCCACAGCAAGGCATTTATGCCTCTACCTAAGCGTAGAAGTGCCATAGCCCAGGCTGTGGTTCGAACCCACAACCTGCAGAACTACCCGCAGACCACAACTTCAATGCTCCATACCACTAGTCTATAGCACTTTTACAAACGCTACGTCTGAACATGTGAAGATGTTTTAAACCACATGTTTTTCTCTTTGGTTTCACGATCAAAATGTAGTCGGCGATAACCAGTCTCCTCCCTGAATGTGATATCAATGGAGTGATTGGATTGGTTATAAGAGATCGCTTTGATAAGAATGTCAATCGCAAAAACAGCGGTAACAGCATCGTGCGAGTCTCAATGACTACGCAGAGATGCATGTGTACATGAGGGGAGTGATATCCGTAACAGATCACGATGATTCTCCCCCCTCCCCCCCCCCCCCCCCACAACAACCGACATGTGTCATGCACCACACACACACAGTAGGAAATCTGCACGTGCGAGACGGATTGTGATTGCAACAGGGTTGGCCGAAATGACTTTTTTAACACTTGTGAAAAAAACAAAAAAAACCATCGCACATGCGAGTGTCGCTTTCGTGTAATGTGAGTAACCTCATTACTTTATGTTAGAAAGATGTACACGTTGGTTAGTCCATAAATAAGGGGTCCCCCATGTGACATTTGTTTGTGTCCCTTTTTACACCTGACTTGTGTAATTACCTCTGCCAAGGAGGATACATGTTTTTGTCTGTGTTTGTTTGTCTCTCCGTCTGTTTGTTTGTTAGCAGTATTACGGAAAAACTACTCGAAGGATTTTAACAAAAATAGATACCCAAACGGGTCAGGGATAATTCTATTAAGTTTGTTTAGATTGATCTGGATTTCGATGAGGAATCTGGATCACTTGAAATGATTTATTAACGCTGAGAGATTAACAACAAAAATTGGCAGGTGGTACTTTTCTTTACTATGTACATGTAGAGGGCATCAAAGAATGTGTCCTGAATTGACCAACAAAAATATCTTGTGTCAGATATAACCGGGACACAAGAAAATTGGTGACGTGCTTGTTAGATACACGTATCCTGGAGACATCGCTTTGTTCTCATGTACAAAATAGTCAGAAAATCGACAACTTTTTTCAAAATGATCCTATTTCAACCACAATTAATTTCCTGGGTTAAAATTTCGACCCAATATACATGTACCATATATTAATACCCTAACCAAAACACTAACACTAACCCACATCCTAACCCTAAGTTTTGAGTAATTTAAGTAAAATCCAAAAATATATTTTGTGAAATTTCTTGTGGAGACCTATACAAATTACCCTGTGTTAATGTCCCCAGGTCTCCACAGGGTACTGAATTTAGAAACATGTCTACAACATTGATATCCTGGTTTCAGAGTAAATTTACGATACACCACGGTACTGTCTACTGTACCCCAGTCTGCGCCAGTCTGTGGGACAAGTGTAGTGATGACTGGATCAATACCAGCCACTCAAAATTCTTGCATAGTGAATTGAACCTGGCAACGCAAACACAATATATCCACAATATTGCAATGTATGGGCTGCCCTCGAATCTTCCATTAAACCATCTCAAGTAGTTAGAGTGTATGAGGGGGGAATTTTGTATTTGTTTAAATTAATAGAAGGGAGATAGTTTAGACAACTTGTCGGCAAGAATGCCACATCTATTTTCAAGGAGTAGTAGCAAAAAATGTTCCTGTTGTTGGGAAGGAACTCGGGAAAGAACTTAATCAAATTTGAGAAAATATTTTCATTAATTCTTGCCAGTTGGCAGTTCGAGCCATTTTTGTTTGTTCAGTTTCATTCAGTTTTTCAAAATTGATTATTTGTTGGTGGCATTTCTGCTTGGCCTACAATTTTTTTCCTTTTAAAGGGACATCCCATCCTGGAAAGCGCCCAATTGGGCTACAAAAGCTTAATAATAAGACAGAAATTGTTTTCGGCAGGACTCGGGAGATGTAAATTAATATTAGATTTTGACCCTTCACCGACGAAATACAGGTATGTACATATTCGCTGTATATTAAGTATTGTCCCTAGAATTGTTTTGAGAAAAAACAAATCACTGACTCGGGTGAGACTCGAACCCAGGACCTCCTGCTTTCTCGTGATGACTTCTTACCACTCGACTACCGAGTACCGAGCTACATTTGTGTAGCTAGGGTCGGCTGGCTGATTCGAATCTGATTAGCAGCAGGGGCCAATTTCATAGAGCTGCTAAGCACAAACATTTGCTTAGCATGACAATTTGTCCTTGGCAAAAACAAGGTTACAGACCAAATTTTCACCTGATCTTTATTGTTCTGGATTGATAATCAGCTGTTTTTTTGCTTAGCATGAAAAACCCCTATAATTTTGGCTGGTAACCTGTTTTTAATGAGCAAGACTTTTTTGTGCTAAGCAAATTTGTTTGCTTAGCAGCTCTATGAAATTGGCCCCTGGTGTGTACAGTATACTGCAAAAAAATGTTTCATTAGTGCACTACAAAAGGGTGTTAACTTCAAAGAACATTTAAAAACTAATAAACGTTTCTGCCGACTCCACACAACCACCCTTCAAAAATGTGTCTGTTTTGTGAAATTCCCTGAAATATCACGTATGAACAAATTGGGAAGGGGGAGGGGAAGGGTGTTTCAAAAACGTACGTGACTCTCTCTAATATCGAGCTGTTTGGGGGTTACTCGTGATTCCAGTCGCACATGTTCCACCAGTGCATCACATTATGCGGACGTGCGAGAGTTTATTGGTTCTGTGTATGTGTACCAGACAATAAATTGTCTTGTTGCACATGACACAGATGCATTGCCTTGTTTCATGTTCGACGAGCGCAAGTAGGTTAACGAATTAATGTACATATGTACGTGTACATGCATTTAGATATTTCTCATTAAGGTTAAACAATCTATGGATTTGCCTACACATGTACATGTATGTGTTGAAGAAATGCAATTGTGTGATCAAGTGATGCTTAAATGCTGCAGAGCTACTTGAATGCGAGTGCATGGGAACGACTGTGTTTGGATAGCACCATAGAGATTAAAACCCAGGTAGTTTTTGAGGGTCGGGCTTGAAAAATGGGGGCAGTAATCTAACGGTTTCAGCTTGTTTGGCCAAGAGGCCCCTGTTTGGACGACATTTTTTAAATCTGGGTTTTGGGACACTTGACAAATACCGATATACCTGATGAGATTTGAAGGTTTGCATGGCAAAAAGGCAATGAGATAAGTATTTTGGGGTCACACCATAATTCTCTTGAGTGAGATGTAAAGTGAAGTTAACCGGCCAACGTTTCGGACAGGATGCTCTGCTCGTCGTCAGGAGACTGAGGGATTCCAAAGTTGAAACAGGGTGGAGCCTGGAAGCGATGAAGCTTACGAAGAATGCAACTCTTCATGCGGGACGTGGAGGATGCTAGATGATCATTGAGATGATGGAGGATGCTGCTGGATAATCGATTCCAGGCTCCATATAACCCCGCTTTAATGTTGGAATCCCTCAGTCTCCTGACGACGGGCAGAGCATATTGTCCGAAACGTTGAGTTTCCTCTGGTTCTCTTTAGAACCACAAATCTCACTAAAGAAAATTACCACAAAGTACTTATCTTAACACTTGACCACTTTACACAAGTCAAATTCATCATCTACCGGTAGAACAGGACATTGCCGGCCAGCAATCTTTAAAAATTGATACAAAATAAACGTACCAGTTTTTCATAACTCAGTAGTTTTTGTTTATGTTTGCAAATGGTGCATACTACCCGGTACCTTGAATATATATACACGTGCACTTTGTATGTATCGTGAACAAGTAAGATTTTAACAGTATTTTGGTTGGTTACCTTTTGGATAACTGCAAATTGTACACTTCAGCTTTAAATTAGAATTCGCAAGTTTTTAAGTTGTTACATTGTAGGACAAAAATAAGGAAATTTAATTTTGTTTGTCTCAATCCTCCAAATCTAATGCAGTTTACTTTGTGATATTTTGTTGTCCACCAGAATGTATTTTACGGCACGTTCTAATCAATTGCAGTCCATTTACGGTAAACGTGCGCATTGTTGAAGAGCTTACACAATCTCGCTGCCTCTTGTAATGTACATGTATGTGTTTTCATGTAGACGGCCTCGGAGGTTTAATATGAGACCGAGATCGAATCCGATTCAATCAATTTATTCAGCTTTCAACCAAATCCCCGTGTTGGGGCGCCTGTCGGATCTGATATATTAGTCTTTCCATCATCCGAACGGTGTGGTTATTGTGTCCGGTCGCAGCTATATCTTACACCCCCCCCCCCCCCCCCAATTTCTCCCCCTCTCCTAAACTTGGTCTCAATTGATTTGATAAATAGTCCACAATTCAAGGCGACAGACGGACTTTTGATGCGGGCCGGTCACACGGACGCCTCACGCCTCCAAACTGTTGGCACAGCATCATTATCCCGTGCCTAATCGAGCATAGTGCATTGTCAAAGCAGCCTGATCGTCTGCAGTGCAAAGGGCAGACAACATGACATAACATGCTAAACATTCATTTGAAAAGTTAGTTAGCCTTTGATTTCATTGTACTGTACTATATATGCATAGTTGGAGGAATTGCTTCATAAGTTGTTTCATAATTTACAGTGTTATTACAATTTTGTGAACATATTTCAATAGCGACAAAATATAGAAAAGGAACCAAAATGGTGGATACATGTTTTGTAACTTGACAAAAACATTTAATTCAGCTATTGAATTTTTTTTTTTTATGGTTAAGATTCCAATAGTTGTTTATAGAATGAAAAAAATGTACAAAACCTGATGCGGAAAAAGAAATAAAAACAAAAATTATCAAAAACAAAAGGTGTTCCAAATTGGAAATTGGAAACTGTTTTGCTTTGCTTTATTTTATATTTTTATTATAATTTTTTTTTAAATTGGGAACTGTTAAACAAAATTATTAGCTTCTTCAATTGTGGGAACCTCTATACATGTACCAGAACACTACTGGATGGATTGACCTTCTTTGCTTGAAAAGGTAACCATGGGGGTATAACCCCTTCAATAGTTTTTGTATACATTTGAGCTTTGTATCCCAGGCACGTGGTAAAGTTTACCTGGTTCCTATTCTGTACCCCTCGGATCCTATTGTGTTCCCGGTACTCTGCATTCCTTCCAGCCTGGTTCTATTCATGTGTAAATGAATAATGTCAACAAGGGATTGGGGTAAGGATAGTGACGGGCAAATAGTGACAGGCAAAACAGCTCTCAAAGGGGAGACCTGTAATATTTGTTTTTTTGTTTAAAAGGCAAATTAAATTGTTTCTTAAAATAAAATAAATTAATTTAAAAATAAGAAAATATTAAGAAACTCATTAAAATTTAGTTGTTTGTAGCATTGATCCAACTGTACACTATGTACACGTGTACATGAACATGGTTGCTGGGTGGAAAAAATGAAGTAGGCAGGCACAAGAAACCGGTTTATGTTTTCACTTGGCCTCATACTGTATACTCTCTTTAAATACGATTGAATCGTAGCTTTATTCAAAAACGTACGTGGACGTAATGTAAGGAGGCTGGATTGCCACGGAAAGTATGCCGGTAATACCCAATCTCTTTCTCGCGCTAGGTAAGTCCCTTTCCCAACGGGAAAATACTGCCTTGGGGGAAATTAAAAATCCCCCACTGCAAACTCCCAGGTCAGGGTATCTTGGGAATATTTCTGTTGGGGATGTGATTACAACTGGCGTGACTGGGATTGGGAGAGAACAAACCAAAGGGACCCTGGAGTTTGGAGCTTCCTTACAATAATCTCCAGGTTAGATTTGAGTCCAGCCCCAAGATTTGTGGTAATCTTTTTTCACACTAGCAATAATCCAGCATGGTTTTTACATGGGGGTGTAATGTACAGTTTTCTACATGAGTGTGGTGTCCCACATACAGTGTTTGGTGCCCCACATACATTGTACAGGTTGTAAAACAAAAAATTTCCCAAAGTTTTACCAGGTTTGCGCTGGGATTATTTTGACATTGACCGGGCCCAGGTGCGGGATTGCTTTTCACGAATGTCGATCTGAGACAGGTTCAGGCTGGCATCTGTGGGTAGCATACCCTGGTATTTCCGGCCTCGAAGCAAGCAAGGCCGGAAATACCATGTTATGAACAGATATTTCCGGCCTTGCTTGTGATGTGTTTATCTGTCCTCTGTTTTTAATTCCCCAAAAATTGTTCGTGTATACAGGACATCGGGACATCGGACACGAACTGGTTAAAGCTGAGTGTTCACCCACCTCCTACAATTTTCAACATCACCCTAAATTTGTCTTTTTCTACATTTTCTTTCATTATACCCTAACTCAATGTTACCTCTAAAAGGTAGGATACACCATTGGTAATTGCTTGAATTATCATGAATGAGTAGATTTGGGGGGTTGTATTTTATAGTAAATATCGTTTAACTAACGTTTTTTTCAACCAGTGTTGAGCAGTTAATTTTTATGTTATCTTTGTTTTTTCGCGATCGCCGCGAATTTGTCTTTAACAAATTATATTTTTTGGAATAATTACAGGATATCTAGCGCAATCATTTTACTGGATGCCTAGAATCATTATTTACTTTCAAATGAGTAAGATATTTCTTAATAATTAGGAAGTAAATATTTTTGATATCTGCAAATGGTGTATCCTACCTTTAAACGCGCTGTGGGGACTCAAAAATGTCCCCACTACTCGGTCTGTTTTTTCTAAAAAAAAGAACCTGTCCCCACATTGTTGGGACAGGTTCTTTTGTTTGGAAAACTACATGTAGTGTAGGAGGAGGCTAGAACATAGCAAACACATCAAACTTGTTGTTGGAAAAATCCGTTTGGACCAGAAGAGCTAAGTGACGACATGCCTTGTGTGTGTGTGTGTAAGAGTGGTGGGTGTTGAGTAATGGAGTTTGAAAGTGTAAACAAAATCAGTTCGGTGTGTTAGAACTAGTCAGCATATCCACCTACATTTTTTACTTGTACACTTTGTACAATATACCGAAGGCTGGGTATTGTTTGCATGGAGTGTGGGCATGTCAGTGTTTTGTATGTTTGTCACTGACTGAAGGTTTCTGTCAGTTCGCTGTCCAGCAATCGTAAACAAATTTGTTAGAAAAATTAATTTTTTGAATTACATGTAATTACAGGATATCAAGCGTAATTATTTTGTTGGATGCCTGGAATCATTATTCTCCTTAAAAATTAGAAAAATATTTCTAAATAATTCGGTAGTAAAAATTGTTGATATCTGCATGGTGTATTCTACCTTTAAGTCGCTGTGTATGCACACTCGCCACTCATGTACAAGTACATAGTCTAGCATACTAGACCATGCACAAGTATGTAGTCTAGCATCTTGCTGTTGTACAAACATGTATAGGTCTACCATACATAAATGCCCCAGAGAATATAAATCATGTCACCCGTCACATATCAAGATCACTGACAATAACAATTTATCCACATGACTTCAGTTGAACTATACATGTATTGCAATGCGGACATGCCAATGACCTTGATTTGTAAAATTGCTAGTCTCTAGAGAGAATAGAGCTATTCAAACGATGAAATCTCCGCCTGACATTCATGTGTCATTGCTGTGTATTAAATTTATGTATTCAATAATGGGCGGGCGTTTTGTAAAAAAAAATGTTTTCATTTAATTGTACAAGGTATTTATTGTACATACATGTACATGGTACTTGAAGCCAAGGTTTGTTCTATGTGCATATGGTGAGATTAAATTAAGGTTGGGTATTTATGTCTCGCCCTAAATTACAATTTGTCTCGTTTGCAACTTACCCCCAAAATAACCTCAAAGCAAATTCAAAACAAGACGAAGGTAAACTAAACCGAAGAAATGAAATCACTGTTTAAAAAAAGGTGGAGAAAAACCAGTATATTCTGGACTTTGATACAATTTTACAAATGGATTATACATGTAGACTATCAACAGCGAACCTGACAAATGTGCAAAGCTGTTGAAAGCTAAGAAACAAAGGAGAACAACTCAGATAATTCCTGTCCATGCTTAGTCACATGGAAAGCAATGTGAATATCACAGACTTTTTGGGATGAAAATGTTTCTGCCATGCCTGAAACGCGCATCTAGATCTTCAGTTACGTCTGATCACAAGTAGTTGTATAGATGAACACCTACCGGTACATGTAGACCCCAATAGCCGGAGACAAGAGATTCAGACACGGCCTAATTATCCAGGAAAGGCTGTTTGACATTTTCCAAAAAATTTCATTATCCTTGATAAATGGGCTTCACCATTTCTTAATGACCCGTGGAATTGTTGGTGCTTGGTTTCATCATTATACCAAGCTCATTAATCAAACTAATGGCCAACTGCTCAGCTCTTGGACCAATGTTATTAAGCTTTGGTTATGCAGTAAGGCATAAAAGAAAATGTTATGTTGGCGTAACCCGACCAACCCTAAAAATACGGCCGACCCTAGATATTGTTTTTTTCAAGGGACGAAATTTAATGATTAAAATCTATATAAATCTACCGGTAGTTATAAATACGTTTGAAACCATTTCTGACCGTTTCTCATTGTTGTGTGTGTGGATTGTGTACATGGACACGCTATCGTGTATCACTACCGACTTAAACAATTAGAAAACATATCATTTTCATTGCTGGTAGGAAAAAAAAAAAAAAAAAAAAAAGAATCCCTACCTATACCTACCCTATTTTTTTGGGCCCGTTACGCCAACATAACCTTTTTTTTTATGCCTAATTGAAAGGGTATGCATAGTGCCAATTTCATGGAGCTGCTAAGCAAATAAAAAGCATAAATTCTTATTTGGCAAAAACAGGGTTACATAGTACAGTATAGTAAAGTTATACCAATTGTTTAGGGGACGTACATGTAAATGATGTATATTGTTTGTGACTGGTGTTCCACTGATTATTAGCTTGGCATGAAAAGCACATTGAGTTTTGGCTCTTAACCTGGTTGTTTTTACTGAGCAAGATTTTTTTGTAAATTTGGTGTTAATTATTGACGTGTTTTGACTTTGGACTGAAAGATATTTATGAATGGGATTTTTCATCAGATGAGAACACTGAGTAAACGTGATTTATAAAACTGTCAGTGAAGAACGGATTCCAATAATGAAAGTCTAATTTACTTTTTTTGAACTACCGGTGCTTGTAATTGGTTATATATTTTGTTTTTATTGAATAAATTTCCATTATAATTTGGAAGTGTGTACTGCGACTGTTTTAATTTCACTGTATTTATAAGCCTGCCTAAAGATGTACATGTACATGTATGTGCCTAGCAGCACCCATAAAATTGACCTCCGTTTTTTGTTTGGTTTTGGGGACGAGGGAATGGAAAGAAATGTGGCTCATTCTATAAATTTGGGGTCCAAGGTGTGACATGGGGGTTCAAATTTTAAATTGCTTTAATTGACAGTTTAAATGCATTTTTACCTAGTCCCAAGTATCAATATTTATGATTTAATTATCATTAGTGAACAGCTTTATGTATGAAAATGTTTCAGCCGTTTGAATTAAGGCTACATAAAAAAAATGAATTGTTTCTCATCAGAACCCTTTTGAAAAAATGGTCCGTCAGGGCATTTTATATTTTATATTTTATAGAATAAAAATGTCGCCGAATCTTTGAAACCGGTATCTGACTAAACAACTACAGGCGCGCTGGTTTCGTTCGTGCCTACCGCATATACATACATGTATATGTACATGTTGATGAACCGGGCGTTGGTGGTAAGCGCTCCCGTTGATAATTTTTGTTGCGACCTGCGAACGTATAGGTTACTACTTCCGTGGCTCAGCTGCGCGGCAGAGCATGTACGCTACCCGGAATGCCGTGCGTTTTTCGACACAGAAATCTATGAAGCTCGTCTGGTGTTTTCCAGCGCCCAGTTATAGTATGGGCGCCACCGCGGTAGGCGCGCTCGCTTAGTGTGCGGGGGTGAAAGCGCTAGTTGACAAAAACTTCGTTGGGACATTGCATTCTTTATCTAAATTACAAATTGTTTTCGTTGATTTACTTTCCAAAACTGACCAATGCACACATTTCATATAGAATAAAAGCTTAAATAATGCTGGTAGAAACACAAAAATATAGTTAAGTCGATTTATTTTCCCATCAGTTATTTTGAGCACCCCAGTTTTTGTTAATGAAAGAGGCACACAGACACCGTTCTCACTACTATACTCGGCTTCTCCGATCTCCTGTCCGCCGTCGATTTAGATTTTTCCGGTTTGCTTCTGCTGGAACATGTATGGCCACTAAAAACATTCACTTGGCCCGCGTGAGTTTTAACTGTTATTGCTTTCAACAGCGTATTTTTACAGCATATACAAAATAAAAAAATAAAAAATCTCGGAATTTTCGGGCGTCCGGTACATTTATATTTTGTTTATAAAATATAAAAAAATATCCACCCGGAACGAAAAATTGGCCCGGCCGCTGATGAGAAACAATCAATTTTTTGTATGTAGCCTAAAGGGCAGCCTAAATATTACCAAGGTAACAGGGACGGGAAAATTTGCAATGCCCACCCATGTAAAAGGATGAAGCTTGACTATTTTAAGATGCCTTTTTCAACCATTAGGCAGAGTTTCATATGGGAATTAATAAATATAATATGTGGAAAGGGTATAAAAAAGCAAAAATGTCTGTTAAGGCATACCTAGATATGCGACGGGTAAAAAAAAGAAGAAGGGTTTGTTAACTTTTGTATTAAATCTTGTTTTGTTTACAAACCCTCTCATATATGAGTTAAATTATCTTGAAATGTTACTGTTGGTTATTTAGTTTGCTTTAAATATTTACTCATTTTAAATTGAAAGCATTTAAGTAGTTTCCTTGGATTCTAAAGAAACATATATGTCAGAGGTAACTGGGACGGGAAACACTATAAATTGGAACAATATTTACAAAACACAATAGCTCGTTTCCCTTTTCAGCAAAGCTGAAAATCCATTGTTATCCAGGTCTCTTTATTTATATCAGGCCATCCTTGCATGTCAGAGGTAAGTGAAAATGGGGTGGTTTTCAAGAAACAAATGTCTCCTAAAGACATTTATAGTCTCCTATAATTACACCGTACTTGTATTTTTTCCCAATTTCTAAGCACATCTTTAACACACTTATGCAACAAAGTTGGACAAAATGTCAATAATAAAGTATCTAGTTACACAAGGGCCATTTGCTCATCAAACCGTGTTCCCACTTGACATGCTGTTTAATTCTGAGTGTGGTGTGTTAGTTGTACAATGTTGTAAGGTGCTAATTAAGCGCTTTGCTGTGCCTCACTCAAAATATGCCCTCAAGCAGTTCTTGTTAAGCAAAGGAGGCTTGGTTGGCAAAAAGCCACAGTTGTAAGAGAACGTATTCATCTACTTTGTTTTCTTCAACAAGTTCAACTTGGTAAACATTGTTTAAATGAACCAACACTTTAAATTCAACCTTTGTGTGTCACTCGGCTGAGAAAAGCTTCGCTTTTCTGTGGAATAATTAACTGTGTTTTGTTTTGTTTTGTTTATTGGGAAGGGGTGTACAATCATTTTAATATTACATTTAATTCACTGCAACAATACTGGTTCTTGATTACTCTTTGAAGTTTTGTTCAGAAAATTCATAAACAACGGTCTTTTTGTTTTTAAACAGCATAGTTGGAGGTGAAAAGACTTCAACTACATGTACATCATCCAGGGGATGGATGTGTTCACTTCCTTCTGTCCAGTAATATCTTCACGTTTGTTTATGAACTTCAGACCAACTGTACTGTGCTGCAGCTTGCAAGTTGGTCACCTGCAATTTAGTAAACAAAAAAGAATATATTTAGTAGGCTGTGTGTTCTGTCATATTAAACCTTTAATATTTTTGGGGATCTTCTTCAGCAATTTTTTTTTTTTTTTTTTTTTTTTTTGGTGGGTTCCGGCGGGGGGGGGGGGGGGGGGGGGGGGGGGGGGGGGGGGGGGGGGGGGGGGGGGGTTTTCGGGTTTTTAGGTTTAAAAACAGTGCATGTATCTAAAGAAAGAAACAACTGTGATTTCAACGTGTGATTGGAAACAAAGCCAACAAAATCACGAACCTGGCCGGCGTATCGGGGACAACAAAAGTATTCATGTCCCAATCGATTTGATTACGTCGTTACAGAGATGATGTTTTTTATAGAATTAATCATAATTATATAAGGTGTGACAAACAAAATATTCATAAATCGAACAAAACAAAGCTGTAGACTAGTCATGACCTAATACAATCGTACATGATATGTTAAAACTTACCTGAAAAAAGGCTCCGAATGACCGAGGTAACACGGGACGGGAAATCCTTTAACGTCCACCGAAGACTTCCATCCTGATCTAGTTAAGTTTCACTAACTTCAACTTTCTCAGTGTCACCACAAATTTCCCTTCCACCGATATTCGAAATTTCAGTAACAAATGTGACAGTTATGCACTCGGTTTTTGTTAAATGAATCAAATACTAGCTGCCAGCGTAACGAAATCGACCGACGAAACGGACAACAAATTTGGGACGGTCAAACTTTGCCAGCCAGTCACACACGATAGAAAATAGCGCAAGAGGCACTTCGTTGGCGACAAGAAAGTGCACGTGTATGCACATCAGGGTAACTCTATCCTTTTCACATACGTTTGGGTTTTCCAAGTTTTATGAACAATTCAACATGCTCGACGTAACACGCTGCCGGGGACAGGAATTGATCGCGCTTTCAATTCTCCACGCACATCTTTGCATGAAAGTGAAAAAATTATCACGCAAGTTATTTATCTTGTTCAGAAAACTCGAGCCAAGATATGTTGATGGTTCTTACGTGAAAAAAAACAAGCTGTTCTGGGTAGAGCTGCACTGAATTGTGCACAACCAGCGTAACGCGTGGGACAGAAAAAGTTACGCCGGTACTGCCGAATTCAACAGGCCTGTGCTTGAAATGCATTGTTTGTGAAATGTCAATACTTTCATGGATTATTAAGTCAATCATGGTGATGATTATGAGTGGGTTTAAATTGGTTCAATTTATTTGTCTATTATAAGAAAACATGTATTAGTGGGTCGGTGTCCTCATGTCACACTTTGGGGGTTGAAACTACCATGGGACAGGCAGACATTTTGTATCGCAGAAAAAATGTTAACCACAATTAGGATCAAACTAATACAGTTTGAACATCATATGACATTGGGGCATATTATGCAAGAAAACTTTCAGAGTTGACAATTTTCTATATAATTAATAATGGCACTTAAAGATGAACAATGTGTTAAAAGCTCACTGGACCCCAAATTTATAGAATGAGCCATATGCGTGTCTCGAGAAAGCAGGAAATTGCAGCACTGCACTTGGTCGGTGAGATGCATTATTAAAACCCATTAATTAAGATTTAAAGTCAGATTGATGATGGCTGGCGAATTGTAAATGAGTTTTCTCTTTTAATGAAACTCTAGTGATGAACCGTTTCCCTATAATGGTTTTCATATCTTAGCTGGAGTGATATATTTCTGGCTGGAGTTTTGGATCCCGAAAATGAAAGCATACGAGCTATTAAATTGAATAGCTTCATTATGGAAAGTAAGCTTTCGATGTTTCGAGGACATTTTGTTGGCAGCAAAATGACGGAAAAGATGGCTTATGAAAATTCAGTTGTTTTTTGTTGAATGAAGAAATTGGCTGGAGCAGGTTTGAACCTGCGACCTTTGGATTGTCATTCCAGTGTTCTACCAACTTGGCTATATATCCGGGTGACCAATGTATGGCTTCTTACTAGCACCCCTTGAATAAATACATTGACAAAATAGAGGAACCACCAACATACAGCTTATTTTTCCCAGCACTTTTTGACGTCAATGGCCTAATTTCATCAATAAAATCATTGGCAATGTCATTGGCAAAATAAAGAGTATGTCATTGCCAAAATAAAGAGTATGGCTAGATCCAAAAGTGTTTAGTAGTTTTTTTTATAATAACTTAGTTGTTCTTTATTCTTTATTATCTCAGCCAGAGAATTTATGTTTTTGCTGGCATTTGTCTGTCTGCCTGTCTGTTTGTTTGTTACGGTGTCTGTTTGTCATGAATAAACAACTTGGAGAGATTTTAACAAAAAACTTGGTGGGTACTGTACTGGACAAGGATGATTCCATAAAAGTTTCAGATTGATCTAGATCCAGATAAGGAATCGAGATCACTTTGAATGATTTTTTAACAGGAGATAATAAGGCATTTTTGCAGTTCGCTGTACTAGACAACCAGTAACCTTAGGGTGCGTTTTTGTGTTTGGGGCAGAGGTCTGCGCTCACCCAGTACCTTTTGTCTAGTTTCAAAATAATTTGACATTAGAGTTTTTCTCTCTTTTTGTGTGTAGATTCTCCGCACTTCACCACGCTGCTCTCAATAGCAACTGCAACATCATGGCTGCCTTGCTGGATTGCAACCAAATCTCTGTGGACATCAAGGACAACAAAGGTGAAATTAACTCTCTTGTAGACAGCAGACAACTTTTGTGAAAAGAATATATGACGCGTAGTTAGTGACTGATGGTTGGTGGTGTAACATGTAGTTCGTGTTCCAGTGAGCAATTATGTGCAGGATAGGAATAAAGGTTGTGGATTTTTTGTTATGTTGCTACAATTACAAAATAGCCATTGTAGCATGAGCGACTGGGAAAAAATAGCTGAAGTCATACAAATGTTGTCTGAAGTGCCCCGTTTTTTGAAAAAAACAGTCTGAAGGGTTCCACCAGGTAAAGAAAAACCCTGGAATTGAAAGTTGTCACAGAAAGTCATGGAAAACTTTTAGAGTTTCTACCTTTAGTAGAGTGGCATGGCCTCGTGGTCTGGATCATTGGATTTGTGGGTTGGATAATTCTTCAGATTGCCGGCTCCAGTCTAGCCTGGGGTTATGGTACATGTATGTGTGCCCTTGGGCAAGGCACTTTGTCACTCATTGCTTTTCTCTCCACGGAGGAGTAAAATGGGTACCTGTGAGGGCAGAGATGGTTATTGTGGTTGATTTTTAGCAGCTTTGTACTGAATTGGCAGCATCCAGCTGTATACTCCCCAGGGAGCTTAGATGGTATTCTGTGCACCATTGTGGTACTCAGTGGTCTTCTGTTAAACTGGAAGGCTAAAGGGGAGTGGTGTTCCTTGTGTCAGTGTGAAGAGTGGCCATTGTATTGTAAACAGGCTCAAAACGGTGTAGAAATTGGGCATGGTTAAAGCCCTAATATTATGCTGTGGCAAAAAGTCAAGGAATTTTGTTTTAAAGGTAGGATACACCATTGGTAATTGCTTGAATTATCATGAATGGTTGGATTTAGGAGGTTGTATTTTATAGTAAATATATCGTTTAACTGACCTGTCCGAAATTTTACAATCAAGGATGCTGAGACATGCATGAAAATCGGCCTTTTTTTAAACCGATGTCAGGCGTTGGTTTTTATGTTCTTGTTTTATCCGCAATCGCCGTTTGGCGATCGTGATTTTTTTAAATAAGATTTTTCCGAACAATTACAGGATTTCTAGCACAATCATTTTGCTGAATATCTACGATCATTATTTAATTTTAAATAAGTAAGATATTTTCTAAATTTTTTCTTACAATGGTATCTGCAAATGGTGTTTTGAGAACAACATAAAAATCACTACCGGAAGCCAGTTGAAAATAAACGCCGTTTTTCTTGCTTTTCTCAGCATTCATGATTGTAAAACATTTGACAGGTCAATTAAACAATAAAATACAACCCCCAAATTCTGATAATTCAAACAATTACCAATGGTATTTTTCTACTGTACCTTTAATTAAGTTGTCCTTCAAGAGTGATTATGAATAGCAAACTAACCCACCTAACAAATTCTAAAATTGTTTGAAGTCATTCCTAATAGTACCACAATGGTAAATTATAAAGTACCAAGGATTACATGTAAACAAGGACAGGGACAATGTCACATATTTGGACCTGAATTTCTTAAATGCTGATAAAAATTTGCTGTAGTAAAAACCTGCATAATTCGTCACATCAGTAGTGTACTCACTGCCATGAATTTTGTATTTTTTCTCCGAAGTAGAGGGGGGGGGGGGATGTTGAAAATGAAAACGAAAACTTGTTAACATTGAAGAGTGGATGTTTGTGTTTGAGTATTAGCCTTCCAAATACTCTTGTTTACAAATCATGGATTGGGGATGCTGTGATGACCTCGATTAAAGTCCCACCTGTTATTAGTTTTAACTAGAGTTTGAAGAACTGTTGGGGTTAGTGGAGGTGTGGAATATGGCAGCCATGTGTTTGTAATGGAAATAATGGAAATGTCTAAACACAAGGGAAACCTAATTAAATGTATGCAGTTTTGAGTGAAGCCTCAACATTTTTTGCACGCATAATACAGTATGTAATTCACAAGTTTGATACAAATTATTAGTGGGAGGGTGGAGGGGGTGTAAATTAAGCACTTCCACTGAAGTTAAAAAATTTGCTTCAGTCATACATTTTATTTATCTCAAATACTTATACTACAGGGTGGTCCAAAAAAAACTATACCCAACTTTGGAGGCCATTTTCTCCTAGATGATAAAATATTTTAGTAATTTGGTTTGCATATTATTAAAGCATATATCGTTGAGCATTATTGGTGAAAATAGGGAAGATATTACATTAATATTTTTGGAGATATTCCTATTTTTAGCGAGTATGTGTAAAAATGGCTTTTCCACGGGAGCTGTCAATGCATCAATATGTTTGAATATGATATGACACAATAATGTAATGACGCGATAGTCCTTCGACAAATGTTTTTGCGAGAGCTTCTTTTATTTACACTAAAATGGATAAATAATACTTTTTAATAGATAGGCTTCTGGTTTTGTTCATTTCAGTTAGTTCAACAAATGATATATTTTATTATCCAGGAGAAAATGGCCTCCAAAGTTGGGTATAGTTTTTTTTGGACCACCCTGTAATACAAATACTGTAAATATACCAGTATAAAAATTAATAAAATTGCTGTCATATTTAGCAAATGATAAAGTTGGATTTGGGGGTGAAAGATATTTTTTTTTAAACCTGGCTTAAGAATTGAAAACTTCTCCTATTAACCTGTCCTACCCATCACATCTTTAAACAAATTAATTAGTTTTAATGTAAAATCCTACATCTACATTTGTACAATGCCCAGCCTACATTATTTATTGTTTATCAGTCTTAAGTTTTACTGGTTGGATGCACATTGAAAGCTTAATACCTCTTGACTGGATCTGGGTTTTTTTCTACAAATTGTTTGATCAGTGAGTCTAAACGGAACCGATTCCGTCAGATTTGGTCCCCAAGGGCAACCTCTGCCCACTGACCACCCCCGCTCCAAAAAAAACACCCCCTCCCAGCACCCTGTCAGATCTAGTCAGCAACAAACAAGAAAGATCAAACTGGATTCGGAAGTGCCTAAAACCCTGGGATTACATATTCTATTATTTTGCTGTCAGATACGTCACCTAGAATTACCGTTTTACATACATGTTGTACAGGTATAAACTGGGCAGAATACCCCAATCGCCCTACTGGTGTTTCAAGGGACTCAAATCAGATCAAGAGAGATTTTTTTTAATGTGCTCTGGGGGTCGGAAGAAGGAATTAATGCATTTTATGAGGAATTGCAGAGCTAAAACTTGGGCTGTGGCGTTTAAAAAATTTTTTTTTTCATTTTCTAGCATTAAAGTCAAATTTATAGGTACAATTTGTGTGATAATCATCACAAATCATACATTTTTAGGCCATTCCTCACAATGCCCTAAATATGTTTTCCCAGATGCGTAGTTCAAAATGATTGAACCTACTTCAATTTTTAGCATCCTTCTAAAACTTGTTTTGCTACCATTAGAAAAGAAATCCTGGTAACTGAGATTGATTTACAGTACCATGCCCCTGACACACTCTGATGTAGGCCCAGAAACGTGTTTGCTTTGACAGGAAGTTAGCTGCGTGCAGTTGGCATCCAGTTGATTTATGCACATATTAATATATGATTTATTAGGCACCAACTGCGTGAGGGTTGTAAAATTGGTCTTGTGGCCTGCTCTGGATAGTGCAAGTTTCTGAGGAGTAAAATGATCTCATTTCTAAAGTGCTTGTGTCTATGTCTTCCTACTTCAATATTTTTAAAAGTAGGATACACCATTTATATCGAAATTTTTTATTACCGAGTTATTAAGAAAAATCTTACCTATTTTAAAGTAAATAATGATTCTAGGCATTCAAAATTATTGCGCTTGAAAAAAAAATTCACGTTCGCCAGATGGTGATCACGTACAAAACAAGAACAACATAACTTGAACCACAGCCCGACGATGGTTGAAAACGAACACCGTTTTTCTTGCTTTTCTCAGCATTCATGATTGTAAAACTTCCGACCGGTCAGTTAAACGATATTTACTATAAAATACAAACCCCCTAATCCACCCATTCATGGTAATTCAAACAATTACTATCCTACCTTTAAACTTGTTTGTAGTTGTGTTTGTTGCAATGAGCTTATCATAAGTTGATATCGCCAAATAAAATTATAACAAACCATATTTGGGAAGATGTAGTTACCCTTCACCGATGTAATTATAAACACTCAGTTTTGTCTTCGCGAGTTTATCAGAAAAAAGTCACTTGGCATGTGTCTTCGGGAGTGTTCAAATGATCGATTCTTTTTTCATGTTTTTAGTTGTGGTATTTGGAACAACATGATGTGTTCCCCGTGGGAACAGACAAATGTTCCAACCTGTCGCGAACCGAATCAAATTTCTGTGTAGTAGCAGCAAGTGTTTCCAATATGACAACACTTGGTGTTTCTCTACTGTTCCCAGTGGAAGACAAACCATGGAAGCATCCTGTGCGGGCTGTATTCATAGTTGTGCTTCAAGAGTTATGGGTTTTAAAAGGGTATACCATATTAATGTAGCACAGTTCTGAAACAAACAGACACAAAAACAATATTACAATAATTGAATATTTGGTAGTACTGCCGGATTGTGCAGTGCTACACAATTTTGAGGTGATGGATTTGGAAGACTCTATGGAGAAACACTGCAAAATATTTGTTATGTCAGCATCCATCATACTTTTGCTAGTGGATTGTTGATGGATTCAGGATTTCTCCAGAGTGTATACTGGTGGATTCTGATGAACTCTGGTCACCAGCAGATTTTGCATGACAAACTTGATGGACTTTGGCGGATTCAGGACACTTTCTAGTAAAAGCACTTAAGGGGTTAGGGCTAATGTCTTATTGATGTGTTCTCTTTTTGTTTGCCTTGTCTTGATCCAGGGATGCGGCCCCTGCACTATGCAGCCTGGCAGGGAAAGGTGCAGCCAGTCTACCTCTTGGTCAAGTTTGGCTCTGTTCCCAACGAAGGCTCCCAAGATGGTGAAACGCCACTGCACCTTGCTTCCCAGTATGGGAGTCACACAGTGGTAGGTGATACCGGTAACGAGGTGCCATGTAGCGATGAAGTCGAGGCGGGTCGCGAGGCCCAGTCGCGGGACCCAGTCGCGAGGCCCAGTCGCGAGGCCCAGTCGCGAGGCCCAGTCGCGAGGCCCAGTCGCGAGGCCCAGTCGCGAGGCCCAGTCGCGAGGCCCAGTCGCGAGGCCCAGTCGCGAGGCTCAGTCGCAAGGCTCAGTCGCAAGGCTTTGGTCTTCACACAACCACACACAACCCAAAAATACACATACAAGTATACGTATATTCACGGGCAGATTAGTCAGAGGGGGCTGCGGGTGGGCAATGGGGGCTATACACCTCTCCAAGGAAAAAAAACCATTTCGTTGTTGTTAATCCAAGGTTTAAAAAAACAGCCTTCTTGCCCCTCCTCCCCTTAAAAGGTTGTTCTAGCCCAGAATATTTCTCTTCATATTCCCCCCACACACAAAAATCCAAAGAACTTCAAGAGTTGTCCCCAACCTGCTCCTGATAACTCAGTAGCGCACCATGGCCCAAATTATGAAATTCCTAAAACAGGTGTAAGATAAAAATAAATAAATGACCTAATTTAATTTCAAACTCCAAAAGTAATAAGCATGGCATTCAGAAACCTGTACATTGAATTTTATTAGAGGGAGGGTGAAGCTGAAAGGGGGTGGTTAATTTGCCACCTGTTGGGAAGTCTGGTGACCTGACCTCCAGAAATGTAGTCTGGAGACCTGTCCTCCAAAACAATGTCCCTCTGAGAATTTGTCAGTGTGTTGGGCAGCAGTTTTATTTTCTGCACCTGGTCACATTGGCAAATTCTACAGGGGAACAAGTTTTAACAATGTTACTCATAAGCATCGGGCTTTACTTTTTTTAATTTTACTCATCTTTTTTTTCTTTTTAAATTTCAAAGAAGAATGTTTAAAATCTAACCTGTTGAACTTTTAGCTCTTTGGATATTCCCCCTCCCGAGAGAACAGTAAGAAAAAAAACGCCAACAAATTTGATCACAAAAATCAGTCACAATCGACTGATAGTTGGAAAACACGGACATTTCTTGATTTGTTTCTAAATGACAGCAATCTAGACGAAATAATTTCACAGGGTGATGACTGATGACTACCAGTATAGTCTCTAATCCGACTAAGCTTTTGTTACTTTGGGGATAAATTCAATTGATCCAACATGCCTTTAAAGGTAGTATACACCATTGGTAATTGCTTGATTTATCATGAATGGGTAGATTTGGGGGGTTGTATTTCATAGTAAATATCGTTTAACTGACTTTTCCGAAGTTGTACAATCATGGATGCCGAGAAAAGCACGAAAAACAGCGTTTGTTTTTAACCGGGGTCGAGCAGTTATTCTTATGTTATCTTTGTTTTTTCGCAATCGCCTTTTTCGCGATCGCCTTTTTCGCGATCGCGAACTTTTCTTTATAAAATTCTATTTTTAAAAATAAATACAGGATATCTAGCGCAATCCTTTTGCTGAACGCCTAGAATCATTATTTACTTTCAATTGAGTAAGATATTTCTTAATAATTCGGTAGTAAATTTTTTTAATATCTGCAAATGGTGTATACTACCTTTAATTCTCACCTAAACACCTTTCCTAGAACATACAAACCAAAATGGCGCTGAACATTGTAATTCTACAGGTTTGCGTGTAAACCAAAACAAGACAAAACTGAATTTATATAAATATCAAGTCGTCCTTTGTTTTCTTCAACGAAGCATTCAATTCTTTCATAACAACAACCTGTTTACTTGCTCTTTCGACACGAGGCACATTTTATTTATGACTGCCAGCCCAAAACTGTGAGAATGTGAATATATTTGTAAACAAAATTGCAGCCGTCTATTTTGAGAAATATATATGTTTGTTGTTACTAACTGAAACTAGTTTCATGTTCACACACAATAACAAAAGCACAATCAAAACATACTGTAAATACTTTTAAATGTTTTGGGTTGTTGTCTGCTAAAACCCATTGTTGTATTGATCATATTCAGGTTTTTTCTAAACAAAATATATAATGTTTAATTTGTTATTTTTCTACCAATACAAATGTTATTCACTTTTGGACAATGTACCTAGCATGCAGCTACAACACAGGCCATGTTCTATGGCAAAGCACAGCTTTCCACGGCATTCTAGATAGATTCCTTTCGTCCAGGGATTAAATGTCTTTGTCTAATAGGTGCTATAGTCAGAAGCCATGAACCAAGGGAAATATGTGGTTGGCCGGTTTTAAACGCACTTTGAAAACTAGATCGAGGGCATTAACAATGTGCCAGCCCATGAGCCAGTTTTAAATGTACATTTACATTGTAATATCGGCCAACCACATATTTATTCCTATTCATAAATATTTCTGCGATAATACGCAGAACGCAAGCTGCCGGTACAGCGTAAATAAAAGACTATGAAATACAGACTCGTTTGTAGTATTGTGCATGTATTGTGAGGTTTCAACCAATAAAACAGTAAAGCGACCAGGTTTTACCGGCGTCAACATTTCATGTGACACTAGAAAAGTGTTCAAAACTAGCCAGCCGGACTTTATCATCCGTTTAAAACCGGCCACATGACGGGCTCTCGACCAATGGGAATTGTTAAACTGTCTGAGGTATTTATGAATGCAATTTATTACATTTATCTCTTCATTTCAGGTGGACACCCTCCTCCAGTTTAAGGCTGACCCTACCCTCAAGAACAAAGGTGGCAAGACTGCGCTGGACCTGGCCGCAGAGTTTGGCCGGCTCAAGGTTGTTCAGCTACTGATGAATAGTAACCAGTCCACCGCGCTGCTGGACATTCCTTCTAGGACCAGGGTCAGCATACACACGCCGCTCCACCTGGCTGCAAAGAATGGACACAGCGACGTCATCAGGTACAAAAAACAAGCTTGAATTCGTGTAGGAGCCGCATTGTTGTGTGTTGGTCTACATAGTTCAAATCATTCCTCCATGGTTCAAACGCACAACAATCCCGCAGAAAATTCTCTCTAGCGTATTCATTTCATAATGTTCAGAAGGCACTGTTCAACTACAACCAAAACGACACCGTCGTGCAGCTTTCGTTACGCGACATTGTCGTGCGGCTTTGGTTGTCATTTTGGTTGCTCTCTCTAAGTGCTAAACGAGAAGTTCCCGGATGTCAAATTTGGCACAAGAAGATCAACGCTAGGCACTTAGAGAGCTGCCGTCTACGAAGCGGCTAAAATAAAATTATTGCGCTAGATATCCTGTAATATCCTGTAATATCCTGTAATCACAAACAAAACGAGAACAACATAAGAACTACTGCCCGAAGCCGGTTGAAAACGAATGCCGTTTTTCTTAATTTTCTCATCATCCATGATTGTAAAACTTTGGACAGGTCAGTTAAAAAATATTTATTATAAAATCCCCCCCCCCCAAAAAAAAATAATAATCCACCGTGTTCTGCCCACATACATGTACAAGCACCAGGTACTTTGACATCGATACCACTTGATTAAAACAAACAAAAGTGGGCAGGGAACGGCTAAAATTAGTCTGACAATTGCGAATAAGGGGGAATAAACATTAATTCCTGCTAGGCTGTGAGAATAAAACTGCTGTAGAATTTGTTAAAAAAATGGCCTGGTGGCGGGGCCAGGAAGTCGTGTGTAATATCACAGGTTAGTGGAAGATCTTCCTAGAGTAATATGCATTATTTATTTTCAATGCATAAGAAATGCACAGGACTAGACTAATTTGTGTTTGGTACCAAGTGTGCTATGCTCTGTAGGCTTTGGTAAATAAATTGCACGGTAATTAATATTTCTGTAGGACCATATGTTCATGTAAAGCGTGCTTTTTGGTGCATACTGTACAACTGCACAGTCTGTATTCGTTCTATGTTTAATTTTCTTTGTTGACACATTTATAGAAAGGATGGTTATTCATTAACTCGATCGTTCCAAAGTCGTCATTTTCACTGCGCTGAAATAATTTATCAAAGGCACAGGTTTTGTCAAGTACTGGATTGGCATCAAAGAGTACTTAATAATGTACATAATCTGCGCGCCACAAATTCTTCTAAACAATGTGATCGCTATTTGCATTTCTCTGTATCGATTTAAAACCGTTCTATGTCTCTTATTGTTCCAAGTATCTGGAGTTTGCATTTTTCATGATGTTCATCATCCATACAAAATACCGTATTTCACCCCCTACCCACAAAAAGTCAAATGTCACTGAAGGATTGAAACCACAAGACAAAATCCTACCCCATGCAATGGTCCAATCTGTTCTTTTCAAACTCTAGATACATGTAAATGTACAGTAGCCTTTTTGTTAAGGAAACACAAATATTGTTATGACAACATCTTTCCAAAAAAAGAATTATGAAAAAGTTGTTTATAAAAAAAATTTCTTTATCATACAGTACAGCCTAGATCTTTCAGTGGCTGGTGGTGCATTTTTGCAGATAAAGTACGAAAGATTAAGGATTTTGAAAAAAAATAAAAATAACAGAAAATTTGAAAATAACATTCCTGAAGTGAAAAACAAATGTGAAAACAATAAACAATAGCAATTGGTAGGGAAAAATCACAAGAACGTAGAGCATAATCAGTAATTTTTTTAAGAGTAGCACATTGAACATCAGAATTAATTTGATTAGAAAAAATTTACAGAATGGTGTTTTTTTGCTGAGGATGTACACTGGCGTGCAAAGTATTTACGCACCAGCAGTGGGATTTTCGTTTTGAGATTTCACTCATAAATATCTTAATTGTTAAATAAATTTCCAAACCTGTGTATTGTGTCTTTCTTTTAATCAGTAATATTCATGTTTGCATCGCTAAACAGCCTCTCCTTCCTGGCAAAAAAACGCTGCTTTGCGACATCGTTTCGCGACAACGTTAAACCGCCATCTTGAATTGCCTCATTACGTATTCATGAGCTCATGAATATCATTACGTGGGCATTTAAACCAATGGCGAAAAAGTGCGCGCTGTCTTTCGGGCCTTTTAATGAATATTTACGAGGTCAAACATAGCCCCCCAATCACAGTTTGGAAACTAGAACCCCTAGACCTTACAAGGCGTGGCCTAATTTGCATGTGAGTGGTTTTCAGAAATTTCTGTGACGACACAATGCCGCTTCATAAATCAGCGAAACAACAAGCAAAAAGGAATGATCCATGCTTGGCATGGGGGAGGGAATTTCCAACCGTAAAATAGGATAATGCACCGCCGCATCCTGCAAGGATAACACAGGAATATCTGGGCGATCCAATCCCAGACTTTATTCGAGAAATGGGGGGCAGTTGGGACGTCGAGTTGATGGTATGGCCGGCCAAGAGCCCTGACCTGAAACCGCTATAGAATTTGTGGAACGATTTGGAAAGGCAACTGCACCGCGAAATTAGTCCTCGAAACCATAATGAATTGTTCCAAACTCTTTAGTGGATTTGGTATAGCCTGGATCGTCAGATCCTTGCAATCTGTTGGGGTCAATGGGCCGGCGGTGCCAAGCTGTAATCGATGCCCGCCAGGCTTTTACTCGGCATCAACTCCTTAACATTACAGTGTTGGGCCATGGGCGCCGCCATCTTGGATTGTACCGACATTCCCATAGACTTTGTGCACGAAAAAAAAAGTGACGTCAGATTAATCGCCACTGTGGACTCATGAACGCTAATTGAATTAATACAACTTCAATTATTTGGACCGAATAAACCACTCAATACACAGGTATAAATTTTATTCAAACAATTGATTGGTTTATATGACAAAAAACAAGAAATCTAATTTGTAAACAGGTGCGTAAATACTTTTGCACGCCAGTGTACATGTACCTATGTGTACATTAGCATGGGTCTGTATAGGAACAAAGATTTTTTTAAAAATCCAGGTCACTCAACTGTCGCCCGGGTAACCTGCCAATTTGTTTGACATATTTATTCAGGTTGAACTGAAATGACAGCCCCCGTTGACCTTTGACCCTCATCTGGCTCCTGGCTTCCCTGGCATGGTCTACTGTGCAGGATAAATATTGTGGCAGAAACACCCCCCCCCCACCCCCAACACTCTACATCAAAAGCATGTTTTAAGCATACAGGATCATTTACATATCCCCCAAAGTAACTTTTTTTATTAATAGGGATCATAATGGTACTAAACACTTCAAAATTATTCAAAATCATCTGAGAAGTTAGTACTATGTCATTTATAAATTTGGTTATGGGCACTGGATTCCATAATCTGGAATCGGTTCCTGACATCAACAGTGAGTTAGTTTAGGTACCCAGTTCCGATGCCGACCCTAATGCAAACGATCTGATATATCCCTTTAATATCAAGGGATGTCTGTCATGTTTGATTTCTTGGTTGAAGTTAGAGGACTGGTTGGATGAGTGCCTACATCTCATCCCAATAAACTCTCCACACCGCCTCTCTGTCACGCCATGTAATACGAAGCCGCAACGACATGAATTATAGGAGTCACTTGGGAGTTAATTTCAGACAGATGAACAAGTTGGTTGTATAGGACACTGAACAGACATACAATGTTATATCGGATCAGTTTCGGATCCGAAACGATGGTTTACGTTCTCTGAAAGCAGATCTACTGTATATACTTGTCTCTGTTGTATGTGTATTCTTTTCTTTTTTAAGAATATGCACAGATACACCTAGCTTTACCTTACATACGTACTGTGGACATTCCTTTGTCTTTGTGTAGTTAAAAAACGTTGACTAAATACTCATTTTTCTCGCTTCTCCAAAACAAATTTACCCCTTAAATTTTGATTCTGGGCCTCTCAGCTGTTCCTTCTATCTTTTCTATATATAACCCTAACCCGTTTTTCCTCTAGCGCTCTTTTTCGAAAACTGAAAAACGGATTGTGGACCTGGGCAAGTCCACAAACCGTAACCTCTTCCCGCATCGTGTGGACCTACATGTATATTGTTCGGAGGTCCACAGTGCGTATGCAAGACTAACTCACATGTACATGTACATGTAGCTCCATAATCACATCAACATCACCTTACAAATGTCATCTCTAATGCCACATCTTGATTGGGTTTTGTTTTATCACTTCAATTCATTGAGTTCCTTGACAAGATTTTGCAATCTAGGTTATCTACCTCGGCCTTAACCTCCACCTGTTTCCCTTCCTCCATTCTCAAACCTTTTACTAGGCCAAATTGATTTATTTGGTGATAAAAATCACCAGCCCTACATTTCATGGACAAACCTTTTTTGTTGGGGGGGAATTTCATGGATATTTACTGGGAAAGTTAAATCGAACTAAAGCCTATTTAAATGAAAAGTGAGAAAATCAACACTTTGCAAAAAAGGTGCAACTAGCCACACCCAACTGAACTTCTGGATTATACGCCCATTGTGACAAATTCACACATTTTGGAGGCGTTCAGCAATTTTTCTTTAAAATAAATCGCAACCCCCCCCCCTCCCCCCAAAAAAAAAAGTACAATGTATGTAATAAATCAAGCGAAAGGTAAAAGCCTGGGCATAAACCCAAAATTCTCACTAGTAGAAAAACAGCAAAGAATCCAACCGTAGTTTACACGTCCCACCGAGCAGCGTTGGGGTTAATTGTCAGGCCCCATCACCCCGCTGAACTCTGATTCGGTTCCAGTATACATCCAATTTTACAGTTGACCAACGGCATATTTTGATTACAGATTTACTGCCAGGCCGACCTCAACAATTGGTCCCGACTTTACCAATAAAACATCCTACTCTCCCCCCCCCCCTTTTTTTTATGGATGGAATTTGAATTTATAAGGTTGCGGCAAAGTCTTTAAAGAAAAAAAAAGAACAAAATACACATCATCAGTCACTAGTCTTGTGGGAACTGAGGTAGAATTTCAAGCTTTATTTTTGGAAGTGGAAGTTATTTCTGCCAATTGCGTTTTGGTGTCCCCTAGGGTGCGTGGACAGTCTTTAGGAGCTTTTCATTCCCATTGTGAACATTTTTTCTTGGGGGATTTGCAATCTGGGTTTATAGCAAGTTCTGTAGGGAGCACAGGAGCTGTTTTTGGGAATATTCTTGCTTTGGATACACAGGGAGTATACACCATTGGTAATTGCTTTAATTAGCATGAATGGGTAGATTTGGGGGGTTGTATTTCATAGTAAATATCGTTTAACTGACTTTTCTGAAGTTTTACAATCATGGATGCTGAGAAAAGCACGAAAAACAGCGTTTGTTTTCAACCGGCATTGGGCAGTTATTCTTATGTTATGTAATTTTTCTTATGTTATGTAATTTTTCTTTATCAAATTAAATTTTTGGGAATAATTACAGGATATCTAGCGCAATCCTTTTGCTGAATGCCTAGAATCATTATTTACTTTCAATTGAGTAAGATATTTCTAAATAATTCGGAAATAAATATTTTCGATATATCTGCAACTGGTGTATCCTACCTTTAAGGCATACATGAACATGTACACTGTAAGTTGCTAAATTTGTGTTATGTATGTGTTTTTAACCCTAACCCAATTTTACTTCTAGAGCTCTACCATGTGTGGAAGTGTCCAAGTCCACACAGGGTTTTTAGTTTGTGTATTGTGTGGACATCTTTTGTTTGCACGTCCACACAGCATTTGCAAGGCTGGTACATGAGCCTCTCATGTTGTTAGTTTATATTCCGAATACGAGTAGTGATTTACGGAAAGCTGATGTATGGGTTGGGCTTTTTGCTGCAAACCCACACAAATAAACATCTAGACTCTACAGAAGTGTGCTTTAGTAAATTATTTGTGTGGCCTTCCTGTAGGCATCATTCTACACATTTCGTCCTGCATGTTTGACAACTAGTCTGTGACCCATGAATGCACCAATGCACTTAATGTGTTCACTAACGGGTGCGAAACTTTTGCAAATGTTGTCAGGACGTCTGCTGCCTTGTGTTGTTTGAGACGGAACAAGCTCATGGAATCCATTGATGGAGTCTGTTTATTTTTATTTTAGAGATCATGTGATCCAGGGCCTTACGAAAACAAACGAAACAACTCTTGAGCATTGAATCTTTTTATTTGCGTGAACACAATGCGATGAATGTCAATCTGCTTCTTATTTTGTATTTTGTATTTTATGAGAAGCTGTCTCATTTCCAGAAACAAAACCAACTGAAGTATAAACAACAGTCCTGAATCATCCAATATTTATTCATACGATTTCATCGAAAAAAAGTATTCATTTTTGGAATACATTATTGGAAACGAACAAAAAGAAAAAATGATCCTTTACCACACTCTCCAAAACACTTCAATCTTTGCTTGTGCTTGCAAAGTCAATGGCCCGAGTAAATTTTTTTTTTTAAAAGCTCTTAAAATCAACTGTTAAATATAACTTTTGTCTTCGTGAATGCAAGTAGCCTAGTTGCCACGAACCGGTCGGCCCTAGAAATATCCAGCTCCCATAGGTACAATGCTTCAAAACTCTCTCCTGCAAATGACACTGATCGATATGACCAAGATGTTGGGTGATGCATCTTCTAATAATTGACTTGGTTGCCTAGGGAATCACAGTCATACATGTATTTCAAAAAGCAAATTGTTGAATTCCTAGGAGTGTTTAGGATCGGGATTGCTCATACACTCACATTCTTTGGTCAGGAAGAAAAGCTGAGGCGTGGAGAAAATTACCGGGATGAATAAAATAAAAAAAAAACATTTAAGTTTTTGCTGTAATTTTTTGAAATGGGTAGATTTTGGGGTAAGTATTTTATAGATGTGTTTATAGATGCTATGCAAAAAAACAAGCACAAAAATTGTTATTGTAGTCCAGTTCCCTGAGCCTACTTAACCAGTTCGCGCCGGATGACGTATATAAACGCAAAAAATTCCCCAAATTCAAAACGGATGACGCATAAACACGCCAAGTTCAAGTTCGGAAATGTATGTCAGCAGCGCGCAAGGCTGGAAATGCGTGGGTGTGCTACCCAGCACTATCGGCCTGAACACGCTTCGGATCGAGTTTCGTTAAAAGTAATACCGCCCGTCGGCTCGGCGATGTTAAAATAATCCCGGCGCGAACTGGTTAAGACAGAACAGATGTTGGGGATTTGTCAGGTCGGGGAACCAGACTAACTTGCATGGTTTGCACTTATTCATGGTTGTGTAAACTATTGGCAAACAAGATGGGGACAAACTAAATTTGGTAAATTGATAAATTGTGGACAAGATAGATGGAGATAGATACAAAAATTTCACTTTTCTTAAAATAAACAACCCCAGCACATCTGCTGCCTTGATTTCACAGAATGCCCTAGACTATTATTCGCTTACAGCAAGTAGGCCTACAGTATTTCTTTATAGTTTGTTAGTTTTGTTTTTGTATGTGTGCAAATGTTGTATATTTTAAACCCCATCTACATCTTTGAAGATCTGCAAAAATTGACAGTCGCTCAACAAGTCTACACAACTCACCGTCGACCGACTTTGTCTTTAAGAAATCGATCCGCGGGCAACCCACTCGCTTTAAAATTTCAAATCTACTTTTATGGATACAAGTATGAAACGAGATACGACAAGAGGCCGCGTTTAGCGTTTCAGGATCTCAAGTGTAATCTTCCACCAACAAGGGAGTGGGAATGTCAGATAAAATGATGCGGAGACAGGCTACACAACAGTCTTCAAATTACAAATAGAAGATTCGATTAAAAACAAAACAAAACACCTGGAATTGTACTTTTGAAACATAGTTGACGTGAGTCGGGTTTCTGAAATGAATAGACAGGCTCGGTTGAAAAAATGTTTTAACCAGTTCGCGCCGGGATTATTTTAACAACGCCGAGCCCACGGGCGGGATTATTTTTAACGAAACTCGACCCGAAGCGTGTTCAGGCTGATAGTGCCGGGAAGCACACCCATGCATTTCCGGCCTTGCGCGCTGCTGACATACATTTCCGAACTTGAACTTGGCGTGTTTATGCGTCATCCGTTTTGAATTTTGGGAAATTTGTGCGTTTATATACGTCATCCGGCGCGAACTGGTTAATAAAAACATTGTGCCAAATTTAAATACAAAGTCATAAATAGGTTTGTTGCATGACTACATTTTACAAAATAACATTAAAATGTATTTATTAATTAATTATTTATTTATACTGGGTAGCCCATTCACTGGAATCCACTGTTATCCCATGGGGCTTAGTGAGAGAAGACAATGTGAAAATTAGTTTTAAAGGTGGGAGGAAAACCCAAGATGAATATTCTTGGGAAAACCCACATATAGTCAAGCAGAGACTGAAAACACAATCCACATATTGGACCAGGCGGATTCGAACCCGGGTCACAGCGGTGGAAGGTGAGGAAAGAACTGCAACACTAACTTAAGGTTAATTTACAAAACGTCATATCTCACACCACAGCAGTCAACAATTGTATAATCTGCACAACTATAGGTGCAATTGAGTTGATATTAGGCATGCACAAAATGGGTTAGGTGCTGTGGGGCGGGGGTGGAGGTTTGCACTCCCCGAGTGCCCTTCAACATTTTAATCGGCTCTGCTGCATCAACTAATTGATAACTATGCCCAGAAATCTCCTCAAGAATTGGAACGCTACAATAAATCTCTGGGGTTACTGATCCCCTGGTGACAACAAAGTGAAGGAACTGTAGAATCAACAACTGTGTTTCAACAACTTCCTTTCTTTTTAATATCAGTTTTCGTACCCTGTGCACTGCACCGTAATTTGTCTCCTGAGTTACCCAAACACACTTGACACTCAAAACTGGGTAAAACCAATTACTTGAACTACTTTCCCGGTATTGTTTCTTAAAGTGCACTGCACTGCACATTCAGAAAAAAGGCTAAGAAATTTTGCAAGCTGATCAGATTGGTTTAACTCTAACAATCCTCATCCGGTCAAACTCCAACACCATGTTTTGTTGGGATCTGTTAGGATGGGTACTGGACCCCTAAACTGACTGTCTTTTACATTGGGTTAGTGATTGTTAAATGTTTTATTGTGGGTTATATTCTCCCATGTGTCGCTTATTGTTGGTTAATTTGACAGTGGTCTCTGTAAAGTTGACAATAATAATAGGCAGTTCTTATACAGCGCATGTACCGTATCTACCAAGACTGGTAGTCAAGGCACTGTGTTATTATTATCTCTGCTCATTACGAATACCATCTCAGCTCCCTGGGGAGTATAAAGCTCAATGCTGCTGTTTTTTCAATTCCCAATTTTGTTTTTTATCTTTCAGAGTCCTGCTGGAGTACGGTATTGACATCAATAGAGAGACGCCTAATGGTACATCGCTACATGAGGCGGCGTTAGCGGGAAAATCGGAAGTAGTCAAACTACTTATAGCTGTGAGTGTTAATTTAATAAACAAAACTTCCCAGAGATGCACGTGCACTGTATACAAAGTCACATATTTTGATGAAATTTTGTTTCAAGTTGACTTTTTGAGGTTTGAGTAGACTATTTGAGGTTTGAGTAGACTTTTTGAGTTTCGAGTTTACTTTTTAAATTTTGAGTTGACTTAAAGTTTTGTGTAGCGAGTTTTGAGTTGATGTTTTGGGTTTCGAGTTTACTTAAATTCAAGTTTTGAGTTGACTTCAAGTTTCTAGTTTCGAGTTTAATTTTTCAAGTTTGGAGTTTCAGTTGATTTTTGAAAGACTACTCGAAATAAAAAACAATTCAACTCGAAACTCAAAAGTCAAATCAGGTTGAAAAGTCAAATCGATACTCGAAAAGTCAAATTAAGTTGAAAAAGTCAAATCTAAACTTGTAAAGTCAACTGGATATTTGAATATGAATCATCTCCTTACCCTATAAAGAACCAAACTTCAGGCTGTGAGATGCGAAACTGTTAGTTTGACAAATCCTCTTCCTAAAGAAAACAAACCCCAGTCCAAATCACAAACAAAAACAAACAGCCAGGAGTAATATGTCAATGACCCTCTCAACTTACCCTAACTATTCATCTTTTGAACGAGACGTGTGGAAACATGGTTGCACTTGGCACACGTTTTGTCAACCTCCGAGTGTGTGGACACCAAGATTGTGTAATTCCAAAATTTGTTTTTGTAGTAAGTTTTTTTAGTAAGTTTAATTTGCATGTACCGTATATAAGTTGTGTAATTGGTGTTATGATGTGGTTTGAGTTTTAGTACAAATAGTGTGAAAGATTTAATATTCTACTTTTTGGTAATTTGTCAGGGAACTATTTATTGGTGGAAAAGATGATACTGAACTCATTTAGTTACTTAGTACATGTACATTACTGTTTTTAAACCAAGTTATTTTTCTAATGACGTGTAGGAACATTTGCAATAAGCCCAGAAACATACTGAATATCCTGTGAAATGATTCTGCCTGAGTGGTGCAATTCTGAAGATAAATGTAAATAGCGTAACGCTCGGTTCAGACAGGCGTTTCACAGTCGCGCCGAACCAAATGAGTGAATTGAGTCCGACTGTCTGAAACGAATAAGGGCGACAAGGCGCGCCAGACGGCGAACGATCGACTGCTGGAGTTGTTAGAGCGACTCAGGAGCGACTTGATTTCAATTTGGTTCGGCGCGACTGTGGAACGCCTGTCTGAACCGAGCGTAAGATACAGAATTCAGGGCTGCATTTTGGCACGCGTAACCAAGAACTGTTTGTCATTGGTCATTGGTTGAGCGGTTTGGTGACCTCGGTCAGGCTGTGATCACATAAAAATAGTTTGCAGTTGTTGAGTTGTAATTGAAAAATATACTATTAGAAATTGTAGTCGTGCGGAGCAAATAGTGATACAAAATCAATATACATGTAGATATAACTCGTTGAAACAGAAAAGAAAATTGTGTGTGTTTCGTCTGAGTGTGTCGTCTGCTACTCAAGTTGCTTGTAACATTAGACCACATGTTGAGCAATATTAGTTTCTGGTCGTAAGTTACATGTATGACGTCAGAAACAGCTCTTGGATCCTGGCCAAAACGCACTACGAGACCCCAAAAGTGGGTTTTCTTTTCTCGAACGGTTGGGCATTAGGGTTTGCGCTTTTTTCGCTGTTTTTTCAAAAAAGTTTTAATATCCACTGAGCTAAAAAGACGTGAAACTATCTGCCAAGCTGAAACAAGTTACAGCTTTAAATGGGAGAATTTTTTTCACAATTATCTACAAATAGGCCTACATACATATATCGATAGTTTGGCAGTTTTGTAGAGTTGCATACCAGTGATCCTAGGATTTGTTTGTACCATTTATTCCATGCCCATCACCTTTAAATTCTCTTCCTCCCTTGTATCTGCCTGCAGAGTGGCATCGATGTCTACAAGAAGAACCCTCACGGTCAGACAGCATTGGACATTGTCAATAAATTCACTCCCACCCGAGCCGCCCAGGATATCAAGCAGCTGTTGAGAGGTGAGTTAGGGGGGGGGGGGAGCTCGTTAGGGGGAGATGGGGCATACCTGTGGTATGCGAGAGGAGGGGAGAAGGGGGGGGGGGGGGGGCAATGGGGTTAAGGGGAATTGGGGGTGGTAGGGAGTTGGTTCCAAGTGTAGATCTTCCTTACTGTGAGCGTTCAAAGCCTCTAGCTTCCAAAGTCCCCCCCCAAAAAAAAATATATATATATATATATATTTATGAAATAAATTTAGGATACGAGTTAAAATAACTTTGGCATATTTATTTCTGGACAGACTGTTTCGTACCGTGTGGCACTCATCAGCAGAATGACATAGAATATCGTGTAGCATCTTCGTATACACATGGAATCAGGCTTGCATTGCGCGCGTTATGTATCGAACCCTGATCGCGCTCCGCGTTTATACGTTATAAACGCGGAGCGCGATCAGGGTTCGATACATAACGCGCGCAACGCAAGCCTGATTCCATGTGTATACGAAGATGCTACACGATATTCTATGTCATTCTGCTGATGAGTGCCACACGGTACGAAACAGTCTGTCCAGAAATAAATATGCCAAAGTTATTTTAACTCGTATCCTAAATTTATTTCATAATTATAGCTCTACAGAGATGTATCGAGCACTTTGGATTGTGATAGATGCCAAATTCATTGGATATATATATATATATATATAAAAAAAAATTAAACAAATACAGAAGGTGCCTGCCCTTTTTTCAATATTTTTAAAGATTGATTCTGGTCATTCCGTGTCAAATCAAATATTTTTTAGGGTCAATCTCGCAGATTATCTTTAAATTTGATGGAATTGTTTAGCCATTATGACAAAACTTAGAAACTCCAAATTTGAGTGTTTTGGGTCATGTGGTTTGTGAGATACAGGTCATTAGCCTTTTGACCTTGCAATTCTTTGGACATCTGTGCCTCCGGTTAGGAAAACCGGACAAAAGTTTTTTGGTTTTTTTAATTGCAGCCAGTCTTAACCCAAACAGTGCTAAATCCATCAATGAATTTTCACAAACCCTGTGGATTTAAGAAAATATCTACATGTATAATATGAATCAAAAGGAAAAATGAGAAGTTTTAGAATGAGGTCAACCAGAAAAAACCTTTGACCTTGCGCAAGCTGCAACAAGGATTTTATTTTTAAAAAGGCTCAAATAAGGCCTCAGATTTACTTAATCAAAATCTTATTAGTGTATACTGTGCGCTGTGCCTTGAATGATAATTGTTGACTCAAACACCAAATGTCAATCGTAAGGAGTCACTTTATAACCCGCTAAAAATTTCATTTATTAAATGTGGTCATAGCGAAATTATGAAATATAGTCAGTAATTGCCGTCAATTATGTGTTAGTTGAGATGATTTACATTGAAGCCACTGGACATTTTTATTTCTTCTTTCTAAACATTTGGAAAGCCTACCCCATCACTCAACCTGTAACAGGTGTTTGTGTCACCTGTGAGTTCACTTAAAGGTAGTATACACCATTTGCAGATATCGAAAAAATTTACTACCGAATTATTAAGAAATATCTTACTTATTTAAAAGTAAATAATGATTGTAGGCATCCAGCAAAATAAGGGCCCTAGATATCCTGTAATTGTTCCAAAAAATTGAATTGTATAAACCAAAATTCATTCTCGCCGTCCGGCGAGCGCGAAAAAACAAAGATAACATAAGAATAACTGCTCGACTCCGGTGGAAAACAAACGCTGTTTTTCATGCTTTTCTCGGCATCCATTAATGTAAAAATTCGGACAGGTCAGTTAAACGATATTTACTATAAAATACAACCCCCCAAATCCACCCATTCCTGATAATTCAACAAATTACCAATGGTGTATACTACCTTTAAGAACAATATAACAGGTGGCATCCATTCAAAAGGAATTACTCCATATTCTTGTGCCTCTCTGACACCAGGTATTGTTTAGTCTGCAATTACTGTGGTCAAGTCTAATGTTAATCACATGTCATCTCTCCTTAAAGGTAGTAGACACCATTTGCAGATATTTAAAATATTTACTACCGAATTATTAAGAAATATCTTACTCATCTGAAAGTAAATAATGATTCTAGGCATTCAGCAAAATTATTGCGCTAGATATCCTGTAATTATTCCGAAAAATAGAATTTTATAAAGAAAAATTCGGGATCGCCGGACGGCGATCGCGAAAAAAACTAAGATAACATAAGAATAACTGCTCGACGCCGGTTGAAAACAAACGCTGTTTTTCGTGTTTTTCTCGGCATCCATGATTGTAAAACTTCGGACAGGTCAGTTAAACGGTATTTACTATAAAATTCAACCCCCCAAATCTACTTATTCATGAGAATTCGAGCAATTACCATTGGTGTATCCTACCTTTAACCACCCTGCCCTCTTTAAATATCCCCAACTGGACTCCTTTCAGATCCATCAACAGACATCCCACGAGTGACACGGATAATTTGTCAGGAGACAGAACTGATTCGGGATTGTAACCTAATATTCTGACCCTATTTAAACTTCCCCATCTCCCCTCTCATTAGGTTCTAAAGGAAAATTCCACTCAAAAAGCCCTCAGAAATCACTGGGCTAGGAGTTTGAGTTGTCAGAGCATCATGCCTAATGTTTACCAGTAGTACAGTGTGTGTGTGTTGTACACGCGGACAGAGCACTTTCAGAGACCACTTAAGTCTGCCATGCTTTCCGCATTCTGTCATTGCAATGTCTGATTGAAGAGATAAAGTTGAATATTTTTCCAGAGAGATTGGAGTGGATTATTTTTCCAGCGAGGCAGGTTTTCTAAAATCTCGTGGGATGAACTTGTCATATTGTATGCCATCGAAAATCGCTGAGATTTATTTCCTACGGAATGAACGATGGAAATAGTATTTTTATTAAGGGGCGGGAGAAAATAACTCATGGACCATGCTTTCTTTTCTCTTCGATTTTCACCTGAGAAAAGATCTCTGACCTTGTGCTAATTTTAACTGAATTTGTCAACACAAGTGTGCATCTTGTATGGAAACATTTTCACGATTGGCATTTTTTTTCTCATTATATCGTCTTTTTCTATTTTATCAGAGTCAATCGGTGGTTCCCATGCGAGGGCGCTGCAGGATTATATTCGTATTCATGACAGATCGGCACTCTCATTCAAAGCGGGGGACATCATATCGGTGAGTTTGTTGCCAGTTATAATACAGTGGAACGCCGCTATTTATTTATTTATTTATTTATTTCGGCAATGAAACCGAGGATTCCTCAAATAGCGCCCAAGGCACTGTAAGCTCGTAAGCCTGAGAAAACCTGCAGGAGGATGAACGAAATGCCAGAAACACCGGGGCGAACCCCTGCTCTTAGCGATAAGCGTGACTGGGTTCTTTTACGTGCGTGTCCAGGTTCAATATATACACAATACACACACACGGGACCAACGGCTTTACGTCCCATCCGAAGGACAAAGCAATAGTGGTTTAATTGCCTTGCTTAAGGACACACGTGTCGACGGCCGGGATTCGAACGCTCTGTGGAACGACACTCCGCTATAACGAACATCACAAGATCCACAGATTTTGTTCGGTATATCAATCGTTCATTATAGTGATTATCACTCGCCGGTCCATCACGCTCATCTCATGACTTGGAATGACTTTTGATTACTTGTGTTTACTTAAGATGGCTTATGATTACTTATGATTACTTATGATTACTTATGATTACTTATGATGGCTTATGATTACTTATGATGGCTTATGATGACAACCCACAGATTCTTGAGCGGAACCCAGACGGCAAGTGGAAAGGTTCCATTGCAAAAGGCAACGTAGAATCCATCGGATTCTTTCCATCATCACACGTGGAGCTTCTCACCAGACCTGTCTCCACAAGTAAGTCAAATAATTTCTCTTTCAACCAATCCTTTGAAAAATATTAGTCCACAAAAGTGCAATAGCGCCACCATGTGTCCACATTTGGCAAGGCCTGGATGCCATGAAATTCCTCACACGGAGAGCACTCGGATTATATCAACGTCGCCCTCATGTGGTGGTATGCAGCCAGTGTGCCATCAGCACACCATGTGTGTTTATTATATTGCTGTTGTGTGATGTGACCAGACGACTCGTACATGTACTCTTAGTCCTAGTCCTACATTGGCCCAGTTAACAATTCTTTCCACAATCGTCGATCATCCACTTCGTTTAACGCGAATATTAATTCCGTGGACCGATAGAACTGTATGTTTCTGGGGTCGACCAAGAAGTAAAAAGTAAATATATATATCTGGGGTCGAAAGAGTGTTGCTTTATATCTCGCTAGGCATGCGCCACACATTCTTGTCATTCTAGAACGAGAAAAAAAATCTTTTTCCTGGGACTGGGGAGTTTTAGCTTCGACATCTGTAAGACTTTTACCCGAGATCTCCCGGCTGGAAATCAGGATAACTTATCTGACGGGCTCGGAAGACCAGCGAGGATAAGGCTGTTGGGTTCTGTGCTGGATTGTGTTGTTTTAAACTTGTGATGGGCCGAGTGATAGAGGATACTTGTTATTAGCGGACTATGGTGTCACAATGCCTACAAAACAGAAGCACTGGCAGTGGGGTACGTACATCTATCGACAAAATTGTTGATAAATATTTTTGTTTTAAAAGTTTATAGCTACAATTCTTTTTTACAGACCTAATTTCATGAAGCTGCTAAGCACAAAAAAATTGCTTAGCACAAAAAGTCTTGCTCAGTAAAAATGGTTACCAGCCAAAATTCCATGTGCTTTTCATGCGGATCAAAAACAAGCTGAATACCAGTCACAAACAATATACTGGTTTTTAAAGTAACCCTGTTTCTGCCAAGGAAGAATTTCTATGCAGATTTGTTGTGCTTAGCAGCCATGAAAATGGCTCCTGGTGTTGGAGTTTATAGGAACTCGGACCAGTTCAGTCTGAAGTTACCGTAGCACTGGCTTTTACTAAGTACATGTACTTGACCAAATCAGCCAAAATCCATCACTCACTCTGCTTCTTATACATGGGATAATGGAACCAACCACTGAAGTTGTGGTTGATGTTGATGAACTTTTAGCTAATTATATGACAACAGCAGTACTGCATGGTGGACAAAAACAATCGGATTCCCTCAATAGTGCATCAGGCCTCCTGGCCCAAGTACGGTATTCAATCAACATTTATTTACCTCGGTGCTGCTGGGCCAAGTCCCCCAAAACCCGCCAAAAAATGAGGGTGGTGAATTTTAATGGACTTGGGAAGGTTCGGGTTAATGCAATTTACACATATGTTGGTTTTAGGCATTCAGAAGTTTTTTTATTTTTTTGTTCTCAAATGTTTAAATGTTACTAGCCATTGAAAACTTTAATAGGCAAACAGCAAAACTTTTTGTGTGGAACTCCGCATTTCCTCTTAACCCTGCCTAATCGTTTTACTTTTTTAGGAAAGTTCCTTTTCTCGAAAAGAATATACCGTAGAATCATTTCTTTTCATGCATTTTGTTTTTGTTCCCAATAATAATATACCCAGCACGATATGAGACCGAGGGACTCCCCCCTTAGTCCCCCATACCTATTTACTCTCTAGACTATTGTTACCTAACGCACCCCCCTAAAAACCTAAAAAGAATTCCTGAAAAACCACAACATTTCGCAAGCACAATGACCACCACAAAGTTTGCCTCATTCTTGCTTCATATGAATACGCCACTAAAAATTCAAAGAAGAATGTTGAAAACCTAACCTGTTGAAGTTTCAGCTCAGTGGATTTTTCACTGTTCGAGAAAACAGTTAAAAAAAATCAAAACCTTTTAATCATGAAACACAATTTTGCCCACAGCCCAAAGCCCACTTCCCCCCCCCCCAAAAAAAAAATCAGTCAACTGACTGGTTGTTCGAAATCACCCACATTTTTTGTTTTTCTCTAAATGACAGCAAGCCAGACAGTGCCGAATCCAACAATAAACAATTTGACCCAAAAGGGTTAATTCAAGTAAGATTTTTGATAATTTGTAGGTTACTTTTGGGATGAATGAAACTGATTCTATTATGCCTTTAAGACACTAAGTCCTGTCTCTCCTCTCTCTTCCCCCCTCCCCCCCCCCCCCCCCAAAGAACTTGTTCAAGTATCACTGCTGCCTGATAAGTCCATTAAAATACCACATTTATTGGATGTCTGTGCTACATAGTCTCGGAAGATGGATCGGCCGCCAGAATTCTAATGAACATCATCTATCTCGACATTCAACAAAGTGGAAGGTGGGGGGGTAATGTTCGGAAGAGTAGATGCCCCAAAATAGCCCCCGCAGGTTCACTAGGGTCACAGGAGAAGGCAAATTATGCGATGTGCGTGTTGGGGGCCGGAGATAGGTGCGTGTTTAATGGACTCATGCTGCAGCTGTTGTTTTACATGTTTCTTAGGGATACTTAGTCAGTTGTTTTTATTGGACTTGACTTTCAGGATATCTTCAATTGTGAGTCAAATTAGGTGTGGATCGTTACTTCCTGATTGGGTTTGACTGGATCGGAGTGGCAGTTGTTTTTTTAAGGACACAAAATGCACTTTATTTTAGGGGTTTGAATTAGGGTTGGGGAGAGGTGGACCCGACACAACTGGTTTAGGTTGGGGAGAGGTGGACCCGACACAACTGGTTTAGGTTGGGGAGAGGTGGACCCGACACAACTGGTTTAGGTTGGGGAGAGGTGGACCCGACACAACTGGTTTAGGTTGGGGAGAGGTGGACCCGACACAACTGGTTTAGGTTGGGTCCCCATCTCTTTTTTTAGCAGTGATTTATTTTCTTTTACAAGTTGAACAAAGAAATTGACTGGAGCGAGATTTGAATCTGCGACCTTCGGATTGCCGTCCCCCATTTTGTCAGTGTCATGGTTCAAGAGGCGCTAGTCAGAAGCCATGTTATCATGTTCTAAAAGCATCGAAAAAAACAAACAACTACAACAACAACAACAACAACCACAAAAGCAGTTGAGGGAAAACAGTTACAACTGCTAATATTTGTTCTTTGGGGTCATTTATATCTTTGACATTAATGTTTACGTGATCAATAGATTTCAGCCCATGTCTTCAAAATCTGGGACTTTCTTTAATTGGTTGTGTTTAGAAGTTGAAATTGGTCAATGATTACTACTACTAGTTGATAGACTGCTAGAGTGGTTTTGTATACATGTGTAGATAAATCCTAAGAAATTTGAAGTACACGTACCTTACCTACCGTACATTGTACATGTAGATGTACATGTACAAATGTACATTTACATTGTATAATCGACACAACAAAGGTATTTTAAAGATGTAAACATCTATAGGAGCATAGTCTCTTATAACAACTCATAATTTCAAAGGCTTGTTTATTTTGGGCCAAGTTTGTAGGAATGTACAGTACATGTAGTGTAGGCCTACTTTACAACATGCTTGAATACCACAGTTAACCACAGCTACATTTGTATACACATACACATTGTTGTACACCTCTATTGTACACCTATATTGTACACCTATATTATACACCTATATTGTACAACTAAGGAATTTGGTTCAACCAAACTACATACAGTGTCAACTGTTTTGATTCTTTGTAAATCTTGTTTTGCTAAGCGATATGCTTGTTTTGATATTGGCACAGCCAAGTCTGACTCATTATGAACACATTGTGACTACAGTTGTGATGTTTTTCACTGACAGACAGCAGTGAATAGCCCTAGTCATTTTGGATATCCACACAGCCTGTCATTTGGAAACAGATGGGGTCACTAGTCAGCTTATTGGACTGGATCCAAAAAAAGGGGAAAATATTGAGTGAGAATTTACTAAAGCTTTTACCCAGCTGCTGAGCTGGTGAGCCAGAGTCTGTGTTGAAAGCAATGAAAGGTCAGAACAGGCTGTCATCACATTCAGCTTCTGATCTCATCCCCCATGGAAGCACTGTATGCATGGGCCTACTAAGCACACAAAATTGCTTAGTATAAACAAATCTTGCTAGGTAATAATAAAAATAATAATATAAAGCATTTATAATGCGCCATCTATCTAGAGAAAACCTATTCCGAGGCGCAACATAAAACACAAACATGACAAAGGAAAAATAATGAACCAAAATAAAATGCAACAATAAATAAAACATAGAGGCAATTCAAGATCAATAATGTGACCCTACAAGATCAACGAGGATATCACAGTACCAACACACACTGCCCAGCTGCACATGGCCAACAAGCAAAGAGAGGAGAAGACCAGAATTAGCAGTTACAACAACTTAACAGCAATAACTGATTCCTGCCCGACCAAAATGAGAAAAAATGGCCGAACATACATGTACATGTATTAAGGTATGTGTCAGCAATGCGATACCAGAAATCACATTAAAGACATCAAGTAAAAGCTCAAAATGAGTACATAAATCACAATAAAATGTTTTGCAAAAACAATCAAAAACGGGTTACCAGCTGACAGGCTGACTACAGAACATTTTCAAAACTCCATGGCTTTTCATGCATCAAAAACAACAACGGCTAAATACCAATCACAAACAATATACATCACTTCGCTTTGTAACCCTATTTTTGCCAAGGACGAATTGTCATGCTAAGCAACATTTTGTGCTTCGCAGCTTCACGAATGTGTCCCCTTGACTATAACCCATTTTCATGGCTCTGCTAACCACGGAGCGTTGTGCTTACAACGCTTAGCACAGAATCTTTTAGTTATTGGATATACCGGTTTGTTTGCACACAGGCAAAGTTTCTTGCTAACTAATGAAATACGCTTTAAACCATAAAGCATGACATTTTCTGCTTCAGGGAGCAGGGATTTTTTAGCTAATGGTTTAGCCATGGACTTGCTAGACGTAATTTCAAACTTCAGTAATCTGGTAATCAAAGAATACTGCTTGGTAAGTTTATGATAATAAAAATAAATAAAAACCAAAACAACAAATATGTTTGGGCATATTGATCAGCAATATAAGTGGCATGTATGTGGGAGTTGTATGTAGTGCATGATCAAGTCCAAGGGCATTCACAGTTTGTTCACACATCACACACATCAATAAAAACAGAAATTTCATGTTTTTGTTTTTTTTAAGATCATTAAAAAAAAAGATTATTTGTCATTGATTTAAAAAAGTGTTGAGACCGATTTAATTACTTTTAAGCTTGTTGAGTAAAGAAATTTACTGGAGCAGAGTTTGAATCTGCGACTTCCAGGTGGCGGTTCCATCGTCCTACCGACTGAACTCCAAGGTTAGCGGTTCCCCATCTTTGCTCAATGGGCACTAGTCAGAAAGAAATTGACTTAATTGGGGAATTGCCAACTGGATAGGTCAGTTGGTAGAGCAACGGAACGGCAATCCGGGAGTCACAGGTTCAAACCCCGCTTAAATCAAAATCTGTGTTCAACTTTGAAGAAAAAAAAACATTCAATAAATGCGTGACTGTCTAAAAGTCACTAGGCAGAATTTGCCAGATAACTGTCTCTGATCTCAAATACTTGAACTGTTTAAAGCTCCATTTCTGCTGACAATGACGGATTTGTCTTAGATAATGATGGATTTGTCTTGGAGAATGAAGAGGTCGTTCACTGTACTTCCACATAGCTGTATCTCTGCATGCCCATCCCTGATGATGTGAACACTGTTACCTAAACATAAGTACAGCAGACATGCCCCTTGGTCATTAGTGTGGATTCAAACACTACCTGCATGATCGCATATTAATCATCGCTACCAGACTTTCAAGAATGATGATTGGCATGATCGTATATCGTTCACCGATATGACTTTCAAGACACTTTATGATTGTAGTTGTACATGTTAATCGATATTCAATTAATATTAAGCAATCTCTACCCTCACACGCGTCCTACCATAGTCACTGACATTCTGTAGTCAGGATGTCACATCCCTGTCTCACCCCATCTCTTCCCATCTCTGGCATTTTAATGGGGTAAAGGGAGGGGGGGGGGGGGGGTGAACCAGCATGGACCAGCATATGGAACAGTTCATGATAATTCCAGCAATTACCAATGGTGTATCTTACCTTTAAGTACATGTAAGCTGATGAACAATCATTTTGGTTGGTTACTTTTTGGATAGTTGCCAAAGATATACTGTCTCTTTCATGTCTTTCAGACTAGTTTTCAAATTTTTCTAAATAGTGATTACAGAATTAAGATAGTGATTTGGTCAGAGCTAGGGTTACTCTCTGGGGAAGGTTTTGATGAATTTTCTTTGTCAGAAGTACTGTTGATTGATCATGAAACTTGAATTAAAATAATTATATTGTGTTTCCTCCATGTTCCTTTTATTTCGCTGCAACAAAATGTTCTTTATATCCCAAATTTGATACCGATTTCTGTTGTCAATCCTGAAAGTTGAAATAAAAACCCGCACCGGCTTGAAATGTTATCGTTCGGGTCCTATTGATATCTGTTCCCGCTCAGTGTTTGGAATAGATTTTCTGTAGAGTCAGATTCCATTTTCTCTTCTAAAACTTACTGCCAGTGGCGACCCTGACTGACCTCTGTGAGCATCATATCACCTGGTCTTTTATGGAGTGCACTTTGTGCAAAAGTTCAAACTCCATTATTTTGTTTAACTTTCCCTTCGGGCACACAGACACTTTTGTCAACTGTTCTCACGATTAGATTAACAGACTTTGATAAATGTGCATCGAAAAGTAAAGACGAATTGGCAAAAATGGTGGGTTTCTTTTTCAATTTTTTTGTTAATTTTTTTTGGAATACAAATTTAAAAGCTTCTTTAAAGGGGGGAGTGGGGTTCAGAAACCGTATTCTTTTTTTCTGTCCATTTCTGTCCAAAAAAATCCCACTCTACCTTTTCTCCTAGGATAATCATGTGCATGTATACGTCATTGAATTTTGTTGTAATTTTGTTTTAATGGATGGCTCAGGAAATCTTAGTATTTTATAGCAAATATAATGTCTTGTAGTCTGGTTTCCTCCTAATTCAAATGGAAAAGATCTATCAATTTATAGACATTGAGAAAGGATCAGGTTAAGGAACCAGACAAGCTGGCTTGCAACCTTTCGCAGGTGTGAACCTAATTGCAAACAATAAATTTGACTATTTTTTACTTAATTTGTTAAAGTGAAAAGCACTGTTTGAAAATGTTTTTTTTTTCTTCCGAAGATCCATTGTTGGAAACGCACAAACAATTCCACTTTTCTTAAAAATGACAGCACGACAGGTGCCATAATTTCACAGGAATGAGGATGATATTATTCAGTTACACAGTCCGGTTAACTATTTTTCATAATGCTTCAGTACTTTTGTTTTTTTATGTTTTTAGGTTGTTTTTCCCCTAAAATCTCATTGGAAATCAATTACATAAAACAAATCATGTTTTGCGATGAGGTTATTCTAACACTTTGTCTCATAAATCCTTGAAACCCTGATTTGTTTTCCGTAACATTTTTTTTTTCTTTTTTCAATACATGGAATTGGTGTTTTGCACAGCATACATGTAGCTGCATTGTTGTACTTTCAAGGACATTTCTGGATATGGTCTAGAGCAGTTTTAAAGGTAAAAGATGTAGAATACATCATTTGCAGATCAAACGTGTTTACTACCAAATTATTAGGAAATATAATTGTTCTAAAAAATTTGATTTTATTTTTTAATAAAAATTCAGATTTTGCAACTTTTGAATTGAAATCCCAGATTTTTTTTTTTAGGGAATATAAAGCACTCGCAGAGCTAAACTGTCATCAGGTTTGGTTGTCAAACTCCTGTCTTTAAATTTTGAGCACTTTTGCTGCTTTAAATGGAAAACAAATTTACAAAATGGTCTACTGATCTGGAAGTGGGCTGTATTATTATTTTTATTATTAGGTGCAATTTTTTAAACGGAAGTCCTTGGGTATTCACCTCTGTGCCCACCTGCTGATCACCTTGGGGATGTAATAACCATCAATTACAGATGGAGATCCCATATTGGACTTGTAGATGGAAGTATTAAAGAGGTAATATTTGTGCCCACGCAGTTGGTGCAAGCACAAAGCGGGGGCGTTTATAACTAGGTTTTAAACTTTGGATGGATGGGTTTGGAGGATTCAAATTGTATAATTAATATTGTGACCCTAGTTTTGTGCTCATAGATTTGGAAAAAAACGAAGAAGAAAATGTTCCTGTGTGGTTGTGGTTCCTTCAGACAAAACAGTAATTTATAGAGGTCAGGAAATGATCAGGATAGGAAACCAGACAAGTTTGCGTGTACATGTACCCCCATTCACAGCCGGACTATTACTAAATATAATAATTTAATTGCGAGGCAGTGTTTAAAAAAAGTTGGGTTTTTCCAATGTGATTTCACAGGATGCTTGAGACTGTTATTCACTTACAGTCGAGTAAGGTTCATGTATTTCGTAATAATTCAGTAGTTTTGTTTTTGTATGTCTGCAAATGGTGTTGATGTATACGACTGGTAACTTTTAGGAATAAGTCAGCCCTTTGGTTTTTCACAATTCAGTTGGGATGTTACTAGTTATCCCACGAGTGCCAGTGGGACATGAAATGTAGTACGTTGCTCTATAGTACACATGCACATGTACCAAGAAATGTGACTATTTGTACACCAGCCAGGCAGGCAGGCAGGCAGGCAGGCAGGCAGGCAGGCAGGCAGGCAGGCAGGCAGGCAGGCAGGCAGGCAGGCAGGCAGGCAGGCAGGCAGGCAGGCAGGCAGGCAGGCAGGCAGGCAGGCAGGCAGGCAGGCAGGCAGGCAGGCAGGCAGGCAGGCAGGCATGTTTCGTCGAGGCTTGTTGATGTCAGTTGATTTCTTTTAAATCCAGTCTGTTCCCTCCTGTGATCAGATGTGCTACTATTGTACTTTTTCCTCTGAATTACGATTCATAAATCTGCGCAAATGCCCGACTGCAGCTGCACTCAAAATGTTTAAGACCTAAGGAATCCAGATGTGAAGTTCAGAGTCTTCCGCACTTCCAAGCCACATAAGTATTACACAAGTGGAATGCAGTCAGCAGGGTCTGGGGGAGAATAGAGGAAATAAAAGCTCTGGCGATATGTTTGGTGTCATCAATCAAATGTCAAAACCCACACATGAAGTCCAATGGTCTGGGGATGTCATTGCAGATCCCACTTCTGACACCAAGGGAATATCATGTTCTTTTCATGTCTTTTCTTGTTTCTAGTTTAATGTCTTGTCCTGAACTTTGTTAAATGGGACCAGGTGTTTAGGAGTAGGGGGTGTTGAAGTACTGGAAGTTGTAAATTACAACAATGGACTGTTTGTGGTACCAGTAGATTCGGAAATAGGAGAGAGCAATGTGTTTAGCACTGGTAGCTAGTGATAATATGGTAGATCCTGTGGTGTGAATTTCATTTTAATAATGCATTATTTGGAGTGGTATTTTAACTCTCTTTTTTCATAATAAAAGATTCTGTGCTCTTTTTCAAAAATGGTTTATTATCTGCAGTAGTTACATGTATGGTGGCCCCCTCTCCAAGATTTTTACACCCATGGTGTGTCAACAAATGTCTGGGTTCCATCTGGGTTGTTTTAAAACAAGAGCAGATGCTGTATGATGTATGTACTAGTCCAGTCTTAATACTAGTCCAGAATTAATATTGAAAAAATTGTATCTTGAAAAAAAGAAGTGTCAAGTTCTTTTTGACATTCTGAAACCACCACTTTAAAATCATGTAATCGTTTGGGAACTTTTCCCCACAGTTTCAGCAGTTAACACCTTAAAAAAAATAAGCGAGCCAAAAACAGCTTGAAGGAACAGGCAGTCCAGGTCTGGTGTGGTCATGAATTAGACTGAGCACCTAAGGCCTAGCTGTGTCCAGGTATCTTGTTTCACACACACAGTCTGGTCACCAGATGGGATAGTTTGTCTGTATCCATGATGCCCGATCAATGCTTTTTAGTATATGGGCTAATTTATGCACGTCATATTCCTGGCAGTGTTTTACCTACTAGTAATTGCAAGGCGTATAGAGATGACAGTATTTTTGTTTTAATGTGATGTGTTTTTAGATGTTGTTTTATGAAAGATATGTATACTATGTATGAACCAGTGTGGTACGAAAATCAGACTCCTGTGAAAATTTGACCCCTTTTCCCTATTATTGGTTAAACCCTCTCATGTGACCGCTCATTCTACTTGATTTATCATTCTAATTACCGGTATCTTTACTTAAAGGTAGGATAAACCATTTGCAGATTTCGAAAACCTTTACTACTGAGTTATCTCACTTTAATAATTGAAAGTAAATAATGATTCTAGGCATCTAGCTAAATATCCTGTAATTGTTCCGAAATCACGATCGCCCTACTGCCCGACGCTGGTTATAAACAAACGCCTTTTTTCTTGCTTTTCTCAGCAGTCAGCATCCACGATTTTAAAACTTCGGATTATAGGTCAGTTAAATGATATTTACCATAAAATACAACCCCAAAATCCACTCATTCTTGATAATTCAAGCAATTACGGTACCAATGGTGTATCCTACCTTTAAGCTTGCACAATATTACCATTGAGTCACACTACACCGAAATTCACACTACACCGAACCTTAACTGTTAGGTTTACAGTTTTCTTGGTTCAGACATAATTTTTTTTAATCTGAGAGAAAGGGAGTCTTTCAGATATTAGCAATTTTCCCTGCAGGTTTCAGTAAAATTTGTAAAAAAAATGTGAAAATGAAGTTGGTAGTTTGTTTACATAGATTTGGCATTATTTGATTTACACAAAGAACCTTCTTGTGTTTGCATCTACATGTACAGACGATGATGCACTCTAAAAAGTAATTTCGCAGATAACATTGACATTTCTCAGATGCACTGTTTTTCTCATAATTGTTTTTTACATTAGTACAAAAACAAAACGATGATGTGCTGATTCAAAATTGTGATTAGAACTCGCGCGCAAAAAAACAAACTCTAACTCCGCTGCATTGAAATTAATTTAGAGTTTTTTTTCTCCCAAATGACGGTTTTACCATCGTCCGCTTTTGATCAAACGGTTCCCGTAATCTTAGACACTTTATCTTCCCTCTGGGAGGATGGAAAAGATTACAGTCGCAGAAGGGACGAAGCAATAAAACTAAAATGTCTTCTAGAGGGAAAGTAAAAAACAAAAAAGCAATTGAAATATGGGCTGGAGACTTGGAAAGGACTGTGTACTGGTTTTTGTTGAAGTGTTTATATTGGCAATAGACATTGTGCGTAAGGAGAAGTGTTTGAGGAGTTTAGATTGTAGAGTAGGTAACGTCAGGCCGTCTGTCAAGTAGCTCTGAGCAGTTTGTACAGTCTGTTCTGTTTCTTAAGTTGTATAGTAGCTCGGCCCGGGTTTTTCAGGGGGGGTTGGATGTGGGGGAGTTAATGTGTGGGAGTTGATGTTGGGTTGACACAGGTTTGAAATATAGTTGACTCGGGGTTGACAATTTTCAAGTCTAAAACACTGCATGTTTTCCTCCCTGCGTCAAACCCCAAATTTGGCTTGGGTAAAATAAAATTAAAAACGTTTTGTTGCGGACTACATAGCATTTGAAAATAGGGTAGGTAGGGAATTGTATAATTTTTGTTGGCAATTCTTTTGTGTGTTGATCATGTACATGTAGGTGTCAGGTTTTTCCCCCCTAACAAAAAATAGGCTCGGGCTGTCAAATAAGGGTAGGTACATGTACCATTAATTAATTTGGGGCCAGTGTAAAAAAGGCTTTTACAAAATGTCTGCAGAAAATTTATATTCAGCGGCATCCACTATTCTTCCATAGGGCCCAGTGAGAGAAGGCAATGAAAAGAATTCACAGTTTTGAAGGTGGGAGGAGAACCCCAGCAGAATATATTTAGAAGGGGAAATCCAAAGATTCGGGCAGTGAAAAGAAGGGCGAGGAAAGAACTGCTATGCCAACACGGTGGAACATACTAGTACAGGGGACACAAACATTTACATTTATAGAATGACCTCTGAAGCTTGTGTCCAACTTGTCTCTAGTTATCATCATTGCCCTCTGCATGAATTTTCTGTGTCCACTGGCTGCAGAAGGGGGTCGCGACCTAAACACTTGAAATAGCATCTCGACTCTTGAGCCTCAAGTAGATGGTCAACTCATGGACAGTCCTGATGTCTATTTCCTGAAATACAATGCGCGAGTGAATTGCGGAGGACACACTCGCGCACGCACGCAAGTGGGTAAATGCCGTCAATAGGGGACGGGGCATTGTCCGACCGTCTTCCCTCTTTTGTTTGTACTCTAACGTTTTCGGATGATCGCCATAGGATTTGCACACGAGTCTGAATCGGGGACCTTTGCGGAATAGGGGACCCCATTGTTCCCTTTGTCATACGTCCCCTATTTCAATCAAAAACAAACGCACACACACTAGGTGCAGAATGAAGTACCCGTTGGGTCACCTGCATTGTACTCTTGAATATCGACCGAAGTCTCTGAATAACTGTCGGGACGTTTACGTGTCCGACATACATGAAACGCACACGAGAAACCTAAATTTATCAAATGCGTGGAATATTCTTTTGCAAAGCAAGTGGATAATAAACTCTGAAAACTAGACTACAATTATATTCACGTTCTTCTTCGATGCTTTCGAAAATGGAAAATTTAACCGAAGAAAAAAATTTACAGAAAAACATGATATTTGTTGAATTTGGCATCAGAACGGTTTCAATGGAGGTACTTAATAATTGTTTCGGTATTATTTCTGGTATGTTAGACAGGCTTGTTTAAAAAAAAATCTAAAACCTTTTTTGATGCTAGGGCACCGGGGCCCATGGCAACCGGGCCCCTCATTATGTATAATGCAGTCCCTCCTTGCCTGGCTGAGTATAGACAACCCTAGTCCCCCTATATCAATAACAATCTTCCCCCTGGTATTAACACATGTAGCATAACTCAATCAAGATTTCTACGATTCCGGTTTTGGTTAAAAGCAATTGTACGGTAGGTCGACAGCCGAGTCACAATTACACGCCATTCCATAGACTAAGAATAGCTCCAAGGCAGGCTGTGCTCACTGAAGCGTGTTTCCGAAGGAGAACCCACCATCATTTTATCCTCGCTCGAACCCACATATTCACACTTCGTTCCCTAATCCGTCCATTTGTTTACAACTTTCAATGTCAAGTACAGGTGGCAAATAAGAGTGTATTGCACAAAGGAATTAAATTTTACAATTTTTTTTCAAGTAGTAACCTCGAGACTAGGAAGCCGTAATGATTTAAGAGTCATTTATTTTTCATAATTTTTCATTAGACAGGCTTCCGCCACGCTGAATGCATTGTTATGAGAGGTGTTTAAAAATTCATACTTGGGCAATTTTTTTTCTTTCTATTATACTATAGAAAGGCTGTCAATTGTTTCAATGTAATATTCATAAGATCACTTATGCTCTTGTTGGTAAGTGGCTGTTAGGCCACAAAATATTTAAAAAAATTGTTTCTTGTCGAGGCGTTTCTCAAATATGGTGGATTTTTCAAGATGAATTCTTGACATCGTTAGAAAATAAAACCCTGACTTTTTTTTAATTTACCAAATTGAGTTTAAATTATGTTTGCAGTCAATTATTGTACAGCTAGTCTACATGTAGTTCCCTGACCTGATAATTACCCGACATCTGTAAACTGCTCTGTTTCGTATGAAGTAGGGTCAGAGAAACAGAATACAAGAAATACATGTATATTTGTTTCTTTTTTCTCTAGCATTTATAAACACAAATAGGCCAGTGTAACAATAATTGCTGTAAAATACTAACCCCAAAATCCGTAGATTTTCTTTTAATTAAATCAAAATCAAATTGTGTATACTTCCAGAACCTTAAAAAAAAAAGGAAAACAAGAAAAAGGGTACAAGAAACTATTTTGTTTTTTTGGCCTTGCATAATAGCTGTGTTCTGGGATTGGGTCAATACCTGTAGTTGACACATTGACAGCATGCACATTCATTGAGCGTATTCTGACTAATAAGTGGATTCTGTAGAGGGGTTAATTAAATGACAGACCTTGAGATTCAGTGTTGAAGGCCTACGGCGAGATGCTTTTTACACTGTCTCAGTTTCAACACTAGAGAGTGCTGTCACGCCGCTCTTTACTTCGGAAACTGAATGGGCAATCCCCAGACTAAAGACAGTATTTCCTGTGACGCCATGACAACCCAGGTAACTCAAACATTTCAGGCTTTTAATGTAATCTCATTTTTTATAAATTCAATTTTTTATTGTTTGACCCTGCTCTTACTTTACCTCCATTTCTCTTTAAATTTCTACTATATCCTGATTTTTTTCTTACTTTTTTGTCCCACAACTCACCAAAAATGCAGAAATCTCATAATTTGTTTTCATATTGTATTACACATTATGTACCGGTATGTAAATCGCGTAATGAAGGGCAATTTGGACATGATGGGTACTGCAACTGTGCTCACCAGTGTTGTGAGAACATGTGCCGAATGAGTCTTGTTATGTGGTGATCAGTGAATATCGATGAAAACTACATGTACCGGTACTCCTGAAAGTCAGCAAAGTCCTACTTGTACTTTTATCCTGAATTACTCCTCCAAAGTCTTATCTTTTTCAAAAGTTAGTCTTTTTTTTTCTTTTCTTTTTCTGGGTCTGCTTAAAAGCCTTCAGGTTATTATAATAAAGAAGCTTCAATGTTGAAGCTTCAATGCCAACATAGTCATTGATTCTAAATTACCACATGTACATGTACACAAAAAATACTTTTACCAAACACCTGTACCAAATGGTATATTTTTGTTAATAAACCTGATTCAGTGTGCCAACTCCTTTGCCATGGCAACTGTTTTGTTTACCATGAACTTTGCAGGTGTTTTGAGGGGAAGGAGAATACTTTTATTGGATGTGATGTGGGAACAAAATTCTCATCAGATCATGCCCTGGGGGTGAGGTGAAGTGGTCACTCTTGAAGACATGACTCTCTCTCTCACGCACTTTGTTTAGTAGGATCCCAAAACTTAAAAAATGTCCTTGCTTGGTACATTATAAAGGAGTAATTATACCTTTTGCATCTATCCAAAAAGTAACCAACCAAAATACTGTTGAAAAGCTTACTTGTTGTAAAGGTATTATTGATTCCAAAGTTTCTGTGAAATATTTCCGTCTGGCATGCTGTTTCAAATGATAAAAATGCACAACTGACAAATGGTCTATTGCCCCTTTAACCCAAACAGTCCTGAATTCTCAAATTTTTAATATGAGTTTGCACACACCCTAGGAAGTTAAAGGTAGTATACACCATTTGCAGATATCAAAAATATTTACTACCAAATTATTAAGAAATATCTTACTCATTTGAAAGTAAATAATGATTCTAGGCATCCAGCAAAATGATTGCGCTAGATATCTTGTAATTATTCCGAAAAATTGAATTTTATGAAGAAAAATTTGCGATCGCCGGATGGCGATCGCGAAAAAACAAAGATAACATAAGAATAACTGCCCGGCCAACGCCGGTTGAAAACAGACGCTGTTTTTCGTGCTTTTCTCGGCATCCACGTTTGTAAAACTTCGGACAGGTCAGTTAAACGATATTTACTATGAAATACAACCCCCCCAAATCCACCATTAATGATAATTCAAGCAATTACCAATGGTGTATCCTACCTTTAAGGCTGCACGATCAATTGCGTTTATCCCAAGACTAACCGACTAAATTATCATAAAAAAAATTATCAAACTCAATTGGATTAAAAATAGTACTGTGAAATAGTTCCATCGACCAGTCAATTGACTGATTCTTGGAAATAAAGAGTGCTGCTGAAGAAGAAAAAAAAATGGGATCAAAAGGTTGTGCATGATTTTTTTTTTATTCACTGTTTTTCTCAAAAAAGTGTAATACCCACTGAGCTGGAGCTGAAACTTCAACAGGGGCCAAATTCATAAAACATGTAAGCACAAAAATTTGCTTAGCACAAAAATAGTTTTGCTCAGTAAAATCAGGTTAACAGCTAAAACTTCATTTGCTTTTCATGCTAAGCAAAAACCAGCTGAATACCAGTCACAAACAATAAACATCACCTGGAAATTTGATTTGTAACCCTGTTTTTCCCCAAGGAAGAGTTTTCATGCTAAGCAAATTATTGTGCTTACATGGTTACGTGCTTACCATTCTTCACTGGATTTTGAGTGGTGATATTATTGGAAATGAGCAAGATGCAGGAAAAGCTAATGATCCTGCATGCTTTTAATTTAAGCCTAATTTAGAGATTAGTATTCTACAAGTCCTCAATTGCGAAATGAACCATACTTGTGGTTTGTCTCCAGGAATTATTGGAACTTCCAAGTTTCACTTTGTGGAAGCGAAAATGAAAATGAAAGCACGCAGGAAACCAAATCAGGGCGGTGAAATGTTTACATTTGGAAGACTGAACTTTGTTCCGAAAGCCATCCATGAATGATATTGGGCAAGTTTCGCGCGAGGTTCTGACACTATTAACTTCCTATGGGCCCATCATGTTTGTAACTTCCAGTTTTACCCATGCATACTGCACGTAGTACAAAGGTACAAGTTTTACGTGCACTTCAGTATTCGGCATTTGTATTTTAAAGGTAAAATACTTTTTGTAACTATTCAAAAAGTAACCAATCAAAATACTGTTGAAAAGCTTACATGTTGTAATGATATTAATGATTCCAAACTCCCTGTGAAATTATTCCGTCTGACATGCTGCCATTTTGAAGAAAATAACAAAAGAATGTCATTTCTAATTGTGTGTCTCAGAGATGCATATTTTGACATTTCCGCAAATAGTGCGCGCAAGTGTTCAAACGACGCGCGGGGCACAGGTGGCGGGGTGCGCAATAGTGCTACTATTGGTCTGTTCAGTGCGTGACACGTGAGTGTACATGTAGCTGCAATCCGCTGGCTGAGAACGCATTAAAGAGCAAAATGCCCTATATCATCAGCAGGGAGAGCAGATTAATAATCCTTCATATTCTATGCCAATCCCCCAATTTTCCAAGTCAGGGATACTTCCCTTCTATTGTCGCTCTTAATTTCCCTGTGGTTTACCGCGGCAAAAGACCAACCTTTCCTCTTGAGAATCTTTTATTCCCCGGGTTCTTTGTGGTTGTGGATTGGACATCTCGGGGCTATATTTTTGTTTGAGTTGTACTGCAGAGAGGGAAGTAGTGTTGTTAAAGTTATTGGGTCAGGCATCCACAGTGCAGTGAACTACTAAGTTGCTCTTTTTTTTACCGCAAATATCCACCTCCGATCTGTAAAATTAGATTTGTTTATTTAAAGGTAGGATACACATCGGTAATTGCTTGAATTATCAGCAATGTGTGGATTTGGGGTTTGTATTTTAGAGTAAATATCGTTTAACTGACCTGTTCTAAGTTTTACAATCATGAATGCCGAGGAAAACAAGAAAAACAACGTTCAAGTTTCTGGCGTGTTTTTTTTTGCGATCGCCATCCAGCAATTGTGATTTTTTTTAAATCAAAATTCAATTTTTCGGAACAATTATAAAATATTCATACGACACGACTTTAAAGTTGGTTATTGACGCCCTAACTTTTTTTTCAGCTTTCTTGCCTCTTGTTCATTTGTACTGAGAGTCAGGAGTTGATGGCCCATCAGGCTGGTTTTCTTGTTATCAATATTCTTACTGGAAAGGATGCCAATCCATTGTAGGTTACTCCCCAGCTAATGCGGGTACCTATTTATACTCCTAGGTGGTGAGAGGCAAATTGGTGGCGAAGTGGCCTGCCCAAGGACACAACATATGGCGAGCAGCTGGATCTGAACCCCTGACCCTCTAATCATGAGTCAGGACCCCTAACTGATGGGGATAGACCTGCCCTATAGCACTAGATTCTACTGCAGTGCATTTCGTGGAAGTCATGTACAGTACATTTAATTACTTTCACACCAGTTTCTTGAAGACCCCTGGGTCTGCACTGCGTTTCATTTTACTCTTCCAAGAACTTCAACTGATTCTTTTCCCCCAACGGACTTAAAAAGTGACTAAAATAGTAAAGGTAATATACAACATGTGCCATAAATGAAAAAAGCAATGATAGATTGTTTCACTATTAACCATACTACAGGTTTGTGTTCATAGATATTGGAAAAACAAACAAGAAAATAAAAAGTTGTTCTTGTAGTCTGGTTCCCTGACCCTACTTCAGACGAAACAGAGCAATTTAATCCTAAATCCTCAAATCAATATGATATGAATTAATAAGGTTTGGTTTATAGAGGGTAGTATTGGAAAATAGTCAGTTTTTTCCAACAATGGTTTTTGGTTGTAAGATTGAAAATTCTCAACGATTAGAAAACTTGGGTGAAAAAGTCTAGAACTATAATAACTGTCTTGGGTGACAATGGAGGGGTTTGTATTGTTGGTAGGGTCTAAAGATCCCAGATAAGCTGTCCTTTGTGGCAGTATTATTAATCAATGAATGGCATGGTTTAACCATAGAGAACAGCCTATAATCTTACTGTGCACACTATGTGTGTACACTGGTGATTCATCCTTGATTGTTCCCTATAGTGGGAATGGTATACCCCGTGTCAAAGGTCAAATTGATTAGGTTTATTTTGTGGTTGGATGTTTATTGTTCAGTCCATGGGTTTAGTGTTAATGAAGCCATTCATCAGTGAACTTGCAGTGTGAAGGAGACACCATGTGCCAATGTGGTTAAACTCTGGGAACAACACACAAAAAATAATTTCTTCCAAATCGGCTGGAATGGTACGTTGGATTGGATTCACTGCTTTTAACTGAAAATTCTCTGAAAGAGTATAAACGCTGTCGGGAGGACATTCGCTGTGGGGATCTTCTAGTTTTAACATCCTGCAGTAGTACTACCACATCTGTGGTTCTGCCAGCTAAGTGACTTGATGTTTGATTGCTTGTTTATGTTGTAGTGTATATCCCAGATCATGGCCAAAGCTTTGGGTTGGTTATTGTCTTTTTGCCTGAGAACAAAAGGCTGACTAAACATTTACAAAGTTAAATGGAGGAACTGTGGATGGGGAACTCTTCCTGCGTCCTTGTCTAAAAATAAAGTCTTTGACTTAGATAAATATACTCTGGATTGTTGATCTTGTTGATCGAGCAAACGTCGATGGAATTGTGGAAAATCAGCTGAACTTTTTTGGAGTTCAACAAAAGTTGATGGAATTGTAAAAAGAAAAACAAAAAATAGTAGAGCTTTTTGAGTTCTTGTCTACAGAATAATTCAATGGCTGTTGTACTCGGCAGTTTTTCCTGATGGAATTGTAAGAAATCAACGGAGCTTCATGACTTCTCTGCTCTGAAAAATAACTCCTCGGATGTGCTGAATATTTTGGTTTGATTGAGCAGTAGTTAAAGGAATTGTTACAATTTCTGCGGAGGTAATAATACTACAGCTTCCATCGTCAAAATCCGCTGGTACCAGCAAGCCTGCGATGTGTCGGGATGTCTTGAAAACTAAAGCCTGAATGAACTTTGGTGGGAATAGAATCGACAACAACTTCTCTCTGTTCTGTTATTTGAGAATTGTGAATGACAGATATATTTCTGTCATTCTGACGTTGGACTTTGACAGTTGTACATTTGATCAGCTGTGATGAAACTATTGTCCCCGACTACGAGACGCAACGGTGAGTAAATTAATTTTTAACCAATTAACAATAAATGATATGTAAGAAATTTGACCTTTTAATATTCGAAGGTTGAACTAGACAGTTGTTTTTGTTTTTTCTGGTTTTGTGGCGAAATAAGATGTAAATATTTCACAATATACGATTTCTGTTTGTTTTAAATTCTATTAATGTATAGCCAATGTACCGGTGAATGGTTAGTTATTTGTACAAAATGTGATTCGTTTTGTGTTAGTGTGGGATCTGTCAAAATATTGCACGTTCGTCGTTAAAGCTCGGCATCCCTTTTGCAGCTACTGTATCTAAAAAAATAACCAACTGAAGTGAAATTCTTACTGGTTGTCAAGATATTACTTATTATTAAACTCCCTGTGAAAGTATTCCTTTTGGGACGCTGTCTTTTTGAAGAAAATACCGAAAGAATGCCATTTCCAAAGATTGTCTCAGAGACGCATTTTTGGAAATGTTCATCAGTAGTTGGTTTGTGCCCGCAAGCATTTGAACGCCACACACTTTAAACAATAAAAACGCACAACTGACAAATGGCATACGATCCCTTTAAAATTATGTCCCACTTTATATTATTGCTATAATGGTGTACATGTACCGGTACATGTATATTAAGTTACTTGGAAACTCACAGGTCCTCTGGAAAAGTAAAAAAAGGTAAAGGAAATATCTTCACATTTCATGGGTTTTACCTCCAGTTCAAATTAGCAGAGTTTTTACTTGATGCGGAGGAATTTAATGTACATGAATTGCCTAACAGTAAAACTCTGAATCATACAATGGAGAAAGGATTCAACGTATTTTGTATCATGCTGAATCATATGCTGAATCATAATGTACATTTTGTACTGTACATGATGTACACACATTGTATCAGTGTTTTAAAGGTAGGATACACCATTTGCAGATATCAAAAAAAATTACTACCAAATTATTAAGAAATATTTTACTTATCTGAAAGTAAATAATGATTCTAGGCATCCAGCAAAATGATTGCGCTAGATATCCTGTAATTATTCAGAAAAATTAAATTGTATAAAGAAAAATTCGCGATCGCCGTTCGGCGATCGCGAAAAAACAAAGATAACATAAGAATAATTGATCGAGGCCGGTTGAAAACAAACGCTGTTTTTCGTGCTTTTCTCGGCATCCATGATTGTAAAACTTTGAACAGGTCGGTTAAACGATATTTACTATAAAATACAACCCCTCAAACCTACCCATTCATGATAATTCAAGCAATTACCAATGGTGTATACTACCTTTAAGTCACTATGCACAAGCACACAGATGGTTGTGTTGTGTTTTCATTAATGAAGGCCATCAGGCTCTGTATGGAAACAATAGTTTTGTTTAAATGCACAAATCGTTCACAGCAGGACATCAATATGGAGCCCAGTGCAGCCAGAATTAATGACACCTCTGGGCCCACACATAATGTGTGACCGAAGCATGGTGGGTAACAATGCCTTTTTTGTGCCTCAGTATGCCCAGCAAAAATTGCATGGTTCATGGTGCCAAAGTTTGCTATCGTTGTTTACTAAATATTTGGAATTTCTTGTGTCAACTGTGCCGAGTCGTCTAGCAACAAGATCTTATGAAATCTGATAAAAACAATTCGAACAAATATGTTTTGGACTTTTGGTTTCCAGTGACACATAACATTTACATAGAAGGACCATTGGGAAAAGTTTGTGTAAATTGTATGGTAATTTTTGTTCAATTTTGGAGTAAACAACCATTTTGATTATAGAGACATCCCATTATAATATTTGGTATTCTAAATATATTCAATGTATTAGGGAGGAATAGAAGGTCATATCAGAGCCACCATAGATTTGTTTGCTTGTCTTTTTTGTTCTCTTGTGTGCATTGTAATATCTATCGACTGTTCAGGAAGTAAACAATTTTTTCAATTTAGTTTTTTGTAAATTGAAGTTGTTTTTTAGTTTGTAATTTAGCGTGACTGTGTCCGTTAAGGCAGCAATTTGTACACGTCAAGGCCTGGCCATTCACAATACACTTTTACAGTGTTTTGTTCCTTTTTATCCTGGAGGCATTTTAGGGGCCGCAATTGCACAATAAACCCAGTGAGTCCAGTATTACAGTAGTCAGTTAAATTTTACAATAGTCACTATTCCGGTCAGCCTCGTTTGTCCAGCTTGTCACGCAATGGTGGGAGTACTAACCATTCCAAATCTGTCAAAATTCATCTCCTTTTTGTTGAATATTGGCAGACTTGGTCGTAAAGGATTATGATGGATTTGGTCCAGTAGGCCTGAAGCAGTGCTGGTGCAATTTGCGGTACAAATTTTGCCAGGATCCAATAGTGGCCAATGTTTTCATATACATGTATATGTAAGATGTGTGTACTAACTAAGCCCATCCACATTAACCAACACTTCAGTGGTGGTTCCATTAGTCCATGTATAAAAAGAAAGTTGACTGATGGATTTTGGTGGATTTGGTCATGTACAGGGAGTTAGGGTTCACTGGGTCTAAGCACCGAGCTACCGGTAGCACCATCGGTGAAATACATGTACCAAATTGAATAAAATGCACAACTGTAGCCCTCACAAAATTGTCCATTCCCATTCGCAGCGTTAACTTTCAATTGCAATGTACTGTACATGTACACACTGTACTGTACACACAATACCCCTTATCCATTTTAACACCATAGGCCAAATCCAAATAAAAAAGGTTTCTGGTCTAGACTTTAAAAAAAATAAAAAATCACACATGATATCAATAGTCTCACAACTAGCCAGAGTTTCACTGAAACTACAGGTAGTGTCCAAATTGTCTGTTATCCAAGGCTTAATATTTCTGTGTTTTAAGAGGATTCATCGTGACAAATGCTTGCAAGCTTAGAGGTCATGAAATTCAGACTTGGGGGCTGAACATTTAAAGGAAAAATATAAGTTTCTCCGCCCTTATTCACATTCCCGAAGAATATTAGCAAAAAAGAGATTATCTCACAAACTATAAAGTTGTAACTGAAGTACGTAACCAACCTTGGAAAGAGGGTAACAATAGCATAGTGCTTAAATTGCCAGTTGAATTTCCATCATGTGCTGTTCTGTTTGTATTTTTCTAAAGCATTCTCAAGAATGAAGAAATCCTGTGTCTTTTGAAGGAGACAATTCCATCGGCATTAGGTCATCCTTGCATCTCTGAGGAGAACCATTGATTGCTTTGTTTCGCGATAACTGAGGGATTTTCTTCCTTTTTTCTTCTTCACTACGCCGCAATAAGAATGCATTTGGGACCCCCGCCCCGTTAGCGATATTGATTATGACGACACTTGGTGCTCATAGATTCTTGTGGTTTGTCCTAATTGTTGTTTGTGGAAGAGATTTCTAGAGAAAATTACATGAAAAAAAACCCACCAAACTCCCCAAGAGCTTAACTTTTGCTTTGTTGTCAACCTGGGGCGAACCCGTTGCCGCCTCGAATTGAGATTTTAACAAAGTTAGCAGCCCCGTGTTGATTCTCACTTACTTTTTGTGCAAACAGAGCATATTTTGCTCAGTTTCTTTCATTGGGAATCCCGGGGCAAGAAAATAAATATCTTAACTCTGGTCTAGGAGCAGGGCTGAGTTTAACCAGTTCGCGCCGGATGACGAATATAAACGCAAAAATTTCCCCAAATTCAAAACGGATGACGAATAAATACGCCAAGTTCAAGTTCGGAAATGTATGTCAGCAGCGAGCAAGGCCGGAAATGCGTGGGTGTGCTACCCAGCACTATCGGCCTGAACACGCTTCGGATCGAGTTTCGTTAAAAATAATCCCGCCCGTCGGCTCGGCGATGTTAAAATAATCCCGGCGCGAACTGGTTAAATCGGACCAAAATCAATCTTGGTGTTTGCGCGGGGGTTGGCGTAGGGGTAGGCGCGGGGTAGACTCTGCCTTGACTCTGCCTTGACTCTGCCTACTTATAATTACTTTTTCCCTGTCGGCCTCCTTTTGTGTGTGTTTTTTGTAGAAATGATAGTAGCTCCTAGCACGACACATAAGAACGGTATCAGCCAAAAATTGAAAAAAAGAAAATTGAAAGGATCTTTCTTTAAAAAATCCACCATCTTGTAAAAATAAAGGGCCGCCTCCGTTTTTTTTTTCCTTCAAAAATCCCAGACACCAAACTATATATTTTCCCACTATACATGTAGCCTCACAGTAAATTGTTGATACATGCTGGTCAAGAAACTCTAGAGTTGACCCCAAAAAAATAAATATCCCACTGACCCACAAATAAATACCAGCTGACCCCTGAAGAGAAAAAGACAAGTGACCCTTCACTAATTGTCTTTGTGTACCCAGCAGGTGTTCTGGTGTAATTAATTGGTGGGACCCTGTATTCAAATGTATACAGGAATATACATTGTATACATACACACACACCCTAAAGTTAATCCCTATATTGTATGGCAGACAGCTCTGTTTTTTGCTAAGTTTCAGTGTACAATGTACATGGTTTGTATTACCAATTGGCTAATGCCAAAAAAAGTGCACACACACTGTTTGTTACGAGGATTAAACAGAACATGACCAGCTTTAATGGGTTTTTATCAGATGTTATCAGATTACATACAATCAATTTACTGCCATTATTATAATTTTTTTTTAACGTTTTTTTTTTTTACTTATACTTTTCATAATATCATGTTTACTTGGGAAGCGTAACAATAGTAATGTTTGTTGTGTTGAGTTTCACGCGTGGAGATTGTGTTGATAAGAAATATGGCACCGTGCTTCGTAACACCTGCCTCAAAAGTCTGTATCAATTTATATTGCCTTATTGTCAATGCACTTGGACCTTGGCGATTCATTGTGTAACCCGAGTGATTCATGGAATGTTCCGATGATATCATTCATTTCGTTTTCAAAAAGGTAAATGCAGTCTCAATGAGAAACAAAATAATCCAGTCTATTATCGAACCGATGAATATCAGCAGAAACACCTTTTATTGTAGAAATGATGGGAGATATCAGAGATTCTAAAATCTGGTTCTCTTAATTTTGTTCAAACCGAAAAACAGTTATTTAATTTTACCAGAGGTTTCCATCGTGTTTCTTTAGCTCAAAGGCACGCCAACAAAAAGTGATAAGCAAGATGCCGCATGCAGTCCCCTCTACAAAGACTGCATGGGTACAGTTTGCGAGAGATTCATTTTCCAGTCGGCCATTCCCAAAACAATTCAGAATTGTAAAACTGGAAAGGAATGAGTCAAATGAGCTGGCTAATCTGTCTTGAACCAAGAAGACTACTGGTAATTGATTAGCAAGTAAACGTGGCTTATTAGCACCGCATGCTTTAGCCTGAAGGAGTTTATACAAGAGTGAATGTCAGTGAACTTCCAAAAGGCGTTAGGTAGACTTCCAAAAGGTGTTAAGTCCAGAGTAATGGTGGTAGAATGTTACCTAATCCCTCAATTTTTGCCAAATCCTTCAAAGACTTCTCATCGATTTGAATAATCTTGGCGCTAAAGCAAATTGATTTGAATAATCTTGGCGCTAAAGCAAATTGATTTGAATAATCTTGGCGTTAAAACAAATTTTGAACATCCTGTTTTCACACCTACATTTTGTATTGTACACATGTATTCTGCATAAATGTGTACGTTGTACACTGTACAAAAGTCCTTTTCACACTACAGTCTCTCATTCAACCTGGGTTGAACTCGCCCCTGGGCAAACTCGCCCCTGGGCGAATACGCGGGCGAACCCGCTACCACCCGGGTTGAGTTGTTGATTTGTCAACTCCATGTGTCGTTTTTCACTTGAAATGATTCATAAAATGTACTACAGTACATACATGTAATCCCATTGTGTATTTTGAACCTGGGCGAGACTTTTAACCCAGGTTGGAAAAATCCCAACCCTGGTCTGGAGCCGGGATGAGTTCAACCTGGGTATCAACCCGGTTTGAAATCAATCTCAGGGTTGAGGGAGGATTGGCTCAGGGTTGAAAACTTCTGGGTGTGAAACGCTGCATGTTTTCAACCTTGTGTCAACCCCAAGACTTGTCTAGTGTGAAAAGGGCGACGCCTTTATATTAGGCAATGATGTACATGAACATGTACCGTATGCCAGTACTACCGGTAGTACCTGTACCGGTACATACATAGCCATCATGCACTCACCCAGTTTCTAAGCGTGCAGCCCTATTTCTATTGATATAAGGGTTATGCCGGGATTTACATATCAGAAGAATAAATAAACCTCTCCTTTTTTTGTCTGGCCAACCCTGGGGATTATTGAGCAGAACCGGGGACGAATTTACACTCCTGCTTGTGTAAATAACCAGTTGCGCAAATTGGGCTACCCAGCCCTGTGACATTTTGTCTTGAATGTGCTAAAGATAGTACACCACTATCAACAAATTAAACTACTGAATTATTATGAAATACGTTACTTGACTGTAAAGTGAAAAACAGTCTCAGACAACCTGCAAAATAACTGCATGTGGTTTTGCTGTGGCTTTGAAGAGGGCTAAATCTGACAGCTACTAATGACATAATGACAGCTACCGTAATAATTGTCCACTTGTAGGCAACTAACTATACGTCCCCTGATGGAATACTGCTCCCACATAATGGCTGGAACCTCTGCCTGCCATTTATCTTTATTAGATCGGGTGCTAAGCGAATCGTTAATTTGGTTGGTGAGGAGTTGAGTTCATTGTTACAATTGTTCCCACCTCAGGACAGCAGCCACCCTCTGTTTGTTCTACAGATATTTCCATGGGAATTGTTCCACCAGTCTGTTTAACCTGGGGCCAATTTCATAGAGCTGCTTAGCACAAAAATTTGCTTAGCATGACAATTTGTCCTTGGCAAAAACAAGGTTACAGACCAAATTTTCACCTGATCTTTATTGTTCTGGATTGATAATCAGCTGTTTTATTGCTTAGCATGAAAAACATGTATAATTTTGGCTGGTAACCTGTTTTTAATGAGCAAGACTTTTTTGTGCGAAGCAAATTGTTTTGCTTAGCAGCTCCATGAAACTGGCCCCTGGTTCCTCCTGTCGGGGTTTTTGAGCGTGCAACAAGGCTCTCTGCTTCCTTTTACCCATACACTTAATTAGCTGGCCAAGATGTAACAAAGAGCTATTCTTAAAGCTTTTTTCCATGTTCTGCCTCTTTTTGGAACTCCTTGCCCAGTAGCTGTTTCCCTCCATCTTATGATTTGGCCTCTTTTATAAGGAATATCAATTCCTTTCTTCAGCTTTCTAGATTGTCTTTCTCTTTCCTCTGTTGCCCCTTTGTCTATTGAGTGGCCTTTTGGCCTTGCTTGGGGCTATATTCCATTAAACAAAATTAATACAAAAATTGTATAGAAATAATTCAACAACTTAACTTTGGTAGTTTTGGGGGGTTGCTATCTCATGCAAAAACGAATTACTTATTATATAGCTACATGTGAATGCCTTTGCCCAGTGGTTATGGTGTTTAACCATGGTATGTGGGTTTGAACCCTGCCAGGAACATGGTGTTTGCACTCTTGGGCAAGACACTTTACTACAATTGCCTCTCACTGCCCAGGAGTACGGGTATCTGTTTAGGGTCGAAGCTGATTGAATGCTGATATCGACTACCATGTGGTCCAGGGCCTGATAAACATGGTAATACTTGGGCACCGATATTGGTGGATACGTGTGCTTTATGAATACAAATATTAATATTTAATAATAATTGAAAAAATCTACTTTGAGGTTAATCTATTTTGAAACAAAAAAATAGTGGGGTACATCTTTAAAGTTGGATTTCTATTTGTATTTGCAATATGAAACCTTGGTATTTAGTAGTATGACTCCCATCATTTATCATAAATCAAACTACCGTAGTACTAGCTTTACTCTAGATGCTAATATTAAAGTCTGCCATTCTTTCAGGTTATTAAAAACGGATTCAATTTGACCTCAATGTCAACTCCCTTCTCACCATATTACAGTCGCCACTAAATCTTGTGTAAACTCCACACAGTCAATTTTATTTTTCTGTAGACTTGAGTAGTCTGCAAGTTGAAAATTGGCCAAGTTTTGTTCAACCACAGAGAAAGTTCCTTTCTCTAGATGGTTCAACGTTGTTCACCATGCATGCTGCAATATGGTACCCAATGCTGCCATGAGGCCCACACTTGAATCATGCATTGTGGGGACTGGGACCCATACATTCCATCGTCACCTCCCTATTGAGGCTGGCGGCCAGCTTGCAAAACAATCACACGAAGATCACTGAATCATGGGATGGGGTCAGAGGTCAGGGGTCAGGTCGTCTGGTCAAAAGAGGAGAGGAGTTTGACAGAACATGGTGTGGTGGGAGTTCGGTATGAATTCCTACTGGTAGCTTGGCTGTATGTTGTGAATGGATCTTGAATTTAATACATTTCTCAAGCTAGTTGAGTATTCCAATGTAAAAACACAAGACAGATAAATGAACCTTAAAGGTAGGATACACCATTGGTAATTGCTTGAATTATTGTTAATGGGTAGATTAAGGGGATTGTATTTCATAGTAAATATCTTTAACTGACCTGTCCGAAGTTTTACAATCGTGGCTGCCGAGAAAAGCACGAAAAACAGCGTTTGTTTTCAACCGGCGTCGAGCAGTTATTCTTATGTTATCTTTGTTTTTTCGCGATCGCCGTCCGATTTTTCGATATCTGCAAATGGTGTATCCTACCTTTAAAATAAGCACAGGGAGTATTTTGTTTACAAATGTGTGTATGTGCACTGCATGTACATACAATGTACAGTACATGTACAGCTGAACACCTTTATAATGTGTCCTTGGGATGTTACAAATTACTGTACCTTGTTATAACAGTACATACCTTGTAATATCAGTAATGGTAAACATAGAAAAACAAAGACTCCTTACCTAATGTTTTCCTTGTTATAAGCAGGATGTTGTATTAACAGTGCTCTTATTATCAGGGTTCAACCATAGAGAAAGGAACTTTCTCTATGGTTCAACTGTGTCTGGGCGATCAATGGATAGTGGATGATGAATCCCACCCATATGTACATGTACATGTATATGCAATCAATACTGTTTGTTTATTCAGAGATTCACATAAGTGCACATCTCCACACTGGAAATTAATATCCTGAGTGGAAAAGATCATGGTCTGATAGTGATCAGAGGAATTGGGGGATGATTAAATGCATTGAACTTTTCTAGGGAATACATCTAAGTGCATCCGTCTTGTTAATCTTAAGGATTTTACTTTGCTTGTACTTGTACTTACTGGTACATGTACCGGTATGTGTACAAATGTGTATTGTCTTTAAAGGTAGGATACACCATTTGCAGATATCAAAATGTTTTACTACTGACTTATTAAATAATATCTTAATTGAAAGAAATAACGATTGTACTTTTAGTCATCCAGCAAAATGACTGCACTAGATATCCTGTAATTGTTCCAAAAAAATTTGAATTAAAAAAACCGGCATCTGTGGCTAGCACACCCTTATATTTCCGGCCTCGCTTGCTGCAGCTGAGAGCTGGTTGCTATATATTGATGGTCTTGCTCGTGACGTGTTTATCAGTCATCTGTTTTGAATTTGAGGAAAATGTGCTTACATGTCCTCTGACTCTAACTGGTTAACGGCCTTGTAATAAAGACACAGAAATTGCTTGAAATGATCACGCAATAAGATTTCGTAAATAATTTGTTTTAAAAAACAACAAAAAATAACAAACTTGTGTGACTGCATTAAATTACGTATCCAGACTGTCGCTAAATTGTACAGTGGTAAGGAGCAAGCTTTAATTTTGATAAATAATTAATTTTTGTCACTCCCAAAACATAATTAAATTTGTGTTTATTAACAGCAAAAAGTGAAAATGTTAAATTAAAATATATAAATTCGCAATATTTGAAGAGAAACGGCTAAAATATGAACAACAAAATATAAACATGAATATAAAACGTAATCAATTACATGTATTTTTAGATAAACAACTGTCTATTTTAATTTAAACAACTAGGTTTTCTTCATACTGTATATATTTTTCACGCCCCCTTTCCTTCTCCCCCAAACTCAGGCACAACTGTTGACAAAATTCACTTGAACGAGCATTGCTCACATAGATGGACTGTTTAATACAGGCCCACTCCTCATCCAACCAACCCCATTATTATAATGGTACTATCAATCAATACCACAACACTTGCCATTTCATCTGCCGTGCTCTGTAACTCTGATTAGTTTAATTTGTCCCTGTTCTTCGCACGCGACGACTAGGATTGGCTTGATGGTCATGAATGTGCAGGCTGAGCATGGAGGAATAAGACCAAATCCCTCCATGGTCTTAGGAGCGTGTACTTCATCAGGTTATTCTGTCAAGCACCATTCTTTAGATTTGGAGCACTTTTTGCTGCTTCAAACGATTAAAATGCGATTTTTGTCTTCTGTAGTTTTAAAGGTAGTGTACATGTACACCATTTGTTTTTGCTGTAATTTACAAAAATGAAATGAAAATGGGTTTGGGGATTGGTGGTAAATATGACCCTGACCTGTACAGATGATACTAATGATAATTAAAAGAATGATAAAAAAAAAGTTTTAATGCTGATTAAATTTTGCTTGAATGCCTGTCCTGCCTCAAAGGATTTGTTTACCCCACTGATGGGACTATATGTTGTCAATTTAGAAAGGTTACAGAAATGAAATTGAATGGTGTAAACAAATTGTATTATCTCTCGAGTTGAATAAAATAGCTTCAAAGTTCAAGGCTTGCCAGTATTTTTTTTAATATTAAGTACTATCCCAAGGATTTGTGAATCTGCAATAAATATTCATCATCGTTTATCTTTTAAAAAAAAAGTTCCGTCACAGAAGAGTGAGCACAACAATAATTTATCTTCTACCGAGAGAATTGTGGTAAAGAGATTTTAATAGAAAAATGGATTTGAAGATTTGAGAGTCTGTACAATTTATTTAGCATTATCTGTTTAAGCCAATTTGTTTTCAATGGTCACTCAAAGTGAGTTTGATAAAGATGTTGGCATGAGACATGGCATTCTGTATGATTATTTGCAGTTACACTTAATGAGTTGTTAAAGCATCTTCTTAGTTACTTTGGTAACCAACATCCACACAATCAAATGAGATGGAGGACATTTATCCGAAACCCTAGATTTACATGTATGTTGACCTCTTTTAGTTTACATTGAATAAACTTCCAACTTCAATACGAAAAAATATCAGCTGATTTGCAAATGTTATGTAGTGGTTTGTTGCTAGTACATGTGTGTATTTTCCAGTTTGGAACTCTGGGAAGAGCATTTTTAGCCTTGTCACAGACGGGGGCTCTATAAGCACTATTAAGCGTTGTTGTTCTTCTCTTTCTGATTCCAAATTCGATATCCAAGACTTTTTGGTAAGCACGTAAAGAGAGCAACCAAGATGACAACCAAAGCTGCACGACAATGTTGCATAACCAAAGCGGCGTAAACAAAGCCGCACGACGATGTCGTTTTGGTTGTAGTCGAAGAGTGCCTTGCGAACATTATCAAATGAACATGCTAGAGATAATTGTATGTGGTATTGTTGTGCATTTAAACTACATTACATGTATGTAGACCAATACACAAGGACGTGGATGATAATTTTCTTCCCAAAAATGGGCATTACTCTCTAATTTCTAAAGGTGTAGAGACTTTTATCCTTGATGTTTGGCAAAGAAGGGGGTCTTTGGCAGGTGATATCTGCTAACAGCTGTCTGTCTTTTACACTTAAGACAGAGTAAGGAAAATGAAGAGAGCTGTAGATAGAAGCAGGGGTGCACCCCCCCCCCCCCCCCCCCCCCCCCTATGTTAATGATAAATTGATTGCAACCCCAAGGTCAATGGAGGACAGGAATTAGTGAGGGACTTAATCTGTCATGTTGCACACTAACGAAAAAAAATCGTGTGATTGGATACCTGCTACTCATAGTTTGTAATTAGGACGAAGGGAATTCTAATCAAAAATTTAAAATTGAAAGATTTTCCGCGGTGCGAGTAAAATTAGTATTTCTCCGGGTTTTCTTAACCTTTTGACGCCGGTATAAATTCCTCACTGCACTGGATTATACACATGTAAATGGACAGCAGCCTTTGCCCAGCATCTGCACTGCACATTGGACTAGAGCGTACACCCGTCATACAGACCGTATTCTATGATATAGCACAGCTAACAACAGCATTCTGGACGGATTTGCGTGCTGCGATCGTAGACGCTCCCCGGCATCAATGGGTTTACTATACAAAAGAAATGCCCACGGTAAACTACGCGACGCTAACAATCGTAGAAGTCTTGCTCCTGAAAAGCAAAACATTGCCAGGAAGGTAGGTCTAAATTCCACTGTCGTAAAAATAGAAACGTCTATCTGCATGGTTTTGCGATCGTTGAGAGGCGAGATGGCGCTGGATTAGTGAATTGTATTCTGACAGGCACAGGTGTTCTGAGCAATGCAAGGATCTCTGATGAGATTAGTAATGAACTGCTTAGAAAATAACTGCAATAATGTTCATTGCATTTTGGGGTTCAGGATTGTAAGATGGATATTAGCTCAAATTTAAGATTTTAAATCTGGAATTAGATTAGCTGCGAAATAAACAGATCCTATATTTTTTTTATTTTTTTCCCATTTTTTCCCCTCTATATTTAGCTGCTTAGCACAAGTTGCACTTAAAGGTAGTATACACCATTGGTAATTGCTTGAATTATCATGAATGGGTAGATTTGGGGGGTTGTATTTCATAGTAAATATCGTTTAACTGACTTTTCAGAAGTTTTACAATCATGGATGCCGAGAAAAGCACGAAAAACAGCGTTTGTTTTCAACCGGGGTCGAGCAGTTATTCTTATGTTATCTTTGTTTTTTCGCTCTCGCCGTCCGGCGAGAGCGAATTTTTCTTTATAAAATTCATTTTTTTGGAATAATTACAGGATATCTAGCGCAATCCTTTTGCTGAATGCCTAGAATCATTATTTACTTTCAATTGAGTAAGGTATTTCTTAATAATTCAGAAGTAAATATTTTCGATATCTGCAAATGGTGTATACTACCTTTAAGTACTGATAGTACACGTGCGCCTTGTCTTTGAGAATGCATAATGCGTGTGTGCGCCCGATGGAGTTACTGAAAAATGGCTTTTGATGTTGTTTGCCCGGTAGTCAATTCCCTGTTACCCTAGTTTCATATTTCATAATTAGACATTGAAGTCTCCCATGAAAACACCAGTACAGCCATATTTTGTTGTACTATTTTCTAAGTCCCTAGATATTAGAAGGCGTGTCTGTAGGCATTGACAGTTGATGAATTGAAGGCAGTCTGTGTAAATAATGCCAGGAATGTAAACCGAAAAAAAAACTTGTCTTGGAATTTTGTCGCGTGCCTTCATTTAGTGGGCAATGCATGCAGGCAGCCACACAGTATCAATACAGTCATTTGTCTGTTGTCAATATTTGCAACATTTACATGTCCCAGCAGTTTTCTGGATTAAGGTGAATGCCTTGGCATTTTTGTGGTTGTCACAAGAAATGTGGAGTTTGATTTATAGTTTTCTGCTGACAGAAGTTCTGGAATCCCTTGTTTTGATAGAGGACTATTTTTGTCAAGTTTCAGTGTCAGTTTTAACCCAGATTGGGACCTTGAATGCAGAGAAACATGTAACAAATATCAAAAAAAAAAATTGGAGAATTGAGGATGAATCCAATTTTGTCATGATGGCAATTGGAGGATTTTACAGGATTGAGGACAGTTCCTAGCCAAAAGGGTTTTTGTGGTTGGGGTTAATCAGAAAAAAAGAATGCCCCTGACGAAAAGAAAAAAAATCACGTTTCAGGAATCAAGTTTTCTCTCCCTTAAAAAAAAGTCTTGCGTCTATTGATTTTACGTGTGCTCCAATCGTACCCAACCATTACTGCATTAGTTGGTGGCATGTTTTCCCCCGTTGTTGACGTTCTTCTCCCGTAACTCCAGTTGTTGACGATCTTCTCCCGCTGTTGACGTTGTTGAAATTGGCTCGTCTTACTCCTAGGGGGAATGCTTCATTTACAATTTATCTGATTTTGCACATTTATTGTTGGCGTTAAAGCACGGTTGATGCTCGCTCGTATTGGCTGGGCACTTTGCCAAACTGCCCTGGGAAGGCAGCGGGGTGGGGGGGGGGGGGGGGGGGGGGGGGGGGGGGTTGCGTGTCCTAGACTGGTCTTTTATAAAGGCATAAATGTGTCCCAAGTGTGACCTGCGATTTGTAAACGAGTTGGATGTTTTAACACAGACTTGTTGGTACCTGTATGCATGATAAAGGGTATAGGATCATTTTTTTTCCCATAAATATTTGTTCTCCACAAAAGTAACACTCCTCAAAATCCATTGGGGAGTGTTCATATCCTCAGCCTGTTTAAGTTTTAGCTCAGTGGTTATTACATTTTTTAGGGAAAAAGCAGGAACAACCTTTTGATCACGAAACAGGATTTTGTCAGTTGCACTCTGTATTTTCATACATCAGTCAACTGACTGATGAACTACCAGAGCATACTGGTCGAAACGTCGTGTTAAAACACCGGTTCTTATCGGAACCACCCTACCTCTTCTCAAAAGAGATCTTTTTACATGGTGTTACCGCAAATCTTTCTAAGTCAACTGACTGATCGTTGGAGATCAAAACATTTGCACTAATTTGCCTGGTTTGCTTTGTAAAGATCTGTCTGTTGTACAATAGACGATGTGCCCTCTCACATCTGTTGTGTTTACATCTGTTATTCAAATGTGCCCGGCAGTATGCGCACACATCGTGTTTTACATAAAATTTGAAGAGTGAAGTCGCAGGTCAGATCGCCTTTGAATTATGTGACCTCTGATGTCAAATCTTAACCAAATTTATGTAAAACATGATGTGTGCGCATACTGCCGGGCACATTTGAATACAGATGTAAACCGAGGGCACATCGTCTAAATAGTGTTGTCCACATGTACATGTAGGGGTGTGGCTTGGTTGTAAATAAAGGGGGGGGGGGGTGTGCTCATTGCCATCAGGTACTGTTGTAAACCTTGGAATGGGGGATATAAAGAAGAATTCTGCAAAGATGACACATTGTTTGAGCAGATGGATTTGTCAAAATTTGCAATTTTTAACACATCGAGTAAAGAAAAAAAAGAGTAAATCTTTCGGGAAAAAATTGCAGCAATAACTAGAGATTTATAATGGCTGCATCAATTTTTTGTAGCATTTTGCTCAGATAAACCCTTTTATGCCTTCAGGTAAAACATGCAAATGGGTTGGGTTTTTTTTGGGGGGGATGCCATTGTGAATTTTAATTACAATCAGATGTCATTCCAAGTCATTTTTTCGAGAGCTTTCCCAGAATGGACTGAAGGGATCATGTTACCTATTACCCAAGAATTTATGCCCCTCTTCTCGTACTAGTCCCAGATATTCCCCCCTTTCTCGTATCTGATCGATTATCAAGCCAGCTCGAGTCTTCTTTAACTAGCTAAAAGTCATTTGGGATGAATTTTTGCCGGGGAGACGTTTTCGTGATGAATACAAAAATGGCCTCCGAGTCGGGAAGGGGGTGGGGGGGGGGGGGGGGGTGCTGTCAGTGATGACTATAATCAGCTAGGGAGATTATTTTCCTGAGTCGCAGGCTCCTTCAGTCCAGAGGTAAATTTAGTTCATTCAGAGATTTTTACGGCACGGGAAAATGAGGATTGGTGCTTAGGTTGGACCGCTGACGGAGTGCAGTGCTGTCTGCCAGGTTTGGCGGTTCGTTTTTGGGTTTTATGGCTAACGAGCGAGCGTGGAAGCCTGGAGATTTACCTGATGAGAGTTACGGTAATTATTTAGTTTTCTGTGGAATTTCTGCGGGAAGTGTACAAGTGCACCTGTAGCACATTTGTGTTGGATTTATTGCAGTATTGGATTTTACGGTACGTACGTTGCACGTTTTTTTGTATAATTTGTATCTTCATAATTGGCTGTCATAACCAAGAACTGGTTCGGTACAGTAGTCGTTGAATTTCGTTGCGAATTTCCAACCAGCGAGAATTACGCACAATCGTGCAATACTCAAATCCCCAAAACGATTAATACCTTGGATAGTTGCAAGTAATTTTCCTCCGTTTCAGAAGATGGCGTATTTATCGTTGGGGGTGGAAGGAAGTAGATTTACTGAAGTGTAACCCTTTGTTATACATGTAAACGAGTCCCTGTTGATTAACTATAGGGTCATAAAATCATGTCATTGCTTCTGTGACTCATGCACTATCACCCTCTCTCTATTAATCTGCTATCCTATTTTCTGTCTAGTGTTTAGAACTGTGCAACCCATCTGTTTAATGTTTAATAAATTCATGAAAAAATAACACTAGTGTCCAGATGTCCCAGTGTGGCTGAAACCAGACCTGTACATCAACTACATGCCCTACTGACTCGGGCTATTCATCTACATACCGTCTTACATCATGTACACATATCTTCATTTTTAGATTGATGCCCCTAGCCCTACACATGATATGATGATGCTTTTTATTTTATAAACACGTAGTTCACGACTCGGGGACGTCTTAATTTATATGCCACGCATCATTCGGGGAAAAATAAACAAAGCGGAGGAAGTCACGCGCAGTATGACTAATGTCACCAGAAATGCATGTGTTGTATGTAAGATTCAATTGTAATTTGGATCTGTAAACAGCAGTACACGTACAGTACTGTTAGTCCAGGAGCTAGCAGACTTTTATCGGTATTGTTGAGTACGAAAGGTTTGACACCTGAAATGAGTAGGACTATGTGTGGGAACCCCAAAATGTGGATTCTTAAGTTTGGCACTCTTGCACTGCCCCCTGGGGGCACTCTCAAAATGACCCCCCTATACTTTTTATCGGTATTGTGGCGTACGAGGACCATTTTTTTGTCATATGTACTTCAAGGGAGTCTAATTTCAAAAAGCCAATTCTTAAGTTTTCAACTAATGCACTAAGCCACTTAAGAATGGCCTAATTAACGCTAATTAGCACTTTTATCGGTATTGTCACGTACGAGGACACATTTTGGCTCAAAATGTACTCCAAGATATCCTGATTCCGAATATCTAATTCTTAAGTTTCAACTCCATGCACTAATCCACTTAAGAATGGGTCAAAGATCGATAATTGACCTAATTACGTTTGGAATAATGTGACCCGCTCCATCGAAATGAGGAATAAGTCTAAAAAAAGTTATGGTCTGATGAAGATGACAGGTGTATATTTATTTGCCGAATCCACATTCCGAGAAAAACAGCTCTGAAATAAACAAAATTGACCAAAATCATACAGACAGCACAAACAAATACTTGGTCACGATTTTCACCCATGCATTCACTTCAACGGCCGATTGCGTAAAACGGCCTCAGCGACTTATTCCTGATTACGATGGAGCGAATCACATATGCCATTTCTCCGGAACCACATGGGGTAGAGGATTGAAATATGGTTTAATGTGAAGGTCTAAACATTGTGGACAAGGACCAGTTGTTAAAGTAGTATTTTGTTGGTGTCTTCATGGCTTAATCATGCAATTAAGCCTAAAAGTGTACCCTTTTGACCCACCACGTGTTTATAATTGTATCGGTATGATCGAGTACGTCCACAAAACTTATGTCAACATGTTCATCTGGCAACCCAGAATACGAAAAAATCGTTCTTAAGTGTCCATCTGATGCACAAATCCGCTTAAGAATAAGAAATCGGTCAACTTATGAAAGCATGTTTAAGCTATTATTGAGTTATTCCTCATAAAAAGGAGGCCTTCTTCAGAAGTTTAATTTACCAAGAGCTTTTCGGAGTTTTCATGTGTATTTTAAGAATTGCTCGCATCCAATTTTTAAGCTGGATAGTACAGTAACCATGTGTCTGTGTCTAGGACAATAAGACTATATATATGCCCTATTGTTCATTGTACCTTATAAAATAAGCACGAGCTCTCGTGACAGATGAGGGCACTTGACAGAAGATATTGATTGAAATAAAATTTAATTAAAAATCAAATCAAAATTACGTGTAACACTTAACACGTATTATAGTCATGTTCTCAGTTTGCGATTTGAATGGTTACAAAGTATGGAATCATTCAATTCCCGGCTGGTGTATTTCCACCTTGTTTCAAATTGAATCACTCAGCTGTTAACTTAGTTCTCTTCGGAAAGTCCTTCCTCTAAATCAGACTGATGATGCAACCTCTTGCCTTTCCTCACCCCCGTCAGTCTTCATTTCATCTTCTTCTACCAGGGTTTGCGGTAGTTGATGTCCTTCAAGTTCAAACCAGATTGGAGTGTATATCCATACCCTGACCATCATGCTTATTGATGTTTTGCATAGCTAAGAGTAGAACATTTACAAAATCTTCTAAACTACAAGCATCATAACAAATTAAAGGAAACGGAGAGATATTTCATTGTGGCGGTGTGCCAATAAAATGTAACTCGCAATTATACGGCCAGGCCTACTCCAATGAATATTTACATACCTTTACCGTAAACAATACGGAAACCTTTTACAGGTTATTTCCACACTTTGTTGGATAATCTTTTGCTTAATAAGCTGTGGTTGATGATGAATGTTGCTTACCAAGAATCAGTATTAACCTCCTCATCCTATCCATGACGCTATGAACATGTTTGTAGAACAGAAACCTAACTGATCCCTTATCCAAGGGGAGACCCCCCGAACTACATGTAGTTTCTAGATGCTCCATTTTCCAAAGACTGCAGCCAACCACGATTCTTCGTTCGCAGGGCAAATAGTCGGCTTCTGCCAATTCAGTACTGATTTTTAAAACGCTAAGTTTCTGGATTATGAATCATGATGTACACAAAATTGTAGCGATTTATGATACAGGCTATTCCTTACTTTACTAAATCACATTAATCTTGTCCTTATATTGAAGTCATCTATAAAAGTTGCTATAAATGCAACTTGAGTTTATTCATGTCCTTGGTACTTTAGCTACCAGTAGATTTTGACATGATAATAGTCTGCCAGTTAAAATGCATATATATTTATAAAAAAATATTATAACTTACACCCGGGAACATACATCCATGTAAGCAAGGCGCTGCAGCTTTATTCATGGATAACATGTTTGGGAAATGTAAATCACCAAGATTAAGATATAATAATAATAATATACAGTAACTGCAATATTGCACCGTACTTCAAAGAAGTATTTGCATGTTTAGGCATGGGCTGGCTTGTTCGAGATTAATACGCAGATCATTATTGTATCATAGGTCAATAATTGCAATTTGTCACACTAAAGCAGATCCTTATAGTTCTTGTATTAACATAGATTCATTCTAATTCAAGTGCAGTGCAGTGCAATATTGTAATTAATGTGTTTAGTATTGTGACAGTGTTACACGTAATTGGATTTGATTTTTAATTAAATTTTATTTCAATCAATATCTTCTGTCAAGTGCCCTCATCTGTCACGAGAGCTCGTGCTTATTTTATAAGGTACAATGAACAATAGGGCATATATATAGTCTTATTGTCCTAGACACAGACACATGGTTACTGTACTATCCAGCTTAAAAATTGGATGCGAGCAATTCTTAAAATACACATGAAAACTCCGAAAAGCTCTTGGTAAATTAAACTTCTGAAGAAGGCCTCCTTTTTATGAGGAATAACTCAATAATAGCTTAAACATGCTTTCATAAGTTGACCGATTTCAAGTTCTTATTCTTAAGCGGATTTGTGCATCAGATGGACACTTAAGAACGAGTTTTTCGTATTCTGGGTTGCCAGATGAACATGTTGACATAAGTTTTGTGGACGTACTCGATCATACCGATACAATTATAAACACGTGGTGGGTCAAAAGGGTACACTTTTAGGCTTAATTGCATGATTAAGCCATGAAGAAACCAACAAAATACTACTTTAACAACTGGTCCTTGTCCACAATGTTTAGACCTTCACATTAAACCATATTTCAATTCTCTACCCCATGTGGTTCCGGAGAAATGGCATATGTGATTCGCTCCATCGTAATCAGGAATAAGTCGCTGAGGCCGTTTTACGCAATCGGCCGTTGAAGTGAATGCATGGGTGAAAATCGTGACCAAGTATTTGTTTGTGCTGTCCGTATGATTTTGGTCAATTTTGTTTATTTCAGAGCTGTTTTTCTCGGAATGTGGATTCGGCAAATAAATATACACCTGTCATCTTTATCAGACCATAACTTTTTTTAGACTTATTCCTCATTTCGATGGAGCGGGTCACATTATTCCAAACGTAATTAGGTCAATTATCGATCTTTGACCCATTCTTAAGTGGATTAGTGCATGGAGTTGAAACTTAAGAATTAGATATTCGGAATCAGGATATCTTGGAGTACATTTTGAGCCAAAATGTGTCCTCGTACGTGACAATACCGATAAAAGTGCTAATTAGCGTTAATTAGGCCATTCTTAAGTGGCTTAGTGCATTAGTTGAAAACTTAAGAATTGGCTTTTTGAAATTAGACTCCCTTGAAGTACATATGACAAAAAATTGGTCCTCGTACGCCACAATACCGATAAAAAGTATAGGGGGGTCATTTTGAGAGTGCCCCCAGGGGGCAGTGCAAGAGTGCCAAACTTAAGAATCCACATTTTGGGGTTCCCACACATAGTCCTACTCATTTCAGGTGTCAAACCTTTCGTACTCAACAATACCGATAAAAGTCTGCTAGCTCCTGGACTATGTACCCTGTACATCATGTGCATACATGTGTAATGAGCAATAGTACGAGGCATCATAGTTTTCATTGCTTATTATCTGATGCATGCAACTGTTTCGTGTCTCAAATCTCTGTGCCACATTAAGTACATGTAAAAGATCTGTTGCCGTTAATTTTTGTTCTTTTGAGTTGAACTTGTGACGAGAGAATTGATCGTCGTGGACCCTCTCATCGCAAACTAATGAAGGTTGCTACAAAACACTCGCGGTTTGCTGGTTTTCCAGAATTTTTAGAGCCACTATTTTCAAAATGGTGATTCACAACTGTTTCGTGAGTCGTGACGAACAACTGTTTCGTGAACCAAAAACTGTTTGTGAACCAACAAAATCACACACAAACGACCACTGTCAATGTCATTATATTATCCTCATCCAAAATGCTTGGATAATTTGTTTAACTTTGCGCAGCTAGAATGAGTCGCGTAAAATGGTTCGTAAGTTGGTTCGTTTTTGTGTGCAGCTGCGCAACAAAGATGTCTGCTGTCGGTCATTCACCATTTCATGAAATCGGCTGCAGTACGTGTAATTGTCATGTTAATTTACCAATGCATCATAATTGGATCTCGATAGCTGGCCTCATCGTACCGGTAATTGTCTATGTACATGTAATTGTATCTCGATAGCTGGCGTCATTGTACTGGTAATTGAGATCCTATGTACATTGTACAGGTTGATGTTGTCTGTAATTGAAGTGATTCATTTAGGGAGTAATAGGGGCAAATTGTGTTGTGTCACTAGGCCATTTATTGCTGCTGGTGACAATGTGAAATGGGTATTTCATCAAAATGCCATTTTTAACCCTGGACTATAGGCCCTTTTTGCACACCATACCACATACAGAGTACATGTAATGTACAGAGTACATAATGTACATGTACATGAATTATACTGGTATGCACATTGACATGAACTAGTTCATTTTGTAAGGTATGTTCAACATTGATTCAACATGGTTCATCCATTCATGTACAAAACACACGAACCAGTTCAAAGCAAGCAGACTGTTTATACGCAGAGCTCATTTCATCACGATGTCGACCCCTGACCCCCACATGCAGATTGTCTTTGTCTTTGAGTTGTATAAACATCTCTCGGTAGATTTGGAATGACCAAACATGGAAACATGGAAACATGGAACCATACCGGCTAATTCAGAACCACGAGATGTCTAGGTTTTGCCTAGGTATTTCTGTGTTTCTTTGAATTGTTTAAATTCAATATCTCCACTATTAATGCTTTTTCTAAAAATATTTTTAATTTTTGTTAATTGAATGCAGGTTCGTTAAGCCAACAGAGCACATTCAGTTATGCAAGCACGTCACCTACAAACACAGGTAAAATTATTTCTTTTTGCGCTGGTCTGAATTTCACGAGGGACACTTGTAAACATTCTTGAAGTAGAAACTCAAAACTTGCAGGATAATAAACCAAGTGGTACCTAAAACGATTGAGGTTGTCTAGTTACACATTACCTCAATGACCGACCTGGGGCCAATTTCACGGAGCTGCTAAGCACAACAATTTGCTAAGCATGAAAATGTGTGCTTGGTAAAAACAAGGTTACAGACCAAATTTTCACGTGATCTTTATTGTTTTTGATTGATAATCAGCTGGTTTTTTGCTTAGCATGAAAATAACTTAGAATTTTGGCTGATAACTTGTTTTTAATGAGCAAGACTTTTTTGTGCTTAGCAAATTTTTGTGCTTAGCAGCTCCTTGAAATTGGCCCCTGGTGATATTTGTGTGAAGTTACCGGTCAAACTCAAAACTGGGTGGAAAATAATCTAGAAATTTAATTCAAGACTATATATGAAACCGTGTATTACGCACGACCTCCACGATCATCTCAGCTTTGTTACTTGATCCTTTGGATTGTGAGAGATTTTGTTTTTCAGTACGCAAAAGAAATAATTATCCTGATGATGGCCAAAACATCCGCAGATTGCATCCAAGATTAACATATTTGACCGGGGAATGGCAATAAATATATGCCAGATCATTTCTTTGGTGTGGCGTGCATTTCTGACCGAAACTGTATACCCAATAGTGCTGATGGCTTAATTCATTCGCAATAATTCTGAGCCGTCCCTAGTTAAGAAAATATCTAAGGGCATTTATATTTTGTTAAACTGATTGGGAACAGAAGTTTGTATAGCGACATAATTTAAAATGGGGTTTGTAAAATCGTGTCATTGTAAAAAAAAATCGGGCATGGCTAGGATTGGAATATTCCTTCGGTATATATTTCAATTTGGTATGGGAATATGAGTACATTGTTAGCCAGGTCAAAGGTTATTCAGGAAAAAATTACTGACGTATTGACATGCGATGTTTACGTGAATGCCCGTTCTGATTGAATTTAACGCATGCGCATTGTGGGACCACCTGGCACGTTAATACTCGCGTTAAATTCCCGAATAATGCTTGACCCATATCATTGTGCACATGTGCAGTTGAAATGACCAACTGGCTTTTTGAGGTCATGTTCCAGAGTTTGTTTTTTTAATTAGTGTCACAAAAAGATAGTTTTGAATGTCCGGTTTCCAAAGTCTAATCCGAAAAGTAGAATTCAAACCCACCACTAAAACAAGCATGAAATAGTGCAGATGCCACGTCGTTGTGTGTTGGTCTGCTTCAAATGCACAACAATACCGCAGAAAATTCTCTCTAGCATGTTCATTTCATAATGTTCGGAAGGCAGTGTTCGACTACAACCACAACGATTTTGGTTATACGATATCGTCGTAATTTGGGTTGGTCTCTTTAGGTGTTTACTGAGAGGTTTCCAGATGTCAAATTTGGCAGAAGAAGAAGAAGAAGAAGAAGAAGAACCCTAGGCTCTTATAGAACCACCGTCTAGAACCGTCTGTGACGCAGTTACTGTAAATAAAACCCGCTCACTTTCAGTCTTATAGGAATTCTGATCTTGTTGACCTGTTTGCAGCTCCACACTGCTGGAAGCAACTGACAGGACCAGTGTCTTGTTTTTAGGGGCAAGTTGGCATTAATGGGCATCAATTCTGTCTGCCAAACCTCAGGCTTGTCAAATGAAATCATCTCGAGTAATTGAATATATCCAGCGGTGGACACTCTATGATGACGGACCACTCAATATGGCCAAAGGAAGAAAAGGGGGAGGGGGTGGTTACAATGGTAAGAACTGCTGCTGCTTTGAGGCAGTTGTGGTCCAATTAACCTTCATTTTGTTCCTATTATATTTTTTCCTTTTTTATGTGCTGTACATGTACTTGTTTTTATTCGGAAATGGTTAACCTGTCAAAATATTTAAACAAAGTTGAGAACTAATAATTAAATAATTACCTGATCAGATTTGATCTAACAGTTCTCTACTAGCGTATGGCCGTGTCCGAATTGGCCGTGTCCAAATTGGCCGTGTCCAAACTTTTTGAGAAAAAAACGAGTATGACGGAGCTTTTTTGTTTCTTTTTCTTTCTGGGCTGCTGTATATACACGCAAAGTTTGTCTGGAATTTTAAATGGATGACGGATAAACATGTTAGGAGCAAGGTCGGAAATATCTCTGTCAACGACCGGCTCGCTATGAGGGAAGCTGGAAATATCGGGTGTGCTACCCATAGATGCCAGTCTCCTACAGATGAGCCCGGTCAAGGTCTAAATATCCCTGGTGGGAGTTCATCCCAAGTAATGGAATTACTTTGCAGCTATGGTCTAGGAGATGCAATAATAATGTACATGTACCTACAGGGACTGTACATCTTTGTTTGTATTTACGTACACAAACAACGTGCTCAGATCTACAGACGTTCCATGTTCGTTTCTCGGTGCTAATGGGGTGCAGAGTCCATGCTATTGAAGAACGTCACGAGAGAATGTTAAGTGGGGACTGCGGAATTTGTTATTGTAGCTCTCTAGATCAGAGACGAACAGACACTCTACATTTCATGCAAAATTAACGTCTTGATGTGGAGTACTTCACGGCCCGGAACTGTGCTGGGTGTTGAACGTGAGGTGAATTGTAGAACTGAAAAGAAAGCAAAAAGCACCAAAATGTGGGTCACTTCAGCCGGCACCAGACTGGACACATGTCTATTTACTTTTAATGAACACTTTTACGTTAGTAAAGAAAAAACTTGGATTGTTTGGATTGAAAGCAGTCATCAATAAGTACATTTTTAATATAAAAAAAATCAAATGAATTGTTGAGGATTCAGGATTTAGGTTTAGTCAGTTAAAATTTTTTTTTTTAATGTTTACATTTATCTTAATTTGTTTAAGAAGAGAGATTATCGGTGACTAGGCCCCCAGCCTGTTTTGTCTGAAATACCGACCAAGCACATATTTATTTTCATTCATAAATACCATTTGGCCAAAAATCAAAACAAATTCAAAATTATACATTTCCAATTTTTTTATTTAACAATTTTACTTCTGTTTTGTGAAACACCCCTCTAGTTTTTTTGTATGGTACAGATGTACCTCACTCTTGCAATTAGTATTAAATTTCAAATTTCAAATGGTCGTTGCTTCACTTTCAACCAATAGGAATGGGTAAATTGTCGACCAGTGTGGGTGTTTATGAACGAGGCTAGTTTTAAACGTATTTTAAACATCTGTTGTTTCATCCAGAATTCATCAACAACAGTCACGTATGTACCTGTACGTTGTAAATTAGTCTAATCTATTGTGTCTTTTTTATAGCAACGAAACCACTTATAGGCACTTGCCAATGTCAAAACGGCTAATTGGCCAGATGAGAGGCTTTTATGAAAAGGAAGCATGCAACATAGGACCACTTTTTATAAGGCCAAGTTAAAAATAAAATAGTTACTCGTCTTGGCTTTTTGTAAAAACACAAAGGCAGCCTCCCCCCCCCCCCCTCCTTTTTTCTTGTAACAGCTGATTAAGGGGCACTTTCATCCATAATGCACTATTTTGTGTTTCTCACAAAATTGAGATCGTCGGAAAGTAAAAGACGTACATGTATACATTGTATGTACGCTAGTGCTTCCACAGGCATAGTGGGCTCTGTAAACACGCAAAAATGCGTTGATTTGCAAGACAGCAACTGAAAAACCGCAAGAAACTGTTCACAATTACAAAAATGGGTGTCATTAGCATTGAGAGAATTATACTTTAGGTTGATCATTTGGGAATGATAAATAACAGCCTTGACTAGAATCTAAACTAGAGAGGGCCTCATAATATAATGTATCAGTAGCATGCTGTGCCCCATTGCTTCAAAGGTGCCAGTATGTCTCATGCTATACTCTTCTTCACATTGTGTTTGTTCACAGTTGTAGCCACTGTAATCACCAGTGCTTGTTGTGTCATCATTGTCATTACAGTATAGCACAGATAGCTGTCTCCTTTGCCAAGGACAGGCTTGTCATTGTTGGGGGAGGGAGGGAAAGAAGAGGGGAAGGGGCGGGGTGATGTCACCTATGACCTGTTAATACACCCTCGATGGTGTGGTTGGTGGGGGGGTGGGGGGGGGGGGGGTGTTAGGAGTGGGTTTGTTGAAGTTTGAGTGCAGCTTTTTTATAAAGAAACCACTTTACTTTAAAAGATTCTTTGTGCAATTTTAAGTCCATGCCATTGAAACGATTTTACACCCTTTTGGGTTAAATTGCACTTCTTTTACCCATGGAAGAAGGAAAACTACCGGTACCACAAGCCCATCAAACTCCACCTGCAGGTTTTGGCAGGTTTGGTACCAAACATTAGCAACTTGGACTTTGTTTGACTCAGTACAAGAGGCCCAGGGAGACCCTGTTGAATTATGTGGGGTTCAAGGCAGAAGGATATTAGACTTGTAAAAATGTTGGAGCTCGGGGGAATGCACAGTCATTTATTTATCATTTATTGAGCTCAGGCTGGTCAACTGTAACTTGTATAAGTGTGATGTGTACACCCTGCCTGTGTGTCTCCACTCAAACACAGCCCAGCACACAGAACCAATGGCCAGTCATCACAACCCTGATCCTGAACACTGAACAATGCATTGACCTATCTATACCTAATCAAACTTTAACAAGTTGGAGTTTGGCAGGGTTAGTACGGTTAGGTTCAGTACCAATAATTACAGAACCTGTGTGCAGTTGTTGAAGTTTTTGAGGTTTGGTATGCTTTATAGTGCGAGAGCGTAGGGGGTTAGGGTTAAACACTCACAAATCTTCCTGACAACTGAGGGCGCTGTTGCTAAAATGTCGTTTAGGATGACACCGTTCAATTTAAGGGATTTTCTGTTCAAACGGTGTTCCCAAAACGTACTCACTGAAAATATTTGTAAGAAAATCTGCTGATTGGCTCATTTTTATGAGGTCGACCTACGTACATGTAGCGTTCAAGGAAACCTTTGATGTGTATTATCGCAATTGTGCATCATTTTTGTTCTCGTTCAATCTTTCTCATCTTCTGTCTGGATTCATCAGGTTTGCCTCTCCCCACCGGTCATCCCTACCCCCACGGCGGCACTCCTTTGTCCAGTATGCCTGGTAGTATAACACCTCCATCCAGTAACGTTCTTGTTGACACCACTAACAATCGCTACTCCTCCGACTCGACCGCATCTGCTAGCTCTTCCGGTAACTGGTCTAACAGAGGTGAGAATTAAGGGTTTTATTAACTGTTGGTTATCGGTGAAACTTTAGTTTTACAATCATGGATGATGAGAAAAAAAGCAAGAAAAACAGCGCTCGTTTGAAACTGGCATCGGGAAGTTGTTCTTGTTGTTTTGGGGTTTTTTCGCGATCGCCGTACAGCGATAGGTTTTTTTTTTTTAAAATACATTTTTTTCATCAATTATTTTGCTAGATGCCTAGAATCATTATTTACTTTCAAATAAGTAAGGTATTTCTTAACATTCGACAGTAATATTTTCGAAATCAGTACGTGTATCCTTCACGTACCTTTAAAGCATTCTCTATCATCAAACTTATAAATACCAGTACCGTATTATAAAACTGGAATGGCCCATACCTGACCTTTTTCTAAAAACAAGGCGAATGATAGATGAAGGGTTGGTTGTCAACAACTTGGGTTAATAGATGACCAAACCAGGACCTTCTCACTCTGTGTGAACTTGTCAAACAGCTAACGAGCATTGGAAGTGATTAAAAAGGGATTGTTTCTTATAGAATTGGCTTTTCATAAAAGCGAACGCATGTCATGAGTCGTTTTGTGATGAGTAGTTGTGGGGTTGTCATGTATTTATTTTTTGTTGGTCTACTCTGAACCAAGCTCTGAATAATCACTATTTCTGCATGTAGACTGTACGTAGTCTGGCTATATTTGTGTCCAATTGCAGTCAAACATGGGTCATTTATCCTTCATATCATGGTTGTGTTGAAGTTTGTAAAGGTCTAAGCTCATTTGGGGACAAGTTCTAAACAAGTTTTTAATTATTGGCAAACTTGTCTCATTTCAAAACTTGAAGTTTGCAATCCAAACTTGGGTCTTATACCGTAGATGCAATATGGAAACTTGCATGTGATGGTGATACTAAAGGTCGCAAACTGAGGTCAAAGTTCATTTGAAATCAAGTTGTAAAAGAGGGGATAATCTGAAAGGTAGGCCATCCTCGGGTTTGAGAACCATTCTTGTTTGAATGTGGAGGAATAGAAATGTTGTTAGTTGTTTGATGCCAATTATAAAGTCTCATGCGTTGATCATTGTTGCATTCTACAGAGAGCGCGGACCAGATGCACAACCAATCCTACAGGGCCGGTTACTACCATCCAGCCAGCACTAATGCCGGATTGTCACCCCCTTTGCCACCTCCCCCGCACCAATCCCCACCCGTGAATGGCTCGGTGCCTTATGGGATACCGGAGGACAGGCCGGTAAGCAAATAAACACATTACATCGTTGTTAGTCAAAATAAAAAAAATAAAAGTATTCCTACTTTTCTCCTTCTTTTCTTCTAATTTTCTACGGCTTTTCTCCAATTTCTTTTACGGCTTTTTCTCTAGTTTTCTTTGGCTTTTCTCAGGTCTTTCTCTGGTCTTTCTCAGGCTTTTCTCTGGCTTCCTTTTATCTGGGTCTGCCGGAAAGCCTGAAAAATTTGACTAATTGTGTAGACCTCTACAGTACATTTTATAGGATTAAAATGTTTTATGCAATCGCTATCTTCGAAGAAACTCAGGCCTTCATTTTTAAGGAGCGCGAGCGCGATCGCGCTCCTTCGCGCTCCTCAACACGGTTTCTGGCGCGCGAATAATAGCGCTCCTGGGTATTTTTGTAAGCTCAGTTTTTGTCTACATAAAAGCCAACAGTAAAATCTTGTCAATCCGAATTTTATATACTTGATTTCTTAACTTGTCATCCCGATTTTATTTTAAAGGTTAGGCCTACATTTATAATTACTCGGCACGCACCGCGTAGCACCAACGCGGCGAGTATGAACCAGCCCTGATACTTCACGACGGCAACGACGGCAATTGCCGTCGATGCCCCTACCGATTGCCGCAATGCCCTTCAAAAATCCCACTTTCCACGGCAATTGTTGCCGTGCCCTTTTTTGTTATTGCCGCCGTGCCCTTTCTCCTGAAAACAAATATATTAAACGATATTCTGCATGCGACATAAATCTAAAAAAATTACACAGAAAATGAGCTGAAATATAGCGACTGTCAAAACTTGCGATGTCTGTGCTCCATGGTCTGTGTGATCTATCAGCAGATCCCACAAAAAAAATTAACGCAACGAACAACTTGCCTCTCATACACACACATACACACACTCACGCACGCAAGTGGGTAAATGCCGTCAATAGGGGACGGGGCATTGTCCGACCGTCTTCCCTCTTTTGTTTGTACTCTAACGTTTTCGGATGATCGCCATAGGATTTGCACACGAGTCTGAATCGGGGACCTTTGTGGAATAGGGGACCCCATTGTTCCCTTTGTCATACGTCCCCTATTTCAATCAAAAACAAACGCACTCGCAGTTAACACTGGCCCAGACGCGCAGTAGGATGTGAAAATATTATACCGAATGCAGCGCGGTTCCCTGCAATTATGTATACTAATACTGCACGTGAACCAGCGACGCGGTCATTGATATTATATTCCCACTGCGTGTCCGGTCGATCGAGTGTAGTGTAGAATGGCACGACTGTGGCCACGTGCAGTACGTGCGCGCGGTAGGCTATTAATTAGGCACGGCAGGCCTATAACTTGACGAGAGTCGGAAGAATAATCCTCCATCTAAGACAGACACCGAGTAAACAGAAGTTAACGGCCACAAAAGACAACTTTAGCAAAAATATAAGATGAACTGAAAAACACTTTAGACTTTAGAATTATAGACATTTATTTTTTTTGATTTTATATAAATGAGTGGTGTGTATTTATTGTGTAAGATTGTACATGTATTACATGTACATGTATTTATGAAATATGTGTTTTTTTCAAAAATTGCCTTGGTGCCCTTTGCAAATTTTTGCAATCGCCTTGATGCCCTTTGAAATTTTTGAAAATTGCCTTGGTGCCCTAAATTTTTACAAAAAGTCAAGGCAAAACTGCCTTGCCCCTTTCAAGCTGAAGTATCTAATACTGTGCAGCCAGTGTTGTGCGCGATCTAATACATGTACATGTACATGTACTGTGCAGCCAGACAACAGTGGGTAGGCATGTGAAATTACACCGTTTTTCTGGAAGTTGTGATATTCCAAAGGGAGCCAGAGTATTTGAACGGCATTTTGAATGATCTCCGGTACATCTACAAGAAACTAGCGTTAATTTTTGACAAGTTTGGGTTGGAAATACCTTACGAAAGGTTGAGCTCATTTGTCCCACAACGATAGAGTGCAGAGCGATTTTCTGTGTGTCGACTACCGGGCTATGCCCGCAAGCGCCGCGGCGGCCGGTCAACTGGCCACCCGTGCACGCGGTGACATTGTTTGTGCGTAGTCTAGTACCATTCGACATTTTGTAATGGCGTTACTTGTACATGCAAATCGAGCTCCTCGGACTTCCCAGGAGAGCAATTTTGGGTGCTCAAATTGAGCTCCTCAGATTTTCCAGGAGAGCGATTAACTGAGCTCCACGAATTTCAAAAAATGAAGGCCTGAAACTAATACTCTGCAATCGATTGAAAATGTCCTCTTTCTTCATTCCAGTTTCCTCAAGCACCTGATCATTACCATGGCAATATGATTGGTAGTCCGCCCAGGGCCATGGCTGGTAGCCCGCAGCATGTACCCTCGCCAACAAGTAAGTTAGCTAGTTGTTAGTAGTGATTCAATGCGTCGTTTGGTGAGGATTTTTCTAGATTTCAGGATTTTTGATCAGGATGTTCGGATTCCCGGTACCGGTATATGTTTTTTTTGTCAGAATTTTTCCTGATTTAGGCTTTTTACAGAATACCTTCGCAAATCTGTGCTGCCATTTTGGCTCAAAGCAGTTAAAACTTAACCACAAAACAAAAATTGCTCTCACCTGTACCCATTTACTCCTGGGTAGAGAGAAGCAATGAATGACAATAGTACCTTGCCCAAGAGCACACACACTACAACCCGGGGCTGGACTCGAACCCACAACCTGCAGAATTACTTGCAGACCACAACTGTCCATTTGAGTTTTTTGGGTCTGAGTAAAGTTTGCGGAAATTGTTTGGAATCAATTAACCAGTTCGCGCCGGATGACCTATATAAACGCAAAGTTTCAAAACGGATGATGCATAAACACGCCACGAGCAAGGCCGGAAATGTCTGTCAGCAGCAAGCAAGGTCGGAAATGCGTGGAAGTGCTTCCCGGCACTATCGGCCTAAACCTGAACTATCGGGTCGAGTTTCGTTAACAATAATCCCGCCCCTCGGCTCGGTGATGTTAAAATAATCCCGGCGCGAACTGGTTAACTGACCCGGAGAAAAATGTCTTAAATTTTTGTATTCCTCCTCCGATTTCTTAGATGATCAGTCCTACTATCAGGCGTCGCCCCAGCATTCCCTGTCGCCACGGCGAATGCATCCAGACGCGGGTCGGCAACTCGAGAACGGCGTCTGGCTGAAGCAGGGAGAAACTGGCAACGGACAGATGAGCCAGGATTACTCCGGGGAGGAGAGCGGAGTCGATGTAAGCTCATCCACTGAGAGCATGGAGAAAAGGGTTAGCATTTCAGAGCGCAGCCAAAAAGAAAAACCCCAAATTGTCTTGAAACCTTTCCTTGAATGCTCGGTTGCCTTTTGCGTTTGTTTGTTGGCTTTCACTTCGCTCTTTCGCAGGGTGTACATATATAGCTGAGCGTTAAGTTACCCTACTTTCTCTGAACCAACTGCATAGTTAATTTAATACCGATTACCGAAAGTGCATCCCTGTCTACAGACATACAAAGTTCAAAGTTTTATTTCAAACTGGCCAGAATATATGCTGTGGCTGGAATTTTTAATACAGTGGAACGCCGATAACGAACATTACAGCATCCACAGATTTTGTTCGGTATATTGATCGTTTGGTATAGCGATTTTCATTCGCCGGTCCATCAGGTACCTATTTGTATGGTCGGTGTCCGACCCAGTAGCTACCTATCACTCTTTAGCATCGGCCGTATGACGTTAGGGAATTTAAAACGGCCAAAATAGCGTTGATACCAAAAATCGATTGACATATTTTCAACAACAATTTTTGGTATGTTTGGACACAAAAATCAGCAGCCAAGGACAGGGGATTTTATGTTAAATCGTTGACATTTTTTTTCAAAAACGGTGTTCGGTATTTTTGTGTCGCTAATTAATGTCATAACTATTTAAACTGAAAGTCGGATCAACATGGGGTTTTCACCAAATTAAAGCTTAAATCGTCCCTCAAATGAAAATACAAGAAAATTCAGAAGTGACCAGGTTGACTTGAGACTCATTTTGCTCAATCTTTCATCGATTGTGTGGGTTTTCATTCAGGGCTATGGAGGCATACACACCCCAGGTCATGTTCCCACCATCCACATGAATGTTAGCACCAAGCCATTGGGCTACTCACAGCCCTTCCACAGCTTTGAGAACGTCTTGGGCGACAGGGATATCTTCAGACCTCTAGCAGGTAAGAATAAATATGTTTACGAGAAGTGTGTTTGTGAAAACAAATACCCAATGTTCTTTTCCTTTTACTTTCTCTGAACTCCGTAATGATTTACCGGAAGCACCTCCCTGTCAATGTACATACCGAGTTTCAGTTCAATTGAACCTTTAGTTCCTGAACTACAAGGCTTCAAATACTGCACCCTTAATGAAAAGTCGCCTTAATACTCATAATGATGTCACTTCAATTTTTACCTTAGAGGCAACCTTGTCTAAGTATATGCAAAGTTTTGACCCAGTTTTGACCCAGTTTGACCTAGTTTGACCTAGTTTGACCTATAAGGTTTCAAGTATTGCTCCTTTAATGAAAGGTCACCTCCTTACATGTCCCTGTCTATGTACATGTACTAAGTTTGATTGAATTGAACCTGTAGAATTGCTGAAACAATCTGTATTTATGCAGCTTCCTTCTGATTTCCTACACTTGTCTAAAAAATCACTTATCTGCTCGGGAAATCTCCTTGTTATTCAAGTGCCTGAAAGGTGTGTTTAATCTGTGTTTAATTTATGAGCAAGTACGGTAGGTGACTACGATTCGGCATTTTCAGTCTCGCGTTGTTTTCTTCTCTCCCCGAGCAGGCCGCTCAATTTCTTGTCCCTCCTCGGAATTCTTCCTTGAAACTATTGAGCAGTCCTGGATTCAGACTTAATGAATAACAGCCCCCCGGCAGTGGACGTTTAATAAGATTCTCCCGTGCTCTCCTGATGCTCTCTAAGGAGATGAGACTTGTAGAATTAAAGGGGCGCATTCACTCGCCAATGTCTAAAATGTTAGTCAAATTCTTCCGCAGCAGTTTTTTTCCGCAAAAAAACACTACCCTTTTCCCAATCAAGGCCCAGTATTCAATATCTCAAATATTCATGATGGATTTCTTTTAAAAAAAAAATCATTCATTTTAATAAAATTTTGAAAAAGTGGTTTTGTGCCCTACTTTTCGAAAATTTGTTGATTTCATTTTAACTGTCGCGTCAAGATGTGGAAACCAATAAATTGAAACTGCTTCACCGTAGACACATCGTTCTCAATTACCAGAAGGCAAGATTATACAACCCTAATCCTCTTCTCCCAATTGGCAGCAATTTTAATCTTGCCAAATGAATGCTGTCTCTGGCTAAAACCCAAAGGAGTTGATGCTACAAGAACTGGGTTTGTAAAACTGCTTGAAAAGCACGTAGGATCATTTGGCATTTGCAATATTCCTGAACTGCACTGATTAAAGAGGTTTTGATTTATGGCAGACATCGTTCCACTGAGCTCCTCTGCATTATTGGGTTCAAGCGATTATTTTTTTAAGGAACACATTTTGTTGAACTTTTTACTCTTTTAAAATGTATAATCACTATTTGTCAACCTGTGCTTTTCCAGACAACTGAGGGTGCTGTTAACGTGAATCGACTTTCTTAGATCCCATTGATAAATACGCCATCTCCTAAAATAAACGGAAAATACCTGCAATTCTCCAATTTGTTTGAGACACACATGAATTCAAAACTTATCTCATCAACTTTGAATTTTGTGTCTAATTTTGTGCATTACAAAACTGAGCCCAATTTAATGCATTATTCAAGTGCCTTTGTTTGTTTAACCCCAGGTATCAATTACGCTGATGGGCTTACCCCAATTGCAGTCACTTTACCACATCTATTGTTATGTCAAGAAAGCATTGTGTCCTAAGAAACTACAGTTACGTAATGCATTGAAGTTAGGTGGACCCCCTCTGGGGTCGCACCTCAGAAACTGAGGTTCCAGAAAATGCATTATATTGGGCTCGGTTCTGTAATTGTAGGCAATTTTCTACCGATTTACAGGGCTCCACTCTTATAGGGATTTTATAAGAGTTTAATTATCAAGCAATTTTGTGTGTTTATTTGGTTTTGTCATTGGTAGGCCATCAACGTCCCCATAGCGACGGTTCCTCCGACATCAAGATGGATATCATGAGACATCCGGACATTAAGCCGCAGTATCAGGGCAAGGTAGAGTAGAAAACCAGCTGTGATTGGCCGAAACATCATGGGGGCGGGGCTTAATAGATCACTCATGACTGTCATTGGCTGAACTATCCTGGGGTGGGGCAGGGCCTAAAATGATCACTTCTTCGAATTTTCTTTTTACAAAACTTGCTTGGCCTTTCAGATCCCAGTTTGTCAATATACTTAAAAGCAATACAACATTTGCAAACATCGAAAAACAAAACTACCAAATTATTAAAGTGGGTAATAATCTCAAGCATCCTGTGAAATGATGGCACCTCGTGTGCTGTCATTTTCAGGAAAAGTGGCACCAGATTACAAAATGTATTAGTCCACAATTTGTTTATAATCGATTACAGCAAATCTGGTTTCCTGACCCGACAATCCATTTATGTCTATAAATTGTTCTGTTTTTTTCTGAAGTAGGATCAGGGAACCGGACTACAAGAATGACTTTTCCCCTCTTGATTTTCCCAGCAACTGTGAATACAAACTTTTAAAAAAAATCAGCGCAACACTTTTTGCTATAATATACTAAACCCGCAAATCCATCCATTTCTGATTATTGTGTATTTGTTTTCTTCCAACGATGATTAGCCGACCATCGTTGGAAATTATACAGAAATTCCACTTTTCTTGAAAATGACAGCACACCATATGAGACTATCATTCTCTTAGAGGCGAGGTGTTTCATAATAACTAGTATTTTTTGTTGTTTTTTACCTTTGCATAATGTTGAAAAATCTGACTTTAGAGGATTTCTTCGGGTTTTTTTGCAGGATGTCGACAGGATATACGAGTGGCTACGAAGACAACGTATGCCAGAATATACCAATAACTTCACTAAAGCTGGATATGATATGCCTACCATTGCCAGGATGACCCCAGAGGTAAGCTCCCCTAGGTCCCTGCATACCTCATTTTACGGCTGCTACGCTGAAAATTGTTGGCAGGAATTTCATGGTCACTATCGTTCTTCAATGTCATTTGTTGTTCAGAAGTCCATTGATGCAGAGGAGAACATACAAGTTTCAAGTATTCCAACTTTTTGGTTAAAGTTTCCAAACACATTTTACGTATTAATCTTTTTTTATATTGTTGTATTTTCTGTTATCTGTTTGAGTATATTTTAGTGGAAGTAAACTGTTTTTCTCTAATTGTTTTGTATTGTAGGATCTAACAGCCATTGGCGTGACCAAACCTGGCCATCGGAAGAGAATATCAGCCATGATTAGCCAGCTCAGCGAACCTGACGGGATACCCAGCTACAAACCGGTAATTGTGTTCACACTCTGTCGGCGTTTGAATGTTCTCTAGTTTTAGACCTGGTCATTCTCGGTTAAAGGCATAGAATCGTTTGCATTTTTTTCAGAAATTTACCTTGATTAAAGATCGTACTGGTACTATACACTTTGTGAAATGCTTCCAATTTCTCAGGAAACCAATGTTTGAATGGTACAAAACTTGCCCAAATCTGCCCAACATCCTAGACAAACATCAGGAATAAATATTCAAATAATTTAGTTGATAGATGGCATGCAACTAGACATGTACCAACATGTCACACTTTGTGTCTCGACTTCATGGCTCGACTTCATGGAAGGACCCAACTGTGATTAAAATACCATTTGATGGGGCTGAACAGTTTAGTCCGTCGAAGAATATCAATTCTATCACGCTTTCAATGCAAACCCTTAATTTCTATCGTTTTTTCTCTCTCTCAACAGCCTGACTTGGTTACGTGGCTGAAGTTACTAGACTTGTACCAGTACTACAACACCTTTGTGAGTAACGACTACGGCACAATGGAGGCAGTGTCCGAGATCACATGGGAAGACCTTCAGGAGATGGGCATCAATCAGTTAGGTGAGACTGGCGCTATTTTAACCCTAAACTATCAAATTCCATCAAAATCCATACCCTTTGTTTTGAGATTTTTGTTGCATTCAGGATATCTCTATATTGAAAAACTGGAGGATTTTGATGGATTGAGGATTGTAAGTCTAGCGGTACTGCAGGATTTTGATATATTCAGGATACCTCTATATTGAACAGTCAACAACACCAACTTTGTTGTGTGCATGACAAAATTGATGGATTTTGGCAGATTCAGGATACTTTCTAGTAAAGATACCCAGGCACAACCAAGTAAACTAGTTTTAATAACTGTTCTCATCTGTTACATGTACTTGTTGAACTAGAAATTGGTAACTAATTTTAAACTGGTTTAACTGGTTTTGAATTTCATTAACTGGTTTTAAACGGGTATAACTGGTTAAACCAGTCTCCAATTTTCAGTTGACTGGGTGTGAAAGAGGGCATTAGGCAGGACTCTGAAATGCATTGCTGCTATACACCATCTTAAAGTGGTTGGCTATTTTTCTCTGACATCAGGTCACCAGAAGAAGTTTACCTTGGCAATCAAGAGGTTACGGGATCTTCAGAAGCAAGCCACCCGAGTCCTAGCATCGGCCCAGCAATCAGGCAGTGCCGGCAGTGACAATGACAGTACCTCGCCACGCTCCTCCAATGACGGGACCTACCACCTCTACCAGCACCCAAACACTCTGATATTGTCTCACCTGGGTCAGCGGATCTCCCCCTTGCAGTCGCCTGATAACACAATCGTGAAGAAAAGATCCGGTCTCCGCAGTAGCCAAGAGAGTCTAGGTAGCGACGGCAGCAACAAATCCAGCGGATCCCATGGCTCGCATGAGCAGGCCTATCCAAAGAAGATCGTCCACCTGAAGCAGCTGTCAGAGACCAGGGAAGCCAGTTACATCCCGACCAACTTGAAAGTCTCTAATGTCGGGACACAACCGGACCACAAAGTACCCACACCGGAGGCAGACAAAGCAGCTGTTGCAAGCACCTTGCAGACGTTCTCAACATTCAAGCAACCGCCCGTCACGACAGCAGCAGGCGGAATATTTAAGATCCCGGCTGCTCCCAGGGACAGGAAATCAAACGATAGCCTAGAACGGGTCCTGGTTGCACAGGGGAACAATTATGATCCATTTAGTGGTGCAGCAAAACGAAATTCCATCGAGGGTAGTTCGAGTCTAGGATCGAGTGGCTCTGGGGATGGTTCTGTCAAAATGAAGCGGTCCAACCCCCCGGCCCCTCCAAAGAGGACCAACTCTATTAGAACAGTTGACGAGGAACAATTAAAAACGGCCACGATCGGGCGGAAGAAATCACTGAAACAATTCCGGGAAGAGATGGCCGCCGGAAACATGAACAAGAAAGTAGAGCTTCCTGAAGGCTATGCCACGATCAAGAGGACAGGTACCCGGAAAACCCCAATGTTGAACAGGTCAGCTTCCGAGGAGGGAGACCTTCCTGTCGGGGGTTCTGGGGGAATCTTTGGGCCTCCTTTACCACCCACTGTACCCCCAAATGCCCAGGAAAGCATTGGTGAAAGCTCAGATGGTAGCGTAACTGTAACATCAAGCACACCAAATCAGCAAAGTCACAGCACATTCAGTGACAATAAGACAATTGATGAGACACAGCCACAGACAGTAAATTATAGTGCTTATGGCATCACCAACCAACCTGTACTTACCTCTGTACATCATCAACATCCTCATCATCCTCAGCAACAACAGCAGCAGCAGCTGCAGCATCTGCAGCAGCAGCAGCAGCAGCATCTGCAGCAGCAGCAGCAGCTGCTACAGAACCAAATATCTGGGCCATATACTCAGACCAGCGTACCAAGTCAAACTACTCCAGTGCCCACAAGTCCCGCTGCAGTGCAGCATCCCTCAGATCCACAGACACCGTACTCCAGAGATGTAGGAACTCCAAAACTATCGAAGTCTGTTCCATCGTCGGCTACGTCAACACCTTCCCACCATCCCACCCCCGCGAAAGGAAATGCTGCCCTGATAGCGGAAATGCAGCAGTCGATAGCAGCAAGTGTGCCTCCAAGCATGCGATTGAACCCTAACAGCTCGATTATAAGTGCTCCGGAGCCATCCTTCACATCCACTCCGAATACATATAGTACTCTGCAGTCATCAGCAGTTCTTAATCAGCTTCCTGGAAACAATGATAGAGCACCTGCCCAAAGGGAGTCTAGTGGAGTAGCCTTCGGAACATCAGATGATGCAGGGGATAGCCAACCACGACCGTCATCTGGAGGAACATTCAAAACCTCCCAGGGTCTACCTTCTCGTGCAGCCAATAACAGGCCATCTTCAGGAGAGCTGCTTTTAAACACCAGTCGAAGACCTTCGTCAGGTGGCTTCAAACTCGGCGTTGATGTGGAACTAGAAAAGCAAAGCTACAACCGGGCAGAAGAAGTCAGTATGCGCGAATGTGTCCACAATAGCTCCCAGAGACCTCCTTCAACAAGCAGCACGGGAAGTGGTGGAAGTGGTAGCACAGATAGTAGCTCCAACAAGCCCGACCGGCCCAGCAACATGGAACTTCTCTGGAAGAGAATGTCCCAGGAAGGGGAGGAAAATGCTCCGATCATCCAACCAGCTCTCTCTAAACCATTGGAAGGCATCTGGCGGCCAAAATCACGCCACTATGAGCTTGGGGGTCAGCCGGAGGACCCAAACCAGGCCGATTCATCCAGTGAGGGAGAGGGCAGCAACCTCAAGATTCAAACCAGGGCTACCTTCCGTTCGCTGAAGAAGCAGTTCTTGGATCAGAACTCCACACCTATCACCTACCATACTCTGAAGAGGCCTCCCAAGAAGCCTGATCCCAACTTCTTTGAGGAAGATTTCAGGCCCAGGTCAAAGTCATTCACAGACCTGGACGAGTACAATCAGTCGCCTGTAGCTAAGGACGCTCCTATTGACTTTGAAACTTTTGTTGGCAGAGAGGAAGCTCTGCAGCAGTCTGACTTTGATACGAACATTCAGAGTCAACCTCTTGACTCGGAGTCTAGATCCTATCCTCCTTCAAGAAACTCACCTCAGAGCACACAGACCCAAAACTCGCCCATTAAATTGCCCTTCCCAGACAATGGAGGCCATGCTCAGAAACCTGTCAGCCTGCCAGGCCTTGTATCCAATTATGGTGCTAAGAACTCTGACAGTAATAATGGTGGCTTCCATGATCAAGTACTTAATAATCAGGCACCTCTGCCCACTGTTGCCCCTTCTAAGGTTCCACAACCTCCACAAGTTGCTCCTCCTAAGGTACCCCAAAGTCAAAGTCTCCCACCTTATGCCCTACTGCCACCACCACCTCAAGCCCCACCACCACCCCCACCTCAAGTCCCACCACCTCCACCTCAAGCCCCGCCACCACCACCACCTCAGATTCCCCTGGTCCAAGCTACTCTACTTAAGGCTCCTTCCCCTGAGGAGCCACCCTCCAAAGTTCCCTTGCAGAAAGGTCTTCCTCCAAAGGTGTCCCCAAAAGCCCCCCGTGTCAAAGCTGCGGCCCAGCCGCCACTTCTTGCTTGGCAAGAGATGATGCCACCTCCTCCCCCAGTGGATGATTTACCCCCGCCCCCACCCCCACCAAATGATGACCTCCCACTGCCTCCCCCACCAACTGAAGATTTTGACCTTCCGCCACCACCACCAGATGAAGCAGGTCTCCCTCCTCCTCCCTCTCCTTTACTACAGACCAACACACCTACTTACTCCAACAATTTGCCAGCACCTCCCCAATCAATGCAGCAAGCATCTCTAAAACCGTCCAGACAACCAGGAGGTCCACAAACATCCCCCAAAACCAAATCCATCCAGGGCAAAAAGAAATCGCCGCACAGAGTGCCAGTGGTCTCAGAGGGATGGGAATCCAACTCTGATACCATCAAGAGGAAACCGAGCACTCCCTCGCCTGTCTTATCCCTTCCCCAGGACAATGCAATGGAAGCAGCAAACACAAATGCACAGCCAAAAGAACCAAAATCTAGTCCAAGTTGTCTAGAGAAAAGGAAAAAAAAACCTGTGAAGGTGCCTGAAAAAACGGTGAAATCACCATCCAGGACCGGTAAGGCTCCAGTGAAGGCCCTGGTGAAAAAGAAAGAATTGGTTGCCCCGCCACCGCTGGATGACTCAGATGATGTAGATTTCTACTCCCAGGATCTGGATATGATGGACACCTTGGCGGGACAGGATGCCGCAGTGGAATCGGACAGCAGCGACACGATGGAGTCGGCTCTGTCAGGATTTGAAAACGAGAACACGGACACAATCAAGAAGCAGCCGATGAAGCTGAGTCCTGCCAAGACGAACGAGGAGATGAACCATCCGGAGATTGTAGGCAAAGCCTCAGGGTGGAGGGACTCTGATGGTAGAGCTGATGTTATCATGAGAGAGCAGGGCAAAGGAGTTACTGCAAAGAGGGACCGGGACTCCCAAGGCTTTGGTGAAGGTAAAAACCTATTATTAACTAATCAGTAATGCAGAATAGAAGAAAAACCTGTTTTTTGTGAAACTTGTGTGCAGTAAGATTTTCGGATAATCAACATCTTAAAGGATTTTGGAGCATTGTTGTAGAAGTTCCCACTCAAATTTTTGCCTGAATAAATCCATTATGATACTTCAACTTTTTTTAATTGCTATTTTTTATTTGCTGTTTTGGTAAGTCTTATATTTTATTGAATGCGTCACTGATTACCTTTTTCATTTCATTTCCACATCAAAAACCAATTTGACCCTCTACTTCCCTAACAAACATCTTTCAAAATTATTTCCGATATTGACATATTTTATTTGTCCTCGCCTCTCCCTGACCAGTTTCCCTACAGTTGGCCGACATCTTGAACAGCATGGGCTCCGACGACCCGCTGGCAAGCTTTGCAGCTAACGCTGAGGCCTCGGTCAAGGCTAGGAAGTCACCCACCAAACCACTCTCTCCAACTCCACCTGCGTAAGTTGAACCATGAGATTGTTATTCTTCAAATACCCGTTCGTTTCCGTGTGCAACTATTTGTTTGCCCAGTTTGGACTGGTACTGTCGTCGTTATAGAGCCTCACGGCCAACGCAACAACAAGTCTTGCGGCTGTCGGGAGGTGTAGTATGTCTCAAAGGACTGGGTAGAACTGTTGCCCAAGATCGGCTCATGTTGGTCTATCCTCCAGGATAGGGAATTCTGGTTCAATGGTTCAACCCATTTTTGAAGGGGCTTGCACATTTACCCATGTTTGAATGAGGAACTAGTGAAATATGCAATTTTGAGACCCATTAATTCAGGAGTTATTAAAAAATTTAAAAATGATGAATGCCAAAACAACAAAACATACCACCCTAAATCATATTATAGCAGATTCCATGTTTCTGGTCATTGATATTCAGAATTTGATGAAATTAGTGGGCAAATTTTTAACCTAGATTGAATAACAGCGTTTGCTTGTCACAGATTCGGAGAATTGAGCAGGGATCGTAACCACAAAAAACACATGAGTTATATTTTCTATTTTCTTTTATTTTGGCAGTCCTACAGCCAGTCAGGAGCCAGCGGAATCCAAAGACATCTTCACCGACATCGAGTCCATGTTCAATGATCTGACCTTTGACTTGGAGAGCATGATGAATTGACCCCGGGTCCATGACCTCAAGTAACCCTTTTAATTGTAATTTTCATCCTAGGATATAATTAATGGTCTGGGATCACTAAAAAAAGAACCTAATCGTTGTTTCCTAATAATCCCCCTCAACGGAAAAAATATAGAACTTTTTTTTTTTTTTTTTGTAAATTGTGCTTCTTTACTGACAGAATTGGCTTCACTTCAAGCTTACTCGATAATTGTTATGAGCATAGTGTTTAAAAATGTGGTAAGGAAGGATTTAAAGCCGCGTTCGCATTGGACTAACTATTGTTCATATAACCTGTAAGAAACACAGGTTTGTTACTCTGCTCCTGTGTGAAACGTTAACTTCTGTGTGTGGACTTAATCTTGATATATCCAACTTGATCACTGCATCTCTCCCTTAAATTGTTCCGGATGAACGACGATTATATGAAAAATGGTCTCGGCTGTTTATTACACCTGACAGTACATGTACTAGTTAGTAATCAGTCGTTTTGCTTTAAAGGCAAGGAATATGCAAGTTTTAACAAGCAATTTGTCAAATTTGTGTAGTTTATAGGATTCGGATTTGGGCCATTCTGTCAATTTGGGGTCCCCTTATTTTCCTGTTGATGATTCCCTGTGTTGGGAATGACATATACTGATTCTTGATTTGTCTTTTCCATTTCTAATCGGAATTTGATGCAGATGCACTGTCTAATGCATACTTAATGAGCTTCCCTGATCTGTTTTTTTGTTGCCTAAATCTTTCAAACTGTTAGATCACAGTTTTACTTGGTTAAAATTTTGAGATCATGTCGTTCATCTAAAATCTGTTCCTCTTCCTTTTCAATTGTCTACCTGTAAACCCATGTAATGCGTTGCACCTTGCTGGCAATAAATCACCTTTACAGCCTTAGTATCGTAAATAGATTTAGGTATCTGTCTTTTGTTTATATGTGAACTGTTCCAACGAAACCCGGACAAAGTCGACTTTTTAGTTCTTCAGATTTTGCTTTTTTCAAATTCTCTAGGTTCTCAGCTTTAAAATGATGTATCATTTACATATGTACCTCCACCCTATCTTCGTTGGGGTCTGGATTTAGTGATAAAACCCTGACAACCTAATTATGAGATAAACAGCTTTGAAGTTCAGAAAAGCGTATTTTTATACACAAATGTTTCACAAAATTGACAAAAAAAACACACTTCTGGTAGACGGATTTTGTTCAAATTTGAGGAGATTGTAGATTAATAGTGAGTGACTTAGGAAAACCTAAAACCTCAAAATGGTAAAATCCATCCCGAAATGACTTCAGGAGTACATTGTGACAAAACACATTGTGCGACTTTGTCCGGGTTTCGTTGGAACAGGTCACATATGATTATAGAGAATCATTTGCAAAATCAGCCTTTAGTTGGTGAACATTTCAAAATTTCAAAATGGCCAGCAAACTTATTGACCAACATTTGTTTATATAAATAAGTAAAACAAAACAAACGACCAGCACATATTAATGCAGCATCATTAAGGAATCTGTTTTGCGAAAAATGAGGTTAAGGCAGTTTTTTGTTTCAGGTTAAGTCAAAGTTGTCTCGTCGATTTGTAGTCATCGCTGGAAACTTAATATGGATTTAGAGATCCAAGGGTACCAACGGTTCATAGAGCTTTCGAGTAGGATTTACTTCTTTCTTCAAGTGCTACATTTCTTGAAAAGCTTTGATCGAGGTATGTATTGTACGCGATTTCAATTTTGAACAAAACAAATGTGTTAACCGAACAAAAGCTATTCGGAATGGAAAAAGTTGTCGAGTTGAGTTATTGTTTTAAAAAGTAAACATGTTGAGATGAATTTGTCTACAAATTTGCATTTTGAATTTTCTTTTTTTTTTGGGGGGGGTTGATTTTTTGTTGTTATCGTTCCTTGCACGTGTATTTGACTTTGTGACAGCTTTATACTATCGTATGTAAATGAATTTCGTAAAGAAGAGAAAAGTCTATTTTTGGGCCGGATGTACTATTTATAATGAAAGTCTATTTAGTGATTGGTTTTCTCCAAGTAGCTGTCTGTATATTTGTTGTGTATTCACTGCCAGTAAGACGCTTTCCTTTTATGCTTTCATTTGAAGCTAGATTTGAGCCGTAGTTACTACTACAAAGTTGGTATATTTATTATGCTGTTTGCAGAGCTGTGTTAGAGTCCCTGCAGGTCCATTTCAAGTCCTTTAGAGTCGAGTCAAGTCACTAGCTATTGAACTGTTAACAAAAGCTTTGTCATTGTTCAAGCAGTTACTTGTGACTGGACTTGTGAAAGAACGTGCAGGAACTAAAATGCAATGCTTCTTCCTTTTTTTTTAAGTTTGTGAAATTTAATGTGAAATTTGTATTTCATAAAACAACAATTTGGTTGTTCGATCTTGAGAAATTGTTCGTACATGCAGTTTTACTTTTTTACATTGGCCCATAAGGTTTGGGGTGGTACTTAACGTTGTTTTGCAATTTTGCGAGCTGTTTTTTATTTAAAGAAGTTGAATGCTTTTAAAACCGTTTTAACCAGTTCGCGCCGGGATTATTTTAACATCGCCGAGCCCACGGGCGGGATTATTTTTAACAAAACTCTAACCGAAGCGGGTTCAGGCTGATCGTGCCGGGAAGCACACCCACGCACTTCCGGCCTTGCTCGCTGTTGACATACGTTTCCGAACTTGAACTTGGCGTGTTTATGCGTCATCCGTTTTGAATTTTTGCGTTTATATACGTCATCCGGCGCGAACTGGTTAACATCCTTCAGTTACGAGATACCGTAGTACATGCTGTTTGTTGTTTGTCGACTTTTCGAGTTTCGTATTCTGAACAGAAATGTATACATTAACCAGAGAACTGATGATTATTTTTTATTTATGATCAGTAATTGCTGTAACAAGGAGAATGGTTTCTGATTGGGAAAAACCCCCAAAAGGGGAAAAAACAAAACTATGCACCGAAAAGTAATGCTGCCGGCGGGTAATGCGAGTTGTACGGATAAAGAACAAACAAAAAATGATTTTGATATTCTTCCTTATTTTATTTGTTAGAATTACTATTTTTGGGGGTCACATTTCTCTTTTGTCTGTTGGAACTGTTACAATTTATGAACATGTAATATATTTGTTAGAAACTGACTTTTACTCCATTGTGTACATGTAATTTATACAACGAAAACTTATTGGAAGCAACAATGTGATTTTAAACAACTGTAATATACACTTATGTTATACATTGTATATTATGGGTAATGTATGATAGTTAATACCATACAAATACTGTATACTCGTGTAAATTCAGTTGTGTCCGAGGTAGTAGTGACCCGTTACTATACATAAATCATGCAGTGGGCTTAAGCCACTGCGTGATAGAGGAAAAAAAGTCTCATTTGTACAGCGTGAACAAAAAACCTGTTAAAATTATGCAACGTGTGTGCAAAATATAATCGTTAAAGGTAAAATACCGACAGTATTTTGTTTCTCCGATAAAGCAAGAATGTTAAAACCTGATTTTTAATTTTAGTATTTCTTATCTATCAGTGTAACAATATTATAGATTTCTGTTACTATTGTAAAAACAAAAAACAACAGAAGTTACTTCATTGAAATTGTGTTTGATATATATAGATAATTATGAAACTAATAAAAGTACTTCTGGGGGCTTCCAGAAAAAGAAGGGAAAAAAGCGATTGCTTTAATAAACATTTGTGTTAATTTTGTGACTGGTTGAGTCTACTGCACCCCGAGTTGTAATTTCTGCATCTTGGAGAATTAGTTTGGTCTAGTGTCATTTTTAGTGTAAATTTATTTTTTGTCAA